>CM060934.1:98208732-99521889 GCA_030765085.1 Allium cepa
TAGGAGGGAATTGGTAAATAAATTAACCAATATTTATGTTACGGATGTAAATATTTACTACTGTCTCTTTACCATATATTCTATTCTTATATATAATATATTCTTGTATATACTCATGCAAATTATCAATATAATCTATTCTTGTATATATTCAGTGGGCAAAGTATGATAGGGAGCCCACAGCGGCCGAGGTTTTCAGAGTCACACATGTAGTGGAGCATACAAATGAGGATGGGAAGGTTTCATATGATTGGTCTGACGACAAGGCTGCTTCTGTAATGGTAAATATGTTTATTTCTGTAATGAAAATATTTCAGATTCGTTATTTCACAGTAAATAAGTAAATTGTATAGCAATTGTGTCAAATATCTGTTCGTAATTGTAGAAGAGATATAATGTAGAGTATGCACGAGCGATACAAGTGAGTGGACGGAAGTCGCTTACGGTTGATGAGTTTAATCGGATATGGGATTCAATCATTGAACCAGCAAGTCGAAACAGGCGTTACAGTTTCAGCAGTATGGTATGTACTCAACGTTTACACAGTAGAAACATGTATGCCATGAACTTCTTCTTCACTTGAGTTTATTACCAGTAACTTGAGTTTTCTTATTGTTATTGTATGCCATGAACTTCTTATTCACTTGAATTGTTTCACAGGCTCTTAATTTCCAAATGACATATTGGAAATTCATTGATGAGGAAGAGATTGCTCGGATGCAAACACAATTGGATGAGCTCAATGATTGGCGGAAGAGTCAGTTAGCGATGTAGATAGATGAGCGTATTACTGCCTTCTATCAGGAGCATGGGTCAATGAT
Organism: Allium cepa; assembly: GCA_030765085.1. NCBI lineage: Eukaryota > Viridiplantae > Streptophyta > Magnoliopsida > Asparagales > Amaryllidaceae > Allium > Allium cepa. Next base: position 98,209,554 of record CM060934.1, read on the forward strand.
CGGGGAAGGAGGTGCAGATGATGATGATGCTTAGCTGGTTTGTTTTGATGGGTACGCTTTATGTGTGTGTGTGTGTGTGTGTGTGTGCGCGCGCGCATATTATGATGAGTTTGACATTTGGTACTTTGGATGTTGTGGTTGATACTTAGTGTTTTGGTGGGTTTGGTATTTTGGTTGTTGTGATTGATACTTGGGCACTTGGTAGGTCGTTTAATTTAGTTATGTGGTTTGGTTTGGTGGATTTTCATATTTGGTTATGTTGATTTTCTTATATGATTTTGTAAATATATGTTAGAACTATTTGATGATTTGATAGTATTGATATTGATTATATGGTATGATGGAATGGTATTATATGTGTAGAATGATGGAATTATATTATTTGGATTGATTGAGATTGAAGGTGCTGCAAATTGGCTAAAAAAATATTCCAGGTTTGCAACGGCTCGCGACGGCAATTTGGTCAAATTTAGCGACGGCTCGCGACGGCTAGCAACGGTTTGCATCAATCCGGAAAAACAACAACCTAACGGTTGCTTTCACGTGGACACCTAGCCGTTACAAGCCGTTGCAAAAAGAACAACAGAGCCGTCGCTAAGGCCATCGCTTTTTTTAGCTGTAACGAGATATCTTGCAACGGCTATTAGCGACGGCTCGCGACGGCCGCTAACGGCTTTTTGCCGTCGCTAAACAATGCGTCTTTTGTAATGATGTAAGATGAAACGTCAAAATAAATAACATACAACAGTATGTCTAAAACAGTACACATGTTAAATATGAAAGCAAACTTAGAATACGTAAAATCAATGGGATACAAGTAAAACGTAAATATTTTTCTCAATAGAATTTGTAAAATTCCAACAACTAGCTCTATATCACAATCTTTCGGTAGAGAAAAATATCGCACTGAAATATAAAAGACTGATTCAGTCAGTACACTAGTTTTTTTATAACAACGACCAACTTATTTTCATGTGCATTTGGTGTGTCAAATTGAGTTATTTACCTTCAATGTAAGTTCACAAGCAATTAGATTTCTAAATTCAAAAGAATGGATTGCCAGACGTTCATCAAGGTTTTTATCTATTATAACAAACACAGAATTCTTTGTGTGATTAAACTAGTTATTCATAACCAGAAAATCAGAGATAATACTTAGGCTAAAGCTATAGTAGTATAGGTGAAGCATGAATAACTATATCACTTGGTCATCCGCACAAATAACATCTGATGTTGAAATTATCATTTAACAATTATGATTATTTAAACAATAACATCCATGGTTATAAAGTTTTGCAATCATCATGTTGTTTGCTGCATTAGATGCCCGTTCACAAATTTTAATTGTAAGGCATTTCCACAACGTTTGGTGACGCTAAATTTTAATGGCTCATATGCACTCATATATTTATAACAATGCTAAGAATATACATATGTAACTATTACAATGTCTCGGCTTTAATCATTAACATGTGTATGTGCAGTTACATCAACATGCAAAACAATAAACATAACAACCATGTCAAGCACGCATAAAATGCAGACGCATGCGACCACATATATACATATATGCACACACATACACATACAATCCATAAAATAAACACTGAATAAAATCACACCTTTTTTCCGATCCAAATCTGCCACTCAAGAGCAGTGCTACCATAGCCAAACCGACAACTTCAGCACCAAACTTGAAAGAAATACTATAGGCAAATTGATTAACCAGCCGCCTAGTTTTAGGAGACTTACGCTATAAACGAAGAAGGTCTCTACCCCCAACCGAAAGCAGTAGAAGGCGAACTAGTGCTGACCTCATTTGGATTTACGAAAACAGTTACAGCCAGAGGCCGCCAACCTTCTGGATGAGGAATAATCCACTTCCTGAATCGGATCAGGATATCCAATATTTGCAGTATTTCACCTAACACAATCTCCTTCAGACAAAATTGTCTCAATATAAGAGCTGCATGGTACCTGCATAACTCAATGTTTGTTAGCTTGTTAAAATATTACGATGCTTGCCACGATATTTGCAAATTGCTAGCGCTTTCGAATTTTGGATTTTATATTTAGTAACGATATATATTTTTATATTTGTATTTTTTTTTATTTATCACTGTTGTACATATTTTATGGATATACCTGCACAGCTGAGCCCAAAAGATTCTCGGTTGACGGTTTATGTTTCTAGGTAGAGGAAAATAATACGACATGCAATGGTTTGTATCACGTAAAAACACGTGTAATAGGTCCCCGAGACACAGTCGAGTATGTTGTTATATCACATACCATGGGAACGAGAAAAATATGACCACTCATACCGGGGAAGAATCATCGCAATCCAATACCCCTACAAACCGTACGACTAAACATGTGGACAAATTATATAAATAAATTAATAAAACCCTAACCCTAGTTTTATTTTAAGTATAAAAATACACCGTTGCAACAGTCTCTCCTCTTCAAAAATAAACAACAGTCGCGTCGTCATCTCTCCCTCACTCTTTTACACCAAACAACTCCATCCCAATTCATTATTGGTCGAAGGTCATCTAAGATTCTGAGGTGATCAAGCACTAAAAACGTAAAGGTCCGGTTTGGTCGGTGATCAGATTCCAACGGCACTAGTGTTTTTCCAAAACCAATAGCAATGGAGTGATTAGCATGGTGGGAAAGTTGATCGATGGTAGTGATGACCATCCCAACGATCAAAAGTTTTATACAACGTTGGGGAGGTGGCAAATGGGTTGATTTTCAAATTCTAGACTGTAAATCGTTTGATGATCGCGTCAAGTAGGAGCCTATAGCGAAAAACATTGTTGTCAAAAATATTAAAATCCTACGATCTCTATCATGCTTCAAATCGAATCTCTTCTTTTACGATTCGATTTACATTCTGATTCAAATCCAACTAATACCGCAGTTTAGAAAAATCATTCAATCCAAATTAATATATTCAGTATACTTATTTGGATATACAATTCCAATTCCAATCATTTCCAAACAAAATAAAATTGAAATAAAAGAAAAAAATGATGTTTTAGGTTTAAATGTAGAAGTTCATACATTAAAATCAATTTTAAAGTGTGTGTAAACTTCAAAATATATGCTTTTTGAATCCACGATTTACGATTTAAATCCTGTTTCGATTCGAAGTTTGAATTTTACGATTTGAATATTTTGAAAACCCTGGCTGGAAAAATGAAGTGGAGAAGAAAAGGTAATTTGTAAATAGTGGAAATTATATGATGACACAAGTTGGTGATACAATGAATCACAACCATTGGATCGTCTATTGATTTCAACCTCAAATATGAATACAAATTACAATGAGATTATACGATCAATATCTAGTGTGTTACATTTTGTATTTTATTTTATATCCAAATAACTGGCCTCTTATTTTATAATTATTTAATTGAATGAAACTACAATATAATTAAATATGAAAATTTGTAATCAGGTAGTAAGCTCTAGTTTAGTAATATATGATTTGCAGGAATGCTTGAATGATCGTTATATGATTTCTCAATTTGCATGTAATCAGGTAGTAAGCGTGGTTTGGCATGTACGCCAAATCGAGAAGGTGATTGATCGAATAATGGACCTGAGACGTAGTTGTGGTGACATGTGGTCGAGATGACGACGACGTAAGTTTGTTAGGTGGTCCGAGACGAGTCGACTAGCTTGTAGTGTCTTAATTGGCGTGGTACGTATTCACGATTCTAGTGTTACATTTTTAGTATAGCAGTTCCAGCCATACTAGGGAAATACTTTGGTTTATAGAGCTTTTGGTTGATGATGAATGTACATACAGTTTCAGCGTTTGCTTACACCCTCGGCATGGCGGTTCCAAACATATAAGGAAAAGTTTTAGTTTGTTAGGGGGAATATATATGATGTCGGTTCCAGACTCCTACGATCAACACCCTTATTTGGACTTACAGGGAGACAGGGGTGCTCATAGTCTATTTTAGGCTATTGAGGATAAGAAGACGGGCAGGACTCCCGACACATATGTACATATAGGTAGCACTGTATAGGCGTATCGTCATGCTAGTATGTTCTGCTTGCACTTGAATTTGCTTTTATATTCATTTCACTTATGCTTCGTAGATATTAGTGTAGACCACATATTAGTTATTGTTGTTGACATAGCACTGTTATAGATTGTGCTAACTTGTTGAATGTAGAAGAAGCAACATATTGATGTATGCTAGCAGTGTTATCTCTTAGTTCATTGTTTAATGCTATATCAGTATATCGGTTATAATTCGGTTTAACGATATTCTCTTATCAAACTTTACGTTCGACCATCTCCGTATTTTTTCTTTTAACTGTCTACTTCCTTGAGTAGGCTGACAATCAAGTTATGAGACATTTGCTTGCAAAACACAAGGTTAGAGAGTATGGACATAGCTAGCATATTATCATTATCTACCCACCTATCTAGTTGTATCATATGTTAGACTTATTTACCTGTATGAGACTAATATTGTATGGAAATTGATATAGTATTTGGACTTCATCTGTTTGGAAGTTTATGCACTCATGATGTTACCATTAAGTATTTGCCAGTTCTGTTGTTATGTCTCATATGTTATGTTTTCTATGTTTTGGACATGTATATGTTGATATATTATATTTCATCTTTCTGTTATGAGATGTGATATGTGATATATATGTTGATATATATATATATATATATATATATATATATATTTGATGGTTTACCCTGTTCTATTGAAAATTTTACTATTATGGCCTTCTATTCGTGCTATCCATGGCTCTGAGTGTCGTTTTGTCCATCGCTTCAAGTACTATGAATGACAGACCTTCACAAATATGAATCTGAATTTTGAAATTTTGAATTTATGTGTGAACATTTGAGTTTCGAATTTTTTTTTAATTAAGAATTTTAAATTTCAAATTTAAAAAAAAAAATGAATTTGACATTATAAAATTTTGAAATTTAATTTGACAATATGAAAATGAGTTTGAAATTTTGAATTTAAATTTGAATTTTTGATTATTCTTGAAACTCAGAAAGTAAAAGGCATAAACTGGATATATTTTTTGTCAACCAAATCCAATTTAAATAGTAAATTGAGTTACTAATTGAGTGGGTCGGGTTGATCCATTTACTAAACGGGTTAAATGGATTGAATCATAAATGGAGAGGAAATTTTTTGACCTGATTCTTTTATGACACGACCGACTTCATAGATCTACGACCACTTGTTGCATGAGAAATGCTACAGAAGAAAGAGGTTAGAATTGGTACAATCAAAGAGGAGAAAAGGAAAAGCACAGAAAACTTTAAATACCATTACTTTTTTGTCGAAAATTAGAGCGGAATGGGGCTTGGAAAAGGAAAAGTATGACCACTTCAAAATGTCTACGGTTGGAATGAGATTCTTAAAAGTTGGAAATGGGAGCGAAATCGATATGGAAACGAAAATGCCTGACCACTTAAAATATGAATCAATCAATGGTAATGAGATGTGAACATGTATTAAAAAAAATTAGTAATATTTTCATTTAATTTTTCAAAAGTTTTGATATATGTTTTAAATGCATAGTGTCATTTGTTTGTTCATAGCATAAAATTTTACATATAGAATCAACCATATTATTTTACCAAAAATTCAGTATCATACTAACATTACTTATTTTATTTTACAAAAACGTGATTCATTCAAAAGAATTTGTTGCAAGATGTACAAAAATCATTTTCACATTCACTTTGACCAAGATGTAACCAAAATGATCCCAATTTTCCCCATAATTAGTTTTCTTCATAATTTTGGTTATGTTTTTGAAATCTCATCTCAAGAAAAGCATGTTTTCATCTGCTATGGAGCACATCTTATCTATTTTGAAATGTGTTTCTATCGAGTTTCCAAATATAAACACCGATGGTGATTCTAACAAAGAAATATCGGTATATGTAGAAGGTTTCGGCCTCAAAGATATGTCTAATACAAACATCAAAGGATTAGAGCCATAAAATTAGATTGCATTCTCAATTTCATTTCTTAACTTTATACCATTTGTTTTAATTTTATAATTAATCAAATTGAAACGGACCAATAATATGGTAAAGATGTAATAAGTAAAATATCTCATTTGTGCTGGTATTACTTGATTGTTTGTTGTTTTAATACTAAAATCAGCTTTGTTTGAATCTCTTACACGATATTTCGACTTGAACAATATATTTATGCACAGGTGGTTTAAAGCTCATTGGTATAACTTAAATAAATTTTCGTGGGGATCTTTGCTCTATGCTCTAATAACCTGGGCCAAATTCCTAACAAACTGACTCTCCATTGTTAAATTTACATCTGGATGTCCAATGATTGTAAGATGTAACCCCTCAAAACAGGTAACAAAAAGTTGTGTTGCTGGTTATAAATTTTCATTCATAAACCAATATCAGTAACATTTAAATAAGAATTGGCTAAATTAGCTAAGATATTGGACATTTAAGTAGCATTAAACAAATATAACATAACAATCGCGTAATACCTGCATTGTGAGGATATTATTGCAGACCGACCGTTAGCAGAAGACAAAAATTTGAGAACTGAATCAAAATTTTCTGTATCATGGTTAGCATCACTGCCCATGACATTAACACAATTCCAAAGGGTATCATTCCTCCCAACATATAGATCCATGCAATTTCCTTCTGATTTATGCATTACAACAACCTGGTGCTCTATAGCGTAATCAAGGGCCGACTGCACATTGAAATTCTGAACACCTATATTTCCGTAACGAAGACAATCTGATATGTTGGCTTTAGTTGGAGATATCTTCTCAGATTTCAATATGTTCAAGGCCTCTAAAATAAACCCCATTTGTCCTCCTAAACAATTAGCTGAAGCTGGCCATTTTAGGTTACCACCTGATCGGTTGTTAGACATGGTATCACCAGTGAAAATAGAAGATCCACTCATACTTTGTGTAGGATAAGGATGATTAGAAACATTAAGCTTACCAATATCAGGTATAGGAGTAGGAGAAACATTAGGCATGGTTGAAGGAACAGATTGATAATTATTTGGCCTGATTGTAGGCGCTGATGAAGAACTAGAGCTATGATTGTAATTTGCTCCAAAAAAATTCCTAGAGTGATAATAAGATCGTGAATATTTGTTTTGCTGCTGCTTGTAAAAACAATTACTATTTCCCTTGATGAAAGGTTTGACTTTACTGTTAGCATTGATTTTTGGTTCATTCGGCGAGTTAGATTCAGGTAATACTTGAGAAGAGGATTTCATAGAGAATGAGCTAGAGGTACTGTGTATATTTCCACCATCTTTTGCTTCATGTGCATGAGGTGGTTGTGTCAGCTCATTCTCATGATTGCTACTGGCCATATCAGGGAGTGGCTGGATATTAGCAAATGTAGAACCGATAGACAAGGACTTACTCGATTTAGGAACAACAAGAGGTGAAGGTCGAGACGAAGTAGAGTTATTACTTATTTTCATGGTGTCATTGATAGTGCTCTCTTGCACTTCAGAACCATCTGTGGTAGACTTAGCTATATTACTTGGTATCCTTTGTACAAAATTTTGCATAAATTTGGGTTGATAATTAGATATGGGTTCGTATGGTGCATTAAACTTGACAGAATCAACTAATTGTTGAGGTTTTGAAATGCAAGGTGTTGGATTCATGTTGCATGTGATACAGTTAGATTCAGGTAATGCTTGAGAAGAGGATTTCGTAGAAAAAGAGCTGGAGGTATTGCTTATATTCCCACCTTTTGCTTCATGTGCATCACTTGGCTGTGTCAGCTCATTCTCGTGATTGCTACTGGCCATATCAAGGAGCGGCTGGATATTAGCAAATGTGGGACTGATAGACAAGGGCTTACTCGGTTCAGGAACAACAAGAGATGAAGGTCGAGACGAAGTAGAGTTATTATTGATTTTCGTGGTGTCATTGATAGTGCTCTCTTGCATTTCAGAACCATCTGTGGTAGACTTAGTTATATTACTCGGTATCCTTTGTACAAATTTTTGCATAAATTTGGGTATATAACTAGATATGGGTTCAGATGGTGCGTTAAACTTGACAGAATCAACTAATTGTTGAGGTTTTGGATTGCAAGGTGTGGGATTCGTGTTGCACGTGATACAGTTAGATTCGGGTAATGCTTGAGAAGAAGGTTTAATAGAAAAAGAGCTGGAGATGTTGCTTATATTTCCACCTTTTGCTTCATGTGCATCACTTGGTTGTGTCAGCTCGTTCTCATGGTTGCTACTGGCCATATCAGGAAGAGGCAGGATAGTAGCAAATGTAGGACCGATAGACAGGGGCTTACTCGATTCAGGAACAACAAGAGGTGAAGGTCGAGACGAAGTAGATTTATTATTGATTTTCATGGTGTCATTGATAGTGCTCTCTTGCACTTCAGAACCATCTGCAGTAGACTTAGCTATATTACTTGGTATCCTTTGTACAATTTTTTGCATAAATTTGGGTATATAACTAGATATGGGTTCACATGGTGCGTTAAACTTGACAGAATCAACTAATTGTTGAGGTTTTGGAATGCAAGGTGTGGGATTCGTGTTGCACGTGATACAGTTAGATTCGGGTAATGCTTGAGAAGAGGATTTCATAGAAAAAAAGCTGGAGGTATTGCTTATATTTCCACCTTTTGCTTCATGTGCATCACTTAGTTGTGTCAGCTCGTTCTCAAAGTTGCTACTGGCCATATCAGGAAGAGGCTGGATGGTAGCAAATGTAGGACCAATAGACAAGGGCTTACTCGATTCAGGAACAACAAGAGGTGAAGGTTGAGACAAAGTAGATTGCACTTCATACCAATCTGTGGTAGACTTAGCTATATTTCCACCTTTTGCTTCATGTGCATAACTGGGTTGTGTCAGCTCGTTCTCATAATTGCTGCCGACCATATCAGGGATAGGCTGGATATTAGCAAATGTAGGACCGATAGACAAGGGCTTACTCGATTCCGGAACAACAAGAGGTGAAGGACGAGACAAAGCAGATTCATTATTGATTTTGGTCGTGTCTTTAGTACTGCTCTCTTGCACTCCAGAACCATCTGTGGTAGCCATGTTACTTGGTATCTTATTCCCGTACTTTCGCTCAGTTTCGGGTGCATAATTGGATGTTGGTCGGCATTGTGCATTAAAGTTGCCGGAATCAACTAATTTTTTAGTTTTTGGAATGAAAGTTGTGGGATTTGCGATGCTCGTGGTGCAGTTGGAAGCCAAATCTGCAATTGTTGAAACAAACGGATGGTTAGGATGCTTTAAATCATTCTCATGATTGGACTTAGAGGAATCAGAACTTTCAATTGACTGCTTATTGCCATCCTCAGTTCCTTTGGATGATGATGAACTAACGACTAGATGGCTTTGAGTTCTAGAAATTTGCTTCGTAATATTGCCATTATAGAAATTCCCATTATTATTGTTCTTTAGATTGAAATCATCTGGTTGTGATGAATGCAAAAATTTGTTGCCTGCTGTCACGATATTTGATTTGTTGTTGGTCGAGGTATTATGAAAGTTCGGTAGTTTTTCAAATGGTCTGCCTCCTACTGCAAGACTGGTCCATAGCCACACGGTCTTGGCAGCTGAAACAAGGGCTTGTGATGCTTTTTCTGGTTGTGCTAATAAAATATTATATTTCCTCATGCTTAGTTGATGGAGCGCATTAGAAAAATCACGATCACCGGAAATAAGCAAATGATTTGCAGGAGGGGGATTATCATAACCCCATATCAACATGTCAACCAATATTTTCTTATCGCTTGCATCTTTGATTCCTGTATTTGATAAATACAGTAAGAGTTCAACTAAAGAAGATCAACATGACATGACAAGTAAAGGTAAAGTATGTTTATAAACACAGAGAAGAGATTCTTCAGCTTCCATTGAACATAACCAAAAAGGGAAGAAATTTATCTATTTAGAATCGATTTCACAACAAAGGAACTTTCGAATTAATAACACAGAGATGTACTAAGAACTATGGGCATACATTTTCACCTTTCGATCAACTGATTTCAATAACTTCAGGGAATTATTTTATGGCACACAACCATCTCATTTTTCATGCTAAGGAGCAGACAAAGATAAGAAGGAAACATATCGTATAGACTCTGATTATGTTATACACAAATTAAGGCAGACTTCAGATAAGCCATAATTAAGCCAACAAGAACGCTGAAAAACAATCAACACTGGAGCTAACAAGTGATGCATAATTAGGGTTATGTTCTGAAAACAGCACTCGATAATCAAATCGATTAAAATCAAGTCTTAATATTCAATATGTACCCCCTAAGCTAGGCTCGTAAACAGATACTTGAAATTAATTGAACCGTAAAGTTTGCCTTCTGGTGAAATGCCCCAATAATAAATACACTAAGAAAAATAATTTTAAGCAGTAAAAATTAATTTTTATATACATATTAATTTTTACCCGAGATATAATAGTAAACGACAATCATTTTATGTATTAAAATACATAAAAAAAATTAACTATAATCTTGATAAAACCCGAACGGATAATTATCGGATACGGATATGGTCGTATCCGTGTCCTTTTTCGAAAATCGGATAATTTTTCATATTTTGGATGCAGATACGGATGGATTTCGTATTTTTCGGATACTCGTTGACAGCCCTGCCCTAAGCATGACAAAAGACATTTCCTCTACAGGCATCCGTAATCAAGTTCCAGTGCGTTCGCTTTACTCAGTGTTTACTGTCGTTAAGCAGTCCTTAAATCAAGTGGTTCGCAATTAATTTATAACTATTTTCAGTCCTAAGCGCATTTTCAATGCTTACTGAAGTGAAAGTTTGTTAGTTATAAAAACACTTGATTCTAAATGAAAACAAAGCAACTTAAAAGTAATCATCATTCACTAATCAAACTTACTAAGAAAATATAGCTCAAACTTCTAAAATCAACACAAGCAGCAATTAGATTCGATATTTTTCAAAATTCTCACCAGCAGGAACATGATTCAAAGCAATTCCAGTACTTGAAAGAGCCTGCTGCACAAAAGAATTAATCTGCGTAGTATCACCATAAGCAGAGATCGTAACTACTCCTTTATAATTCATATCGGCTAGAGATTTACTTATATTCTGCGCAATCGAATACGGATCGCACGATCTAGGCACCCCGCAGTTCTCTATGTCCCACCAGACACAAGTTTTCGCCTTCACATACCGCGCATTCACCATCGGCAACGCTCTGGTAATCTCCGTCGCTCCGCCGCCCATGGTTAAAGTTTTAAATTGACTATAGTTTTTGAATTGATTATTAGGATATAAACGGAAAACAAAGGTCTCGGGCAGCGGGTGTTGGACGGAAGCGACGGAGAAAGGAGACGATATCTGATCAAGGCGTCGATTATACTGCTTTGAACATTTGAGTATTACATTACTAAATTAAGCGAGGTAAGAAGAAAGGAGGAAAGGAAGAAATAAAGCCATAACTTTACTGGGTGAGAGAAAGTGAAGCATAGTTTAGGCACTTTGAAGAAAATTTAACAGAGATAAAGGGGCCACTTTTTTATTTCATTAAGATTAATGACGTGAATGGAAACTTTATGCCGACGTAAGCATAAATCATTAATGTACGTTCGCGAATATCTTCACGCCTAAGGAAATGTTTAGAATATTTGGCATTCCACGTTAGCAATAAGGTAAAACGCGAGCTTGCTTGCACTTATATGTAGCTTTAGTTTGAGCTATACATACAACTTGTGGTTTTGTTAAATGCACGTGCGCTGCTTTAATTGTTAAAATCGTAAGACGTGTTAATATAAATATTGTAGTGGCGGACTTTTCAAAAAATATCCAAAGTTATGCAATGTTATTACTATCACAGTAATGGAAAGCAGTTACTGAGAATAATGGAGATAGTTTGGAGGATTAGAGTTTGGTATATGCCAAATGATATTAAAGTTGCATCTTATCTCCCTTTAGTGTCTTTCTTTTCCAATCAATATACCTTGAACGATGACATTAAAATACTAACGACTTTACAATGAAGCGGTGTTCAAAATATAGGTAAGTGTTGGGATTTACGATATGATATTTCCAAAACGAAGTATAAAAGAGTCGTTTTGTAACAACCTGCAAATTTATCACTTTTATATATTATATTTATTTTTTAAAATTATTCAAATAAAATGTTGATAATACAAATAACATTATTTTTAGTGATAATAAATAATAGTAATCATATTTTGAATAGATATTTACAAAAATATATCCTAAGGAAGTATATCGATAAAATGGCCGAAAAACCATTTTATCAATAAACAGCTCTACAATCCTAAAACATCGCACACAGAGCTGGATACATACACGTTTTTAGCAAAGTCAGCGGGGTTAAATGGCCCCTACCATATATTAGAAAGAAAAAGAGAATTACAACGATCCATGGCATACCATCAGATCAGAAACAAATGAAAATACAGGAGAAAAAGATTACTGACTAAAGTTATGAAGGATGGAATTGACAAGTATATGTTTCGAAGTAGCAACATTTCTAAACACCCTACTATTCCTCTCCATCCATATAACAGTTAAAGACTTTTTCAAAACACGCAGAAGCAAAGAGCACATATGCGATTTCCATCTAGTTGCCTTGAAAATGTTGTACCATTCCATTGAAGAGTCTCTAACGGAGGTATGCAAATTTATAGTCTTTAGAATGCTTCGCCAGATAAAGAAAGTATATTCACATTCAAAGAATAAATGATGGATAGACTCCCTGAATTTATGACAGAGAAGGCAAGTATCATCAAGAGTAATACCCATCACCATAACCTTATCAAGCGTGTGTAACCCATTCTTAATAATCTTCCAAAGGAGCAAATTTTCTTTAGAAACAGAACCAGCATCCCACACTCTAGAGTGCCAAGGAAAAATAGAAAATTGAGAAGGATCCTGCATACTGGAACAGACTAATTTGATTTTATGAGACTTATGACACCACTTAACATGAAAATCATTACTCGAATAGGATTTAGATTGAATAATATCCCAGCAGGCACGGACATATGAAGAACTAGAGGAAGGTAGCAGTAAGGAACCTTCAGACCACACCGATGAAACAGTAGCTTGCTCAGGAATACCAGTCATGTTTCTGATGTTGTAGCTAATCAAATCAGCTAAAATGATACCCTGATCAGCCCAAGGATCAAACCAGAAGGAGATTTTATTTTTATGAAGAAGTCCAGCATGGAAAATATGAAGAAAAACCTTCCTTAATCTGAGCAGATTCCTCCAAGACCAGCTACAGTCCATAGGAATTTCCATAGACCAAAACTTATTGTCTTTGATTAAATTCATCCTCACCCATGAAGCCCATAAGTTGTTATCAAATTTATAAATTTTATCTATTCGCTTCGAGATAGCAGCCTTATTCCATTGAGTAATGTTCATGATACCCAGACCACCAAATTTGTACGGGCAGCAAATCTTTTTGAAAGCAATAGGAATAGGCTTGTTAGAAAAGGGATTACCATGCCACAGAAAATGATTAAGGCAGAGTTAATCATGGAAATTAATTTGGCAGGCAGAATGAAGATTCGAGCATAATAAAGGCACATGGAAGTGGCTATGGAATTAACTATAACAAGTCTACCAGCCATAGAACACTTAGGGATAAACCATGATGAAATTCTTGCTGTAATCTTTTCATAAAGTTTGAGACATTGTCCGATCTTGACTTTAGATGAAAACATAGGAGCTCCTAAGTAATCATCATTATAATGTATAGGATTAAGACCAGTCAAACAGTAGATAGATTGTTTTTCAGACTCATAAATGCCTGCAATCCTAATTTTGGATTTGTTCCTGTTAATAGTAAGACCAGTAAGAGCTTTGAAATCATCCAATATAAGCAGGACTCCATTAATTGATTTAGAGGTAGGTTTTGTGAAAAGAAGAAGGTCATCAGCAAACTGCAAGGAGGAGATACTAGAATTTTTGCATAAGGGATGGTATTCAAGAAGCTTCATAGTCAAGAATTTATTCGAGAGGGAAGTGAATAATTCCATGACACAAACAAATAAGTACGGGGACATGAGGTCGCCTTGCCTAATACCCCTAGTAGCTTCGAAGTAACCAAATAAATTGCCATTAAAGCTTAGAGAGTATTTAACTGTGGAAACACACGTATATATCCATGAAAGGAAGGGAATTGGGAAGTTCATCTTGTGAAGAATGTATATAATTGACTTCCATTGGAGAGTGTCATACGCTTTTTGAATGTCAAGCTTTAACACACAACGTTTAGAAATATTTTTCCTATCCATTGGAGAGTGTCTTTGATATTTTTGAGTGTCATACGCTTATTTTTATAATTTAACAAGAATATGAAATAAAATCAATTATTTTATTTTTGTAAATAAAATCTATTTAAGACATCATCAACGATTCTCTTATATTTAATAACTGATATATATTTATTGAGATTTAATGATTTAATAATCGTTATAATTATTTAAATAATTATTTTAAATGATGATAATTCATTTTTTATAGTTATAAAGTGGTAATAAATGATTTGTAATAATTTTATAAAAATATATACTTGGTTAGAAAATATAAGGAAAATTGATATCGCCGTATAGGTATAATAGCAATTTTTATAAATAATTATTAATATTGATTTATATGATTTCATAATTCAAATGAGATCATTTTTATTAATCAAAAATGATTACAAAATTATTTTTAAATTTTGTTTACCAGTATGTGCACATTAATTAATAAGTGAAAATATTATCGAAAATCGGAATTAAAATTTGTACCAATCTGACATATATAAGTTATACAACGTTGTTTATGTAACTTGTACATCTTCGTGACATGCGCACACATACATATTAACTTATACATATACATATAAAAATGGTAGAAAAGTAGAAATATATTTACATATATAAGTATAGAAAATATCAAAGTTTGAAAAAGAAAATATCTTCTCACATCAACTCACCTTACACCACCATTATCACCACCATCACCTCCACATCATCCATCACATTAGGGGGGAGGGTTGTCGTGCATATAGAGGAGGGGCCGGGAGGGTATGGCATGGGTAATCTCGTCCATTCATATTATGATATTTTGGTTTCCAAAAATCTTATAAATACCTCACCCTTTCTTCACATTTTTCACATAATTTTCTACTTCTTCTTCCTCCTTTTTCAAGCTATTCTAATGGCTTCTCATGTTAATAAAGTTATGAAGAAATTTATTCAAAAAGAAATTAAATTAGTATAATATACATATATTATCAAATCCACTTCAAAACAAGGCAAAACACCTCCCCCGCCTTCCTAAAAACCTGCGACCACACTCTTCTCCACCCTTGGTCGAGCCTTCCATCACCTAGGCTGTGAGCTCCTCCTTGCATCCAATGCCTAGGCCGAGCCATTTAAAGGCGATAGTGCTAGTAATCATGAGCTTAGATTTCGTGATAGCGAAGCTAAAGCTAATTTTATATTAGCTCGAAGGGAAAATAAAGGTGAGAAACTCCTAAACTATGGTTATATATGTTATTGGATGATATATATGTTTGGATATGATTATAGATGGTGGTCATTTAATATGGTTGTGGAATGTGTGTGTGTGTGTGTGTGTGTGTGTGTGTGTGTGTGTGTGTGTATGCAAGTCACGTTAATACATGTCGATAAGTACAAAGGAAATCACTTTCCTTTATTGAATGAAATGGTGTATGTGGAATGTTTAAACCTCTTAAAAATGGTTTAATATGATTTAGAAATGTTTTATAAACATGTAAAAGTGTTTTGGAAAAGTTTAAATTAATATTGAAATCGAGTCAAAAATAGGCACGTCGTGTAATGGTAGTTTACGATTTCGTGCCGTAAAAGTCAAACGAATGTGTGTGTGTGTGTGTGTGTGTAATGGAATATAGCTTGGAATTCTTCGAGATAAGAATTTTTTGAACTATTATATCCAGAGTTTTCAAACAAAGAAAGAAAATAGAAATTTTGATAAGTATATTTTGAAATACGAATAAAATAAGTTTTCGAAAAAATCGCAATTTTGCAGTTCGGAATCCATAAAAGGATATTTTATTAAATAATATTTTTAAAATTATTTAAAAATATGAAATAAATTCTAAAATTCTTTTAAAATGTTTTTAAAAGTGATTTTAGTTATAAAAATTAATTTTCAAACGATAGAAAAGTCTTTTTGATCAATATAGCTTAAAATGCACCGTTCGTAGTACTTTTAAGCACTTTTCTATAACTTTTGAAATATAGTTTTAAACGAACCATTCTTTTTCAAATCTTCTGTAAATATATTCAAATGATTAATAAAGTATTTTAAAGATGATTTAAAGGATTTATGAAGTGGTTAAATAAATGAGTAAAAGTTAGTAGAGTACGATAAATGCTTTAGAGTCGATCAAATAACTTGGTCGCCTTATGAGTGATAGAGAGATAGTGTCTAGGCTTGAGTTTGGAAAACCAGTTTTCAGCTCTCCTTGGATATCCCGACTAGCTCGAAGGAGTGGATAGAAAAATTTATTTACTTGGATCCAACTTGTCTAAAGTATAAAGGATATAATTTTTCAAATATAAACAACTTGGATTTTATGGAGATAACCTTCTTGTGTTTAGTATTGAAGCCCGAAAAGGGAACTCGTACTATTCGTGGAATTTAAAAGGTAATTTCACCATTATTCCATCCATAGTACTTGTTGAGTACGAGAATTGATATTAAGTAGAACTAGGTGATTTCTATATATTCTGGTTACTTAATATTTACTGGTTTTGGATTAACATCCTAAATAACATGGTTTTAACCCAATCCAAATTTTGAGTTTTGAATTAAGAAATCTCTGTTAAGATTTAAATGATTTGGAAATATTTTCCTAAGTGAAAATGAAATGATTTGGAATTATTCCAAGATTTAAAAAGATTTTAAGTAATAAGAGAATTTGATAAGAGAGGTTTGATGATTTTGCATATACCAAAAAGAATGTTTTAAAGATATGTATTTCTAGAAGATATTTTGATAAAAAGAAATCAATCAATCAATCAAGGAATAATTCCCTATTCACTTAACATCTTTTTATCGATGATGGTTCGAAGCAACCGGGGTAGGATTTGGGTGATTCCTATCCGAAGACCATTTCAAACCAATTTACATATTCGATAATTTGGAAGATGGAATGTAAGCTTGCTTGTCACTGAAAGAGGGGAAAATTTTTCATATCTTGAGACGTACGAGCTTGGGAGTTATATATTTGTAGAAATCAGTTGTGTGATCATGGAATGACAATGTGGCATTCAAAGTAGGATGTGTTATGTGAAAGTTAATTGCTACCTCAGACCTCATCACTTGGTAATGGCTTAAACAGAATACATTGCAAGGCTAAGTGTGTCACATCCATTAGGGTATGGTCATCATCTTTCTAGATAACCCTCTATATTTTGGGCATGTGGTGTATGCTATGAGACGTCAACCGGGGTGATGTCATATTTGGTTTCTATCTAGGTCATGTATGAGTGTCAAATAAAGATAAACTGATCTTGCCAAATGCGAAGGATTGTTTGTATATCCTCGGTACATTCCTTTAGAGATGTACTATATAGAAGGTAGTCCCTTACTTGCCATTGTATGGAAATCCATTCTCCGATAAGTGCACTCGGACTTGATTGTAAACCTATCATGCCGTTAAATTTAATCAATGTAACAATTTTGGCTATTTGAATATATTTACTAAGGATGTAGTTAAAATAATATCCAATGATTTTACGTAGCAAATGTTTTTTGGTTATCATAAGGTAAAAATTCGTTCTGTGTTTGTGTGCAGCGTGGTCTTATGAGATACCCTTTGTTTTTAAAATACATCTTTTGAGTTTCTCACACCAGTCTCATGACTAACCCGAAGATTATATTCCTTTCCCTTAAACTCTAGGTGCCCTAATTTTGTTGGGCAGCCAAGTAGTTCAGGTTTGACTTGAAGAAATCTAGATGGAGCTCGAAGCATGGAATTAGAAGAATCTTTTGAAGATTTTTATCCGTTTCCACCATCCTTATGTACTTTGTAAACCGCATTTGTAGGGATAGATATTTATAACTATCCATTTTTAACTCTGATAAATGTATTTAAATTTCCACTGTAAAGATTATATGTTGAAATAATATATGTTATTCCCTTCGTGTGAGGTTCTGTTTTGTCTTTATTTACTTTCTTACCCTTGAGAATCCTTCTCTCCGGCAATTGGATTTACGGAACGTGAATACCGAGGATGTATTAATGTTGATTTCTGAGAGTCGAAAAATGAGTCTTCACACTTAGTATCTGAGCTTAGGTTAAGCGAACACCTTGGCTTTGGTAGGGGTAAAAGTCTCAACAGAGATAGGGTTATTAATGCCTTAGGATGAGCAACCCATTAGAGATAGGGTTAGTAACACCCTATAATGAGTTTGAGAGTATTATATATGAGAGCGTATTTGTTAATGGTATGTACAAATGATTTTAGCTTTGAAAATTTGTATATAAATAATTTTACCTAGAATATTTTTGAGAAACGATTATAAAAAAATAGATTTGGTAAAAAATTCAAAGTATATTTGGAAGGATAAACCATTTTTTTCATACAAAGAATTTTTAATAAGAAAAGCTATCTTTAGAACTAGGTTAAACAAAGACCTCGGTTTATTTTCTAAGTAATGGTCGAACCTTAGTTTGATGAAAGTGATACCAAGTGATTGGCAAACCTCTCTATCTAAGAATACGTTAGATTAAGAAAATTACCTATTGCCTATATCTAAGGAAATATTGTTTACCTTATAGAAACCATATGGAGGAAATTACTCTAAAGGAGAGACTTCTAGAGTAAATTGGGGCGAGGGCAACCTCATTATTCTCTCTAGTGACAAAGGAGAACAGCCAAAATATCCACCTAGGAATGGTGGGTTCCTGATTGAGGAAAAGCATGCCCTATACACTCGAAAGGGTGAAGATGGATATCCAATGGTCGGAATGCTATACCACCCACGACTCCAGAAATAATTACAATGTCTAGTGATGACACACCCGAGAAGGCCTCAGAGTGAAAGTAGAGTAACAGATCCTGCTAGCTCTGCGTTAGAACCTATAGAAGAGGGGGAACCCATGGAAGAGGAGTCGGAACCCATGGAAGAGGAGTCGGAACCCACAGAAGAAGAATCGGAACTAATGGAATACCCAAATGCCATAACACCTGGCAAATGTAGCAATGTGATATGAGATTTGGACAGAGAGCATATTATGTGGCAAGAAGGATCATCTAGTTCCTACATAAACTGGGACGGAGTGGAGAGCAACGATGAAGAAATAAAAGAAGAAGGAGTTGAAGAGTTCGAAAATATTTGGGAAGTACGTGTGCAAGGCCTCGAAGAATTGGAAGAGGGTGAGGTAATCCCTGGAATACCGGTTAGCATGGGACATGTCATATGGAACCAACCATGGCTACCCTTTGTTAAGGGAGAAATGCAACCAGAAGAGGACGACAATGAAGCCGATGATGAGCTAGAAAGTGATGAGGAAGGAGTTGGAGAAGTTTTTATAGATCTTGGTTACTGCAGCCCGCCATCAGCTTCAGATTTAGAGGAGTAAAAGAGATGTGGGATAGGGTAGTTCTATTATACATATATAGTAGTTCGGCAGGGATGTTGTTTTGATCAATATTTTGTATTGTATCAGTGTTGGGGAAGGAGGTCTTCTTTTGAACCCAAGTTTAAATTGAAATATGTAAAAGAATGAAAATATATAATATGATGTTTGTTTCAACTTTGCATTTATATGAATCTTTTAATGGGAATTCTTGGGGAAAGAAGTAAGAAAAATTTAAATGAAGGATTTTTCTTTTATGAAGAAGAAATGCTATTATGAAACGATTAAAAAGCTTAAAAGCAGAATCTTTAGATAAATAATCTAAAAATGATCAAAGATAAGAGAAATTACAATATATGTTCTGAAGAAACATTAAGTTCTAACCAACAAAGGAAGTTTATGGTGATTTAATGAATTATTTTGAAAATGAGTTTTTCAGAAACCATTAAGATATGTTTAGAGATGTTTTATAATAAAAAGATATTTATCTTTTGAAAAAATGCGTTTTTAAGTAAAATTGTTTGGAAATAAAAATAAAGTATCTTCACAAAAGTTTGAATAAAGAATGAAAATTTGTGAAATATTTTTGTATGAAGTATGTGGATTATTTCATCGCAAAAATTTAATCGAAGATTCAAGTACAGAGCTTTGAGGTGTTTACACCCTTTCGATAAAGAATTTATCACTCGATTCTTGACGATGAAAATTGATGAGGGTTTGTGTTTGGATACTTGAGTTTTCTATCATATTGATAGCTTTGCTAGGTAAAGCTAAAGTTCTGATCAAAAAGCCTGGTCAGAGTCTGTGCTAGAGGATCATGGGATCAATCCTAGTTCGGAAGTAAAGTTGTGATTTCGAATAGTAAATCGAATCAGATATTGTGTACAGACGATCTATATGCATCGTACATGTGTAAGTTTAAAATAAATAAATATTTTAAGCAGACCTTTGGGCTTTTGTTTTGGGTAATTTCGAAGACAAAATTCTTTTAAGAGGGAAAGTCTGTAACGACCAGCAAATTTATTACTTTGATATATTATATTTATTTTTAAAATTATTCAAATAAAAGGTTGATAATCCAAATTATATTATTATGAGTGATAATAAATAATAGTAATCTTTTTTTGAATAGATATTTAGAAAAATAATTACTTAGGAAGTATAACAATAGATGGCCGAAAAACTGTTTTATTAACAAATAGCTCTATAATCATAAAACATCGCGCATGGAGTGTGGTACATACACTTTTTTTACAATTTAACAAGAATATGAAATAAAATCAATTATTTTATTTTTGTGACTAAAATGTATTTAAGACATCATCAACGATCCCTTTATATTTAATAATTGATTTATTTTAGTTGAGATTTAATGATTTAATAATTATTGTAATTAATCAAATAATTGTTTTAAATGATAATAATTCATTTTATAATATTTATATTGTGGTAATAAATCATTTGTAATAATTTTATAAAAATATGTGCTTGGTTAGAAAATATAAGGAAAATTGATATCGCCTTATCGATATTGTTTGCACCAAAAATGGTCATAAACACCCAATTGCAGATGAAAGCACCCGTTCACAATCACATATCACAGATAACAAGTATGTAGAGAATAAAAATATGAAGTACACTCAAAATTTCAAAGAAAAACAGTAGAAACACACGATTTATAGTGGTTCGACATTGTAGCCTACATCCACTTTGAAGGGTTGTTGCTTTATTGATTTTTATTCGCTGGTTACAATGAATTACAACTGATTACAACAGTACAGTTAAAGTGCAGTGATGATTCCGGTAGATTCTGGACGTTGAAGAGCCCAAAAAGTCCCTTTTCTATAGACTCTGGGATGTTATTTATAGGCGTAGGATGCAAATATCTTGCTCAGATCTCGGGAGACCTCTTTTGGCACGTGGGTGGGCTCACGCGATCGATCCCATGTCATCTGCACTCGGTCCGTGATCGATACGAACGAATTTTATATCAATCAAGTTTTGACCCAATCAAGTCGAAATTGAGAAGAAACATTCTTTAGGTTGTATGTAAGCTCCTATGAAAATTTGGTAGCATTTGGACTTGTAGATTTTGAGTTATGATCGATGCAAGTTCATGCTTTTCGAAGGTTGCCTCCTTCGAATCGATGTCGTTCATATCGATGGTTTTGCATTGATGATTCTGCACGTGATGCTAGTTGACATGGCGCTTGATTTCTGGATTGATCCACTTTTCATGCTGCATTGACTGCTTCCTCCTTCGTAACTATCGGATGCTATGCTCTTCGTATCGACCACAATTGGTCTCTTCGCATCGATCACAATTGGTCTCTTCATATCGATCATAATTGGTCTCTTCGTATCGATCAAATGTAAACTTATTTGTACCTATGTATTATATGCTACTTCGTATCGGTCTAGGACAATGTGTTCTGCAGTGTTGGTGGCACATTTCGTATCGATAGATGGATGGTCTCTTCGTATCGATCATATGGCAGCCGATTTTGTATCGATGGGAGGTGTCCGGATCGATACGAAATGGACTCCCGTGTTACTTCCGATGGGTACAAAAGGGACAGTTGTTGGTGGATACGGAAAGAGGTTTGCTCATCGATGGATACAAAATGAGGCTAGTTCACCGATGGATACGAAATGAGGCTTGTGACGGATACGAGTGAGATCGATGCAAAGAAGGCCGATCGATGGATACGAACAAGTTAATTCTATTGGCTTGCATCGATCATATCTTGAGCATATGAACTCAGATTGATCCAAAATCTGGAACGTTGGCTTTCATGGCTTTGCTTGTCGTGTCATATTAATTGTAGCTTGATCCGGACCTAGACAAAATTTACCGACATCCATAGCGGATCTATACATAAGTGGCAATCGAGGGAAACTGTCTTTGGTTTCCAGTTAATCTTTTGGTATCATGGCCTTGCTAAAAGGATGAATAACACTTGTCCCCCAAAACATGCCTTGCGATAGGAAGGTGTTTTGTAATGTTATACGGTGGATGTTCATATCCTGTCAGTGACCTACAAAGAGATTGAAAATATTATCTAACTGTGAATGACAATAGTTCGAGATTGTATGTCATTCGGGGTGGTATGTGATCGTTCGAGGTTGGGTGCCGTTAGCGGCGAATGGTGACCATTCACGGTCGGGTGCCTTGCGGCGAACGGTGACCGTACGCAGTCGCGTGCCGTTCGAGTGGAATTGTGACCGTTCGCGGTCGGGTGCCGTTCGAGGGAAATTGTGACCATTCGCGGTCGGGTGCCGTTCGAGGCGAGTTGTGACCGTTCGCGGTCGGGTGCCGTTCAAGGCAAATTGGCTGTTCGAGGCAAATTATGATCGTTCACGATCGGGTGCCGTTCGAGGCGAGTTGCATATGCCTAGGGGGACTTAGTATCATTAATGTCAGATTTCACTTTCGAGTGAGTTTTTGAATTGTTTGTTATGGCAGTTTATCATCATCTCAGAGCATGCCTGAGGACCGTTCGTGATCCCGTACATGTGTAAGTGGCTTAGCTGTTATGGAAACACAAATAGTAGATTTACATTCAAAATGAGTCTCTCAACAAAAAATTCCAACAAAACCAAATCCAAACATGAAAAATAGAAAACAAAGCAAAACAGAGACGTCAAAGTGCAATACCTACACCAATGCGATTAGTAGTCGTATTGGAGTATGCCTGAGGACCATTCGTGATCCTGTACATGTGTAAATGACTTAATCGTGTTGGTGTGGAGTTTTCCACTTATTCGTCATTATTCCGATCAGTTGATGACAAGCCGACGCCTCGATCCGGAGCCACCTTCATTGGATGCAGCGGTGGCTGCTCTCGTTCCACCGTTGTTGTTCGCCTTCTCATGTATTGCGATAGTAGACCATTCCGGATATGTTCTTATTTCCCATTCCTCAAGTGCCTGCAATCGTTGGTATTATGGCCGCTTAGATCATGGAATAAGCAGTTTTTTTCTAATTTCCTCTCATTGTTGGTCGGATCTCCTCATGAGCTTTCAATAGGGAGCCTATCCGTTGGCGTCCTGATAGATCCGTTCCAAATTTTCATGCAACTCCATATAAGAGGTGAATATCGGTTCTTTTCATGGTCTCTTTGGTCCATCATCGTTATCTTTGGCTTTTTGTTTCCCTTTGTCCTTGCTTGAGTCCTTTCCGGGCGGATCTCCGCTTTTGACTGCATACATATTAACTTCCTCTCCTTCCTCTCTTTCAATATTTGCATCCTCTAATTATAGAAATCCTTTGGCCTCATGATAAACTCCCCTAAATTCATAGGTGGATCACTTATCAGTGAATTTTTGAACTCCATTCCATCAACCATGCCAAATACAGCTGCCATTAAGACCATGGATGGATCTGGACGATCCACCAATGTTTGTGTTGCATTAAATCGTGTTAAGAAGTTCCTCAAAGATTCTCTGGTCTTCTACTTCAGTGCCGCTAAACTCATTACATTCTTGGTCCTTGAGATGTGAACTCTGAACTGCCTTATGAACTTCTCAGTCAGCTCGGTCCATGTTCTAATGGAGCCGCTTTCCAATTGCCTGAACCATTATGCTACTATGTCTGTCAGATACAGTGGAAAACATCGGGCCATGACTTCCTCCGATGCTCTCGGTACTTCCATATGTCTCATGTATCTTGTCAGATGAATAGCTGGATCCGTCCTTCCATCATATGTCTCTACTGTCGGTAGCTTGAATTCTAGTGGATTACTGGCCTGTCTAATTGCGGAAGCGAAGGGGCTTCTGTTAACATCTTTCAAATCTCCATTCACCAGTCCGCCTCTCATGGCTCGTCTGACCATCTCTACCAATCTGCCATCGTCGCCAAGCTATAGTCCTTGTCTATTGCCTCCAATCTTCCTCTACCAATGCCATGTTGAACAGCTGCGTCAGGTATCCTGCCTGAGGTTGGATCAACATGCTCTTTTGGAGTTCCCCCCAGTTCATGGGCTTCTCCTGACGGTCCTACTCTATTCTGCATCATGGTTGTTCCATGCTCCTGACCTCTGTCTCTCGCATTCCCTACAGTAGTGTTCCCTTGATTCTGCATTCTAATTTGTCAAACTTGTTGGAGCAGGTTCTGCATCATCTCTTCTTTCCTTTTCAGCATTCCCTCCTGCATAGCTTCCATCATCATCTCCATCTCGTCTCGGGTGATGAAGGTTGAGGTTTGATTCGCTCCTGAGGAAGCCTCTTGACTTCCTTCATGCTGGCTTCTTTCTACTCTTAGTCTCCTTACTGATTGCTTCACCATTGCTTTCCAGATCTAAGTCCTTAAGCCTTCAGATCCATGATCTAAGCTATAGAATCCCTGAATGCTAGCGTTCTTAGTGAAAACACCAAAAATTTTGTGCTAAAATGGTCATAAACACCCAATTGCATATTAAAGCACCCGTTCACAATCACAGATTAGAAATAACAAGTATGTAGAGAACACAAGTATGAAGAACACTCAAAATTTCAAAGAAAAGCAGTGGAAACACATGATTTATAGTGGTTCATTGTTGTAGCCTACATACACTTTGAAGGGTTGTTGCTTTATTGATTTTTGTTCCCTGGTAACAATGAGTTACAACTGATTACAACAGTACAATTGAAGTGCAGTGATGATTCTGGTAGAGTCTGAACGTCGAAGAGCCCAAAAAGTCCTTTTCATGTAGACTCTGGGATGCTATTTATAGGCGTAGGATGTAAATATCTTGCTCGGATCTCGATAGACCTCTTCTAGCATGTGGGTGGGCCCACACAATCGATCCCATGTCATCTACACTCAGTTCATGGTCAATACGAACGAATTTCATATCGATCAAGATTTGATCCAATCGAGTGGAAATTGAGCAGGAACATTCTTTAGGTTGTATGCAAGCTCCTGTGAAAATTTGATAGCATTTGGACTTGTACATTTTTAGTTATGATCGATGCAAGTTCGTGCTTTTCGAAGGCTGTCTCCTTCATATCGATGTCTTTCATATCGATGGTTTCGCATCGATGATTCTGCACGTCATGCCAGTTGACATGGCGCTTGATTTCTAAATCGATCCACTTTTCATGCCGCGTTGACTGCTTCCTCCTTCATAACCATCGAGTGCTATGCTCTTCGTATCAATCACTATTGGTCTCTTCGTATCGATCACAATTGGTCTCTTCGTATCGATCTCAATTGGTCTCTTCATATCGATCGAACGTAAACTTATTCATTATATGGTAGCCGATTTTGTATCGATAAATGGATGGTACATATCGATTGCAATTGGTCTCTACAGTGTTGTTGGTACATTTCGTATCGATAGATGGATGGTCTCTTTGTATCGATTATATGGTAGCCGACTTTGTATCGATGTGAGGTGTCCGGATCGATACAAAATGAACTCTCGTGTTACTGCCGATGGATACAAAGGGGACAGATGTTGTTGGATATGGAGAGAGGTTGCTCACTGATGGATACGAAATGAGGCTAGTTCACCAATGGATGTGAAATGAGGCTTGTGACGGATACGAGTGAGATCGATGTGAAGAAGGCCGATCGATGGATACGAACAATTTAATTCTCTTGGCTTGCATCGATCATATCTTGAGCATATGAACTCAGATTGACCCAAAATTTGGAAAGTCGGCTTTCATGGCTTTGCTTGTCGTGTCATACCAATTGTAGCTTGATCCGACCCGAATAAAATTTACCGACATCCATTGCCGATCTGTATATAACTAGCAACCGAGGAGAACTGTCTTTAGTTTGCAGTTAATCTTTCGGTATCATGGTCTTGCTAAAAGGTGGGATAACAGGTATAATAGCAATTTTTGTAAATAATTGTTAATACTGGTTTATATGATTTTATAGTTCAAATGAGATCATTTTTATTCATAAAAAATGAATAGAAATCAATTTTCAAATTTTGTTTACCAATATGTGTACGTTAATTAATAAGTGAAAATTTGAACGGAAATCAGAATTAAAATTTGTAATGATCTGACATGTATAAGTTATACAACATTATGTATGTGACTTGTACATCTTTGTGAAATACACAAACTCATATTAACATATACATATACATATAATATTGGTAGAAAAGTAGAAATATATTTACGTATGGTAATTATAGAAAATATCTAAGTTTGAAAAGCAAACATCTTCTCACATCAACTCACCTTACACCAATATCATCACCAACATCACATCCATATCATCCATCACATTAGGGGAGCTGCAGTGCGTGTAGGGGAGGGGATAGGAAGGGATAGCAAGGGTAATTTCATTCATTCATATTATGATATTTTGGTTTTCTAAAAATCCTATAATACGCCACGCTTTCTTCACATTTTTCACATAATTTTCTACTTCTTCTTCCTCCATTTTCAAGCTATTCTAATCGCTTCTCATGTTAAAAAAGTTATGAAGAAATTTATTCAAAAAGTAATTAAATTATTATAATCTATATATATTATCAAATCCACTTCAAAACAAGGCAAAACTCCTCCACTACCTTCCTAAAAACCCACGACCACACTTTTCTCCACCCTTGGCCAAGCCTTCTTCCTTCCATCACCTAGGCCGTGAGCTCCTCCTTGCATCCAAATCCCAGGCCGAGCCATTTAAAGGCGATAGTGCTAGCGATTGTGAGCTTTGATTTCGTGATAGCGAAGCTATAACCAATTCTATATTAGCTCGAAGGGAAAATGAAGGTGAGAAACTCCTAAACTATGGTTATATATGTTATTGGATAATATATGTTTGGATATGATTATTGATGATGGTTTTTTAATATGGTTGTGGAATATATAAGCAAGTCACGTTGTCGATAAACACAAAGGAAATCACTTTCCTTTATTGAATAAAATGATATATATGGAATGTTTAAACCACTTAAAAATGGTTTAATATGATTTATAAATGTTTTATAAACATGTAAAAGTGTTTTTACCAAAGTATAAATGAATATTGAAAATTGATTCAAAAATAGGCATCGCGTAACGGTAGTTTGCGGTTTCGCGCTGTAAAAGTCAAACGAATATATATAATGGAATATAGCTCGAAGTTCTTCAAAATAAGAATTTTACGAACTATTATATCTATAATTTTCAAACAAAGAAAGAAAATATAGATTTCCGTAAATAGATTTTGAAATATGAGTGTTAACGTAAAAAATATACACTAACACCCCGGTGTGAGTTGAGATACAGTGAAAGCACCACCCGTTGGTACGGGAACTAAAAACAAGCAGAAAATAGCAGAAAATGGTAAAGAGACGACAATTTTTATAGTGGTTCGGCTCAAAGTCAAGCCTACGTCCACTTCATATCTTCTATTATGATCTTTGAGTACACTTTGTTACAACTAGATTTCAAGTACAACAAACTTCAAAGACTTGAGCTTCCAAAGTAGAATCGAGTCGGTGAAGAGATTTGATCCATTCTCTAATTGATCCTTGAAGTTGTTATGATGTTCTAGGACTTGGAGAATAAGTTGCTTGAATTTCAAGGTGGCAGAGTGTCGACTTTTTCAGGAAAAATCCCCTCTTTAAGTGTGGAGCAGGTGAGGTATTTACAGAAGAGGTTGGGCTGGTCATAGGTCGTGAGCGACCTAAGGAGCTGCGACATAAGGAGCTGCGACATAAGAGTTATCCTGAGGCAGCATGAGTCGCTAACGACTTAGTGGAGTTATCCTTAACGAGATATATGCTTTGAACGACTTAGTATGTGTAATGCAGGGGTTATCTCGGCTTAATTAGATCGCGAGCGACTTAAGAGAAGAGGCACTATGCACGCGGCTGAACTTTGAAGCTTGCTAGGTCTTTAACTCGTTAGGTCGTAGCTTTTACTGATCGCTAGGTCGCTGTCTTCATTAGGTCGCTGTCCTTATTAGGTTGCTGTCTTCATTAGGTCGTAGCCTTAACTCGTTAGGTCGCTGACCCGTTGAGTTGTAGGTGCTTTTAGGTCGCTCGGTTGTTAAGCCGTTGAGCCGCTTCATGCTTTAGCTCGTTAAGTCGCTAGGTTGTTGAGACGTTAGGTAGTTGAGCCGCTCTATACTTTAGGTCGATAGGTCGCTCCCTGATGTAGGTTGCTGGGTCGTTGAGTCACGTAAGTCGCTAGGCCATGAAAAAGAGTGGTGTTAACACTTGCCCCTCGAAGTATACGCCTAAGGGTTAGGTCGTGTGCTTCGATACCTCTAAACTCGCGCCTTCCTGAGCCGTTAGGCCTTGAGCGACTTATGAGAGAGTTAGGTTGTTTACGCCGATTCGAGGCGAATGGTGACCGTTCGAGGTCAGGTGCCGTTCGAGGCGAATGGTGACCGTTCGAGGTCAGGTGCCGTTCGAGGCGAAATGTGACCGTTCGAGGTCAGTTGCCGTTCGAGGAAAACTGTGACCGTTCGAGGTCGGGTGCCGTTCGAGGCAAAATGTGACCGTTCGAGGTCGGTTGCCGTTCGAGGCAAATTAGACCGTTCGAGGTCGGTTGCCGTTCGAGGCAAATTGTGATCGTTCAAGGTCGGTTGCCGTTCGAGGCAAATTGTGACCGTTCGAGGTCGGGTGCCGTTCGAGGAAAATTGTGACCGTTCGAGGTCGAGTGCCGTTCGAGGCAAATTGTGACCGTTCGAGGCAAATTGTGACCGTTCGAGGTCGGGTGCCGTTCGAGGCAAATTGTGACCGTTCGAGGTCCGTTGCCGTTCGAGGCAAATTGTGACCGTTCGAGGTCGGTTGCCGTTCGAGGCAAATTGTGACCGTTCGAAGTCAGTTGCCGTTCAAGGCAAATTGTGACCGTTCGAGGTCGGGTGCCGTTCGAGGCAAATTGTGACCGTTCGAGGTCGGTTGCCATTCGAGGCAAATTGTGACCGTTCGAAGTCCGTTGCCGTTCGAGGCAAATTGTGACCGTTCGAGGTCAGTTGCCGTTCGAGGAAAATTGTGACCGTTCGAGGTCGGGTGCCGTTCGAGGAAAATTGATGTCCCCGGGGGGGACTTAATATTATCGATACCAGGTTCACGTTCGAGTGATTTCTTGGATCGTTTGTTAGGGCGATTTACTGCCATCTTAGAGCATGCCTAAGAACCGTTCGCGACCCCGTACATGTGTAAGTAGCTTCGCCATTTCAGAATTATCAAAATCCAATATTCATTCAACTGAAGAGTTTTTGAAGCAAAAATGTCCGACAAAATCAAATTCAAACACAAGAAGTAAAACACAAAAGCAAAGTAGTGACGTCAGAGTGCAAACACCTACATCGATATGATTTATAGTTGTACCAGAGCATGCCTGGGGATCGTTCGTGATCCCGTACATGTGTGAACAACCTAATTGTGTCGATGTGGAGTTTTCCACTCGTTCGTCATTATCTCAATCAATTGATAATAAGTTTACGCCTCGATCCCGAGCCGTCTTCAATTGGTGCAGGTGGTGGTCGTTCTTGCTCCACCATTGTGGTCCTCCTTCTCACATACTGCAATAGCAAACCATTCCAGATGTGCCCCTCAACTTCGTCTTTCAAGTGTCTGCAGTCATTTGTGCTATGACCATTCAACTCATGGAATGAGCAATACTTGTCCGACCTTTTCTCATTGTTTGTTGGATTTCTCCACATCGGCTTTCGATAAGGAACCTGTCCCTTGGTGTCCTGGTAGATCCGCTCCAAAGTCTCATTCAATTCTGTGTATGAGGTGAATCTTGGTTCCTTTTGTGATCTTGTTGATCTATCGTTGTTATCCTCATCCTTTCGTTTACCTCTGCTAGTATCTACACCTTTCTCAGGAGGATTTCCACCTTTGATCGCATAAACATCGATTCCTTCTCCTTCTTCTCTTTCGGCATTTGCGTCCTCTAACCGTAGAAATCCTTCAGCCTCATGGTAAAATTCCCCTAGATCCATAGAGGGATCTCTTATCAGCGAATTCTTGAATTCTGTACCGTCAGCTATGCCCGACACAGCTACCATCAAGACCATGGATGGATCCGGTCGATCCACCGACGCTGCAGCTGCATTGAATCACGTCAAAAAACTTCTCAAAGATTCCCCAGCTCTTTGTTTCAGTGTTGCCAAACTCATAACATTCTTGGGTCTCGAAATGTGGACCCTGAATTGCCTCATAAACCTTTCAGTTAAATCATTCCACGTCGCGATAGATTCACTCTCCAGTTGTCTAAACCATAATGCCGCAATATCTGCCGAGTACACTGGAAAGCACCGGGCCATAACTTCCTCTGATGCCCCCAGCACCTCCATATGCCTCATATATTTTATCAGATGAACTGTAGGGTCTGTCCTTCCATTATACATATCCAACGATGGTAGCTGAAAGTCTGGTGGGTTCCTAGCTCGCCTGATTGTTGTGGTAAAAGGACTCATATTCACATCCTCCAAGTCCTTGTTTACCAGACTACCTCTCATAGATCTTTTGACCATTTTTCGCCAATCTGTCGCTGGATCCTAGTTGTAGTCCTCGTCCATTACCTTTGGCCTACCCCCTAAGTTCACGAGGGAATTCTGGAACCTGCTCTCCTGGCTGAGCTCCAGTTGCTCCTTGATTCTGCGTTCCAAGTTGTCCAATCTGCTGAAACAAATTCTGGATCAACTCCTCTTGCCTTCTCATCATCGTCTCCATCTCGCTCCTGGTGATGAAGACTGAAGTTTGGTTTGCTCTTGAGGAAGCCTCTTGACTTCCTTTGTGCTGACTCCTCTCTGGTCTCGGCCTTCTACTCGATCGCCTTGTCATAATTCTTCGGATCTGAATCTTCAAACTCTCTAATCCAACTCTTAATTGATAGAATTCCTGAGTTTAATTCTCAGTGAAAGCACCAAAGAATGTTAACATAAAAAATATACGCTAACACCCCGGCATGAGTTGAGATATAGTGAAAGCACCACCCGTTGGTACGGAAACTAAAAGCAAGCAGAAAATAGCAGAAAATAGTAAAGAGACGACAATTTTTATAGTGGTTCGGCTCAAAGTCAAGCCTATGTCCACTTCATATCTTTTATTATGATCTTTGAGTACACTTTGTTACAACTAGATTTCAAGTACAACAAACTTCAAAGACTTGAGCTTCCAAAGTAGAATCGAGTCCGTGAAGAGATTTGATCCATTCTCTAGTTAATCTCTGAAGTTGTTATGATGTTCTAGGACTCGGAGAATAAGTTGCTTGAATTTCAAGATGGCAGAGTGTCGACTTTTTCAGGAAAAATCCCCCCTTTAAGTGTGGAGCAGGTGAGGTATTTATAGAAGAGGTTGGGCTGGTCATAGGTCATAAGCGACATAAGGAGTTGCGACTTAAGGAGCTGCGATATAAGGAGTTGCGACTTAAGGAGCTGCGACATAAGGAGTTGCGACATAAGAGTTATCTTGAGGCAGCATGAGTCGCTAATGACTTAGTGGAGTCATCCTTAACGAGATATATGCTTTGAACGACTTAGTATGTGTAACGCAGGGGTTTTCTCAGCTTAATTAGGTCGCGAGCGACTTAAGTGAAGAGGTAGTATGCACGCGGCTGAACTTTGAAGCTTGCTAGGTCTTTAACTCATTAGGTCGTAGCCTTTACTGAGTCGCTAGGTCGCTGTCTTCATTAGGTCGCTGTCCTTATTAGGTTGCTGTCTTCATTAGGTCGTAGCCTTAACTCGTTAGGTTGCTGACCTGTTGAGTTGTAGGTGCTTTTAGGTCGCTCGGTCGTTAAGCCGTTGAGCCGCTTCATGCTTTAGCTTGTTAAGTCACTAGGTTGTCGAGACGTTAGGTAGTTGAGCCGCTCTATGCTTTAGGTCAGTAGGTCGCTCCCTGATGTAGGTTGCTAGGTCATTGAGTCATGTAAGTAACTAGGCCATGAAAAAGAGGTGTTAACAATGAGTAAAAAAAATTCGAAAAAAATCGCGATTTTGCAGTTCAGGATCCATAAAAGGATTTGTTTAAAAATGATATTTTAAAATTATTTAAAAATATGAAATAAATTCTAAAAATCTTTTAAAATGTTTTTAAGTGATTTTAGTTATATAATTTAATTTTCAAATGATAGAAAAGTCTTATCGATCAATTAGCTTAAAAAGCACCATTGGTAGCATTTTTTATAGCACTTCTCTATAGCTTTTAAAATATAGTTTTAAATGCAAGCATTCTTTTCCAAATCTTCTGTAAATGTTTTAAAATGATTAATAAAGTATTTTAAAGGTGATATAAAGGATTCATGGAGTGGTTAAATAAATGACCAAAAGTTAGTAGAGTATGATAAATGATTTAGAGTTGATCAAATAACTTAACCGTCTTATGGGTGATAGAGACATTGTGTCTAAGCTTAAGTTTGGAAAACTAGTTTCCTGTTCTTCCTGGGTATCCTGGCTGGCTCGACGGAGGGGATGATAAGTTTATTTACTCGGATCAAAATTGTCTAATGTATAAAGGATATAAGTTTACAAATATAAATAACTTGGATTTTATGGAGATATTCTTCTTGTGCTTAGTGTTAAAGCCCGAAGAGGGAACTCATACTATTCTTGGAGTTTTAAAGGTGATTTCATCACTATTCTTCCTATAGTACTTGTTGAATACAGGAATTGATATTGAATGGAATTAGTTTATTTGAATAGATTCTGCCACTTGATATTTACTGGTTTTGGATTAACATCCTAGTTAACATGGTTTTAACTCAATTCAAATTTTGAGTTTTGAATTAAGAAATCTTTGTTAAGAATTAAATGATTTGGCCATATTTTCCTAAGTAAAAATGAAATGATTTGGAATTATTCCAAGATTCAAAAAGATTTTAAGTAATCAAAGAATTTGATAAGAGAGGTTTAATGATTCTGCATATACCGAAAAGAATGTTTTAAAGATATATATCTCTAGAGGAAATTTTGATAAAAAGAAATCAATCAATCAAAGAATAATCCCCTATTCACTTAATATCTTTTTATCGATGATTGGTTCGAAGTAACCAGGGTCGAATCTGAGTGATTCCTATCGGAAGACCACTTCAAACAGATTTACTATTCCAAGTGAAGACAAGGAAATGATTTGGAAGATGGAATGTAAGGCTGTTTGTCACTGACCCTCGGAGAAAATTTCCTATATTATCTTATGTGAAAGTTGTTCTTCATTTGAGATCTTCGATGCAAGGACTTCTCGCTACTAATCTTAGGGGTAATTCCCGATAGGGTGTGGTAGGAGAGTGCCTACGGTTTGTCCTATTCTAGAAAAACTTGTATGGACGAATGTCTGACGTCGCATTTCTGATTACATAAATCGATCTCTAGGAACATATCATCTATTTGGTGGCGGAGAAGGCAACTTATCTTAGCTTAACACATTTTCCTGAGACGTACGAGCTCAAGAGTTATTCGTGTGTAGAAATCGGTTGTGTGATCATGGAATTGAAATGTGGCATTCAAAGTTGGATGTGTTATGTAAAAGGTAATCGCTACCTCTTGCCTCATCACCCGGTAATGGCTTAAACAGGGTACGCCGTAAGGCTATATGGGTTGCACCCATTAGGGTATAGTCATCACTTTTCTAGATAACCCTCTATATTTCGGGTATGTGGTGTATGCTATGAGATGTCTCGAATAGGTCGGTAACAACCGAGGTGATGTCATATTCGGTTTCTATCTAGGCCATGTATGAGTGCCAAATAGGGATAGACTGGTTTTGCCAGATGCGAAGGATTGTTTGTGTATCCTTGGTACATTCCTCTGGAGATGTAATATATGGAAGGTAGTCCTTACTTGCCATTGTATGGAAATCCATTCTCCAATAAGTGCCTTCGGACTTGATTGTAAACCTATTATGCCGTTAAATTTAACCAATGCAACAACTTCGGCTATTTGAATATATTTACTTGAAAAGTGTTTTTCAAAGGATGTCATTAAAATAATATCCAATGATTTTACTAGCAAATGTTTTGGTTATCATAAGGTAAAAACCCATTCCGTGCTTATGTGCGACATGCTATTATGAGATACCTTTTATTTTTAAAATACTTATTTAGAGTTTCTCACACCAGTTCCATGGCTGACCCAGCGTTTATATTCCTTTAGCTTGAACTCTAGGTGCCCTAATTTTCCCGGGAAGCCAAGTAGTTCAGGTTTGACTTGAAGAAATCCGGATGGAGCTCGAAGCATGGAATTTGAAGAATCTTTTGAAGATTGTTATCCATTTCCACCACGCTTATGTACTATTGTAATCCGCATTTGTAGGGACAGATATTTATAACTGTCCATTTTTTACTCTGATAAATGTATTTAAATTTCCACTGTAAAGATTATATGTTGAAATAATATCTGTTATTTCCTTCGTGTGAGATTCATTTGTCTTTATTTACTTTCTTACCCTTGAGAATCCGCCTCTCCGACACTTAGATTTGCGGCAAGCAAATACCAAGGATGTATTAATGCTGATTTCTATGAGTCGAAGAAGCGGGTCTTCAGACGCTTGGAATGACAGAAGAGGAGCAATGAAGACAAGGAGAAATGACAAGGAGGTAAGAGAGAATCAGAAGCCTGTAGCAATAGCTACACACATCGGTTGACTGGAATCTATATTAATCGATAGCTTTTCGATCAAATTTTGACCCGAGGAAAGCTTTACCTCTCTAGTCGACTGGAAACCTCTTCTAATTGACCAACACTAGTCAGTTGATGAGTTTTTCCAATCAATTGGATTGATTTTTTGGAGAATTTATGCCTAAATTTCCAGTGATAATTTTGTCTTTTTAGAGTATTTTGGAGTTTTAAATGTAGATCTTTGCATATTTTTAATCCAATGACTAGAATTACTTTAAACTTATTAAAAAATAGGTTTGTATATGTATCATTCTTGCTAGTGTGGAGAAGGTCATTGTATCAGGATTTTGGGGATTAAGATTTCTTCTCAATTTAAGGTTTTTCATTTTAATCTTTTCGATGAATTAGTAAAGATTGTTAGGAGGAAATTATCTTTATATTGTTTTTCTTCACTTCTTATATGTTTTCAGATCTAATTACGTGGAGATCCTTAGAATTGAAAGAATTAGTGGCATGCCCTAGAGGTAATTATGTAATTTGTTACCTACATCTAATTTTGTAGTAAATCTTGTTCGTGGTAACAGTGTTTGTTTTCCTTTAAATACTTTGTTATATTATGATATAATTATTTAAATTATATAATAATAAAATACTTAAATAAAATGTTATATGATTGTAGTTGCAATTATGATTAATTGATCACAAAGTACATTTGTTTTAAATGTTCCTAGTCAAGATGTTTCAAGAAAAGGATATCGATTCAACGGTTGAGACCAGAGTATGTAACGTTCTCTAAATGTTAGGTAGTGTATTACTTATGGTTGTTGGGGGCATAGAGGAATTACATTACTTGTAATTATTGGATAATGATGAAATGATTCGTCCGAGAGTTACCTATTAGTTGATAACAATTGGGTTAAACAGGAAATCTTAGTGTGACAATGTCACATCGTTCCGTCGACTTGAGAATATTGTATAACTTCAGTGTGAATACTCCAATTTGATTGTAGTTAAATCATAGGAAGACTATCCACTGTGATATAATTAATTGAGCTCTCGTTTAGAAGATGTCCAACTTAAATCCTCTTTATCAAGGGTAAACCTGAATTTAAGATTGAATTACTATTAATCAAGGAGGTCAATTATTTTCATAAACAATTATTTTGTAGACACTCAAGAATATTCTTATTTACCATTTAGCGATTTTCATTCAAATTTGCATTCGACTTTTGCACCTAGTGAAGAAACGAATTCCGATCTAGTACATAACATAGCATATATGATGGTTCCTATTGCTGTTGCATAGGAAAGTTACCTCTTATGCTTCATATTAAACATTTTAATATGGTGTCTATGTATACCGACTGAGACAGTCCCAATACCTCTTGTACTAAGTATAAAGGATGTTATTGACTAGGGTTTTAGCCAACCTCAAAATTATACTAATGAGAAAAGGTTACTTGCAAACAATGATTTTAGAAATGAAAATAACGACAAACACAAACAATTAAAGTAAATGACACTGAATATAGAGCTATTCGGCAAGCTTGCCCACGTCGACTATGATGTTCTTTTGCTATATATTTCTCCTACAATCACAAGGTATTACAAGAGAATAACAAGAAAAATATAAAAGCTTAAGACTAATGAAGCTGTTAACCTTAGGGGCTTGCGGTGTGAGGAGCTCTAAATTGTGTGTAGTATCCTAAATTCTTATGTTTTTCAACCTCTTTGAAGTGACAACGCATGAGATATTTATAGTAACTACAATGGATGATAGATGGTTGAGATTGTTATCTAAACATGGTGGGAAGAGCACGTGATCATTGATTTGGTCACACGTGCAGATGGAACACCAATGTAAATTTGCAAAGGGATTTGCTGTTGGGAAAATATACTCATTTAATGTAAACTATTAATTTAATATATATGTAAAAGGCGCACACACATGCAAAAGTACGTTTAATGTAAACTATTAATTTAATAAATATATTCATATACTTACATATTCGGCCAAAAAAACTTCGGCTTTAAAGTTGTTTAAAAAAAATCCTTTTTTTATATCAATACAAAACCTCTTTTTTTCGAAAACGTTTCTAAACTCCTACATATTGTATTAAATATTTATATAAATATATTTTATTTTATATATGTGTGATTTTATATCGAATAATATATATATATAATATTTGGATTTAAAAATATATTTCTATATGAAAAATCCTTTTTAGTTATGAGAACTTTAGACATATACATACTTATGTTAATAAATATAAAACATACTTCATATAATAGTATTTGTATTAAAATTTATTTTACTTTAAAATCATTTTAATTAACCCTCCTTTTGGCAAAGCCGACATGCAGATTCAAATAAATTGACTACTCGTTTGTCGAGATTGGAATGCGATGAGTTTGATTCTATTGGATGGACAAGCAATCAATCATGAATGATAAATATGATTTTGAAGCCGAGATTTGACATAATCGATGGACAAAAGTCGTGAAATATTCAAAATATGAGTTTCGACAAAAGTCGAGGTGATCCGAGATGTTTGGATTTTTGCTTCGAGTTGCTTATGGATCGGCTTCGGGTTTTGAAGCAGTTTGCTTCGGGTCATTTGGATAGCCACTTTGAGTCATAGTGGATCGGCAAGATTTTTGGGGGTCGTTGTAACTTTGGGTTGGCAAGGACATTTACTCAGGTCAGCACCGAGGTCCTGGGTCGGTTTGTGAAGGCATCAGATCGGTAGGAAGCTAAGTCGGTCATGTTAGAGTGGATCGGTGTTCTGGAGTCATGAATGGATCGACAATTTTAGGTCGGCTAAGAAAAGTTAGGGTTATATTCGAGGGGTTTGCATTGGCATGGTGCTTCGGGTTAGCTACATATTTGCTTCGGGTCGACTACTTTCAAGCTTCGGGTCGGCATGTCAAGCAAAAGGGGGTCGGTGTTTTAAGGAAGGAGGATCGACACTTGGTTGCTCCAAGTCCAAACAAGTTTTGCTTTGACACATTGACGACCATGCTTCGAGCCAATGTGGTCTTCACTTCGGGTCGGCAAAACTCCAACAGGTGATCGGTCGTAGTGATGGATATTGGATTGGCTATGGTGTTAATGGGCCCGGACAACTCAGGAAGCCCAGTAACTCAGGTTTCGCCAATAAATACAGCAGACGAGGCTTCAGTAAAAGGGGAACTTCATTTTGTTTTCCTTCTTCTTCTCTATTAAGGCTACTCTGCTACTATTGTTTTAAAAACTCTGGACTGTAATTGTAATTGATTCTCATATCAATGAAAAGAGAATTTCTGGAGTGGTCGTAGGCCAGAGTAAGCTGAACCACTATAAATCTTCTATTATTATTGCTTTCTTTTTAATTTTTACTATTCTTCCTATTTAACTCTCTACATACATTCTATCTATGATCTATGACTGAGATTTGGTGATGGGTATTAATGACCAATTTTGGTGCTAACATTTTGGCGCTTTCATTGAGAACGCTAGCACTTAGGGATTGGAAAGATTAAATTTGGATTTAAAGGCTTAGAAACTTGGATTCTGGAGACTATGGCAAGCAATCAACCAAGAGATTGAGGACGAAAAGGAGTAAGTAAGAGGGAAGTCAAGAGGCTTCCTATGGAGCTAATCAAGCCTCAATCTACATCACTAGGGATGAGATGTAGGTCATGATGAATTCCATGAAGGAGCGATTGATGAAAAGGCAAGCGGAAATGATGTAGACACTTTTCAGACAATTTGGATAAGAAGGAATTGCAGAAGTTCAGATCCATGGAGATGGATCAGAAGGAGTCAACGGGGAAGCATATGGAGTGGTTCAACAGGGGGCATTCCTTGATTAGCAAACGGTTATCAACCCGGATGGACCTAGACTTGGGGGTATATCGCCAGGTAAAGCAGAACCAATCCATGGAGGGATACCAGATGGCACGGCGCAGCCCGGTGCCAACATAAATATAGGACTGCGTGATGAGGAGTATGTACCGGAATTCCCTCAAGGACTTAGAGGGCAGTTAGGAAATGGAGATGGGGGAAACCCTTAGTAGATAACACTAGATTATCCGACATTATAAGGCGAACTATTCACAGAGGTATGACAAGTAGGGATCTAAAGGGAGTAAACAAAAGTTCGTTTACCCATAACGTAAGGATGGCTAGGAATCCACCTGATTTTAAGCTTTCCATACTGGAAATATACAATGGTAAGACGGATCTCACTGACCACTTGATGAGGCACATAAGATATATGGAAGTGCTAGGGGCATCAAAGGAGGATATGGCCTGGTGTTTCCCCACATACTTGACAGACATAGCTGCTATGTGGTTTAGACAGCTGGAAGATGGATTCATTAGAACATGGACAGAAATGGTGGATAGGTTCTTGAGGCAGTTTCGAGTTCACATAAAAAGGCCAAAGAATATGATGACACCAACGTCAGTTAAGCAGAGGACGAATGAATTGCTAGGAACATTCTTAACTCGGTTTAATGCAGCAGTTGTTTCGATGGATCGGTCAGATCCATCAATGGTTCTGATGGCAGCAGTGTCAGGAGTTAGGGATGATTTGAATTTCGAAGTATCATTGATACATGATCCACCAATGGATCTCAGGGAATTCTTTCATGAAGCTGAGATATTTCCTCAATTAAAGGATGCATGTTTGGATATGAAGTCAAAGGAAATAAACATGGTTAAGCATGGAGAACCATCCGATGAAAGCTCGAGTAAAGATAAGGATAAAGGGAAGAGGAAGTCGAATAACGAATCTGGCAGGGCAAGGAAGCGCTGAGGAGAACCAAAATTCACCACTAACACAGGATTGAATGAAACAATAGAGCGGATATTCATGGAAACTCGGGATCGCCTTCCTTATCAAAGACCGGCAAGAAGGGAGCCCTCAGAACGCGAGAGGGCGTCCGAAAGGCATTGTCTCTTTCATGACCTAGACATACATGACACCAACAGCTGCAGGCACTTAAAAGATATTATCGAGGCGCATGTAAGGAATGGTCAGTTGCGGCAATATGTCGAAACTCGAAATGCGACTCAAACAACGATGGCGTGAGGCCCAGGAATGGTGGTCGTTTAGTCATCAACTAATCGTGATGGTTTGGAATAAGTAACAAACTACAAGCAAATGGCTACATCACTTACTCGTGTACGGGGGCGGAGATAACACTTAGGCATGCTCTAAGATGATGATAGACTTTGATATTCTAGTTTGTGAAATTTGTTTTTTCTTTTTGGCTTGGACACTTGCTTTTTCTACTTTAGTTTTGGACTTTGGTTTGAACTCTCGGTTTTGCTTGTTTTCTGGTCTAGTTTTTGGTTTGGACGTTTGCTTTTTGGTTTGAATTTTTGATATGTATTTCTAGTTTTCTGGTTCAATTTGGATTTTGGATTGGACTTTGATTGGATTTTCCTTTAATGTTTGGCTAAAAGGTCATCGGGTATGGAGTATGCTTGGCAAGGGGTAAGTCACATCGTCCGAACATGGCGGGTCGGTTTATTCGGGTCGTCGAGCGTGCTTGACAAGGGTCCGAAGCGATCGGGATTCGGCTTCGGACTTAGACCCCATATTATCAATCACTTGCTATTTCAAGTCGTCGGGTATGGACTATGCTTTGCAAGGGCCGAAGCGACCAGGATTCGACTTAGGTCTAAGCCATGGCGTTACTCACGTTCAGGGACACTGAACCGAGAATACCAAAGCATTGATTAACAAAGGTCACCGAGTGTATATTATGCTTGGCAAGAACCCGGAGAAGTTACGGATTTGGATATTGGTTATGGACAGCTAAGGATTTGGGCATGGACCCGGATTGGTCTCGGATTTGGATGTCGACCCGAAATGGTCATGGTTTTGATTATTGGTTATTGGATATGAATGGATTAAAGCTCGACTATCGAATTCATATTTCAGCTTTGGATTTGGACCCAACGAGGTCCTGGATATATATTTTAAGACCGGGTCAGGTCCCGGCTCTGGATTTGGACCAAGCAAGGTCCTCGATTTTCATTATCGGACCCAGAGAGGACCCGGACATGCATAAAATGATCCGGAGAGATCATGGATTCGGTTAATGGATTTGGGATGGATTCAAAATTGGATAATGACTCGGAACAATCGTAGAGTAGACTATCGGATTTGGATGGAAGTGCTTGATAATGAATGGAACACGGAATTCGGATATCGGATTTCAGACTATTTAAAACACACCTTCCAATAGCAAGGCATGTTTTGGGTGGAAAATGTTAATTCGCCTTTTGGTAAGACAGTAGACAGGCAGATTTTATTAAATCGACTACTCGTTTGTTGAGACTAGAATACAATGAGTTTGATTCAACTGGATGGATAGACGGTCAATCACGGATGATAAATATCGAAGTCGGGGTTTGGCATAGTCGATGGACAAAAGTCGTGGAATACTCGAAATATGAGTTTCGATAGAAGTCGAGGTGATTCGGGATGTTTGGAGTTTGCTTCGAGTTGCTTGTGGGTCGGCTTCGGGTTTTGAAGCATTTTTCTTCGGGTCATTTGGATAGCCATTTCGAGTCATAGTGGATCAATAGGATTTTTGGAGGCCAGTGTAACTCCGGGTAGGCAAGGACATTTACTCGGGTCGGCTCTGAGCTCCTGGGTTGGTGTTGTGAAGGCATCATATCAGTAGGAGGCTAGGTCGATCATATTGGAGTGGATCAGCGTTCTGGAGTCATGAGTGGATCGACATTTCTTGGTCGGCTAAGAAGAGTCAGGGTCATATTCAACCGGGATTGGCATTGGCATGGTCCTTCGGGTCAGCTACATATTTGCTTCAGGTCGGCTACCTTCAAGCTTTGGGTCGGCATGTCAAGCAAAAGGGGGTCGGTGTTTTAAAGAAGGAGGATCGACGCTTGGTTGCTCTGAGTCCAAACATGTTTTGCTTCGAGTAATGGGAAATCATGCTTCGGATCAATGCCATGTTCACTTCGGGTCGGCATTACTCCAAGGATCGTTCCTAGTGCTAGATTTTGGATCAGCTATGGTGTTGATAGGCCCGGACCACTCAGGAAGCCTAGTAACTCGGGTTTTGCCTATAAATATAGCAGGCAGGGTTTCAGAAAAAGGGGATCTTCATTGTTTTCCCTTCTTATTTTCCATTAAGGCTACTCTACCATTATTATTTTAAAAACTCTAGACTGTAATTGTAATTGATTCTCATATTGACAAAAAGAAATTTTCTGGAGTGGACGTAGGCCAGAGTCAGCCGAACCACTATGAATCCTCTGTTATTATTGCTTTCTTTTTAATTTTTAATGTTCTTCATATTTATACTCTTTACATACATTCTATTTGTGATATGTGACTATGATTTGGTGCTTTCATCTGAATTTGGGTGTTAATGACCAATTTTAGTGCTAACAATTTTATTATTACTATATTCAAAAATAGATTTCTTTTTAAGGTTCGAAGCAATATGTATGAAAATATACAAAAAAAAATTATACACAAATATGTATAATTTGATCTATTGAGGACAAAGCCAACATATATAGATTCGTGATATTGAAATACTATCAATGGATATAACATTATATGAATTACTATACATATATACCTTATCCATGTCCTAGATCAAACACCTTGAAATGTTGAATCCAATGACTCCTTGAATCATTGGATTCAAACCTTCAGAGCAAGATACCAGATTGAGAGCTACAACCATCGTACTTTGAATTTAATTTAATTTGTAAACTTGGAAGCTTGAATTTAAGGAGGATGGAGTCAAAATAGATGGGTTTGGCTGGTTGAAAATTGGAGCAAGAGTGAGAGCAAAAGGAATGGGTTAAAGATGAATATATAATAAAGATCTAAAGAGTAAAAGGAGGTTCCAGATCCTACTTAACAATTAACCTCCTTATGAATCAAAACTCAATCCCCCTTTAGCCTCCTATAATAAGCCATGATAGGCTCCTTTATGGGCCTCATAATCGCTTCAAGCCCAATCAATAAAAAATGCATTTAAATCTAATTTAAATGCACATCGATATCGTATACCAATATGTAAGTTTATAACTATAATACACACTATATAACCATTTAAATATAGTAAACTTGTTAAGCCCATATTATTAACGGACGCCTTATAGTCTAGTCATGAAACTTAGTTCACAAAGTGTTCGTATTTAATTTAACAAAACAATAAATGCTCATAAACTGGCCGAGCATAAATAATCGACCAAAAAACAATAGTAAATGTCCTAAACTAGATGAGCATGACTAATCAAATAATAAATGATAATAATTGGATATTATCATTTACTAACAATCAAACACATCGTAAATAACTATATCAATTTTTGGGAATTGTTTTTTTATATATAAAATATAATCCTAGGTAAAATTATTTCATTTACTGATTTCAAAAATAATAATGTGTCGGTTAGCCTTGTTCAAGTGTTTAGAGCCACCTACGGAATTTAAAGAACCTAAAGGAGCATAATCCCTATCAACGATGTTGGCCAGACACATCGACCAGAATTTATTAACCACTCAACAGATCAAACAACACAATACAAATCATTTTCATTGCACTAAAAACTACGTGCTCTCATATATAAATACACTCAAACTCATTCTAGGGTGCCGCTTACCCTATCTCTAATGAGTTTATCCCACCAAGACCAAGGTTCTCGCTTAACCTGGCTCTGATACCAACTACAACGATCCGCCAGAAGTCGACACCATTCCATTCACAATATTCACGCGTCGAACATCCAAGTGCCGGAAAGATAGATTGTTGGGGGTGAAAGAAAGAAAAGATAGGATATAATCTCACATCGTGACAAATAATATATATATTATACCAATGATGATATTTACAAAAGAAAACTGTAATATACATACATAAGTCGGAGTAACTAATCTATCATCGGCCTGGCCAGTTATAAAAACATATCCTTATAGTTGCTGATAAATACAAACAAGAAAATACAGCGGAAATAAAAGATACGTGAATACGTCTTGGAAGCATCCAGCTTGTATTTTGAAGCTCCAAAGCATCCATAACTAAATCTGAAATATGATCAGGCTGACGCTAGCATTATAAGAAAGTAACACCCGGATCAGTCTGGTAAACCAGCATGAGAAACACATATCATATGGATTTTTAATGGTATAAAACCTTTCAAAAAAAAAGGTATCTCGTAAGATCACACCCCAT
Organism: Allium cepa; assembly: GCA_030765085.1. Taxonomy (NCBI): domain Eukaryota; kingdom Viridiplantae; phylum Streptophyta; class Magnoliopsida; order Asparagales; family Amaryllidaceae; genus Allium; species Allium cepa. The sequence goes on from CM060934.1 coordinate 98,253,940, forward strand.
ATAAACATGGACGAGTTTTTATCTTACGACAACCAAACCATTTTGTTAGAAATCTTATGGTATTACAATAATGTCTAGGTTTTAAAATAAATATTTAATCATGGCTGAAAAGGTTACATTAATTACATTCCAGCATATTAGGTATACAACTAAGTCCGTAAAGGCGCATAATGGAGAATGGATTTCAAACAATGACAAGGCAGTGAGTTACCACTTGTCTTAACACACCTCTAGGAAATGTACCGAGGGCCTCATATGGACCCTTTGCCAACATAGAACCGGCCTACCGTTTCTTAGATAGTACCAAATATTTCATCACCCCAGTTGTTCAACCTTTTCCTTTAGAGCTTTAATGAACATACCAAATCCATAAATCCATAAATAGTGATCTAAAAAAGCTATGACATAGCCTAATGGGTATGACCTACGTATCCTTGTTGCATCTTCCCATATTTTTCTCATACCCTAGTGTGAGGTTCGAGACTACGATTACCTTTTTTCTTAGCAAATCCCATTTGGATAGCTAACACTGCCCATCGGGCAACAATTGCCAACATTCATCCATATAAATTATTAAGGATATAAACAAACCGAAGGCACTACTTCAACTACATCCCTTTTAGAATCACCTTCAGGATTAGTAGATAGTGTCCCTTGCACTTCAGAAAACTCGATCATTGATTTCATCATCTTCAAGATGTTCCAATTTGAAAGATTATGTTGGTTCAAAGTTGTTTTCGGATAACTCATGCCTATCCAATCTCGGTCTCTTCGAAGCAACATTCTATAGTTCCGGTGATTCAACTTCGGTTCTTTTGGAAATAAACAGATAGTACATAAGAGTGGAGATCACCTTGTAACTGTTTAAGTAGATAAATTTACTTATTATTTGTCACAGAAGAGCGAAACAAGTTTATACGTACAATATAACATCAAAGAAGATAACTGTACCCTACAATTTCAATGTTTCTTCTAGATTTTCCAAAGTTATATCTGGTCAAGATTTGACGGTCGATTATATAACTATCAAATAAAAAAACAATCTAATCAGAGGTTTAATTTAATAAGAAACCAAGCATGATTTAAGTACATAAGCAACCACTAAGCCTCTTTAATTAATATTCTCATTAATTATATCTCTTTCAAATTATTTGAAAAGTATTCATATACTTATCATATAGTGTAAATATATTCATAAACTATTTCACTTTCAATGCTTAGAAAACATGTCCAAATGTTTACATAAACAGTAAATATGCTCACAAATCTGTAAGGAAGATTTCAAAATTTCAAAACCATATTAAATGGGTCGGAAGAAAATGCCCTTTAAAAAATTGTTTATAATTAATAAACGAATTTACTGAGGTTTCAATTTATAATTAATAACATTTAATGGGGAATCAGTTACAATTAATTGACTTAAATTGTGTAGTTAGGGTAGATTTGATTTGTCATTGAAGAGGGTTAATTTTATAAGATGTAATTTATGCTAAGCCTGTTTATTTTATGGAAATTTGTTGATTTAAAGATTTGGAAGCAAGATTTATTTATTTGATTTAAGTGAAAAAAATTAAATAATTGAATTTATTGCAAATAAATGATATTCAACCTTTAATATTACGTTAATTGAAAACAGATGGTAAGTTAAGATTTATCGAAATTAGTAAATTGGGAAAGGAATTCAAATTTATGTTAACTGATGAAGAATACATAATAAAGTGTAAATTTATAAAATCAATATCCGTTAAGCAGTTATAATATTTATAGTTGATAACAAACGTTACTTAGTGATTATTAATATAATAACGGAAGGCGTAAATGTAATAAAATGAAAATAGGGTAGTTAATATAGAGGAAAGATGAAAATTTGGACTTACTAATGTATAACAGGGTGAACAAAGGTTACCTTTGTTTATTGAGTAATTATCTATGAAATAAAAAGGATTTGCAGTTAAATCAAGTTTATTTATTGAAATAAATTATAATTCATTGGATTTATTGTGAATGAAATTAATTACTACATTTTTTTTGAAATAAAGATAATATGAGAAAAATTAATGTAATAATTTTAAATCCAATATTTAAGTCATCTATTTAACAATAATGAATGGAATAATTATTGATGGGTCTACGTAAATAGAATTTTGGAAATTTAATTTATAATCCTTGAGTTTAAGGAAATTGAGGAATTTATTAATTTTAAAACAACAGTTAAGTTCGTTTAAATTAGTATAAATGTTTAAGAAAATAAAAATGACAAGAATTGTCGATTATAAAATTTAAAATTTAAATTTGATTTAATTAATTTAATATTAAATTATTTAATTAATATAAAAATAGCAATTTTTGCCACTGACTCGGATTTCAACGAAACCAGTTTCATCGGATCCGTATCGGTGAATTATTGTAGGGTTTCAAGTTTCGTAGCGATCAGACTTGTCGTTTGATCGTACAAACGCAAAACGTCTTGAAATCGATTTAATTGAAATCAGTTTGAAAATATTGACTTTAGCATAACTTCTCCATATGATGGAATTTGGACCTAAAACCTTTTCCATTGCGTTTAAAATATTTTAAAACGCCTATTTTGATATATGGGTTTACCCAATTTCGTTGGGGTCAGAACGGGCTTTTTGGGCCACTTTGTCGTTAACGCGTATTCAACCCGATCCATTTATTCTATTCCAACTTTCTCTATAAATATCCTGCTTTAAACACTAGCCTCCCTAATTCTCATTTTGTCTATACGTACATCTCAACTCTCTCTTCCTCAATGGAAGACAAACAAACTCTAGATCCAGATCCAATTGCAAATCAAATCCAAAGCATAAATTTCAAAGTCCTCAGAAAAATCTGGAAAAATATATGTTGAAGCTCTCGACTAGCGTAATTCACTGGTGATGTTCGTTTTTCGATTCAGTTCGTTGTTTGACGGGTAAAAATCGAAGAATTTTCGGCCATCCATTGCGTCGAAATCAACTTTACCTGATCAACGAATCAAAGTTACTGGGTCGAAGAGATTCTCGAGTGGAGCGCATCTGTATGGGTTTTGCATCAAATCGACGGTCAGATTGGCCCCTAAAATTCGATTAGGGTTTGGAGGATAGGGCGGCTGCGACAAATATTGGAGTCGAAATCAGCGACGAGGTGGGTCGCATGGCCGAGGCGGCCTCCTGGAGGTCGGGTCGTGGTCACGGTGGGGCTCGGTAAGAGGTGGCGTATTGTAGATGCGGCTGTAGGCTTGCGTGTTAGGGTTTCAGTTTCGTGACTGTAGTAACGTGCGCGTGGAACGAAGAGGACGTGGAAAGGTGGTAGGGGTGAGTTATTTGTTTTAATTTAAATTAAGTTTTCCAATCGAAATTTTCGCTATAACTCTTTCGTACGAACTCCGTTTCACGCGCGACTTTTTTTGTTAGGATCATAATGAAATTCCGGACTTGATGACGCTGGTTTGACGAATTCTGAGACGGTCAAATTTTTGGGGTTAAATTGGATTTAAATTCAATTTAAATTCAAAAGGTGAGTGTTTTAACCCACTCACAACTTCTAAAATTTCTTATTTTGTTAAATTGATATATGATGTAATTTTAAATTTATTTATGTTTGTTTGGCATATTTTTAATCATCATCTCAGTTAAATTGCATTTATTCAAATAAATTGTTATTTAATTTTATTCGTGCATATAAATTGACAGTTAAATTTATTTAGTATTTTATATAAATTGCTAGTTAAATTTAATTATTTTTGCATATAAACTGCCAGTTAAACAATTATTTAAAATATTATTGAATTTAACTGCTATTTATACCTGTTGTTTATTTTCCGTTATATATTGATGCTATTGATTTAATTGGATGATGATTGTGAAAATGGTTGATGGTTGATATTGGATGGATAAATGTTGTATTTTATATTATTATAAACTGCAAGTTATTATACATTTTCATTTCGTTCGGGGTTGCGGTTTGAAATGATATACAACCGCATTTTTATTTTAAATTGCAGATTGAAATGATGAATATCCGTATCACTTGACCATAGGATAGAAAATTTTATATGCAGGCAGCGCGGTATATATATATATAAAACTATTTTGAAGTGATTTTCTATGGTTTTCGAAAAAATTATACGGTTTAATAAATATCAATCTTCAATGCTATATAAATATTATTTTGTGTATATATATATATAGTCAAAATTCTTGAATTTAAGCTATGTATAAAGTTGATTAATAAAAATGAGTCAACAATGGAGTTTCATTGTTTTATATTCTATGGTTTAGCACCCATTTAAGATATTGTATATATGGAGTTTTAATTGACTTAAATGAAATTTAAGTTGGAAGATAAATATGAAATTAGTTAAATTGAATTACTTAAGAATTGTACTTGAATAAAATTGATTTGGAATTTAAATAAAATGGAGATTTATAAAGGATACGATTCTTATAAATTGATTTGGTCAAAAGTGTTTTAAATGAATATAAAGTTGTTATAAATGAATATATCAAGTTAAATAAAATTTAAAGAATATCCAGTTGTTTGAGGTTAAAGGTTTTACTTAAATTTTATTGGATTTATTAAATAAACATTTCAAATCTAAATAATAGTAATTGAATTTGAGATATATGGAATTATCAAAGAATTGGTTTTGAAATGGTGGAATAGTTAAAGTTTTGAAATATATGAATTGAATGGTTTATTTGGAGGGTTTAAATCGGTATTTGGAATTTAGTGTAAAATTAAAAGAAGCTATTTTATTTTATAAAGTAATAAGATATTTAAACCATTAAATATTAAAAATTATGTTTCAAAGCTATGGGTTTCAAGATATATAGATTTGAAAGGGCTATGATTTTTTAAAAAAAATAATTATATTTTGATATAGAAATGATATCATATTGATTTGGGTTTTAAAATAGAAATGATATCGTATTTATATGGTTTTGAAATTGATATTTTATTCTGGTTTTAAAGTATAAATTATTTTGAAAAGACCGCTGTGTTATAATAACGTTTGGTTGTTGAAGAGACCAAGATCGAAAGTTGTCATACTCTCTGCCAACTCCGAAAACCACTTTAACAACCGTGTACGCGGTGGAGATTTCAGAATGAAGTAGGATGATGACGGTGTTTCCTTTGAGGTAAATACGTGGACCCGACTCCCATGAGTTGGCATAAAGTGGCTAAACCAGGAGCGATTCTCGGGCCAATGAGGTCATTCCTCTGATCGAATGCACTCCTTCGATATTATACTCTGACTTTTGGATTGATTCGGTGGCCACTTTTGTTTTTGTTTTGGGGGTGTTGTTCGAGGTGGGCAGTAACTACGGCTACGCGTTCCACCAACCCAGATGCGTAATTGGTATATCTACCCTGGCATTGCCTAGTTGTGCCGTGTCACCTACCATACCGAGCCTTGTACGAGATTGGATTTCTCCCGTAGCCCGTATAGTATCCTCTGGTGGATTCCCGATCAGGAGGGACCATGATATTGGATGGACTACTGGGACTATTACGTGTTAAGGTGGAAAATGTAAAGCCTTAATGCTATTTAAAAGTAAGTTTATTTTATAAATAGACACTATTATAATAGCAAAATATACTACATAGTAAATAGTTTAACGAATCCTTAAGAAATGTAAATCCCGAACATCTCTTGAGTTACTGCACTCATATTTATTTCTGTTGATTTAACTTACATAAGATCATTTAGTTCTGACTCGAGTGTTTTGTCTTTTCAATTCGCTCGGGTCAGTCCGAGCATTTCAGGATCGAAGACTTTATTTATGGAGGACATTATATTATATTGTTCCACTGCACACTGTATTCCGCTGCATCAATTTTTATTCGTTGGTATGAGCAACTCTGATATTTATTGTATAAAGAAGAATCAAATGTTTTGTAAACAGTTTTATGAACTGTATATTGATTACTTTATTTTATACTTCCGCTGTGAGATTCTGTTTTGTTTTTTTCCTTCTCTGTTTTTCTTATTTACCCCATAACAACCCGTCCTTCCGTATGGTTTGAATTGGCACGTGTGTCGATTTAAAGCGTGCGAAAAGACGGGACGTTACACGCATGCTTGCTTGCACTTATATGTAGCTTTAGTTTGAGCTACATATACAACTTGTGGTTTTGTTAAATGCACATGCGCTACTTTAATTGTTAAAATCGTAAGACGTGTTAATATAAACATTGCAGTGGAGGACTTTTCAATAAATATCAAAAGTTATGCAATATTATTACTATCAAAATAATGGAAAACAATCACTGAGAATAATGGAGATAGTTTGGAGGATTAAAGTTTGGTATATGCCAAATGATATTTAAGGTGCATCTTATCTCCTTCTAGTGTCTTTCTTTTCCAATCAATATACCTTGAATGTTGACATTAAAGTACTAACGACTTTACAATGAAGCGGTGTTCGAAATACACGTATTTGTTGGGATTTATGATATGATATTCCAAAACGAAGTATAAAGGAGTCGCTTTGTAATGACTCACAATTTTTTTTTTGCAAGGCAAGCGGGGTTAACTGGTCCCCTACCAGTTTATCGCTAAAGAATGAAAGGGCATGCACAAAACAGAGGTGACTAGAACAAACTCAAGTCACCAGCCATACACAAACATCACAGGAAAGAATAAACACACAGAAAGAAAAACAAGAGAGAGAGAGCACAGTAAGAAGAGAAGAGCAAAAAGGAAACAAAAAGGAAGGAAGAGAGTTAAGGCCAATCAGTAGGATAGTAATCACTGAAATCAAATTTACTCTCCCTCATTCCAATCCTGATGCTAGCCTTCAAAGCATTCCATAGCTGGTGGATGTTCCTTGATTTGTTCTCAAAACTTCTCTGGTTTCTTTCATCCCATATTAATGCCATGTACCTTTTGATCATAAAAAAAATACAAATCTATCCTTCTTTCTCCATTTAGTTGCTTTGCCAATCAGATCCGAATCAAAACTGGTTATTCCTTGAGTATGATTTTGATTCATTTTACTCAACAGTCTAGTCCACAATCCCCTGAGCTCACTGCAATCAAAAAACAGGTGATCCACAGTTTCAGTTTGCATCTTGCAGATGACACAAATATGATCAACTGCATCCCATAAATTACTCGCAAATTTATCACTTTGATAAATTATATTTATTTTTAAAATTATTCAAATAAAAGGTTGATAATACAAATAATATTATTTTGAGTAATACTAAATAATAGTAATCATATTTTAAACGGATATTTACAAAAAATATATCCTAGGGAAGTATATCGATAAAATGACCGAAAAACCACTTTATCAATAAACAGCTCTACAATCCTAAAACGCCGTGCACAGAGCTGGATACATACACTTATTTTTATAATTTAACAAGAATATGAAATAATTTTTTTTGGGAATAAAATTTATTTAAGACATCACCAACGATGCCCTTATATTTAATAATTGATATATTTTAATTGAGATTTAATGATTTAAGAATCATTATAATTATTCATATACTTATTTTAAATGATGATAATTCATTTTTAATAGTTATAAAGTGGCAATAAATCATTTTTAATAATTTTATAAAAATATGTACTTGGTTAGAAAATATAAGGAAAATTGATATCGCCTTATAAGTATAATAGCAAATTTTATAAATAATTGTTAATATTGATTTGTATGACTTTATAATTCAAATGAGATCATTTTTATTAATAAAAAATAATAGAAATTTATTTTTAAATTTTGTTTGCCAATATATGTACATTAATTAATAAGTGAAAATATAATCGGAAATCGGAATTAAAATTCATAACGATCTGATATATATAAGTTATACAACGTTGTTTATATAACTTGTACATCTTTATGACATGCACACACACACATACATATTAACGTATACGTATAACAATGGTAGAAAAGTAGAAATATATTTACATATGGTAAGTACAGATTATATCTAAGTTTGAAAAAACAAACATCTTCTCACATCAACTCATCTTACACCACCATCGTCACCACCATCACCTCCACATCATCCATCACATTTGGGGGGGTGGGCTGCCATTCGTTTAGGGGAGGGGCCAGGAGGGTATGGCTTGGGTAATTTCATCCATTCATATTATGATATTTTGGTTTTCTAAAAATCCTACAAATACCCCAACCTTTCTTCACATTTTTCACATAATGTTCTACTTCTTCTTCCTCCTTTTTCAAGCTATTCTAATGGCTTCTCAAGTTAAAAAAGTTATGAAGAAATTTATTCAAAAAGAAATTAAATTAGCATAATATACATATATTATCAAATCCACTTCAAAATAAGGCAAAACTCCTCCCCTACCTTCCTAAAAACCCATGGCCACACTCTTCTCCACCCTTGGTTGAGCCTTCTTCTTTCCATCACCTAGGCCATGATCTCCTCCTTGCATCCAAATCCTAGACCGAACCATTTAAAGGCGATAGTGCTAGTGATCGTGAGCTTAGATTTCATGATAGCGAAGCTATAGCCAATTCTATATTAGCTCAAAGAGAAAATGAAGGTGAGAAAATCCTAAACTATGGTTATATATGTTATTGGATGATATATATGTTTGGATATGATTATTGATGATGGTTGTTTAATATGGTTGTGGAATATATATGCAAGTCACGTTAATACGCGTCGGTAAGTACAAAGGAAATCACTTTCCTTTATTGAATGAAATGGTGTATATGGAATGTTTAAACCCCTTAAAAATGATTTAATATGATTTATAAATATTTTTTAAACATGAAAAAGTATTTTGGAAAATTTTAAATGAATACTGAAAATTGAGTCAAAAAATAGGCGCATCGTGTAACGGTAGTTCGCGATTTCGCACCGTAAAAGTCAAACGAATGTATACAATGGAATATAGTTACGAATTCTTCGAGATAAGAATTTCATAACTATTATATCCATAGATTTCAAACAAAGAAAATATAAATTTCGATAAGTAGATTTTGAAATATGAGTAAAATAAGTTTTCGAAAAAATCACGATTTCGCAGTTCGGAAATCCATAAAAGGGTTGTTTTTTAAAATGATATTTTAAATTTGTTTAAAAATATGAAATAAATTATAAAATTCTTTTAAAATGTTTTAAAAGTGATTTAAGTTATAAAAATTAATTTTCAAATGATAGAAAAGTCGTTGTGATCAATATAGCTTAAAATGCATCATTCACAACACTTTTAAGCACTTTTCTATAACTTTTGAAATATAGTTTTAAACACAACCACTCTATTTCAAATCTTCATAAATGTTTTCAAATGATTAATAAACTATTTTCAAGGTGATTTAAAGGATTTATAGAGTGGTTAAATAAATGACTAAAAGTTAGTAGAGTATGATAAATGTTTTAGAGTCGATCAAATAACTTGACCGTCTTATGAGTGATTGAGAGATAGTGACTAGGCTTGAGTTTGGAAAACCAGTTTCCTGCTCTTTCTGGATATCCTGACTGGCTTGACGAAGTGAATAGTAGATTTTATTTACTTGGATCAAACTTGTCTAAAGTATAAAGGATATAATTTTCTAAATATAAATATTACTTGGATTTTATGGAGATAATCTTCCTGTGTTTAGTGTTAAAGCCCGAAGAGGAAACTCGTACTGTTTGTGGAATTTAAAAGATGATTTCGCCATTATTCCGCCCATAGTACTTGTTGAATACGAGAATTAATATTATGTATAATTAGATGATTTCTATAAATTCTAGTCACTTAATATTTACTAATTTTGGATTAACATCCTAAATAACATGGCTTTAAATCAATTCAAATTTTGAGTTTTGAATTAAGAAATCTTTGTTAAGATTTAAATGATTTGTAAATATTTTCCTAAGTTAAAATAAAACGATTTGGAATTATTCCAAGATTTAAAAAGATTTTAAGTAATAAAAGAATTTGATAAGAGAGGTTTAATGATTTTGCATATACCAAAAAGAATATTTTGAAGATATGTATCTCTAAAAGATATTTTGATAAAAATAAATCAATTAATCAAAGAATAATTCCTTATTCACTTACATCTTTTTATCGATGATTGGTTCGAAGCAACCGGGGTCGGATTTGGATGATTCCTATCCGAAGACCACTTCGAACCAATTTACGTATTCGAAGTGAAGACAAGGAAATGATTTGGAAGATGGAATGTAAGGCTTTTTGTCACGGACCCTCGAGGAAAATTTCTCATATCATATTATGCGGTAGTAGTTCTTCATTTGATATCTTCGATGCAAGGACTTCTTGCTACTAATCCTAGGGATAATTCCCGACATGATGTGATAGGAGAGTGCCTTTGGTTTGTCCTATTCTTGGACAACTTATATGGATGAATGTCTGACGTTGCATTTCTAATTACATAAATTGATCTCTATGAATGTATCATCCGTTTGGTGGTGAAGAATGCAACTTCTCTTAGCTTAACACTCTATCCTGAGACGTACGAGCTTAGAAGTTATATGTTTGTAGAAACTAGTTATGTGATCATGGAATGACAATATGGCATTCAAAGTGGCATGTGTTATAGTAATCGCTACCTTGGGTCTCATCACCTGGTAATGGCTTAAACAGGGTACGCCGTAAGGCTAAGTGGGTCACACCCATTAGGATATGGTCATCGCCTTTCTAGATAACCTCTATATTTCGGTCATGTATTGTATGCTATGAGACGTCTCCGATAGGTCGGTAATGAATGAGGTGATGTCATATTTGGTTGCTATCCAGGCCATGTATGAGTGCCAAATAAAGTTAAACCGATCTTGCTAGATGCGGAGGATTATTTGTGTATGCTCAGTACATTCCTCTAGAGATGTACTATATGAAAGATGGTCCCTTACTTGCCATTGTATGGAAATCCATTCTTCGATAAGTGCATTCGGACTTGATTGTAAACCTATTATGACGTTAGATTTAACTGATGTAACAATTTTGGCTATTTGAATATATTTACTTGAAAGTTTTTTTCAAAGGATGTCATTAAAATAATATCCAATGATTTTACATAGCAAATGTTCTAGTTATCATAAGGTAAAAACTCGTTCTATGTTTATGTGCGGCATGGTCTTATGAGATACCCTTTGTTTTTAAAATACATATTTTGAGTTTCTCACATCAGTCCATGACTGACTCGAAGTTTATATTCCTTTCTCTTAAACTTTGGGTGCCTTAATTTTTCCAGACAGCCAAGTTGTTCAGGTTTGACTTAAAGAAATCTGGATGAAGCTCGAAGCATGGAATTAGAAGAATCTTTTGAAGATAGTTATCCATTTCCACCACCCTTATGTACTATTGTAGTCCACATTTGTAGGGACAGATATTTATAACTGTCCATTTTTAACTCTGATAAATGTGTTTAAATTTCCACTATAAAGATTATATGTTGAAATAATATATGTTAATCTCTTCGTGTGAGATTCTATTTTATCTTTATTTACTTTCTTACCCATGAGAATCCTCCTCTTCGGAACTTGGATTTGCATAACGCGAATACCGAGGATGTATTATTGTTGATTTCCAATAGTCGAAGAAGTGGGTCTTCATAATTGGTATCAGAGCTTCGGTTAAGCGAACACCTTGGCTTTGGTAGGGATAAAAGACTCAACAAAGATAAGGTTAGTAATGACCTAAGAGGAGTAACTCATTAGAGATGGGGTTAGTAACACCCTATAATGAGTTTAAGAGTATTATATATGAGAGCGGATTTGATAATGGTATATACAAATGATTTTGGTTTTGAAATTTGTAAATAAATAATTTTACCAAGAACTATTTTTGAGAACTGATTATAAAAAAATAGATTTGGTAAAAATTTCAAAGGATTTTTGGAAGATAAACCATTTTTGTCATACAAAGAATTTTTAATAAGAAAACTATCTTTAGAACTAGGTTAAACAAAGACCTCGGTTTATTTTCTAAGTATTGGTCGAACCTTGGTTTGATGAAAGTGATACCAAGCGATTAGCAAACCTCTCTGCCTAAGAATACATTAGATTAAGAAAATTGCCTATTGCCTATATCTAGGGAAATGTTGCTTACCTTGTAGAAACCATATGGAGGAAATTAGTCCAAAGGAGAGACTTCCAGAGAAAATTGGGGCGAGAGGGTCAACCTCATTATTCTCTCTAGTGACAAAGACGAACAACTGAAATATCCACCTAGGAATCACTACACCATATTGGCAATTTTGTAATACCCCCATGCAGAAGAGTCGCAACGGTTCCGAGCCGTTGCTAAGTAGCAACGGTTTGAAGCCATTGTAAACGATTTAGGAACGATTAAGAGCCATTGTAATTTTACAACGGCTCAAAGCCGTCGTATAGTTTTCCTAATTTTTTTTACCACACTTGCGTACATCCGCATAATCCACCGTTCCTAAAACTAAATGCCCTTAATTTCATTTCCCTCCTTCGTGCACCCTTCCCCTCCGTGTGCCTTAACCATGCGCAAATCATCGTCGAATGTGTGATTGCAAATCATCATCGAGATCATGCGTTGGAACCCCAAGCTGTTCGAAATTGAGGTATAAGGTTCGTTCTCCTTTAATTTTTGTCATTAGAAATAAAATAATCGTCTAAGGCTGTAAGAGTAACGTATTTTTCTTAGTATATATCGTTTTTGTTTATAGATCTGATGTACTAAAATTCCCTTTGATTGGATGACGTTTTTGAATTTGTATGTATTGATTTGTGCTATATTTATAGGTTGTAGTTGTGTTTTGGTTCCGGTACTAATTTCAAGTGAGGTTCTTTCAATTAACATTTGAACTTGCTTTTTTAAAAAATTATTTTAAAGAATCTTAGGTGAATTATTGTTTCAATTTTGATTATTTTGTTTTGGTGCTGCTGCTTATTTGTTTGGTGCTATTTTAGATAGCAAGAGATGAGTTACATTATCTTTTGATTAAAACTAAATATCTGAATTATTATTTGTTGTATGATTTACCGATGTCATTAATAAAGTCGCAAAAGAGCAAATTACTGAAGTCATTGTTAATGTAATTTTATAGGTCACAAACTGTAGTGGTAATAATATGCAGTAATTCTCCCAACTTAAGTTTAAGTTGTGATATAATCATTAACTCATGAATGCAGTTTAAAAAAAATTAACCTTAAGTTCCAAACATAGAACAAAGTCCTGATTATACTAATAGTATGGTGTTTTTCCTATTATTTAAACAAACAGCCGTTGACATTAAAACAAGTGGACTTATTTATGTTATCATCATCATTAGGTGTACAAAACTATTTTAATTTTGTACGGTGAGGAATGTTATGAGTATGTCTGTAGACTCCAGGACTCTTTATGTATATGTTTTACCATTAAAAATTGCAAGCTAGATGCATGTAGGTTGGCATTGATTATTTGTTAATTTGTTTCTTTAGTAGCATTAGCTTCTCCTTGAGCCTCAACTAGAAATTTTGAAGTTGGTCTGGGATCATAATGATGTTGTCATTGGAGTACACGTTGAATATGTGCTTTATAGATTGGGGTGGTTTATTGGATGTGGGTCTGAACTTGCATCGAAAGCAGAGGCATACCCGGTATGTAGTCATTGTAATGAGAGAACGATAGGGTTACAAGGAAAATTGTTGCGAATGGTGTTTGTAAATAGAAGAGAGAAAAGTTGAAACATTTGCTTGCTTCATCCCTATGTTTTCAGCTTTTTTGATACTTTGTTTAAATTAAAGTTTAGATTATTCAAAAAGGTACCATTTTTATTTATTCTAAAAAAAGGTTAAAGTGCATTATTATTTGGAAATACGACAAGTATATATGCTCACATATCATGTCATGTTTAAGTAGAATCCATGAATAAACAATTTTTTTTCCGAAAGAGATGTTACTTTTTACAAAGAAGAAATGTGGATACCATGCTCGAGTGTTTGTGAGACATTTTATACCATTAATTTTTGGAAATCTACGATAGATTCAGGTTCTTAATCCCACTTATGTAAGATTAACAGTTTTAATTGAAGAAAATATCAAATAATTAGATGACATGATTATGTCGTAACCACCTAACTATTGAAGAAAATGAATTGGAATACAAACATTGGAGTTGTCTGAACGAAAAAACATACAAAAACCAGAGACAAATAAAGTAGACAGAACGTAATGGAAATGGAAAACCGGCAAAAATTTAATTAACTTTCACGTCATTATTTTGAATGTATTTGAATCTAACTATGTTATCGTTGAAATTTTTTTGTGCTATATATTTACTTGTTCATTGATAATATTATTATTTTTTGATGATAATGATTAAGTATGTATTGTAGTTGATTGTGCAATTCAACAATGAGTGAGGAAAGAATTAGAAAAATTGTTGTGTATGAGCACGATTTCTAGTTGTGTATGAGAAAATATGACAATGCAATACCGATATATCTTAGGTTTTAAAATCTTGTATGTCAACTGTCACTGCTGCAGTAATGAATCTTGCATAACCACAACGGTTTTCATATTGTTCCTGACATTTTAAAGCTTAAGAATGTTCCTCTTTGTGTGTGTAAGTAAATGTATAACATTTCAGTATTGGTAGTGCCTTTCTGGTCCAAGAAAACACTGCCCGATACCATATAAAAAATGGTCAAAATGCCCAAATGAATGGGATTTTTATTCTTTTCATGAGAATGACGATCACATTGACACTGACCTATTATACACCGCGTTATACAAAGATTCACAGTTTGTACAAAGGAGGGAACCATGTGAATGCTATAGGATTGGGTATGGATGCTCATGTAAGTATTATTCATTCAATGAAAAACTATAAAGCATTGATCTGATCCAAATATATTTATAACCTGACAAGGATTCAATGCTCGAATTAATAAACTAATAAAACTATATATAACTCCATACATAGTTGCACCTATAATACGAACTAATAAATCCTCTTGTTTTGGATTATTTATAATTGGATTTTGAAAATAAATGGATCAGTGATAATATTATGTTTTGGGTTTTCTAATGATTCGGTATGGTTTAATAAACTTTTAAGGTATCTGAGGCATACATGTATAGTTTTTGTTGTAGTAAATTGTTATTTCAAAAGAAGTGATCATATTCAAGTCTGAATTTTTAGCATTTGAGGTATTTTTATGGTTTTACTATTTTCTACTTTGACAAAGCTTTTCCAGGCTAGAGATTTACGTAGCAATTGAATGTTTTAAATATTTTGTGGTAATTAACTAAGCATATGTTATATTTTGTAGCTAACTATATATACTATATTATATGCTGAGGGCTATTTTGCTTCAGTGCGAATTAATGATAACTTTAAGTTTTTTGCAACTCACCTATGTTATATTGGTTTTTTTGTATATTCCAAGCTAGGTGACATTTCATAAAAGTATCATCAGAGAAAATTTATATTTACAAATATGTGACGGAAAACATTGGAAGTTAGCTTACAACAACATATATTTTATGTTAAGCATTTTACATCAATTTTTTCCATTCACTTTGACTCTATGTTTTCCATTTTGTTTTCTAATATTTCTGAAATGATTCATTTTATGTTTTAGAATTTGATAGAGATCTTATGTATGTATGCTGATCAAATTAGCAGACCGGATCAAAGATATTTGATAGATTGTGAAGTCGTAGGTATTGCAGTTATGTTTTTTTAGTAAATATACAACACATATTGAACTTTTTAATATTTTAGATGTTCAGTCCATTTGCGATCAAATTAAAAGCACAAAATATGTGCTTTGTGATTTTCATATTGGTTTTATTTGTCATATTGGACATAGCAATTATCTATGAACGTGCTACCTCAATATCAATCCACATATTCTTTGCTTGCGAAATAGAAGGCTTAAGCCGCTAAAATGTGAGCTATTTGGTTTCTAGGTTTTAGTTTCATATAGTTTAGAATAATGTAGTTTTTGCCAGATCATTCCATTTTATAAGCCCATCTTCATTTTTAGAAACATTTGTGGCTTAAATTCAATGGTTGATTTTGGAATAATAAAAACAATTCATAAAAAGTTGCACTGTTAGCATGGTAAGCTTGGAGTTTTCATTGTCAATGTAAGTTATCACTGAACTGTTTGATCAAATGGGGACTTTGTATGTAACTCTCATTCTTGATATTCTATCTCATCTAATTATTGTTTAGTGTTTAGAAGTTCTAATAAATTTGCAGTACTATCTTAGTTTGAGGAGAAATGGAGTAAAACCAAAGCGGCTACATGTAACATCTAGCTTGAATATTTACTGCATACAGACTATGTTATACCATAGCTCAACTAACCTTGAGTTGAGTCTATGTTTCAGGCTTCTAGCTCTCTTTTCCTTGAGTTGAGTCTATGTTTAGCCTATAAATTCTTGAAACAGAACCATGTGTTTATGTTCCAAGAAAATAAAATTATTCTGAAAACAGAACCATGTTTAGCCTACTGCCAATTTAGATTTTCAAGCAAAGCATATATAATTATTGATAACAGAGAATCCTAATATAGATTTGATTTTATAAACAAAAGGAGGTTGTATTTAATGTTTTATTCTAAATAAGATACGATGGTTGGAGTATATCTAGTATACATGAACCATTCAATGAAATTATCCAAGTATATATATTCAAATATTGACACCCAAAATTTGTATTCAAAAATTTAGACCGAGCATGAGAAATGTATTTATTAATCGAAAATGTTAAAAGGAACAGAATAGAATGGGAATTTAGAGAGGTATATATTACTAATCAACACTGTAGTAATTAAGCAATTAACGTGAGAGCTTGATATTGGGACTCACTGCATTTTTATTTTCATTTCAGTCTAGATATTTGATTAATGGATGGGTTGGTTGTTTAAAGGTGGATTGTGTGCTATAGGACTGGAAAAGATTTTGTTACTATTATTTAATCTTAACATCTCAAGCTGCAAGTGAGATATATCATTAATTCATGTAAACATTTTGAAGTGTTAGCATATTTTGAATTCAAAATTTTCTCATCATAATAATGAGACCATCATACATGGGGAAAAAACAAAATTACTGCAATATGCAGTAAACTTAACAGATTGGGGAAAAAATTGCAATTTGATAGTGTGCACATAAGTGCACATACAATTTATTAGCATGTTGTGTAATGGCATTTAGGTAAACTGTTGTCATGATTATTTGGTTGCGTATGCTTATCAATGTAATTACTGAATTGTTTGACTAATTTGTACACATTTATAAATAATGGTAAGAGGTTGTAATAGTACCCCAAGGTTTTGGTGGTTTTAACCAATTATCACAAGCCCTCATCCAAAGCCTATAAGCATGCATATTACTATTTTTTCATTTTCATTTTGTCAACATCTACAAAACTTGAATCAAAATTAATACCTCCTTAGTGAATAAACTCAGTGCAATTTAGGATTGCCATTTAGCTCCACATATCAAGTATAGCTGAGTTAATAAACTCAATGCATTTGTGATGAGTTAATAAACTCAGTGCAAATTGACTCAATGCAAATGCATCGAGTTCGCTGGGTTTATAAACTCAGTGCATTTGCACAAAGTTTAGTAACTCATTGCAGTGCACTAAGTTCGCAAAGTTTACAACTCATTGTCACTTACATAGTTACTTACCGACCTTATAAATTGTTCTTATATGAATCGTCATAGCTAAGTTTAGCAGTGAATTAAAGTTGGACACTTACACTTAGAAAATGACAGAGAATCATGTTGAAATTTCTGTCTTTTACCCATGTTTAATAGATTATTGAGATGAGATATTGATATGCCTATGCCAGCGATATTTTTCCAAAAAAATATTCTTTTTTGATTAGTATACATTATAATTGATAAATCTGATTTAAGAAGATTCTACGATATTTTTATCAAAATATCGATATGTGAAAATGTTTTAGTCAATATGAATGCGTTTTGCCTTCATATTGAAATGGAAGAAAATAAGATGCTAACCAATTTGTGAATTAGACAAAACAGAAGTTCAAAATTTAACGGTCTGAAAATTACGTAATTAGTTATGTTTCTTGTGCTTGTTCGTAAACTTTTTATCCAACTCACGTCATCTTAATTTGTTTGTTCTTGCTACTTTTTACAGGTAACAATTCGCTTCTTCATATGTATCATAGTTGAAGAGTCTCGGTTCCTAATTTTCAAAGATATATGTGGAAGGTTTTCCAGGTTTGATTACTGCAGTAAGCTCTTTTATCCTGAAAGATACCTTCGTTTGTATTGAGTGCTGTATACTATAATGTTAAGTATGATAATGTAGTATTGTTGGCAATGATGTAGTATTGTTGTTCTAATCATTTGTTGTTCTTGCCAAACTGTGTCTTGTATACTGTAATTTGCTGTTGTTGCCACTGAACTACGTAGTGTAATGTATTGTTGTTGAACATTGTAATTAAAAGATTTGTTACGTTTGGTCTTTGTGCTGAATCTATGAAAAATATTTGGTTTAATGATCTTTCTTTTGTGATATTATGTTAAATTTGCAAATGTTTGTATTGAGTATGATAATGAATTAACTATTACTGTAAGAGGGCAGAAAAAAGCAATGTATATTTTTTAAAAAAAATATTAAAATTAGCAACGGTTTTGAGCCGTTGCAAAACCAAATTAATAACCCATGTACAACAAAGTATTGCAACGGCTTTTAGCCGTTGCAAAATTAAATTTAGCAACGGCTTTTAGCCGTTGTAAAATTAAGTTTTGCAACGGTTTTGAGCCGTTGCTAAATTTTTACCTTGCCAATTTTGCAATGGCTCTATGCCGTTGCGAAACTCGTTTGCAACGCTCTAAGCCGTTGCGAAATGGAATTTCCGGTGTAGTGAATGGTGGGTTCCCGATTGAGGAAAATCATGCCCCATACACTCAAAAGGGTGAAGACGGATATCCAATGGCTAGAATGCTCATACCACCCATGGCCCCAGAAATAATTACAATTTCAAGTGATGACGAACCTAGGAAAGCCTCGAAGAGAAAGTAGAGTAACAAATCTAGCTAGCTCTGCATTAGAACCTATAGAGGAGGAGGAACCCATCGCGGAGGAGTCAAAACCCATGAAAAAAGAGTCGGAACCCATGAAAGAAGAGTCGGAACCAATGGAATACTTAAATGCCATAATATCTATTGAATGTAGCAATGCGATATAAGATTTGGATGGAGAGCATATTGTGTGGCAAGAAGAATCATCTAGTTCCTACATAAACTCGGATGAAGTGGAGAGCAACGATGAAGAAATAGCAGAAGACGATGGAGTTGAAGAGTTCGAAAATCTTTGGAAAGTGGGTGTGCAAGGACTCGAAGAATTAGAATAGGGCGGGGTAATCCCAGTAATACCGGTTGGCATGGGACATGTCACATAGAACCAACCATGGCTACGTCATGGTAGGAACTACTATCTACAAGTTTTGATGACGACAAATCATATAATTATATGTAACAACCCACATAATTTACGATTGTATATTTAAATATTTCTAAATATCATCGTTAGTCGGATTAAAGCCCAAAAAAGCTACTTTTTGTAAACAGTCAAATTAGGACTCGAGACCACTTCCATTGAGTCCAAAATGCCATTTGCGACCTTTTTGAGTATAAACATCGATATGTTTGGAGTTAGCTAGAATTTCGGTACTTTCATTTAGGGCTTTGGGATTGGGTTTCAACCCATTAACCCCAACTTATCTACCCAACTCCACTCCACTCCTCTTCATTCCTTCATAATAATTCCTAACACTTCAAGCTTAGGAACAATGGGGGAAGAGATTGGAAATTAAAATTCCCAAGTCGTAGCTTCTTTGCAAATTCAAGTTCTAGCTCCAAATCCAAAGAGAATCTTAGATAAGCATCTTTTCCATCTTCTCCATCTCAATCCCTCTTCCATTTTCAGAAATTCCTAAACTTTAACTTAGGAAATGTTTTCTTTTGAGCTTAGATTAAAGCTTCTTGGGTTAAAATTGAAGAGTGATTGTTCTTGCCTTGCCCTATAGCTTCTCTCTTGTGTTTTTGGGTTTAAAGGTGAGTTTTTGAGACCACATCCACTTCTATAGCTATTATTGTTGTTAGGTATGAATTATTAACACTTATTTATGTTCATTTTCTTTTGATTTAGATTGAATTGGTGAATATTCCAATTTTTGGTGTTTTGAGGTCAAATCTTTAAAAATCCAATTTTTATGTTTGAACACGTTAGTGGGGTGTTTCAGGAGAGCCATACAAGGCTGGGTTGTCACTTGGCTTAAATCCCTAGTCGTCGTTGCTCGCTCGTTCACTTCCGTCGCATGTTATGGGTTTTGCCCCCACAAGGGAGCTAGGCTGAAACTACTGCTGAAGCAGGTTCAGTCGACTGAACCAGGAGGTCAGTCGACTGAACCAAGGGGCAGAAAACTTTCTGTCCCCATATCAGTCGACTGGCCTTCTGGTCCAGTCGACTGACCTGGAAACCCAAAGTTTCCAAGCTTTGTGTTGGTCGACTAACCACTTGGTCCAGTCGACTGACCTGCTTGCCTCAACCAAATTTGCCTATTTTGTGTTGATTTCCAATTTTTAATCGATTTGTGTTTCTCCGATTCGTTGTTATCACCTTTGTTGACTTTGATTGACTTCTTTTTTGGGATTTTTGGGTAATATCCATGTTGATGGAGTTGGTATCGATTTCTATGGATTTGATTCAAGTCTTCGTATATGAATTTTTGATGATTGGTTGTTTTTACAATCATTTTTGTGGTTTGTCACTTTAAAATACAAAGGTTTTTATACTAGTAGTAAATATCAAAACTCCTTCATCAAAACGATTTCAATACTATTTTCAATATCAAACTCGTTTATAAAATCGTTTTCCAACCTATTAGTATATACAAACCTTTGCCTCATTCGTATGAGAAATCTAATTAAACGGCTTAGCAAAACAAGTGGTATGAAACGCTTGCGTTTACTTTTTGGTTAATTCTTAGACTTGTTCGATTGAACTCTTGTGACAACTTTCGAGTGGAAATCTACAATCTGTTCGTAAATATTTTAGTTAAGCTAGTGGTTATGAGACATGAAGCTAAACTCATATATTTACTAGCTTAGTGTAATTTACACTTATTTTCGAGTGGAAGCCTACAATTTTTTCGTAAATAATTAAGTTAAGCCAGTGGTTATGGGACATGAAGCCTAACTCATTTATTTACTAGCTTAGTGTAATTTACACTTGTGGATCTATGAAGATCCTTTGGTGGAGTTTTGGCTCAATTTTGTGGGGTAGCGACCCATGGTCTTCGGACCGTTTTGTGGAGCTTCGGCTCAAAGGTCTTTGAACCATTTTGTGGAGCTTCGGCTCAAATTAGATGGTTAGCGACCATGGAATAGCGTCCCGTGGTGATACGCGTGTTGGAGAGATTTCATGCTCCCGTTTTTTATAGACTTCTCCCCCTTTTTGTGATTTCTGGATTTCTAATCAATGATTCTAGAATTTGTGTTTCACCAAATTTCGTGATTTACATTGATGTTTTATCAACATTTATGCATTAGTGATTTTGTGTTTCCATCAACTTTTACGATTGGCATTGATATATTTGTCAATATTTGTGGTTTGGTGAATATGGAAAAGAATATGACATTCTTTTTGGTGCTTTGAGATTATTGAGATATTGTATGATTTTTGTTGTTGTTTAATGTATACTTGTCACAGTAGGGCATTATTGTTATCATACATTTTTGTCATATCTCTTATTCTATCTCATTTTATCTGATATTTATAGCTAGACTGATCCATTTATTATTTTATTATTAAATAATACTTGGGCCAGACCGAGATGTTACAGGTGCTTCTGCTTGACTCCTCGTCTGCGAGATTATCTGACTTTTAGCTAACTACATTAGATTGGTAGTTTTTGTTGTTATACATTCGAGATAGAGACTCCTTGATGTATACATATTCTTTTGTCTAGCACTTGTATCTATCATTTTGTGATAATGTGGAACTTATTTGACCACTACTCTGATGTACACTTTTATGTGTTATATTCATTTCTGTTTCCGCCTTTGAGATATGAACATCTGTGAATGATTTATGTTATGCTTATTTCTATATTTGTTTTCGAAGACCACATAGCCATTGTGTAGTAGCTTTGAGTTTGTATCGATATGTCAGATTTCTTCCTGAAAAGAAATGCATGTTATACTATCTGACTTATCGGTGCTCGCACAAAGCAATTACACGGATGGTCGCTCCT
The DNA here is from genome assembly GCA_030765085.1 of Allium cepa. Classification (NCBI taxonomy): domain Eukaryota; kingdom Viridiplantae; phylum Streptophyta; class Magnoliopsida; order Asparagales; family Amaryllidaceae; genus Allium; species Allium cepa. The sequence continues at coordinate 98,276,158 of CM060934.1, forward strand.
CAATAGCCTTATTCTTCAGGCTAGTTGACGACATTACTTTGTAGTGTTCTTGGCTAGCGTGAGTATAGAGGTGGCACGCCACAGCTTGGTATCAGAGCCAAACTTCGAAACAAAATGAAATATTATAGCAAGGATCATTGTCCTAAGTTCTTCTTTGAAGTCGTGCCTTAGGATTTATCCGTGTCTTAGGACCCGTTCTATCCTATTTTCTTTGTGATACCTTATTTTACCATTCATGATTGTTTGATATTCATTCTGAGAATAACATTTTTCCTCTTCTATCTTTCTTTCTTTCTTAAAGAAGAAAAGATGGTTATTTCTGGCAGTCCTAGCGTTGGTCAATCCAGTAGTCCTTCTCTGAACAACTTTTGGATCTTGTAAAGAATCAAAGGTTGATCTGTGCTTTGAGTAAGAACCCCACAAAGGTTTTACCTCTGAAACTAGAAGTTCCTTTCGATCAGCTTGTAGATATCACTCTATGACTTGAAGAGTCCGATAAAGGAAGTGATAGTGATGTTGGAAGTTCCAAAGAGAGCCTCAATAACAACAAGAAGAGGCATATTAAGTTCAAAAGCCCTAATCACATCAAGAAAGGGAGACGGGAAGTTTGGGTAGCAAAGACTCCAACCCCTAATCGTGGAGACTGCTACAATTATGGCTCTAAGGACCATTATATAAATAGGTGTCAGAGACCCATTTTTTGCCGCTTTTGCAAAAGTTTGGATCATCATATATCTTCATGTCCCAAACTTCAAAGCAAGAAGAATGGGGAACAAGAAACTCCAGTAGCGAAGACTCCTACCTCTAGTTATGGAGGATGCTACAATTGTAATTCTAAGGACCATTATGTAATTAAGTGTCCGAATCCCCTTTATTTCCTCTATTGCAAAGGTTCGGGTCATCACTTATCGACATGTCCCATTCTTCAACACAAGAGAAAGGAAAAGTTGAATGTTGTGCAAGCCCCTAGCAACCTTCTCTTGGTCAAGGTATTTCTCATCCAGTCCTTGATGACATTTGTTTTGTGATTATCCTATTCGAGTCTTGTTGATATGGGTTCATCTTATTATTTTTATATCAAGAGAACTTATTGATTCTTTTTCTTTAAACATTTTGGGCTTGATGACTTCGCTGAGAATTGCTATCCGGATAGTGGATCTGCAACGCTCAGTTTGCTTGAAAAAAAATGACAAGATTTATTTTACGTGATTATTCTTTCCGGGCCGATTTGCATGTTATGAGTTACTTAGGCTTTGGAATTGATTTTTGTGAAAGGATTGCCTTAATCATTATGAAGCCATATCCTATGTCCCGAGCGGACTATCCATCTTCGACATTTTCCATCTGTTAAGCCGATTTCTATTTTTTTCTAAATGATTTCAATTCCAATTTGGTGGCATCATTTTATTCTCTAGACCCACTTGTCAAGGAAGTTGTCATTCTCCTCATTCATGTAGTTTGTGAATTTTTCGGTATTTTTGAGCTTGTCTTAGGGTTAACACCTAAGCAATCTTTTGAGTGGTGCTAAGGTCTTTTCAGTTCGACTTTACCACTAGTTTTCATTAGCTATGAGTTGCGGACGATAGCGTTCCACTAACCGCATTCCGCACTCATTATGATTCTTATAAATGACACATGATGTCATTCGAGTTGTCCAGCTTATTTCATCCATCTTATGAATCGATTATTCTACGAATATCTCGATGAGTCCATGTTTGAATTTATTGATTATGGATGAAAAATGCAATTTAAAATTTGCAAATCTTTTTCACAAGATTTATTTATAAGTATAATTGGATTTTGTTCCTAAAACGAGAAAAAAATATTCGTAAAGTTTTTAAGAGATATTTTTATCATAAAGAAGATGAATTTGTGTTGTTTTGCCCATTGAGTGAATTAAGAATTCTGGTCGATGCGCCTGATCAACGTTATCGATAGGAATATCCCAAACGCTATGATTAAACAATCTGACACGCTAAATTGACTTGTAATAAGTAAATTTTTCTAGAAAGATGATTACATAAATTTAATTGTAATTTTGAGAGTCTTAGCTTTTCGGGAAAGAGGATCAACTAAAAGAACTCTTTTCCGATACTTCTATTCTTGTGGTTCCCAAAGGGAACCAAGACTTCACTGTTTGTACCGATGCTAGTCGTATTGATTTGGGTGTCATTCTCTTGCAAAAGGGAACGTTCTATCACGTATGCTTCTATACAATTAAAGCCTATCGAGAATAGGTATGCCACTCATGATCTAGTGCTCACGGCTATTGTTTTCGCTTTTAGAAATTTGGCATCATTATTTTTGGGAGAGAAATTTGTTCTCTACACAGATCATAAATCTTTGGAGTATTTACTTTCTCAAAAGGAACTTAATTTGCGTCAACAATGTTGGCTTGAGTTCCTTTCTTCTTATGATCTTGATATTCTTTATACTCTCGGAAAGGGAAATCTTGTTGCCGATGCCCTTAGCAACAAGTGGTTCTTTCCATGATGATATCCGAATGGAATGATCTCGAGACTTTATCCACTTGTGAGATTCAAGATCGTGAATCCGATTCATGTTCATCTCTTGTTATTTGTAGCCTTAAGGCTCATCCTTCTCTTTTAGATCGCATCCATGAAGCTCAAAAGCTAGATCCCGAATTGGCTCTTTTTAGCCAAAGTTGTAGGGATAAAATTAATATTGAAGGTTTGAAAGACTTTGATATTGATGCTCGTGGAGGCATTCGAAAATTTGGTAGACTTATCGTGCCAAATATTGGTAATCTTCGTAAAGATATTTTAGAAGATTCTCATCATTCGAAATTTACCATTCATCCCGGTAGTAGCAAATGTACGCAGATATGAAGCGACTTTATTATTGGGATGGGATGAAATCTGATATTGCTAACTTTGTTAAGTGTTGCATGACTTGCCAACTCGTTAAAGTCGAGCATCAAAGGCCCAGTGGGTTATTGCAACCTTTAGACATCCCAATTTGAATGTGGGATCAAGTCTCCATGGACTTTATTGACGGACTTCCCCGTTCTCGTTCGGGCCATGATAGTCTATGGGTAATAGTTGATAGACTTACAAAGTCTGCCCATTTTATTCCCGTTCGGTCTAATCGGACCGTACCTCTTTTGGCCAAACTCTTTATTAAAGAAATTGTTAAATTGCATGAAATTCCTACTTCTATTGTTAGCGATCGTGATCCATTGTTTACTAGTGGATTTTGGAAGAGTCTTCAAAAAGCTTTGGGGACGAAGCTTAATTTTAGCACCGCTTATCACCTTCAGTCCGATGGACAAACAGAGCGTTCGAATCAAACTCTTGAAGATCTTCTTCGTGCATGTGTTCTTGATTTTGGTGGAAGTTGGGAAGATCATATTTCTCTTGTTGAGTTTTCCTATAATAATAGCTTCCAATCTAGTATTGGTATGGCACCTTTCGAGGCACTCTATGGAAGGCCATGCCGATCTCCTTCTTGTTGGCTTGAGGCCGGTGAGAAGCTGGATTTAGGCCCAGATTTTATTTGTGATTCCACAGAAACGATTGACCTTATTCGTAATAGGATGAAAGAAGCCCAAAGTAGGAAAAAATCCTATGCCGATTACCGAAGAAGGAAATTAGAATTTTCTATGGGAGATTTTTTGTTTATTCGTGTTTCACATATGAAGGGTGTTGTGCGTTTCAGTCGATCGGGAAAATTAGCACCTCGATATATTGGTTAATTTCCCATCACCGAATGCATTGGTTCCATGGCTTATCTCCTTTTATTACTAGCTCAATTTTCTGCTATTCATGACGTGTTTCACGTTTCTCAACTACGGAAATGCCTTAGGGATTCCGATTTTTATTCTTTAGCTCGGTGTTATTGAAGAAATTGAAGTTTCATCTAACTTTAAGGTGAACTTCTTATTTCAATTTTTCTATTGTGTTGATATACCTTTATGTTTGTTACTCTTTGGTTTCTTCTTAAGTATTGCAAGGACACAATTTCTTTAAGGAGGGAGGTCTGCAACAACCCGCATATTTTACGTTTGTATATTTAAATATTTTAAAATATAGCATCGTTAGTTGGATTAAAGTCCGGAAAAGCTACCTTTTGCAAACAGTCAAATTAGGACTCAAGACCACTTCATTGAGTCCAAAATGCCTTTTGCAACCATTTTGAGTATAAACATCGATATGTTTAGACTTAGCTAGAATTTCGGCATTTTCATTTAGGGCTTTGGGTTTCAGCCCATTAACCCCAACTTATCAACCCAACTCCACTCCACTCCTCTTCATTTCTTCATAATAATTCCTAACGCTTCAAGCTTAGGAATAATGGGGGAAGTGGTTGGAAATTAAAATTCCCAAGCCCTAGCTTCTTTGCAAATTCAAGTTCTAGCTCCAAATTCAAAGAGAAGCTTAGGTAAGCATCTTCTCCATCTTCTCCATCTCAATCCCTCTTCTATTTTCAGAAATTCCTAAACCCTAACTTAGGAAATGTTTTCTTTTGAGCTTAGAATAAAGCTTCTTGGGTTGAAATTGAAGAGTGGTTGTCCTTGCCTTGCTCTATAGCTTCTCTCTTGTGTTTTTAGGTTTAAAGGTGAGTTTTTGAACTCACATCTACTTCTATAGTTGTCATTGTTGTTAGGTATGAATTCCTAACACTTATTTATATTCATTTTCTTTTGACTTGGATTGAAATGGTGAATATTCCAATTTTTGGAGTTTTGAGGTCAAATCTTTAAAAATCCAGTTTTTATGTTTGAACACGTTAGTGGGGTGTTTCGGGAGAGCCATACAAGGCTGGGTTGTCGCTTGGCATAAATCCCTAGTCGTCGTTGCTCGCTCGTTTACTTCCGTCGCGTGTTATGGGTTTTCCCCACAAGGGGGATATGATGAAACTACTGCTGAAGCAGGTTCAGTCGACTGAACCAGGAGGTCAATCGACTGAACCAAAGGGAAGAAAACTTTCTGTCCCCATATCAATCGACTGGCCTTCTGGTCCAGTCGACTGACCTGGAAACCCAAAGTTTCCAAGCTTTGTGTTGGTCGACTAACCACTTGGTCCAGTCGACTGACCTGCTTGCCTCAGCCAAATTTGCCTATTTTGTGTTGATTTCCAATTTTTAGTCGTTTCGTGTTTCTCCGATTCGTTGTTATCACCTTTGTTGACTTTGATTGACTTCTTTTTTGGGATTTTTGGGTAATATCCATGTTGATGGAGTTGGTATCGATTTCTATGGATTTGATTCAAGTCTTCGTATATGAATTTTTGATGATTGGTTGTTTTTACAATCATTTTTGTGGTTTGTCACTTTAAAATACAAAGGTTTTTATACTAGTAGTAAATATCAAAACTCCTTCATCAAAACGATTTCAACACTATTTTCAATATCAAACTCGTTTATAAAACCGTTTTCTAACCTATTAGTATATACAAACCTTTACCTCATTCGTTTGAGAAATCTAATTAAACGCCTTAGCAAAAAAAGTGGTATGAAACGCTTGCGTTTACTTTGTCGGTTAATTCTTATACTTGTTCGATTGAACTCTTGTGACAACTTTTGAGTGCAAATCTACAATATGTTCGTAAATATTTAAGTTAAGCTAGTGGTTATGGGACATGAAGCTAAACTCATATATTTACTAGCTTAGTGTAATTTACACTTATTTTCGAGTGGAAGTCTACAATTTGTTCGTAAATAATTAAGTTAAGCCAGTGGTTATGGGACATGAAGCCTAACTCATTTATTTACTAGCTTAGTGTAATTTACACTTATGGATCTATGAAGATCCTTTGGTGGAATTTCGACTCAATTTGGAGTAGTGACACATGGTCTTCGGACCGTTTTGTGGAGCTTCATCTCAAAGGTCTTCGGACAGTTTTATGGAGCTTCGGCTCAAATTAGATGGTTAGCAACCATGGAATAGCGTCCCGTTTGTGATACGCATGTTGGAGAGATTTCATGCTCCCATTTTTGATAGACTTCTCCCCCTTTTTGTGATTTCTGGATTTATGATTTCTAGAATTTGTGTTTCACCAAAATTTCATGATTTACATTGATAAGTTTTATCAATATTTGTGCATTGGTGAATTTGTGTTTCCACCAACTTTTACGATTGGCATTGATATATTTGTCAATATTTGTGGTTTGGTGAATATGGAAAAGAATATGATATTCTTTTTAGTGCTTTGAGATTATTGAGATATTGTATGATTTTTGTTGTTGTTTAATGTATACTTGTCATAGTAGGGCATTATTGTTATCATACGTTTTTTTCATATATCTTATTTTATCTCATTTTATCTGATATTTATAGCTTGGCTGATCCGTTTATTATTTTCTTATTAAATAATACTCGGGTCAGACTGAGATGTTACAGGTGCTTCTGCTTGATTCCTTTTCTAGGAGTATTATCTGACTTTTAGCTAACTACATTAGATTGGTAGTTTTTGTTGTTATACATTCGAGATCGAAACTCCTTGATGTATACATATTCTTTTGTCTAGCACTTGTATCTATCATTTTGTGATATTGTGGAACTTATTTGACCACTACTCTGATGTACACTTTTATGTGTTATATTCATATATGTTTCCGCCTTTGAGATATGAACATCTGTGACTGATTTATGTTATTCTTGTTTCTATATTTGTTTCCGAAGACCACATAACCACTGTGTAGTAGCTTTGAGTTTGTATCGATATGTTAGATTTCCCCTTGAAAATAAATGCATGTTATACTATCTGACATATCGATGCTCGCACAAAGCAATTACACGGATGGTCGCTCCTCAATAGCCTTATTCTTCGTGCTAGTTGACGGCATTACTTCACAGTGTTCTTGGCTAGCGTGAGTATAGAGGTGGGGCGTCACATTATAATTGTACATATACATTTCGTATCTTATTCTTGCAGAGACTTAAAGATACAAATCGAAGCATGGAGCATGTATCATAGCAGTAGAGAGATAAATATTGTATACAAATATTAAAAATAATATGTTAAATCTCCTTGGGTTTTGTATATGATATAAAATACATATGCATTTACATAGAAAACAGATTTTACAAAATCCCGACGTCTGGTACTGTGCCTCAAGAAATCTGGTCCCGTCTTTGGAAATTTTCCAAATAATACATGACCAGACATCTGGTCATCACAATCCAGACTTCTAGATTTGGCTCTGGAATTTTTTTTAAAATATTCAACTGTTAAAACCTAAAAGGTTGCTTCTTCATGTCTTCTTCAAATCGGTTCTACCCCAAATAGAAGCAACTCTAGAAATAAGAAGAAATAGCAACAACACTTCAAATCAATCTTTTCACAGCTATAAATACATCAGTGATTCTATGATTAAAGTAACTAATTAATGCTTTTAAAACAATTTACCCTTTTAAAATTTATTGCTTGGATTCGAAGAGACTGGGATCGAATATCGGTGTTATTCAGAACCACTTCGTTTTGAAAAGCACTACAAACCCTTATGGGTTTGATTTTAGAGATTAATATGCTGGAATTGGATTAATTTAACAAATTCAACTATTTTAAATAAGTAACTGTACTTAGACATCATTATTATATCGATGGATTTCAGAAAAAAGTGGTTTGGTTATAATCAGATAAAACTCGTCGTGTTGTACGAGTTACCTTTGTTACAAAGATTTTCATAACTTAAGTGTTTCAAATTAAGTGTGTTTACTCACGTTGGTTTCTAGCCTGATTCGTGTGCTACTTTATTGTAATGCTCGGGTCAGGCCGAGTATTGCAGTTTTCAAGTTAGGACGTTTTGGAGCTCAAGAGACGAGCTGGATGGCAGAGACATATTGCATGTATTTGACTATATTTCGCTGTGTATTGTAGGATGTATATTCAGCATTTGGGACAAGTTATTATAACTGTCCAGATTTATTGTTGATAATTGTTGCGACGACCCACATTTCGGAAGGGTTTAATTGACAATAATTCACACATGTTCAACTTAAACAATCTGGAACATAGATAATCAATGGGTTTGAATAAGAAAAATAAGAAAAGAAGAAGAAAAACAAACATAGAATCTCACTGCGAAAACAATAAAATATAATAATTAAATAAACAGTTCATGATACTATTTACTATACATTTGATTTTAATCTATACACATTTATCAGAGTTACATATATACATCAGGAATAAATAATCAATACAGCAGAATAGCATGATGCGGGGCATAATAATAATAGTAATATACCAAAACTTTGTCTTTGTCCTCCAGAGAATAGTCGTTAATACACTGAAAAAACTCAGGACTGACCCGAGCGTAATGAAAAGACAAAACACTCGAGTCAGGACTAAAATATTCTTATGTAAGTCAAATCAACATCACAAATATGAGTGCAATAACTTAAGAGATGTTACGGGTTTTCCATCTCCTAAGGATCCGTTAAACTATTTATATATAATAGTATACACTATAATATATAATATCTATCAGTAAAATAAATATCAAAATAGCGTTACGACTTTACATTGATCCAACTTAACACATTTACAGTTTTAAACCAAAGTCGTAATGGGATCTATAGGGATAAATATGACAAGGCACGTGAGGCAATGCCCAAGGTAGGATTCTACCAGTTTACCCTTTCTGGCTGGTCGTAACCCATCCGTGGCCGACCGTGACAATCAATCCAAACAACAAAAAGATGCACCCATCAAATACAAAATCACAATAGTAATACGAGGGATCAGCATCGCTAGAGGTAGCGAACCTCAATGGCCAGACATAGGCTCATGCTTTAGTCATTTTAATTATGACACAAGCGTCAAGGCTAACCATCATCGTTCTCTTACTTCATTCTAGTAAACATCGCCAATTCAACCACTACATTCTGGATATCATCCACCACGTGCACAGTTGTTAAAGCGGTTCCAATATTGACAGAGAGTATGCCAATAAGAGGTCCCGGTCTCTTTAACAACCAAACGTCATTTTACACAGGGTTGGTACTTTTACATTTCGAAAACAATTCATACTTGACATTAAAATATCATATTAGCTTCAAAATCAAATCCATTTTGAAATCCTCATATTTACCTCAAATTCAAATCCATTTCAAAAAAATTCCATATTCACTTCAAAAACCAAATTTTACTATGAAATGTCAATTAAATTCGATATATCGATTTCACTTCAAAATTTGATTTGAATTAAAATTTTGGTTATACATCACTTTAACTAATTCATATTTAAATCCGAAATTTAAATTTAAACATTCCACCCTTTAACAAGTTTGGATTTTAGGAAATAGTTTGATAGTTTCAAAATAGTTAAATAGTAAAAATAGTTTAATAGAAAATAGTTTGAGTAATAAAAATGGTTTATATAGTAAAATAGTTTGGAAATCAAAATAATTTGAATATTTAAAGAATATAGATTTTAAATCATTTATACTAAAATAATCATTTAAAATAGTTTCAAATTCAAACCAGTTCACTTTTCAAATTTTCTAATTCAGTCAGTTCCAATTTCCATTTTTGATTTAATCGATTCAATTTCGATTTCAAGTCGAATTTTACTTCGATTCCAAACTAATTTCAATGCCAATTCCAAATTAATTTCAACTCCAATTCCAAATTAATTTAAATTCAAATCTCAAATTAAACCATTTTGATTCATATCATTTACAAGTTTGATTACCAAAATACAACTCAAAACACTTAAATCAAATTTTCTTTAATATCCAACTAAAAATCCAAATCTTTAAAACAAATCGATTTCTGAAATTCAAATCATATTTTGATTATAACTTCAAAATCTCAATGTCGATTATTTAAACAATTTCATTTATCAAATTTAAATTTCAACATTTCGAGGTCAAATTCGAAAATAATTTGATTTCCATAAATTCGATTTTTTCTCATTTCTTAAAATCAAATCATTTAAATAATTTTAAGACAAATTTTAAAATCATTTAATTTAACCAATCCGGTGTCCGTATATAGTTCTCTATCCTATGGCCAAGTGAATCAGTTATTCAAATTTAATTTCAAGGGATGGATATATATTATTTCAATCCAAAATAAATGTCATGGGTATATATCATTTCAACTTATTTCTTAATTTATTCGAAATAATTCAATTTGCAATTTTATACACTGTAAATAATAAACAGGATGATAATAGAATATATCACAATAAATAAAACATCCAAATATCAACTAATAGCATCCATCACAACCAATCATCCAAATAGTCAATAAAGTCCACAATAATCAACCTGTTATCCATAATTTGGGAGTTTTACTAGCAGTTAAATTCTAATTCTATTTTAACTGTCAATTTAGAATTAATCAATTAATTCAGATGTCCATTAAACTTATCAAACACAATCCATAAATTTTCAATCACTTCACAATATTAATTTAACTAACATAAAATTTATTTCAGTCAATTGTGAGCGTATAAACACTCACCTTAAATTTGAAACTGAAAATAATTTCAGCTTCATACAAGTTCCAATTCTACTCCAAGTCGAAGGTGATTTCGATATATTCCCCTTCATACTTCTCACCCGATTCGGACCTCGTACGAGCACAACACGAATTTATTAATATACGGTTTATAATTGAACTACAATAAAATAAAAACTGACCTAAACACCCTGCGCATTTAACACGCACGCCAGCGGTCTCGTTCCTATTCTTTTTTTTAAACAAACGCCTTACCCCTTCACAACATCGTCGAACTTCCACTCATCGACCGCCACTCTATAGTCATCGTCGTCGGCCTGTGCTGCTCATCCCTATTCGCGCCCATCCGTCTTCCATATTATCGCCGCCGCCACGTCAACATGTCTCAATCGGGCGGGCGATAGTCGAGCGCCAGAATCCTAAATCGATCTGCCTCGCCTAAACCCTATACGTCTTCCCATCACCGACACCTTCATACGCCGCCTCCCCCACACTCGAGTGCTCCGATGTAAGACGGTCGCCACTTGCATCTTTCTTCAATCGGTTATGGGTTTCTTAGTTATTTTTTTAGGAGTCGATCTGATTTTTTCTATTGATCGATACATTTTTTTCTGCTTTTATTTTCTTCGTTTTGATGCCAGATTTGAAAATGAGGGAAGGGTAGTGGGAAAAGGTAAGAGGGAGGCCCGTGCACTATCGTTGACGTGGAAAAGAATATATAATATATTATATTTGAAAATATCCGACCAAATGCCAACGAAATTTCGAACTCCAAATGACGCGTGCAGCTTGGCGTTTATAATATTTTACCCCTATTCTGAACACAGTGGAACTAATCTTGAGGTCTAATTTGGTCGTATGCGGAAGATAGCTTTTTAAAGTCGATTGTTTTAATTAAATTCAAAATTTAACTTCTATGCGTTTCAAGCTCGCACGGCCAAACAACAAGTCTGATTGCGAGAAACTTGAAATCCTACAATAATTCACTATTACAGATCTAATGAAACTTTTCGTCGAAATCCAAGACAGTGACCAAAATGGCTATTTTTACTCGTCAATTAATATATAAAATTTCCAAATTATAATTATTCACATTTAAATCCAATTTCAAATGTTAACCATCTTCATTCATATTTATAAAAATTTCAATCAATTACTGATACCATTTTTAATCCTATTACATCCATAATTCAATTATTCAAATAATCTCCTATATAAAATTTAAACAATTTAAATTATCCAATAAATTAATATTAACGAATCATTATATTTTTATTCATGTTCATTCAAAAATTTCATTAGATTTAATAACTTACAATAGTCAAAAGTATGGATCGTTACGTACTCCTCCACTCAAGTCTTTTCGTCTCGAAAAGGCTTTAAGCACAGAATTTAACATACAATAAATTTTCTCAAAATAATTAACTTACAAACATAAATATCTAATTTACAAAACTTTTACTACGCTTTTACCATGCCATTCCGATATCGGTTTTATGGAAAATATAACTTATATATAAAACAAGCTATAGAATTTTTAAAACTTCGAAAGATTTCTAACCCACGGATTTGCGGAAAATTTCGGCAGAGTCTCCTTTGCGCGGCTCGATCGAATTTTTTTTACAATATAATATATAACACAAATATATGCAATATATATCAAATATACATCTCATCTAAATGTTGAGGCATCCCGAAGGGCAAAATTATAAAATTGTGGTATGTAATCCGAGATACGTACCTTATTATTTATAATACGAGCGAGTTCGCTCGTATTAAGCAAGCGAAAGTATGTAATAATCCACGAATACGTCCAACAGTCTTCGTATGTACCTATCTCAACTCAATTTGGAATGCTAGTCATTTATAAGAAGATGTAGAACATGCATAAGTTCAAATAAGTATAAAACATGCATTCTGAATCCAAATCTCAAGCACGAGCAAAAATATGCAACCATACAACCATCATATGCATTCAAAACAATTAAACAAGGATTTACAACAAAACAAATCGTCCGACAAATCAGTATTTAATTAATTCAATTCAGTTAATTCGTAACCACATGAATTTTCGTTATCAAAATGTCAATTTTTAATTTATACCCTTCATTTCTCATTAGCATTCAATTTTTTATTAAATTCAATTGGATTACTTCCCATTTATTCAAAAATTATCTCATTTACATTCAATTTATTCATTTCAGTTATTTCACCTTTTTGTTTTACACATTCTATATAAATTTATTTACAATGCATTTTATAAATCATTTCATTTCAACATGTTCAAATTGAATTATATTTTATCATCGCTTCATATATTCTCTTTAATACAAATATAGTTTATAAACCCTTTAATAAACCATTTAAGTTTATTATAAACATTTTATAAATGTAACCTATGTTTATTAATTTTTTTTCTATCACTGTCAATTTCATTCATATTAATAAATTTTGCTAGTACACATAAGAATATTTCACATAATACTACAAGGGAATAAGCAATAGTCCATCACTAGTATAGCAAAACTAGCTCACAGTCCAACTCACATTAAGAAAAATACATAACAAGTGAATTAAACATTAGTTACCCTAACCCAAATACAATCACATTGTCACACAGAAGTGACAGAACAATATTATTAGTTATATATGGGAACAACCATGGATTTTGCAGCAACATTAATCACACATCATAAGCTACATAATTAATGAATTTAGTACTAAAATTATTTAATTCAATAGACAACATACTCTAAAGTACTTATTATCGTAATAGTATCTTTTAACTTAATGTTAATAAAACTGTACTCATAAGCTACATATACCAAAATCTATTCTTTTAGCATAAACACCTAGAAACCACACAGATCCAACAAGAACTTATTAACCTGTTTACTAGCTAATTAAGAAAAGTTCATATTTCAGTTCCAAGCACAAATACACATGTTAAGTTTCAATCTGGATGACTACTTCCAAATCAGAAAGCCATTAGTAAAATTAAATACTTCAATCAAACCAAATTGAAACTGTATAAAATAACTCTTATTTTTAAAAAATTTACTAATAAAATTATATTCAAAAAAAGAGACAACATTGACACCTTCTTTAACTTCTAAATATTTTCCTCTATCCTATCATTATCAATACACGAGTTACTATTAAATTCATTGCCCAAAACCATCAATCAATGGAAATCAATTTTCAAACTTCAATCATTAAATCTCCTGAAAATCATTTGTCTTTTTTTTATTCTTATTTTCACTCAATTTAAATTTAGTTAAATTAATTGTACAAATTTTCTTACACCCATTTATTTTTTATTTAATTTCTTTCACAACTTACATTGCATTTCATTTTAAAATTTAAGTTCGTATACATTTCATTAATTCATTCTATAGCTTAAATGGAGTTAATTCACTTTACAATTTTTTCTAGTTTCACTTAATATCCAATTATATTTAATATTGAGTTAAACTTCATTTGACTTTAATCCATTTCTTATTTTATTTAATCATATTCAAGTTAAATTTTCTCATCATTCACATTCAATAAATTTAAATTTGTTTTTTTAGCTTACTAATTCTTAAATCTAAGTTATACAAATTAACTTCTTAAAATTTCATTTTGTTATTTTATCTACTTCATTTCAAATGCAATTCATTTTTTTATTTAAGCTTTCATGAGTTAAATACATTTTATTTACTTCAGTTTACTAACTTAATTAATTTAACATTTCTTGAGTTAATTATTTTATTTTGCATCTCAATTCCAAAAAAAATTCTCTTTTATTGACTTGACCCAAATTTGACCCTTTAATTTTGGTTTTGTTTTCCTATTCAAATTTATAAGTTATAACTTATTTCTTTTCCATACTATTTTAAATTTATAAGTTCAAAACTATTTTCATATATTTATTAAATCATACAACGAATATTTTTCACATTCGAAACTTATTTGATTGAAAATAAATTTCTTTTGGTAGAAATTTTTCACTCAGAAACTCGAAAATGAATACTGGAAATGCTGCAGTCATCTCCAGGATTATTTTCCAACGATCAAGCGTGTTTAATGCTTTTATTTCCGTCAAAAATCTTTTTTAAATATATTTTTCTCCTCAAAACTCTTTTAAATAATATTAATATTAACTTTGAAAGCTTCGAAAACAAAAAGGATTTTAAATTTTAAAATTCTCAATTATTAAACCTTCTATTATAAGCTATATTATAAATATACGTATACAAATTCCTTAACTTATTATCAAAATATTCCATTAATTTATGACTTGGTGATTTTATCCAATTCTTATTGTAATTATATTTCGATTCAATTTAATTATCACTGCTTTATAAATAAAATTCATTAATTATTCATTTATTTATTCAATCAATAATCTATGACAACCAAACATTATCATCGCCTAACAACTAACATTCATTTAAAATTACCATTTTATATATATATAATTTTATTTAGGTAAAATTATTTCATTTTCCCTATTTTGAAACAATATTATGTCGACTTGCCTCGTTTAAGTGTTTAGAAACCCCTATCGATAACACGCGTCCCGCACATCGACCGGAATTCATAAACAACTCAACGGATAAGTAAACACAATATAAAACATTTTGTAAAACTAACAAGTACGCGCTCTCATAGATACACTCAAAAAGACTCATTCTAGGGTATAACTACCATATCTCTATTGAGTCAAACCCCATAAAGCTAAGGTTATCGCTAAAACAATCTGGAACGTAGATAACCAATGCAATTAAATAAGAAAAATAAGAAAAGAGGAAGAAAAACAAACATAGAATCTCACAGCGGAAACGATAAAATATAAAAATCAAATAAACAGTTCATGAAACTATTTACTATACATTTGATTTTAATCTATACACATTTATCGGAGTTATATATTTACATCAGGAATAAATAATCAATACAACAGAATAGCATGATACAGGGTATAATAATAATAGTAATATACCAAAAACTCCATCTTCGTCCTCCAGAGAATAGTCTTCAATACGCTGAAAAAACTCAGGACTGACCCGAGCGTAATGAAAAGAAAAAACACTCAAGTCAGGACTAAAATACTCTTATGTAAGTCAAATCAATATCATTAATATGAGTGCAATAACTTAAGAGATGTGACGGGATTTTCCATCTCCTAAGGCTCCGTTATACTATTTATATATAATAGTATACGCTATAATATATAACATCTATCGGTAAAATAAATATCAAAATAGCGTTAAGGCTTTACATTGATCCACCTTTAATACATTTACAGTTTTAAATGTAACGACCCGAAATTTTCGAAGCCGAAAATTTTGGATAGTTATGAAAAAGAAGAAAGAGATAGAAAAAGAAAAAAAAAGATCAGAAACAACACCTCACATTCGCAGCGGATAAAATATAATAATAAATAATAATGGTGTACAGAAGAATACTATATCTGTCAATTACATTTAAATACATCAGAGTTACACATATATTCAGACACTGACATATGCAAATCAACATGTCACAGAATTACAATAATATAATACAGCGGAAATACTCTATATGTTCCTGTCATCCAGCTCGCCTCCTGAGCTCCATAACGTCCTTACCTAAAAATCTGTAATACTCGGTCTGACCCGAGCATTACATCAAAGTAACACCCGGGTAGGCTGGAAACCAGCGTGTGTAAACCATCCAACATAAAATACAAAGCATACAACTTATATAGAACCCGAGGTAACTCAAACCAATTTTACAAGTCCACAATATGTTATAGACATAACTTATTTCACAGATAAGTTTCTAAGGACCAAAATTTAGATCAAATAGTCAGATTCACTTAAAACGTTTCGTTCCAACCTATTAATCTCACATATTAATTTATAAGAATTCGTAATGGTTTCGGGTATCTCCCAATACCCGATCCCGGCCGCTTCGAGTCTCATGTCATCCTATCCCAAATTATCCATACGAAATACACAACATTTCATATCAGAGATATCAACTCATTCAAAGCATTCAATACCATTCAATCGTCCATAAGCAAAGCTTGTTCGCTACCAATATTAATTAAATTAATTCTGATTGAATTTCTAACCTCAACCATTTAGAATTCTTCACTTATCATTAATTAATTTCAAATCAATTAATCAACCGTACCTTCATCATTCATCTTAATTAATCGCCCTGGATTAATTTTTTTCCAATTTATTCAAATTATTATCTTCATTTAATTTCACGA
The DNA here is from genome assembly GCA_030765085.1 of Allium cepa. Taxonomy (NCBI): domain Eukaryota; kingdom Viridiplantae; phylum Streptophyta; class Magnoliopsida; order Asparagales; family Amaryllidaceae; genus Allium; species Allium cepa. The sequence continues at coordinate 98,292,839 of CM060934.1, forward strand.
TATTAATTCTTCTTAACCAAATTCAATAAGTAATCTTAATTACTTCATAAATTAATTATCTATATTAGTTACATTAATCCTTAATTACTTATATTAATTAATTTCTCATAAGTCACTTATTATGGATTAATCAATTTTAATTTACCAATCTTTAATTACATCATTAATTATATAATTTATTGATTTCCAATTGTATTTTAATTTATCCTGGTCAAATTTAATTGCATAAATTAAACCTCAGTATTAATCATTTTCGATTAGTCCCAAACTGTAATTAACTATCTTTTTATTTACTTCTTTAAATAAATTAATTACTCCTTAATTAATATCTCAATTAACCTCTTGATTAATTCCATAAGTAATTATATTTTATTAATAACATTAAGTAATTACCTACGAACCATCCATTGATTATTCTAAATTAATTAAACTTAATTAATTAATTTAAACCTTAATTAATTCAAACCCTTAATTTCTAAATTAATCATCCCAAATCATTAATTAATTGAATTAATTAATTATCCTTTTTAATTACCCTTCTAAATTTGATGAACTACAAATCATTAAGCCCTAATTAACATTAAAATGAAAACATTTTCTTATTAATGACTTAAGTTTAAACAATTTAAAATCCAAATACTTCGAGTCAAACCACAATTAACTCGAGAACCAACCAAAACCAAAGGCACATCATCATCAGTGCATATCCAATCAATTTAATCATGCAGCCAAATACATAAAGTTGACCATTTAAATTTTAAATAGAATCCAACAGAGTGAGATTTACTCACCTTTGCTGTTAATTGCACTCCCTTCCAATCTTGACTTTGGTTACATCATAATTTTGACCTTGTACAAACATTTACAGTTTATTATCATTTGAACTAATCAATTACCACTTAATAAATTTAATTAACCAATAATGTAATTCAAACTATTTCCCTGTTAAATAAATTATTATTTTTAGCGACTAAGATAATTGAATAGGTTAATTTAATACATAAATCTCCATTATTTTAAAATCAAACTAGTAAATGGAATAGGCATACATGTATTTTGAACTATATAGTAAAGAGCAAGCTATATACATTTTAAAAAAAATCCACTTTTTATAAACACTACAGTACTTAAAAAAATTCCAACTTTATCTATATAAAATAAATTTTCTAAACAATTCAAAATAATAATTTCTTTACTATAAAAAGAACTTTACATCCTTTATTAAAGATCTAATCTTCATTTATTTAATTTTTTTTATATATTCACGCAAATATTAAATTTGAACAAAATAAAATCTGTAAATATACCTCACTGTCTTCCCCCAAAACCCTGCCGCCGACCACAAGATTCCCAAAAGAAACTCCTGTGATTTGAAATCGCCATCGCTATCTGATATGATCTCCACAAAACTTTCAACTGCAATCACTTTTCTTCAAACAACATCGAACCCACCATTACCATAACCCGCTTCTTTGATTCGACAACTAGTTTCAGTCAATTTTGAATTCGAACGTGATTTTGAATTTGCGATTAAAATTTTTGAACGCGATCGAGCTTCAAGCCATAACCAGTTTCATCCAAGTACCTTCATCCCAAACACGAGCGTCGACTCGAGCATCAGCTCCTCCAGCGATCCCTCCCCATCTCGAAATGAATCGCGACCTGCTTCGATCTGGAGCGAGCCACTTAGGGTCACGGAGGTGAAGTTACCGCATCGCTTTGTATTAAAGTGAGCACGAACGAATTTCGTTCGTTCGACTCTTCAATTTGAAGGAGGAAGCCGCGGTTGATTTTGAGACCCCCCCTTTTCGATTTCTGTTTGGCTTTGGACCCGAAGGCTGCGGCCATTTTTTTTTAATATAAAAGTATGATTTTTGTTTGAAGATTAGAGGGGAGAAATGAAGATAAAATACCAATTGGGAAAGCTTCCTGCGCACGCTTGTTATTATATAATAAAATATTGGAAATATCTCGTGTTACATAACGCGAAATCCCGAACCCCAAATCAGACATGCCGACATATGTTCATAAGGTTCTACCCGCTTTAGAACACAATGAAACATGTTTCGGAGGCTAATTTGATCGTATGTGCGAGTTACAAAAGAAAAAGATCAAATTCCAATTAATCGATTAAAATAATTTCTAAGCGTTTCGAGCTCCCAAGGTCAAATGACAACTCCAATCGCTACAAAAATTGAAATCCAATAATAACAAACTATTACAGATCCAATGGAACGGGTTTCGTCAAATTCCGAGACTGTGCCTCGGAAGGCTATTTTTGAACATCGATTCAAACGATATATTATTAAAATTGAGCAAATCACCTTTAAATAAAATTTCAACCATTCTATTATCTTCAGTATCATCATTATAAATTTTATAAGCCTTCAAATTATTTTAAACAGGCTTAGAGTTTCAGATTCAACAATTTACCCAATTTCAATTATTAAATTCAATATTTAAACTATATAATTCAATGATTTAATTATCAAGTAAATATTGATATCTTGAATTTAAGTTAAAATTAACTTTTAAATATTTTAAAATCAATTAACTATTCCAATTTAAATTGTTAAAATTTCTGGGTCGTCACATTCCTCCCCCCTTAAAAGAATTTCGTCCCCGAAATTACTAGTTAGGAAGAATGGTTCAAAACTCGTTTACCTTTTTCCCAAAACCCACAGTTCAACATCCTACCAACTATCTTTTATTAAAGACCCACTATCACCTTAACCAACTTCTCAAAACCTGCTATAGTTTCAAATAATACCATTTTGCTCAATCATCTAAATTTCAATTTAAAAACAAATTTTGAATTATCAAAATTTTCTCAAAATTTTTTCTAACTCTCTAAATTTATAAAAATTCTTGCCAGCGTCTCCTTTGCGCGGCTAGCTCGGTACTTTACAAAATGCCTCTACGCGCTTCCAAATTCCAAAAGAAAACAAAAGGCCAAGTGGCTAGATCAAAAGCCTAATCCAATTTCATACAGAAATTTAAATACATACATTTTAGTCGGGCAATTCAAATTTATCCTTTGGAATCAAATCCAATTTTCTTTCCCTTTAATACCTGCATATCTTACTTAGCAATAATATCCAATCGTAACCTTTTTAATCATTTTATACATTTCCTTACATAGGTTTCATATTTATTTCATATTAGTTTTTCCCATTTCCATATGATTTCGATTTGTCTTCAATTATGAGTATTAAATTTTATCTTTCATTTATAACTGATTCATATTAGTTTTATTTACTAATTTACTATAATTTCCAATTTGAAATCATTTTGTCGTTAACAAAATTTTCCTAAAAATTTTCTAAACTCCCAAAAATTTTGAAATTTTTTCGCAGAGTCTCCTTTGTACGGTGGAGCTTTTGCAATTTGAAAAGAGATATAAATATGTATACATCGACCCACACGGTCGGAAAAAGCAAAAATAGTTCATATTTCCTATTTTTATTGCGTAGGCGTACCTTTATTTAGCATTTTAAGCAAGCGCTTATTTATTTTAGCATTTACCGCGTCCAAATCCAGCCAAACGACCTTCAGGTACCTGTACTTACTCAATTTAAATATGTAAGTGCCATATATAGAAAATCTATTAGCATTTCACTTAAATTCAATAGCTAAATACATGTATATCATAAGCAACAAGCACTAAAACGCTTTCCATAAGCGATTTATATAACTTTAAAGCTAATTCAATTGCTTTCAATCAATTCATAAGCCATTTCATTCAGATTTAATGGTTTGCAACTCAATTTCTTACATCCAATTGATTTTTAATCCAAACAAGCTCATATTCTATTCAATTGATTCAAAATCAATTTTTTTTAACTTCTTTCAACCCATATAATTCTAATTACCTTTGTTTACAACAACGATAACTGTTTTTATGCAAATTCGAGGATACTCGCTTAATAGAGTATCCACTTTAAATTAATTTTCTACTCATTCTGTATTTAATTCCATTTTATTTCCAATTTATTCATCAACCAAACATTGCATTTCATTCATCTCCGCATTGGTTTCATTTTAAAACTTTTTCATTGAACTTGTCAACATTCAATGCTTAAACTAATATCCATTTCCCAAAAATAAATTAACCCAAACTTTATTTAATGGTCTTCCATTATATCTAATTTACTTGCAATTTACGTTTAATATTATTTATAACACACTTGAATTTTATTTGTAATTCAAACCATCACTATTTCGATCCAACTCTATTTATTTTTACAACATCTCCACTTATTTTAATTCATTATCAAATCCAAGTCGAATTCTATTTATAATTCAAATTCATTTCCAAACTCCATTATTAATTTACAATCCTTTTTATTTAACCGAGTTAAATTTTATCAATATACTCCGTCGAATAATTTATTTAACTGATTAGTTTATTTCCAACTTTTAAATCAATGTTTGATTTTATTACAAAAATCACTTCATTAAATTTTCCTGAATTCAAAAATTTTCATAATTCCAGTTTGGATTTCTTCATTTTCCAAAATTCCAACACCTTTATTTAAAAATTTTAGAAATGCTTTTAAATTCACATCATACTAATAAAATAGCTCTTTATAAAAAAATACTTCTTATAACTCGATGTCTCAACCAGTCCATCCTTGTTCTCATAGAAATTCGGTCATACGTTGATCAGGCGTAGGACTGAAAATCTATAAGTATTTGGTAGACCCGTTTTCAACATCCAGTGAAAATACCTTTGAAAATAATTTTATTGAAAATATTGAAAGCATTTTGAAATAGAGGAAATATCTTTAGTGAGAATGCTCTGGAAATCATCACCTCCATCCATGGTCGCAGTTACATTCCAAGGTTACGTTGCCATCGCAACAAAAGTCCATGTAACTGCAGGCTCTCCGCGGCCTCTCGATTACGCCATGGAACCCACGACAGATCGTAGTTACATTCCAGGGTTACGTTGCCATCACAGCAAAAGTCCATGTAACTGCAGGCTCTCTGCGGCCTTTGATTTTCGCTGTCAAAATGAAACTTCTCCACTCCTACATAGGTCGCAGTCTACCGATATAAAATCAAACACAGACTGTTGGCTCTCAGCAGCACAGACGACTTTTGCTATGGTATACACTACTCATAATCCCCAGGAACTAGTTTTGTCCGGACTCCTCACAGGATAAACTTTAGAACCCCCCTTGGGGCTCAAGGCAGCACCACCCCGTGGCACTCCTGAGAAGTTCATTTCAAGGGAGCGCCTTTTCTCCAGAGCCATCATCAAAACACTTTATACTATACACATATAGTACCTTTCAAATCATACACCTAGTATGATCTCATACAAAGCTTCTTTACACAAAATTGATTATCCTAAAATCGATAATTCTCAAACTAGGCTTTCCAAATTTTAATATTGATTTTACCCAAAAATCAAAAGCCTTTCCAAATCCAAAGGTTTCCAAAACCCTTTTACAAAATCCTCATAAGATCCTTTATATATATATTCAGATATATATAATTTTTTTTAAAACTTTGGATCCTTTCAAACTTGTATAAAACTCCTTTTATACTTCAAACACCTTCAAAAATCCTTTTCTTCTGGCAATAGATTTAACAAGGGGAGATTTATCTTATATAACAAAGATATATAACTTTGTTTATTCAAAATCAAACATTCAAATTTGATTACTTCTTCCAATGTCAATTTCATTCAAATCTGTACGATGTACACTTATCATCCGTGCGCTATACCAATCTTATCGCTCACTCGATCACACAATTTCACTTCCGAACTAGTATCGTCCACCCGACTTCCTAGTGTGGATACAAATCTGGTTTCTTGATTAGAAACCGTCATTCTCCTTGCATAGCTATAACTAAGATAGAGAATATCCAGAACCAATCAACAATCCATATCCAGGTTCGCCGTCGAAAATCGAGCGAAAAATCCCAACTCGGATCAATAAACTATCTCGAAATTCTGTGCTCGAATCTGGATCAAATCACTATGCGAATAGAATAATATACGTACATCCTACGTATTTAATCTTATTGATTTTTAGCCAAATCAATTTCTCTTCCTATTCACATTTCCTTTAATTTCCATTCGCTTATTTACAATCGCTTCAATTCCATTGAATTATCACTTCAATTCTTATCTCGGTTGGGTATTTAATTAATGACAGTTTGGGCTCCGACCAGTTTATTTTTAGAAAATAGCTTGAAATTTTTTAAAAATAGATAAATAATTGAAAAATAATTATTAGTTTGTAAAATAGCTGTGAAATAGTTACGTAATTGTAAAATAGTTGAAAAATAGCTAAATAGTTTTAGAAATTTTAGATAATTGCAAAATAGTAGTAAAATAGTAATTAGTTTGTGAAATAGTTGAAAAATAGTAATTGGTTTATAAAACAGTTGAAAAATTGTTAAATAGTTCCAAAAATAATAGTAAAACAAATATAAAATAAGTTAGCTTTAAAAAGAAGGGTTGTATATATTTAATGGCTTGGAAGAATAAATTTATATTTAAAACAATTTATATTGAAAATAGTCCAGAGTCAAACTGTTCACTTCCCCAACAATTCAATTTAAATTTCCACTTCCATTTAAATTGACCCAATTCCAATTTGAATAACTCCAATTCCATTGGACTTGATTTATTCCCAATTCAAGTTGAATTAATTCTCAATTTCTTTCCAACTTCAAATCAAATTCCATTTGATTCTTATTTATTCAGCTTTATTTATAGTTCCAAATTATTCAAATAAGTTTGGACTAATTTCAAATTGAATCCACTTCAATTTCATATCATCCTGCTTGAATTTAATCCCAATTCCCATTAAAATTTTAAACCTTCAAATTAATAACCTTTCCACTTAAGTTTAAAATTTGCTTTACTTTGGGTTTCACATCATACCACATTCCAAAGAAAATTCAAAACTCAATCTTAGAGTTAATTTCATATTTATTTCCTTTACATAATGGGTTACCTTAAATTTTTAAACCACCCTTGGTTATAATTTCAAAACAAATCCCTTAAAAATCTTACAAACATTTCTTGTTTTAAAATATGACTATATTCAAAATAGTCTGAATTATATTATTTGTTATTTTCTTTAACTCTTTGAAACAATTGATTGTTTTCTAGACTTAGGTTTTAAAACTTTCAAAATTTTAAACCTACTTTAATTTAGAAGTTATACTCATCTTATAAATTTACTTCATTTGGCTTACTTAATAACAAATATGTCACATTAATCACAATAACTGTTTATGATAATACTCATGGTAATCATATCTAGATATCAATTCCTTTTTATATTATTCTTACTTCTATAAATTCAAGATTAAATTTCATTTTGAATCCATTTCAAACTTATCTTTATTTAAAGCTTTTAAACAATTTAATTTTTGAATTCTAATTTTAGAATTTCATTTTCAATTAATTAAATTTTAATTTGGTTGTATTTCCGTTTTTACTTAATTCAATTCCGATAATTTAACAACCAATCACCTTAATATTTATTAGAAGGAAATATTGCTTTATATATATCAAAATATATTTTATATAAAATCATTTAAAATCTTTATATAAGAAAATAACAAGTTCGCACTCATATATATATATATATATATATATGTATGTATATGTATATATATGTATACACACACACACAACTCATTCTAGAGTACTACGGACTCTATTTAATGAGTAATCCCCACCAGAGCCAAGTTTCTCGCTTAACCTTTCAGCTCTGATACTAAATGTAACGACCCGAAATTTTCGAAGCCGAAAATTCCAGATAGTTATGAAAAAGAAGAAAGAGATAGAAAAAGAAAAAGAAATAGATCAGAAACAACACCTCACATTCGCAGCGGATAAAATATAATAATAAATAATAATGGTTTACAGAAGAATACTATATCTGTCGATTACATTTAAATACATCAGAGTTACACATATATTCAGACACTGACATATACAAATCAACATGTCATAGAATTACAATAATATAATACAACGGAAATACTCTATACATTCCTGTCATCCAGCTCGCCTCCTGAGCTCCAGAATGTCCTTACCTAAAATCTGTAATACTCGGTCTGACCCGAGCATTGCATCAAAGTAACACCCGGGTCAGGTTAGAAACCAGCGCGAGTAAACCCATCCAACATGAAATACAAAGCATACAACTTATATAGAACCTGGGGTAACTCAAACCAATTTTACAAGTTCACAATATGTTATAGACATAACTTATTTCACACATAAGTTTTTAAGGACCAAAATTTAGATCAAATAGTCCAATTCACATAAAACGTTTCGTTCCAACCTATTAATCTCACATATCAATTTATAAGGATTCGAAGTGGTTTCAGGTATCTCCCAATACCCAATCCCGGCCTCTTCGAGTCTCATGTCATCCTATCCCAAATTATCCATACGAAATACACAACATTTCATATCAGAGACATCAACTCATTCAAAGCATTCAACACCATTCAATCATCCATAAGCAAAGCTTGTTCGCTGCCAATATTAATTAAATTAATTCTAACTGAATTTCTAACCTCAACCATTTAGAATTCTTCACTTGTCATTAATTAATTTCAAATCAATTAAACAACCTTACCTTCATCATTTATCTTAATTAATCACCCTGGATTAATTATTTTCCAATTTATTCCATTAATTCTCTTTATTTAATTTCACGATATCAATTCTTCTTTACCAAATTCAATAAGTAATCTTAATTACATCATAAATTAATTATCTATATTAGTTACATTAATCCTTAATTACTTATATTAATTTCTCATAAGTCACTTATTATGGATTAATCAATTTTAATTTACCAATCTTTAATTACATCATTAATTATATAATTTAATGATTTCCAATTGTATTTTAATTTATCCTGGTCAAATTTAATTACATAAATTAAACCTCAGTATTAATCATTTTCGATTAATCCTAAACTGTAATTAACTATCTTTTTATTTACTTCTTTAAATTAATGAATTACTCCTTAACTAACTATCTCAATTAACCTCTTGATTAAGTTCACAAGTAATTGTATTTTATTAATTACATTAAGTAATTACCTATCAAACCATCCATTGATTATTCTAAATTAATTAAACTTAATTAATTAACTTAAACCTTAATTAATTCAAGCCCTTAATTTCTAAATTAATCATCCCAAATCATTAATTAATTGAATTAATTAATTATCCTTTTTAATTACCCTTCTAAATTTGATGAACTACAAATCATTAAGCCCTAATTAACATTAAAATGAAAACATTTTCTTATTAATGATTTAAGTTTAAACAATTTAAAATCCAAATACTTCGAGTCAAACCACAATTAACTCGAGAACCAACCAAAACCAAAGGCACATCATCATCAGTGCATATCCAATCAATTTAATCATGCAGCCAAATACATAAATTTAACCATTTAAATTTTAGATAAAATCCAACGGAGTGAGATTTACTCACCTTTGCTGTTAATTGCACTCCCTTCCAATCTTGACTTTGGTTACATCATAATTTTGACCTTGTAAAAACATTTACAGTTTATTATCATTTGAACTAATCAATTACCACTTAACAAATTTAATTAACCAATAATGTAATTCAAACTATTTCCCTGTTAAACAAATTATTATTTTTAGTGACTAAGATAATTGAATAGGTTAATTTAATACATAAATCTCCATTATTTTAAAATCAAATTAGTAAATGAAATAGGCATACATGTATTTTAAACTATATAGTAAAGAGCAAGCTATATACATTTTAAAAAAATCCACTTTTTATAAACACTTCAGTACTTAAAAAAAAAATCAACTTTATCTATATAAAATAAATTTTCTAAACAATTCAAATAATAATTTCTTTACTGTAAAAAGAACTTTACATCCTTTATTAAAGATCTAATCTTCATTTATTTAATTTTTTATATATTTACGCAAACATTAAATTTGAACAAAATAAAATCTGTAAATATACCTCACTGTCTTCCCCCAAAACCCTGCCGCCGACCACAAGATTCCCAAAAGAAACTCCGGTGATTTGAAATCGCAACCGCTATCTGATATGATCTCTACAAAACTTTCAACTGCAATCACTTTTCTTCAAACAATATCGAACCCACCATTACCATAACCCGCTTCTTCGATTCGACAACTAGTTTCAGTGAATTCGAACGTGATTTTGAATTTGCGATTAAAAATTTCGAATGCGATCGAGCTTCAAGCCGTAACCAGTTTCAACCAAGTACCTTCATCCCAAACGCGAGCGTCGACTCGAGCATCAGATCCTCCAGCGATCCCTCCCAATCTCAAAATGAATCGCGACCTGCTTCGATCTAGAGCGAGCCAATTAGGGTCACGGAGGCGAAGTTACCGCATCGCTTTGGATTGAAGTGAGCACGAACGAATTTCGTTCGTTCGACTCTTCAATTTGAAGGAGGAAGCCTCGGTTGATTTTGAGACCCCCCCTTTTCGATTTCTATTTGGCTTTGGACCCAAAGGCTGCGGCCATTTTATTTATTTTTTTATATAAAAGTTTGATTTTTGTTTGAAGATTAGAGGGGAGAAACGAAGATAAAATACCAATTGGGAAAGCTTCCTGTGCACGCTTGTTATTATATAATAAAATATTGGAAATATCTCGTGTTACATAACGCGAAATCTCGAACCCCAAATTAGGCATGTCGACAGACGTTCATAAGGTTTTATCCGCATTCCGAACCCAATGGAACATGTTTCGGAGGCTAATTTGATCGTATGTGCGAGTTAAAAAAGAAAACGATCAAATTCCAATTAATCGATTAAAATAATTTCTAAGCGTTTCGACTGCCAGGGTCAAATGACAGCTCTGATCGCTACAAAAATTGAAATCCGATAATAACTAGCTATTATGGATCCAATGGAACTGGTTTCGTCAAATTCCGAGACTGTGCCTTGAAAGGCTATTTTTAAACGTCGATTCAAACGATATATTATTAAAATTGAACAAATCACCTTTAAATAAAATTTCAACCATTCTATTATCTTCAGTATCATCATTATAAATTTTATAATCCTTCAAATTATTTTAAACAGGCTTAGAGGTTTCAGATTCAACAATTTACCCAATTTCAATTATTAAATTCAATATTTAAACTATATAATTCAATGATTTAATTATAAGTAAATATTGATATCTTGAATTTAAGTTAAAATTAACTTTTAAATATTTTAAAATCAATTAACTATTCCAATTTAAATTGTTAAAATTTCTGGGTCGTCACAAAACCAAAGTCATAATGGGCTCGTATAGGGATAAATATGACAAGGCATGTAAGACAATGCCCAAGGTAGGATTTTACCAGTTTACCCTTTCTGGCAAGTCGTAACCCATCCGTGGCCGACCGCGACAATCAATCCAAACTACAAAAAGGTGCATTTATCGAATACGAAATCATAATAGTAATACGAGTGATCAATGTCGCTAGAGGTAACTAACCTAAATGGCCAGACATAGGCTCATGTTTTAGTCATTTTAATTATGACACAAGTGTCAAAGCTATCCATCATTGTTCTCTTACTTCATTCCAGTAAACGTCGCCAATTCAACCACTACATTCTGGATATCATCCACCTAGTGCACAGTTGTTAAAGGGATTCCAATATTGACAGAGAGTATGCCAATAAGAGGCCCCGGTCTCTTTAACAACCAAACGTCATTATACGTACCGTTAGTACTTTTACATTTCGAAAACAATTCATACCTGATATCAAAATATCATATTAGCTTCAAAATCAAATCCATTTTGAAATCCTCATATTTACTTCAAATTCAAATCCATTTCAAAATTTTGCCGTATTCACTTCAGAAACCAAATTTTACTACAAAATGTCAATTAAATTCGATATATCGATTTCACTTCAAAATTTGATTCGAATTAAAATTTGGTTATACTTCACTTTAACCAATTCGTATTTAAATCTGAAATTTAAATTTAAACATTCCACCCTTTGACCAGTTTGAATTTTAGAAAACAGTTTGAATAGTTTTAAAATAGTTAAATAGTTTAATAGAAAATAGTTTGAGTAATAAAAATGGTTTATATAGTAAAATAGTTTGGAAAATCAAAAATAATTTGAATATTTAAAGAACATAGATTTTAAATCATTTACACTAAAATAATCATTTAAAATAGTTTCAAAGTCAAACCGGTTTACTTTTCAAATTTTCCAATTCAATCAGTTCCAATTTCCATTTTCGATTTAATCGATTCAATTTCGATTTCAAGTCGAATTTTACTTCGATCCCAAACTAATTTCAATGCCAATTCCAAATTAATTTCAACTCCAATTCCAAATTAATTTAAATTCAAATCTCAAATTTAACCATTTTGATTCATATCAATTATGAGTTCGATTACCAAAATACGACTCAAAACACTTAAATCAAATTTTCTTCAATATTCGATTAAAAATCCAAATCTTTAAAACAAATCGATTTCTGAAATTCAAATCATATTTTGATTATAACTTCAAAATCTCAAATCAATTATTTAAACAATTTCGTTTATCAAATTTAAATTTCAACATTTTGAGGTCAAATTCGAAAATAATTTGATTTCCCTAAATTCGATTTTTTTCTTTTTTTAAAATCAAATCATTTATATAATTTCAAGACAAATTTTAAAATCATTTAATTCAACCAATCCGGTGGTTCGTATATAATTCTCTAACCTATGGCCAAGTGAATCAGTTATTCAAATTTAATTTCAGGGGATGGATATATATATTATTCAATCCAAAATAAATGTCATAGGTTTATATCATTTCAACATATTTCTTAATTTATTCAAAATAATTCAATTTACAGTTTTATACACTGTAAATAATATACATGATGATAACAGAATATATCAAAATAAATAAAACATCCAAATATCAACCAATAGCATCCATCACAACCAATCATCCAAATAGTCAATAAAATCCACAATAATCTACCAGTTATCTATAATTCGGAAATTTTACTAGCAGTTAAAAGTCTAATTCTATTTTAATCGTCAATTTAGAATTTATCAATTAATTTAGATGTCCATTAAACTTATCAAACACAATCCATAAATTTTCAGTCACTTCAAAATATTAATTTAACTAACATAAAATTTATTTCAATCAATTGTGAGCATACATTCACCTTAAATTTGAAACTGAAAATAATTTCAGCTTCCGATAAGTTCCAGTTCCACTCCAAATCGAAGGTGACTTCGATACGATCCCCTCCATAATTCTCGCCGAATCGGACCTTGTACGAGAACAACACGAATTTATTAATATACGATTTATAATTGCACTAAAATAAAATAAAAACTGACCTAAACACCCTCAGCCTTTAACATGCACGTCTGCTGCATCTCCTCCTTGTCGCGGTCTCGTTCCTATTCTTTTTTTTCAACGAACGCCTCAGCCCTTCACAACATCGTCGAACTGCCACCCATTGACCACCACTCTACAATCATCACCATCGGCTTGCGCCGCTCATCCATAGTCGCGCCCATCCGACCTCCATTATCGCCGTTGCCACATCGCCAACATGTCTCAGTCGCGCACGCAATAGTCGAGCGCCAGAACCCTAAATCGATCTGCCTCGCCTAAACCCTAGGCGTCATCCCATCACCGACACCTTCATACGCCGCCTCCTCCACACTCGAGCGCTCTAATGTAAGACGGTCGCCACCTGCATCATTTCTTCAATAGGTTATGGGTCTCTTCGTCTTTTTTTGGAGTTGATCTGATTAGATCGATAGATTTTTTTCTGCTTTTATTTTCTTCCTTTCGATGGAAAATTCGAAAATGAGGGAAGGGTAATGGGAAAAGATAAGAGGCCGGCCCGTGCATAATTGTTGACATGGAAAAGAATATATAATATATTATATTTGAAAATATCCGACCAACTGCTAACGAAATTTTGAACTCCAAATGACGCGTGCCACCTGGAGTCTATAATGTTTTACCTCTATTTCGAACACAATGAAACTAGTCACGAGGTCTAATTCGATCGTATGCAGAAGATAGCTTTTCAAAGTCGATTATTTAATTAAATTCAAAATTAAATTTCTACGCGTTTCAAGCTCGCACGGCCAAACAACAAGTCTGATTGCTACGAAAATTGAAATCCTACAATAATTCACTATTACGGATCCAATGAAACTAGTTTCGTCGAAATCTGAGACAGTGATCAAAATGGCTATTTTTACTCGTCAATTAATATACAAAATGTCCAAATTCTAATTATTCACATTTAAATCCAATTTTAAATGTTAACCATCTTCGTTCATATTTATAAAAAAATTGAATCAATTACTGATACCATTTTTAATCCTATTACATCCATAATTCAACTATTCAAATAATCTCCTATACTAAATTTAAACAATTTAAATTATCCAATAAATTAATATTAACGAATCAATGTATACCAATATTCATCCAAAAATTTCATTATATTTAATAACTTACAATAATTAAAAGTACAGGTCGTTATAATTGTACTCTGATAACTTGTATGCATATTAGTAGTTATAGCTTTTCTTTTTATAAAATACCGTTATTGTATATTACATCTTGTTCCGCTGCGATTGTGAGATTCTGTGTTGTTATTCTGTTTTCTTCTTCTATCTCTTTTTCTTTTTAACCCTAACAACCTGGTATTTACGGCACTCGATTGCTCGACACTCTATACGGTGGACGTATCAGTGTCGATTTTCGAGGGTCGAAAAACGCCCGGTTGTTACACTTAATTTATTTATTTCATAAATAATACATACATTTCCTCACTTTATTATAATATATACATTTATTTCACGATAAATTCATCAATCTGTCTATTCTGATTTAATCCCACTGAGGTTTTTTTTTTCCTCTTCTTGCCTCATTAAATACAACAAAAATTCTTATTTTCTTAATTTCTCCATCTTCAATTTATTCATTCTCGTTTCACAATTGTATTTGTTCCCCCTCTCCGGCTCCATATAAAGTTTTGATTTTAAATTAGAAACAAATTAGAGATTCTTTCCAAATAGTTTATTTACTTATCTCTTTTTTTTTGAACATGATTATAATTTGACTGAATGCATCAATAGTTCTTAACCATTTATATTCACCTTAGTTATTTTTTATTTTATTCATATTGTGCAACGGTTGTATTCCTACATTTTTCTTTAGAGATAAAATCCTTATGAATAAATTATCTAAATGTTGCCAGGTTACCTTAGCTTATTGGATCAACAGCTCGATCTAAAGGTTCGATATTTATTCTATTCTATGTCCTTTCTGTCAATTCAAGTTTGAATATCCAAAATTTATGAAATGTGCAATGTCTTTTCTTCTATCCGAAATTTATGAAATTAGTTTTCTTTATTTATTTCATAGAAGTTCATTAAATTTATTAATTCACGACCACCATATAAGCTTCTTTTAATTTGTAAAATTTATTATATGTAATGTTGAGTTATTTCTTATTTCTCATATTTTATATCAATCATATTTTTGTTATGACCCTAATAATAACCTCCTTTATAAGGTAATACCTTACGAAGGGAGTTACTATTTGGAGGTAACTTGTTTTCTCTCCTATGTTTATTTTACAAGGATTTATTGGTCTATTAATTCTAACACATTCATTCCAAAAGAATCTTTAATTTTTTCCAAAACCATATAAATGTAAAATTGTTCTTACTTCTCAATATACGTACTTTGAAAACTTATTTACTTTATATTTTTTTATATACTTTTAGTCGATCTGAACTTTTTTCTTCCTCAGTTCTGACATTGTTCTTCTTATTCATTATGGACTTTAAATATTTTTCTATTGTGTTATTTGATAGATTACAAATCTTTCATATGCAAAACAAATCAATGGTCATCATCAAAATCTCTATGATCTAATGCAATAATGAGATATTTTGAAATTTACACTGTTTAGTATTTTTTATAAATAGCTATAAATTAAAGATATAGTTATTCATAATGATTAAATGTGAACTATCTCAAATAGGAGGGACTATATCAAATATTTCTACCATACAACAAAAGAAAGGAATTAATTGGTTTTACTTTAGATTAATTTGAATCTAAAGGTATTTCAAAATTGAACTATAATCCAATCTAAGGAGAGACTCGATTAATATTTAGTCTTTTTAATGCTGATCAATTACAAGATTAAACCGTAGCTAATTATTGTTTTTGTTGCCTTTTATCAACTATGTCTCAAATGTATAACAACCCTAGAAGTTTCTATAGTTCTTTAAAATCTACTACAAGTAAAGTTGAACTGATTACTTTTTCTCACATTTTATATCAAATTCTCTTTCAATATTTATTTTAGTAAGATTAGGAATTTTGGTTCTTTTATTTATTTTGTATGGAGTTATTGGTTTATTAATACATATATACAAAAAAGCCTTAATTTTTTTCACATAATCAAATAGAGGTTTAATTGATCTTTATTTCATTCTCATATACAAGTATATACGAAAATCGAGTTGGAAGAAAAAAATTGTCTTCAAAGTAAAATAATATCCAAATAACATATTTCATACATTATTTTTAGGAAAAGTCCAATATAAACAACACTTTTGTTCTTCCTTCAGTAGATAATTTTAAAATTTTGTTAAGAATCTAATTTTAAATATGTGTTTTGACGATTTATTTATTTACGAAATTCTTTAAAAAAATTTAGTTAATGTAAATTTTGTTTTCTGATAAATTCTAACATTTTCCTTCTTAATCTATCTAGCTTCTAATATTTTTCTATTATATATGTTATTTAATAGGCTATAAAATGTTCATAGGCAACACACTTTTATGGTTATCATCAAAGTCCTGGTTCCCTTATGCAACAAGTGGGTAACTTTCTATGATTATTTTATGCAATTTGGTATTACATTACATTGAATTTTTTGGACTTTTAAACTGTTCATAGATAACTCATAACTACAAATTAGAGATTCAATTATTCACAATGCATCTAATAAACAATTTAAGTAAGAAGGTCATACCATACATAATTACCAAGCAATAAATGAATGAAATTAATTACTTTTAATTTTTGTCAATTTGAATTTAAACTATAAACATTAATTCAAATTAATGAGAGAATTAATTACATATTGCTTTCTTTAATGCCAATTAATTATGGAATTAATATGTAATCAATTAATTCTTCTTATTTATTCTTTTTGTCCACAACCTTTTAGAATTAATTACAACCTTTTATTATGGAATTAATATTTTAACTCATTCACTAAAAAGAATTATTATATTTTGTGTGCATTATAATTACTTAAGTGGATATTTTAATGAAAGTGTGTCGATGACCTTTAGAAAAGGTGCTAATATAAATAATTTCAATCCATAAATATACCTTTTCACTTTCTTATTGCTACAAAAATCAAAAGATGTACGCTAAATAAGTTATGTTGTGAACACCGTGTGTGCAACACGGGTTCGTACTAGTGTATATTAGTTATACCAAATATCAAAGCAGTTTTTAGAATAAATTTTCTTTTGTATATTTTCATTTTCTTCCAGTCTTGACATGAAATTGGATAAATTTCAGCAGTGGTTGTCAATATCTCTAATATAATTCTTGCTCTGGTTTGCAACATAATTTCAGGTTTTATCTTGATTGGTATTTGACTTTTGTTTGATGATATAATAAATATCATGACATATATTCCTCAATCTACCCTGTTTGCAGCAAGATATGTTGATAGTATCAGTTTACATCAATTGTACCATCAGGTATATAATAAATATATAACATTGTATTTAAGAGATAATGGTGCAAGCATGTTATATGTTTTGAAATGAGATAGTTAACAATTTTAGTATCAATGTTAACATCGATTGTAGTATCAGTTATAGTGCATGTTGGTATCATTTTTAACATTTGTGATAAAAAAATTTATTTCTGCTTTAGTTATATATAGTTATGGTATCAGTTTTTGTGCATATAGATATCGGTTTTGATCTAAAGCAAACTTTTAATGGATTGAAATAAAATTTTATTTGTACAATAAACAATTTTTTTACTATCATGACCAAATTATCAAAATAACTTGTGTTCTCATCTAATTCAACTTGGTGTACGAAGCATATAAAAAATGAATAGCATTTTATATATAAGACCATAATGCAAACACATAACATGTTCAAATAGTAAGTAACTATCGTTTTAATATTACTCTCATTTAAGTTTTAATATCGATTTTATTGTCAGTAGGTATCATTTTAACGAATAAAATGGCTTACATGTCTTCTCCTTATTATGCATATTTAATCCGATGAATTTCAGTTTACTTGACTTTCATATCTTGTATATTATTGGTTTTCCATAGGTCTTGCAATATTTGCTTTTTTTCTCTGTCAAAGACAAAACAATATAAGCGTAGTTATGTTCAATTTTTTCAATTATATTACTTAATTTTTCTAAAAAAATATTATGCTAGTTTTTTCACTTCTTTTAGACTAGGGTTAGTTCTTTCATTTGATTTTCTCATCCGTAAAGAATCTACGTTAGACCATCGCATGTATGATATGTTAATGTTACCGATGTCCAATGATCCTCACAATGTAAAAGGAAATAAATATCATCCACATATTTACCCCTCACATTTTGTTCAAGTACAAGTATGACTATATGTCTTTTAATACTTTGTACATTAGAGACTAGTCATTTATGTTGAATAAGGAGATTAGTTATAATTCAATATATGTGGTAACTATTATGTACTTGCATATTATAGTTTCAGTTAGTATCATTGTTGTGGTCATTGCATATTTGTGCTCTACCATCCCACATTTTTAGATAACAATCTATTATATATGTTAACAATAGGAAATTGTAGTTTTTTTTATTGGTAAAGTGGTATTAAATAATAAATAGTACTGGTATTCTAAGCTGTAGCATTATATATTGAAAATTATTAGTATCAATTTTTGTAATAATTTTGATAATCATTATTATTAGGAATGAAAATACATGTCCGTATGTGAAGTTTCCTTCAAGCACATGTCGAAGCATATCTTTTGTTATCATGCATCCTCCTTTGATAGAGTTTTTATCATCTCATGCTACTTCACCGTTTTAACAAAAAAGATTTGAATAAATTAATTAATGTTGTTTAATATGTAGCATTAGTGTCAATATTTATACACTTATTTATGTGTTCTTGTCAAAGCAAAGAAATTTTTAATTATGTTATGGTCTTCTCTATTCAAGTAAGATAAGCATTTGCAGTGTCTTAGTTATAAACCTGCAAAGTCGGTACTATTACTGCTAGTGACTCTAGGATGAATTGTTTTGAATTTTCTTCTTCATTATCTTTATTTATTTCATCAGTTTTTGGTATTTTTGTTGTTTTTTCACTCGTCAACCATACTCAAAGCTATCATCCTCTTTTCTTTTTCTTGTTTTTTTCTTTTAATCACTTGACATAAGAAGTTGTTTTTGGTTTTTTGATATTATTTTTCACTGTTTTCTTCCTTCTTCGACCAGCAGGTTTTGATTTAATTTCCTGATCTAGTTCGATTTTTTTATTTCAAAATCATTTGAGTCATGTAGTTTGAAAGACGGAGGAGTGAAATCGAGTATTGGATTATGGTAGAATATGATTTGACTGTTAATAATGATATCTTGTTTCATTGGATTGTGTGTTTCCTTTGTTTTTTCTGATTTTTGTGCATTTTCAGCTTCTATGTCTACAACTCTATCTTGATTCATTGGATAGTTTGTTTCATTTGTTATGTCCATCATGTCTACATTTTCAGTTTCTGTCTTTATGGGTGTAGCTTGATCCATTGTATAGTTTGTTTCATTTGTTATATCCGTTATGTCTGCATTTTCTTTTTCGGTCTCTACAGGTATCTTGATCCATTGTGTAGTTTGCTTCATTTGTTTAATCCATCATGTCTGCATTTTCTTTTTCTGTCTCTACATGTATATCTTAATCCATTGTGTAGTTTGTTTCGTTTGTTGTATGTACCTTTTCTACCTTGGGCTTTGCGGATTTCATTTCTTTGATTTTTTTTTTCAATTTTTGAACTTCTTTTTCTACTTGAAATCTTATTTTCTTTTTCTTTTTCAATTCCTTCTTTATTTTCTTAACTTCATTTTTCAATCTTTTATATGCATTTGCAGTATTTTGATACTTATTTCTTCTTCAAATGTTCCAAAAGTTTCTTTCGTCATTTTAAATTTTCTTTTTTTTCTTTGCATTTCTTCCTTTTTGTTTGATTGTCTTGTTGTTGAGGTTTTTTAAAAAAGCCTAGCCTTATATAAAAGAATATTTTCTATTATTTCAAAGTTATGATTTGTAGGGAAAAGGTTGTATTAGTTTTAAGCTACGTATTAATTTTCTCACTAAATTATGAAATTTAGTTTAAAATTATGGTGAATATTAGCATCTTTGATTTTGTTTGAAAAAAAAATGTTGTATTGATTGATGTTGTTTGAGAAAAAATACTGCATTGTTAAGGTTAATAAAATCTGATGCTAAGCGTTTTTAATAATGATTCTAAGCATCTAATACAAAGATGTCTAACAATTGTAAAATTGATCCTTATCAAAAGCTAATATGTTACATGAAAAGATGTGGTATTGAAGCTGATATTATGCAGAGGCAAAAATGGTATCCAATATCGTAGTGTGTTATGACTAATTTTTGTAGCAGCGTAAATGATACTATGCAAAATAGTTTGTTGATAATAATATTAGGTGGAAATAAAAATAACATTTAGAAACTTTTTTGTGAAAACTTATCATAAGTAGAAGTGAAAATGAGATAAGAGACACATATAGTTAACAATGATACAAAGCAGCAGGCAAACTGATAGTACAACAAATATAGTGTGTAAACTTATGGTAAGTAGAAAATAAAATGATATTGAGAAATGTAGGCAGGATAGAGTTTTAATTTACATCGTCCTCTTTAACATCATCCAAAAATTGATTAATTATTATGGATTTTAACTTCCGCAAATCTCATCTTTCAAATCTTGGCAAATTTTCACTGTATTGCTGCCTTGGTTGAATGTGCTTCATTTTTTCACAAATGCAATACTGTAAATATTTGAAAAATCGATTAAATATGATTAGAAAAAAATATTAAATTTAAACAATAATGTTTTGAATAACATACCTTACCAATGGAAGCATAGAGCATCCCGAAATGTTTTTTTGCCTTGTGAATAAACAATTTAACAAATTTGTTGAAATTCTTTTCTATTTTTTTGGCCAAGAGACGACCTTCAACTTTTCCATATTAGTCAAACATGATAAAAATCCTCATCTTAACTTTTGTTCATCGTTAGAAAAAAGAACGTCAACAAAATTGACATTAATATTAGTAATGGTTTACGTCTTTCTCATTTTGTTTTTTTTTATTTTGTTTTTTTATGTTTTATTCTTCTTTCATGTAAATTCCTAGTGATGAATGGAAAATTCCCCAAATTTCTTGTACCAAAAATCTCTGCATTTCATTCCGTTCATATTTCTTCCTTCCATTAGCATACCAAATAACAAGCTAATATCATTTGCAGCCATTTTTTTCTTCTCCGAATATGAACGCTTCATGTCTGTTGAATAACAACTATACAATGCATCTAAATCATTTTGGTACTTCTTGCATTCTTTCATTGTAATGTTCTCTTCGTAAGAAAATAATAAAGAATTAGTAAATTATGTTCCTTTCAAAATGTCTATTTGTTTTTTTCTTTTTCATTTTTTGATTCCATTTTACTTTTTTTTACCAATTGTGTAATCTTGTATGTAGCTTGCAAGCCACATCCATATGCAATATCAAATTTCATTCTTCATCCATTTCTTTTTCTTCACATGACTTTAGCTCAAATGTCGCAGATTCCACTTTTTTTACTTTTGTGATAAGTCTCTACAAAATCATCATCATCATGTTGTATAAAAAGTGGCATGTAGTTGATTAGCAAGTATCATTTTCGCAATATATTGGTATTCGTTTTGTTATAAATGATAGTAAAAATAATTTTTAAAATCACAAAACATCAACTCCATTCACACAGACGGTAGGCGTCTTTTTTGCAATATTTTTATATTAGTTTGTTTACAAATGGCAGTCAAAATAATTTCTGAAATTGCATAACAAACACTCCAATCAAATAGATAGTACGTATCATTTTTGCAATATTTTGCTATCCGTTTTGTTATAAATGACGGTTAAAATAACTTTCAAGATTATAAAGCATCAACTTCAATCAAACGGACACTAGGTATCATTTTTGCGATATATTGGCTGTGTAGTTAATGCCTCGCTATTACCCCGCTATATCTCATAGCGGATTTCTACCGCTACGATTTTTCCATGTAGCCCCAAAATATAGTCTTTCTGCTTTAAACCCCGCTATTTTCGCTATATCCCGTTATTTCCGCTATATTCCGCTATTTCCGCTATATCTTCTTTAATAAAATGAATTGAAAAATTGTATTTATATATTATAAAAATTATGAAACTAATTTATTTGATTTAATTTTTAATATATTTTCAGAAATGAAAATACTTTAATATTCTACTAAATTCAATTATGTTATATATAATAGTTTTACATTTATTTAAAGCATATTCGCACATGTTTTTATTTAAAACTATTTATGTATTAATTATAATTCAATTGAATGATAATTTTTTATTTAATTACCACTTATATATTTGTAAAAACATTAAGTACGAGTTTTACATGCTATTTTAGAGCCATCCACTATATCTCGGTATATTCTCGTTGTATCACCGTTTTGACTTTTTGTACCTCCACTGCTTTGAATCTGTCGAGCGCATTAAGTGCACAGTACATTGGTATCAATTTTGTTATAATTGACAATCAAAATAATTTATAAAATCACAAAGCAACTTCAATCAAACAGACAGTAGCTTTTATTTTTGCAATATATTGGTATCAGTTTCGTTATAAATGATAGTCAAAATAAAATCTAAAATTAGAAAGTATCAACTCCAATTAAACAGATAATATGTATCATTTTTGCAATATTTTAGTATCAATGTTGTTATAAATGGTAGTGAAAATAATTTTTAAAATTACAAAGCATCAACTCCAATCAAGGAGACAGTGGGTATCATTTATGCAATATTTTGATATCGGTTTTGTAATAAATGACGATAAAAATAATTTCTAAAATTACAAAGCATCAACTGCAACCAAACAAGCAATAGGTACCATTTTTGTAATATTTTGATATCAGTTTTGTAATATATGGTAATCAAAAAGCACCAGCTTCAAATCAAACAAACAGTATATATTATTATTGCAGTATTTTGATATTAATTTTGTTGTAAATGACAGTCGAAATAATTTTTAAAATTACAAAGTATCAACTTCAGTCAAATCAACACTGGATATCATTTTTTACAATATTTTGTTATCGGTATTGTTATAAATGACAGTGAAAATAATTTCTGAAATTGCAAAGCATCAACTTCAATTAAACAAAGGTTATGTATCATTTTTGCAATAAATAAAATGTTATAAACTAATATTGTTTATAATTTTATTGAATTTATCTCTTCTCCTCTATATTCTTCATTTTCATTTTTTTTCCTTTACATTTTTTGTTTAATTTGATATGGTTAATATAACTTTAATAATTTTATAGTACCATTTACATATTGCACTGTCTTCTGATTTTCTGTCTGGTTTTCGTTTTGAATTTTTTTTTTCCATTTCTTTTCTTCATTCGTCATTCTAATTTTATTTTTGCTTTTCTTCGTTTTCTTTCTTATTAATTGTTTTTTGCTTCATATTAAAATTTCAATATTGTCATTATACAACTGTATTAACTTTGTTGTACATGATTCTATAGTATCAGTTACCTTTTGGAGTATGTTTTCTTTCATCTTTGCTTGATTTTCATTTTCTGTTGGTTGTTCATTTCGTCTTTTTATTCTTCTATCTAACTTTTTATTGTGCTTCTTCTTCAATTTACGGTTTGGGTAATTTTAGCTTTCTAGTATAGATTTTCATCGTTTGTGATTTTGGAGCGTTTTAACCTAGGTTTTCGATGTTTGAAATTGGACGTTGCTGATAGATTTCTGATGGTTGTTCAACAGATGTCGATGTTTGCGGTTCTGTTAATGATACTAATTTGCATTTAGTTTTAGACGTCGTTATATTAATTTTAAATTTCGAGGGCGAATTGAAGAAAAAGTTTGAAATTGAAGGAAGAGAAAAGTATCACGCTGAAATATAAAAGACTGATTCAGTCAGTACACTAGTTTGTTATAACAACGGCCAATTTATTTTCATGTGCATTTGGTGTGTCGTTTCAAATTGAGTTACTTATCTACAATGTAAGTTTACATGCAATTAGATTTCTGAATTCAAAAGAATGGATTGCCAGACGTTCATCAAGGTTTTTATCTATTATAACAAATACAGAATTCTTCATGTTATTAAACCAGTTATTCATAACTGAAAATCAGAGATAATACTTAGGCTAAAGCTATGGTAGTACAGTTGAAGCATGAATAACTATATCGCTTGGTCATCCGCACAAATAACATCTTATGTTGAAATTATAATTTAGCAATTATGATTATTTATACAATAACATCCATGCTTTGGTTATAAAGTTTTTTAATGATCATGTTGTTGCTGCATTAGATGCCCGTTCTATTTTGTCTATTAAGGCCATTGTATACAAATTTTAATGGATTGTAAGGCATTTCCACAACATTTGGCGACACTAAATTTTAACGGCTCGTATGCATTCAAATATTTACACCAAGGCTCGTATGTAACTATTACAATGTCTCTGCTTTAATCATTAACATGTTATGTGTGGTTATATCAACATGCAAAACATAAACATAACAACCATGCCAAGCGCGCAGTAAACGCAGACACATGCACACATTATATACATAGACACATGCACACATATATACACACGTAAAAGAAATCCACAAATTAAACACCGAATAAAATCACACCTTCCAATCCAAATCTGCAACTCAAGAGCAATGCTACCATCTTAGAGTCAATCTGACAACTTCAGCACCAAAATTGAAAGAAATACTATAGGCAAATCGATTAA
Source organism: Allium cepa (assembly GCA_030765085.1). Lineage (NCBI taxonomy): Eukaryota > Viridiplantae > Streptophyta > Magnoliopsida > Asparagales > Amaryllidaceae > Allium > Allium cepa. Next base: position 98,317,985 of record CM060934.1, read on the forward strand.
CAAGGTTCAAACAGCCGCCTAGTTTTAGGAGACTTAACCTATAAACGAAGAAGGTCTACCCCCAACCGAAAGCAGTATAAGGCAAACTAGTGCTGACCTCATTGGGTTTATGAAAACAGTTACAGCGAGAGGCTGCCATCCTCTGGATGAGGAATAATCCACTTCCTGAATCAGTGACGCAGCGGATTATAACGGATGACGACGAAATGAAGATTTCGTGTCAAACTAATCGACGAACGATTAGATGAAGCAATATAAATCGATGGATTGAAAGATACCGAATGCCCAAATTCATTGATCCCCAAAAGATACCGAATTCTAGCTATCCCCAACACGTTGATCGCGCACGATACCGTGTTAAAAGATCTACGGTTCTTCGACGTTGATCTCGTGCACGAGATTCCGTGAATCGGCTTCAAATCTATTGATTCGAGCGCACTCGAATACCGCGAATGGAAAAAGGAGACAACGATCAACTTCCAATTTCAAAGTGGCACAAAGCACACAAACACAAAGCTTTATTCAAAATCAATCTCCCTTACAAATGACCCTACACCCCTATTTATAGGGTTACAGCACAACACTTACACGACCTACAGGTGACCGACCTAACATAGGTCGTTAACGACCTAACACTGCATGGCTTAGCACTTCATGAGTTACAACACATGCGACCTATATGTACAAGTTACAACAGATACCACATAAGAAATACACTACACACGACCCAAGACATCAACAACCTAAGAAATACGGCCTTGGATGCAAGCGACTTAAACTTTCAACGGCACAAGCTTCATGCGACCTAAAAATGCATGGCAACAGGAACATCTTCACGATATAAAGAATCAGCGACCTAAAAGATAACCCATCACACAATTTAAATAGAAATGGCAGAAGCGACTTATCAACACAAGCTTCAATAGCGACTTAAGGAGACAACTATATGCGACATAATCTTAAACGACTCAGAAGAAGTTACATGAGCGACTTAGGCTTCAGCGACCTAAGAGTCTGCGACCTAAGCTTCCCGACCTATGGAGAAAGGCATTCTGGAGCGAGATAAGGGAAATGCGGCACCATTTGTTAGATCGTAGCTCGCTGCTTCCTTCAAAAAGGGAAATGCGGCACCATTTGTTAGATCGTAGCTCGCTGCTTCCTTCGAATGATCATAGCTCGCTAGGTCGCTTGGGCTCGATTGATCATAGCTTGCTAGGTCGCTTGGGTGACCTAAGAAATAAGTGGCTTGCACTGCATCATCCTCCCCCTGTTGACAAGAATTCGACCTCGAATTTGCACCTTCCTCTTCCACAACAAGCTCATCCCCATGATACGGAATCAAGTATTTAACGTTAAAAACGTCTGCAGTGTGAATATGATCCGGCAACCTCAACTGATATGCATTATCATTGATCTTCTTCAAGATTTTTACTGGGCCAATCTTTCGAGCCTTCAACTTGTTATAAGTTCCAACTGAAAAGCGATCTTTCGTCAACACTGCATAAACCAAATCACCTTCTTTGAAGTCTACACTCCTTCACTACTTATTCGCCATTTATTTATACTTCTCATTTGATGCAAGCAATCGTTCATGAACAGTTCTGTGACACTCGTGCAACTCATTCACAAAATCACAAGCTCGTTTAACAACCCCTTTCTGAAATGGAACTATCGATAAATCCAACGGTCCCTTCGACATTGCTGAATGTACAACTTGAAATGGACTGAATCCATTACTTCGATTAACAGCGTGATTATGTGCAAATTCCGCCTGACATAACTTCATATCCCAGCTCTTCAAATTATCTTTCACAAGACATCTCAACAAGTTTCCCAAAGATCTTTTAACCACCTCTGTTTGCCCATCTGTTTGTGGATGATAGGCGCTACTAAAATTCAGCTTCGTTCCAACCATCTTCCACAAACTCAACCAAAAATGGCTTAGGAATCGAGTATCCCAGTCTGACACAATGGTTTCAGGTAGCCCATGTAGTCGATAAACCTCTTTAAAGAATAATTGAGCAACACAGACTTCATCAGCTATCTTCTTACTAGCTATGAAATGTGCCATTTTCGAGAATCTATCCACCACAAAATATATAGAATCATTCCCCCGTTGTGTTCTTGGCAATCCCAAAACAAAGTCCATGCTAATATCAACCCATGGTCTAGTAGGCACGGGCAATGGCATATACAACCCTGCATTCGTAGCTGTCCCTTTGGAAACTTGACATATATGACATCTCTCCGCAAATCTTTCAATTTCTCTTCTCATGGAAGGCCAAAAATATGATTGAGAAATCAACTGCAAAGTATGATCTCTACCCAAATGACCTTCTTCATGTAACTCCTTCACAATCTTTATTCGCAAACTACAATCTAGAATACATAATCGATTTCCTTTGAAAAGAAAACCATCCACTAACACAAACTCGTCCGTCTTCCCTTTATTGACTTCGTCTACAAACTTTGCAAAGTAAGGATCTTCAACAAACAATTCTGGCAACATATCAAACCCGGTCACTTCAACCCTCATTGTAGTCAACAAATCATTCCTCCTGCTCAATGCATCTGCCACGCGATTCGTAATTCCCGACATATGTTTCACAACAAATGTAAATTGCTGCAGGTATGCACTCTACGATGCATGCCTAGCTGAAATTTTCTCCTGCCCTTGCAGATGTTTCAAAGCTTCATGGTCTGTATACAAAGCAAACTCCTTATGGAACAAATACTGTCTCCAGTGTTTCACAGCTTGTACAATGGCATAAAATTCCACGTCATAAGTATTATATCTCATCTTTGCTCCCGAAAGCTTCTCACTGAAATAAGCAATAGGACGTCCCTTCTGACTCAACACCCCTCCAATCCCAACTTTAGATGCATCAGTATGTAACTCAAACAACAATTTAAAATCCGGCAAAAATAGAATTGGTGCTGACGTCAAGAGTTCCTTGATACGCTCAAAAGCAATTCCTGCTTCCTGTGACGATGAAAATTGCTTCCCTTTCATACAATCAGTAACTGGTGCCATCACGCTACCGAAGTGTGGAATGAATCTTCGGTAGAATGATGCCAAACCATGAAAACTTCTAACTTCTGTTATCGTCCTGGGTTGTGGCCAATTTCTGATTGCTTCAACTTTATTCTGATCCACCTGTATACCTCCTTCTGATATAACATATCCCAAAAATAAAACACTATGCGTCATGAATACGCATTTCTTCGTTGCAGCATAAAATTGTTCCTGTCGCAGTATCCTCAACATTTCTCTCGGATGATGCAAGTGTTCTTTTGTGCCTCCACTATATATCAGTATATCATTAAAATACACCACCATGAACTTTCCAATAAATGGTCTAAAGATCTGATTCATCACCCGCATAAACGTATTAGGTGCATTCGAAAGACCAAACGGCATAACCAGCCATTCATACAACCCTTCTCTAGTCTTGAATGTTGTCTTCCATTCATCCCCTGGTCGAATTCGAATTTGATGATATCCACTCTTCAGATCAATCTTGGAAAATATAGCAGCTCCATTCAACTGGTCTAATAATCATCCAATCTAGGCATTGGAAATCTGTACCTCACAGTAATCTTGTTCAGTGCCCGACTATCAGTACACATTCTCCAAGTTCCATCCTTCTTCGGTACTAACAAAGCTGGTACTGCACAAGGACTTAAACTTTCCTGTACACGCCCTTGTTCAAGCAACTCTTCCACCTGCCTTCTCAGCTCCTCATGTTCCTTTGGACTCATTCTATAGTGTGGTCGATGTGGTAATACAGCTCCTGGAACAAGATCTATTTGGTGTTGTATGTCCCTCAACGGTGGTAACTCCGTTGGCAGCTCTTTCGGAAATACATCTTCAATTTCTTCAAGTACTGGCTTTACTTCCTCTGGAATTTCAACCTCCTCACTACTTTCACGTCTGATCAACAAAAACACTTCAGGCTCGTCCTCCACTTCTTTGACAAACTCCTTCAAAGATAACAAAGTCTTCAGCTCTTCAATCTCATCCAACTTGTTTTCTTCTTGTTGTCGTTTCTTAGGAACCAAAGTGATTTTAGTGCCCTCGAACATGAAACTGTAGCTGTTGGTACGTCCATCATGTTGTACAGCTCTATCATACTGCCACGGTCTTCCCAACAACAGATGACGTACATCCATATCAACCACATCACACCAAATTTCATCTATGTATTTCTTCCCATTTGAAAAATTTACACAAGCTCTTCTACTAACCTTCACTTCCCCACCTTTCCTCAACCAAGCTAACTTGTAAGGTTTAGGATGCTTCTCAGTCTTTAATTCCAGCTTCTTTACAGCCTCTATAGAAATGATATTTTCACAACTTCCCGCATCAATAACAAACTTGCAAACCCTTCCCAAGATAGTGCACGTTGACTGGAAAATCTTGCTCCTCAACCAACTTGAATCATCCTCTTGCTTTGGTGCCAAACAACATCTCCTCATCATCAAATTACGTCCTTCGTCTCCTGACACTAATTCTACTTCCTCCTCAACTTGTGGTGAATTGGAATATTCTACTTCTTCATCCTCAACCTCAGCAACCATCACTCGTTTCTTAGGCTTCGGACATTCATTGCTCTTGTGACCAAACTCCTGACAATTATAGCACTTGAAATTGTTGTTGACCTTGGTCTTAGCAACTTCATTGACAACCGGTTTATTAACTATTTTGGAAACATTAGCATTGCTACTAGCCCCTTTCACTTGATTGTTGGAATTTGTAAACACACCACCACCTCTTCTGCCTTGCTTCTCCCAAGCTAGAGCCTTTTGATGTGCTTCAGCAACAGATCTCGGATCAAACATATTCACCATATCTTGAATCTGCATTCTCAACCCTCCAACAAATCTAGCGGTCAGTTGTTCCTCTGTCTCCATGATATCATTCCTCGCAATCAATTGATAAAATTCATCTGCATAATCATTCACCGACTTCGTTCCCTGTCTCAAATTCTGCAATCGCTGATACATAAGAGATTGATAATTATAAGGCAAGAAAGTAGCTTTCATCAACTTCTTCATCTTCTCCCATGAAACAATCTTCGACTTTCCCATTCTTTTCCGTGTAAGTTTAGTTTGTTGCCACCATGTCATAGCTCTACCTCTCAAACGAGTAGCAACTAACTTAACTCTGCTGTTTGCGCAAAAAATGGGCAAACACCTCAAAGTCGTATGATTCCGTTGATTTTAAGTTGTTTTTAGTGATTTGGGTGATTTATGCAAATATATAAAAAGCAGAGACTAAACTGTAAAAGACACACAGATTTATAGTGGTTCGGCCAGAACGTGCCTACGTCCACTTTATATGTTATTCTCCTTTTCTCTTCAGATTACAAGTACAAAGCTTGATTACAAGTAACTGAAAGTTGTTTGAAAGTTCTATCCGTGCTTGAGCTCTCAAACTTGTCTTCCATTGTTGTACCCCTGCCCCTCTATTTATAGAGTGAGGCTGGGGGTAGAGGTCTTGGATGTATATAGCTTCTGGTGGACCTGGGCCGAAGCAATCTGGTCTGGCAGTGCTGGTTCGGCAAGGCCTTGGTTCGGCGGTGAGTGGAGCGTTGATTGGATCAGTAGTGAGTGGAGAGTAGGTTGGTTTGGTTGTTCCTGGAGGTGGAGTTTGGTCCGGTGAAATTGGTCCGGTGGTACAGGTGGTGTGTTTGGTTCGGTGGTACGTAGGAGGTGGTGAGTAGGTTGATTCGGTGGCTGGTTCGGTGATGGGTGGTTCGGTAGTATGGTAGTGCATCTGGTTCGGCAGTGGAGTTGGGAATGCCGAATGGACTTCGGCATTGGGAATGCCGGATGAATCTCGGCATTGGGAATGCCGGACGAGCCATGGTATTTCGAATGCCGAATGAGATCTCGTTTCATACTGCCGAATGGACTCTCGCATTGTTTCACCGAATGAACTTTTATATTTGAACCTTGAGTGAAATCCCTGACTTATGTACGCTTGCTTGCTTCTTCTTGGTTCGGTCGTGGTGGAAATGCACACAACATTGATATTCCAGTTTTGACCAAAAATGGGATAACACTTTGCCCCCCAAAACATGCCTTGTGATAGGAAGGCGTGTTTTGTAATGCCATGAGCTGGATATTCATATCCTGTTGACAACCTGTAAAGAGCTTTATATTTTATATGGCCCCAAATGACGACCGTTCGGGATCGAGCTATTTAGGATAAAGCGCGGTCGTTCATGGTCAAGCGCCTAACTTCAAATGACGAACGTTCGCGATCTAGTCATTTGAGATGAAGTGCGACCGTTCGCGGTCAAGCGTCTAAATCCATGCGACGATCGTTTGAGATCGAGTCATTTGCGGTAGAATGTGATCGTTCACGGTCAATCGCTTTACTTCAAATGACGACCGTTCGGGATCGAGCCATTCGAGGTAAAGTGCGACCGAGCCCGGTCAGAGGGCGGACCTCAAATGGCGACCGTTCGCGATCAAGCCACTTGGGGTGAAATGTGACCATTCACGGCCGGTGCCGTTCACGGCAAAAGATGAAATGACATCGTTCGCGGTCAAGCGCCTTACTTCAGATGACGATCGTTCGAGATCGAGCCATTCGTGGTAAGGTGCGACTGTTGGCGGTCAGGGGGTGGACCTCAAATGGCGACCTTTCGCGATCGAGCCATTTGTGGCGAGATGAGTTGTGCCGTTCGAGGCGAGTTTGTGACTGTTCGGAGTCGGGTGCCGTTCGGGGCGAATTGTGACTGTTCGAAGTCGGGTGCCATTCGAGGCGAATTGTGACTGTTCGAAGTCGGGTGCCGTTCGAGGCGAATTGTGACTGTTCGTAGTCGGGTGCCGTTCGAGGCGAATTGTGACTGTTCGTAGCCGGGTGCCGTTCGAGGCGAATTGTGTGTGCCCGAGGGGGACTTAATATTATCAATGTCGGAATTATTGTTTGAGGGAGTCTCCGAATCAAAGACTTCGGCAGTTCGCTGCCATGCAAGAGGTGCTCGTGGACCGTTCGCGATCCAACGGGCATACAAGTAAATTTTTCCATAGAATTGTAAATGTTAAAGCAATAATCATATGAACCTTACGGCAGAAATGTCCAAACAGGAAGAATTTAAATTTTCAAATCAAAATCAAAGCAAAAAGCAGAATGAAGATGTCAAAGCGCAAACTCTTACTATAACGTGGTTGGTAGTCATTCAGAGCATGCCTATGGATCGTGCGCGATCGCTCACATGTGTAAATGATTTAACCGCATTAGTGAGAGGTTTACAACTTGTTCATCGTTATTTTAATCAAGCAATCAATGGATAATCAAACGGTGCCCCGATCCAGGGTCACCTCTAGCCGATGTAGACGATGGTCGCTCTGGCTCCACAGCTGGAGTTCGCCTCCTCACATACTGAAGGAGCATACCGTTCCTGATATGCCCTTCCACCTCGTCCTTCAAATGCCTACAATCATTAGTGTTATGACCATTTAATTCATGGAATACACAAAACTTATCTGATTTTCTTTCGTCAGAGGTTGGATCCCTTCGTATTGGTCTATGATACGGAACATGCTCCTTGATATCCTGATAAATTCGTTCCAGACTCTCATTCAGCTCAGTGTGAGTGGTGAATCGCGGCTCCCTCCATTGCCGCTTTGTCCTATCATCATTATCCTCAGCCTTTCTCTTTCCTTTGCTAGTCTCCGCACCCTTTCCAGGTGGGTTTCCGCTCTTGATTGCGTAAACGTCATCTTCTTCCTCTCTTTCTGCACTAGCATCTTCCAAACGCAGAAACTTTTCGGCCTTATGATAGAACTCTCCCAGATTCATAGGCGGGTCCTTGGTTAATGAATTCTTGAACCCTGTACTATCAGCTATTCCAGATACAGCCGCCATCATGACCATAGATGGATCTGGTCGATCCACAGATGCTGCCGCCGCATTAAATCGCGTTAGAAAACTCCTCAAAGTCTCTCCAGTTTTCTGCTTCAAGGTTGCCAAAGTCATCACATTCTTGGGTCTCGCAATATGAACCCTGAATTGCCTCATGAATCTCTCAGTTAAATCTTCCCATGTTCCTATGGAGCCGCTCTTCAGCTGCCTAAACCATAACGCTGCAATGTCCGTCAAATACAATGGAAAGCACCGGGCCATGACCTCCTGTGATGCCCCCAGCACTTCCATGTGCCTCATATACTTTGTAAGATGGACCGCAGGGTCTGTCCTCCCATCGTACATCTCTACTAACGGTAACTAGAACTCTAGTGGGTTCCTAGCCATCCTAATCGCAGGGGAAAAAGGACTCCTGTTTACATCTTCCAAGTCTCTGTTTACTAAACCGCCTCTCATAGCTCTTCTAACCATCTCTGATAATCTGTCATTGTCTCCAAGCTATAGTCCTCGCTCACTGCCTTCGACCTGCCCCCCGAATCCACGGGAGTTTTCATGTGTATGCCTCCCTGGCTGAACGTTCATTCCTCTATTGCTACCAGGTGGCTCGGATGCCCCCATCTCTCTTCCTGGGGTCGGATCAACATGCTCTGCGTGAGTGCCCCCTAGCTCTGGTGCTACGCCAGATGGTCCTGCTCCGTTCTGAACTCCAGTTGCTCCTTGGTTTTGTGCTCCAAATTGCCCAATTTGCTGAAGCAAGTTCTGGATCATCTCTTCTTGTCTTCTCATCATAGCCTCCATCTCATCCCTGGCGATGAAGGCTGAAGCTTGGTTTGCTCCTGAGGAAGCCTCTCGACTCCCTTCCTGTTGACTCTGCTCTGGCCTTGGCCTTCTGCTTGATTGTCTCGCCATGACTCTTCCAATCTGAGTCTCTAAATTCTCAAGTTCGAATCCCAAGCGGTAGAATCCCTGAGTTCAACTCTCAATGAAAGCACCAAAAATATTTGCGCAAAAAATGGGCAAACACCTCAAAGTCGTATGATTCCGTTGATTTTAAGTTGTTTTTAGTGATTTGGGTGATTTATGCAAATATATAAAAAGCAGGGACTAAACTGTAAAAGACACACAGATTTATAGTGGTTCGGCCAGAACGTGCCTACGTCCACTTTATATGTTATTCTCCTTTTCTCTTCAGATTACAAGTACAAAGCTTGATTACAAGTAACTGAAAGTTGTTTGAAAGTTCTATCCGTGCTTGAGCTCTCAAACTTGTCTGCCATTGTTGTACCCCTGCCCCTCTATTTATAGAGTGAGGCTGGGGGTAGAGGTCTTGGATGTATATAGCTGATGGTGGACCTGGGCCGAAGCAATCTGGTCTGGCAGTGCTGGTTCGGCAAGACCTTGGTTCGGCGGTGAGTGGAGCGTTGATTGGATCGGTAGTGAGTGGAGAGTGGGTTGGTTTGGTTGTTCCTGGAGGTGGAGTTTGGTCCGGTGAAATTGGTCCGGTGGTACAGGTGGTGTGTTTGGTTCGGTGGTACGTAGGAGGTGGTGAGTAGGTTGATTCGGTGGCTGGTTCGGTAGTATGGTAGTGCATCTGGTTCGGCAGTGGAGTTGGGAATGCCGAATGGACTTCGGCATTGGGAATGCCCGATGAATCTCGGCATTGGGAATGCCGGACGATCCATGGTATTTCGAATGCCGAATGAGATCTCGTTTCATACTGCCGAATGGACTCTCGCATTGTTTCACCGAATGAACTTTTATATTTGAACCTTGAGTGAAATCCCTGACTTATGTACGCTTGCTTGCTTCTTCTTGGTTCGGTCGTGGTGGAAATGCACACAACATTGATATTCCAGTTTTGACCAAAAATGGGGTAACATCTGAGATGCTCAGGAACTTCCTTAAAGTCAAAAATTTCTTCAACATTAAATAACCAATCAAGAAATTCTTCAGCTACCATTCCACCCTTGAATTCTGGAATTTCTGTTTTCATCCCCGACTCCCATTTACGATCATCTTCTACCTCCGCATATGGAGTTCGCACTTGACCCCGATCTCGATAATGCATACTACCTCTATCACCATCCTCATCAAAATCAAATGTGCTTCGATATCTATCTCGTCTATCCACATCTCTGTGATCATGCATAGTCCTTCTACCTTGTCTATCAATATCGGGATGTGATTCATTTTCAAACTCACGTGGAGTTCTTCTCTCTTCATGTCTATACTCATGATGATCTCGTCTGAATGAAACTGATGATTCTCTTCTTTCTCGATAAGATTGTGGCGACACCCTCCTCGCTTCCGTAACTGATGGGGAAACTCTGTTTCCTCCATGGTTCGAAATTGGCGACCTTCTCCTTTGACTTTGATTCATGTCAATCATCAATTTCTCTGACTTCCCAATACCTTCATCAAACTTTTCATTGATGCGTTGTTCCATCTGCTCAGCTTCTTCTCTTCTATACAACGCTTCAACATTTTGATGACGATTAGCTCTTCTTGGAGGCATTGTCGAATCTTCAACAAATTCAAACACACTTCAACTAGCACAACTTCAACTTAAATCTGAACTTGGCTTTGCTCGGCCTGCACTTAGCTCTCGGCCTGCACTTGCTTTGCTCGGCTTTGATAAGGCTTCAACACTTCAACACTTCAACTCTTCTCCCAATAGGCTCGGCTTAGCTATGATTGGCTAAGTCTAACTTTGATACCAAACTGACGCAGCGCACTACAAGAAAACTGATTTTTTGTAGCGCCCAAAAACCGCCACTACGTATTTTTAGTGGCGTTCCGATAATCGTTACGAAAAAACATGCCACTAAAAATCCTCGAGTATTAGTTGCACTTTTTTAAACGCCACCAAATTTGTTTTTTTGATACGTTTTTATAAGGCCATAGAATTCCTTTTTTGTAGCGCCTATTTACCGCCACCGAAAAGGTTTTCTCCTCCATGATACTTTTTTATGGCGTTATCTAAATTTTTTGTAGCGCCTGTTTAACGCCACTGAAAGAGTTTTCTCCTCCACGTTACCTTTTCATGGCGTTATATGCATTTTTTGTAGCGCTTAATAAACGCCAGCATAAGTGTACTTGAGTTTTTAATCACTCTTTTGTAGCGACATTTTAACGCTACCAAAATAAATAATATCCAGTAGCGTTTGTTTTCCTCCACCTGCTACTCCAGATTTACCCCTGATCTAGCATCCAATTATATAATAACAGAATACGCAAGCACATACACTTTTGAACACAATATATTAAACAACTACAAAATACATATACGCATTGAAGATCCACAAGATACATAGACATGCATACATCCACATACATAGGTGTCGACAAAAAGCTACCCGTACACATACACAACCAAACTACCATAAGTGTTATAACCAAACTACCATAAGTGTCATAACCATACATATACATATGAAATAAGCGTCTGAAATAACCAAAGTACCGAGCAAAACCTGAACCACCATAAAAACCTAAACTACCTGTCATTGTTGATGTCTTCAAAACCTGAACTACCTGTCAACAAAGAACAGAACAAAAGAGTGAGAAAACAAAACCTGAACTTAAAACTGCATCACTAACATTCCACCACAATCCATACAGAACTCCTCACCATCAATTATTTTCCCTCCCCTGAACCTGAACCACCAATCACAATCATTCAATCACAATTCGAATATAACACCCCTACTTATGTACTTTTATCATTTTACCAAAAATCTATCTGCACTTTAGCTGCTAGCATTCCTAATGTATATATATATAAAATTATATACCTTTCATTTTGACTTAATAATGATTTTTTCCATTGACCAAGCTATGGGAACGCCAAAGCAATCATCCATGCACGTCAGACCCGATGTTGGTCTCCATATCTCTGCATCTAGAACTATCACCAGTTGAATCCAAACTTTTACAACATTACGTCCCAATGGACGATAATGGACCATCGTTATCGGATCAGTTGATGCAATACTTCCTTCAGCCACTACGTCTGCTCCACCGAAATCGATCAACTGGCATTTGGCATCCTTTTGCATGGTTGCAATCGGCTGAAAGAAAAGAGATTATTATGCACAATGTATACATGCACATTAAATAAAATTTCATACACAGTTAACTTCTTCAAATTTGAAAATTAATACTTACATTTTGCGATTTATTCATGACCATATGTGCGGATTTCATGGGAGAATTCACAACATTTTCAGTATCATCACGACTCTCATCTAGTTTTTCTTGATCAGCTTCTACTTTTGATCTTGGCCACGCTACTTTCCTACCAACTGCATCTCCAATGCACGACATATCAGATGTGGGTCGCCACAAATAAGCATCTTTATTTACTACTTTGTCCACCCAAATCACAACAGCAGACGGACCGAGTGGAATACCATTAACCGTATATTTTGGATCAGTGGCGTGGATTCTTCCTACGGCAACTACACCTTCACCCTCAGTCCAACCGTAAATCTTGCAAGTGTCTTCGATGATGCTGGTACTCTAAAAATGAGAAGTGAAATTCAAGACTTTAGTATGCTATACAAAAACAATGAATATGTGTTAAATTTTTATTCAGATGGGGGGTGTGATCGCTGCATTTTAGACATCAATAAGCTCGCAGCATATTACACTAATACACTTAACGTGAAAAAAATTACCGTACTGGCTGCACTACAGTTCAACCGTGTTCGCAGCGGGACCTTGATGCAAACTGATGGCCAAGCAACTACCTTATTCTTAGCGTCTGCTAAGACTGCCATTTCAGGTGTAGGCCTCCATAAATAAGTATATGCTTTATCCACTGAATCTATAATAACGCTCCTAGCATTTGGTCCAAGACGAATGCCATTGACAACGTCATCTGGGTCCATGGACAACAGCCTCCCATGGGCAACAACTCCAAAGGTTCCATCCCAATTCAACTGCAAACATACTTCGTCGTCGCTCTACAATTAATCAACCGAAAATTAAATCAATTACTGGATTAAAAAATTAAAATATAAATTTTATTTATTGAGTAATATAAATATTTTTTTACCGAATCAGGTGAGTTCCTTCTCAAACTTTCTTTACCCTGCAGCGAAGCACGAATATAAATTAATATTTTACGAATATAGATTAATTTCCAAAAATTTACCTTCTGGTCCATTAGAGTCTGCATCATTCCCTTCAATTCTGCTATTTCCTCTCGACACCGAGACACTTGTTTATCTTTGGACTAGGCCAAAGCTAGCTTGGTTAAAGTGCAACCCCTACCCAATTCCCTTAACCGTCCGGGTTTATCTTGTCCCAGTACATGTACAAGAGCATCTTTTCCAATATCAGTCTGTGTCGAGCCGGATTGGGATAGGCTACCATATTTTTTGATCTCCTCCTATATAAATAAATACACATAGATAATGTACAATGGTAAAAATATCATAGTTTCAAAAAAAATATACCAGTAAAATTAAAAACAATTTTACAATAGTATTCGTAGCTACCATGTTCACTGGTTCACCGTTTTTTTTAATGTGAGATCTAATCCACACACCAGCTCTACTTATGGACGATGGTTCTACACTTTCTTTTTTTTTTAAAATAGAATAACATTAAATTAATAAACTGGCAGGTATAAAATAATGTTAAATAATGCTATAGTAAATTAACTTACCATGTCTTCGGTCTTTCTAGCCATTCCCCTACGACCGATTGTATGCGGAATTTGTGTTTACCTAAGGGCTGAATATTTCTCACTTTTTTGCTGAAAATATTGAAAGATGCTAGAATTTAACAACCAAAATCATAAAAAGAAAAACTATCTGATATTTATAATGCAGGGTAAATATGTATGGTGAGGATTGCAATTTATTTGAAAATCAATTCATCTTGGTCATATACTTATTTGGTATTATTAATGCTGGATAACTCAGTGACATATACAGCATTCCATATCTACTAATAATATTTATACATTGAACTAACTTGCAAAGTGTTTTTTTTTACTTCATTTAAAATGTTCCTGTGCTTGTCATAACGCATTTGTATTTTGTACTGTCATAGGTTCCTGCAGCTAATACCTAAACAGGAACCCTCAGCATCCACCAACACTTGGACTTTACTTCTAAAGAAATTTATCGGTTGCTAACTATGTAGATGGATTTGCAGAAACATGCTAGACGAGTTCAGTAGGAATGATTTACCTTAAACTCCGGACTTGTTTTCGCCTTCACAAACTTCCTCCAATCGGTTATGCTTTTTATGTTCGTAGGTTTTAGTTTAAGTCTTTCCTCATCGTTCTCCGCTTTTTGCAAATTTCGAACCAATTTTCTTTTTGACGATCTCCAAAGTAGTCCCATTTGTTGAAATATACCTTTTCTTTGCCATTCCTCTTCCAATTTAAATCTAATCTGCAACAATACATTAAAACATGATACTAATAAAAATTTATTTAATTTAAATACGACAGATTTAATTAAATCTGAAAGGTTTTCTGAAGTTATTAGAGGGCAATTCCAATTTATAATTGGCAAGAACTATTTTTCAATTTATCCAGAAGTTATTAGATGGCAATTTCAATTTATAATTGGCAAGACCATGCAATATTAGAAGTCATTTTCAAAACATATTAGAGTTATAATGTTAAATAATAGTTGCCTGGTTCATACCAGAACCGACTGCCACAAAACTTATTTTAAGTCATCACTAATATTCCTCCAATCATCAATGGTGTATGGAAGCTGCTCCCGCACAAGCGGTCCAAGAAAAGAGGATAAATATACTGACCCTTGCCCTACTGGTATACCTAGATCATTGAACTCAACTTTAATTCGATCCTGACTGCATGATGGGAGTCTTTTTGCTGTTGCTGGACCTCTACCGCCTCTTTTCTGAGATGTACTTTCGATTTCGGCTTCACTTTGTTTCCCAATTTCCAGCTCGGCATCAGCAGTTTGTTCAGGATGGGTTTCATTTTCTAAGCGGAGTCCTTCATTTGAGTCAGAGGGGATATCATCTAGTGGTTGTTCGTCTTCTTCATTGTGAACAGTGGCTTGCTTCTTAGCATTGTCTGGTTGTTCTTCTATTTCATTTATACTAGCTGGAACTTTACGTTTTCGCTTTGACTATTTGTTCTTAGCTTTGACTGTTTGTTCTTCAGCCTTTCTCTGCAAGCGGGTATGTACAGATGTTGTAGACATATTTTTCTGCAAGTGACAGAAAACACAGTATAAACCAATAAGCACATGTAAACAATAAGCAGCGATAAATATTAACAAACAACACTTAAATATCATCAACATGTAGCTGAAAAGAGATGTGGCAGTTTGCAAACCAAACAAGCAGGCCTAAAAGCCTTGAGATGATGAACAGATTTGTAATTTAATGAGAAAATGTACATGTAATGCAAACAGAATTGATAAGAACACTACTCATTATCAAGCAATATATGCAAACAGAATTGATAAGAACATACAATGCTTTGTCTATGGAAGTATACAAAGATCAAAACACAAAGAACAAAAATTGAATGGTACTTGCATTTGCAATGGATTAGAAAATTAAATGGTGCAAACTAATAGCCATTCGCAACATTAAAAAAAACAAAGCGTTAGTGCAGCAAATAAACAACAATCACTAAAGAAAATCAATACAAGTTCAATGAAATTTCCAAATAGCCCGGATTTAATATATAAGTTCAACCATCACTAAAGCAAATGAACAACTATGCTCAAGTACAACATATAATCTACTCAATTATGCCCTCGCAATCCTCTCTAACATAGCAAATATCTTCATCATCCACTTCAGCTATTTCATCTTCCACCACTTGAATATCTTCCTCGATGCAATCGTGCTCCTTTATATCATTAAAACTTCTTGATGGTGCTTTCATTACAACATACCAATTAGAAACATCATTCTCTCTTGAATAAAATACTTGTTTTTCTTGAGATGCAAGTATGTATGGGTCTCGTGAAAATGATGCTTGATGAAAATAACAAGAGTGAACCCATCATCATCAACTTTTACTCCATTTCCTTTATACGTCCAACGACACTTGAAAACTGGAATATAAAATAAATGATAATCTAATAAAATTATATATGTCAATCTCCAACAGTTTCCTCCTACCAAACCAACAGTCAACTTCACCGCCTCCTCTTCACTACCTCACATCCACACAACAGACATATTTCCAGTGCCTGCCACTCCACAAAAGACTATTTATGCTCCAATTTACCACTCTCAACCATCGAGCCAGCAAATACCCAATCGCAAACAAACCTGCGACCTCCATCAATGCTACTTGAACTCACCAAATTCCCAAAACATGCAACCTCAACCTCCTTTCAGCAAGCAACCATTGATTCACTGAACCACTTCAACAGAACATTCATATACTCAAAGAAATCAAAGCAGATGTCCAACAGATCATTACAATTAGGGTTAAATCAACCATTTCAGTAATAGTTTAGGGAAAAATACAAAAATAAGATGCATTCAAATTCATATAAAATCCAAATAGAATCACAAAGTCGATTTAAAAGATTCATACCTAAATATACCTAATCGATTTAAAAGATTCATACCTAAATATACCTAGATCTGCTGGCTGCCGCGACTGGATGTTGAGTAAGGGGGAAACGACGGAGTTGACGATGATACTTGAGTGCGATGAAAATTTAACACGATTAAAAGGGGAAATTTTTTTCTGAAGAAGAAAGCAAATTAGGGACGAGAATTTTGTTAAGTACGAGAGTAAAATGATAGGTTACGTTTATTTAGTTCGCGTTGACTCTTTTTTTTAGAAGCGGGAAACGTGAATTATTTTTTGCCACGTTTATATTATTTGGTAATCTATTTTTTGTTGCATTTACAATAAAACGCCACCGATTTTTGCAACTCTAAATGGTTTTTCTTGTAGTGGCGGATTATAACAGATGATGATGAAATGAAGATTTCGTGTCAAACTAATCGACGAACAATTAGATGAAGCAATATAAATCGATGGATTGAAAGATACCGAATGCCCAAATTCATTAATCTCCAGAAGATACCGAATTCTAGCTATCCCCAACATGTTGATCGCGCACGATACCGTGTTAAAAGATCTATGATTCTTCGACGTTGATCTCGCGCATGAGATTCCGTGAATTGGCTTCAAATCCGTTGATTAGAGCGCACTCGAATTACGCAAATGGAGAAAGGAGACAACGCTCAACTTCCAATTTCAAAGTGGCACAAAGCACACAAACTCAAAGTTTTATTCAAAATCAATCTACCTTACAAATGACCATACACCCCTATTTATAGGGTTACAGCACAACACTTACACGACCTACAGGTGACCGACCTAACATAGGTCGTTAACGACCTAACACAGCACGGCTTAGCACTTCACGAGTTACAACACACGCGACCTATATGTACAAGTTACAACAGATACCACATAAGAAATATACAACACACGACCCAAGACATCAACGACCTAAGAAATACGACCTTGGATGCAAGCGACTTAAATTTTCAAGGGCACAAGCATCATGC
This sequence comes from Allium cepa, assembly GCA_030765085.1. Lineage (NCBI taxonomy): Eukaryota > Viridiplantae > Streptophyta > Magnoliopsida > Asparagales > Amaryllidaceae > Allium > Allium cepa. The sequence goes on from CM060934.1 coordinate 98,335,413, forward strand.
GACCTAAAAATGCACGACAACGAGAACATCTTCACGATATAAAGAATCAGCGACCTAAAAGATAACCCATCACGCGACTTAAATAGAAATGGCAGAAGCGACTTATCAACACAAGCTTCAGTAGCGACTTAAGGAAACAACTATATGCGACATAATCTTCAACGACTCAAAAGAAGTGACATGAGCGACTTAGGCTTCAGCGACCTAAGAGTCTGCGACCGAAGCTTCCCGACCTATGGAGAAAGGCATTCTGGAGCGAGATAAAGGAAATGCGGCACCACTTGTTAGATCGTAGCTCGCTGCTTCCTTCGAATGATCATAGCTCGCTAGGTCGCTTGGGCTCGATTGATCATAGCTCGCTAGGTCGCTTGGGCGACCAAAGAAATAAGTGGCTTGCGCTGCATCAATCAGCAATATCCAATATTTGCAGTATTTCACCTAATACGATCTCCTTAAGAGAAAACTGTCTCAATATAAGAGCTTCTTGGCACCTGAAAATAGGACTGTCAACGGATACTTTCGGATACGGAGAGTGTCATATCTATATCCGTATCCGAAATCATTTTCGAATATCGGATATCTGTATCCGCTTAATTTACGGATATCGAATATCTGTATCCGTTTAATTTTCGGATATGGACGAATAATAGGATATTATCCGCTCTGTCCATAATCAATAAATTTTAAAGTATAAATGAAAAGATTTAGATCAACATAAAACAGTTTTTGTACTAATGTTCATAATAAAACCAAGGAATGAAAAAATGTGATAATAAAACATTGTTTTATACCAATATACGTACGTGTTTCCAAAAATATTCTAAAATTAAACACTAAAACTGTCTGTTTTCATTAAAAATGAGCAAAATACCATATCGTATTAGCATCCAATGGTTGGGAAATAGTTGAAAAATCGTATATTAACTAAATATAATTTCAATTATATATATATAGACACACACACACACACACACACACATATATATATATATATATGCATCGGTTAATCGAACGAATATTTTTCGGATACGGATACCACGATAATCGTATTCGGAAAGCTTTTCGAACATCGGATATCCATATTTGCTTTTCGGATTACGTATATTTTTCATGTTTTCAGATACAGATTCGTACGGATACCGGATTTTTCGGGTAATCATTGACAGCCCTATCTGAATAACTCAATGTTTGTTAGCTTATTAAAAATACTACGTTGCTTGCCATAATATTTGCAAACGCTTTTGAATGTCTGCATTTTATATTGGATAACTTTTGTATTTGGGCCAAATTTGTAAACAAATTACAAGAATAGGCCACATTACAAACTACTTATAAAACTAGACCAGTTTTCGCCATGTTGGCGCCACATTTAATAGCGACATTTCAAATGCCACCAGTACACGTATATTATTCAAAAATACACTGGCGGCAAATGTCGCCGGTATTTGCTGCTTTATTAGGCAACCACCTTTTTATGTTTGTCTTCTTTCAAAATTTTCTTAAATCTACAAAAATCCTAAACTCCAAACAATTAAAATAATTGCATATTGTAATTTAATCTTGATTGGATTCAACTACAGGCGAGGAGCAACAACTAATTCTTCCTCTAGAACAAGGAATTAGCTATAGAAGGTATGTTTTTTTAGAAACCTAGTTTAATTTTTTTCTCATCTGTTGTTTGGTAACAAATGATAATAGATAACTAGTTGACAAAATAAATTGTAGAATGGCTCCCAAGTGTGTACCAACGATCTGTTATTTCGATGGCGAATTGGTTGTTGGTGAACTTAATTGTGGAAAAAATGCCGGTGACTCGTGTAAGCCAGCTAAAGTGTTGAAAGGTTGTAATTTGGTGCAGCTGAAAGAATCGATTTATAAAGCGACCAAGATAAAATCTGAAGAATTTGACATAGAGCTAATGTGTAACTGGCCAACGGACTAAGGATCGAAAGCCGTTAAAATAGCCGATGATGACGATGTGGAGCTAATGTTTTCAGCTACATCGAAATCAATTGGGCTGTTTGTTGGGAAAATTAGACGCTTGCAAGTAGAAGAACCCGTATGAGAATAAGAAGTTAATAGTTTTATTGAGGAGCACTGAAGAACGGTTGAGGCTGTAAGTATCAGTCGTGGAAACGCATCTCTGAGTTTCATTAATCCGACTATGACAACGGTGTCGTCAACAACAAGGCCTATATGGATATCCTCCGTGTATGACTTATCTACAGGGCATTCAGTATACGTACCCCTACCCAAGTCAAGGCAGCTTTACGCATTTGCTCGGAAGGTGAAACATTTATTTATGAAATTTAGGTCCTATTAATTTGATAGTTATGCGCTACTTAACAATTTTTTTCATTGTATATGCAGTTATCTTCCTTGTCGAACAACATCATCTAAACCCGCTGGATCATCACACTGCCATATATCTCAATTTATTTATCAAACTCCGCCTGAGTTATATGATATTAGGCAGAGGTATGTATCATGAAGAATCAAAATTTGGTAGGTTGTAATCACGATACTGGTTTTAAAGTAATATGTATGTTTGAATAGCAGATTCCCCGCGCACGATATTGCTATGCAATCTAATGCTGATTTGGAGTATGTAAACGTAAACGCAAACAACGAAGATGTTGATACTGAGATGGACGGGGATGAAGGTGAAGATGTCAATGATGAACCCTCTATAAATAGTATGGATTTAGTGAACATGGCGGGGAAGACATGTCATGGATAGGTAGTATGAAAGTGAACAATGATCCTTTGAACTATGATTTTCCATTTGAAGACAATATTTCTGAAGACAGTGATGAGGTGGAAATGGAAGTACCATTGAATGATGATTTGTGCAACGCATAAATTATGGCAAGGTCAATTGTTAGAAATCTTGAGTTCAACAACGAGCCGTTTTCTACCATAAGCATCCAAAATGAATTCAAAGTTGGTTTGATTTTCGAGATGAAAACCAAGTTGCTACAAAAGTTCAGCGAATAGTTGATTTTGCATGCCGTTTCTTTAAAGCAATAAAATCAAATAAAACCAAATACATCGTCGTTTGTAATATAGATGCAAACTGTCCATGGAATATTCATGCTAATGTCTCAAAAAAATCAAAGCAGAACTGGTGGATTGTAAGGAAGTATTCTAGCGAACACAATTGTGTTAACCCAACATGAACTCCACTCACAAGCGGGCGACGTCCAATTTTGTAGTGGCAAAAATATTATCTTTTGTGAAGCCGATCAAAATATTACAGCTGGGATGGTACAAGTTTTGATGGAAGAACGGTTGTTCGTGAAAATTAGTTATATGAAGGCTTGGAGAGCTTTGAGTAAGGCGGTGGAAAAAATTAATGGCAATTGGGCGGAGTCATATAGCAGTCTAAGGCAAATTTTGCTGAAATAACTAGATCTAACTCGGGAAATGTTGGATACGTTACGACCGATGATTATGGAGTCTTCGATCGAGCTTTTTGGGCCTTTGGATCTTGTATTGAAGGATTTGTTCATTGTCATCCATTGTTATGTATTGACAGGACATTTGTACGGGAAACATAAAGGGACTACTTGTGGTCACTGCTGTTAATGCGGATGATCATCTATACCCTTTAGCGTATGCAATTGTAGAGTCCGAATCCAGGGATAGTTGGAGGTGGTTTTTTGCTTCCATGAGTCGGTTCATTCATAGTGTTAACAATCGACGAACTACCTTCATTTTAGATCGAATGAAAAGAATACCATCAGCTTTGGAATCGAAATGGTGTTTGCCACATAAACACAAATTTTGTGCTATACATTTTAAAACTACTTTTCAAGCTGCAGGATTTAGAGAAAAACGATTAACCGTACTTTTTTATGCTGTAGTTTGTGCTGCGGAAGAAGACGATTATATCAGAATACGTGAAGAAATCAAATCTATAAGCATCAGGGCTCACAATCGGATAGAAAGGAGTTTGAAAGCGCACGAGGAGAATTGTGCATTGTGTGAAGATGATGGCAGTTGATTTCATGTCATGACCACTAACTGCGCAGAAAGTTTCAACGACGTTCTTAAAGGAGCTAGGTCTTTACCTATCAAAGTTTTAGTTGCATGCACCTTTTTCAGGTCGGTTGATTATTTTTGTCAATGAAGAGAAGTGGCAGCAAAACTGACTTCCCATCTTACGCCGAAGTGGGAAGCCAAGATTTCTGAAGAGCTAATGAAGTTAGGCATACAAGAATAATTCGATTTAGTCAATCTGAGTGGCAAGTTGTGCACTATTTAGGTGATGAGTTCAAAGAACTAATCAACAGTAATAGTTGCTCTTGTACGTGCAACATCCCTCTTTTAGAGCACCTACCATGTATGCATGTTATGGCCGCTTGCTCAACGGTTTCCAATGGAGCAAATAGTCCATCACGACTTCACCTCAACATGGTATTCCACAGTGAAATACCTGGCCGCTTACACCCCCGAGTTTCACCCGGTACGAGATAAACGCTATTGGAGTTCAAGTGACAGTCAATTGGTCCTACCCCTGGTAGCTAAAAAAACAACCAGAACGCCCACGTTCAACTAGAATTAAAGGTACAATGGATGAGATGCAGATCCTTAAAGGAAACAGGTGCAGTAAATGTGGTGTTCTTGGTCATAAAAAAATCGTTGCAATACAGCAACTTAATATTTTTGTTCTATTTTTTTTGTAATCCTAATTCGAATGCATTCTAGTTTGTCTGAGAACAATTGTTTATTTAATCTGATATTGTACGCAAGTTTATTCGACACTCCATTAACATTCTAATTCAGAGTTTGTTCAAAGTTTATTGTGGACTTATTCACAAATTTGAATACATTGGTGGGTAATTAATAGAGCGACATTTCTAATGTCGCTTATGTGCATCATTTGAAATGCCACGTGGGGGGCATTTGTAATGACACTTTGGGCGTTATTTGAGATGCCGCACCTTAGCGACATTTGAAAAGTCATTATGTTGCCTATATTTTTGCTAATTGTTTGCAACTACCCCATCAACACCCTAACTTTACCAAATTTATTTCATCAAAAGATCTAGGTTTTATATTGTTATATTATTCTCGTTCAATTTCAACAATTTGCAACTACCCTACCGCATTTTCAATTCAACATTGTCGTGTCAAAGGTAAGTATTATAGTATTTTCGTTCAATTTCAACAATTGTTTTCTCAAAGTATTATTTGATTGTATTCATAGGTGTGTAATGGACAATTGAAAAATTGATGACGAAACAATGATGAAGATGTACGACGAATTTGAACAAAATAGAGAAAAGGGGATTTCAAGTGGCGCCGACCTTCAAGTTGGTTTTGTACCTGATACACAATTTGAAGAAGAACCCCTGGTTGAGGATAGTGTAACATCACGTGGAGAAGCTGCGGTTGATAGACCAGTCCAACAATCGCTCCATGCATGTCTTCTAGGTGTCCTTGGTTGGCAAATTCGTGCAGCTCAAGCTCCCATGCTACCTGTATGGTTTGTGACCGTGGAGAGGAATGCGAAGTAGTCATTTGCAGAAATGATAGGAACATTAGACGTCATTTCTACAACCGCGCTGGATACAACGATCACAAGATTCGGCCGTATCAGGTTGAATACTGTAATTTTTTTAAGTGGCTCGATCCACCACTGTCCTAGAGGGGTGGAATATGCTTTAGAGATGCAAGCGGAGGTTAGACGTTTAGAAAAGTTGAACCTTAAATATCGAAACGAATTGTTGGTTCATGGGTACACGTATTCAGTGATGTGGCCACATAGATCGTTGAAGGATAATTGAAATGTAACATAATGATATTTGAAACTTGTTGTATGATGAATAAATATCTAAAACAATTGCGCTAACTTATTAAATCATTATTCGAAATAATATTTATATGTTCGAAGTATGTTATGCCTAGTTAATCTCTGTTGTTTTAAAAAGTTAGTCTACATGGTTGCCAAACTTACAACAGATGCACACCACACTACGACATTTGAAATGACGCCTGGGAAAACCAGACTGCGGCATCCGAAATGCCGCAGGTATCGACATTTCAAATGCCTCCCCATGTGGCATTTCAAATGCCACATGTTGACGGCATTTCAAATGCCTCTCTGTTACTTACTCAGAGAAACTGCAAATCAAGAAATATTGCGTCAATATTTCAACACCAATGTAAACAAATTTCTTAACATTCACTACTACAAATTTCTAAGCTCATGACTACATTCAGCATCAACAAATACAAGTCGACAATCAATAACATCCACACCAACATCGAAATACTAGAGTCACTTCTACAATCACAGCAACAAACAATAATCTACATTAGTTAACAACCAAACATCACAAACAAATAAATAGAAACCATGATCAATCAACACTACAGTCAACATCCCACATAAACGATCAATCAACACTATAGTCAACAAATAGAAACCACAGTCCACTACGATTAGTCTAAAATTTTATCTCAAAAATTTTAATTCCCGAGGAATTTTCTTCTTCAATCTTCTCGGCTTGAGCATGAATTCCTCTCTCCCAGTGATAGCTCTTCACTGCCCTCCACTTACGTCCCTTCCGTTGGGGGTTGCAATGTCCCGATGGGTTGTGTATGCTGGGTAGATATCGCTTTGTAACTCTCGCCCTCAATTTTCTTCCTTCTTCCATGCTTTCTCTTCGGTGAGGGGGGCGGTGGGACTGTAATTATGTCCTCATACGATGCGGGAAAGGTAATATCCTCGATAAGTGGTAGCATGGTAGGAGGAGGAGGTGGGATGGGCCTTGACGTCTTGTTTGAAAAACAGGATAGTAGAATTTGTTTGATAGAGAAGCATTTCACGTTTCTCTTTTCAGGAACCTCCTCCGCAAACTCGTTGACTATGTCCAACACATGATACATACCATCCTCCTGCATATAACATAAACCATTATGAGTTTCATAAGTACTATACAAGTTGTCAATATTAATGCGTGCCACATTTCGTTCTAGCGGAGCTTGTGGAGTGTAAGGGGCCACCTCTTGCTCGGGTTCTTCCGCTCGTCTTCGTTACACATAACGACGAGTGATATTCCAATACCTACTAAGATACTCCTCATCGGTCAGAGTGACTTCTTGGTCGTCTTCCCCAGCTATGAAACAGTTGTTCCATAACTCAATCATCGTTTCAAACTCATCTTCACCTTATGGAAGCATGTAATATAGAGAAGGATACGGTAGGTGCTGTTGAGACCAAACTGTCTTATGACTCTGTCTGACAGATTGTATGCTAAATCTCCGAAACAAAAAATCATACGTCTTGCCTGCCAACGGCCTGTCCACTGTAAAAGAGCCTGAAGAGCTTGAAAGGCTGCGTCGGAATACGGATACCATGTCAATGCATTGTAATCAAAGACATCAAACTCGTTCTGGTAGAAGCCTAGGTTGCGTCTGGGGGTCATTTTGGTATTCTTGGGGCCAATCCACCTGTAATAGCAACATGTTATAGGAAGTATTCAAATTTTACTGCATCGATACAACAACACTAACAATACCGTTTTACCTCGCTCCATATGACTTTGAATTGTCAATTATTTGCGTCCTCACAGAAATACAACCAACCGAAAGGTAGGTCCATGATCGAAGCTGCAAGTGTGAAACTTAATTTTAGTCACGGTTTTATGACAAACTCAAATATGCAACAATGAATGACTATGTCTGTACTTGAAGTAGAGTCATACAATCTCCGGAGGTTCGTTGTTGGATCAAAGCAACTCTCGTAAGCTCCGTATAAGTGAAAGCTAGCACCGCACTACCCCATGAGTATTGCCGACATGAATCAAAGTCTTCTAATAATGGAAGACATTGAAGGGCCACTCTTGTCTTTGCTGTGCAGTTAAAGCGCTCGGTAGATTCAAAACGGTGGAGGTGCAAAAAGTCATAGCAAAGATACAATGAGGATATAGCGGGATATAGCGGATAGCTCAAAAATAGCACATAAAACTTGTACTTAATGTTTTTACAAATATATAAATGGTAATTAAATGAAAATTATCATTCAAATTGAATTATAATTAGTACATAAATAATTTTAAATAAAAACATGTGCGAATATACTTTATATAAACGTAAAACTGTTATATAACATAATTAAATTCAGTAGAATATTAGAGTATGTTCATTTATGAAAATATATTAAAAATTAGATCAGATAAACTAGTTTCATAATTTTCATAATGTATAAATGCAATTTTTTATTTCATTTTATTAAAGAAGATATAGTGGAAATAGTGGAATATAGCGGGATATAGTGGAAATAGCGGGGCTTAAAGCGAAAAGGCTATATTTTAGGGCTATATGGAAAAATCATAGCGGAAGAAATCAGCTATGAGATATAGCGAGGTTATACCGGGGTAATAGCGGGGCATTAACTACACAGTGTCTTTGATCAATCGCAAAAAAGACGTTGCGTGATGATGTGCAACATAATAGCTCGGGTGCGTTGGGCAATCTGCAAAGAAGAGGCATGACAGGAAATATCACCGGCCACTTGCTCCCTAAACCATTTGGCCACTATCGACTCATTTCCCCACCTCACGTCTTCTGGAGGAGATAATCCGAGCAAGGGCCCACACAATCCATACAATTTCTTGGAAAATCCGGTTTCAGGATGGGACCCCGTTAATCGGCAATCCGAGCAATACAGCTACATCTTTCAAAGTGATTGTCATCTCACCTACTTTAGGATGAAATGTAGACATCTTCGGTTGCCATCTATCGATCAAAGCCATTAAAAGATTCTGGTCGAGTTGTGTATATCCCAACTTATTGACAACACTAAATCCAGCTCTGTCTAACAGTTCCAATATGCCTGGATGCCCTGACATGATGAGTTTAAGGTGGATGAATGGTGAAATAAGTCGTCCGACTCAACCCTCTGTCAATAAATAATAATAAACGAAAGCAATTATGGTAATTACCTACACTTTGCGGAAGCAATGACAATTTATATGAGCCTGTACCTCCATCATATCGATATTGTTTGTGTGGTGTTGAGGTTCGAGGTAAAGCATACTAGGATCGATCGGTTCAGACGCCATTTCATCATATTCTACCACAATAACATTACATAATCATAGTAATACCATAATATATCCTTATATCAACTCAAGAAACAATTAAACATGTGCTCTAGGTGACTAATCAACTTCATTGTAGTATACAACCATAGATTTGCAATAATAGAACAATTTTGGCCCTAAACCCTAAATTGAAAAAAATGAATTAGAGACAAAATCGATAGATTTCATAACTATAGGATGTGCTTGAGACGATGAGGAAGCCATAGTTAAAATTCTAGCTAGAATTAAGTATTTTTTTATTTGAAAATTCGATTTTTGCTGAATTGGAAGGGTGGGTTGGGGTTTTTGTGAAGAGAGATTGAGAGAAGGGAGAGTGTATGGATGAATGGGCTGCGAATTTACAAAGATCAAAGAAATAGGCGACCTTTGAGATACCGCAAAATGGCGGTATCTCAAATGCCGCCAGTGCATTTTTGCACAATATACTTGTACTGGCGGCATTTGAGATGCCGCCAGTACACGTGGCGCCAACATGGCAATAACTGGTCTAGTTTTGTAAATAGTTTGTAATGTGGGTTATTCCTGTGATTTGTTTACAAATTTGGCCTAAATACAAAATTTATCCTTTTATATTTAGTAACGACATGTATTTTTATATTTATACTTTTTTTTCACTGTTGTACGTATTTTACGGATATGCAGGCACGGTTGAGCCCTAAGATTCTCGGTTGATGGTTTATGTTTCTAGGTAAAGGGAGATAATAAGACATGCAATGGTTTCTGTCACGTAAAAAGTAAAGACACGTGAAATAGGTCCCCGAGGCACAGTCAAGAATGCTGTTATATCACGTACCATGAGAACGATAAAAATGTGACCAGTCACCCCATGTAAGAATCATTGTGATCCGATACTCCTACAAACTATACGACCAAACATGTGGACAAATTATTTAAATAAATTAATATGAGTGAAATTTTTTTTAGTGGACAAATAATTTAAAAAGTTTATTCATAAGGACACATGCAAATAATTTTCTTCCAAAGGACAGACCTAAATCCCATTCGCAAATTAAAACATTTCTCAATTTTCTTCATTTGTCTTCCTGTTCGATTTTCAAATCCACTTTCTCTTTCACAATAAAAAATAGAAATTACAAAAAAAAGGTAAATGAAACCATGGAAAAATTGCTACCTCCATCTCGATCACATACTTCAGGCGATAAAAAACAAGTAGAGTTTTAGCACGAATCTGATACCTTATCCCCTCAATCTGATAGTCGAAAAAACCTAATACCCTAGCGCCTCATTCTGATAATCATCTTGAATCTGGAAACGTAGAACCTCAATCTGAGAAATCGAGCCAAAACTGAAAACCTAGCACATGAATCTGATATTCAGCACGAACCCGATACCCTACCTCTTCAGTTTGAAAGTTCGCATAGAAATGATACTGTATAACTGCATTCTGAAACTCAGCACAAATTTGATGCCGTAGAGCCTCTATCTGAGGCAAATCAACATTTGATCATAAGAGAATAAGATTCAGGCATAACAAGAGATAGTAGCATCTAAACCGAGGATATAGAAATCTTCGGTGAATCGATGCCTGTTGTAAAGGAGTTTCACCCATTTACAAATCATACAGTGGAGCTATGGGATACTCCAGAATTAAGGAAACACGAATAGGAAGAGACAAGAATGGATTTTAGAACGAATGGGGAAGTTCCAAAATTCAAACGAAATTCGAATCAAAAAGGAAGGAACTTAAGCTCGAATGAAGGTGATTTTATAATTAAATTTTACTACATATGCTACGTTTTCCTAAACCAAAGCTCTGATAACACATGTAACATCTCGGTATTTTGTGTCATTCACATCCGCACATGTCGGACTTGAATTGTTTAAAATATCATAATTTGTATTTGGCAAAACTCGGCATATACAGTAAATAAAATAATCATAGAATCACAAACACAGAGTAATATAAAAATAAGCAGCGAAAGCAAAAGAATAGTAGTTCATGAAGCTACTATATATATAACAGAGTTAAAACAAGGTACAATAGAAGTCTTGAATACATAGAAGTCTCAATACAATAGTCAAATAATAAAATTTGAATATATCACTGGAGTCAATTAGATAATTGAAAGCTGAATAAATATAGATGGATCTCCAAGCGAAGCTCCAACTCCAAAGGTGAGTCTCAAATGTTGTGACACTCAGTCTGAATCGAGCATAAAGCAAAACACAAAACACTCAAGTCAGTACTAACATTCTTATATCAATAAATCCAACTCAAGTGAAATATCAACTGAAATACAAGTAACTCAAAGGATGTTTGGGATACACATCCTCGGAGGATCCATGGAACTATCTACTTTGTAGTAATATACGCTATTATTATATGTCTATAGTAAAGTAAACTATTAAATTAGCACTAAGGCGTTGCCTATATCCCCCTTAACACATTTTATATATTCCCATAGTCTATACAGTACAGTAATCTCCCCGTACTGGATGTCGTCAGAGGGCACTCCATAGGAATGGTACAAAACAAACTCGTAGCGGTTTCGATATTGTAGGTGACACGGCACAACTAAGTAATGCCAGGGTAGATATACCAATTACACTTCCGGGCTGGTGGTAACGCATAGCCGTAGCTACCGTCCACCTCGATCCACACTTCCAAAAATCTGAGGGGTGCACCATTCAATCATAGAGTAATAAAATGGTATCGAAGAAGTGTGTCCGATCAGAGGAGCTACTTCACTTGGCCCGACAATTGCTCCTGTTTTAGCCACCTTAAGCTAACTCATAGGAGTCAGGTCCATGTATATACCTCAAATAGAATCGTCGCCACCATCCTACTTCATTCTAAGATCTCCACCGCATATATAGTTATTAAAGCGGTTTTTGGTATTGATGGAGAGTATGACAGCAACAGATCCGGGTTTCTTTAACAACCAATAGTTATTATAACACTGTGGTCATTTCAAAATATCATACTTCAAAACCAAAATATCATATCCATTTCAAAACCTTATCAATACGATATCATTTCTCACTTAAAATAATATTCATTTCCAAAATCATAGTACTTTCAAAGTTATAACACTTTCAAAACCATAACACTTGAAAGTATAATATTTTGGGAATCATAACACTTTGAAATCATAACACTTTGAAAATCATAACTTTGGGAAACTATAACACTTTCCTCTAAACAGTTTAGATATTAATAATAGTATATATATAATAGTTATAAATAAAATATTTAATATAATAGAATAATTTACATACAAAGTAGTTGTAAATTAAATAGTTTATATTAAAATAATTAGTATATTAAAAACAGTTTTATATAAAAAATAGTTTATATTAAAATAATTTATAAAGTAAAATATTTATATATACTAAAATACTTAAGATAGTAAAATAGTTTCCTCAAGTTAACAAATCGAATCGAATCATTCGAATTCAAAACTTCAATTAAATTAAATCTTAATTTCAATTTAATTCAAAATCTCAAAAAACCTTTTTATATCGATTTATATATTTGAACTACAAATCGAACCATTTAAACTTCAATAGATTTCAAAGCATCAAATATTCATACATTTATAATTACTCAATTTTGATAAATTCATTTATAATTCAAATTCAACTTTACCATTATTTAATCAATCTAATAATCATTTAAATAAAACCATAAATTACAATTTAAGTAAACTAAATATTCTCTTCAATTTATTTAACTTGAACTATTCATTTAATCATTTTAAATCAAAATCAAGTTATAAAATCATATTTTTAAAATCTCAAATCCAATAAGTTTCAAATCAATTTAAATTTATCTTCCCGGCCTTAATTCATTAAAAATTATTATAAAATCTATTTTTAAGATATAAGTTTAAATAAATACTTAAACATATTATATATTAAGGAAATCAAACTTTATTAAATCAAATCTTATTATTTAAATTTATTTTATATTAAAGCTTATTTTATATATTTTAAAATAGTAAAATTATAAGTAAATTCTTAAATTTTACTATTTCAGAAATAACTTATAATTTTAAATTTTCAAAACATATATTTTAGAAATCTAAAATTTAAACCTTTGTAAAGTGACATTTATATATAATATTTAAAATCAATATTTATGTAAACCATATATATTTCCCTTTTAAAACTATGGAAATCATTTCAATATATATACACACACCACGGTGTCTGTATGTACTTTTCTACCCTATGGTTAAGTGATACAGATATTTATCATTTTAATCCTCAATTTAAATATCTACGGGTATATATCTTTTCAACCCGCAATCCCAAATTCAATGTCAATGAAAATCGCTTGGGTTTATCATTTTAACCCATTACGATTTTCTCCTATTCTATAAGATCGTTCGGGTATGTATTATTTCAACCCATAGTGAATTCTATACTAAATGGGAACTTGCAGAGTGAGAACAGTGATGACAATAATATAACATATCAATAACGGGCATATATCATTAGTAACAGATAAAACATATATAACATATCATGGTGTCGGATGTCACAAGTGGATAGTTATAGATATGGCATATCATATATATAGTAGTTAAATAACTAGCAACAACATATTTCAATTGTCATTTCAAGTGAAATCAAATTTAATAAATACAAGAACGTTAATCATGAGTGATTGCTCACCTTTCGAGGTTAGAGTTGAACGAGAATGAGATGAGTTACGAATTCAAGCATGCATTCCAATGCAAAACAAGATTGACCCAAATTCGATGAACAGAGCTGATAACAGGAATCGAAGAAAACAAATCGAATCAGTTTGATATAAATGGAAAATATATATATACACACACACACACTATGTTTTTAAAACAATACTCACAATAATATATAGACACACACACACACACTTATGAATATATGCTTATTCAAGGGAACAGACTTATATATATTATATTCAAATTCATTTTAACAATATACCTATGTACAATGCCCCAACATATAACAGTTATTACCACACATTTAAATACAGAAACAATTATAAACAAATTCAAACTATATTTCCAAACTGATATACCAAGTCACTTATACATTCAAAACTATCACTTTTATATTTCTATAAAAACTGATGTGAACTTGTATATGCAACAAACATATTATAAAATTCATATATACTGACATACGAAATCTATATATATCTAAACTTAAGTATACTTATGTAAGCTAATAATATATATAAAGTTCTGGAAATATATTATTTTGTTAATAGATTTGCCGACCAAAACTAAAATAAAATAAACTTTTATAACTATATATACTTTAAAATATATGAACTATATAAACTAAAATCAAGAGCTTGATATATATATATATATATATAAACTAAACCAAATAAACTAAATATATATAAACTGTTTCAAAGCCAATGTTATATGCATATTCAAAATCCAACAGAATATATAACTAACATTTGTATCTTTATATATGCCATCAAAATATATAACTAATATGTAGTATATGTTACTGACATATTAAAGAATAACAGATTATCAACATATTATATACTTTATATAAACTAACAAATATGTAGACGATACATTATAAACTATGACATATATAAACTATTATTTTAAGTATATAAACTAATACGTACATAAACAACTTTATACATATACAATAAAATATATGTGCGTATATACTCATTATGCTATTATACAGCTAACAATACTATAAACTATAAATATATTATAAATATATTGATATATCCACTATGCAATATGAAGTTATATATATATATGTGACTTAACAGCTTCTATATATATACTTACATAACAAAATTTATAAATTGGCACATATAAAAAAATTTAAACAAACCTAAAAGATTATATAAACTAGTAGTATATATATAAAAGATAACACTCTAAATATATAAATATATACCTTATGTAAAATATAGATTCAGCCATGGATCAGGGAAGGAGGAGATTTGGGTGGAAGACGAGCGATGATAGGTGATGCTGAAGCTTGGTCGATAGTTTCAGCCATTTCTATGGCCATGCGGCAGACGTGGGTGAGGAAATGGCATGGTGCTCATAGCTACGGTGGAAGGAGGGAAATGTCAGCATCGGTCGGTGAAGAAGGGCAGGGTGGAGCAATGGACGATGTGGATGGTGGCTCGCGAGTGGAAGCTCGAGCATTGGGCTGTGTCTTGCGTGAGGAATAGAAGGTGGAAGTGGGGAAAGGAAAGGAGAAGAGGGTTTGAGATGAGGTGGGTTTGGCTACATGAAGCAAGAAGCATAGGCATATTTTTTAGAAAGCAAGGACTAGAGAGAGGAGAAATAAAATAAAAGGAACCAGTAAAATATTCAACGTAGGGAACTGTAATGGTCCAAATCTAGTTTGTTGGGAATGTAAAAAGGCTAGAAGATATATGGTTAACAGACAGTGGAATATGAAAAGTATGAGAAGCTAAAAGGTCGAATGCGGAACCGATACAAAATCATTTCATAGATTTCGCCGTCTTTTGAATTCCGAAAATGATAATTGAATATACTATGGAGATTAATACGACGAGACGATCAAAACGGTACACAGATATCAACGATAGGATCATCCGATCAAAAGTCGATATTCGGTATTGAAAATGGTGCTAAAATGCCAAAAATAAGATAAACGGAACAATAGCAGTTCAAATTTAATGAAACGAAGTATGACGTCTCACTCAGAAGATGATTTGCAAATTTATTATGTAAAAATATTCGGGTTTGAAAAATATTTTATTATCATCAAATATTAATTGATTTAAATTGAAATAGAATTACACAAGAAAATATACTTTCATATCATCTGATGAAAATTTATCATTTGCTATGTTTATATAGACGTATTCCAAATATCAAATTTTTTTATTTCAAAATTCAATTATTAAAATTTCACAAAATTCAGTTAATTATGTTATAAAAACCTTTAATATTATGGATCATTACACCTTAGCAGCTGAATCTGATATCCTACCTTTCGAATCTCAAAGTCAGCATAGAACAGATATCCTACAACCTCATTCCGAAACTCATGACGAATCTAATACCCTAGAAGCTCTATCTGATACTCAGCATGAATCTGATACCATAGCAGTTGTATTTGATACTCATCGTGAAGCAAATATCCTAGCTCCAGTAGAGACGCAGCAAAAATCTGCAAAGTTAAGACTATTAAAATAACCAATGGAAGAAGAAATATAGAAAGAAAAAAAAAGAACAAAAAGGAGACATGAAGAAAATAGAGCAGAAGAAAAGGTAAATGATACTATGAAATGAAGCATAACAAAACCATTGTAGATTGATTATGGTACTATTGGACTTATTTTATAGAAAAATGAAGAAAGCATGCAGGAAAAATAGCAGGTGACAAGTCAACTGTAGAATAGGTGCAAAAAAGAGAATTAAGATCGAAGAAAAAAGTGAGAAAACAATTCAACAATAAATTCAACAAGTAACTGATACCATTAAGTTATGAAACTGATATTATTAAATCATTGGATGTATTTTAATAGCGTTAATATGTTAAACAGGAAAAAGATCAAACAAATAAGGGAAAATAAATAGCAAATGAGGAATCTGAAGATGAACAAGTCAACACGGTAGAATTACAAGCCATATCACTTATAAAGATTTTCATGTTCAAAAAGTGATACCTATAGTTTGTTTGGTAGAAGACAAATCTTAGTTGGTTAACAAAAAGATTTCATTATCATTCATTACAAAACTGATACTAATATATTGAAAATATGATACCCAACATCTGTTAGAATTAACATGACACTTTGTATTCGGAGAAATTGATTTCAGCACGACACATAAAAACTGATACCAACCTCATATAATAGTGATACCTATTGTCTAATTATGTGTAGCTGATTCATTTTAGTTTACAAATTATTTCATCAAATTTTTTCTATGAAAACCGATATTAAATTCTTATAAAATGTACCCACTGTATAATATGTTTTAGTTCATATTTCAATGTTGCAATTTTTAATAAAATGATACCTATATTTAACAAAATTATACCCACTGTATAACAAACCGATACCTATATTTCATAAAATGATACCTATTGTTTATTTAGTTGAAGACAAAACTTTGTAATTTTAAAAATAATTTTTCAATAGTTTGTAAGAAAACTGTTATAGTTATATTCGTAAAATGATGCCCACTATCATTAGTGGAATTCGCTGCTTCTTAATTGAAATTATTTCATTCACAAATACAAAACTGACACTAATGTAATGCAAAATTGATACCAACTATCTGTTTTTATTGACATGATATCTTAAAATTGATATATTATTTGTTTGAACAAAACTGATACTTACACATTACAAACATGATACTCACTTTATCTTTCTTTGAACTTTATACTTTTAATTATACAAATTACTTTCACCTTAATTTGTAACAAAGTTAACACAAGTATAAGATAAAAATGTGTATGTTTCTTTTAAAGTTATTATGTAGCAATTTTAGAAGTATTTCAACCATAATTTTTAAGAAATTGATACATACATTTAGAAAAAACGATACTAAATTTTTAGTAGATAAAAATATCATGTTTTATCTCATGTGTATGGAAATTGATACCGCTATATCGTGTTATATATTGTTATGTTTCAACGCTGCTTGTTTCACTAGAAACTTAATGCCACGTTTTCATGAAATATGATGATGATGATTTTGGGAATCCATGTCATAAAAGCATGCATGAGACATCAAAAGAATCAAACAAGCAAATAGCAAAATTTGAAGATGTTAAGCCAGAAACTGCGTATAGATGTGGCTTACAAGCTATCTACAAGAAAATGAAACTGATCAAAGAAAAAAATGGACTGAGCAAAAAATAATTCGACACCTTAAAGAAGACACATTTTACAACTTCTTCAAATTCATCCATGAAGAAAAAATAACAATAAAAAAATGCAAAAAGCATCAACACAACTTGGTTGCTTTATACAACTACTACCGTGTGGAAACTGATACCTTCATCTTTGGAGAAGAAAAAATTAAGGTCACTGCTAGAGATATAAGCTTGCTTTTTGGTCCACCATTAAAAGTAACAAACATAGAGCCGACAAAAAAATTGACGAGCAAAACCATTCCACCAGACTGCAAAGAATTTACAAGTAGAAACTTTGGCACATGTACTTACATAACAGGAAATGTTGTGGAAAGAGAAATAAAACAAGAAATATCAAAAAGGAAAAAAGAAAACGAAGAAGATCCACCTTTGTTAATAATAATGTAAATACTATTGGCATTTTTCTTTCCCAATAACCAACAAAAACTGAGATGGGGAATTCTATCCTATTTGGTTGATAGTGAAACAATGCAAACTGTCTCATGGCCAGAAACAATAGAGAAAAAATTTAGTATATTTTTCAAAAAGTTTATCTCCAAGCCAAGAAACATGTTTGGATGTTCCATGGCTCATTGGTAAAATGTATTATGTAGAATATTATTAATTGAAAAAAAATGTTGTATCCTTATCTAATCATATCTTTAAATGCTTACAATATTGCATATATGAGAAAATGAACCTTATCCGACCTAGAAGGCAACTTGCTGAAGATTTATCCAGATTTGCACGATGGGATGTAAGAAAGTTTAAAGACATTATTGTTAAACAATTTTCGAATGATATAAAAGTTGGAAAGGTAAGTTAAAGTTCAATCTTACTTACACTAATCAATATCAGTTTACATTTTATGTTCTCTCTGTGTGTAGCATCAGTTTCAACACTTAAAATAATTTTTTGTCTCTGCATAGTATCAGATATGCCTCTTTGCAGTATCACTATAGCTTCTCATTAGTATCAGTTTCAATGTGTAGCTTTAAATTTTTGTTTCCATAGTATCAATTTTTCCTCAGTATAGTATACTTGTCATTTTGCACGGTATCGGTTATAATACACAATAATACATGGTATCATTTTTAACACTGCACACAATCAATGAGTAAGTGTACAAAGTATCAATTTCATTACTATTATATTTTCTTCTATAAGACAAATCACTTATTAATGTCAGTTATAACATATAAGTTACAACATACTATCATAAAAAATTTGCATTTAAATTTTAAAACAAAATTTCTGTTTCAATTACACTGGTAAAAGAAATAAGCCCTATTCTTCCACATGAACACAAGCTACTCCAAATAGCATCAACAAAAGGAGAATCAAGCGACAAAAGAAAAGGCAACCAATGGAAAAAAGAAAAATTAAAGAAGCTGAACAAAGTACTCGATCTTTCGAAGATAATGTAAGCTTTAATGTTCTGCAAATGCATATTAACGATTTGGAAGAAAAAGGTAAGAAAAAAGAAGATATTGGACAAAGAGAAGAAGTTGAGGATAAAAGTAGAAAAAGAAAATTTGAAATTGAAAGAACAATTGAGAGAACTCAAATCAAGAGTAGAAGAAAATGAAAAGAAAAATTCAGAAGTTGAACTAGAGAGTAAGCGTGTGGAAGATGAACCTCACAACATTCTAGATGAACATGCATATGCAGAAACAGAAACAGAAAATAAAGAAAAGAAATCCACAACTGAAAACAGTGAAGAAGGGAATGAAAACAGAAATGATGGGTCTCATGTGGAAAAAGTTAACACAACAACTGAAATAAACGAAGATGCATCTTTAGATATAGAAGCCCAAAATGAAGAAAAAACATTCATAGCTGAAAAGAATGAAGAAGAAAATCCAGAGTATAAACAAGAATCTACAAAATGTCAAGAAAAACTAACAGAAATGGATAGGTGCATGATTTTTTGTTATTAATAATAGCATTATTTGATTCGAATTCATGCTTGCTTATATTATAAATAATTTTGAGTATAAGTTCAAAATAAACCGATACCTAAATGTATTAAAAAATAATACCTACTTTCTGTTTCTTATAACTTGATGGTCTGTAAATTGAACTATTTATGTTAACCATCATGTGACGACCCGGATTTTTAAACAATTTAAATTTGAATAGTTAATTGATTTTAAATATTTAAAGATAATATTAACTTGAATTCAAGATATCAATATTTACTTGATAATTAAATCATTGAATTATATAGTTTAAATTATTGAATTATATAATTTGAAATTGGATAAAATATTGAATATGGGATTTTAAGCCTGTTAAAAACTAATTTAAAGGCTTATCAACATTTATATGGATGATACTGAAGATAGTAAAGGTGTTAAAATTAATTCGGAAGTGTTTTGTTAAGTTTTGAAATTTTATCACTTGAATTGAGTTTAAAAATAGCCTTCCGAGACACAGTCTCGGAATTCGACGAAACCAGTTCCATTGGATCCGTAATAGTTAGTTATTATCGGATTTCAATTTTCATAGCAATCAGAGTTGTTGTTTGACCCTAGCAGCTCAAAACGCATAGAACTATTTTAATCCATTTAATTTAAAATTGATCGTTTACTTCCGTAACTCGCACATACGATCAAATTAGCCTCCGAAACACGTTCCATTGTGTTCGAAATGCGGGTAGAATACTATAAACGCCTGTCGGCATGTCTGATTGGGGGTTCAGGATTTCACTTTATGCAACGAGATATTTTCAATTTTTAATTATTTAGTGTTCACGCGTATGCTAGAAGCTTCCCTAACCTTATACCGGATTCTCATCCCCTCTCTAACTTTCAACAGTAATTCGAACTCATAAAAAATGGCCGAAGCCGTTTAGTAAAAAGGGAAAATCGAAACCAATTATAAGTTTAATTTAAATTTCTCTTCGAAGCTTTGTTGTGGGTTGTGAGGGCGGCATCGGTGTGAGGTGCTAGATGTTGTTCGACGACGAGCAAAAGGGGGTTTTAGGGTTTCGATTATCGTGATGTCGACTCGAGTCGGCATAGGGAAGGCCGCAACGTCGTTCGCGTGATTGAAGGGGCTCTGGCATCTCGTTGTCGCTAAAAGCTGGTCGCGCATCATTCAATTGGGGAGGAATCATGCGATTTAGGGGGGAGGTCGCGCCGTTTTGGAGCTCGCGGTTGTGCTGCCTAGGAAAGTGAGCATGGAACGATGCGATGGAGAGGGGATTGTAGGACATGATGTAATGGGTATGTTCGAGCAGTTTAGTGAAGAGATGAGCGAGTTGGGAGGCTTACAAGTTCCAGGGTGACGATGGAACTGGAAAGAGGTGGCATCGATCTTTGGAGAGAAGGATTTCAAATTAATTAAGGTAATTTTATTTATAACCAATGTTAAATTAAAGTTAAATTTAAATTAAATCATTTGAATTTCATTAATCCATATTAAATTCATACGAGGTCCAAGGATCGTGAAACAAGTCGAGTTTGGTTCATATTTATTGACATTCCTTCGAGGTTGCAGGTATTGTTTGTGGTTAATTCAAATAAATTAAATGTTTGAATTTGTGCTGTTAAAAATAATAATAATAATAATAATAATAAAATTAGATCAAATTATTAATAAAATTATAAAATGTTTATACAAGGTCGAAACCGTGAAGCCAAGCCGAGATTGGATCGGATTTGCAAACCGAAAATCAAAGGTGAGTAAATCTCACTTTGTTGGATTTTTATTTAAATTTAAATATTTGGTTAAATGGTTGAATTGATTTGATGTGCACTGTGAATTGATGATCTGTTGATTTTGGTTTTGGTTGATTCTCGAGTTGATTGTTGTTTGACTCGAAGCGTTTGGGTTTTAAATGGTTTTAAACTAAAATCATAAATAAGAAAATAGTTCTGTTTAAAATCAATAAGAGTTTAATGATCGGTGATCCATTAAATAGGTAGGATAATTTAAATGGAAAATTAATTAATTAAATTAATTAATGATTTGGGTTAATTAATTAAGTTTATATTAAATTGGAATGATCATTGGGTGGTTTAATAAGTAATTACCTAATGTGATGAATAAAATATAATTACTTTGTGAAATTAATCAAGGGATTAATTAAAATAGTTAATTAAGGAACAATTAATTTATTTGGTGAAGTAAATAAAAGGGTAGATAATTACAGGTTGAGATTGATCGAGAATGATTAATACCGTGGTTGAATTAAAGAAATTGATTTAGATTAGAACAAATTAAAATATAATTGGTAATCATTAATTTATACCATCATTAACGTAATTAAAAAAAATTGATTAATTAAGATTTAATCAATTCAATAAATAATGACTTATGAGAAATTAATTACTATAAGTAATTAAGAATTAATGTAATTAATATAGATAATTAATTTATGAAGTAATTAATTAATTCATGAAGTAATTGAGATTTCTTATTAAATCTTGGGTTAAGAATAATTAATATCGTGAAATTAATTAAAGATAATTACATGGATGTAACTGAAGAATAATTAATCCAGGGTGATTAATTAAGATGGATAAATGAAGGGTTGACTAATTTATTGATTTGAAATCAATTAATGTTAAATGAAGGAATCAAAGTGATCGAGGTTAGAAATTCAATTCGAATCAATTGAATTAATTTAGAAGTGATCAACTTCGCTTATGGATGATTGAATGGTATTGGATGCTTTGAATGAGTTGTTATCTCTGACATGAAATGAATGTGTATTTCGTATGGATGACTTGGGATAGGATGACATGAGACTCGAAGAGGCCGGATCGGGTATTGGGAGATACCCGAAACCACTTTGAATTTCTTATAAATTGATATGAGAAATTGATAGGTTGGAATGATTGGATTTGAATGAATTGTATTATTAAATCTAAATTTTGGACACTTAGAAAACTTATTTTGAAAATAAGTAATGTCTATAGCAAATTGACTTGTAAAATTTGTTTGAGTTACACGGGTTTTTTTTATGAGTTGTTGCTTGGTATTCTATGTTAGTTGGGTTTACTCACGCTGGTTTCCAGCCTGACCCGGGTGTTACTTTGGTGTAATGCTCGGGGTCAGATCGAGTATTATAGATTTCCAGGTAGGTACGTTCTGGAGCTCAGGAGACGACCTGGATGGCAAGAGCGTATAGAGTATTTCCGCTGTGTTTATATTATTGTTAATCTGAGTCATGATAATTGTATATGTTCTGTGACTGTATATATGTGAAACTCTGATGTATATTAAATGTAATCGACAGATATAGTATTCTTTTATAAACTGTTAATATTTATTATTATATTTTATCCGCTGCGAATGTGAGATGTTTGGTGTTTTTGTTCTTCTTCTTCTTCTACCTCTTTCTTCTTTTTCATAACTATATGGGATTTTCGGGATCGAAAATTTCGGGTCGTTACATTTGGTATCAGAGCTGAAAGGTTAAGCGAGAACATTGGCTCTGGTGGGGATTACTCATTAAATAGAGTCCAAAGTACTCTAGAATGAGTTGAGTATATATATACATATATATGAGCGCTTACTTGTTATTTTCTTATATAAAGATTTTAAATGATTTTATATAAAATATATTTTGATATATATAAAGCAATATTCCCTTCTAATAAATTATTAGGTGATTGATTGTTAAATTATTGAAATTAAAATTAAGAAGTAATATAATACAACCAAATTGAAATCTTGAATTGGAATTAAATTAAGTAAAAACGGAAATACAGCCAAATCAAAATTTAATTAATTGAAAATGAAATTCTAAAAATTAGAATTCAGAAATTAAATTGTTTAAAAGCTTTAAATAAAGGTAAGTTTGAAACGGGATTCAAACTGAAATTTAATCTTGAATTTGTAGAAATAAGAATAATATAAGAAGGAAATGGGTATCTAGATATGATTACCTTGTGTATTATCATAAATAGTTATTGAGTTTGTTAATGATATATGTGTTATTAAGTAAGCCAAATGAAGTAAATTTATAAGATGAGTATAACTTTTAAATTAAAGTAATGAGAAATAATAAATAAGTATTATTTGAATAACTGGGACTTGTTGCAAACAATGGGTTGTTTGAAAATTTGATTTGAATCAAAAACCAAAAGTGGATTAAAAATTTAAGAATGACCTCGTGTGTAAAGGAAATAATATGTATGAATAAGGAATGTACATAAATCAAAAATAGTTTGGAATTTGGAATGGGATGTGACACCCAAAGTGATAAGTTTTTAAGTGGGAAGATTATTATTGCGAAGTTTAAAAATTGAATGTGGTTGATTGGATTAAGTAAATCGAATTTAACTTGGGAGAAGTTAAATAAGTTTGAACGGACAACTTGAATTGGAAATTTTAAGATGAAATTAAGGATATGGAATCACTTTAAACTGAAAATTTGAATAATTAAGGTTATAAATTAAAATTGTTTAAGAACTGGCTTCAAATTGGAAGATAAAATTTAATAATAAATTAAAATTTTAAAATAGAATTGTATTGAACTCTTATTTGAACCTTGAAATACATAAGTAAAGATAATCTAAAATGGAATTTTGAGAATTGGACTCAGAAATTAAATAGATTAAAAACTTTGAATAAAGGTTAATTTGGTTTAAAAAGTCAAACCAACCTTTGAGAATTTAACACGAATTTATATAATTCGAGGTAGTTTAAATTCAAGATTGAAATTGAATTAGTTCAAAATTGAATTTGGTTTGAATTAATTGGATTAGTGATTGAGGATGTATAAGTTTAAGAATTTAAATGGGAAATTGAATTGGATTGTATTGAAATGATTTGAATTTGAAATGGGTTCAATTGATAATAATTCAAACTGATTGGAATAATTTGAAATTATAATTAAAGTTGAGCAGGATTAAAATCAAATTGAATCTGATTTAAATTGGGAAAGGAATCGAGATTGATTCAACTTGAATTGGGTTTAAATAAATTTCAATAGAAATTGAAGTTATTCAATTTAGGATTGAGTCAATTAAATGGAAGTGGAAATTTAAGTTGAATTGTTGGGGAAGTGAACAGTTGGCTCTTGACTATTTTCAATATAAATTGTTTTGATATAAACTTATTTTTCTAAGCTATTAAATATATACAACCTTTCTTTCTTAAAGCCAAATTATTTTATACTTGTTTTACAATTATTTTTGGAGCTATTTAACCATTTTTCAACTATTTTCTAAACTAATTACTATTTTTCAACTATTTCACAAATTAATTTCTATTTTACAACTATATTGCAATTATTTAAAATTCCTGAAACTATTCAACTATTTTTCGACTATTTTATAATGAGTTGCCTATTTTATAGCTATTTTGCAAACTAATAATTATTTTTCAACTACTTATCTATTTTTTTTTTAATTTTCAAGCTATTTTCTAAATATAAACTGGTCGGAGTTCAAACTGTTATTGATTTAAATACCCAATTGAGATAAGAATTGAAGTGATAATTCAATGAGAATTAAGGCAATTGTAAATAAGTGAAAGTCAATTAATGGAAATGTGAATAGAAAGGGAATTGATTTGGCTGATAATCAATGAAAATAAATACGTAGGATGTGCGTATATTATTCTATTCGCATAGTGATTTGATTCAGATTCGAGCACATAATTTCGAGATAGTTATATCAATCCGAGTTGTCATTTTTCACTCGATTTTCGACGGCGAACCTGGATATGGATTATTGATTGGTTCTGGATATTCTCTATCATAGTTATGGCTATGCAAGGAGAATGACGGTTTCTAATCAAAAAAACAAATCTGTGCCCGCACTAGGAAATCGGGTGGACGATGCTAGTTCGGAAGTGAAATTGTGTGATCGAGTGAGCGATCAGATTGGTATAGCGTACGGATGATATGTACATCGTATGGATTTGAATGAAATTGATATTGAAAAGAGTAATCAAATTGGAATATTTGATTTTGAATAAACAAAGCTATATATCTTTGTTATATGTAAGATGAAACTCCACTTGTTAAATCTATTGCCGGAAGAAAAGAATTTTTGAAAGTGTTTGAAGTATAAAAGGAGTTTTATACAAGTTTGAAGAGATCCAAAGTTTTTAAAAATTATATATATCTAAATATATATATATATATAAAGGATCTTATGAGGATTATGGAAAAAGGTTTTGGGAACCTTTGGATTTGAAGAGGCTTTTGATTTTTGGGTAAAATCAATATTAAAATTTGGAAAACCTAGTTTGAGAATTACCGATTTTGGGATAATCGATTTTATGTAAAGGAGCTTTGTATGAGATCATACTAGGTGTATGATTTGAAAGATACTATATGTATAGTATAAAGTATTTTGACGATCGCTCTGGGGGAAAAGGCGCTCCCTTGAAATAAACTTCTCAGGAGTGCCACTGGGTGGTGCTGCCTTGAGCCCCAAGGGGGGGTTCTAAAGTTGATCCTGTGAGGAGTCCGGACAAACTAGTTCCTGAGGATTATTGGGTAGCGAAAGTCGAGGGCGTTGATGCCTACAGGGGCATTTGGGTTATGCTGTGATGACAGTGTAACTCGATGTCACTGCAATCTACTGTAGGGACTGTAGCGAAAATCGCGTGGAGGTTGAGTGCCAACAGTCTACACTTGATTTTGCCGGGAAGGCAACGCAACATCGGTAGACTGCGATCTATGGTCGAGTGGAGTGGAGAAGTTTCATTCTTTTGGCAGCAAAATTCGAGGGCGTTGATGCCTATAGTTATATGGGTTTTAGCTGTGATAGCTACGTAACCCCAGTTGTAGCTGCGATCTGTATTGGGTTCCATGGTGTAATCGAGGGGCGCGGATGCCTACAGTTATCTATGGATTTTATCGGGATGACAACATAACCATCGGGTTAACCGCGACCATGGATGGGGGTGACGATTCTCAGAGAATTTTAACCAAAAATATTTCCTCTATTTTCAAAAGCTGTTTTCTATACTTTCAATAAAATTATTTTCCAAGTATTTTCACTTGATGTTGAAAATGGGTCTGCTAAGTACTTATAGATTTTTAGTTCTACGCCTGATCAATGTATGACTGAATTTCTGTGAGAACAAGGATGGACTGGTCGAGACATCGAGTTATAAAAAAATTATTTTTATAAAGAGCTATTTTATTAGTATGATGTGAATTTAAAAGTATTTCTAAATTTTTTAAATAAAAGTGTTGGAATTTTGGGGAAATAAAAGGAAATCCAAACTGGAATTTTAATGAAGTGATTTTGTAATTAAAATCGAATATATTGATTTAGAAATTGGAAGAAAGCTAATTGGTTAAATTATTATTCGATAGAGTATATTAATAAAGTTAACTCGGATAAATAAAATGGATTGTGAATTAATAATGGAATTTGGAAATGAATTCGAATTGTAAATAGAATTCGACTTGGATTTGATAATGAATTAAATAAGTGGAGATGCTATAAAAAATAGAAATAAAAATAGAGTTGGATTAAAATAGTGATGGTTTGAATTACAAATAAAATTCGAGGGTGATTTGAATAATATTTAATGAAATTTGCAAGTAAATTAGATATAAGAGAAGTGGTGTCATATGAAATAGAGTGATTATAATAGAAATGGTTTGAGATGCAAAACAAAACCCAAGTGAATAGAAATAAACTGAGAATGGCCTTGTATTAATAAAATAAATTCGAAAATGAATTAAGTAAGTAAATGAAAATTTTAAATGGGTTAATTGAATTAAATAATAATTGGATGAAATCTGATTGAATAAAAACTAAATCAAAATTGTGATTGGAATTGGATTATCAGACTGAACTTAAGTTCGGTGCCATATTAATTTGAAGTATAAATGAGTTAAGTATGTGCTTGGATATTATTTTGATAAATTGAGAAGGTGAATTTAAAATTAAAATTTAAAATGGATGGGCTAACTGAATTTAATGGAAGTTGATTAAATGAGAATCAAATAGAAGTAAACTTAAGTTTGATGTTGGAATAAATTAAAGTAAATTCACTTAAGTTTAAAATTTATGGAAGCTTGGCTTCGGATAAGGGTGAAAGCCCGTTAAATAAAAGCTTGGATTGGATTAAATTGGGAATGGCTAGTAGTATATAAGAGTGGAATGTGTCGAGCTAAATAAATGATTGGTGAATAAATTAGAAATGAAATGGAATTAAATACAGAATGAGTTGAATTTAAAGTAGTTATAAACTAAAATAGATACTTTATTAAGCGAATATCGTCGAAATTGCATAACAATAATTGTCGTTTGGCGTAAACAAAAGCAATTAAATTTCTGTGAGTTGATAGAGATTAAATAAATTGGTTTTAGAATTAATTGAATTGAATATGAGCTTGTTTGGATTAAAAAAAATTGAATATAAGCACTTGAGTTGTAACCTAATAAAATTGAATGAAATGGCTTATGAATTAGTTGAAAGCAATTGAATTATCTTTAAAGTTATATAAATTGCTTATGGTAAGCGTTCGGTGTTTGTTGCTTTTGAAATGATTGTGTTTAGCTATTGAATATAAGTGAAATGCTAATAGATTTTCTATATTTGGTACTTACACATTTAATTTGAGTAAGTACAGGTACCTGAACGCCATTTGGCTGGATTGGATTGTGCTAATTGCTTAAATCAATAAGCCGCTTGCTTAAAATTCTAAATAAAGGTACGCTTACGCAATAAAAATAGGAAATATGAACTGTTTTTGCTTTTTCCGACCGTGTGGGTCGATGTATATATATTTATATCTCTTGTCAAATTGCAAAAGCTCCTCCGTACAAAGGAGACTCTGCCAAAATTTTCGAAAATTTTGGGAGCTAGAATTTTTTTTTGAAAAGAATTTTGTTAGCAACAAAACGATTTTAATATGAAACTGAAATAAATCAGCGAATGAAATTAATTTAAAATAATGGTGCGAATTAAATTCAATATTCAGAATTAAAGACAAACTGAATCCATATGGAAATGGGAAAAGCTAATTTAAATAGAAATGGGTATGAAACTTATGTAGGAAAATGTATATAGTGATTTCGAAGGTTACGATTGGATATTATTGCTAAGTAGGTTATGCAGATATTAAAGGGAAAAGAAAATTGGATGTGATTCCAAAAGATAAATTTGAATTGCCCGACAAAAAGGTATGTATTTAAGTTTCTGTATGAAATTGGATTGGGTTTTTGATCTAGCCACTTGGCTTTCTGTTTTCTTTATGGAATTTGGGAGCCCGTAGAGGCATTTTGTAGTTGTACCGAGCTAGCCGCGCAAAGGAGGCGCTGGCAAAAGTTTTTGAAAAACAAGGGAGTTAGAAAAATTTTGAGAAAATTTTGATAATTTAAAGATTTGGTTTTAAATTGAAATTTGAATGTTCGAGAAAAAGGGTATTATTTGGAAACTGTGGAAGAGTTTGGGAAGTTAGCAAGAATGATAAGGGGTCTTTTATAAAGGATAGATGGTAGGATGTTGAAAAGTTGGTTTTGGGGAAAAGGTAAACAGGCATTGGATCATTCTTCCTAATTAGTAATTTCGGGGACGAAATTCTTTTAAGGGGGAGGAATGTGACGACCCGGATTTTTAAACAATTTAAATTTGAATAGTTAATTGATTTTAAATATTTAAAGATAATATTAACTTGAATTCAAGATATCAATATTTACTTGATAATTAAATCATTGAATTATATAGTTTAAATTATTGAATTATATAATTTGAAATTGGATAAAATATTGAATATGAGATTTTAAGGCTGTTAAAAATTAATTTAAAGGCTTATCAAAATTTATATGGATGATACTGAAGATAGTAAAGGTGTTAAAATTGATTCGGAAGTGTTTTGTTAAGTTTTGAAATTTCATCGTTTAAATTGAGTTTAAAAATAGCCTTCCGAGACGCAGTCTCAGAATTCGATTAAACCTGTTCCATTGGATCTGTAATAGTTAGTTATTATCGGATTTTAATTTTCGTAGCAATCGGAGTTGTTGTTTGACGCTGGCAGCTCAAAACGCTTAGAACTATTTTAATCGATTTTTATTTAAAATTGATCGTTTACTTCCGTAACTCGCACATACGATCAAATTAGCCTCCGAAACACGTTCCATTGTGTTCGAAATGCGAGTAGAATACTATAAACGCCTGTCGGCATGTCTGATTCTGGGTTCGGGATTTCGCGTTATGCAACGAGATATTTTTAATTTTTAATTATTTAGTGTTCACGCGTATGCTAGAAGCTTCCTTAACCTTATACCGTATTCTCATCCCCTCTCTAACTTTTAACAGTAACTCGAACTCATAAAAAAAAGGGCCGAAGCCTTTTAGTAAAAAAGGAAAATCGAAACCAATTATAAGTTTAATTTAAATTTCTCTTCGAAGCTTTGTTGTGGGTTGTGAGGGCGGCATCGGTGTAAGGTGCTAGATGTTGTTCGACGACGAGCAAAAGGGGTTTTTAGGGTTTCAATTATCGTGATGTCGACTCAAGTCGGCATAGGGAAGGCCGCAACGTCGTTCGCGTGATTAAAGGGGCTCCGGCATCTCGTTGTCGCTAAAAGCTAGTAGCGCATCATTCGATTGGGGAGGAATCGTGCGTTTGGGGGGGAGGTCGCGCTGTTTTGGACCTCGCGGTTGTGCTGCCTGGGCAAGTGATCGTGGAACGATGTGATGGAGAGGGGGTTGTAGGACGTGATGTAATGAGCAGGTCGAGCAGTTTAGTGGAGAGATGAGCGAGTTGGGAGGCTTACAAGTTTCGGCCAGGGTGACGATGGAACTGGAAAGAGGTGGCATCGATCTTTGGAGAGAAGGATTTCAAATTAATTAAGGTAATTTTATTTATAACCAATTTTAAATTAAAGTTAATTTTAAAATAAATCATATGAAGTTCATTAATCCATATTAAAGTCATATGAGGTCCAAGGATCGTGAAACAAGTCAAGTTTGGTTCATAGTTATTGAGATTCCTTCGAGGTTGCAGGTATTGTTTGTGGTTAATTCAAATAAATTAAATGTTTGAATTTGTGCTGTTAATAATAATAATAATAATAATAATAATAATAATAACTGAATTAGATCAAATTATTAATAAAATTATAAAATGTTTATACAAGGTCGAAGCCGTGAAGCCAAGCCGAGATTGGATCGGATTTGCAAACCGAAAATCAAAAGTGAGTAAATCTCGCTCTGTTGGATTTTTATTTAAATTTAAATGGTTAAATTTAAATATTTGATTGAATGGTTGAATTGATTTGATGTGCACTGTGAATTGATGATCTGTTGATTTTGGTTATTGGTTGATTCTCGAGTTGATTGCTGTTTGACTCGAAGCGTTTGGGTTTTAAACTAAAATCATAAATAAGAAAATAGTTTTGTTTAAAATCAATAAGAGCTTAATGATCGGTGATCCATTAAATAGGTAGGATAATTTAAATGGAAAATTAATTAATTAAATTAATTAATGATTTGGGTTAATTAATTAAGTTTATATTAAATTGGAATGATCATTGGGTGGTTTAATAAGTAATTACCTAATGTGATGAATAAAATATAATTACTTTGTGAAATTAATCAAGGGATTAATTAAAATAGTTAATTAAGGAACAATTAATTTATTTGGTGAAGTAAATAAAAGGGTAGATAATTACAGGTTGAGATTGATCGAGAATGATTAATACGGTGGTTGAATTAAAGAAATTGATTTAGATTGGAACAAATTAAAATATAATTGGTAATCATTAATTTATATCATCATTAATGTAATTAAAAAAAATTGATTAATTAAGATTTAATCAATTCGATAAATAACGACTTATGAGAAATTAATTACTATAAGTAATTAAGAATTAATGTAATTAATATAGATAATTAATTTATGAAGTAATTAATTAATTCATGAAGTAATTGAGATTTCTTATTGAATCTTGGGTTAAGAATAATTAATATCGTGAAATTAATTAAAGATAATTACATGGATGTAACTGAAGAATAATTAATCCAGGGTGATTAATTAAGATGGATAAATGAAGGGTTGACTAATTTATTGATTTGAAATCAATTAATGTTAAATGAAGGAATCAAAGTGATTGAGGTTAGAAATTCAATTCGAATCAATTGAATTAATTTAGAAGTGATCAACTTCGCTTATGGATGATTGAATGGTATTGGATGCTTTGAATGAGTTGTTATCTCTGACATGAAATGAATGTGTATTTCGTATGGATGACTTGGGATAGGATGACATGAGACTCGAAGAGGCCGGATCGGGTATTGGGAGATACCCGAAACCACTTCGAATTTCTTATAAATTGATATGAGAAATTGATAGGTTGGAATGATTGGATTTGAATGAATTGTATTATTAAATCTAAATTTTGGACACTTAGAAAACTTATTTTGAAAATAAGTAATGTCTATAGCAAATTGACTTGTAAAATTTGTTTGAGTTACACGGGTTTTTTTTATGAGTTGTTGCTTGGTATTCTATGTTAGTTGGGTTTACTCACGCTGGTTTCCAGCCTGACCCGGGTGTTACTTTGGTGTAATGCTCGGGTCAGATCGAGTATTATAGATTTCCAGGTAGGTACGTTCTGGAGCTCAGAAGACGAGCTGGATGGCAAGAGAGTATAGAGTATTTCCGCTGTGTTTATATTATTGTTAATCTGAGTCATGATAATTGTATATGTTCAGTGATTGTATATATGTGAAACTCTGATGTATATTAAATGTAATCGACAGATATAGTATTCTTTTGTAAACTGTTATAATTTATTATTATATTTTATCCGCTGCGAATGTGAGATGTTTGGTGTTTCTGTTCTTCTTCTTCTATCTCTTTCTTCTTTTTCATAACTATCTGGGATTTTCGGAATCGAAAATTTCAGGTCGTTACACATCATTTAGTAGAAAACTGATACCAAAATAGTGCAGAATTTATATGTAGTAGTTGTTTGATTAGAACTCATGGTTGGTTATTTTACAAATAATTTTCACTATTAAATAAATCAAAACTAATACCTATATGTATGAAAAACTGTTACCTAGTTTCTGTTTGAAAAACTGATATCAATGCAAAAATGATACCCATAAACTGCCACTATTAACATTACAGATACTAATAATATAATATTCATTCACCAATAAGAAAAACTGACAGCTTCTTATTGTTGATATAGATCCTCAACTGAAAAAAATGTAGATGAAGTTGAAGACACAACTGCTGACCCTAATACAGAACAAGTCCTCCAAACAACTGAAAACGAAAGTACATGCATGGAGACCGAAGCAACAACTAAAATGCATGAAAATGTGCTTCAACCAAATGAAGATACAACTATGGACACAAAAGGAAAAAGTGAAGACACGTTGAACAAAACAAATTAAACAGTGTTGCGAACAAATAAAGATAAAATGGCACAAAAAGAAATAGAAGAGGCTCAAAAATTGGAAGAAGATACCAATAAAGAAAGCAAACTTGCATAGTACAATGATGTAGTACTAGACCTATCACCTCCATCTTTCAGTCTCAATATCACATAGCAGTTGCAAGAGGGAATAATAGAAAAGGACAAAGAAAACAAACCAGCAAAACCTCCTGGTCGGGAAAAGAAACAAACGGTTCAAAAACCAGCTTCTTATGTGAAAACAATAAAAACAAGAGAAAGGAAAAAAAAAAGCCCCAGCTTTGAATGTGGTCAGAGAATGATAAAAACAGGGAAAAAACCGAGACTTGAAGAAAATAAAAATGATGAAAAACTAGAAGAAAATGAAAATGATGAAACAAAAAATGTAGAAGAGTCAATCCCAATGCCAATTCAAGTAATAGAGCTAACACTTTCAAATTTAGGACTAGGACACTGCAGCAAAACCTTGGCATACTTGAATACAGAACAAAAAAACACAATCAAAACTTTCTTTGCTGTGGCATCATCACAAGAGCAAGTTTACAAACATTTATACTAATGCTACATATTAAAATAACATTGTATAATTGATATGTATCTTATTTTCTTAAAACAGAGATGTAGCATGGGCAGACAAAGACACAACTAGAGGAGGATGTACAATAGCAAAAAAAGTACTATGACAACTTCTTGAAGAAAATGCCACACATGGATTGGTAGACACCTTTTTTGCTTAATAATAATGCTACCAATAAAAGAAATTACAAAAAATAATGTCTAATAGTTATTTCCAATGTTATTTATACCAAAACTGATACGTATACATAACCAAAGTGATACCTAATTACTATTTGTTAGTGATGGTATATTAGTTGAATTATTTATTAACCATCATGTATGACAAAATAAGTACCAAAATAGTGAAAAACTAATTCCTAGTAGTAGTTGATTTAAATTCATGCTTACTTTTGTTTTCTAGTAGCAGTTGATGTAATACCATATGCAAAACTGATACTAGGTCAGTGCAAAAATGATACTCAGAAGCTGTTTCATCATATTTCATGCTTAATTATTCTTGTAATTTGTAATATATATTACCACTATTTAAATTAAGATACTAATTATTATTGAATATTGCTTCACTAATAACAACAACTTACATTTTCATGTTGTTAATATAGATAATTGACTGGTGTTTATCTAAATGCGGGCTGAAAGAGCACAACTACGCATTAACAACAATAATGGCGGTAAATAAAACTTTAATATGCAATAATATCATAAATGCTACATATATTGAATTCAAACCTATTTTTTTATTTAACAGCAATCTATAGTTTTCAATGTACATGGAATTATAAAATCTTTAGTGATGCCTTTCCTTGAACAAATTGTGGATGATGAATACACAGATGCTATACATTTTCCTTGCATTGTGAATACCATTGGACATTAGTAACTTGGACATACCTACCAATGCAATGGAGCAATCTAGAATCTAGACGTCCTAGATGTAGGATCATTTTCACCATAGAGGGGGGTGGATAGGGTGATATTAATAAGATTGAAAATAAATTCGGAAATAAAAACAATCACAGATAATAATGCAGTAGAGATCACATACAAATTTACCCAGTTTCGGCAAAACCCTGCCTACGTGCTGCCTCCAAGGTTTCTATTAGAAATTAAGTAGTCGGAAGCTTACACATGGAAACTTGCGACACCCGCTAATGACTAACCTAACTCTACGCTCAAAATCCTACCATAATTCAATTACTGAGTTGCAAATTCTCGAACTACACCACCGTAGTTCGTAACCTAGTATACAACTAGAGTTTCACAAATTTTAAAATAAAATAACAAAATAAAACAAAAAAAACTAAAAAAAACTAACTAATTAAAAGTCTAAGCCCAAACTAAAATAGGACCGGCCCACTTAAACTATAACACAAGAAAAATAAGGACGTTTCCCTTTTCTCTTCAATTCGTATGCTCTGGCCTATCTTTCTTCGTTCCTCTTCAAAAAATTAGGCCTTCGTTCGATTGAAGCCGCCGCTTCTAGAATTGATCGATTGAGTTGTATTTTTGTTTCTGGTTGCTTCGTCAATCGATTTGCTTAAGTTTCTCTCGGTAGATTCAATTGATTCGAGCTTGAATGACATGAAATTGGTATGTGATTTATGCTTTATTTTACTTGTTGATTTGTTTGAACTTGAATGCCTGAATGCTGATGATGATGTGGGAATTTATAGGGAATAAAACCCTAAATCATCATTCGTATATTTTCTATTTGAATTCTTCATGACATTTGCTTGGCCGTTCTATTTTTCTTAAATGATGTTGATTGCACCGACTTGTTCAATAGTTGATGGATTCGAATTTCTTGAGTCGGTTTCGTTCTTTTTTCTCCTTGATTTTTCCATGTGATCGAAATTGCTTTGGGTCAGTTCTTATAACTTCAGCATTTGAAATTGTGAATATTTTGACTTTTAATTTTGTGTTTATCACCTGCGAGTTCAATAAGAAAAAATTTATGGCTTTGACTTTCAATTCACTGACTTGTTCATTTCGAAATTCACTGCAACGTCATTTGAAATGTGACTTGCAACTGTGATCACTATAACCATATAAACATGTATATACATACATATATGTATGTATATAAGTGTATGATTTTTATGCCTATCTACTTGGTTGGCTTGATGTCCCTACTGTGTTGAGTTTTGTGGTTTGGTTCACTGGTCGCTATGAGCCTGGCCATTGTTTCACTTATATGGTCATGATAGCCTTGCATATATATACTTGAAGTTTAGTCATCACTGCATATATACATGTCATGCATGCATATCCTCTGTCCTCTTTGAATGTTTGCATATGATTATTCATTTGTGTGCACTTTGTCTTGTTCATGCCTCTGAACTGATATATGTGTTCATGCATTTGAATCTTTATGTTTCATGTTGAAAGGATGAACTCGAACTTGAACTGGTTTGAATGGTTGCACATGGTTGGTCTTCGCCGTTGCTTCTGATCTGGGTTCACTTTGTTATTATAGTCAAGTCAAGTATACATTTGTTTGCATGTAAAGTGGTCGAGTTCAATGATGGTCTCCATGCATCTGCTCTATCCTTGTTGCAACCCTTATGCAGGCTTGTACTTTTGAAACTGTCAGCATATTATTGTGAACTGGTTTATTTACTGCACTACATATGTGCACTTGATTTTAGAGTGGTCTGGTCTTCATAAGTCTTCATTATGTTGGTGGTGTGTGTACTCATGTCTGGCGTGTTGGTTGAGGCTTCATTTGCATGTATGCTGGTCTACACCATATATTATATGATCTGGTAATGTTCATGTGGTCTTGAACATTATCTGGTTTGTGTTGCATCTCATTTTCATTTTGGAGTCTGGTCTTTGTATTGCTTTTGATCATTGTATTATACCGGTGGTCTTCATGTTTAGTTGTTGTGCTCTTGTTTTCACTTGCTTTGTACATGGTTGCCTATTAACTTGTTGTTGCATTTGATTCTTCAAGTGTACTTTTGTATTCATGTGAATCTTCATGTTGGCTCGTTGTTGTTGCATTTTTGGTCCAGACTTATATGCACTTGAGTCGAATCCAGCCTAGAATCGGGTTTGACCTCGTGCTCACCAGTCCCTGCAGTTTTATCAGATAAGTATATATCCGTGTGCACGGCCTTGTGACATGTATAGTGATATACTGTGCATATTACAAGCTGTTCGTGTAAGATGAAATCAAAAGAAATGATGACGAAAAACCCAATTAACCGAGCCAAATAATATTTTGAAAACATACTTTAATTTGCACTGCAAAATATTTTCTTTTTCAATTTTACCACGTCAGTGTTTATTTTGCAGATAGCTCAGATACTGGATTTAGGATGGAGCAGAGTTGAAGATAAAAATACGAGTGTTGAGTGACTATGTAGTGAGATTTAAATTGTAAAGTGAAAATTTATTTTGTAATTCAAATTGAATTGTAATTGAAATCGTGCAAATGTAGTGAGAGCTGAAATTTGTATTATTCAAATTGGTTATAAAATATTTGTTTGAATAAAATATTTGTTTGAATATAAATTCTGAGTTATTTATTTTATTCAACAAATATTTATTTAATTATGTGATATCAAATACATTTAAATGTATATGTGTGTGTGTGTGCGTGTTCGTTATCATCAAATAAAAATCATATACTAGCATATTCTACACTAGAAGGAATTCTAAACAACCCTAGTCTAAAGCATGCAATGATATTGGCATGATATATTTTTGTAATGAAATAAAGTAATATAATTGAAACAAATTGAACATTAGCTAACTTCGTATCATTTTGTTTTCAATAGAGAAATAAAGTTGCAGAAATACTAAAAGAACTTTGGAAAAAGAAAAACATACAGGATAAGGAGGTGGAGGCAAATGAAATGCATTAGATACCATGTGTACAGCAAGAATCAGACACGTAAGTTGTTTATGTTCTTTAAAATGACACCTACTAACTGTTAAACTGACATTGCAAATTTTCTTTTAAACTGATACCCAGATACTGCAAATTACAAACAAAAACTGATACTCAAAATTACCTACTGACAAAAATTACTAACTGCTAAACTGATACCTAGAAACTGAAAATTACAGATAAAAACTGATACCTTGATACTGAAAATGATACTTAGTGACTGCTAAATAAATATTGCAAACTATAGACCAAAACGAATACCTAGATACACAAAACTGATATTGCAAATTTTCTTTTAAATGGGCTTGACTGTGGTATACACGTGATGATATTCATCATATCAATGAACAAAAGCCAAAAACCACTCAAAATAGCCCATGAACAAATGCTGAAATCTAGAGCAAGAATTGTACTTGAGATATTGACCGACAAAGAGCACTCTTGAAGCTTAGCCAAGTTCGTGTCAAGTTTGGAAGAGGAAAGATAAATGAACAAATCAATCAGTTTGCAAAAAGTGCTACCAATTTCATATGAACTAGTGTACGTATTAGATATTTTTTTAATATGTAATTGAATTTAATTTCTGTTTTAATGTTGATATAATCAATGCTTGATATTACTATAATTTGTTGTACAAGCTATGAACATATTTCTGGTGATGTAAAAATTAGATTTCGTTAATTTCTATCACAGTTTATATTTTGTTAACATATTTTTTTTGAACAGCGTTGACTACGGAATATATGCCATGATTTACATTGCATCACCGAACATAAACATGATTCCAATAAAAATCCAACAACACACTGTTTTCAAAACTAGAGCAAAAATAGAAATAGACATATTGACAGATAGCAAGCACTGTTGGAATGTAGCTGATAACCTGTCAAGCAATGCAGAAGGTGTAGAAATCGAGAATTTTGTGTGTTAAAGTAAATCATTGCGTTGTTTCACAATTAAATTTGGTGCTTGTGAAGTAATGATGTTCTGTTACAATTCGGAACTTGTAATGTAATGATGTTATGTTCTTAAAACAATGTTGATCTTACTTGTAAAAACAATGCTAATCTGCTGGAGAGATATGTTGTAGTTGATGTTCTTTTCTTTTCCTGTTGTTTATATTATAACAAGATTATGTATTATATGTTCTATCATGCAACTATTGATTCTACATAATATTATCAGTTTTATAATGCAACTATCAGTTGTATAATGATATTATCGGATTTCATATCATATTTCAGTACAAAACAGTAACAAGTTATCAGTTCTAATAACTAAAAGTATCATTTTTGCTAAAACTGACACTTAACATACTTTATGGAACAACAATTAGTGCTGGTGTCAGTTTTTGCTAATACTAGATACCATTCTAATTATTTATCAGTACTAGTGTCAGTTCTAGCATGTATTATAATACACGAAATAGATACTAAAAACTAACCAAAACTGATACTAAAGTCCTTTATATCCAATCAAACAAACATTATCTCCAACCAATAGATAACATGTATCAATTCAATTGTCTTCTTCAATCAATTAGACAATGATTATCACATCACATATACTATGCTGTCAACTTAGCTGTAAATAAGTAAAATATACAAAATTAAACGAAGCTGATATCACACAACAAAAAAATGATACCATATTTTATACCAACAGAATACGAAAAATGATACTAAACAGCTGATAATAACAATATGCAACATATATCAAGACTAATGATTGAAAAAAAATAAACACCAAAACTGATACTGTAAAAATACATTATTAATATTAAAACTGATACTATAATTTATACTAAATAGGTGAAATTAAATCAATTTAATAGTATGCTATACTAAATAAAAAGTAATAACAAGGTTCAATTACAATAAACCACCAAAACAAATCACGCATCCACTTATTAATCTGAATAAATTAAAATCTAAAATCAGACAATATCCTCTGCGAAGCTTGACAACTCTGTTTATTATCACCAAACTGCTTGCACTCGCCACATCTATTTTGTTTGTTCTAAAAATATGAATATCCTCCTTTGCACTTGATTGATGGTCTACCAGCGCCACCTTTCTCCTATGGTGGCTTGATAACATCTTGAATGCTACCATCAACAAAAGGCCTATCATAATTTGAAATAGGATTTATAGCATTGGCATAAGAACATCGATAAGCATCAACAGTGAAATAATACTCAACAAAATCATACACAGATAACTTAGACTTGTTCATACACTTGATAACATGAGCACAAGGAAATCCTGTAATTTTCCATTGGTTGCAACTACAAACTCGTTCCTTCAAATCAACATAATGAGAGTTTGAAGATTTCACTTCAAAAGAAAAATCAGAAGATTTGTATACATCCCATCCAAATCTTTCTTCAATCAACTCACCTAAATGTAGCTCCATAGAAGGAAAAAGATTTGTTTTCCAAAAACGACACTCTTCTCTCCTCTTAGCCATTTGTTCCATAATCTTAACATGAATACCATCTAAGCATGAAGTAATAGGTAATGCTCGTTCATCTAAAATCTAACTATTAAAACTTTCTACAACATTCAAACTATATTCACTATAACGTTTCCCTGGAAAAAATAAATCCACCCACTTATCAAAAGGCTTATCCTTTAGAAAAATTCACACCAGCAACACCACCAATTTGACAAAACTTAGAATGTGCTCCTTCAAATTCATATAGATTAGAAGCTCTAGAACACATTTTGAATAGACAACAATAGATCATTTGCATTTTTGGCTTTTACCACTAAAAGAATATTTTATTCCATATGCAAATAACAATAACTATGATAATCTAAAGGAAAAACATCACGAACACCTGAAAGCAAACCTTGGTAGCGATCTGACATAAAAACCAAATTTGATCGTCTTGAAGCACTTGTTTTAAATGATTCAAAATTCATGTCCACTTATCCATATTTTCTAGAGAAACTATGCTCATAGCTAAAGGTAATAAACCCGCAAACGTCAAAAATAATTAGTATAAAAAAACTAAAACTAATTATGACCATAAATTTGAAACTATTCATGAAACTAATACTAACATTAAAAAAACTAACACCAAAAACCTGATACGACCATTATAAAAATATTGATAACCATGACATTATGCACATTAATCTTCATTCTAACATAACAAAGTAATGTACATTAACTTATATTATGATACAAATGAAATTCCAATACTACACAACCATATATGATACCGTATATTAACATACATGAACCCGAAACTAACATTATACATGAACCGATACTAAAGATCGGCTAAGCAGTTTGAAATTATGATACCAAATACAAACTTACAATTCAATATAATACAAATTCTGATACTAAAAACTTGCTAACTATAAATTACATATCTTAAAACCGACACCAAATTAATACAAATTATGATAACAAATTCATATTAATGCTAATACCAACTATTATGATCTCAATACAATTAAATCAAAACTGAAAACAAAGATATATCTTGATCATAATTTTTTGCAGTAGCACCCATCAAAACACCAGGACGTCCCTTCAAATGAGTAGCATCTAAGAATATCATAGGACGACAATGCTTGAAAACAAGTAATCAAGCACCAAAAGCAATAACCACCCTCTCAAATTCATTAGTACAAGGATCAACATCCATATCAACATAACTATCTGGATTAGACTTCTTCACTGCTTCCAAATACCAACTCAAATCATTGTAAGACAAAGCATCATTACCATGCAATTTCATTAATGTAATTTGTTTCCCATGATAAGCATAACCATAAGACAACTAAAAATTGTATTCTCTTCTAAAATCAACTATTATATCTTTGGGCTTTTTCCCAAGATAATTATGAATCTCGTCAATAATCAATGATTTAACAAATGAACTAGAAATATGTGGATTATTCATAACTCTAATACCAGCTTCACAAGAATGATCAGCAACTATATTTCTTATAAAAAAATTCTTCAATTCTCCAGAATCACAAGAACCATGGACTTTGAAAAGACGACCATCCTTATACGAAGAGCAAATTGTATTAACTCTTGTAGCACAATTCTTTAAAAATACTAATTCATACCCCATTTGAATTTGATATGCCATCAAAAATTCTCTAAAATGTTCACCTCCACCAAAGAAAAAACCAACAAAATCGAAAATGCATAACGTCGACCCTCTCCTCAACATATTTTTTTTAAATAACTTTTACCATTAACAATAACATTTGAACACACAGATCCAGTAGAAGATGAAGACGCATGAACATTAGATGAACTTAAAATAGAAGCATCATCAACATTTTGGAATTTAGAACCCTTAACCTTAACAATAAAACCAAAGAAGGAACTTTTCTTGTATAATTGAAAACAAATTATACTATGAATATCAGAATCAGTATCAACCATAATAACTTTGTCCTCAAGTACATAAGAAATTTGAATAGAAGAAGGAGTTAATTGAGACCAACATCGACATATCTCATTCTTCAAATCATACAAAGAGCAATCGATAAACAATCGAGTGCTAAAAGTATTATTATGCAACACGAACAAACAAAGAAGACTGTTATCACCACTGCAAAAAAAACATGAGTAAAAATATGTTCAATTTAGAACATAAATTTTCCATTTCATAAAACCAATACCTACCATATACAAAACTGATACATAATAACGTATAATCAAACTAAATAAACAAAAATTGGTACTAGGCAAAAAATAAAAATGATACCCAGAAACTGAACTGTTATCCCATTTTTGATCAAAACTGGAATATCAAGGTTGTGTGCGTTTCCACCACGACCGGAACAAGAAGAAGCAAGCAAGCGTATATAAGTCTAGGGTTTCACTCATGACTCAAGTATAAAAGTCCATTCAGTAACAAAGGTTTAAATTTTCATTCGACAATGTAGAGCGAAGTCTCATTCGGCATTCAAGATGCCTTGGTTCATCCGGCGTTCCCAATACAAGAGCTCATTCGGCACTCCCAAATATAGAAGCATTCGGCATTTCCAACTCATCACCGAACGAGCGCCACCGAATCACCTCCACTGGACCAAGCTCCACCGGTCCAAACCCACACCGAACCAACCCACACCGAACCAGACTCCACTCATCCTACCACCGGACCAACACTCCACTCAACCTACCACCGGACCAACACTCCACTCAACCTACCACCGAACCAACCTACCACCGGTCCAACCATCCCAGCTACGACCGAACCAAGCTCCGCCGAACCAGATGTGCCAGGCTAGATTTCTTCAGCCCAGGCCCACCAACAGCTATATACATCCAGGACCCCTGCCCCCAGCCTCACTCTATAAATAGAGGGGCAGGGGTACAACAATGGCGGACAAGTTTGAGTGCTCAAGCACGGATAGAACTTTCAAACAACA
Source organism: Allium cepa (assembly GCA_030765085.1). Lineage (NCBI taxonomy): Eukaryota > Viridiplantae > Streptophyta > Magnoliopsida > Asparagales > Amaryllidaceae > Allium > Allium cepa. Next base: position 98,378,623 of record CM060934.1, read on the forward strand.
TTCATATACTTGTATACAAAGCTTTGTACTTGTAATCTGAAGAGAAAAAGGAGAATACGATATAAAGTGGACGTAGGCACGTTCTGGCCGAACCACTATAAATCTGTGTGTCTTTTACAGTTTAGTCCCTGCTTTTTACATATTTGCATAAATCACCCAAATCACTAAGAACAACATATAATCAACTAAATCGTACGACTTTGAGGTGTTTGCCCATTTTTTGCGCAAACATTTTGGTGCTTTCATTGAGAGCAACTAGCGCCCGCTATATCGGATAGAAGTTTGGATTTGGGAGACAATGGCTAGGCTAAATAGTAGAAGGCAAAGGGCTGAGAGAAGCCAACCGGAAGGAAGTCAACAAGCATCCTCCGGAGCTGAGGAAGGACCGGCTTCGATCTACATAACCCGGGACGAAATGGAAGCCGTAACAAATTCACTGCAAGAGAGGTTGTTGAAGAGTCAACAGGAGATGATGCAGACTTTCTTGGAGCAAATGAGAGCTGCAGGGACCCAGAACTTAGGAACAGCTACAGCGGCGGTGGATGCAGGACAAGGAGCTAGGGTTATGGAACCCAATAGAGGACAGGATGCAGAGCCAGAGGGCAATCGACAAGGGCTTGGGGGCAGGCCCTCCAACACAGGAGGACCTTTGGAAGGAGTTCAACAGGCTAGAACCGACGTTGCTGCTAGCGAGCCACATGAAGAGTATGTACCGGAATTCCCTCGGGGGCAACCCCCGACAGACAACAGTGGATTGGTAGATATAATCAGGAAGACTGTGCGAGTTGGTTTGACCAACGGAGACTTGAAAGGGGTAAACAGGAGTCCGTTCGCTCGGGAAATAAGGATGGCTCAGAATCCACCTAAGTTCAAGCTACCTAGCGTGGAGGTATACGATGGCAAGGCAGACCCTACGGATCACTTGATGAGGTACACCAGACACATGGAGGTGCTGGGGGAATCGGAGGAAGTGATGGCTCGATGCTTCCCTTTGTACTTAACGGACTTAGCTGCGATGTGGTTTAGGCAGCTGGGAGAAGGATCTATCAGGACTTGGAGGGAATTGGTGGAAAGGTTTATGGGACAGTTTCGAGTTCATGTCAAGAGACCGAAGAACGTGATGACATTAACATCGGTAAAGCAAAGGATCGATGAATAGCTTAGAAACTTTCTAACTCAATTCAGTGCTGCAGTTGCTTCGATGGATCGGCCCGATCCATCGATGGTTTTAATGGCAGTAGTATCAAGAGTCAGGGAGAACTTGGATTTCAAGGTATCTCTGATACGAGATCCACCACGGGATCTCGACGAATTCTTTCACGAGGCAGAAAGGTTCCTTCGGCAAGAAGATGCGAGTACGGATTTAAAGTTAAAAAAGGTTAATGCAATTGAGGTTGGAGGACCATCCAGCAAAGGTTTGGATAAAGACAAAGGAAAAAGGAAGTTGGAGGATGATTCTAGAAATGCTAGGAAGCAATGGAAGGATCCAAAGTTTCCCACATACACAGGATTGAACGAGACGCTGGAGCGGATATACCTGGATACTCGGAATCGCTTTCCCTACCGGAGGCCGGCTAGGAGAGAACCAACAGAACGGGAAGGAACATCAGGAAGGCACTGTCTCTTCCATGATTTGGATGGACACGACACCAACAGCTGCAGGAACCTAAAGGACATAATTGAGGAGCATGTAAGGAATGGACAGCTGCCACAATATGTTGGACCTCGGAATGCAACGGCGGGGCAGGAGCAACCGCCGCCTACCTCAAGCTACGATGGCGGGAGGCCCAGGAATGATGGTAGGTTAATCATCCATTGACCAGGTTATTATGAAATAAGTAGCGAACTATTGGCAAGCAACCAAGTCATTTACACATGTACGGGGACGGAGATAGCCCCTAGGCATGCTCTGAATGATGATAAACTGCAATGCTATGGTTTGTGAAATTTATCTTTTGCTTTTGGATTGGACACTGCTTTTGTTTTTGGTTTTCGGTTTTGGAGCTTGGATTGAGCTCCTGGTTTTTCTTGCTTTTTGATTTGGATTTTCCTTTGAATGATTGTTTTCGGTTTTGGATGCTGGTTTGGATTTCTGGTTTTCTGGTTTTGATTTGGATTTTGGATGTGGATTTTGGATTGGATTTTGATTAGATTTTTATTCTGGTTTTCTGGCTTTGATTTGGATTTTGGATTGGATTTCGATTGGATTTTTATTTGATTTTTGATAAACGGTCGTCAGGTATGGATTATGCCTGGCAAGGGGTGAGTCGCTTCGCCCGAACATGGTAAATTGACTCATTCAGGTCGTCGAGTATGGACTATGCTCGGCAAGGGTCCGGAGTGACCAGGATTCGGCCTAGGACTTAGACCCTGTATTATCAATTGTTATTTTCAGGTCGTTGAGTATGGACTATGCTCCACAAGCGTCCGGAGGGACCAGGATTCGGCTTAGGACATAAGCCATGGCATTACACAGCGTCCAGGGACACTGGACCAAGGTCGTCAAGTGCAGATTACGCTTGGAAAGAACCCGGAGAGGTTAACACAGCGTCCAGGGACACTGGACCAAGGTCGTCAAGTGTGGATTACGCTTGGCAAGAACCCGGAGAGGTTAGCTCAACATCCAGGAATACTGGACCAAGGTCGTCAAGTGTGGATTACGCTTGGCAAGAACCCGGAGAGGTTAGCTCAACGTCCAGGGACACTGGACCAAGGCCGTCATGTGTGGATTACGCCCGACAAGAACACGATGAGGCTAGCTTAACATCCAGGGAGACTGGATCACGGCCGTCAGGTGTAGATTGCGCTTGGCAGGATCCCGGAGAGATCTTGGATTCAGTTATTGGCTATTGGATAAGAACGGTTTGGGGCTCGGTTGTCGAGTTCGGATGGACATGGAATTGGCTCAAGCTTTGGTTATTGGATTTGGAATTGGACATCGACTCGGAGCAGTCAAGGATGATATACTCTGGCAATATGGCTATGGACTTTGGATAATGGATTCGGAACTATTCAAAACACGCCTTATTATCACAAGGCATGTTTTGGGGGGCAAAGTGTTATCCCATTTTTGGTCAAAACTGGAATATCAAGGTTGTGTGCGTTTCCACCACGACCGGAACAAGAAGAAGCAAGCAAGCGTATATAAGTCTGGGGTTTCACTCATGACTCAAGTATAAAAGTCGATTCGGTATCAAAGGTTTAAAGTTTCATTCGGCAATGTAGAGCGAAGTCTCATTCGGCATTCAAGATGCCTTGGTTCATCCGGCGTTCCCAATACAAGAGCTCATTCGGCACTCCCAAATATAGAAGCATTCGGCATTCCCAACTCATCACCGAACGAGCGCCACCGAATCACCTCCACCGGACCAAGCTCCACCGGTCCAAACCCACACCGAACCAACCCACACCGAACCAGACTCCACTCATCCTACCACCGGACCAACACTCCACTCAACCTACCACCGGACCAACACTCCACTCAACCTACCACCGGACCAACCTACCACCGGTCCAACCATCCCAGCTACGACCGAACCAAGCTCCGTCGAACCAGATGTGCCAGGCTAGATTGCTTCAGCCCAGTCCCACCAGCAGCTATATACATCCAAGACCCCTGCCCCTAGCCTCACTCTATAAATAGAGGGGCAGGGGTACAACAATGGCGGACAAGTTTGAGAGCTCAAGCACGGATAGAACTTTCAAACAACATTCATATACTTGTATACAAAGCTTTGTACTTGTAATCTGAAGAGAAAAAGGAGAATACCATATAAAGTGGACGTAGGCACGTTCTGGCCGAACCACTATAAATTTGTGTGTCTTTTACAGTTTAGTCCCTGCTTTTTACATATTTGCATAAATCACCCAAATCACTAAGAACAACATATAATCAACTAAATCGTACGACTTTGAGGTGTTTGCCCATTTTTTGCGCAAACATGAACATAAAATCTGATACTTTTCAACTCTATCACAACTTTATATACAACCCCAAACATTGATACTTTTCGAATCATCCCAATATCAATGCAAGATATACATGACTAGTCAACCAAACCAAAAAATAAATTAAATGTAAAGCACATTAGAATACAATACTGCATAAAGAAACGAATTAACAAAAATACCTCCTGATGCTTCCAAAAGTTGCCATAGAAGAATGAACAAGCAAACAGGGAAAGAAAACTGCATTTAATTTGTAAAAAGGAACACAAATAGAAATCACAAACAACAAAATTGAACTTGATAGAAAAAGAAAATAATAATAATAGAAGCATACCTAAATAATCCAATTTGAATAAGAATGAGATCATGGTAGAATTATGAGAAGAACAAGATCGACAAAACCTATGACGGCCTAGGATTTTGAACATTTGAAATTGGAATATTTAATTGATTTTAAATATTTGAAAGTTAGTTTAACTTGAATTTCAAATGTCACTATTTATTTGGATAATTAATTTATTAGATTTAATAATTGAAAGATGGGTAAAATATTAAATTCGGAGTTTTATGCTTATTAAAAATATTTTAGAGGCGTATATAATTTATACTGAAAATACTGAAGATAGTAAAAGTGTTAAAAGTGAAACTGAAAGTGCTTTGGTTAGTTTTGAAGATACACCGTTTATATTGACATTTAAAAACAGCCTTCCGGGGCACAGTCTTGGAATTTTACGAAACTAGTCTTATTGGATCCATAATAGTGTATTATTTTCGGATTTTAAATTTCGTAGTGTTTGGAATTACCGTGTGAACGTACGGTAGATAAATGCGCTGAAATTTATATCGAAAATTCAATCCAAAAAGCTATCTTCTCCATACGATCGAGTTAAGACTCGGAACCTTTTCCATTGTGTTCGAAATAGGGGTTTAACATCGTAAACGTATAGCGGCATGCCTCAACGGGATGTAAAAAATTTGAGCTTCGAATTCAATACAATTTGAATTTGAATTTGAATTTAAATATAAATAATATAATTGCATTGAATAATGTACCAGCCTATGCAGACACGCAAGGCAATTTAGGACACGTGCTCTCCCTGAAGACACGCGTTTAAAAAAAGCCTTATCCTCCTCAATACGCACAACAGAAATTTCAATCAGAGAAAAAATGTTGTTCTCCTCTTCTTTCTTTTAAAAGCCTTCGGTTCGAATTAAAAAAATGAAAGCCCATATGAAATAAAATATACAAACCGAATTCCTTTCCCTCATTTGAGTCAATTAGAAATCAAGCAAGGCTCCTTTTCTTCTTTTCGTTCGAAATTCAAAAGGAAAATGGCCGATACTTGAAAGAAAAATTCAAGTCAAATTCATCATTCAAAAAAATTAAAAGAGAATAGCTTGCCGTTCGAACGAAGTCAGATGCGGCACGGGGTGGTTCAATTCGGTAGCTAGGGTTTCGCATCGAGGAGAGGGTGAGGCGACGACATCGTGGTCGCCACTGGTCTAGGTCATCGCATTGTTATGCATGTGGTCGAGCTAAACGACGACGGCGAGTTTGGCATTGGTGTAGTCACAATGGTGGCTCGGCAGCTCCAGGAGGCGATGGGTTGAGATCTTTCGTTGGCGAGATGCATGATGTTGATTCGCGGTCGTCGATTCGGTAGTGGGTGGATGCAGTGAGATATTTCATTTTTATATTTAAGTGAAAGTATAAATGTTTATAAAAAAATATAGGTATATACATAGAGAAGAATAAACATAAAAATATATCTATATGTTTAAGTATTCATACCTGTTTAATTTAAATGCATATAGAGATGGGGTTTTAGTTAACAGTTATGTTTTAACTTAATGAATACATATACGTTAGAAAAGGATATAAAGATATATACAAATATTTAGCTTACTGTTAATTTTAAAAATTGTTAAATGGTGAGTATGGTATATATACACTGTTATAAAGTTTATGTTTTGGTCAGAAAAGAAAATATACACATTTTCAATTACTAGTTTATTTTATAATAACGTATTATGATGATTGACCTATTTAATTATTTTAAGTTACTAAAATATTGTTAAAGGAAAATTAGTTTAAAATTAAATTAATAAATTGTAATTGACCTTTTTATTATTTAAAATATTAATAAATCGTATAATGTTTATACAAGGTCAAAAATAGTGGAGAGCAAGCTAGTTTGGGTCGGATTGCAAAACAGAAGTCAAATGTGAGTTAATCTCACTCTTTTGGATTACCGTTGATTTAAATAGTTTAAATTTAAATTATTGGATTGATGGCTTGAATTGATGATTTATTATCTATCCGGATGCCATATTATATATAATAGTAGTGTGTGTATATATATATATATATATATATATATATATATATATATATTGGAGTGATTGATTTCCCGCATTATATAGCGGATGAGACCCTATGCGCCCCGCATAATAGTGGATGACCCTGTATACCGTGATATCCCACTCGAAGTGGGATTAGTATTTTAATTGTTGACTAACAGTTGTGGAGCATGGAAACAGGTTGGAGGGATCCAATTGGATTCCTCAGAAATATTGAAATTGTTTTATAATTTGTGATATGATTCATTGACTATCTATGATAGATTATTGATTATATTGGGAATTGAAAATATTGGATGCTATGGTTTGATTGAATATGTTTGGGTATATTGAGTATCAAAAATATAAAGATTGGATTTTTAAAGGGAAATAAAAAGAGAATTTTCAAGTAAAATAATTATAGAGAATTTGGATGAATTAAAAAATGAATTGAAAAGGGATAAAAGTTGATTTTTAAATTCTAATAAATAAATTTCGAGTATGGGAAAGAGATTTGGAATAAATGGGAGTAAACGAATTTTTAAACTTAAGTGATATTTTTTAAAGAAATAAAGGATTTATTTTTAAATTCAATATTTAAAATAGTTTTGGAAGAGATAAAGAAGAATTTTGGGTAAAAGTATGAAATTGGTATTTTCAGTTTAAATAAGATTTTAAATCGTAATAAAGAAGTAAAATCTGAAATTAATGGGTATTGAAATAAAACTGAGTAAGTAAAGGAAACTAATTTAAAATGGAGTAAATTTTGGAAATCGATTTAGTTTTTGAAACTGTGTTTTAAAAGGAGGATGAGACTATGGAATTTATAAACTGGGTTTATAAAGTGAAATGAGATATCAGTGGATATTTGGAAGTATAAATTCGCGGTGGGAATTTATAAGGAAAGGGTGACTTGTTTTAAAAATAAGCAGTGGTTTTATTTTTAAAGGTGTGGGAAAGAAATTTACATGTTGGGACGTAAATTAAATTGGGATAAATCAGGAAGGATTTATAAATGATTAGACGGTTATATTGGAATGGAAAGTGAAATTTCGTGAAAAGTCAAGTTGTTTTCAAAACAGATTTTTAAAGTATAAGTTAAAAGTTCTAAAGCTGGTTTTAAAAGAATGTTTAGAAAGAAATTATTATTTAGTGGTTTTAAAATTTTTAATAGTAAATTTTTTTTAAAGTTAATTATATAAGGTATTTTAAAGTTTTAACGAGTATTATGATTTAAAAGATAATTATTTAGTATTTATACCTTATAGAATAACTTTTATTTTAAATTTAGTTGGCTTAAGTTTTACATGAGAAATTATTATAAAACTTCATAACTAGTATTTTAAATATAGTGTTTTAAATAGTTATTATTTTAAGTGTTTTAAAGTATATGTATTTTTGGATAAAGTGATTTAAATTATTTAAAAATCTAAAGTATTAAGACTTGGAGATTTTCAGTGGAAATAAAACAATTGGTTGGAAATTTATTCCGCGAGAGAAAATTTGATTTGAAACTATTTTCAAAGGGTTGAAGTGTAGAAAAATATCTTGCGAAGATATTTTGAAACAAATAATTTGGAAAATTATTAAGTCCCGATAGTTGCTTGTGAAAATTATATGATAGTTAAATATCTGACTATCATTATTGGCCAATGCGCTGATCGTTTCGAAGAGACGGTATCGGGTTTGCTTCATTACGGCGTGATAGGGGTTCTCGCTTTGTGTTTGGTTGCGAGTCGAGAGGCTGGCCGTAAAAGAAAATTCGAGGTACCACTGTATGCCATGGTGGGGCTGGGATGGTTGCAAAGCCTACCGGTTGCCACTGGCGCGGCCCATTACATTTTGTATCAGAGCTGAAGGTTAAGCGAGAACCTTGGCTCTAGCGGGGTTTACTCATTAGAAATAGAGTCAATGATACTCTAAGAATGAGTTTGAGTGTATTAATAGATATGAGAGTGTATTTGTTAGTGATATAAAAATTGTTTTATATTGTGTCTACTTATCGGTTGAGTGTTTATAAATTCTGGTCGGTGCAGTCTGGACAACTATATCGATAGGGATTTCTGAACTCTTAAACCAGGCAAACCGGCACAGTATTCTTTTAAAAGTGAGAAAAAGAAATAAGTTTGCCCAAATTATTTTTGTATATAAAAGAAATAATTTTTGTAAATTAATATAGTATATGGTTGCTAGGAAGTGATAATATTAAATTATTATCATTGTTGTATGGAAATTGAATAAGAATTGAAATCATAACTAAAAGCGAAGAAATAAATTCGTATAATCGAATGGAATTCATAAATGCGAAGTATAAATGTGATTTATAATTAAAATGAAACAAAATTCCAGAGTAATTCTGAATATGGATTGAAAGGATTTGGAATTCGAAAATCTGGAAAGTTTAAATTCCTTTGAGTTTGAAAGTGGTTTTCAAAAAGTTTTGGAGGAGTAATATGATACTTTTGGGAAATATTTTTAAATGGGATATTAAATCTAGTAATATTTGGAATCAAAAATATTTAAAAATGTTTTTGAAAAAGAATTAAAGCACTAAACTCTTTTCGGTCGCTAGACAATAACTTCGGTGATAACTACAGCATCATCGATGTTCATCTTCGAGTTTCCAAGAAAGGGATTGCTACCAGAATGTTTTGAATGGTATTTGTTTGCAAAATTTGGTTTGATTTGGAATGCAGGAATAATTTGATATACCAAAGGATTTTTGAATATGGTTGATTTCAAAAGTTGATATTGAAATGTTGAGGAATTGCTTAAACTCTGGAAGTTAATTAAAAATGCTTATGGAATAATAAATGGGTTTGAAAAACTTATAAAAATTTGAAATTTGTTTAGAATAAAATTTAACTTAAGAAGAGTTAAATTAAAATGAGTATGAAAACGAAATAAGTTGGAAAAGTAAACCTATTAAATGAAAGTAAATATAATTAGAGTAGTTAATGGAATTTAAATAAGTTGGAAAAAACTTATGGAAGTTTAAAAATTCAAATGGAAACGAAATTTAACTAAAACCAGTTAAATAAAAAGTGGATTTGAGGAAAGAGTCTAAGTTGATTAAATAAAATGGTCATTGTAATAAAATTTATTATGTTGAAAATTTTGAAAAGGGATGAATAAAATGATTTTGAATTCAGTGATTGGATATTATTGCTCAGTAGGATACATGTGTTTTAAAAGCAAAGGAAAAAAAATTGGTTTTGATTTCAGAAGATAAATTTGATTATCCGACAAAAGGTATGTGCTTAATTTGTTGTATGAAATTTGATGATTTTCTGATCTAGCCACTTGGCTTTTTGTTTTTTTTGAAATCTGGGGTCCGTAGGGGCATTTTGTAGATCTAGCCGCGCAAAGGAGGCACAGTGAAATTTTTCGAAAATTTAGGGAGTTTGAAAAATTTTGAGAAATTTTGATAATTTAAAATTTGATTTGAAATTAAAATTTGAAATGGTTGAGTAAGTGATATTGTTTGGAACCTATGGATAAGTTTAGAAAGTTAGTAAGAGTAATAGTGTCTTTAATAAGAAGATTGTTTTGGGTGTTGTTAAATGTTTGGTTTTGGGAAGTTGTTTAAAACTATTTGGATTGGAAAAATAGTTAACGGATTATGGATCATTCTTCTTAATTACTAATTTCAGGGACGAAATTCTTTTAAGAAGAGTAGAATGTGATGAGTCGGGATTTTGGACATTTGAAATTGGAATATTTTAATTGATTTTAAATATATGAAAGTTAGTTTAACTTGAATTTCAAATATCACTATTTATTTGGATAATTAATTTATTGGATTTAATAATTGGAAGTTGGGTAAAATATTAAATCCGGAGTTTTAAGCTTATGAAAAAAAATTCAGAGGCGTATATAATTTATATTGATAATACTGAAGATAGTAAAAGTGTTAAAAATGAAATTGAAAGTGTTTTGGTTAGTTTTGAAAATATATCATTTATATTGACATTTAAAAACAGCCTTCCGGGGTACAGTCTTAGAATTCGACAAAACTAGTCCTGTTGGATCCATAATAGTGTATCGGATTTCAAATTTTGTAGTGTTTGGAGTTATCGTGTGAACGTACGGTAGATAAACGCGCTGAAATATATGTCGAAAATTCAATATAATAACTGGTCCAAAAATCTATCTTCTCCATACGATCGAATTAGGACTCGGAACATTTTCCATTGCATTCGGAATATGGGTTTAACATTATAAACGCCTAGTGGCACACCTTTATAGGATGTAAAAAAATTAAGCTTCGAATTCAAAACAATTTGAATTTGAATTTATATAATATAATTGCACTGAATACTGTAGCAGCCTATGCAGACATGCAAGGCAATTCAGGACACATGCTCTCCCTGAAGACATACGTTAAAAAAATTAAAAGCCTTATCTTCCTCAATACGCGCAAAAGAAATTTCAATTAGAGAAAAAAATGTTGTTCTCCTCTTCTTCCTTTTAAAAGCCTTCAATTCGAATTAAAACGAAAAATGAAAGCCCAGATGAAATAAAATATACAGACCGAATCCCTTTCCCTCATTCGAATCAATTAGAAATCAAGCAAGGCTCCTCTTCTTCTTTTCGTTCGAAATTCAAAAGAAAAATGGACGATACTTGAAAGAAAAATTCAAGTCTAATTCATCATTCAAAAAAATAAAAGAGAATAGCTTGGCGTTCGAACGAAGTCAGACGCGGCATGAGGTGGTTCAATTTGGAAGCTAGGTTTTTGCATCGAGGAGAGGGTGAGGCGACGACATCGTGGTCGTTGTTGGTCTGGCTCGTCGCATTGCTTATGCATGTGGTCGATCTAAACAACAACGGCGAGTTTGGCATTGGTACATTCATGATGGTGGCTCGGCAGCTCCAAGAGGCGATGGGTTGAGATCTCTGGGTGGGGCAACGCATGCTGTTGATTCGCGGTCGTCGATTTTGTAGTGGGTGAATGCAGTGAGGTCTTTCGTTTTTATATTTAAGTGAAAGTATAAATGTTTATAAAAAAAATATAGGTATATATACAGAGAAGAATACACATAAAAATATATCTACAAATTTAAGTAATCATACCTGTTTAATTTAAATGCATATAGAGATGGGGTTTTAGTTAACAGTTATGTTTTAAATTAATGAATACATATACATTAGAAAAGGATATAAACGTATATACAAATATTTAGCTTACTATTAATTTTTAAAATTGTTAAATAGTGACTATGGTATATATAGACTGTTATAAAATTTATGTTTTGGTCAGAAAAGAAAATATACACATTTTCAATTACTAGTTTATTTTATACTAACGTATTATGGTGACTGACCTATTTAATTATTTTAAGTTACTAAAGGATTTTTAAAGAAAAATTAGTTTAAAATTAAATTAACAAATTGTAATTGACCTTTCGATTATTTAAAATATTAATAAATCGTATAATGTTTATACAAGGTCAAAAATAGTGGAGAGACAAGTCGGTTTGGGTCGGATTGCAAAACAGAAGTCAAAGGTGAGTTAATCTCAATCTTTAGGATTACCATTAATTTAAATAGTTTAAACTTAAATTATTGGATTGATGGCTTCAATTGATGATTTATTATCTGTCTGGATGTGATATATATATAATAGTAGTATATACATTGGAGTGATTGATTTCCCGCATTATATAACGGATGAGACCCTAAGCGCCACGCATTATAACGGATGACCCTTTATACCGTTATATCCCACTCAAAGTGGAATTGGTATTTTAATTGTTGACTAACATCTGTGGATGCAGGGAAACAGGTTGGAGGGATCCAACTGGATTCCTCAAAAATATTGAAATTGTTTTATAATATGTGATATGATTCATTGACTATCTGTGATAGATTATTGATTATATTGGAAATTGAAAATATTGGATGATATGCTTTGATTGAATATATTTGGGTATATTGAGTTATCAAAAATATAAAGATTGGATTTTTAAAGGGTAATAAAAAGTGAATTTTTAAGTAAAATAATTATAGAGAATTTGGATAAATTAAAGAATGAATTGGAAAAGGATAAAAGTTGATTTTTAAGTTCTAATAAATAAATTCCAAGTATGGGAAAGAGATTTTGAATAAATGGAAGTAAATGAATTTTTAAACTTAAGTGAAATTATTTAAAGAAATAAACAATTTATTTTTAAATTCAAGATTTAAAATAGTTTTGGAAGAGATAAAGAAGAATTTTAGGAAAAAGTATGAAATTGGTATTTTCAGTTTAAGTAAGATTTTAAATCCTAATAAAGAAGTAAAATCTGAATTTAATGGGTTTTGAAATAAAATTGAGTAAGTAAAGAAAATTATTTTAAAATGGAGTAAACTTTGGAAATCGATTTAGTTTTTGAAACTGTGTTTTAAAAGGAGGATGAGTGTGACGCCCCACCTCTATACCCACGCTAGCCAAGAACACTACGGTGTAATGCTGTCAACTAGCACGGAGAATAAGGCCGTTGAGGAGCGACCATCTGTATAATTACTTTGTGCGAGTACCGATATGCCAGATAAAAATATAACTTTTCATCTCAAGAGGAAATCCGACATACCGACACAAACTCAAAGCTACTACACAGTGGCTATGAAGGTCTTCGGAAACAAATATAGAAATAAACATAACACAAATCAGTCACAGATAATTCGTATCACAAAGGCGGAAGAAGATATGAATATATAACTAACACATGAAAGTGTATTTCAGAGTAGTGGTAAAAAAGATCCACAATAATACAAAAGAATAGCAATATGTGATATACAAAATAATACAACTATGAGTCCATATCTCAAGTGCATACAACAAAAAAAACTACTAATCTAAGTAGTTAGCCAAAAGTCAGAGAAATCAATCCCAAGTGAGAAGTCAAGCTGAAGCACCTGTAACATCTCGGTCTGACCCGAGTATTATTTAATAAGAAAATAATAAACGGATCAGTCTAACTATAAATACCAGATGAAACGATATTGAATAAGAGATATGACTAAACACATAATAATCACAATGCCAAGCTGTGATATATATAAGTAATTGAAAATCAACAAGAGATTAATCAATATCACAGAATCTACACAAGAATCAAAGAAATTTCATACTCCTTATTTCGTTCACCAAACCATAAATATTGACGATTATATCAATGTCAATCATAAAAGTCGATGACACACAAATTCACCAATGCACAAATATTGATAAAACTTATCAATGGAAATCACGAAATTGGTGAAACGCAAATTCCAGAATTCAACACACGAAATCCAGAAATCACAAAAGTCAATGACACACAAATTCCAGAATTCAACACACGAAATCCAGAAATCTCAAGAAAGGAGGGAGGCCTATCACACGAACGGGAGCATTAAAGCTCACCAACATATGTATCACACGAACGAGAAGCTATCTCATGGTAGCTAGCCATTAATTTTTTTGACACACGAATGGCCCGAAAACCATGGGGAGCTACCCCACAAAGAAATGAGACGAAGCTCAATAAAATGAGTTACTGTCCTCCACGTGGACAAAGAGACATCGCACAATTGCTAGTCTAAATCACAAAAATGATCGTCATGATCATCAAGAAGTGTCAATTACAGTAAGCTAGAAAATATATGAGCTTAGCTTCATGTCCCATAACCACTAGCTTAACTTAAATATTTACGAACAAATTGTATATCTCCACTAGAAAATTGTCACAAGAGTTTCAACCGAACAAGTCCAAGAATTAACCGGCGAAGTAAACGCAAGCGTTTCGTACCACTTGTTTTACTAAGCCGTTTAATTAGATTTCTCGTACGAGTGAGGTAAAGGTTTGCGTATACTAGTAGATTGGAAAACGGTTTTATAAACGAGTTTGATATTGAAAATATAGTTGAAATCGTTTTGATGAAGAGGTTTTGATATTTAATACTAGTATTGAAACCTTTAGATTTTTAAAGTGACAAATCAAAAAAAGATTGTAGAACAATCAATCACCAAAAATTCACATCCGAAGACGTGAATAAAATCCAAAGAAATCGATACCAAATCCATAGAAATGGATATTTCCAAAAATCCATAAAAAGAAGTCATCAGAGTCGATAATAAGTGATAACGACTAATAGGATCGCTAAAATCGATAAATAATGGAAATTCACACAAACAGCCTGAATAGGCAAAAATAAGCATCTCGAGGCGTCTGATTTGGAATCCAGACATCTGGATTTGTTTTCTGAAAAATAGTTCAGAAAGCTACCTAGACGGTCTGGAATAGCCAAAACAGACTTCTGAGCCATGGCCAGACGTCTGGACTTGAATCCAGACGACTGGTTTTGTTCTCTGGAAATAACTCAGAGAACACCCAGACGTCTGGAACCTCAAGTCAGACGTCTAAGACTTATCCAGACGTCTGGTTTGAATTTCAGATGTCTGAAAATAGTCTCTGGCATTTTCTTATAATATGCGTGCATGCATTTTTCTTTCCAGGTCCAAACTAGACGTCTGGACTTGGTCACCAGACGTCTGGTCACCTGGTCTGGGCAACAATTTGCCTAGTCCAAAGTGGCCAAAACGTATCGGGAGTGATCGGACGAGCAACGACGAGTAAGGATTTATGCCTAGCGACAACCCAGCCTTAAAAGCTCTTTGATACACCCCGAATATCAATGTCCAAATGTCCTTAAAAGGATTTTCATAAAGTTGGACCAAAGCACACAAATTTGGAAAATTCACCAAATCAATTCAAATTGAAAGCAAATGAATATGCACATATGTTAGGAATTCATACCTAACAATAATGATAGATATAGAAAAAGATGTGAGATAAAAATCTCACCTTTGAACCCAAATCAATGAAGGAGAAGCTTTAAAAACAAGCTAAGATCAATTCCTCTTCAATAACAACTCAAGAAGCTTCAATCTAAGCTTAAAAGAGAAACATTTCCTAAATTAGGTTTAGCAATTTTCTAAAATCAAAGAGAGAATGAGTTGTAGAAGAAGAAGAGAAGCTTACCAGTGGGTTCTTCTATTAGTTTGGAGCTAGAGTTTGATTTGCAAAAGAAAACTAGGGTTTTGGAGTTTTAATTTCCTATCTCTCCCACCATTGATGCTTTAGAACTGAAAAGAGGAGAAAGTGAGAGTGAATGGGGAGAGTGGTTCAGATTTGAGTATAAGTTAAACATAGGGCTGAACCAAACCCAAACCCAAAGTGAAAAAGTAGCAAAACTTGACTAACTCCAAACATATCGAAGCTTATACTCAAAAAGGTCGCAAACGGCATTTTAAACTCAATGGGAGTGGTCCCGAGTCCTAATTCGACCGTATGCAAAAAGTAGCTTTTCGGACTAAATTCCGAGTATTGATAAAATATTTAAATAAAATATTTAAATATAAAAATCGATAAATATGCGGGTTGTTACAATGAGACTATGGAATTTATAAACTAGGTTTATAAAGTGAAATGAGATATCGGTGGATATTTGAAAGTATAAATTCACGGTGGGAATTTATAAGGAAAGGGTGATTTGTTTTAAAAATAAATAGTGGTTTTATTTTTAAAGCTGTGGGAAAGAAATTTACGGATTGGGACGTAAATTAAATTAGGATAAATTAAGAAGGATTTATAAATGATTAGACGGTTTATATTGAAATGGAAAGTGAAATTTCGTGAAAACCCAAGTATGTTTTCAAACAGATTTTTAAAGTATATGTTAAAAGTTCTAAAGTTAGTTTTAAAAGAATGTTTAGAAGGAAATTATTATTTAGTGGTTTTAAAATTTTTAACAGTAAATATTTTTTTTAAGTTATTTATATAAGGAATTTTAAAGGTTTAACTAGTATTATGATTTAAAAGATAATTATTTAATATTTATACCTTATAGAATAACTTTTACTTTAAATTTTGTTTTGGCTTAAGTTTTACATGAGAAATTATTATAAAATTTCATAACTAGTATTTTAAATATAGTGTTTTAAATAGATTTTTTTTAAAATGTTTTAAAGTATATGTATTTTGGCTAAAATGATTTAAATCATTTAAAAATCTAAAGTATCAAGACTTGGTGATTTTTAGTGGAAATAAAGCAATTGGTTGAAAATTTATTCTACGAAAGAAAAAGTGATTTGAAACTATTTTCAAAGGGTTGAAGTGTAGAAAAATATCTTGCGAAGATATTTTGAAATAAATAATTTGGGAACTTATTAAGACCCGATGGTTGTTTGTGGATATTATATGATAGTTAAATAACCGACTATCAATATTGGCCAATGCGCTGATCGTTTCGAAGAGACCGGGATCGGGGTTAATTTTCTAGAAAACCACTACGATCCGGTTTAAACATTTTCGTAAGGAGGATAAGAGCTTGGAGTCGAATATGGAGTAGTGAAGTGCAAGGGCTAATCGCTACTAATCTTGAGGGTGATTCCAAAATGGATGTAGTAGGAGTAATGCCTTTGGTTCCGTTCGGACCGAGAACGGACTTGTATGGACGAATGCTATCAGAACATCATTAGGGGGACGATGAGCATTCTAAGTGAATGTGGGCCAAAAAGGTAACGCATAGCCTCGAGCCTTATCAACCGGGAATGGCTAAAACAGGAGATGTGCCGCAAGGCTAAGTGGCTAGCAACCAATTAGGGTAAGGTCATCCCTGTCTAGATGTCCCTTTTTATTCGGCTTGTGGGCAGTTGCTGATCCCAACCATGGGGTGATCGTATTCGGACTACCCAGTAAGGGGTAGCTTTAGTCTTGTTTTGCAGGGGATCAGGGTGGATCCTTGGTACTCTGATCTTGACTAGGTACTGTGACGGACGGTACCACAGTAGCCCTGCTATTGATGGAAACCCAATCTCCAATAAGTACCTTCTGGATTGTTTGTATACCTATTATGCTGGAATTTAATGAATGTAACAATTTCGGCTATTTGAATAAGTATTTGTATATAGACACTACTATAATACTAGAGGATTTGATAAGAAATGTTTTGGTTACCGTAAGGTAAACACCCGGCATGTTTATTTGTGGCGTGGTCTTACGAGATCCTTTGATTTCAAAAGGATTTTGAAAACTTTAACAATCCAATTGAGTGTGTTTTCTCACGTTGATTTTCCCGACCGACTCGGGTGTTATTTTACTATAGTGCTCGGGTCAGACCGAGTATTATAGAATACAAGATAGGATGTTGTGGAGCTCAGAAGACAAGCTGGATGACGAGACGTATCATAAGTACTTATTGTATATTCCACTGTGCAGTTTAAACTATATAGTCAGCTTTTGTGAGGACAAGTTGATATGACTGTCCAATATTTTTCTATTGATTGTGTTGTACTCTGATGACGTAATGTATAAAACAGATATAGTTCATTTTGTATAAAGATCAGTCATTTATCTATTATATATTATTCCGCTGTGATTGTGAGATCCTGATGTTGTTTTCTATTTCTTCATCTACATCCTTCTTTCTTTTCCCTCAGCAATCTATCTTTTCCCAAAACTCGGTCGCAGGCATATTATATAGTGGTGTATTTGTGTCGATTTTCGAGGGTCGAGAAGGGTGGGTCGTTACAAACACGTGAGAGAACAATTTGATCGATGAACTATAATTTTTAGAAGAACGAGAATAAAATGAACGAAAGAATTTGATCAATATTTTGATTCCGAGAGAGCTATTAGATCGCGACAGAAAAATTTGATAGTAAGGAAGAAGAAGAAGAAGCACACAATAATGAGATGGAACAAAAGTATGCTAATTTGTCCTTCATAGTAAATTATTAGTGGACCGCCCTACATCCAAAAAAGCCCTAAAAATTATACTTGAGGAAAATTTTCTGTTTTTAAAAATTATAAAATCAAACATATATTCGCTACTTTATTTCTGACAAACGACGTGGTCATCACGACCTTCTCATCAAGAAAAGTTGGTAGCCCCCTTTTTTTAGTTACAAGGAGACCAACCATCATTCAACAGAAACGGCTTGATAGATTATGTCCGTTTCACTTTTTGATTACAAGAGTGATACTTAAGCATAGCTGTAACGACCCGTAAATTTTGACAAATAAATTGGTTAATTTAATTAAGATTTGGTAACTAAATTTAGTAAAAAAATAAAGATTTTATAATTTATATTGGAGTAAATGTTAAAAATGAAATGCAACCATGGAAATTAAAGCTAAGTATTAACAATTGTAATGGAATTACGATTAATTGAAGTAATGGGAATTGTTGTATTAGGCTAAGAATTTAATATAAGAAAACAAATGTGGATATTGTATTAACTAATGAAATGGTATAATTTGTGGTGATTGAATGAATTCAAAGTTATATTAACCAATGCAATAATATATTGATAAATAGTAACTGTATGTAAATTAAGGTAGTAATGCTAATGGCAGTTGATGAATAACCAATTTAATGCAATTCCAATTGATTGGAACAATTGCAGGGTTGTAATTGATTTTAAATAGAAATATTTGGTAATAAATTTATGTAAGGAAAACAAATGGAATTATTGAATTAATCAATGCATTAATAATGAATAAATAGTGATTTAATGAAATCAATGTTCTGTATATAATTGTTTGGAAATGATAATTTATATAAATATGTTTCAGAGTTGGTGGCAATAATTATCGTAAAGTAATCGTTTATTTTGTCCATTTAAATCAAAAGTCGTAATCAATTGCAATAAATCTGAATTAAATGTTACGTTAAACGTAAATTGGGGTAATAATTGGGAATAACGTAAATTTTATTCAGTGTTATGATAATTAGTTGAGTATAACACAAACTTAAGTGTAAATTTAAAGTATAATAACGATTGTTATAAGTTACATGTTTAACTGGTCTATTAAATTTAAATGGGGAATTAATTAGAATTTAATAAAACTTTAATGTACATTTGCAAGTTTAAGACAGTAACAGAGACTGTGAATGTAACAAAATGAATAAGAAACGCTAATTTTAATTATAGGGTAATAGTTGATGTAATAAAAGAATGGAACTAAGATGAAATGTTTAATTTGATTTAAAGTCTTAATTAATGTGTGCATTTATTTATAATGAGATATAAAAGGTAAATATATAATTCTAATAAAATAGGGTATAATAAATGGAAATGGAATGGATTAGTGTTATGAAACTAAGGGTAGCATTTGTGTAAGCAATAAACTTATAAATGAAATAAAAAGTTAATGGTATCAATTATTTCGGGTTACATATTTATTAGTCTATTAAATAGAATTGGAAATCAAAATTTTCAATTTAATGGGATTAGTTACTATGTTAGTTGATATTAGATGAAACTGGGAATTTTTAGCACACTAAGATATAAATCATGATAATTATACCATAAGATGAAATTGATAGAATAATAAATGGAAAAAAAATTAAATTGAATTATTTGTAAAGAGTTAACTTACAAATATTACAAAATGTATAATGGTGACAATGGGTGTTGTTACCAATTTAACTGATCAATTTCAAATAAATGTCAACAAAATGTTACATTAATCTGAAATAAGACCATAATTGTAGTGTGAACGTAATAAAAAGAAATAGAAATGTTAACTGTATCCATAATGTAATGATTGCCTTAATAGCAAGGAGTGTAAATCAAAATAAAAGAATATAAATGAATAAGTTTTGTAAAAGCGTAAACATATGTTTATTTATTTGAAATGTTTGTTAGCTGAAAGATTGATTGTAGAGATGAGTAACTATTATTTAGTGAGAAATGTGTAATTACTATTTGTATCCAATAATGTAAATATGTTTAAATTACTATTAGATAGAAAAAATTGTTTTACTTCTCATTACATTCATTTGGTCCATTTTGAAACTTAATCAACTGAAATGAATATAATTGAAAATTTCTAATTAATAGTAGAGAGAATACTAATTGTAAATTAATAGGTGTAACTAAAAGCAGCTTATGTTTTGTGAAAATATAAGGAAAGTTTGATTTAATAAAAAGAACATTTACATCAAATAAAATGAATGTTTCATTTATGAATGTAGGTTTAATTTCATTAAAATATAGAATAGAATGATTGATTTTAAAGAAATAAATATTTGTTTATTTGAACTGTGTTTTAGCTTACAGATTGATTACAAGAATAGGAAAATAATATATTTCAATAAATTATTTATTACTCTTGTGTATAAACAATTTTTCTATTTTTTTCATGCATTTTAGTTGTCTGTTTTAAAATTTAACTTTGTAAGCGATTGCAATTAATGTAGTTCAAATGTTTCAATTAAAAGGAAAGAAAAACGGTGATTGCAATTAATAGATTTAATAAAAAAACGCACGTTTTGTGTTAAACAAAAAGGGTGTTTTAATGGTAATAAGAGATCATTTTGGAAAAAACAAATCAAATGTTTTCATTTTGAAGGTAAGTATAGAAATTTATTATGCGTAGACAAAACCTAAATGTGTAGAAATTCGAATATTACTTGAGTTAATGAAGTTAATTTGGTTACGTTTCAAAAAAAATTGAATTTCAAAATCTTTTATTATTAATTATTTCACGAACGTTTTAAAATAGTTACCTTATTATTAATGCTTGATCCGTTTATTTCTCCATATGTTTAATACCTGAGCACTTTTAGGTTGTATTTAATTATTTCCACCTCATTTTCATGTATAATTTTTTTTACTTTCGTTTGCAAACTTTTCCATTCCTGCGTACCTTTACTTATGCATTATTAATGCTTGAAGCTTTCAAATTAAAATGTGACGTTTGTCTTTGTCCCTCCATCTTCATTTCCCAATTATAAATAACCTACAGTCTATTTCTTCTTTTACATTTTCTTTCTCCTGACACCCCATATTCAAAAAGCTCTTATTCTTGCAAATCCAAAAGCTTTCTTTTATAAAACATGATTTTTTTTTTCATTTTTCTTACAATTCCTATCCTCATCTTAGTTGTTCTTCAATCTTTTTTTTGAAGCCCCATCTTGAGAAAAATGTAAGTATTAAATTTTATTTAATTTTTTTTATGCAGAATAATTTTATTTTAATAATATTTCTTATAACATGAATATCTTTTCCATATAAACTTTAATTCACGTGTGATTTCTTCTGTTGGATTCATACTTAAATTCTGGACAACATGAAATGGATTTAGTTGAATTTGGAGATTGTTGAGTTTTGCGCTTCTGTTTGGATTTTATGGGCTAAAATCAAAGGTGAGTGTTTTAACCTACTCACAACTTCTAAAATTTCTTATGTTCGTTAAATTTAATTTATGTTGTGATTTTGAATTTATTTATGACTGTTTAGTATATTTTAATCCTCATCTCCGTTAATTGCATTTATTTAAGTTAAATCGTTATTTAATTTATTATTGAATATAACTGCTAGTTAATCACCTGTTAAATATTATCAGTTATATATTGATATTAATTGATTGTATTGGATGATGATTGTGATGGATGTATGATTTTATAATGGATGAATGGATGTTTTATTTATATCATCATAACCTGCAAGTTGTTATGTATTTATTTTGATCCGGGATTACGGTTTGAAATGATATACAACCGCATCTTTATTTTTAAATTGCGGATTGAAATGATAAATATCTGTATCACTTGACCATGGAATAGAAAATTATGTACACTCACCGCGGTATATATATAAAATAATTTTCGAAATGATTTTTATGGTTTTGTAAAGAAATATATGGGCTATACAGATATTGATTTTAGATGTTATATATAAATGCTATTTTATTATTGATTTAGCTATGTATAAATTTATTTGGAATTATAAAATAAGCTAAATAATAAAGTTTGATTTCTATTATATAATATGATTAAGTATCTATTTAAATTCTATTGTATATAGAGTTTATAATGACTCAAATAAAATTTAAGGTTTGAAGATAAATGTGAATTTGATTTGAATTTAAGATTTAAGAATTATCATCGAAAAACGCGATTTGAAATATAAATAAATTGAGATTTAAAAGGTAGATTTTATAACTTGATTTTTTTTGTTTAGAGGATTTAAATGGATATCAAATTGATTTAAATGAATATTATCAAGTTAATGAAATTGAAAGAATGTCTAGTTATTTGAAGTCTAAAGGTTTTAATAAATGATATTTGATTTATTAAGTAAACATTTCAAATCTAAATAATAGTAGTTGAAATTGATATATATGAAATTATCAAAGAATACGTTTGAAATGGTGGAATAATTAAAGCTTTGAAATATATAGAAATTATATTGGTTTATTTGGGAATTTAAAATCCATATTGGAATTGATTTGTGAAGGTGAAGAAGCTATTTTACTATATAAGGTAATTAGATATTTAAACCATTTAAGTGGTGTAGTATGTTTCAAAGTTATGAAATTCAAAGTTTTATGTTTTGAAAGGCTATATTTCAAGTTTTGGTTTCGAAATATTATAACTTTGCAAATGTTATGATTTTATAAAAGGATATAATTGAAAATGATATCATATTGATTTGGTTTTAAAAATGGAAATGATATCGTATTTATATGGTTTGAAATTGATATTATATTCTGGTTTTAAAAGTATAAATTAATTTAAAATGACAGCGGTGTTATAATAACCTTTGGTTGTTGAAGAGATCGGGATCGGAAGTTGTCATACTCTCTGTCAACTCCGAAAACCACTTTAACAACCATGTACATGGTGGAGATTCCAAAATGAAGTAGGATGGTGGCGACGTTCTATTAAGGTATATACGTGGACCCAACTCCCATGAGTTGGCATAAGGTGGCTAAAACAGGAGCAATCTCGGGCCAAGGAGGTAGCCCCTCTTATCGGACACATCCCTTCGATATTATACTCTGATTTTTGGATTGATTCGGTGGCCACTTTTGATTCTTGATTTGGGGGTGTGGCTTGAGGTGGGTGGTAGCTGCGCGCTACGCGTTTCCACCAGCCCGTGTGCGTAATTGGTATATCTACCCTGGCATTGCCTTGTGTGTCGTGTCACCTACCTTATCGCGCCTTGTACGAGTTTGTTTTTCTCCCATAGCCCGTGGAGTATGTAGGGTAGTCTCCCGATCTGGAGATGCACTGATACTGGATGTACTACAGGGACTATTATGTGTTAAGTGCTATATGGGCAACCCCTTAATGCTATGAAAAAAGTAAGTTCATTTTACTATTAGACACTATTATAATAGCGAAATATTACTACATAGTAAATAGTTAAACGGATCCTTAAGAGATGTGAATCCCGAGCATCTCTTAGGTTACCGCACTCATATTTATTCCTGTTGATTTAACTTACATAAGATCTTTCAATTCTGACTCGGGTGTTTTGTTTTTCAATTCGCTCGGGTCAGTCCGAGCATTTCAAGATTTGCAGATTTTTATTTTGGAGGACAAAGACCAAGAATTATTATTACTATTAACAATTATATTATTCCACTGCACCATTGTATTCCGCTGCATTATTAATATTCTCTGGTATGTGCAACTCTGATATGTATTGTCTAAGAAAATCAAATATTTTGAAAAACCGCTTCATAAACTATATATTTGATTATTATATTTTATCGTTCTGCTGCAAAATTCTATTTTGTTTTTTTCTTTCTCTACTTTTTCTTACTTACTCCATAACAATCCGCCCTTCTGTACGGTTTAAGTCTGACGTGTGTGGTTTATCGTTGATTTAAAGCGTACAAAAAGGTGGGGCGTTATAATAGCACTCAACATTACATTCATTTATCGATCCAAAGTTTGATCCGAAGAAGCAGGTTTCATCTGTTATTAGTTTACTCTTTGGCGAAACACATGTTACGCGAGGGGATACCGAAGACGCTGAAAGTATAGTCTCATTTTGTTTACTATATTGTACACCTTGAACGGGTCAGTTGAGGAAACAAAGTATGCATTTAGGACTGCGAACAAAATTTTTAAATGGAGTATTTGAAGGGAATAAAAAGGAGAGAAAAGAAATCAATGGCCCTTGATATATTAGTTGGGGACACGTCTGATGCATCGAACCTAATGTATCTTCTTTCAACATTCATACAACACAACTGGGAACCAGACGAATCTCGTTGTTGTGTATGACACGTCTGATGCGTTGGATGCGTCCTCAACGAAAATGGATCAAAATTTAACTGTGTATAAGGTCGGCCCGACATATTTGTTGCTCTAGATGAAACAAATTTTTTATCATTTTTTGCTGCCCCACTTTAAAAAATAACAATACTTTTATATATCCAAAATAAAATGCAACATAACTATAAATTTTGATGCCGATTGCAAAATATTGTCAAACTAAATCATTAGTCTACATGCCAAAATATCTAAATGTCATAATGGTATCATGCCAAAATACAAGCTAACGAAAACAACTTTTTCTTGCATTCTTTGAAGAAAACTCCTCTATGATCTCCTCATAGTTAAATTTACCCAACAACTAATTTTCAATTGAAATAATAGCTAGTCCACTTAATCTCCCTTGCGACATAGTGCTTCGAAGATATGTTTTTATTAATTTCAGTTTTGAGAAACTTCTTTCTGCCATAGCAACCGTGATCAGAATTGTCAATAGAATTCGATAATTAATCCAGACATTTAGAAATCCACTTACGTCCCTATATGACCTTAATAAATTTAGAATATCAATTGATTAGTTACTTCTGATGGTAGAATTCCTTTTAGTTGTCGAAACTCAAAGAATAATTCTTTACCACAAACATCCCGCTCTTCGTCGTGTTCAAAAAGACTTTCTAATTTCATAAGATGCTTCTTCAATTCCTCATCATCAATGGTTTTAAATCTCAAATTTAACAAAAAGCCAAAAGTTCCTTCATAAAGTTTAAATTACTCAAAATGGTCTTTAAGTGATGTTAAAGGTTGATCAATTATATGAACAAAATAAGTAACTTTAAAATTGTCCTCAGGAGATTGTTTATCACATTCTCTACTATATCTTCATCAAATTGTTATTTTTCTACATATGATTCTCTTTTCAAAAAAAATTGGATCAATGCCAACATCATTTGCAAGCTCTTTAGCCTCTTTCATCATTTTTTCAAATTCATCTTCTCTAAAAAAAATTAAAAAATACCACAAGCTCTTTAGTTTTTGTAATTGCATCTTCGATATCCATTTCTTCCCGTTGAAGTATTTTACTTACTCGATTAATATTTTTCAGTATTGTGTACCAAATACACAAACTAATTAAGAACTCAAAATTTTCCAAAGCATTTCCTTTAGCGTCCATCATCACAACATCATCTTTAGAATTATTTTCAATATCAATTAAAGTACTCTTAGCTCTGGTGCTTGAGTTCTTATTGCTTTAACACTTTCACCGTGGCTTTTCCAACGTGTTGCTGATAATGATATTGGAGTCAAACTCTTCACATAACTCCAAAGTGTTTCCCATCATTGAGTTGAGTCGGAAAATAAAGTTTAAATATTTTGCACAAAACAAGAAAAAATTCTTGCTTGCATACACGATTTCGCCATATCACAGAAAGCAAGATTTAGACTATGACAACGGCATGAAATGTAGAAAGCTCTAGGATTTATATCAAGTAGCCTTTTTTGTACACCTTGATGTTTACCTACAATAAAGCCAATTAAATAGTTAATGTTATAGTCAAGCATAAGGTAAATTTTAATTTAACCTTGTACCTTTCATATTTGAACCATTCTCATAGTTTTGTCCTCCCATGTCATTGATATCAAGTTTGAGATCAACCAATACGTTTTGAAGTTCTTTGAAAAGACCAAGCCCGGATGTATTATCGACGTGTTATAAATGTAAGAAAATATTCCTCCACTTTAATGTCATTTGCATCATCAACATTCACACATCGTATAACAATAGACATTTGCTCCTTATGGCTAAAATCCAGAGTGCAATCAAGGATAACGGAGAAGTACTTCGCTTTTTTATTTTTGTAAGTATTATTAATTTGATTTTATTAGCCAACAAGTTTATCAATTCATTTTGAATTTTATGTCTAAGTAATTACTATTGATCTCATTATTCAACATACATCTAAGATGCTCCTCCATAATTGGATCAAACTCGGCTACAAATTCAATAAGTTGACAAAAAAGTCCATTATTTTCCTTCTAAATTTTCTCGTTTGATCCACGAAATGGTAAATTATTTCAAGAAAGTGTCTTAACAACACCAATTATGCACGAGTAGTTTTTTCCAATGTTGTTTCTCTTGATCAATTTGAGCTTCCATTGCATTATCAATTGTTGCTTTTTGTTGAAGCCCTCTATGCAAATAAACCTATTTGATCAGATTTGCATTATGTGGATTGCTTTTGTGCTTTCTTATCTTGGTTGATAAATTATGGAAATCATTGATTCCTTCACTTGCCAATTTGTATGCTTTTTGTGCATTTTTAAATAGCTTATAAAAATTTTTTTCACAAGCCATTTTCTTTCATGCTCTTCTCCATGTCGATAGCCACCAATGTAGTATTTAGAAGTAAAGTGTCTACCATTAATCTTATTTTTTGGAAATACATCGTTTTCTTTTAAATTTTGATGGGACCACGTTCAATTAACATAATTCTTTAAGTATCGGTAATTCTTCTACATAATCCCGGATCATAATTGATATTAACATTTCTTTCAAAATCAAGTATTTGTACATCATCAACATCTTCTTCATTAGTATTAACATCTAAATTTACATTATTATCCTCTTTTGAAACTTCTACAATACGATCTTCAATTTCTACTTCAATATTATCGTTTATAGGCTCTTCATCTTTGTCGATATCAATATTACAACCAATATTCCCATGCTTCAAATGAGTTTCTTCAACTTGACTAGAATTTGAAGTTTGAATTTTTCTTGCTTGAAAGAAATTTGAAATTTAGCCGATTAATAATTTTATTTCTTCATCTTTGCATTGTTTTTTCTTCCTATTTTGATATCCAGAATTCTGTTTTCGAATCCTGTCTCAAATATACAACATAATATTATTAATCTAATGATGCTACCATTTTACACACCAAAAAAATAATAAACAATTTTACTATGCATAATTTAACAAGTTTAATTAATCAATCCAATTTGTAACATTGTTCATAAATCAATTGCGAAACATGATTAATTTAGATCAATTTTAGTTGAACACATACGTATTTGATTAATTTATCAATGCAAGAATTCAATTTTTTGATCCATTTGTAATAAATAATATGACAACGTAAATAATTTGAGTCATTCAACAAACTAACCAATATCAAACTAATGTATCAAATCAATGAAGATGAAACCAATATCAATTATTTGATTCATAATTTATTCAACAAATTATTTAGTTCATTAAACAAATTAACCAATGATATAAAGCCAAATTAAGCAATATGAAAACCAACAAAAAAATCACATTTTTATTTGTGGTTGTAGTAGCACAGCCTTACCTTTTTAGAACCATAAGTCTATAGTGCAAACTAACCAAAAACCCTTGCTCTCACAGTCTCACAAAATGAAAAATGCAAGCAACAAGCTAGCAAGGCAGCAACTCTCCTAAAAAAACACAGCCAAAAATTGAAACTATAATTAAATAATTCGATTTAACTTTGAAGGCATGTAAAACCAAACGCATAAATCGACTGAAGGGAGGAGACTAGAGAGGAAACTGGTGACGCACCTATTCTGGAGGCTGGAGCCCATAGTCAACAAGTCAGTGACGTCAGTTGTGGCGGCTAGTAGGCGTGGGCCGTGGTAGGTGGTTGCGGGACTTGCGGCATCATGGCTGGTGACATCAGTGGAGCAATGGGGACTAGAGTCTGGAGGCAGTACGCGCGATTTATTTGTAGCAGGGTAAAATTTTATTTTGTTGCCCCTATGCGATTGTTTCCCTTGACATTTTCCCTGCCTATCTTGGGCTTGGGTCGGCCCTGACTGCGAACGACACCTAAGAGTTGTATGAAGCTCATGATGTCACGTGCCACATATCCATGTCGGTGGCCATTAGTAAATATACCAAATTAAAATTAGACTATGCATAGATCACTAAAGTTTTGAACCATATTTGTTTCCATAATTATTCTAGCATTTTATGGTTGGGAAAATTTGATCAGTGGATGGTTTTACCATTGCAGAGCATTGGTGGAAAACAACGCACACGTTTAATTTTAATTTTGATGAGTTTGGGATGACTTCCCTTGATATTTACAAGCTAACTAAAATTGGTATTGGGTGCGAGCTTCAATTGCCAAATTCTTACAAATAAATTTTACATTATTAAAAATTTAACAAACATTTTTTCTTCTTAGAAATCAACAATACATTACTTTAATTTTAGAAAATCTTTTTATTTCAAATTTTCAAACTAAATCTAATTTTTTCAACCATCAAATATTTTATTAGTAGTAATTTGGCTTTAGAGTTTCTAAACTCTCAGTTAAACTGAATATTTTGCTCAATGATTGGTGCTTGGATCATAAAGAATAGATTGTACGGATGGTTGGTTTATGGATGATTGGGGCATTTTTCTTTGTCGGTGTTGTCACAAACGTTGTTGTTGGATATGTTGATACATAGGTTAATTTGACTAAGAGGCACAACTGGGGCAATACGTAGAAGAGAATGTGCTTTTCTACATATGTGGTATATGTACCGCAATTGTAACATAAAAAAGGGACTTTGTTCGAGTTTCTGAAAATTGAGCAGCCACTTCATTAATTTTTGATAGTTGGATAAGTCCCAACAATGGTAAAAATAGCTGTTATCGGAGAAAAATTCATAGTCTTGGAACTGACTGAAGCCAAAGGAACTGGATTATAAAAGGATGAAAGTGTATAAAAAGAAGCTTGAAAATGATCAAATTGAATCTCAATGGTTTTGTTCAAGTTTGAATAATTACGAGAGATTGGTGCCCACGGATATGGGCTAACCCCGAACAATTTGCTTTTTGTTATTTGCGACATCCCACTTCACTGTATTTTTATTGCTCGAAGTTGATGAAGTATACAAAAGCTGTAATGTGACAATGATCGGTGTCGAACGAATGACCTGGTTACCATGATTTGAGTACTCAAAGCTAGTAGACCTTAAATAAGAGAGTATGAAAAAATGAGATCGAGTAGCTAAGAAAATCGATTGGTGCTGATCGATTTTTATCAGTATCGAATGATCCAGTCATTTGAAAATGTTACTTTTTAACTCGTTCTTCGCGGCTGGAACTTTGAATATGAATGTTTACTTTTTAAATTCTTTCCACCAGTTGTGGTGAAAAATATACTTATAAATATAGAATCTTTATCAACTAAAAAAGGACTTTTGACCTTTTTGGAAAATCTACTTGACTTTTTGATTAATCTGAGATTTGACCTTTGTATTCGTAGGTTGGATTATTAATTGAGTGTTTTTCAAACTAGGAATTAATAAAAACAACTAAATGAACGTATTCATCGAACAACTATAAAAATATTATGTCTCTCTTTTCTTTTTCTCTTTTACATCTTACTTTTTTTCACTTATTTATTACGTTTCTATCAATTCAAGATGTTACGCTAGAAAAAATGCTTGCATGTTTGTTCTTTCACCGAAACTAAACTTAAAGGAACAAAGCCAGTTGGAAATGGACGAATAGGTAGATTTCGAAAAAAAAATCCATTGTGGATTCGTCGGGCTTATGAAGTCTAAAATATTATTAGATCCAATCTAATAATGTTTCAAGTAAAATCAAATTTTATTTGATTTTCCTTAAAGGATTTTAAATTTAATTTAAATTTTTATGTAATATAATGAACTAGAAAATATTATCAAGGACAATTTTATAGACTTTTTTATTACCTAGGACAGCCTATAAGTATTTATTCATAAGGACGAAATGTTAAAATAGTTTAAAAAGCCCTAACAGCCGCGCTTTCTCATTTCTTCTCCGATCTCGAATTCAAGTCGAAAAAAACAAGAAATAAATTGAAACAAGGGCAGATGCAAACCAAATTCGAATTAAAAAACAAAAATAAAGCGGCTTAAATCGAGTTCAATCGAGTTGGATTTGCTAGAGTTGCAGTTCACGTCGCAGGTTTGAGATGTTGTTTTTGATAGGCATCGGAAGGTTGCTTGGTCAATTTGGATGATGGAGGTTCAATGCAATAGTTGAATGTGTGCAGTTTCGGACGAATTTGGGTTGCGATTCAGAATGTTGAAGTTTGAGGGGATGGAATCAGTTGTGGGTTGAAGAAGGTTGTTGTTTCTGGTTGCTTGATGATGGGGAAGATAGGATCGCTATTGTTGGTGCTATTATTAGGGTGCTAAAGGTGCACTATAGGATGTAGATTGGTGGTGTATTCGCTATCTTTCTCATTTTGTGTTTCATTGTTGGCATATAACTTTCAGTATCAAATTTTAGCTATCAGTTTTAGAGTCTGTAGGTACATTTTTGAAAGAAAAAAAATAGTTACTTTTTCATTTCTGATTCTTGTGTCTATAAAAAATAAAGTTACTATAGATTAAATATAATGATAAATTAGTTGAATTAGTGTTTTGGTGCTATCAAATATTTATTTAAGTTTGTTAGTATCAAACATTCGATTAACTTTGTTTAAGTTTCATTTTTCTTATTATTTCACTATCAGATTTTAGATATCAGTTTTACATTCTGTAGGTATCATTTTCGAATAAAATCGTTACATTTTTTGTATAAAGAAAAATATCATACTACAATAAAATGACAATGTGAAGAAAAAAAATTTGATTAATGGTTTTTTCTTGCATTCACTACGGTTTAATTGAGATTGTATTGTTGTATTGAGTTCGGTGAGGATCGGTTTTTATGTATCATTTTTGTTTTTATGTATCATTTTTCTTAGCATCATTTTTTTAATTTCAGTAACTATTATTTTGAGTTTGTGTTAGTATCAATGTTTCTTATTATCATTTTCTATCACTATCATATTGGATAACGGTGCTGATACTGAAAATAAGATTTGATATCAAGATTTTTAGTTTAGCATCAGTTTTGGAGTAACATATGTGTTGCGTGGCATCGGAAAGTATTAGAATTTGACATTAACATTTTTTGTTTAGTATCGGTTTTGGAGTAACATATGCATTGTGTGGTATCAAAACGTATTAGAATTTGATATTAAGATTTTTTACTTTAGTATCAGTTTTGGAATAACATATGCGGTTGGGTGATATCATAAAGTATTAGAATTTGATATTAAGATTTTAAAAAAAGCGATATTTTGTAGTATTGTAGATTTTTCCATTGGTGTATATTAGATTAGTGCTTATTATCAGTCTTTAGTAAAAGATTGTTAAAATGTTTTACTATATAGTATCAGAATTTAGTTCTCGGTTTTTTGGGGATCATTTTTTAGTTATTGGTTTTTTAGGTATCAGTTTTTAGTTCTCGGTTTTTTCGGTATCAATTTTTGAGTTAACAGTTGATTTTTTTAATAGTTTTTAAATTATTATTTATAGGTTTTTCCCTTCAGATATGGGTATAATTTCTCTTGAAAATGTGGATAACTGAAAATGGTTTTTGAGTAAATTAAAATAAATGCTTCAACAAGATCATGATTTGGTTTTTATGTTGGATTGCCATGATTTTAGGTGTTGGTTAAGTTTTTCCTCTAGCCTTTCATTGTCACTGCTATCTTCATATGGAACAGAATCTACTTTTAGCTGTAATACGAAGAATGCAAATATGTTTATCGTTGATTTGTTCAGGAAGTGTTCCATGACTTCTAATTTGCTAATCCTATAAATCTTATTGCTATTTTTGCTAAGCATATTGTTGATGCGAGTGTTGAAGATGTTTTTGAGCCACCTAAGGTAAAATGTGTTGTCGGTATGCCTACTATTAAACGGAAGGGCGGATTTGCATATTTTCGAAATAAGCAAAATAGATGTGGTGTATGCAAGCTATATGATCACAATAAGTGTAATTGTTAAACATCTAAGAAGATATGATTTGATTTTTATGTTTTTATGAATTTGTTGAGAATTATACTTGGTTATGTCTTTTTTGGCAATTTTATGTAAGTGAACTTGGTCATATAAGTATATTGGTTTACCATTTGTTAATATGTACATTAATTTACTCTTTGTATACTGGTTTAATACATTTTTAATTTTTCATTGATTTGCTCTTTTTAATTGAACTTGATTATATGGTATCATTTATAGTTTCATTTACAGTATCAGTTTTGTAGTATAAGCAGTATCAGTTTTTTTTTTTTAGGTATATAGTAATGATTGAAGTTTCTTTTTAAATATCAGTTTAATTTGCAGTAATACAGACATTAGTTTTATTACTTGTTTATAGGTTATGTGATGATGTTGGTTTGTTTGTTCAATATTAATTGTTCAGCATTAGTTTTTGATACTATTAGTGTCGGTTTCAGCCATGTAAAAATGCGATATTAGTTTTTGCATGCTACTAGTATCAATTTTAAGTAGTATAAAATATAATATCATTTTTTACATGCTATTAATATCAGTTTCAGATATAATAGAACATGATATTAGTTTTTCATTATATTAGTATCAGTATCAGTTTCAGGTATAATAGAACATGTTGTTTTTGAGTTTGTGATTTTTGTTATATAAAAAAATTATTATATTATCATAAATTCACATTTTGAAGCAAACATTTTTTAATTGCTATTTTGTTTTTTCACATTCATATTGGTTTGATTGATAATGTATTGCTGTGTTGAGTTTAGTGGGGATTAGTATTTAGGTATCATTTTTTTAGTATCATTTTTTGCAATATGTAGTATGGAAGTTTTATATTGTTTTATTTGTTTGAGTATATAAAAAAACGAAATTGTTATAGAGTAAATATGATGATCGTTAAGTTGAATTAGTGTTTTGTTAGTATCAAATATTTAATGAATTTTGTTTGAGTATCACTTTAACTATTAATTTGAGGATTAGCTTTTAGGTATCATTTTTAGTGACAGTATATATCATTTTGTAAAAACTGTTTTATATTTGATTTTTTTGTTTTATAAAGGTAATTACTATACTAGAATAAAATGACAATCTGAACAAAACATTTTTTGCTGATGTTTTCTTTTTATTCCAGTGTTGACATAAACTTGGCTAAATTTCAGTAGTGATCATTATCCATCGATATGTCATACACAATTCTTACTCTTGTTTGCAACATTTGTTTAGGTTTTATTTTGACCGGTATTTGGTTTTTGTTCACTGATATGATAAATATCATTATTTTGTAGTATCCTTTTGTTATTATCATTTTTAGTTAGTTTTTGATATTTTTAGTTTTAGTAACTGATATATTGTAATGTTGTAGTTTTAGCTTTGGTGTGTATTAGATTAATGCTTTTTTTTTTATGTATCATAATTTTAAAATGTTTTAATTTATAGTATCAGAATTTAGTTATCGGTAGCAATTTTAAGGTATCAGTTTTTAGTTATCGGTAGCAGTTTTTAGGTATCAGTTTATAAGTTAATAGTTGATTGAAATTTGATGTAAATCATAGTATCAATACTTTCTCTTCTATGTTTTTTTTCCTTTTTTTGATTGATTTTAATCTTCTATTTGTTGTTCAATGTATTCTCTTAGTTTTTTTTCTCTCGCCTCTATAGTTCTTCTTGTTCAACTGTTCATTTTTTAGTGTTAGTTTACTAGGTTTAACTATCGTTTGACGCCTAGAAAATTTCAGAACTCGAGCAACCTCAGGTAATGACATACAACTAGATTCAGATGAACTTCGACTTCACAACGCGACTACCTCCACAAAAGCAAGATGTGAAATTCATATTTGTTTAGGTTATAGACTCGAGCAACTCAAAGCTTCAGGCACCATCAATACTCAGCGCTAAGGACGACCAAACTCTATATCGAGGCAGCCATACTTCGACGGTGTTAGCAGCATCTCTCAATTTTAGGCAATAGTGACGCGACTTTCCAAATCGATGCGTATAAAATCACGACGGTGGAAAACTTTGAGTATGGAGGTGAGTGGGAGAAGAGGAGGAAAGCGTAGCAGAGATCTGGATAAGGAGAAGAGGAGGAAAGCGTAGAGGAGATTTGGAGGAGGAAAGCGCAGCGGAAGTTGATTAGAAAAGATCGATCAATAGATGGATTTGAGAAGTTAAGCACTTGAAAGATGGGCTTTAGGTCCATCCTTTTAGCCAAAAAAATAGACGAATGTCCCTATGCTTAAATTATTATGATACTTTGTATTTTAAAATATTTTTCCCTACAATGAATTTATCAAATTCACTCATGTGTTTGAATGGTAAAAACACCATATAAGTAGTACATATATGTGTGTGTAAACAAACATGTGACGGTTTAGAGAAAGAAACCTTTTGTTTCTCTTTCTTAGCACAAATAATTAGTTAAGGGAGGATGAGACTATAAATGTAGAGTGAGAAGCCTTTCATTTCTCTCTCTTTAATTAGATTAAGTGACTTTTACTACTAAATTCGCACGTGCCTTTGTTGTCCAAAATTTGGACTAATTATATACGTGTGAGTGTAGGGAGGGGGGTTCTTACACACACATATATTCACATGATGAAATTAAAAGTTAAAACAATATCTAATTTGATGATATTTTGAAACTAAATTAATGATTACATATAAGAATCTATTTTATTAACTTTAAGTCGAAGGGACATATGTGTGTATAAATAATTTATGAAGTTCAGGTCTAGTTTATGAATCTATTTTTTTGAATCAATTTATGAATTTCAAGTATGCCTAAAATTTTCTTTAAGCAACAAACACAAATTATTTCAAAACGATTTGAGAGAGAATCTTCAATTTTCAATTTTACAATATGAAACTAAACTTAATGTAAACAAATTATTTCAAAGTGTTATTCATTCGAAAATTTCTATATGAAAGAATCAGACAACACATGCATATATAAATTGTGACATTGAAAGGCAGGTTTAGTTAAATGCATATCATAAACAACCAAATAAAATAGTGATAGATCCAAAATAATTATCATTAGTCACATAATAATAACTTAAAATGTAAACATCATGACTGCTATAATATTAACATGATGAGGATAAAGGTGAGTTAAGGGAATAAAGAAAATATCCCAAACATTGTCCAAATATATACAAATGAATAAATGGAATAGGTGAAGAATAGAAACATATAATCATAATGAAATAACATGTAAACAAAATGGAAATTTTGATATGGATTTTTACTTTTTTAAATTCGTTCTTTCGGCTGTGGTGACAGAATCCACCTATAAATATAGAACCTTCATTAACTAGAAAAGGACTTTTGATCTTTTTGGAAAATCTACTTGACTTTTCGATCAATCTGAGATTCGACCTTTGTATTCCTAGATTTTATTGTAAGTTGAATGTTCTTCAAATTAGTAATTCATAAAAACAACTATATGGACGTATTCATCGAACTACTATAAAAAATATTGTGTCTCTCTTCTTGTTTTCTCTTTAATCTCTTACCTTTTTCACTTGTATAATACGTTTCTGTCAATTTAGGGTGTTGCGCTAGAAAAAATGCTTACATGTTTGTTCTTTCACCGAAACTAAACTTAAAGGAATAAAGCCAGTTGGAAATGGACAAAATAGGTAGGTTTCAAAAAAATTCTTATCATGGATTTATAGGGCTTATAAAGTCTAAAATACTACTCGATCCATTCTAATAATTTTTTAAATATTATCAAATTTTATTTAATTTGTTTTAAAGGAATTTTAAATTTAATTTGAATTTTTATGTAATATAATGAGTTTATCAAATATATTCATGTATTTGAATGGTAAGAGCAACATATAAGTAGTACATATATATGTAAATAAACACGTGAATGTTCAAAGAAATAAACTTTTTGGTTCTTTCTTTTAACACAAATAAGTAGTTAAGGAAAGATAAGATTATAAATGCAGAGAGATAAACCTTTCATTTCTCCCGCTTTAAGTAGATTAAGTGACATTTATTACTAAATTCACACATGCCTTTGTTGTCTAAAATTTCGACTAATAAAATGTATATGTGTGTGTATTTGTATTTATTTATGTGGGTCTTACACATACACATATTAAAATTAAGATTAACCAGTTTACACACTATGAAATCAAATTTAAAACAATATTTAATTTGATGAGATTATGAAACTAAATTAACGATTACATATAAGAATCTATTTTATTAACTTTAAGCTGAAGGACATGAAATTATATATATAATTTAGGAATTTCAACTTATGAATTTCAATTCCACCTATGAATTTCAAGTCTAGCTTATGAAACTATTTTTTTGAATCAACTTATGAATTTCAAGTATACCTAAAATTTTCTTTAAGCATCAAACACAAATTATTTCAAAACGACTTGAAGGAGAATCTTCAATTTTCAATTTTACAATATGAAACTAAACTTTACATAAATAAATTATTTCAAAATGTTATTTAATTAAGAATTTCTATATGAAAGGATTAGATAACACATGCTTGTACAAATTGTGACATGGAAAGGCAGGTATAATTAAATATATAACATAAACAACCAAACAAAAATAGAGATAGATCCAAAATAATTAACATTAATGACATAATAATAACTTAAAATGTAAACATGATGACTATAATAATATTAACACGATGAGGATAAAGCTGGTTTAAGGGAATAAAGAAAATACTCAAACCATTGTCCAAATATATACAAATGAACGAATGGAATAAGCTAAGAATAGAAACATATAATCATAATGAAATAGCATATAAACAAAATGGAAATTTGGATATGGATACTAACTTTTTTAATTCGCTCTGCCAGCTGTGGTGATGGAATCCGCCTATAAATATAGAACTTTCATAAACAAGAAAGAACTTTTGATCTTTTTGGAATATCTACTTGACTTTTTGATCAATTTGAGATCTGACCTGTGTATTCCGAGATTTGATTACAAACTAAATGTTCTTCAAATTAGTTATTAATAGAAGCAACAAAGTGGACGTAGGTTGGAGATTTCGTAGAACCACTATAAAAATATTGTGTCTCTATTCTCTTTTTCTCTTTAATCTCTTACCTTTTCATTTGTTTATTAATTTCTATCAATTTGGAGTGTTACCTAGAAAAAAATGCTTATATGTTTGTGCTTTCACCGAAATTAAACTTAAAGGAATGAAGCCAGTTGGAAATGGACGAAATAGGAATATTTCGAGAAAAAAAATTCTATTTTGGATCTATTGGGCTTATGAAGTACAAAAAATTATTAGATCCAACTAATAATGTTTTAAATAAAATCAAATTTTATTTAATTTGGTTTAAAGAAATTTTAAATTTAATTTAAATTTTTATGTAATATAATGAATGTATCAAATTCATGTGTTTGAATGGTAAGAAAAGCATATAAGCAGTACATATATTTGTAAGAAAACATACGATGGTTTAAAGAATGAAACCTTTATATCTTTCTCTTAACACAAGTAATTAGTTAATGGAAGATGAGATTACAAATTTAGAGAGAAAAACCTTTCATTTCTCTCTCTTTTTAATTAGATTAAGTAACATTAACTGCTGAATTCCAAAGGCAAATCCTTGGTTCAATAATAACATATATTATTGATCATGCTTCCTAGGCCATGGAATTTAACTATGAGTTTACCCAGTGATGCTAACCCCATGTAACTGAGAAGACGAATTTTTTCTTGAATAATGTTTCACTTCTAATGCTTTCATCGACCCAACTATAGTCATTCAATAAACGACTTGCCATGATTTAACAATAATCAAAGCAGAGTTTCCACATTGAAGCTTAATAGTATTCTTAAGTTGAGAGAATTGTATAATATTGTCACATCGATATTCTCTATTTGACTTTAGTTATGTCAACCAACAGAATACTATCGAGTGAGCAATTCCATAATTGAACATTAAATATCAGTATGTAATCCCGCGGTGCCTCTAGCAGTCATGAGAAATACATTGTCCAACATTTGAAGAGAATTACCTACTCCGGACTTAACGGATGCATCAATATCCATTCTTAATACATCTTTACTGTGAATATCTAAAATGGCATGTTTATTTTATTATGATAAATTAATCATGGTTACAACGTATTATAAATACTATCACAAAACATACCTTTTATGGATGTTCTGTTAAGCATACTTAAATTGAATAATCAATTATTTGTAGCACAATATAAAAAGTATGTAAATAAAGGAAAACACCTTTTATTTTGAACAAGATCGTTATTGAGTTAGATTTATGTAATAAATTACGTATTGCCCATAGGGCATACCCCTAACTCTATCAATCTCCCACTTATGCTTGGGATCAATTGTGGAATCTTCTTCCGCGTTCTTCGATTGGTTTTCTCAAAAATAATCGAGTTGGTCCCTTAGTGCAAAGGTATGCTATTTTATTTTAATTCTCCACTCTATCAATCAACTATCTTTGATGCTGATAACTACATTTTTCATATGGAACTATTCGGAGTATATTTCTCAGCTTCTAGTGAGCTTACATTAGTATCGTATAACAATGATGTGGTATTTTCTATACTTGGAATCACTCCTAGCTTAGTTATAAATTTATGCACTCCATATTTTTAAATTGCTTTTATTGTGGCATTTTTCAAGATGATGTACTCAGCCTTTTCGTTTGAAGCATTTCCAATTTAAAGCTCCTTAACTAAGATCTGAA
This sequence comes from Allium cepa, assembly GCA_030765085.1. Lineage (NCBI taxonomy): Eukaryota > Viridiplantae > Streptophyta > Magnoliopsida > Asparagales > Amaryllidaceae > Allium > Allium cepa. Next base: position 98,417,530 of record CM060934.1, read on the forward strand.
CACGTATTCGATATTGGTATATTATACTTAATAGCACTTACGAAGTTCAAGTCCGAGCACTCTTTCATAAGAAGTTCATTGTTTCTATAAAGAATTCTCTACTATTTCATAAATACTCAAGAATACTCTAAACTATCTTTTAGCGATCTTAGTTTGGATTTGATATTTGCTTCATGCATCAAATACATAAGAAAAATATGATATTGTAGACAGTACAACATGTATGATAACTCATATTGCTAATGCATAAGGAATCCATCTTACATTTTTCAATTAATTTTTTTAATAAGGTATCTTTTCATATCGTTAGGGACATTCCCGATATCCTTTATACTTATTATAAAAGATATAATACAAACATCCAATATCAACTATTAAACAACCAAACTAGGATTGAGTTTAACATAAGTACATCATTAAATAATCAACAGTATGTTATTTACTTATATTTAAGAAATATAAATGTATCTTTTATTATTCTTTCTTGTAGATGCACGCTTCGTTTATGTTTTGAAAAAAGTCAAACTATTTGATATTTCTATCGAAACAGTTGCTCAAATTTGACGGCTGTCGAATGATACTCTCATATTCGTTCTTGGATCATATCTAAGAACCCACAAACTCGATATTCACCCTATCGGCTTTAACACACTTTGGTTATTATGTTGAAATAGTATATTGTAAATCATTATTTAGAATGATTTTAACACATATGTACTGAAACATAAAGTCATAACAGACAATAATTTCTAATTAAACCCAAATTAGCTAGAGCATGTTGAATGATGAATCTATCATGCTAATTTAACAATTGGAATTTACAATATTATTCTTATCAACGTGGCTAACTTTATTCCAACCGCATGTGTCTTTCTCTTAAAGATACATTTGCGACCGATGGATCATATCCATTCAGGCATAACTATCAATAATATATTTAGAATCCATTTTGGATTTGCGCATCATGCCAAATCGTAGAGTCAATACTCTTAATGGTTCAATTAGAAGTTGAGGATTATCTATTTTAGGCATTGCTAAGAAACTCACAGTTAGCTCTTATATTGTTTATTAGGACTGTACAGGCCATTACAGCTCTAATATCATCGGAGGTTCCAATTCAGTTCCAAGCTAATTGGAAGTAGGTTAAATGAGTGAATTTCAAAAAAAATAGATCTTTGTTAGGCAGATGATCTCTAATCAATTTTAAATCTAATCTAAAATTTATTTCAAATAATATCTTAATTTCAAAAAGAGCTAAATTAATTGATTTATGTTAATCAATTTGATTTATATATAGAATAGAGAATATCAAATATACTCTTATATTGTAACGGCCTAGCATTTTGAACCGTTCGCATTCGTACATGTCAGACTTAAATTGCTCAAAACAACAGATTGTTAATTTATATTTGGCAAAACTCAACATATACAGTGAATAAATCAACCATAGAATCACAGACATAGAGTAATAATAATAAGCAGCGGAATAGATAAATAGTGGATCATGAAGCTACTATATAAACATCAGAGTCTCAAACAAATACAATGGATATCTCAATTACAATGGAATCTAATACAAAAACAATGAAAAGTCTGAACAAATCAACTGGAAACAACTGAGAAACTGAATAGATAAAGACACAACTTCAAGAAAAGCTCCAAGCTCCAAAGGTGAGTCTCAATTGCTGTGACACTCAGTCTGACCCGAGCATAAAGCAAAACACAAAACACTCGAGTCAGGATTAACATTCTTATATTAATAAATTCAACTCAAGTGAAATGTCAACTGAAATACAAGTAACTTAAAGGATAGTTGAGATTTCCATCCTCTACGGATCCGTGGAACCATCTACTATGTAGTAATATACGCCATTATAATTTGTCTATAGTAAAGTAAACTAATTAAGTAGCATTAAGGCGTTACCCATATTCCCCTTAACACATTATTATATATTCTCATAGTCTATACAGTACCGTAATTCCTCCGTAAACTAGAGGGCTGTCAACGGGCACTCCATAGGTATGGTACAAACCAAACTCGTATAAGGCGCAATAAGGCATGTGACAAGGCACGAGAGGCAATGCTAGGATAGATATACCATTTGCACTCCTGGGCTGGTGGTAACATATAGCAGCTACTACCGCCCACCTCTTGACACACACCCAAATGAAAGGTGCACCCAATCAAATCACAAAAGCAATAAAATGCTATCGAAAAAATGTGTCCGATAGGAGGAATGACCCTACTTGGCTCGGTATTGCTCTTGTTTTAGCCACATCAAGATGACTCATGGGAGTTAGGGCTAAGCAAAAACCTTATATAGAATCGTCACTAAACAATCCTACTTTATTCTGGAATCTCCACCACATACACAGTTGTTAAAGTGGTTTTCGTATTGGAAGAGAGTATGACAATATCTGATCTCAGTCTCTTTAACAACCAAATGATTATTTCACACCGTGGTCATTTCATTTAAAATAGTTCATACTTCATATCAAAATATCATATTCATTTCGAAACCATATCAATTGATATCATTATTCACTTTAAATAATATTCATTTCTAGCATCGTAACACTTTCAAATTTATAACACTTTTGAAATCATAAAATTTGAAATCATAACATATTGGAATCAAAACAATTTGAAATCCTAACATTTTAGATATTGAAAATATTATACATATTACGATAGTTATAAATTAAAATAGTTTATATATATTAAAAATGCTTTATGTAATAAAAATATTTTCCTCAAATTTCACAAATCGATTCCAATCAGCTTAAATTCAAAAATTAAATTTAAATCAAACCCTATTCAACACTTCAAATTTAAAAAAGGTTAAAGATCCAATTCAAATTTTCAATAAACCATTTCAATTTTTTTATCGATTTCAAATCCGGGTTTAAACTATCATTTCGATTCCAATAACATTTAAGTTTAGATATTCAAACAATTTCAATATAAGTTTCATTTATATTTCAACATTTAACTTTTATTTTATTCAAATTACAAAATATTCACTTAATCATTTTTAATAACAATTTATTAAAATCTCAATTTATAGATTTAAATCAATATTAATATTCAGTCTCAATTTTATCTAAAGTTGAGAATATTCATTTAACTGTTTTTATCAATCAATTTATAAATCATATCTTACAAAACCTCAAAATCAATAAGTTATATCAAATCTTATTTAAATTAAATTATTAACCAATGTAAATTCCAAGTTAAATTAATTTATCTTCCCAATCTCTATTATTAAATTTAATGAAAATCTATTTTTAAAATATCAATACAAATTTAAATAAACACTTGAACATATTATAAACCAAGTAAATTAAATTTTTATTAAATTAGATCTTATTATTAAATGTATTTCGTATTAAATCTTATTTTATATATTTTAAAATAATAAACTTATAAGAAAAATCTTAAAAATTATATTTTCAAAACTAACTTACAAATATAAAAAATTTAAAACATATAAGTTTAAAAATCTAAATCTTACACATATTTAAACTTAATTTAAAAATCAATATTTAATAAAATCCATATATTCTCTTTCAAAATCTAGAAATCATTTTTCAGAATAAACCAACGATGTTCGTATATAATTTTCTATTCTATGTTCAAGTGATACAGATATTTATCATTTCAATCCGTAATTTAAATATTTATGGGTATATGTCATTTCAACCCGCAATCCCAAAATTCGAAATCAATGAAAATAGCTTGGACATTTAAACCCATAACGATTTTCCCCTAATCTGTAATATCGTTCGGCTACGTATTATTTCAACCCATAGGGATTTCTAAACTAACAGGGAACTTGCAGAGCTAGAACAAATATGATAATAATATAACATATCAACAACAGGCATGTGTCATTAGTAGCAAATTTAAATAAAATATACACAACAGGATATGGTGTCATATATCATAGGTGGACAATTGCAAATAATGGCATATCATATTTAAAAATTAAATAACTAGAAATTCTAATTTAACAGCATATTTCAATTGTCGTTTCAAGTGAAATCAAATTTTCTAACTATAAGAATGTTAATTACGCGTGATTGCTCATCTTCCGAGGCTAGAGAACAAGAAGATGACATGGATACGGACACGAGCTAGCGGGATAGTGATAAGCTCGGAATTATTAGGACAAATTCAATATTGAGAAAGTAAGTCAAGATGGCTAGAGCTCGATGAAACAAAATATATGTTATATATTTATATATATTTATTTGTTGCTAAAATAAATTTTAGAACATATATTTTCAACTCCATATTTATTTCAAACACCTATAAAATAAAATTCTCATATATATATATATATACACACACACACCTGTGTGTGTGTGTGTATGTATGTATGTATGTATGTATGTACTTGAACCAATCTCATATATACTTATATATAGATTAACATGTAAAATATATATCAACTTACATACTTATTATATTTTAAAATTAATAATTATAAAAATCAATATAAACTTAATTTATTATACTATATTTTGAACTCAAAAGATCATATATAAACTTATATTTTTATGTAAACAAACAAACAAATTGTTTACATATAACTTATATGACTTCTAACTGTTATAAACTTATAATGTAGACATAGAATACAAACTAATATGTCATATAAATAACGTAAACTCGTATATATATATATATATATATATATATATATATATGTATGTATGTATGTATGTATGTATGTATGTATGTATATAAACTAACATACCATCACTTACACAACTTCTATATCACTGCTTATGTACAACTTCTACAAAATTATAATTTAAAATCTACGTACATTTCCAAATCAAAATATCCATATATATTATATTTTAAAACAATATTTAAACAAAAAATGGTAATTTAAAATATGTATGTGTACATACTTTAAACATAGAATACAAATACTGCGAACATAGTAACCAGCAAGCATTTCTCGAAAATTTCAAAACACACACATATTTATGGAATATAAACGTAATATATAAAATATAAAACAAATTAAGTTATCAAAATATCTTTATATATTTTATAATTTACTGGGCTGGTTGTTTCAAACAATATACAGCTTATCACGAGAACAAACAAAACAAAAAAACCAAACTTATAATATAAATTATATATATAATACCTAAGCAAAAAAGGCATGACAAAATGGAGCTGCTATGATCGGTCAGAGGGTGCTCGGGTAAGATGCTCGACGAGCCACTGGGGGTACACATGGGTGTGGCTGAGGCTGTAGGAGGTGGAGGGGAAGAAAGGTGGCAATGACGTACGGTGCATGAGAACGGGAAGGGGGAAGATCTACGGTGGAGGAGCATTGCTTGGGTGGCGGCTCTTGGCAGGTCGAGGCGGCTGCTCAAGGCTGTAATGCGGCCATGCAGAGGAGGGCAGCTGGCGGCATGAAGGTGGATGCTGTGTGGAGTGGAGGTTTTCTCAGCTATGGCCATTGGGGTGGTGGTTGCGGCATAGGTTCAGGCGGGTGAAGGTTGATGGAAACATGGTGGGCTCAAAGAAAAAGGTAAGTAGGTCGGCAACATATATATCTTTTAGATTTTTTTTCTCTTTTTTGTAAAAGGGTGGCTGCAGTAGCGGGTCGAGTGGTGGAAGCGGTCTGGGCTCGTGGCAAGGCTATGGCGGTGTGCTTGGCGTACGAGAGTGGGGCTTTGATAGACGAGGCTGCTATTGGTGGTAAAGGAGGTGTTGTCACGTGGAAGAGATGCAAGCAAAAGCTCAAGCATTTCGATCATGAAAAATATATATATATGCTAATATATATCATTGTTGCATGAATTAAAAGAAGGAGCAAGTTATCTCAGAGATAAAGAAAGCAAACCACACACATGCCTTTGATTCTAATATAGCTTTGTATAATTTAATATCATATATAATTTATCTTTCTTTTAGACATGAATAGAATAACGAAGAAAGAAAGAGACGGAGAGAAAATGAGCATAGGGAAGTGGAAAGATGAAAATAAACCACCATATAAAATTTAACGATGGGAATTACAGAAGTCATTATTAAATTCAGAAAATAATAAAAGCACAGACTGTTGGTTTTCAACCGATAGATATGAATGGACAAAGAAAACCAAACAGTCACAAGTACGGAACCAATACGATAATTCGTTTCGTCGATTTCGTCACGTATGGGACTCTGAAACACATCAATGAATATACTATGAAGATCAGCACGACGAGACGAAATATAACGTCTCACTCAGAAAATAGTTTACATTTTTATCATATATAAATATTCAGATTTCGAAAACATTTTATATTCATCCAATTAACTAATTTTAAATTGAAATTGAAAATTGTACAATAGAATTAACTTTCATATTTTCCAATGAAAACTTTCCATTTGCAATGTCTAAATAGAAAGTATTTCAAATATTAAATTTTCATTGCAAAATTTTATAGTTTTAAATTTTCACAAAAAATTAGTTAATTACGTTATTAAATCGTTAAAATTTATGGGTCGTTACATAGATACATACATACATGTATGTATGTATGTATGTATGTAAGCAACAGTTACTTGTTTTATATTGTTATTTTGGTGAATAAAAAGTCAAATTGGTACTTATGGAATGCTATTTAATATGTAATGAATGTGCAATTAATTAGGAATTACACTTGCTACTATGCTCATGGGTATATTTTAAATTTGTATATGCCTTTGTTTTTCATAGTTATACTATGAAATTATGTAAAATAATAATTATATATCCATGTCTTAAAATTGATTTGACTAATTTCATATGTTTTGTAATTAAAAATTAACAATTTGAAAGTTAGTTTTGACAAAAGAAGAATTCAACATTAGATTTATGATTTAGAAAAGATCCTTTTATAGATTTTGAATTGAAATATATATATATACACACACATATATAAATGACAACAAAATATATTTTTTGTACTCATTTTATAAAATAACCTTAAATAATTAATATATGCAGTTTACTTATATTTATATATACAAATGTTAAGTCATTTCTTATTTATAATAGTATTAAATCTAAAAATATTCTTTTTGTATTTGCTGAAAATAATTTAATATACTGTTGTTATGAATGATTTTTTATTTTTAAACGTCAATTTCTAAAACAATGACAATCAATAGATTGGATAACATAGGCTTATGTAAATTTATTATATAAAATATAGGATCTAAACTGTAATAACATGAAGTAATATATAATCAAAATGAGATTGGATAATTACCTTATGAAGCAGCCTAAGATTCATATCTTGAACGATTGAATAATCCTAGATTTAACCGAATTTGCCTCCAAATTTTGCTATAATCAAGATATTAATACCACCTTGCGTTAGTTTAATTTGTTTTTATTTGCTATTGGAAATTTTGTTGCCTTGAAGCCATGGAATTTTCGGTTGAAATGAACAATAGAAGAAAGCTAATAGCAATGGAAAATAATGTGTTTAAGTAGGCATTTAAGAAGAAGAAAAGGTGGATGACTTTACTACTTTTCATACATTTATTTCATACCTTTTCAAACCAATTTTTGAACACTCAAACTTTATCTAACCATGTTATTTTTAGTTGGAATAAACCATAGGAGGAGTGGAAAAATAATGTTAACAAATGTCATTAAGTAGGTACTTGAGAAGAGCATAAGGTGGAGGACTTTTCCCCTTCCTATGGTCATTTGATATCGTTTTCAAAACAAATTTAACACTCAAACACTATCTGTCGTGTTATTTTTGATTGAATAAACTGGTGGAAGAGAGGCAAATTAATGATAGTTAATGTGCTTAAGTAGGCATTTAAGAAGAGGAAAAGGTGGAGGATTTTTCTCCTTCATTTACCCATTCATTTAATACCTTTTCAAAAAAAATTGAACATTCAAACCCATCCTCTCCTTACACCCTAGCTGACCATTATGTATATTAGAAAGGCCTTCAAAAATCCTAAAACCCATTTAGTAATCAATCGATTTAAATCAAATTTAAATATATATCGATACATACATATACAACTTTTATGTACGCGCTTTATTGAATACTAACGGCATTCAAAAATCAAATAAAATTCAATATTACATAAATATTAATTCATTTACAATAATTATAATTAATTAAATCATGTGGTGTTTTGGAGTATTCATCATTACGATTGTGCGACTCATATGTGTAAATTTAGTCATCACTTAATATCAAACAATTCGAATATTAACGTTCCACGTTACCTTTTCTAGTGGTGTGATAGTTTAGTCAAATTTATCGCTTACACATAATTTCAGTGGTATGCAATATACTACTAGTGATTTTTTTTACAACAATTCACTTTATCAAGATTATATTACTTTAGGACTTATGGAATTGGGTTTTGGTTAAAATTTTAATATAATCCACATTCAACTCCGTAATTCCAAATTAAAAAAAAATCATTGGATCAAATATAATAGTCATTGTTAACCTTGTTGCTTTGGCCAGGAAATTTGCTTTGAGTTGACTATAGTTAACCGTGGTACCGACCTCTTATAACCGAGGAGGCAAATTCTCCATTGAATAGCATTTCACTTTCAATGTTTAACCCAAACCCAAGAATAATCGCTCGATGAATATCCATGCCATGATTTAACTATAATCAATATGCAATATCCACATCGAAGTTCAACGGTATTCTCAAGTTGAGAGGGTTGTGTAATATCTTGCTTTGAAGTCTCGTGTTTGATCTTAATCGTTATTAACCAACAGAAACTCTCGATTGAGTCATTCCATTGTTATCCAATAATTATCAATACATTCCCTTTTTTCCTCTAACAGCCATAAGTAATACATTACATAATATTTGGAGAGTATTACGCACTCTAGTCTCAACAAATGGTTCAACATCTTTTCTCGAAACATCTAGACTATAAATATTTGAAATGAAATGTTACTTTATATTATGATTAATAACGCATGATTGAAATTATTTGCAGCTACAATTAAATAACATTCGATTTAAGGATTTTCTTACTTGTAACAACCTGAAATTTAACCCATAATAAATAATTTATTAATTAATTAAATAATAAAATAACTTTGTGAAATTATCAAAATTGAGCCACGGGTGTAGCACCATTATGTGCACGGTAATTTTTTGGTCAATTTTCATATATAGAACGTCAGAAACCTAGCTAATATGACCAAGTTACAAAATAAACAAAATTAAGTAGAAAAAAATATGGTCAGGTCGACCTGGGCAAGGGAGCGGTCGACCACCCGGTCGACCCGCCTTGCCTTTTGGCCAGCGAACGAAAGTTAATTCATTCGAACGAATTACCTACCGCCGAACACGTCATTTGCATCCTTTATTTCGATCTGGTCGTTCGAACGAATTATCAACCGTTGAACATGTCATTTGCATCCTTTATTTTGATCTGGTCCCTCCGTTTCTACATCTGATGGCCCCTATTCAATCTATGACGTGGTTGCATCCTATTCAATCTCCAAATTCAACTTAGTCCAAGATCCACTTCTACACCTATAAATAGACCCCTAGACCCAACATTTTTTTTCTCATTCTAGGTTTTCTCCAATTGGGTTCGCCTTTCTTGGAAGGACCCTAAACGAAATAATTTTTCCAGAGGATAAAATCAATATAAATTAAATTATTTTACAACTCCAAGTAGATCCGAGAAGACCAAAGGAAAAGCTTACGACCGGAGGTGAGTGATTGTAATTATTTTAAGATTTCTTTAAGTAATTTAAAATAATAGGGTTTTCAATAGTTGCAGTTTTACTATGATTTTTGAAATAGCTTTTTCAGTAGTTTATTTATAGTTTTTAGAATTATTTTCAGTCTATTCCCTTTCAGCTATTCTTTCAGTAATTTTGGTTTATTTCTGCTAATTATAATTTATTACTGTTAAGCATAGTTTTTATTTATTTATAGTATTTACAGTAATTAAGTTTATTTACTATTATTTATTTCTTATTTACATCTTTGTTGAAGTTTTAGATTTTATGCAAGCATCTATTCTCATCATCCCCCTTTTCTTCGTGTATGGATTAGAATAAATTAAATGCGAATATGATTGTAATAAATAATGGAATGGACTGTAATTACGCCTAATTATAATTAGAACTGGACTAATTAAAGATAATTGACGTAGTTATAACTTAAAATTATAACTAAATAGAGTAAAAGATGAAATAAGCTTATTTTCACACTTAGACCTTGGTTTAAGTAATAAGCATGATTATAACGTAGGTTATAATAAGAAAAAGAACGGAATAGGGCTTATTTCAAGACTTAGAATAAATTAATAAGCGTAGAAAGTAAAGGTGATAATAATGGCTTATTTAAATAATTTATCTAAGTTTAAAGTCAAAAATAAAAGTATGACTTATACCAAATAGCATTCCCTATTAGACAAAATAGTGAGCCTAGGGCACACTTATGCAAAGAATGGTAGTAATTGGTCAAATATAAATCCAAATCATGGTCGATTTGGATAAGGGGCACAACTATGTATTGTTTGGATGAAGGACCGGTACGAATAGCATTTCCCCTATATATTTTATGGACATGCGGTGATCTCACATTAGCCTGAAGTGAGATGAGGGGCAAGCTTGTGTTGGACGTTGGAGGTAATAAGAAGACCCGATAGGTGGAGCAAAAGGTAGCATTGGCATGATGGCAGTTATGCATGCCACTTCCATTGCGGGTGCTCAGTAATAGCTATGAATTCCAAGCGCTTACTATGTGTGTCTTTCGTCTACATCATTGCCTTCTGTATAGGGAGTTATATATGTCGCCTCAATCCACAGTAATTGCTCTGTGCATCTTCTATAAACACCATTGGCTACTGTTTAGGGAGTTATATAGCGGCTGGTCCACAGTAACGTCTATGGAGTAGCAGGCCGATCAAAAAGGGTAGAATTGGGGTCACATCCTAATTATAGGTTAGCAATTCGGCTTAATTAAAGCAGAACAAGTGCAAGCAATCAAAGTTAACCTACCTTATAAATTGAGCAATATTTATTCGTACTTATTTTCAGTTTATCTCTTTCCTATTTTCTTTATTATCCTTATTTATGCTAGAACTGTTGCAGAGTCTATTTCTTTTATCTTTCTTAAAGACTCTAGTAATTACTATCATTCACCAGACTTTTAGTCTGACCCACTCCTCTTTTTTCCCCTTTCCCCCCTTAGGCAATCAAGGGATAAGTCAGTAGATTGTTGTAGCTTGGAGTTTCTTAGAGGAGATTTCTTCTATGTACTTCTTTTATTTCAGCTTTAGTTCTTTCTATGCACTGGCTTATTTGGAGGGATATTATATTCTTTGATTTTGAGACTATGAGTTTTTGTTTCGTGAGACATATTGGATTTTTAGACATGTATGTGATATTTGGTATTTGACTTATTTATGAAGCAATTATGAAGCTTTACTTTAATTAAGTTATTATTTTAAGTTTCCATTGTTTTTATCTGTGTTTGTCCTATGAATCTTAGTCACTATTAGATTTAGTTATACCTACGATGCACCATGCCTTTTAATGTATCCTTTTGGGTATATTAAGGGGGTGTGGGGTTGTTTCACTTGGTATCAGAGCCTAAGGTTACAGGATTCCTAAAAATTTACTTTTGAAATAAAGTATTTTTCAAAATAACTTGTTTTAAAAGTATTTTTTAGAAAAGAACTTTTAGAAATGATTTTTAGTATAAAAGAATTTTTCTAAAAATCCCCTCATAATTTCGGTTCAATTCCCCTTTGACTCTTTCCTAAAACTATTGTTTTCTTTTCGTAGAATGGCTGAAGCCCCGAACCTTCTCGAGGGCATTTCAGTCCCAGCCTGGTTTCGTATGTACTTACAAGCCATGACTCCAGAGGTGCATGGGCCTATGCCAATCCTGCACCAGCAGGTGGGAATCCCATCAACCCACCTACCGCCATCAGTTTCTCTAAGATTTTTGAATATTTTGCGAGTTTAGGCGGGAACACTTTTTCTGGCAAGGAGACTTTTGTGGTGGCGAGAGCATGCCTTAGGGACACAGAGAGGATTTTTGGTCTTTTAGGATTAGATGGTCAGTAGCAAGTTCAGCTAGCCGCTTGGCAGCTAAAAGAGGAGGCATCTTATTGGTGGGAGGTGATCGAGTTGGAGGGTAGAAATGTTGCTTGGGATGGATTCCGGGAGCGATTCGATAGGAATTTTCTATCTCAGGCAGAAGAAAGTGTTCAACTGGAGAGGTTTATCAATTTGAAGCAAGGGAGTTTGTTCGCGATTTGGTATGGATTTGGTGAACACACAACATAAGAAAGATATGAAGTTTGCGAAGGGATTGAATCAACCCCTTCAAGGATTATTGCTGACTCATGTACCGATGGGAGCTATTTATGAGTCTTTGGTCGAGATGGCACTTATGTCGGATACAGTCAAGGAAGGAGAGTCTAAAAAGGAGGTTAAGTCAGAAGGTTCAAAGAAGAAGTGGTGGGAAAAGAATAAAAAGAAGAAGAAATGTGATGGTCCTCAGAAGAAGGTTAAGAAAGGAATGAAGTACCATGGTTGTGGGAAGGTTGGACATTTGGCCAGGGATTGCTGGAAGGAGAAGATGAAGGGTAAGTGATATACTTGCGGGCAGCCAGTAATATGAGTAGGAGTTGTACCTAGGAAGCGAGTGCACAATTGCACAGGTTTAGACGTGAGACGTAGCATCTTCCAGTAGCATTCCAGATAGAGGTAGGAAAGTCACGGTCGAAAGTTTGATTTCTATATTTGATTTTTCCATTCGAACTTTATTTAATTCCTGAGCATCACATTCTTTTATCTCTAGTTCTCTAGTAGATTGTTTGCACTTGGACATATCATTAATAGTAGACCCCATTATTGTTTCAAACCCCATAGGAGAATCTGCACAATTATCTATGGTTTGTAGGGGTTTGAAAATCTTTGTCCTAGGCGTAGAATTTGACTGCGATGCCTATGTTTTGGAATTCTCAAGGTATGGGATGATCTTAGGGATGGATTGGCTATCCACATACGGAGCTACCTTAGACCGCGAGAGGAGAGTCCTTAGACTTGAGACTTGTAGTGGTAGGACTCTAGAGGTATCTTGCAACCCATAAGGGTCAGTCATGTTGATTTTCCTCTATTCCCTCGATTCATCATCATCGGAGTTGCATTCGATTCCTGTCGTTGGAATTTTTTAGACGTCTTTGAGGAGGTTAGGGGACTCCCCCTATGAAAGAGATTGACTTTAGAATTTATTTGACTGAGAATGCTAAGCCAGTAGTATTACCTACGAGACACATGGCACCTAGGGAGAGGAAAGAATTGAGCAAGCATATTCGTGAGCTTTTAGAGAAGGGATTCATAAGAAAAAACATATTTGTAGGGAGCGCCAGTCGTCTTCGCCACTAAGGCGGATGGTTCTCTCCGCATTGTGTAGATTATAGAGAACTAAATAAACTCACCAAGAAGAAACGATATCCACTCCCTAGGATTGATGGTCTTTTTGACCAGTTGGTAGGTTCTTTGGTTTTCTATCAGCTTGATTCAAGCACGGGATTCCATCAGCTTAGAGTCGACGATGACAACATAGATAAGACTGCCTTTAGGACATCGGACGGATTCTTCGAGTGGTTGGTGATGCCTTTTGGGCTAACCAATGCTCCAGCCTATTTAATTGATTTGATGAGACGCGTCCTTAGGGATGTCCTAAATAAATTTGTGGTGGTATTCGTGGATGATATCTTGGTATTTTTCAAGAGTAAGGAGGAGCATATTGTTCATTTGGAAGAAGTTCTTCACATGCTTCGTAGTCATCATTTAAGAGCTAAGCTTTCGAAATGTCATTTTTGGAGAGAGGAAGTTCTTTTCTTGAGGCACATAGTCTCGAAGAAAGGTTTGGTTGTTGACTCCGCCAAGGTTATTGCAGTGCAAGATTGGAAGGCCTCCAAGAACGTTACCGAGGATAGGAGCTTTTTAGGATTGTTGGCTACTATAGGAAGTTCATTAGAAACTTTGCCAAGATTTTGGCACCACTCGCACGCCTTAGTAAGAAGAATAAAATTTTCATGTGGGACGTGGATTGTGAGGATTCCTTCGTGAGGCTTAAGAGAGTCCTTACTAGTGCACCAGTGTTAATTTTACCCGACAAAGCTAAGCCTTTCACTATATACACTGATGCATGCGGAACGTGCCTTAGAGCGGTGTTGATGCAAGAAGGGGGAGTAGTGTGTTATGGTAGTAGGCAGTTGAGGATGCATGAGAAGAACTACCTTACCCGAGTTGGCTGCCATAGTTTTTGCACTTAAGTCTTGGAGGCATTATTTGCTTGGAGAGAGGTTTGAGCTTTTTATCGACCAAAAGTCTTTAAAGTACCTATTCTCGTAGAAGGACCTTAACTTGAAGCAACAGAGGTGGATGGAGTTTTTAGTCTTGGATGATTTTGAGATAGCTTATACCCCTGGCAAGGGTAGTGTGGTTGCGGATGCATTGAGTAGGAAGAAGGCAACCCTTAGTCCTTTGTTCGTAGATTGACGGAGCTTGAAGTTTATTTCTACCTTTGATTTAAGCCCTCTACGGACATTACTCGCGGATTGTTGGCGACATTAGAGGTAAGGCCTGCCCTAGTGGATCAGATTGGTTCGAGGCAGTGGGAGGATTCAGAACTCATGGACATAATGGATAGGATTAGCCGAGGAGAGGTCTCGAGACATCTCTAACGCTATTCCATTGATAGCAGAGGGTGGCTTAGGAGAGATGGAGGCTTTGTGTTCCACGCGCCAGTGACTTGTTGAAAGCAGTTTTGGAGGAGGCGCACCATTCCCGTATGACTATTCATCCTGGCGGTGACAATGTATTAGGATATAAAGAGGATGTTCTATTGCGGTGATATGAAGAAGGACGTGGTAGAACTCGTAACTAAGTGTCTCATATGCCAAAGGGTAAAAGTAGAGCAGCAGAAGCCCGGTGGATTACTTTAGCCCTTAGATGTGCCGGAGTGGGAGTGAGACGGTGTTTCTATATATTTTATTGATGGTTTACCCCGTTCTAGGACAGGGAACACTAGCATTTGGGTGATTGTTGATAGATTGACCAAGAGTGCTCACTTCATCCTAGTTAAGAGTAAACGTACGGCTACATATTTAGCATCCTTGTATATTCGGGAGATAGTCCATCTACAGAGAGTTCCTTCAGGATTGTTAATGATAGAGATCCCATTTTCACTAGTGAGTTTGGTAAAGCTTACAGGAGGTGCTTGCATGGTTTTAAATCTCCTATATCTCGCTCGAGATCTCATTTTCACACTTAAACGAGACGAGACATCAAATCTCCTCCATATCTCTCTCGACACTCATCTCGTCCGAGATATTCAAATCTCACCCGATATATGGATCAAAATCTCAATCCAAGATCTCACCCGAAATTATACATTTTTCTTATTTTCCATAATAATTTTTATTTTCATATTGATTCAAAAGAAACTACTCAATCCAATTATAATTTACCAACTTCTTGAACATATTCTTTACTTTTTAACTTAATGAGTCATAGCGAAAGGTTTCACTTCTTTATTACGTTCAAATAAAAGAATATTATTCAATCATTACCAAATCAATTAAGCTAATCAAGCTAATACTCTTCTAAGAATATTTCTTTTTCCATGTAAATCAAGTATGTTACCATTTTTATTTTTACTAAGAAACTTATAATCGTTAAATAAATTTTTGACAAATCAATTTTAAACACATAAGTACATCCGAGATATTCCCGAGATGCATTATAAGATCCGAGATGTCAATCCGAGATGTACACCCGATACGTAATCATCTCGTCCGAGATCTCTCCCGATACGAGATAAGTTGTGTAAAAATTCCAAGACGAAACGTGACCGAAATCCGATATTTAAAACCTTGGGCGCTTGGAACACAACTTAGGTTGAGTATAGTCTATTAGCCCCAGACTGATGGCCAAACGGAGAGGGTAAATAAGGTGTTTGAGGATTTGCTGTAGATGTTCATTTTGGACTTTGGAGGTACTTGGGAGGAGCATCTTCCACTAGTTGAATTTGTGTACAATGATAGTTACCAAACAAGTATAGGAATGGCACAATTTGAGGCTTTATATGGGAGACCTTGCAGGTCCCCATCATGTTGGATAGAATCTACGAAGAAGTTATTACTTGAACCCGATAAGGTTAGAGATACTTCGGACGGGGTGGATTTGATTCGACAGAGGATGAAAACGGCTCAAGATAGCAGAAGTCGTATGCGAACAAGCAGAGGAGAGACTTAGAATTTGAGGTTGAAGACTTAGTTTTTATCAAAGTATCTCAGCTTAGGAAGGTGATAAGATTCGAATTAAATGGAAAGTTAGACCCTAGATTTGTTGGGCCATACCTATCACAGAAAGAGTTGGGAAGATGGCTTACTGAGTGAAGCTACCAGAGAGGCTCGCAGGAGTGCACGATGTTTTCCATGTTTCGCACTTGCGTAAGTTCTTAAATGACTCGGCGGAGGTTATAGAGCCTAGTCAATTAAAGGAGGTGGAGGTACAAAGGGAAGCTTCTATTCGATGTATCCCCACGAAGATTGCTGAAAGAGACATCAAGCGACTGAGGAATAAGGAGGTTCCAATGGTGAAGGTGCAATAGGGGATGATGCTGCAGATGCCACTTGGGAAGCAGAAGAGAAGATTCGTACTTCCTATCCTCGTCTTTTTAATGGTAAGTTTTAGAATTCTTTTTTCCATCTTTAGATTTGAATAGGTTCTTTCCTTTATTATCCTTTGGGAGGGTAGAACTTAGGATTTAATCTATGGATGGTAGGATTTGATGTAAACATGTTAAGAATGATGTATGCTAGTGATTGCAAGTGTTTTCTAGTGGATGCTATGGATGCATATAGGTACACTAGGCACTATTATTCCTTAGGGAACGGCCTAGCGAGGACACTAGAGCATATGCATATGGATGTGTGCGCATTTTTATTTTATTTCCATGTTTGCTATAAATGGATGATTATCACATGATTTTTGCATTTGGATGATGTTTATAGCACGCACATAGAATTATCAGTATCATTAGGAAATTTTTGCATTCATTTGGATACATGACACAGACATGATTGCATAAAAAGAAGGTCAACTGAATCAGTGGACTGTCTAATCTTTTTCATTAGTTAGGGATATTTACACTACACTAATTACATAAGTATCATAAATTGCATTAGAAAAACTTAAGGACAATGGATGAATGGTTGATGATTGAGTAGTTGGTTGTAGGATTGGATGAAAACATTTAGTACATTCTTATCCCTAAAGATTTCGGGGACGAAATCCCTTAAGGAGGGGAGAATGCAACAACCCAAAATTTAACCCGCAATAATTAATTTATTAATTAATTAAATAATAAAATAACTTCATGAAATTATCAGAATTGAGCCATAGGAGTAGCTCATTGTGTCCGTGGTTACTTTCTAGTCAATTTCCATATGTAGAACGTCAGAAATCAAGCTAATATGATCAAGTTACAAAATAAACAAAATTAAGCAGAATATATGTAGATATATATATACACATATGTATATATATGTGTGTATATATGTGTGTGTGTATGTATATGGTCAGGTCGACAGGCCGGTCAACCTGGGCATGGGGTGGTCGGCCGTCCAGTCGACCCGCCTTGCCTTTTGGCCGGCGAACGAACGTTAATTCGTTTGAAGGAATTAGCTGCCACCGAACACGTCATTTGCATCCCTTTCTCGATCTGGTCCCTCCGTTTCTACATTCAATGGCCCATATTCAGCCTATGACGTGGTTACATCATATTCAATCTTCAAATCCAACAGTCTGAGATCCACTTCTACATAGACCCCTAGACCTAACACTTTTTCTCATTCTAGTTTTTCTCCAATTGGGTTCGCCTTTCTAGGAAGGGCCCTAAATGGAATAATTTTTCCAAAGAGAAAATCATTATAAATTAAATTATTTCACAACTACAAGTGGATCCAGGAAGACCAAGGGAAAAGCTTAGGACTGGAGGTGAGTGATTGTAATTATTTTAAGATTTCTTTAAGTTATTTAAAATAATAGGGTTTTTAATAGTTGTAGTTTCACTATGATTTTTGAAATAGCCCTTTTAGTAATTTGTCTAGAGTTTTTAGAATTATTTTCAGTTTATTCCCTTTCAGCTATTATTTCAGTAATTTTGGTTTATTTCTGCTAATTATAATTTATTACTGTTAAGCATGGTTTTTTATTTATTTACAGTATTTACAGTAATTAAGTTTATTTACTATTATTTATTTCTTATTTACATCTTTTTCGACGTTTTGGATTTTATGCAAGCGTCTATTCTCTTCATCCCCTTTTTCTTCGTGTATGGATTAGAATAAATTAAACGTGAATATGATCGTATTAAATAATGGAATTGGACTGTAATTACACCTAATTATAATTAGAACTGGACTAATTAAAGATAATTGACATAGTTATAACTTAGAATTATTACTAAATATAGTAAAAGATGAAATAAGCGTATTTTCACACATAGACCTTGGGTTAAGTAATAAACATGATTATAACATAGGTTATAATAAGAAAAAGAAAGAATAAGGCTTATGTTAAGACTTAGGATAAATTAATAAGCGTAGAAAGTAAAGGTGATAATAAAGGCTTATTTGAGTAACTTATCTAAGTTAATAAGCAAAAATGAAAGTATGACATGTACCAAATAGTATTCCCTATTAGACAAAACGGTGATCCTAGGGCACGCTTATGCTAAGAACGGTAGTAATTGGTCAAGTAAAAGTCCAAATCATGGGGGATTTGGATAAGGGGCGCAACTAGATATTGTTTGGATGAAGGGCCAATACCAACAACATTTCTCCTATAGCTATATGGACAAGCGGTGATCTCACATTAGCCTGAAGTGAGATGAAGGGTACGCTTATGCTGGACGTTGGTGGTAATAAGAAGATCCAATAGTTGGAGCAAAAGGTAGCATGGGTATGGTAGTAGTTACGCGTGACATTTCCATTACGGGTGCTCAGTAATAGTTATGAGTTCCAAGCTCTTAGTATGGGTGTCATTCGTAGACACCATTGCCTTCTGTGTAAGGAGCTATATATGTCGTTCGGATCCATAGTAGTTGCTCAATGCATCTTCCGTAGATACCATTGGCTGTTGTGTAGGGAGTTATATAGCGGCTAGTCCACAGTAAGTTCCATGGAGTAGCAGGCCGATCAAAAAGGGTAGAATTAGGGTCACATCCGAATTATAAGGTTAGGAATTCAACCTAATTAAAGCAGAACAAGTACAAGCAATCAAAGTTAACCTATCTTATAAATTAATCAATATTTAATTGTACTTATTTCCAGTTTATCTCTTTCCTATTTCCTTTATTATCCTTATTTATGCCAGAACCGTTGCAGAATCTATTACTTTTATCTTTCTTAAAGACTCTAGTAATTACTATTATTCACCAGACTTTTAGTCTGACCCGCTCCTCTATTTTCCCCTTTTCCCCCTTAGGCAATCAAGGGAGAAGTCAGTAGATTGCTGCAGCTTGGAGTATCTTGGAGGAGATTTATTCTATGTACTTCTTTTATTTCAGCTTTAATCCTTTCTATGCACTGGATTATTTGAAGGGATATTATGTACTCTGATTTTGAGACTATGAGTTTTTGTTTCATGAGATATATTAGATTTTTTGACATGTATGTGGTATTTTGTATTTGACTTATTTATGAAGCAATTATAATGCATTGTTTTAATTAAGTTATTATTTTAAGTTTCCGATGTTTTTATCTATATTTGTCTTGTGAATCTTAGTCTCTGTTAGCTTTAGTTATGCATACAATGCACCACGCCTTTTAATGTGTCCTTTTGGGTATATTAAGGGGTGTGGGGAGTTTCATTACTTATATACTTCTAATTAATTACTTAATTAGTTATTTTACTATATAACAAAGTATATCATAGAATCAAGTACATTTATTATAAAAAAGATTGGTTATAGAGTTTAATATATGTAACAAATTACATAATTTCCTCTAGGGCATGCCCTAAACTTTATCAAACCCCAGAACTGTATTTTTTTCATACTCGATGCCTTCGTAGCTTCTTGAGCTTTGGGGGGGAGGGACTGGCAAAGGAATGGATTGATACTGTTCCATGGAATTTGTCCTTTCTTCCTTGATTCTCTTTGTACTTGATTAGCTTCGAGTCCTGTTAACCCCGAAAATGGATCAACACTTAGAGATCAGATGAAATCACCAATTCTATCAAAATGAAGAAAAAGCTATATAAATAGCAAGAAAATTAAAAAGAAACACAAGAATTTTTATAGTGGTTCAACGTAATCTTCGGCCTACATCCACTTCAATCTTGGTTACTGTTGTTCTCTCTTTATATACAACTAGTTATATCAGATCCGACCACAGTTTTGTAGATCTTTGATTTACAATGGAATTTATAGAGTATATTTGGGGAAGGAGATAAGTGTAAAGAAGGTGCAGAATCCATATCCCCTATTCAACTATTATAGGGCTAGTATTTATAGGGAAACAGGTGTACATGTCCAGAATCCCACAGGCACTAAAGTCCCGAAGTCAGTCCAAGGTCGCATAAGCGAACTCGAAGTCCATCGAGTTAAATTAATTACTCGGTACCAGGTTATTTGACTTGGTGCCGAGTTGATTCCCTCAGTGGAAATTACTCCAACTCTTTCTTTTGTTCTTCTATCTTCAAGTTGGTGCGTTCCACGCTCCTCTCATTGATTGTTGACTGATTCTAGTGGTCGTTCCATCATCATTTGAGTTGTCCTACTATCTTGCTTTCTTTTCTTCAACCCTTGAAATATATTGTCCAAACTCTGGGAAAACACTTAGTCATGAGTTATTGGACTAGCATAATTGTGTTTGGAAAGCAAAAAGAGAGGGAGTAATAGGTCGGTGTTGACCTAAACAACTCGGCGCCGAGTTGTTTCCTTATGCAATTTTCCACTCCAACTTCTAGAGTTTAATTCTCCGGTCAGTTTGATCGTGTCTCCAAGTTCGTGAATCATTTCATCCTAGTTTTAATATTCTTAGTCTAGTTGAAATCTTCTTTGGCTCAAAAATGGGTTAACACTTGCCTCTTATAGTAGGTCTTTCAAATGTAAGGTGTGCTTTGCTCAAGAACAAGTCCCAAAGATCAACTTTTGATAGTTAAACTCTTTGGCTGTCCACCGATCCCAATTGAATTACTGGAAGTGTCATTCCACGTATCCAAGCCATCTTGTGTGCACCCAGTATCTTCCTTTCTTGGATGGCAAGGCGTTCAAATTCTTTTATCAAGTCTATATCCACTCTAAGGCTTGGTCTCGTCGGACCGTTGATCTTCCAATCTATGGTTTGATCTCTGGGGATCGTTTATCGGCTAATATAGGGTTGTAATCTCTTCAGATTCATGCGGAGTCCAATCCACACACTCTCCGACAAGGCGACCCAACGACCAAGAAAGCATATTTGCTTACTCTTTGGTGGGGGGACATACTTTTTCGTGCAAGTTCATCCACTCTCTCTGGACATGGGAGCTTGCACCCTGCACTTCGATCCCATCTCTCCGAACAAGGCTTAAAGTGATCAATATCATGCAAGCCCATCCGTTCACTCTCCGGTGAGGGGCTTGCACTCTGCCCTCCAATCACATCTCTCCGTGCGGGACTTAAAGCGATCAATATGTATAAGTTTGTCTGCTCGCTCTTCAATGAGGGGATTACACCCTACGCTTTGGTCGGGTCTCTTCAAACGAGACTTAAAGCGATTAATAACAATCATCACATTCAGATGGATTTTTCAAGAGTCAAGTATTCAAATGAAAGCGAACAAGTAGAAACCTTAATTATCCATCCCATACATCTGACTCAGAGCGTGCCTAGGGACCAATCTAGGTTCCGTAAACGTGTAAGCGGTTTGAGGTTATTGTTGTCCTAAATAATCATCCCAGACATCTGACCCAGAGCATGCCTAAAGATTAATCTAGGCCTCGTACATATTTAAGCGGTCTGAGGTTATTATTACCCTAATTATTCAAAGCAAGAAAAAGCAAAGCGAGAGAGTCGAACCTGACTCCCGACCATCTTGGTCATGGGATATCGAGTCTTAGACCAAATCTCTAGTTGTTCCTTGATGCATTCGTTGTACAGGGCGGTTGCTCGGACCGCACCATTGCAGTTTGGTTCCTCATGTACTGCTACACCTGGTTACTCCAAACCATTTCCTCTATCAAATCCCGAAGGTGTCAGCACTCGTTCATCTTATGCCCTTCTGCTCATGGAAGATGTAATACTTTCCGGACCTTCTCTCCTGATCAGTGGGCTCTCTCCTAGGTGGATTTTGATAGGAGATCTGCCCCCTTGCATCTAGATATTTCCTCTTCTGGTCTCTAAGAGTTTCAACTCCCTCTTTTGTTTTTCGATCCTTTGAAATTATCATCAGCTCTTCTTTTTTCCTTTATCTTTTCCATTTACTGCTCCAGACGGTCCTCTATCATCCATGGCATTAATTTCAGAATTCTCAGCTTCGGCATCTTCCTGACACAAATATCTCTTAGTTTTATGGTAGAATTCTATTAGATCCATCGGTGGATCCCTCTCCAAAGCAATCTTAAAGTCGGCTTTGCTTACGACTCTAAATACTCTCACCATTAAGATTATAAATAGACCCGGCTTATCGACAACTGTAGCTGCCACATTGAACCTTGACAAATAGCTTCTTAGGGTCTCTCCGGGCATTTGCTTCACACTTGATAGTGCCATCACATTCTTTGGTCTAGACATGAACTGTAAATTAACTTAAGAACTTATTCACCAAATCGATCAATATGCTTATGGACTCATTCTCCAATTGTATGAACCACTCGCTGCTAAGTCCATCAAGTATAATGGGAAGCACTACCCCATTACTTTTTCAAAATCACCCAACACCTCCATATGTTGGATGTATCTCATCAGATGAATCATCGGATCCGACTTTCCGCCGTGCATTTCCAGTGTTGGAAGCTTGAAATCGGGAGGATTCCTTGGATTTAGGATATTAGAAGTGAATGGATTCATGTTCATGTCCTTCAAACTCTGGTCTGGGGGTCCATCTCTAACTGTTCTCCTTACCAACTCAGCAATTCTGTTTTTTCCATCCAATGAAGGTCTTCGACCAAAAGTGATACTCTATCCCCTATTCTTGTATGGGAACTTCGGCATATATTCTGGCGCATACTCCTTCTAGCTGCATATTAGCGTTCTGACGCACTCCTCTGGTTTCAATCCGTCCTCCATTCCTACAGGGAAGCTCGAGCACATATTTCTCCAGTCGTTGACCATTCGCATTCTGATTTGCATTTTTATCTATAGCATTATCCGTTCTCAGCATCCCAATAGCCACATCAACATTGCACCCTCGATATAGTTTGCTTGGTATCGTGTAGATTTCGGTTGGTATCGAGTTGTTCTGTTCGTGGGGCATCATTTTAGTTTGCTTTGCTCCAATTCCAGACGCTTCTGTATTAGTTCTTAGTCCATGGTTCCAAATTCCAACATCTCCAACTATTCCTTATTGTCCCATCCTTTGAAAAATCCTTTAAGCATTTCCTATTATCTAGTTATCATTCCATCCTACATCCCTTTTATCATTCTTTCTATCTCTTCTCTGGTCATGGAAATGGATTGATGAGAATTCAAAGGCACATTCTAGCTGTCCCTAAGCTCCGATTGGCCTCCTCCGACTTTAGATCTGGTGTTAGGCCTCTTCATCTTCTCCAAATCTCAGATTTAAGCTTCAGATCTTCAGATCTAGTTCTTTCTCAGTGAAAGCACCAAAATGTTAACCCAGGAAATGGTCAACACTCAGAGATTAGATGAAAGCACCAGTTCTATCGATATAAAGCAAAAGCAATAGAAATAGAAGGAATGTAAAAGGAGACACAAGAA
Organism: Allium cepa; assembly: GCA_030765085.1. Classification (NCBI taxonomy): domain Eukaryota; kingdom Viridiplantae; phylum Streptophyta; class Magnoliopsida; order Asparagales; family Amaryllidaceae; genus Allium; species Allium cepa. The sequence continues at coordinate 98,441,501 of CM060934.1, forward strand.
TTTTTATAGTGGTTCGGCGTAATCTCTGGCCTACATCCACTTCAATCTTTGTTATTAGTTATTCTCTCTCTGGATTATAACTAGTTATATCAAATCTGATCGCAACCTAGTGGATCTTGGATATACAATGGAGTTTCTAGAGTTTTTTATGAAGATAGTGGAAGGGAAGAAGATGGTAACTCCTAAGTACCAGAGTTTGTGAAGTAGATCCAGAGTAAAGAGCCAAAAGATTAGGTAGAAAATCCCTCTTTGGTTGCAAGTAGGTTGGTATTTATGAGGAAACACGTGTATAGGTCCAGAAGCCTGCTTGGACTAAAGTCTAGAAGTTAGCTCAAGGTCGCAAAAGCAAACTCGGAGTCCACTGAGTTAAAATAATAAATTGGTATCGAGTCATTTGACTTGGTGCCGAGTTATTTACCTTGGTAGGAATTTCTCCACTCTTTTGCTCTGTTCTTCTATCTTCAAGTTGGTATGTTCCATGCTCCTTTCATCGATTATTGGTTGATTCCAATGGTCATTACATCATTAATTGAGTTATCCAACTATCTTATCTTTCTTCTCTCCAACCCTTGAAATTTGTCATCCAAACTTTGGGAAAACACTTGGCCACGATTTATTGGAGTAGCATAAGAGGTGTATGGTGTTTGGAAAGAAAAAAAGAGGGAGGAATGGGTTGGTGCTGACCTAAACAACTCAGACCGAGTTATTCCCTTACAGCCAATTATCCACTCCAACTCTTGGAGTTCAATTCTCTAATCCTTTTGATCGTGCCTCCAAGTTCATGAATCATTTCATCTTGATTTTGTTCTTTTAAGTTCAGTTGAAATCTACTTTGGCTTGAAAGTAGCTTAACAAGTCCCTTCTTTCATCATTCTATAGTCCAATTCTATTGAAATTTCACTTAGTATAATACCGGATAACAAGAATAGTCACAGAGTGATTCAACGAGAGTCTTCTATAGGTTAATACAACTAACTCAAAATAGAAAATCTCATTGTAGCGACATATTGTAGTCTTCGAACTTAAAAGTATAAAGAAACCATGTTGTATATAAATTATGGCTAATCATATAAAGATATGATCACATTACAACCATAATTGGGTGTACATTGAACTACTTGATATGAAACACCAATAGCCCCCTTCATTGTAGAGTGTTAGTATCACTGTAATTGGTAGTAAATTTAAATCAAAATCTCTAGCTAGAGAAAAAATTTAATCGATAGATGTTGTTAAATTGAACCAATAACTTTAAAGAGATCTATTAAATTAACTACGGGCATTATTTTAGCTTTGACCATTGACCAAATTATTGATATCATAGTGATATAATGATGAAGAAAAGAAAATGTGCACAAAATATCATTAAAGGTGCGACTTAATAAAGATAAGAAGTTGGTTTTTTTTCATGAATGATTCATAAGCAACTAAATTCGTGCCCGGTTATGTAATTTAGCAAAATCCATATAGACTTTAGTATTTAAATTGTTTAAAAATTAATTGAGGATTGATTTCACACCAAGGAGTCAACACAACCAGGTTAGTTAATTTTCGAGTTCAACTGATATTGAATTAATTTATAAATGTTATAAATTAATAATGAAAATTAATAAAAATGTTATATTGATCTTATAGCTATTTATTTTAGGCCTTAAAATTAATTAAAATAGTATATAATTATGATATATTGGTTTAATTAAATATATAGGTGTTGGCGTCAAAATTGGCCACCAACACCCAATTATGCAAAAGCTCCAATATCCAATTCAATCGTAGAAAATATATGAAGAGAAATAAATGAAGAATGGAATGAAAATAATCAAAAAGCAAGTAAAAGGAGGAAAGATTTATAGTGCTTAAGCTAACTCTAGCCTATGTCCACTCCTAAATAATCTTTTTTATTATACTGGAGTTTGTTTACTGTTATAATTCAAAATCCAAAAATAAATTGACAGAGTGTAGCCTAGGTTAAAGATAAAGAGAAGCATAAAGAAGATCTTTTTTTACGCTATGCCTACTGCATTTATAGGGGAAGACGTGTATGGATTGGGCTGAAATTTCGATAGAAGATTCGGGAGACTAAGACAAGGCCACCAATAATTTCTAGATCCATTGGAGCCCACAATAGGGATCGATAACGATCCCTATTTTGGTGTCTAAATGGGATACTACCACTCAAGGGAGTTCCCCATGATGTTAGCTACTCGTCCTCCAAATTTCGTGCCATTTCGACATATGGTTTGTGAGATATCGCGTTTTCTACGAAGTGGTGTTGTTTAAATCCTAACTTATGTCGATCCCTATGGAGGGATAGGTAATGATCCCTCCTACTTCTTCCAAATGTCATGCGATCCCTATGAGAGCTTCTCCATGTTGCATTATGCTTAGCCTCCAAGTTTTATGCCAATTGGATTAGTAGAACTCGAGTTATTGACCGATCTTTATTGCAATATGATGTTAAGGCTGATTATAGCCGATCCCTATGGAGGGATAGGTACCGATCCCTTCAACTTGCTCCAAATTCTATGAGACCCCTATGGGCTGTTCTGCATGTTCTTGTTAGCTTGTCCACCAAGTTTCATGTCAATTGGATGTGTAGATGTTGAGATATTAATCGATCCTTATTGCGAAGTTCGGCTTAGCCAATCCCTAAGAGGGATAGGTACCAACCCCGATTAAGGGATAGATGCCGACTCCAAATGCTATGAGATCTCTAGCATAGACTCCCTATGTACCCCTCTTCTTGTTTCCAAGGTTTTACTTCAATCCGTCTTATGGTTGTTGAGTTATGGAGCGATCATCGTTGAGCTATGCTGTTGAGTTGAATATGATCTATCCCCTCTTCTTTTGCACATAACTCTAGCACACAAACTCCGATCGACTTGAAATTTGAAATGTAGCCTAACGAGGCCTTCCTTATCACTTCATACCATTGCACCTTGATTAGCACAAAAAATAGGGATTTGATCCGAATCCGCTTGACCATCGTTCATAGTCTCATTTATAGCCGATCTTTGAGCTATGTAACTGTTTCTCCTGGCCTCCCGCCTTGATGACCATGATGTCCACTGGGTTAAATCTACTTATGTACTGCTTTGCCGAATGGTGAGTTTAACACTTAGCCCTCCAAAACATGCCTTGCGATAGGAAGGCCTGTTTTGAATTTCCATAAATCCAAAGTTCAAAGTCCATAATCCACCGACAGCCATATTATCCAATCCTTTGCCAATCCAAATCCACAATCTCTCCGAATTGTTAGTGAAATCCATGACCAATCTGAATCAATATCCAAATTCGAATCCATGATCTCTCTGGATCATTTTATCCAAACCCTCGACCTCATCGGGTCGTTAGCCAAATCCCAAACTGCTCTGGGCCCATATCCAAATCCATAGCTAATAAAAGCCGATATACAAATCTATAAGCTCTTTGGATTGTTATACTAATCTAAATCCTCGATCTCACTGGATCCTTATCGAGCATAACCCATACTTGATGACCTAAAAAGGCCAATCCATCGCATTCGAGCAAAGCGACCTACTCCTTGACAGGCATAGTCTATACCCAACGACCTTAGTCTCTCCAGATCCTTGCCGAGCACAATCCATACTCGACGACCTGAGTAGGTCGATCCATCACATTCGAGCGAAGCGACCTACCCTTCGCCAGACATAATCCGTACCTGTGATCTGTGTTCCATTACATTGATCCAAATTTTAGCATTCCTAAGTTCATAAAATAGGAATCAATACAACTAATAAATCAAAATTCAAATAAAACCATAAAAACAAGAGTTTAGAATCAAACAAGAAGAAAGGAAAAAAACAAATTTCACAAACCCTAGCATTACGGTTTATCATCATCATCTCAGAGCGTGCCTAGATATCATCCTTGATCCCGTACATGTGTAAGTGACTTAGCCGTTTTTTTTGTGGAGTTTGCTACTTATTCCATGCCATTCCGATCAATTGATGACAAGTTGATGATGATGTCTTGATCTAGTGTCATTTTCATTCGAAGTGGACGGTGGATGCTCCCATTCCACCGTCACAGCTCAAGTCCTTATGTATTATTGTAATTGATCATTCCTCGTATGTTCCATAATTCAAATGCCTGTAGTCATTTATATTGTGCCCATCCAGCTTATGGAGTAGGCAGTGCTTTCTTGATGTTTGTCTGTGTTCGAAGGGTTCCCTCCTTGTCGGCCTCCGATATGGAAGGCACTCTCGAGTATCTAGATATATATTTGTTATAGGGTTCCATTCAATTCGTAGTAAGAAGAGAATTTGGGTTTCCCCTTCTGTCGCTTCGATCCATCGAAGCTATTATCCATATTCAGTTTACCCTTGTCCTTTCCTGAGCCTTCACCGGGTGGTTCTCCACCCGTACCGTATTAACTTCCATATCCTTTTTATCAGCTTTTGCATCTTCTTGTCGTAGAAACCTCCCTACTTTATGGTAGAATTTCCTAAGATCCATTGGTGGATCCTGTATCAGTGATATCTTAAAACTTGAATTATCTACAAATCCTGACACTTCTGCCATCAAAACCATCGATGGATCCGGTCAATCCACCGAAACAACCGCCGTATTGAACATGGTTATGAATTTCTTAAGTGATTCTTCTGCCAACTGCTTTACTGATGTCAATGTCATCAAATTCTTGGGTCTCATAATGTGAACCCAAAACTGCTTCATAAATCTTTCGACCAATTCCGTCCATGTGCTAATAGAACGGCTCTCCAACTGTCTGAACCATAGCGTAGTTACATCCGTTACGTACAGAGGGAAGCATTGTGTCGGGACTTCTTCCAAAGCCACCAGTACTTCCATGTGTTAGTCCGTGAGATGATGGTTTTGATGACAACAACCTTAGAATAGATTATAAAATATAAATACAAATATTATAAGTTTAGATAAATATGTATATGCAGGATTTAACCATGCAGGTACCAAGAATGAAGACTGTACATTATAGAGATTCAAGATATCAAAGATTGAAGATTCATGAGTATCAAGATTATCAAGCGTTCAAGATTTCAAGAATAAGTTCTTTTATTATTAGGAATTTTGTTAAAACTCCTAGAAAAGCACTGGCATCTTAAAATCCAATTTATTCGTGGAATGGAATCCACTTCGAGCCTGTTAAAGGGATGGAACCCTAAGTAGGATGGAACCTACGAAAAATCTAGTGGAACATTGTTTTGTATCCACTGATTTTTTATTCAAAATGATTTTTCAAAATTATATCATGTTTTCAAAACCTTCCTTTTAAAAGCATCAAAAACCTCTATCTTGATTTTAAATAATTTTGGCCTCAAAATTATCTTTAATTTCAAAGTCAAATTACTCATGATTTTAAACTATCTTTTAAAATAATATATTTAACTTTTAAATATTCATACTTAAGATTTAAATATTCATACTTAAGTTAAATTCTATATATATATATATATATATATATATATATTATTCTCTATATTTACTTATGTATTTTAACTATATTCAAGTATATTAGAAAAGTTTAAAATAGTTTTAATATAAGATAAAAGTTATTTTCAAAGAAATTCAAATCATCAAAAATTGCTTTGGGATGTCGACATGCCTATGGTGACCATGTCGACATGGTGTCAGTTGAGTTCAAAAATTAAATTTCAAAAGAAGTGTCTATTCGCCATAATTCTTCACGAATGGACATGGTTGTTGCTCTTCTATAAATAGGGGTTAGTTTCAACGAATTTTATATTAGATTTTCTGGTTTTTCACTCCTCTTCTTCTTCCACATTTCTTAATACATTTCGTACCATTACTATGCCGAAATCAACATTGAATCGAACTCGATCTTTTCTAGTTTGATTCTCTATCACCATCTCAACAAGGTTCTCGGTGCTATTCAGAGTTATAGGCTTCTTTTTAATCTATTAAGTGAGAAAAAGTGTGATTATGGCCTTGAAAATCAATCAAGCGAGATAAGGTGTGATTGTAGCCTTGATAAATCAATTTGGTAAACTTGTGGCCCGGAAATCAAGTATCTCTACAAGAGGATTGTGATTCTGGAGGGTGTACCTCGTAGCCTTGAAATCGGGGGTGTAATTTTACAATTGCTTTTGAAAGGAAATCCGTACTTGTGTTGCGGGACTGGATGTAGGATAACTCCGAATCAGTATAAAATCTAGTGTGTTCTTTCCTTTATTGCTTTTACTTTATTTCTGCATTAGTGTTTGTTTCTATGATCATATCTGTGTCTGTTTACTGCATACATCCGTGTTCAATTCAACATAAATTCAAAAAGATTTAGTAATTCTTTAAAAACACTATTCACCTTTCCTCCCCTCTATTGTTAACCCTAGCCTTAAGATCTATAATCCGCATTTCTTTCGATTGGTATTAGAGCAAGATTTTCAAAATTTCATAATCCGATTTTTGAAAAAGTTTTTAAAATGGCTATATTTGTTGATACTAATTTAGAAATATTCAAATCATCATTGTTTCATGAGTCTGCATATAATCAATATTCAAATTCAAGTTATCTACCAAAATTGTTTGATGTGCAGGAATCATGATTTATGGCTGTTGAGGAATCAATCCACAACGGACAAATTGTGTAGATTAAAAAGAACAAATGGATACTTGATAATGGGTGTTCTAGACACATGACTGGCAATCCAGATATACTGAATGATATTATATATAAAGACGGAGGACTGGTTAACTTTGGAGATAATTCAAAAGGATATGTGATTGGCATCGGCAAAGTCGGTAACTCTGAAACTCCTATTATTACTAATGTTTTGCTAGTTAAGAATCTAAAACATAATCTGCTAAGTATAAGTCAACTTTGCGATAAAGGATATAAAATTAAATTTGAAAAAGATAAATGTCAAGTCAGGAAAAAGAATATTTATATTCTTAATATGAAAGTTTCAAATGATAACCTGTGTCTGTTGGCAAATACAAGTGACCTTTGGACTTGGCATAAGAGATTTGGGCATTTGAATTTCAACCTCTTATCTAGACTGTCAAAACATGATCTAATAAGAGGTCTCCCTAAAATGAATTTTAAAGTAGATAGTTTATGTGATGCATGTCAATTAGAAAAACTTAGAAAAAGTTCCTTTAAATAAAAAATATGATTTCAACTTCAAAACTTCTTGAATTACTTCATCTTGATTTATTTGGTCCATCTCAAATTCTGTCAATAAATCATAGTAAATATGTTTTTGTAATTGTAGATGATTATTCAAGATTTACATGGACAATATTTTTGAAACATAAAAGTGATACTTTTGAATGTTTTAAGACCTTTTCAAAAATAATTCAAAATCAATTTTCTCTCAAAATTATAACTATTCGAAGTGATCACGGTGGTGAATTTGAAAATGAAAAGTTTGAGGAATTTTGCAATAAATAGGGAATAACTCACAATTTTTCATTTCCAAGAACTTCATAAAAAACGGAGGAGTAGAACGTAAAAATAGGATGATTCAAGAGTGTGCGAGAACTATGCTTTCAGATAGTAATTTACCAAAGAATTTTTGGGCAGAAGCAGTTGCTACCACCTGTTATATTTTAAATAGAATTTTAATTAGACCTCTAACTAATAAGACATCTTATGAACTTATTTATTCAAAGAAACCTAAGGTATCTTACTTCATAATTTTTGGAAGTAAATGCTTTATTTTAAATACAAAAGATAATTTAGATAAATTTGATCTTAAATCCGACAAAGGAATCTTTATCGGATACTCTAATAGAAGTAAAACATACAGAGTGTTTAATTTAAAAACTAACACCATTGAAAAAACAATGCATGTTTCATTTGATGAAAATTTCAAAAATTTTGAAGATACAAATGATGAAGAGGATTTAATCACTCAAAATCAAGAATCAATTGAAACTAATAATGAAATTAATCATCCTAATAAAAGACTAAACTTTTAAAAGATCGTCCTATAGAAAATATACTGGGAGATATGCAATCTGTTGCTAAAACTAGAAATCAACTAAGTCAAATGAGTAATGTAGCTTTTATATCAACTATTGAACCCAAAAATCCAAAAGAAGCATATGATTCATGGATTTTGGCTATGCAAGAATAATTAAATCAATTTACTAGAAATGATGTTTGGGAACTTGTTCCTAGACCTGAAAATAAAACTATAATTGGAACTAAATGGGTTTATAAAAATAAAATGAATGAACAAGGAGAGGTAGTTAGAAATAAAGCTCGATTAGTCGCTCAAAGTTATTGTCAAGAAGAAGGAATAGATTTTGATGAAACCTTTTCTCCCGTAGCAAGATTGGAAGCCATTAGGATTCTACTTGCTTTCGCAAATCATAATAATTTCAAATTATTTCAAATGGATGTTAAAAGTGCCTTCTTAAATGGATTTGTAAAAGAAGAAGTATATGTTGAACAACCATCACTTTTTGAAAATGATAAATTACCAAATCATGTTTACAAACTTAAGAAAGCATTATATGGTCTAAAACAAGCTCCTAGAGCCTGGTATGATAGACTAAGATCTTATTTATTGCAATCAAATTTTGAAATTGGTAAAGTAAATAATACTCTTTTTATTAAAAGAAATAAAAATGATATTCAACTAGTACAAGTTTACGTAGATGATATCATTTTTGGATTAACTAATTTTGAAATGAATAAAGAATTTTATGAAATAATGACAAAAGAGTTTGAGATGAGTCATATGGGTGAATTAAATTTCTTTTTAGGATTACAAATAAAACAATTAGATAATGGTATCTTTATTAGTCAAGAAAAATATGCTAAAGACCTAATTAGTAAATTTGGTTTGACTACTGCGAGTGGAAAACCCACTCCCATGGCAACCAATGAGTACCTTAGTAAAGAAGATCTCTCGAAAGATGTAGATCAAAAACTATATAGAGGAATGATTGGATCACAACTCTATATTACTGCCAGTAGACATGTATCATGCATAGTGTTTGTCTCTGTGCCATATATCAATCTCAACCTAAAGAGACCCACTTAAAAGCCGTAAAACGAATCATAAGATATGTTAAACATACATCTGATTATGGTTTATTTTACCCTAAAAATGATTCTTTTGACTTAATATCTTACTGTGATGCTTTACTATGTTGGTTGTAAATCAGACCGAAAAGGTACAAGTGGGACTTGTCACTTTTTGGGGCATTCTCTGGTTTCTTGGCTTAATAAAAAAGCAAAACACGGTTTCTTTATCAACAACTGAAGTAGAGTATATTTCTCCTGCTTTGGCTTGTTCTCAAGTAATATATATGCAACAAACTTTAAAAGATTTTGGTTTAAATTTTTCAAAATACCAATTTATTATGACAATACGAGTGCGATAAATTTATCCAAAAATACTACTCAACATGCTCGAACTAAGCATATTGATATCAGACAAAATTTTCTTAGAGATAATATAAGTAAGGAAGTAGTTACTCTCGATTATATCAATTCTGAAAATCAAATTGCTGATATTTCAACAAAACCCTTAAATGAATCAATTTTTACTAAATTAAGAAGAGAATTATGTATTTGTTCTATAACTGAAATATAAAATATAAATAACAAGTATAGTTAATAATTAATATTAAAATCAAATAGTAAAAATAAAAAGGACCATGTCGACATCTCCCATATACCCATGTCGACATACAACGTTTTTAAATTTTGAAATTTTTCACACCAAAATTCAAAATAATTGGTTATATATTCTTCACATTTTCAAAATTTTATTCATCCTTTCTGTTATCTCTCTGTCCTTCTCTCTGAAATCAAATAACCAATGACCTCCTCTTCCAAATCAAACATAAAATCAACTTTTTCGTTCCCCTCTCCTACGTCTGGTCCATTTCAACGTACTACTCTCGCTCGTGTGATAAAAATAGAGGACTCTCTGAAGGATGCACTTCAGATGATGACTGAAATTCAACTAATTCAACTCCGTATGGCAAAGGAACAAGAGAAGAAAGGCAAGATTCTTAGGAATTTGCAAAAATTTATAATGGATAATCAAGCCAATCCTATCTTGATTGATGAAGATTCTTTACTCAATCAAGAGGCCAGCGAAGAAGAAGAAGAAGAAGAATAAGAAGAAGAAGAAGAAGAAGAAAAAGAAGAAGAACCCATGCAAGAAGCGCACGCGGAGGATGATAACCAAGTCGTGTGTGTTGGAGAAGTGTGTTTTGACAAGAATGGGAATCTTGTCGAACGTGGAAATTTCTGTTTCCACTATCCAATCTGTTCGATTCATAGATCTCCTATGTTTAAAAACATACATTAGTTTCTTCTCTTTCTTTACCATTGTTGTTTATTCCTTCTTACATTTACAACGAAAAATGTACATACAACTATATGATTAATAAATTAATTGTGTTCTTATATGTATTTTTCTTATTAATACATATAACTATACGGTTATTATATACTTAAGATAGTTAGTAGTTTAGGATTAGATTTATTGTTAGATCTAAGTGTTGATTATTTATGATAACACTATCATTATAATCACATAGAATATTAGAATTAGGGAGAGTCATATAGTTTGGAGTTATAAAGTTTAGAGTTTGTTTTTGTTGATGACAAAGGGGGAGAAATATAAAATAGGGTAATTAGGCATAGATTAAGGGGGAGTTATTAGTTTTAAGGGGAGTTATTAAGATAAAAATAATATTTTATAAACAAAGATTGTCATCATCAAAAAAGGGTAGATTGTTAGTCCGTGAGATGATGGTTTTGATGACAACAACCTTAGAATCGATTATAAAATATAAATACTAACATTATAAGTTTAGATAAATATGTATATGCAGGATCTAACCATGTAGGTACCAAGAATGAAGACTGTACAGTATAGAGATTCAAGATATCAAAGATTGAAGACTCATGAGTATCAAGATTATCAAGTGTTCAAGATTTCAAGAATAAGTTCTTTTATTATTAGGAATTTTGTTAAAACTCCTAGAAAAGCACTGGCATCTTAAAATCCAATTTATTCGTGGAATGGAATCCACTTCGAGCCTGTTAACGGGATGGAACCCTAAGTAGGATGGAACCTACGAAAAATCTAGTGGAACATTGTTTTGTATCCGCTAACTTTTTATTCAAAATGATTTTTCAAAATTATATCATGTTTTCAAAATGTTTTCAAAACCTTCCTTTTAAAAGCATCAAAAACCTCTATCCTTATTTTAAATAATTTTAGCCTCAAAATTATCTTTAATTTCAAAGTCAAATTACTCCTGATTTTAAACTATCTTTTAAAATAATATATTTAACTTTTAAATATTTATACTTAAGATTTAAATACAAAATTATAGTTAAATTCTATATATATATATATATATATATTATTCTCTATATTTACTTATGTATTTTGACTATATTCAAGTATATTAGAAAAATTTAAAATAGTTTTAATATAAGATAAATGTTATTTTCAAAGAAAATAAAATCATTAAAAATTGCTTTGTGATTTCGACATGCCTATAGTGACCATGTCAACATGGTGTCAGTTGAGTTCAAAATTTAAATTTCAAAAGAAGTGTCTATTCGCCATAACTCTTCACGAATGGACATGGTTGTTGTTCTTCTATAATTAGGGGTTGGTTTCAATGAATTTTATATCAGATTTTTTGGTTTTTCACTCCTCTTCTTCTTCCACATTTCTTAATACATATTCTTACCATTACTCTGACGAAATCAACATTGAATTGAACTCGATCTTTTCTATTTTGATTCTCTATCACCATCTCAACAAGGTTCTCAGTGCTATTCGGAGTTATAGGCTTCTTTGTAATTTATTAAGTGAGAAAAGGTGTGATTGTGGCCTTGAAAATCAATCAAGCGATAAAATGTGTGATTGTAGCCTTGGTAAATCAATTGGATAAACTTGTGGCCCGGAAATCAAGTATCTCTACCAAGAGGATTGTGATTCTGGAGGGTGTACCTCGTAGCTTTGAAATCGAGGGTGTAATTGTACAATTGCTTTTGAAAGGAAATCTATACTTGTGTTGCAGAACTGGATGTAGGGTAACTCCGAACCAATATAAAATCTGGACAGCCCATCCTCTAAGGATCCGTTAAACTATTTACTATGTAGTAATATACGCTATATACAGTAGTGTCTAATCAGTAAAGTATAATCATATAGAAAATAGCGTTAAGGGGATGGTGAACCTTAATGCGGTCGGATCTTTAAAACCAAAATCGTAGTGGGCTTGATATAAGGAGATGATACGGCACGCGAGGCAATGCCAGGGTGGATACACCGTTTGCACTCCCGGACCGGTGGTGACGGCAAGCCAGCAACTTCCGCCCACCTCGAACAATACCCCCGAATCAAAGTGGCGCCACATATCGAATCGCAAAATTAATAGAATGGTTTCTGATGGAGCATGCTCGATGAAAGGGTGCGACCCTTTGTGTAGCCCGGTATAGCTCCTGTTTTAATCATTTATGCCAACTCACGGGAGTTGGGTCCACATAATATACCTCGAGAACGTCGCCGCCATCCTACTTCATTCTGAAATCTCCACCGCGTACACAGTTGTTAAAGTGGTTTTCGGTATCGGCCGGCTATAAGACAATATCCGATCCCGGTCTCTTTAACAACCAATCGTTATTATAACCCATAGTTATAACTTCAAAAATATATATTTTATACTTCGAAATAAAATATCATTTCAACCCAAATCTTTATCAAAATAAAGATTAAATTATTTCCAAACCATTTCAATATATCATCATACCATATCTTTCGATTCAAATATTTATCAAAATAAATATCAAGTCATTTCTAACCATTTCAATATATTAAATTATCATATCTTTTCAAAACTTCCTTTCAAATCATTTTAAAATATCAAAATATCATAACCTTTCAAAACTTCGTTCAAAATATCTTATCTTTCAGCACTTCCTTTCAAATTACTTTAGTATCAAAATGTCATATCTTTCAAAACTCGATTTCAAATCATTTTAATATACAAAATATCATATCTTTTCAAAACCACATTCATTTCAAATCATTATTCATTTTATTCAATTTAAAATACCATTTCAATTCACATTTCAAAACAGTATATATTCAAAAAAAATCATTTTTAATCATTAAAATGAAGTTATTATGTTCAATAATTAAATTATTAAATTTCCAAAATTTTCAACTTCCAAAGTTCATTTATTCACTTAAGTTTATCAAAACGGTGAAAATTCACTTTTCGTGGCATTTAGAAAACGCTATGGAAAGATACATTCAAAACAGTTCAATTTAATAAAAGACAACATTTTAAAATGTTGTGATAGGGTTTACTTAAATTTCAAATAAACTTAGTTAAATTCAAAAATTATAGCACTTACAAAAATTGCTATAATAACTTTTAATTCAATTTAGCTTTTTAGTTCATTATCATCAACTACAGCATTTACAAATGCTGTAATATCATTTACATTGTAATTAATAGCATTTCAAAAATGCAGTCAATTAACTCCAAATATTCAATATAATTTCTCAACCAATTATATTTTTATCTAAAACATTTTTAACTCATAAAATCATACATTTTCATATATATAAACATCATTTAATTTTCCTTAAGATCATGATTTTATAAAGTTAAACTTCCATTCAAAAATCAAGGTTTAATAATAATTCACTTATTAAATTGCAATGTTCAATTTTAAATTCATTGCATTAAATTTCAACTTAACGCTTAAGTTCAAATTCTCAAATATAACTTAGTTTTATTTTTATTTACTTAACTAAAAGTTCACTTTTAAGTCAATTTCATAAATTTCCAATTTAGTTATATTTCAAAATTTCAACTTAAATATTCATTCATTTCACGTTCAACTTTATCAAAAATCATTAATATGATATAAAATCACTTTTAATTCATTTAAATTCAAATTATCATAAATTTATCATAATTTCATATTCAATTTAATTTCCAATTATAATTAAATCAAATTTTCCAAAATAACTTACGTTCAAAATTTTCTAACTTTTCATTAATTCATTTCACTTACAATTGTTCAGAAAATCGATAATACTTTAAAAAATTTATTTTTAATAAATTTTAAATCAAAATATTATAATAATTACATTTCTAAAATATTTTAAACCATTTAGAAAAACATATTTTAACTACGGGCCTGTATATAATTTTCTACGCTAGGTAAAGTGATACGGGTAATATATCATTTCAACCCGTAATTTACAAAGAAAAATCCGGGTTTTATCATTTCAAACCTACAGTATCAAGTAAAAGAAATAAGTTTGAAAATCATTTAGGCCTATCATTTCAGCCCATAACGATTTTTCCCTATTCTAAAGTCCGTTCGGGTATGTATCATTTCAACCCATAGTGATTCTAGTCTACAGGGAACTTGCAATGGTGATAAACAGATATGAATGAATAGTAACAACATATATATAATAACAGATGATATGACATGAAATTTAACAGGTTTAACATCATATATAAATAATCACAGTCAGTTATAACATCACATAAAATTCTACACATTTAATTGTTGTTGTTTCACAACTGCATAAGTATAAACGTCGTGTGAGTTTTACTCACCTTTTATGGCTGGAGATTTCAATACCAATGACACAACTGATTCCAGAAGGCACGATGACACAACAATAGGCTCAAGTGGGAAGAGATACAAGCTTAGAACTTGTGTTACAACCCAAAACAAAATATCCAAACAAACACAAATTCAATAAAACTAGATATGAAATAACTTTGAAATAAAAAGGAATAAAAAGAGATATGAATGCAATGACTTTTGGCTTGCTTTCTCTATTCTTTTACACGACCTAGGGGGTTATTTAGGTCAGGTTTGACATGACTTTGGCTCAGGTTTGATCGTAGGAATGCATGGCATAAAGGCTTGAACATGTGGAGGAAGTTACAACATAAGAATATCAAGAGACTAGGCAACATAGTGTAGTTTTGGTGCACCAAAAGGCTCGTCTACATGCATTGTTTGGCTCGGCTCTTGATGTTTCAGATCTGGCCAGAGGTTGGAGGGGTGTGTGATGATCAGGTCAGAGGTGGTGGTTGCTGCTATGGTGGTGGTTAGGGTGGTGGTTGAAGTGGATGAGCAAGAAAAGGCCAAACAAGCATAGATATAGGCTTTTGGTTGCATTTGGAAGAGTTTGACCATCAAGGGATGTTCGGCCATGATCATGGCTATAGGATTAGATGGTGGTGATGGTCGGGAAGAGATGGAAGGGGGTGGTGGCCGTGGAGCAAGGGGGAAAGCTGCTCCAATCAGGGGAGAAAGCAAGGCAAATTTGCATAGAAATAAGAGAAAAAGTAGAAAGAAAAGAGGAATTTACCTAAATTTTTTTCTTCAAGATGGAGGCCATGATTTTTAGTGTTTTGGAGCTTTGAAAATTCGTTAATAACAGGAGGAAGTCGGCTGGAGAAAAAAAAAAGGAATAGTTAGGGTTAATTGGTGAAAGGTTAGGTTAAAAGTAAAAGGGTGGACTATAAAGGCCCATAGGAAGATAGAAAGTTTAAGGCCTTTCAAATTTCTCTTTTCTATTTTGTAAATACATAAAAAACCTGATAAAATAGATAAATAATCTCAGAAATAATGTAAATAAGAAAAATAAATAAATACATTTTAAATTATATAATTTATATAAAGAAAATATCAATATATGTGAAACTAGGCTAAATAAATTGAAACAACCCAAATAATCTTTGGAAAAATATATTTTTAATCAAAATACATATAAAATTAATATTAATAAAGTATAAACACGGCAAATAAAAGTGAATGTATAAAATAAATAAACAAAATAAGGAGTGGCTAAAATAACTAATGAATTGATGACAAAAGAAACTGTAAAAGAAACGTGAAACGACATTACGTTTCTTAGCCTTTAAACCTTTCAAACTTCTTAAATTTGTTTACATAACTTGATATTCTGGAATTAATAATAATAACAGATAAGATTTCGAAAATTTATCAAAATATAAATATATATAGTATCTATTAAATATATAAAGTTAAATTAAAGAAAATAGCTAAAATAGTAAACTAGTCTAGAAAATTTGAAATTACATGAAATAAATTTTAGAAAATTCATATGAGCTTGTAATATATTTTTAAACATAAATAATAATATAAAATAAAAGTACATTCACAAAGCAAATAAAAAAAGTAAATTTAGATATAATTTTAATGAAGAAAATAGCAGAAAATAAGAAAACAGCCTTAAAAAATAGGAAATAAATACAGTAAATTTTTTTAAAATTCTATTATCATTTTAAAAATATCAAAAGTCAAAGTATACATAATATAACATAAATATATAAGTTGGAATAAGATATATCAAATAAAATGTCATTTATAAAATTTAAAATAAAGACTATTGCTGAATAACCCAATATACACACAATATTGAAAACAGTATAACTTTTGCAATTTAAATCCGTTTTCAACGAAACAAAAAGCAGTGTTCTTAAAATTTTATGTACTTTCATAATAAAAGATAAAATTTAAATTTTCAAACTTTTAAAAATTTAAATTAAAAGTCAAAGTTTGATTAATTTGACCAAAATTCACTTTTTGGAAAATATTCTTTTTAGTCATGCTTTGGAATGATAATTCATATCAAAACTAAAGTTTATATTTGAAGTAACAAAATTAATCATTTCAAAATAAAAAAAGTTTTTAAATCAAAATTTAATTAAAAAAACTAAAATATACAAAAAAAAATCACAAAATACAGGGTTGTTACACTCTCCCCCACTCAAAACTTTTCGTCCCTGAAAGGAATGAGGTACGGGAAAACACAGAGAGAAAAAATAGAGTGAAATAAGATTAGGACAAGATGACAAGGAGATTTAAATTTACCTGATAACTATTGTTACAGGTATGTTTAACAAGGTGGAGATGATCTTTCCAAGATTCTCCAAAATCAAGAACTCAAGCACGCAAAATAGATTCAAATGAGTACCAACGATTATCAAAGATTATAGAAAGATGCCTATACCAGTCTATAACAAGATAAGGACAATCAAAAGATAGTTTGAAAAACAAAATAAGGAAATAAATTTGAAAGCATGGAAATTTCAACTTAAATAGAGAATAAATCTTTACACAAGTTAAATAAATCTTAACTATCCCAAATTTCATTATCTTATTATCCAATCATCTTAAATTAACAATTTTTAAAACCATGGGTTTGAAAAATAATCATTTATTACACTTACAATGTACTTAATAAATTTAATTCTTCTTTATTCCTAATTAAAATTAAATTTATTCCTCTCACTATATTTATCACTTATGTTAAACATACTTACACTTATTATAACTGCTTTCTTTCATTCTTAGTTCTTTTAACATCATTTTATTGTAAGTTATTCAATTACCCTTTATTATATTTACCTCTGTTAATCATTTTATAATTAAAATTTAAGTGTATAACATTTATTATAACCACTCAAATTTCATTTATAAAATCTTTTTATATTGTATATTATCCAATTACATTGTTAACTTCTGAAATTAAGGTAAGTTATATTTGAATGCAATTATATTATACAAATAAAATTTTGCAATTCAATTCTCTCAAGTTTTAATCATTTATCCAAATTTCTGATTCTCTTTTTATAATTGAAATTATTATTTAAAATAAAATTTAAGAATTGTATTTCCGATTTCTCCAAACCATTTAGAGATAAGTAATAATATATATAATATGTCAAATCAAATTTCAATCATATATCTATATATATTATAAATCAAGTCATATTTTAGAAATTCAAATCAATTAAATTCCCCCGGAACAAAACTGTAGCAAGACTACAGAACAGTCTCTTCACTTCGAAACTCGAAAATGAACGTCGATGATATCGCGATCATCACCGAAGTTATTTCCCAGCGACAATGAGAAGAGCACTAATTTTAAACTTTAAAAAATTTTCGAAAAAAAATTTCTATTCGAAAATACTTTAAATAATATATCCCTTTTAAAACTTTTTAAACAAAAGGTTTGAAACCATTAGAAATCAAATTCTCAAATTTCTTGTTCTAAATTCATTTCTGTTCCTAAATCAATTTATAAACAACTATTTATAAATTCATTTATAGAACAATAAATGATAAATTAAGTATTATCACTTCAAATAATCAATTTAAATCAGTTTATTAAGTTCCATAAATTTACTTATATATCAAAATTTTATTTCATTGACCAAATTTTAAAATAATATTGTGTCAGTTTGTTCTGTCAAAGTGTTTTAGAAATCCTATCGATAGCGTTGATCATACGAATCGATCGGAAACCCAAATCAACATCAACAACCCAAACAACACAATATATAAAACAAAACATAGATATACAAGTACAATTCAAAATGTTTAGAAGAATAGATTGGAAACAAAAGACAAGATGATTAAATAACAAAATAGGGAGGTGGATTAACTTAAATAAATCACGGGCAACCTTAACCGGGTCAACCTTGACTTAAAGAATAAGATCAATGTGGATTTTCTAGGGTAAATCTACATTCGATCTCGAGAGTTAGAGTTTGGAATAACAAAGATATTAGCATCTAAACCAATGATAGATATAAATATCTGGTGAATCCATGCTAATTGTAAAGGAGTTTCCCCCTTTTCTACAATTTAATTTGAAATTGGCGTGACCGCCGACTCACTAAAAAGATCATTCGAAGCGGAGTTATGGAATACTCCAGAGTCAAAAGAAGATGAATAGTGAGGGATACGAATGGATTTTGGAAACGTAGGGAATGTTCCAAAATTCAAAGGAATCGAGTCAAAGGGAAGAGATTCAAACTCGAATGAAAGTGGTTCTGTAAATACATTCACTCCATATGCTGAGTTTTTCCTAAAGCTACCAAAGCTCTGATACCAACTGTAACAACCAGGTATTTTCAACCATTCGCATTCATTATAAGTGTATAGGTAGACACTCATGCCGGAATTGAATTGCTCAAAATACCACGTTGTAAAATAAAAATTTGGCAAATCTCAGAATATACAGTAAATAATAATCACAGATCACAGACACAGAGTAATAATAATGCAGCGGAAGTAAAATAGATAGTAGTTCATGAAGCTACTATATAAATATATCAGAGTTACGTAAGATACAATAGAAGAAATAAAGTACAACAGAAGTTTAAATATGATAACCAAGTACAAGCTGAATAGAACAACCGAACTGAAAAGATGAAACTTGACAAGTAGATAATCTCCAGCGATTTCAATCTCCAGAAAGTGGAAATCCAAATATGTGAATAACTCAGGCTGACCCGAGCGTAAATAAAAATACAAACACTCGAGTCAGGACATACATACTTATACAACGTAAACCAACTCAAGTGAACTGTAGTAAAGGTACAAGTAACTTAGAAGATGCTTAGGACCGCCCATCCTCTAAGGATCCGTTAAACTATTTACTATGTAGTAATATACGCGATATACAGTAGTGTCTAATCAGTAAAGTATAATCATATAGAAAATAGAGTTAAGGGGATGGTGAACCTTAATGCGGCGTAGTGGGCTCGATATAAGGAGATGACACGGCACGCGAGGCAATGCCAGGGTGGATACACCGTTTGCACTCCCGAACCGGTGGTGACGGCAAGCCAGCAGCTTCCGCCCACCTCGAACAATAACCCCCGAATCAAAGTGGCGCCACATATCGAATTGCAAAAGTAATAGAATGGTTTCCGATGGAGCATGCTCGATGAAAGGGTGCGACCCTTTGTGTAGCCCGGTATAGCTCCTGTTTTAGTCATTTATGCCAACTCACGGGAGTTGGGTCCACGTAATATACCTCGAGAACGTCGCCGCCATCCTACTTCATTCTGGAATCTCCACCGCGTACACAGTTGTTAAAGTGGTTTTCGGTATTGGCCGGCTATAACACAATATCCGATCCCGGTCTCTTTAACAACAAATCGTTATTATAACCCGTAGTTATAAATTTAAAAAAAAATTATACTTCGAAATAAAATATCATTTCAACCCAAATCTTTATCAAAATAAAGATTAAATTATTTCCAAACCATTTCAATATATCATCATACCATATCTTTCGATTCAAATATTTATCAAAATAAATATCAAGTCATTTCTAACCATTTCAATATATTAAATTATCATATCCTTTCAAAACTTCCTTTCAAATCATTTTAATATATCAAAATATCATAACCTTTCAAAACTTCGTTCAAAATATCTTATCTTTCAGCACTTCCTTTCAAATTATTTTAATATCAAAATGTCATATCATTCAAAACTCGATTTTCAAATCATTTTAATATACCAAAATATCATATCTTTTCAAAACCACATTCATTTCAAATCATTATTCATTTTATTCAATTTAAAATACCATTTCAATTCACATTTCAAAACAGTATATATTCAAAAAAAATCATTTTTAATCATTAAAATGAAGTTATTATGTTCAATAATTAAATTATTAAATTTCCAAAATTTTCAACTTCCAAAGTTCATTTATTCACTTAAGTTTATCAGAAAAGTGAAAATTCACTTTTCGTGGCATTTAGAAAACGCTACGGAAAGATACATTCAAAACAGTTCAATTTAACAAAAGACAACATTTTAAAATGTTGTAATATGGTTTACTTAAATTTCAAATAAACTTAGTTAAATTCAAAAATTATAGCACTTACAAAAATTGCTATAATAGCTTTTAATTCAATTTAGCTTTTTAGTTCATTATCATCAACTACAGCATTTACAAATGTTGTAATATCATTTACATTGTAATTAATAGCATTTCAAAAATGCAGTCAATTAACTCCAAATATTCAATATAATTTCTCAACCAATTATATTTTTATTTAAAACATTTTTAACTCATAAAATCATACATTTTCACATTTATAAACATCATTTAATTTTCCTCAAGTTCGTGATTTTATAAAGTTAAATTTCCATTCAAAAATCAAGATTTAATAATAATTCACTTATTAAATTGCAATGTTCAATTTTAAATTCATTGCATTAAATTTCAACTTAACACTTAAGTTCAAATTCTCAAATATAACTTAGTTTTATTTTCATTTACTTAACTAAAAATTCACTTTTAAGTCAATTTCATAAATTTCCAATTTAGTTATATTTCAAAATTTCAACTTAAATATTCATTCATTTCACGTTCAACTTTATCAAAAATCATTAATATGATATAAAATCACTTTTAATTCATTTAAATTCAAATTATCATAAATTTATCATAATTTCATATTCAATTTAATTTTCAATTATAATTAAATCAAATTTTCCAAAATAACTTACGTTCAAAATTTTCTAACTTTTCATTAATTCATTTCACTTACAATTGTTCAGAAAATCAATAATACTTTACAAAATTTATTTTTAATAAATTTTAAATCAAAATATTATAATAATTACATTTCTAAAATATTTTAAACCTTTTAGAAAAACATATTTTAACTACGGGCCTGTATATAATTTTCTACGCTAGGTAAAGTAATACGGGTAATATATCATTTCAACCCATAATTTACAAAGAAAAATCCGGGTTTTATCATTTCAAACCCGCAGTCCCAAGTAAAAGAAATAAGTTTGAAAATCATTCAGGCCTATCATTTCAGCCCATAACGATTTTTTCCTATTCTAAAGTCCGTTCGGGTATGTATCATTTCAACCCATAGTGATTCTAGTCTACAGGGAACTTGCAATGGTGATAAACAGATATGAATGAACAGTAACAACATATATATAATAACAGATGATATGACATGAAATTTAACAGGTTTAACATCATATATAAATAATCACAGTCAGTTATAACATCACATAAAATTCTACACATCCAATTGTTGTTGTTTCACAACTGCATAAGTATAAACGTCGTGTGAGTTTTACTCACCTTTTATGGTTGGAGATTTCAATACCAATGACACAACTGATTCCAGAAGGCACGATGACACAACAATAGGCTCAAGTGGGAAGAGATACAAGCTTTGAACTTGTGTTACAACCCAAAACAAAATATCCAAACAAACACAAATTCAATAAAACTAGATATGAAATAACTTTGAAATAAAAAAGAATAAAAAGAGATATGAATGCAATGACTTTTGCCTTGCTTTCTCTATTCTTTTGCACGACCTAGGGGTTTATTTAGGTCAGGTTTGACATGAATTTGGCTCAGGTTTGATCATAGGAATGCATGGCATAAAGGCTAGAACATGTGGAGGAAATTACAACATAAGAATATCAAGAGACTAGGCAACATAGTGTAGTTTTGGTGCACCACAAGGCTCGTCTACATGCATTATTTGGCTCGGCTCTTGATGTTTCAGATCTGGACAGAGGTTGGAGGGGTGTGTGATGATCAGGTCAGAGGTGGTGGTTGCTGCTATGGTGGTGGTTAGGGTGGTGGTTGAAGTGGATGAGCAAGAAAAGGCCAAACAAGCATAGATATAGGCTTTTGGTTGCATTTGGAAGAGTTTGACCATCAAGGGGTGTTCGGCCATGGTCATGGCTGTAGGCTTAGATGGTGGTGATGGTCGGGAAGAGATGGAAGGGGGTGGTGGCCGTGGAGCAAGGGGGAAAGCCGCTCCAATCAGGGGAGAAAGCAAGGCAAATTTGCATAGAAATAGGAGAAAAAGCAGAAGAAAAGAGGAATTTACCTAATTTTTTTCTTCAAAATGGAGGCCATGATTTTTAGGGTTTTGGAGCTTTGAAAATTCGTTAATAACAGGAGGAAGTCGGCTGGAGAAAAAAAAAAAAAGGGGAATAGTTAGGGTTAATTGGTGAAAGGTTAGGTTAAAAGTAAAAGGGTGGACTATAAAGGCCCATAGGAAGATAGAAAGTTTAAGGCCTTTTAAATTTCTCTTTTCTATTTTGTAAATACATAAAAAACCTGATAAAATAGATAAATAATCTCAGAAATAATGTAAATAAGAAAGATAAATAAATACATTTTAAATTCAGGTAAATAGGCACAAGGAAGAAGTTGCAAAAAAAATTAGTCACAAGGACAACAAGTTTGTTTTTTAGTTTCAAAGACACTTTTTAGTGTAAACTGAAAATGATAGTTACAACTATCATTCTGCGATTTACACTAAAAAATGTCCTTCAGTCTAAAAAACAAACTTCTTGTCACTGAAACTAAATTTTTCTGTAACTTTTTCCTTTAGCCTAAAAACCCCTTTTAAATTATATAATTTATATAAAGAAAATATCAATATATGTGAAACTAGGCTAAATAAATTGAAACAACCCAAATAATCTTTGGAAAAATCTATTTTTAATCAAAATACATATAAAATTAATATTAATAAAGTATAAACACAGCAAATAAAAGCGAATGTACGAAATAAATAAATAAAGTAAGGAGTGGCTAAAATAACTGATGAATTGGTGATAAAAGAAACGTGAAACGACATTACGTTTCTTAGCCTTTAAACCTTTCAAACTTCTTAAATTTGTTTACATAACTTGATATTCTGGAATTAATAATAATGACAGATAAGATTTCGAAAATTTATCAAAATATAAAAATATATATATAATATTTATTAAAAATATAAAGTTAAATTAAAGAAAATAGCTAAAATAGTAAACTAGTCTAGAAAATTTGAAATTACATGAAATAAATTTTAGAAAATTCATATGAGCTTGTAATATATTTTTAAACATAAATAATAATATAAAATAAAGGTACATTCACAAAACAAATAAAAAAATAAATTTAAATATAATTTTAATGAAGAAAATAGCAGAAAATAAGAAAACAGCCTTAAAAAATAGGAAATAAATACAGTAAATTTTTGAAAAATTCTATTATCATTTTAAAAATATCCAAAAGTCAAAGTATACATAATATAACATAAATATACAAGTTGAAATAAGATATATCAAATAAAATGTCATTTATAAAATTTAAAATAAAGACTATTGCTGAATAACCCAATATACACACAATATTGAAAACAGTATAACTTTTGCAATTTAAATCTGTTTTCAACGAAACGAAAAGCAGTGTTCTTAAAATTTTATGTACTTTAATAATAAAAGATAAAATTTAAATTTTCAAACTTTTAAAAATTTAAATTAAAAGTCAAAGTTTGATTAATTTGACCAAAATTCACTTTCTGGAAAATATTCTTTTTACTCATGCTTTGGAATGATAATTCATATCAAAACTAAAGTTTATATTTAAAGTAACAAAATTAATCATTTCAAAATAAAAAAAAGTTTTTAATCAAAATTTAATTAAAAAAATTAAAATATACAAAAAAAATAAATCACAAAATACAGGGTTGTTACACCAACGATTCATGCTGCTTTAGCTCCTTGATTCTGTGCTCCAGCTTGTCCAATCTATTAGAGAAAATTCTGCATCATCTCCTCCTATCTTTTCAGCATCCTCTCCAGCATAGCATCCACCATTATGTCCAATCTATTGGAGCTGAATATGATCTAATCCCCATTCTTTTGCCCATAACTCTAGCATACGAACTTCAATCGACTTGAAATTCGAAATGTAGCCTTACGAGGCCTTTCTTATCACTTCATACCAATTGCACCTTGATTAGGATAAAAATTAAGGATCCGATCCGAATCCTCTTGACCATCGTTCATAATCTCGGTTATAGCCGATCTCCGAGCTTGGTAATCATTTCTCCAGGCTTCCCGCCTTGATGACCATGATGTCCACTGGATTAAATCTGCATGTGTACTACTTTTTCAAAAGGCGGGTTAAAAATGGGATTAATCAATTAACTAATATTTGGTATATTAACTAGGCCCGACATCATGGAAGCCTATGCATTGGTATGGCCGGTCATACAATGTAAAGGGGGGATTCTTCATTTTCGCATGTGCTATAGTTATTATTTGGTTAAAAAAGTTATCAAATATTAATTAAATAGAGAAAGATGGAAGCATATATTATTCTCTGTCCCAAGGAAGGCTATAAATATATCTCATTCTCTAATTCACAAACACACAACAAAGTCAAAGCCCTAACCTCAATTTGAAAATCGATTGAAATCTTGAAGCTAGGATTGCACACAAGTTTAGGGAGAAGGGATAATGATTCAAAGAGGAACAACTATCAACTGAGTGTCACAATCAGAAGAGATAGGAATGTTTTTTTATATTTCAAATTATATATGTATGTATATATGTATAAAAAACCATAAATCTATAATGCATTTTGGCTATAAATAAAAAATTATTTAATAATTTTTGTATACTAAATTTACTATAAAATGTATTTTACACACACACATATAATGTGGCTTGGACATTAGTTAATATATTTATATATGTATATTCAAATATTATTTTAAAGTAGTACACACATACACATAATCATAGGTTTAAAGAAAAGAAAATTATAAGTTTCTTTTCAGCCTATATTATTATGAATATATGTTGACAGATATTTTAATTAAAACAAATATAAGTATGTATACATGCATGCATACACACACACATTCCTCGTTTACGTCCAACAAAAATATTTTTTTTATTAGGTTAAACTTTAAAATTTAATCATATATCTAGCAAAAGATTAGGTGTAATTTTAAATATTAAATTATTGATATTGTTTCTCTCTTTATAACCATCAATTACAATGGTTATTAACACAGTATCACGGCACGCACTTCGCGCGTGAATTATTTTCCTTATAAATTGTATATGTTTAAATTGGTAAAATATGATTTTTTTTTTTTATTTTCAAATGATATTAAGATTTTTATATTTGTAAAGAAGTATTCTAAATTTATAAAGTTTAATTTTAAATCCTATTTTTAGAAGTGTTTTGAATTCGTAAAGCATTTTTAATCGTTAGATTCTACTTTTAGGGGCGTTTGAATTTGTAAAAGAAGTTTAATATTAGATCATATTTTTAAGTTATTAAGATTTGATAATATATAGATGGACGTTTTTGGTAATTCACGTTGATACCAAAAAAGGGTGACACCAAAGCTATTACAACTATTATTAAAGATATTGGCATTTAATTAATACAAATATGTTTATATATACGAGTGGTATGGCACGCGCTTCACGCATGATGATGGCATACACTTCACGTGTGAATTGTTTTTTTACAAATTGCATATGATTAACTCATATGAAAAAATACGATTTGCACAAATATTTAACCATATTTTTGCATTGATATGATATGCGGTTCGTTTTAATTTTATTTTCTAAATTGCAACTTCCAATTTTTTGTTAGTTTGGATTTTTATTTTAATTATTAATTAATAAATAATAAATTTAATTGTTTATTAGTTTAAATTTTTATTTCTGTTATTAATTAATAAAAAACGGCTTTGAAAAAAATTATTTGTTGGATCGTATTTTTAAGTGATATTAAGAGTTCAATAACATTCATAGAGGGGCGTTTTGAATTGGTAAAGGAAACTTACCTATATTTCTATTTTAAGTGATATTCATATTTTTAGAATTGTTTTCCTTATGAATCGTATATGTTTAAATCAATTAAAAATTGTTTTTATTTATTTTCAAATGATATTAAGATTTTTATATTTATAAAGAAGTATTTTGAATTTGTAAAGGAAGTTTAATTTTAGATTCTATTTTTAGAAGCGTTTCGAATTTGTAAAGCATGTTTAATTGATAGATCATACTTTTATGGACCTTTGAATTTGTAAAAGAAGTTTAATATTCGATCGTATTTTTAAGTGATCAAGATTCAATAACATAGAGAGGGTCGTTTTTGTTAGTTCATGTTTTTTTTTTTTTTTTTTTTGAAACTGGGTACTTATATTTACAAAGTAGGCAGCACACAAGTCTGCAAGAATCATCATGGCGCACAGTTTAATATGCCAGAGGCAGGGATCGAACTGCCGACCTTGTCGTCAACAGCCTGGCGTTTTACCACTGCACCAAGGCCTCGGACTTTGTTACTTCATGTTGATACAAAAAAAATGTGACACCATAGTTATTACAACTATTATTAAAGATTTCGAAAATTGATTCATTTTTTATTGCATATTATTACAAGTTAAAAAATATGTACAAATACTCAAAACAGGTAAATAGACTAAAAGAAAAAGTTGAAAAAAAAATTAGTCTTAAGGACAACATGTTTGCTTTTTAGTCTGAAGGACAGTTTTTAGTGGTTGGGCTTACGAATTCAAGTCATACATAACTTAAAACATTAAAATACGACATATACAAACTACTATTTAGCACACAGATCAACATCACCAGCGGTGTGTAAATGCTTTCGAATGTAGCACTGAAAGCATTGCTTGAAACTGTGCTAAACACTTGTGGGCTTCCAAAATATCAAACAAGATACAGTAACGCCCATCAACCCTTTCATACGCTCAGCCTTTATTTATTATCCATGACGTCGCTCATGAGGTGGCTCCTTTAGTTTCGATAAAAGCAGCAAATACATGATTTCATAACCCCAAAATCACGTCGGAGTTGGCAAGAAAGAATTGCAACTAATGTTCAACTAACTTTAGTCATTTTGTTCGGTTATAGAGGGTAATGCTGCGTTTCTTCTTCATTCATACGGTTGCCTTCCACGTTTGCGAATTTCTTTTTGCCAGCAAAAACAAATATTCCCGCTATTGAAGATCTATCTTCTTTTTTTTCCCATGTCTGTTAACATGGTATTCTCGATTTAAGGGTGCGTTCTTTGACAAACCGAAAGGGCAAATGAAAGGGGAAAACAAAAAAGAATATGAATGCGCGAAAAGGAATGCTTTATTTTGACGAAAGGAGCATCGCGAAAGGGGCAAGGTTATTATTTATGTTAATTATTTTTAAATACAGAATACAGAGTACAAATATAAAAATAAAAATTCATAGTTCAGAATTCACAATAAAAATGCAGAAATAAAAGTGCCGAATAAAAACGTAGAAAATAAAACAAAATAATTTCTTCTTCTCAACTGTCTAACAAGATAAATAACAGTCTTCCTAAGCTGTTCGGGCTTGTCCAGTAGGACATGCAAATGATTGAAACCTCTGATATCATACTCAGCCAAACAAATCGTGGCCTCTCATTCTTCATAATCGTCATTCTTTTGCTTCGCTTTCAAACACCTAGCAAGAGTCAGATCATGCGAAGAATTGCCAACAGACATCGAAGGACCACCGGTGGGCCGTTGTTATCTAGGCGCTCTGCAATTGGAGATATTCGCAGCACTACGCTTAAGATAGTCGACATAAAGATATGTGTCGAACTATAGCTGAACAGGTGGATTTTGTGAAATTATGAACTGACATTTGTTAGTTCAGATGCAGCCATCAAAAATCACGTCTAACTGCCTAAAACGAGCAGACGATGCATGTTTGTATTTACGGTACCTTGCCACAGGTGTATCCCACCACTCGTCGGATCCACCGACCGTGTCCCATTCTTCGTTCCAATAAAATGTGGAATTTATAGTAGCTTGTTCAATAGACTCCACTCACGTTTAAGATTATCGAAATTGTTTTTATGTCAAGCGTTGCAATCCAAACCAGTTCTTTCGTTGAACGTGACTGTGATATCTTCATATCACCGTGCAACACGGTGGACGCGCGTATCAATGTTTTCGAAATAAACATCGATGGACGCGTTTGTCCTGTTGGCATTCCAATCGACGATGGTTCTGTTGGAAGAAGCAGTAGAGTGGCTAGACATTCTGAAAAAACGATTTAAAAAATAATTCAAAAAAATATGAATATATATGAATATATATATATATATATATATATATATATATATATATATATATATGGTAGATAATAATACAAAAAACGGAAAAAAAAAATTACCTCAAAAAACCGACAACGAAACTTGTAAAAATTGCTGAATTTCGAATTGTTTGGTTTTTTTATTATTATTTAGTTGAGAAATGGTTTGATATATATATGAAATGAAAGGAAATATGGCGGTTGGGATGAACTTATAAGTGACAATTTGTAGCATTATTTGTCAAAAAGAGCAATATACAATCAGATCTAAATGCGCAGCCACATAAAATGCAGGAGCATATACCAAAAGTACTTATTACAAAATAAATGAGTTCTCAAGTTTCAACCTAGGCATCACAGGTTCAATCAACATCTCAGACAACAGATGGTTCCTCTTGGTTTTAGATTTCAGGCAAATAGCAACTGCACCAAACTTTGATCAATACTTTCATCCAGAGATTAGATTTATTAGCATAATTCAATCAAGATCAGAGTTTCAGAAATTTCGTCATAACAAGGAAAGCATTGAATTCACGTGTACATCCTATCTCAGATCATAACTTTTGACTCACCTGTTAGAGATCTTAGAGAACGGAAAAGAACATATATGCCTAAAGTCCCACATCGTCAGAAGTAAGTTAGTTTTCATGTTTATATAGCATTTCTCTTGAGCCGCGTGGAGTTTTCGAGTTCGGTAATTTTGTGTGAGAAGACTAATATATACAAGAGTGAATATGCGTGCTCCACTTTCCGCTTGAATGGGGCTGGGTACTGTTGTTTGCTTGTACTGGCGTTGTTCTTCGTCTTTTTCAGTTCTGGTTGCTATACAATAGCATCCTATATATCCCTACCACAGCCATGCATCTTTATTCAACATATCTACTACCAAACACGTAACATGCACACCACTTTCCATATACAACACAAAATCAAAGTGGACACATTTAACTAAATTCTTTGAACACCTGATAACTGAAACTTGTAAACCCGAGAGCATACATATATCTTGAAATAATTAGGATGAAAGGCAAGAAAATAACAAATAACAGGAAAAGTGAATTAGCTATCGCATCTCTACTCTACCTGTGATTATTGATAAAATTAGTATGGACCGATGTATGTACATACTGCGAAACCTGTAAATGCCCTCGATTATACAGCTATGCAATTTAAGCCATTCCTAAATTGCCTGTCTTCTTCTGACTCTTGACTAACAAGACAAATAAAGAGGGTCAATGACACTTGCAATTGTCGTTACATAACTATTACCAGTTAACGCTAGCGTAATTGTCTTTTATCTATAATCAGGGCCGGTCCAAAGGTGTTTGTTGCCCAAGGCGAACAAATGATTTTTCCATTCTTTTTGCCCTAGTTTTTATCATGCTAGATGATTTATTTGTAGACATCCTAACTCTACCAAAATTTACAATTCCAACTGTTGATCCACTGACTGAAGAGCATGATATTTTTTACAATGAATGCTTGTTTATTTTATTGGTTTATTTTCTAGAATCTAGTAGTTTGTAGTATCAGCCAGAAAATTGCAGTTTTCTAGTTCATAATTCAGAGTTAAAATTATGAAATGCACAATGGGATCTTTATATGGATTAATAAGTGCTTGAATTAACTAAGCAGTAGAAAATTTTCAAATGCACAGCAAATCTAAATAAATCAAATCTAAACAACTGCAAATAATGTATTCTTACCTATTCAAACTCCAGTAAAAAAAAAAATAGTTCTAGTGTTAGTCCACTATGTAAATAAGGATGGTTTTCTTCACATGAATTTGAGTTCAACACATTATCAAATATATTGCAAATGCCGGCATTGAAGTCAAATTCATGGACTCATCGCTCGCAGTACCAAATATGGATAGATTGAAATTAATA
This sequence comes from Allium cepa, assembly GCA_030765085.1. Taxonomy (NCBI): domain Eukaryota; kingdom Viridiplantae; phylum Streptophyta; class Magnoliopsida; order Asparagales; family Amaryllidaceae; genus Allium; species Allium cepa. The sequence continues at coordinate 98,472,152 of CM060934.1, forward strand.
CGAGGACAATTGCAAAGATTAACCGGAAAAATTCATTTTATTCAAATTTATTTGGTAATTCCCAAATTAATTGATAGTGGTTTTGTTTGGTCATGTAGTTGCACTGAAAATCAACAAAAAGAAAATCACATAACACGAATGAAGATCTTAATTCAAATAAACAAACTCACAATTGTTTAGGAGTTTACTCAGCCACTCAAACCTTCAGCAATTATAAATCGATTAAAAACAGATGGTGCTCCTGACGCTAGATGATCTGGCGACAAGGTGGAAGGTAGCGACACTAGAAAAAGACAATGTGATTGGCGAAGGAGGCATAGGACTGCAGACGGTAAGAAAGAAACCTTAAAATTTAGCACAGGAAGAAAAATTGTATTGCCCCAACCATGGTTGTTGCCCTAGGCCAATGTCTTGATCGTCTCACCCTAGGGCCGGGTCTGTCTATAATATACAGTTAATATGCAACAAAATCAACCACACATTTACATATACAAACGTACACACACTCATATATATATATATATATATATATATATATATATATATATATATATATGGACACACCAAATCAAATATGGAATATCCTTGTGCATATATGAAAAATCTAAAAGTTTGAAAATGGAGGCAGTCAAACTATTACAGTGACCCAGGCCTGGCCCTGAAGAAAAATAAAGTAAAAAAATAGAAAATTAACTTCAATGCTACTAAGATTGGACTTGAACCTAGGACGACAAGGAGAATAACCACGTCCTTTATCGTTATACTACTTATGCTGCTTAACTTGCATGACATTTTCTATATATAAAAAATCTTCAATTTGAGGCCTTCTCCAGGTCCAGGGCCTTATGTGCCACCATCTAAGAGGCCTATGTCCAGGGCCGAGCCTGCAGTGACCTCATATAACATTAATATCTCAATATATTAAAGGTCAAGAAACCGCCTACTCATATAAAAACAATTCAGCAAAAAAGAAAAAACCAATAAAAACCAAGTTAATGAATAATGATTTTAAAGCTAATATCCTAATAAGAAAGAAAAATCAACAGTTACCGAGAAGGATTATCCAAGGAAATCACATTAAGCGTTTTAATGTTTTCTCTATCACCATACCGCTTTTAAACTAACTTTGAGATGTCCCCATTTCATTTATTTTATGGAAAAGCATGTCATTCACCAGTTGAAATCGAACACAAAGCGTTGTGGGTGATGAAAAGCTTAAACTTTGATCTTGAAAAACTGGCGAAAACAGAAAATTGCAACTCAAAGAGTTAGAGGAAATTATGAATGACGCGCACGAAAACGAGAAAATTTACAAACGAAGGACAAAAGTTTTTCTTGGCAAGTCTACCTAAGAAAAATATTTTCAGCAAACTAAAAAGTTCTTTTGTATGACTCTAGACTTCACCTATTTTCTGAAAAACTAACGTCTAGATGGACCGAACCATTTGTAGTACGAACTATATTTCCACACGGTGCCATAGAAATACAAAACCCTAAGATGGGACAATTTTCAAAATCGTTGGTCATCGTTTAAAACATTATTTGGAATTGCCGAGTGATCGAGAGGAGGAGCTCATAGTTCTTCATAAGTCATATTACGTCTAGTAAGAATGTTAGTCCTCTTTTGTAAACATGTACATATTTTTTCTCGTTACACTCGTTATATTATGCATTAACTATGGGGACACAGTAAAAATTAAATGTGGAGGTGAGTTTCTCATGTTCATTTTTTATTTTTCATGGTTTATTTTTTGCATTTTATTTCAGAAATTCAAAAAAAAAATCCCAAAACAAATTTTCTTTTTAGCATATTGATTTACATTCGAAGAAACATTATAGGATAAGTATATGTTTTTTGTATTAAATCAAAAATTTTGAAAATTTATTTGTCACAACAAAAAATAAAAATAAAGTTTGATTACAAGTAACTATGGTTTATTAGTATATAGGAATGTTCATTTGTGTTAATTATGAAGTATATTCTATTTGAAATCTTTTTTTAATGAGGGGTTGATTTAAAGCAAAGGCGACAACATATTTGATCTTCTAAGTTTAGTAATGCTAAGATAATATTGCAAAACTCTCTCTTCATAAAAAATAAACAAACAGAAATGAAAAAAGGGCTTTTACAAAAATAAACACCTGGAGTCAGGTGTTCACACGCAAGTGTGTACACTCGCCATGCTCTGTACCCTTTTACGTAAGCCCGAAAGGCAATGCATGATCGATATATCTGTCCTCGGTTTATCTAAGCTAGGTGTGTATAAATAAATGTTTAATAAGAATAACCACCTAGAGTCATGTGTTCACACGCAAGTGTGTGCACTTGCCATGCTTTGTACCCTTCACACGTAAGTTCGAAAGGCGGTGTATGATCGGTATATCTAGTCTCAGTTTATCCGAGTTAGGCGTGTAAATAATAATAATGTTAATACTTTTCAAAAATAGAGAGAGAGCAAGCAATTGAAATTCAAGCACTATTTTCACTTTGCTGATTCAACTTATTATTCAAAAGAAATATAAATAGTACTTTGAAAAACTTTGATAATCAACCGAGGATCCATTTCATAATTTCACTATTATCAACCGAAACAAGTAGCCAAACTGGAGTGTAATTGTGATAATAGCTTAATTTTTGTTTGAAGTTTTAACGAGTAAAAGAACTTAAATTTCTTGATAACGACCAGAACTTATATTTAACTTATTCGTGTCAATTTAAAAGTAAATTCTTCATTTGTAAATATTTTCAAAAACTTGCATTCATATCTTTATAAATAAATCATACATTTAGGAATTTCCCATGTTGCATTTGAATTTTGTGGGTAGTATCCGCTGAAAACCTTACGAGACAACACGCATCCTACTAGGGACACCTAGAGGTTTAACGACTTATTGCACACGTTCAATGCAATCGTGCTCCCTACGAAAGTGGATTTATCTTAGTTTTTCTTTATTCGAGGACGAATAAAAAGATAGGCGTGGGGGTGTTTGATATGCACATAAAATGTATATTTTTACTCACACACTTAATCTCGTTTTAGTAAAATAAATGTCATAATTGAGTGTTTTTACATGTTTAAAATCAAAATTCAAAAATGCTTTCAAGTCATCATTCATGCATCTACATAGGATAAAAACGGTAATTTTTGGGTTTAAATTAATTCGAAAAAAATTACTTCACATTTTAAATTGTCTTTTAGGAATTTCCATTCAACTTGGCAGTGGCTTCATGTATATATGCATGCACAAGTGAAGGAAGCCAAAGAAACAAAAGAATTCATGTAATCATGGAGGACCCCACCTGACTACTAACCGTGAATCACAATTAAGGGCTAATGCATATGTTAGTGGAGATTAAAGGCACATGCACATTTAATGAAGGATTAATTTCATGCTAATGATTAATTGGAGGTTACACTTCATAAGGGGCATTTTAGGTAGTTTCATAGGAATATGAATTAGGATTTTATTAATGTATAAATAACTCTCTTATGTTTATGTAATGGAGTTTTTATTTATTTACTGCTTATGCAAATTGTAGCTACAAATTAAATAAGAAATAAAATGGTTTCCTAAGCCTATTCTTCTTCTTTTTCTACTTGTTTTTATTTCATGCTTCCTTTTATTTACATGCTTTCTTCAATTTCATGTTAGTAGGTTTGCTTTCTTTTCATTGCATTTAGCATTATTTTTATGCAAGTAGTTTAGTTCTCTTTTTATTTTCATTAGCTCTTACTTTGCTTTCTTTTCTATGTTGAGATTTACATGTGATGAAATGATAACACAAATGAGAAGCTAAACCCTTTCAATTTAGGAGTAATGAAGCTCTTTTAAATTATATAAATTCAACATATTCTATTATTTATGATCTCTTTTTATGCTTCATGGATAGTTAATTGTTAATATAAGTTTATTAGTGAATTTAATAGCCTATGTTGTTTATCACAAATAGTGTATTCTTACTCAAATATAAACACAATTTACATTAACATCTAACTAAGGGATTTTGATCATGGAATTAAAATGAATTCAAAATTTAATGATCTATGTTACTAATCAACAATAGTAAATAGATCATGCTTAAAATAGATTTTTTTTAGTTTCATATTCATTTTCGTGATATTTAACAAAGTGATTTTAGTTACTGTATTAAAGTTTGATGGTTTACGTTATATTAATTAATAACTTAAATAGACCATACTAATGATACATCACTAATTCTACTTATATTAACATGAGAGATCATAGATTGACTTTTTATTGATTTATGTGAAAGTATGAGAGTGGTTTTGTCTCTGAATTTTCTTTTAATCTCATATTTTTATTCACTTTGTTTTAGTTAGTTTTTAATTTTTTAGCATAAAACAACCTCAAACTTAGGGTTAATTTGGTTGAGTAGAATTTAAATTAATTCAATACCCTACGGATCGACACGTACTCGCCATGTAGTAAAATTGCAAGCTGTGCGTTTGCGGTTATTTTTTATTACATTTTACGGCGAAGTCGATTTTCTAATCAATAAAAAATTTGCCGCTAAATAACTATTAACCACTGACTGACTCAAGCCTAGTAGACATAATTAGTAATCTAACTTCTGTTAAATACAATACTGGGCCATCTTTCCTTATCTATCTTCTTCTAGGATCAACTGACCCTAATGATTTTGTGGGATCACTAATAATATATCTTTACTCCACATATTCCCTTCTGTGTGTAACCTCCTTTTAGTCTCATCTATGACAAAGCCCTACACACTGCAATTTTGGACTTATTTTAGTTAGGGACTAATAGCTAAAGTATATGGTGTGACCTCATACCAGTCTCATCCGGTCTTCTAATATCTGAATCATAAACTTAGGTTTAACTACAAGGTTAAATTTTCTTTTCCTTATAAATAATATTCCCAAATGATTTTCCATTAAAATAATATCTTTATAAAACAAGGAAATCATACTCTTTGCTTTACTTAAAACATTTATGCTATGATATATGCTTTACACAAAACAATGTTGATGAAGTTTAGTCAATGGGATTATCCATCCCTTCAAAATAAGTTAAAACCCTTATTTAACTTAGAAAACTTTAGGCCACGAAGCCAAACCAATACCTTTAAAATTCTTGTTTAAAACTTTAAACAATACCTTTTGAAATCTGTAAGACAATCCTTTTGGAAGCATTACATCAAACCTTAGACATCCTCTTTCAGAACCATTTATACTTCTTTTCGAAACCATTAGAAGCTTCCTTTTGAAATAGTTGAAACATATCTTTCGAAAAATTTACAAATATGCTTTTTGAAAGCATTAAGCTCAAGTAAAGGATTATGGAAAAATTATTTCAAAACCACTTAAAATTATTCATTCGAAACCATTGGGTTTGACTTTTAATATAACTTAAGGGTCATAAAGAATAGAGCTGAAAGCATTACTTTCAAAAGCATTAATCCAAGAAAAAGAAAAAGGATAGTTTCAAAACCCACCCTTTCGAAACCATTGCCTCCGAAACCATTTGGAAACAGATACATGGCCCTTTGAAATCATTTGGAAGGTGGCTTTAAAATAAAAGGGCGAAAGCCCCCTTTCGATTGTATTAGTTTAGAGCTACAAGGAAAAGCGGCCTTAACTAATTTGAAATTATGAACAGTGCAGCGTAGGTTTCGAGTAGGTCTATCCTTTTGAAAACTTCTTTTAAGGCATAATTAAGTGGCAACTCATTCGAAAGCTCTTTTCTGAAAACAAAGGCAAGCAGCAACTTGTTCAAAAGCTTCTTTTAAAAACAAAGATAAGTTAAAAATAACCCATTCGAAAGCTTGGTTTTGACATGGTCCCTTCCTCCTTTTTGCAATGCACTACGTATCAATTGCTTGATACCATGTGTATTTGTTTCGAATGAGTTCATTGGTGGAGGTATGGTGACGAAAGCTAGGAAATGGAAGTGGCGAAGTGGTAAATCCAAGCAAAACTAATTTTATGTCTTTCAAAGTAATTCATTTTCACGTAACTTGCCTAATTTATCAAAACGTAATTGATTTCCATTTGTTTATCAAAATCATTTTCTCAAAGGCTATCGAATTCATAATTTAACATTTAACATTTTAAGAAAATAAGCCCTTCCCCTTGATAAAACATATATAACATTAAGTCCCTTAACTTAAATAATTTTATAACCATAATAAAATACTTAAGAAAATTCCTCAAAAATTACTATAATTCACTTTTAATACGTTTTATAACATATATTAATTTCACATCCGAATTCAATATATAATTGCCTTAAATAATTTAAACCCAATATTAACTATTTGCTCTCATAGAAAATTTATAAATCCACAATAATTTAGAAAATTAGGAAACTTGAAGCCCACTTCTAAAATAATGCTTTCTACCACATATCAAAAGCGCAAATCATTTGGATTTCATTTAATAGGTTTTCTAATATAAACTTTTCATAAAATCTATATGAAACAAAATATATCATCAACAAGCATATATCCATTTGAACAAGCATAGCACGACATATTATTTGCAAAATAATATGGATCAAACCTTAAAACCAAAAGTATTATCAAAAGTGAGATGTAAATCTAATTATTCATCTTGGCTTTGTGTTTAGAAGTTTGAGATTTGCTCTTTGATTGATTTGCTCAGGCCTTCTACTTGAATCCTAGATTTTCTTCTTATCGAATCTTCTTAATGGTGGCCGACAGAGCTCACTAGAGTATTAGTTTTTTTTGAAACTCGAAATGAATAAAGAATGAAGGATAGAAGGGTTTAGGGTATGAGAACAAAGGCTACTGCTATTTTTCCCTTACCATAATCCTTCTACTTACTTATTTTTAATTCTCTTTTGCTCGTACGTTCATTAAGGCATGGCCTCCTTATTAATTACCAAATCTCAATCCTTTAACCATTTTCATTATTTCATTTAATTTATCTAATTATGTCCTAAATAATGTTAGTCAAAATTAGGGTCATTACAGACTCCTCTCCTTAAAGAATTTCATCATTGAAATTACGATAATGTACTCATGACAATCAAACATAAAAGTAAAACATACCATAAAACAAGTCATGATAAGTATCTCTAATCCTGCTCTTAGTCTCTCTCGTCGTCACTCTACTGAACTTTGACTAATCTGGCGGTCCTGTTGCTTAGTCTCTTCTCATCTCTCACAACTACATGAACTTTTTCCTAACTATAGTCATATCCAGATCCACCACTAGATCATTTAACATAGTTGGTGCAATGGCAGTCTTTGGATCTCGAATACATTTCTTAGATGAGAAATATGAAAAACATTGTGGACTCCGGCCAAATTACTCGGTAATTCTACTCAATATGCGAGTTTTTCGATCTTTCTATAGCAGGAAATGGTCCAACGAATCTCGATGCCTGTTTTCCTGATTTTCCAATTCGGATTACCATTCGTCGGTGACACCTTGACGAAAACATTATCTCCAACTGAGAGCTCTAAGTCTTTCCATCTCTTATCAGCATAACTCTTCTGCCTAGACTGAGATTCCTTCATCCTAGCTTGAATTAACTCAATCTTTTCTACGGCTTCTTTAATCAATCCATACCAAGAATCAATCTGTCCTCGGTCTCTAACCAACAAACGGAAGATTTGTTGATACGCTAAGATTGTGATCAATGACAATGTGCTTCAACAAAAAGGAAGAGATATGTGCAAAGCTAAAGAAAGAACGATGAAGATCAAGGATAAACATAAGTATGATTTTTATATAGGTCTTAGTTTAGATTTATTGTTAAAATCTATCCTCAAGAGGCTTGCACAAACACTAGAACACATTTTATAAATTTCATTTTTTAATAAACATTCACTGTGCACAATTTAACAGTTCAGTCGACTGAACAGGGATGACCAGTCGACTGAACCTGTTACACATATACAAACATGTACGGTTTCAGTCGCCTGAAACACCCTGCTCAGTCGACTGAATTTGTTCCTGAAAATTTTACTTCATATTTTCAGTTGACTGAATTCCCTGTTCAGTCGACTAAATTTGAACCTACGAATTTTCTCTGAATGGACACCTTCTTCCTCCCAAGAGTTGCAACCATTATCCAATGGAAATGGAAGCATCTCTTGTCTACACCATTAGCCAACAGATGCACCTCTTCTACAATTATAAATACATGATTCTAACATCTTCAATTTACCGAATTCTCTTGCTTTAATCTTACTATTTTCTTGAACATATTATCTAGAAATTCTCAAAGCAATCACAAATCTATTGCTTGAATCACTGCTTTGTTTTTAACATTCTTTTGGTTCATAGCAATTCACATTTCCTAAATCTTCACAAACACATTGCATACTCTCAAGGATAAGATTATAGGAATATTGTACTACATTAGAGTCATTAGTGTTGACAAGAACACAACAAGCCGAATATTGTTTTTTAGTAATTGATTTGAAATCCTCTTCGGTAGTTGAGGCAAGAAATCCCGTTCGGTTGTTCGAGTAAGTTGTAAACTTATTCCTCCGGGTTAAGTGAGGGTTTTAGTTAGTGGAACTCCTAAGTGAAGCTTAGGGACTGGACGTAGGACTAGCGGTCCGAACCAGTATAAAATCCTGGTGTCTACCTTGCTTTTACTTACTTTATCTATCTAGACTATTCCGTTATTCCATATTACACGATCCTACCGCATACCCTCTTTCAATTGGTATCAGAGCAAGGTCGTCCTATAACCATATCGCGGTTATTAGACATATTGATAATATGGAAAATAACGCAAGTACAAGCACAACATCTGCCTATAGTTCTATATTTGCGGAAGGACAATCTACCCAAAGACCTCCTCTATTCAATGGACTAAACTATAACTATTGGGCTACAAGGATGAGGATTTATATGCAAGCAACAAGTTTCGAAGCCTGGAATGCTACTCAAGCAGAGTTCTTTGTACCCACAACCGATTATCCTACATGAACACAAACTCAAAAGAATGAAGCTAGTGCAAATGCCAAAGCTATGAATATGCTATTTTGCGTCCTGGATAGAAACGAATTCAACTGTGTTAGCATATGTACTACTGCATATCAGATATGGGAAACACTTAAAGTCATACATGAAGGCACAAACAAGGTTAAACAAACAAAGATATCCATGCTAAAGAATCAATTCCAAAACTTTAGAATGCGACAAAATGAATCCATCAATGACATGTACTCGAGATTTCAAGACATTCATCATGCTTTAATCGTACTAGGAGAAAAATACACGGATTTTGACATTGTGTCTAAAGTTCTAAATTCACCCACTGATGAATGGGAGAGAAAAGTACTAGCAATCGAGGAAGAAAATGATCTATCTACAATGAAATCAGAGGAATTGATTGGAAATCTTATGTCGTATGAAGTAAATATGCAAGCTAAGAAAGATCAAGCTCAAGAAAGAAAGAATGTTGCTTTTCATGTGGAAAAGGAAGAATCAGAGTCTGAAGATGAGGATTTAGCATTTATAGCCAAAAATTTCAAGAAATTCTTAAGATATAGAAAAGGAAATAAAAACGGATTCAATAAGAATTTCTAGAACAAACTTACATCCTCGAATATAGAATGTTTCAACTGTCACAAAAAGTGTCACATGCACAAGGATTGTCCAGAGCAAAAGAACGAGAATCAAAAAGCTCTCAAAAAAAAACAAGAGAGAGAAATTCAAAAAGAAGGCATTCTCTGTAACATGGGACCATTCAGATTCTTCTTCATCTGAAAGTGAAAATGATAGCGACAATGAACAAGCAAATGTATGCTTTATGGCTCAAGAATCTGAGGTTAGTAATTTAACTTTCGATGATTTAATTGAAGTAAACACTGAACTTTTGAACACAATAAAAACTCTTAAAAAGAAACTCAAAGAAACTCGTGAAAATCAAAACAAAGCTGAATTTGAAAGGGATATGTTAAAAGATGAAAAGAAAATTTTAGAAGAAGAACTTGAAAAAGTTCAAGAATCTCATTCAAATTCGGAAACTCAATTATCACTTTTAAGTCAAGAAATTGAAACTCAAAAGATAAAGAATGATATAATTGTTTCTGAAAATCACGAGTTAAAAACTAAGATTAGACAAGTTGAGTTAGAAAATAATAGTCTTCAAGCTAGATTAGATAACACTACTAAAAATGTTTCTAACTTTAACAAAGGAAGAGAAAATTTATCTAAGATTTTAGAAAATTCTCAATCCTCTTCAAATAAACATGGATTAGGATATAAAAAGGAGTCAAAAATTCCTAAAAAGAAAATTACAAATTTTAAGAGGAATATTGATTTAAAACAACAAATGTTATTAAGAGAACCTATTAAAACAAAAATAGAAACCAAGATAGTCAAAATTTGGGTTCCAAAGACTAACAATATTTTAATTAGGAATAAATATATTAAAACATTTATGAATAGTGTTCATTATAATAAAAACTATATTTATAAAAAGGATACTAAACCAAATTGGGTTTGGTTTCCTAAGCTCTAACTTTTTAGGACCCTATTAAAAGGTGGGTACCAATAATTTTGTATTTATTTTCAGGTCCCACTTAAAAAGAAGAAATGGATACTAGACAGTGGTTGCTCAAAACACATGACCGGAGACAAAGATATGCTTACAAACATCACATATTTTGATGGTGGCTCGGTTACCTTCAAAGACAATTCAAAAGGCTATATCATTGGCAAAGGAGATGTGAGCAATTACGGTACATCAAATTTACCTTTTATAACAAATGTTTCATTAGTTGAAAATCTAAAACTCAAGGTTCAGTCGACTGAACCTTCCTGCTCAGTCGACTGAACACAAGGCAGAAAACAACTATACAATAGTTCAGTCGACTAAAACCTCTGTTCAGTCGACTGAATTTAACACAGAAAATTTTCGACCAACAATTCAGTCGACTGAACAGACTTTTCAGTCGATTGAACGCCAATTCCCAAGCAACTTTTCCCTTTTATCCACCAGTTTTCACCTTTTTACCTTCACTTTTTACTTTGCAAAAGTTCTCTCTTCCCCATTGTTTTCCAAAACCCTAGCCTCCAATCCACAAATTACTCTCAAATCTCACAACAAATGGCCCCAAAAAGATCAAGAGCTTCTTCTTCTTCATCCTCCGAGCCAATTGATGCTCAAATTGCACAATGGCTCTATGATGGCGTAGCTGTAACAAGGTGGAATAAAATGAAGAATTTTCTCATTTTCGAACACTCCTTCGTTGATTTTCAAAGCCTTCAGACATACAACATCCAAGCATTAACGGATCGGGCAGGTTTAACTTCTCTCTTGGATTTAAAAAGAAACGACCATGCAATAAATCATATCATGGTCAAACTATTTTATGCAAACCTTAATCTTGGACACCAAACTCCAAGAAATCCAAATGATAGTGTTTGGAGTATGGTGTGCGGGAAGAAAGTTTGGTTCTCTTTAGATCGAATGGCACACATCTTAGGATCACCTAATGTAGGGAGAAAGCTTGATGAGGTAGAATTCAATCCACAAATTCGAGATAACATAAACCATCAATTTCTGGATGATAACGTTAACATTCGAGATTTTAAATCCACTTCCCTACGACCTAGAGCTAGAATCCTTCACAAAGCTCTTATGAGAACAATTACTCCACGAACGGGTTCATATGAAATTGTCTACCCAATCAATTATCGAGCTCTAGACGCTATTTGGGGCAATATTCAAGTCAATTGGGTCCAACTAATTCTTGATGAGTTTCTCACATTTAATAATGGCAAAATGCGAACTATATATTTTGGAGAATATATCATGAGACTTCTCCTCAATGTTGATACGCCATTACCCGAGTCCGAAAATACAATGGTCCATCAAATTAACCAACGGACTATAAGCCTTATGCAACTCCGGGATAGACTTCCTCGCATCATATCTCTTGCCGAATGGGAAGCTAGGCATCAAGAACAACAACAACCTACACAAGCTCCACATGAAGAACCTTTCGACCAAGATGATGAAATTCATATCATTGAACCAAGTTTTACTACCAATCAATCGTTAGGAATTTTATCAAGAAATCAACAAATTCTTGATAATCGCCTCAAGAAGGTAGATCACAAACTTGATAATATTAAAGGATTCTTCAATAAATTATGGGATGCCATCTCATGCTCAACTTCCACTACCGCTTCAACATCACGCGGTAAGCGTCCTGCACCTACTTTCACATGGACATCATCCGAAGAACATACAAGCAGCAGCACGAGTGGCACTAGTGGTGGTCAAGGGGGAAGTTATAGACCTCCCACAGGTGGACCCGTTATCCGCGAACCAAGGGGAGGAAGAGAAGCCTCATATGATTGGGACAAAGATGAATAACTCTTTTATGGTTTTTTATTTCAAAAACACTAATCAAAAGGCTTGTATAAATAGCCTTTTTATGTTTCATTCATGCTACATTTTATGTTTCATTCATGCAACATTCTATGTTTTATTTCTCATGCTACATTTTATGCTACATTCTATGCTACATTCTTAAACTATAGACATGCATATCAGTGATTGTTTTTGACTATATACTTCTGTGATTATTACTTCCTTTTTGTCGATGACAAAGGGGGAGAAATCTATGTTATTAACCATGTTTTTTGTAGAAAAGATAGTGCATATATTCAGGGGGAGCAAATAATCTCTACACACATGAGTATTGTCATCAATCAAAAAGGGGGAGAATGTCGATACGCTAAGATTTTGATCAATGACAATGTGATTCAACAAAAAGGAAGAGATATGTGCAAAGCTAAAGAAAGAACGATGAAGATCAAGGATAAACATAAGTATGATTTTTATATAGGTCTTAGTTTAGATTTATTGTTAAAATCTATCCTCAAGAGGCTTGCACAAACACTAGAACACATTTTATAAATTTCATTTTTCAATAAACATTCACTGTGTACAATTTAATAGTTCAATCGACTGAACAGGGACGACCAGTCGACTGAACCTGTTACACATATACAAACATGTACAGTTTCAGTCGACTGAAACACCCTGCTCAGTCGACTGAATTTGTTCCTTAAAATTTTATTCAGGGGGAGGAAATAATCTCTACACACATGAGTACTGTCATCAATCAAAAAGGGGGAGAATGTTGATACGCTAAGATTTTGATCAATTACAATGTGCTTCAACAAAAAGGAAGAGATATGTGCAAAGCTAAAGAAAGAACGATAAAGATCAAGGATAAACATAAGTATGATTTTTATATAGGCCTTAGTTTAGATTTATTGTTAAAATCTAACCTCAAGAGGCTTGCACAAACGCTAGAACACATTTTATAAATTTCATTTTTTTAATAAACATTCACTGTGCACAATTTAATAGTTCAGTCGACTGAATAGGGATGACCAGTCGACTGAACCTGTTACACATATACAAACATGTACAGTTTTAGTCGACTGAACACCCTGCTCAGTCGACTGAATTTGTTTTTGAAAATTTTACTTCATATTTTCAGTTGACTGAATTCCCTGTTCAGTCGACTGAATTTGAACCTGCGAATTTTCTCTGAATGGACACCTTCTTCCTCCTAAAAGTTGCAACCATTCTCCAATGGAAATGGAAGCATCTCTTGTCTACACCCTTGGCCAACAGATGCACCTCTTCTACAATTATAAATATATGATTCTAACATCTTCAATTTACCGAATTCTCTTGCTTTAATCTTACTATTTTCTTGAACATATTATCTAGAAATTCTCAAAGCAATCACAAATCTATTACTTGAATCACTGCTTTGTTTTTAACATTCTTTTGATTCATAGCAATTCACATTTCCTAAATCTTCACAAACACATTGCATACTCTCAAGGATAAGATTATAGGAATATTGTACTACATTAGACTCATTAGTATTGACAAGAACACAACAAGTCGAATATTGTTTTTTAGTAATTGAGTTGAAGCCCTCTTCGGTAGTTGAGGCAAGAAATCCCGTTCGGTTGTTCGGGTAAGTTGTAAACCTATTCCTCCGGGTTAAGTGAGGGTTTTAGTTAGTGAAATTCCTAAGTGAAGCTTAGGGACTGGACGTAGGACTAGAGGTCCGAACCAGTATAAAATCCTGGTGTCTACCTTGCTTTTACTACTTTATCTACCTAGACTATTCCGTTATTCCATATTACACGATCCTACCGCATACCCTCTTTCAAGATTTACATTGCATTCCATACAAAGTTTCAAACGATGCCGTCCCTATACTGGTCTGATAACTGTTAGTCCTTGAGAAGGATGGTTTTGATGACAAAAACCTAAAAATAGGATTATAAAATATAAATACTAACATTATAGTTTACAAAAATATGTATATGCAGGATTTAACCATGCAGGTACTAAGAATGAAGACTGTACAATATAGAGATTCAAGATATCAAGATTGATGACTCATGAGTATCAAGATTATCAAGAGTTCAAGATTTCAATAATAAGTAATTTAATTACGAATTTTGTTAAAACTCCTAGAAAAGCACTGGCATCTTAAAATCCAATTTATTCGTGGAATGGAATCCACTTCGAGCTTGTTAAATGGATGGAACCCTAAGTAGGATGGAACCTACAAAAAATCTAGTGGAACATTGTTTTGTATCCGCTAACCTTTTATTCAAATGTTTTTACAAAATTATATCCAGTTTTCAAAATGATTTCAAAACCTTTCTTTTAAAAGAATCAAAAATATCTATCCTGATTTTAAATATTTTAGCCTCAAAATAATCTTTATTTTCAAAATCAAATTATCCTTGTTTTTAAACTATCTTTTAATAATAATATATTTAACTTTTAATTATTTATACTTAGATTTAAATATAAAATACAGTAAAAATATATATATATATATACCAAAATATTATTATCTATACTTATTTATGTATTTTAACTATAGTTAAGTATATTTATAAAGTTTAAAATAGTTTTAATACAAGATAGAAGTTATTTTCAAAGAAAAACAAATCACCAAAAAAAATTTGGGATGCCGACATAGTGGCATTTGATTTCAAAATTTTGAATTTCAAAAGAAGCGTCTATTCGTCATATCCCTTCACGAATGGATATGGCTGTTGTTCTTCTATAAATAGAGGCTGTTTTGAACAAATTTCAACATATATTTTTCTGTTTTTCACTCTTCTTCTTCTTCCACATTTCTTTATACATATTCTTACCATTACTCTACCGAAATCAACATTGAATGTAGCTAGATCATTTCTAGTTTGATTCTCTATCACTATCTCAACAAGATCTCAGTGATATTCAGAGTTATAGACTTCTTTGTAATCAATTTAGCGAGAAAAGGTGTGACTGTAACCTTGGAAATCAATCAAGCGAGAAAAGGTGTGATTGTGGCCTTGGAAATCAATCAAGGTAGAAAAGGTGTGATTGTAGCCTAGGAAATCAATTGGGTGAACTTGTTGCCCCTGAAATCAAGTATATATACCCAGAGGATTGTGAATCTGGAGGGTATACCTCGTAGCCTTGAAATCGAGGGTGTAATTGTATAATTGCTTTTGAAAGAAAATCCGTACTTGTGTGCGGAACTAGATGTAGGGTAACTCCGAACCAGTATAAAATCCGACGTGTTCTTTCTTTTACTGCTTTTACTTTATTTCTGCATCTGTGTTTGTTTCTGTGATCATATCTGTGTCTGAACATTGCATACATTTGTGTTCAAATTAACAAAAACTCAAAAAGATTTAGTAATTCCTTTAAACACTATTCCACCCTCTCTAGTGTTAATCCTAGCCTTAAAATCCGTATTCTGCATTTCTCACATTTGGTATTAGAGTAAGGTTTTCAAAGTTTTCATAATCTGAATTTTGGAAAAATTTAAAATGGCAATTTTTTTTGATAAAATTATTAACACTATTTTCATATGAATATGTCACAGAATCATCATGACGTTGTTATTTAAAACTATATTTAGTTATTTTGAAAAGTCACTTGATTCTTTAAAAAGTTATGTTGTTTTGCAAGAGAAAAGTTATGTCTAATGACCGTTGGTTAAAAGATACCTGATAATCATTCATCGATCAAGAAGAACAAATGGAAATATAATGGCAATTGACAATGAAATGGGTACCGGATCAATACAAAGCTTTTGATTCTCATCTACAACTTGATATAATAATGTACTTCTCTCCATCTACTTCGTAATATCACTGGCTTCGTGCGAACCCGTCAAGAAATGACCAAGTTATGATGAAATGAAGTTTTGGTGAACAAAGAGAAAAAGAAATCAGAACTGTCAATGGTATTCTTCAAATTGCATCCAGAGATTTGAGTATTTTGTTCCCACTCCTTTTCAAGATTATAGTTCTTGTTCTCACGGTCTTTTTGATGGGTAGGTCATCAAATTCCGATCAAAATTGAGCGAGATATGATAGTTTGAAGTAGGCTATCCAAAACTGAAAAACTATGTATGAGATTTTCTACATTTCTCCTATTGATCGGCCTGTTGCACCATAATACCATCCAAATTCATCACCAAACTCTTACTAGATCGTAGCCCTTTCCTTCCTCTTCGATTTTTCGCTGGTTTCATCCAATTCCGTTAAGAAATGAAGGAGACACACCTTCTAAAAGTTTGATAGTATATAGAAAAACGGGAAGAAATAGAAGAAGAGAAACTTTTATGAAAAGTGGTGACTGTTGGGCCTATTTATAGTGGTTGAAGCATCCATTCATTCAAAATTCAAATTCAAAGTTTTGGCGCCAAGATGGTCAATCTACTAAATCACCTGTATTTTTCTCATACGGTCTTCAAATTCAACAAATGAATATCCTACGCTGGTCAGAAAAACGAGCCCGTCGTAATAGAACAGATCTCGTCATTAAATTCTGAAAGATATAAATGTGTGGTTGACGACAATGGAAGAACAACAAAGTTAGAAAGATGGAGTGCAAAAATTGGTATACTATTATTTCATCTTTATTGTTGCATTTAGGAATATATATTTATGCATTTAGTTAGGTATAGAAATTTATCTGTTTTATAAGTTTTGATATTTAGGTCTATATATCGACAGGCCATAGTATAATTTTCGATATACCAGTCTAATTTTTCTTTTTAAAATGTGTTTTCTTTCAAATAAAATCTTACTACTTATTTATTACAACTATACTAAGTAGAAAAGCATTTTTACATGCATAATGTCAAGTGTCTTTACACATATTTTCTCATTATTTTTTATGTTAATTAAATACTATAAAAAATGGGTAAAATAATCAATTATTTACATGTTAATACCTAGTCGTAAAATTAGTGCAAAATCATGTTTAAAACAAGCCCGAAACTTTAGATAGCATTTCTGAAATGCTGTCTTTGCTTCTGTTATGTTGCAAATACGTTTTTATAGCATTTCTGTGCTTTGAAACGCAGTATTTTTTTTAGAAACTTTTCGCAGCATTTGGTAAATGCTGCAGTTTCTGTTTATAATGTTTTGAATATATTTTACTGCAAAAATATTTTACAGCAATCTATAAATGCTGTGTTTTCTACTTAAAACTTTAAACTATGTAAAAATAATATTTAAATTAAGAATTTTTCTCTATTCTTTTTAGAAGTTGTTTTCTAACTTATATTAGAATATTTTAAAATTAATGTTAAGATATTTTTTAGTAATTGATTAAAATTTTAAATGAAAGAGGCCTAAACATAACACTTGTTTATTTTAGTTTTTCAATTTTTTTTTATTAATATTTCATTATGATATTTTTTTTTAAAATGTTTAAACATGTTTCTAAATATTTTAATCAATAATAATTTAATATATAAGTTTTAATTAATAAGTTAAGTATCTTATAAACAAGAAAGTCTGGATTCTTAAAAAAACAATTAAGTTAAAAAAAATATTTTTAAAAGAACTAAGTAAGGAGTGTATTAATTTTTATAAAAACCATATTTGATCATATATAGTTTAAGTCCATATTTCTTAGCATTTGATTTTGATATTAAGTTTGATTACTACCTTTCAGGAATATGCTATAGTTTTAATACCACTTATTACCTTTAAACTCTTGTCTTTACTACTCTTTCAGTCCATTCATTAGTTTACTTAACCTAAGTCTAGTAATTGGTGTGTATTACCCTTGTTTGGTTGAAGTGATTTATAATAAATAGTTTGACATGTGTATACATACATATATATGCTTGTCAATTAGATATTTCTTATCATTCTTGTTTATCTTATAATCTGAATATCTCTTACCATAGTATATATCATCATATCATTGTGCATCCTATTTCATATCACATTTCATTGTATATTACATCATAAATTACAATGCATGAAATATCATAATCATTTGCATCACAAGTTGCACTTTATTCTGCATATCATCTCATGTTACATTGCATATGTCATACATTTCATACTGCACTACAAACTACATATTGCATACATGTATACATAATGAGTGTATTTAATTTAGGGGAGTTTGTAGTATTGTCTTACGGTATAGGATTATTAGCTCTTGATTTGTTAGGCATGTTTTGATTGACTTGTTTGACCTGATTGACTTGTTTGACCTGATTGACTTGTTTGATTTGATTGATTTGTTTGAATTGTTTGACATGATTGGATTTGATGGCGTGTTGATTGGATTGATTGAAATATACTTATACATATTTATCTATTGAATAATTATAATATAATTATGTTAATGTCTTTCACATTTCATTTACCATACTTTGTTCTAGTATTAGTTTAAGGGGGAGTTTTATAGTTTTATGGTTTTAGGATGGTTTTTGTTGATGACAAAAGGGAAGAAATATAAAATAGGATAGTTAGGCATAGATTAAGGGGGAGTTATTAGTTTTAGGGAAGTTATTAGCATAGAAGTAATATTTTATAAACAAATGTTGTCATCATCAAAGGGGGGGAGAATGTTAGTCCTTGAGAAGGATGGTTTTGATGACAACAACCTTAGAATAGGATTATAAAATATAAATACTAACATTATAGTTTAGAAATATATGTATATGCAGGATTTAACCATGCAGGTACCAAGAATGAAGACTGTACAGTATAAAGATTTAAGGTATCAAAATTGAAGACTCATGAGTATCAAGAATATCAAGATTATTAAGAGTTCAAGATTTCAATAATAAGTAATTTAATTAGGAATTTTGTTAAAACCCCTAGAAAAGCACCGGCATCTAAAAATCCAATTTATTCATGGAATGGAATCCACTTCGGCCTTGTTAAAGGGATGGAACCTACAAAAAATCGAGTGGAACATTGTTTTGTATCCGCTAATCTTTTATTCAAATGTTTTTACAAAATTATATCATGTTTTCAAAATGATTTCAAAACCTTCCTTTTAAAAGGATAAAAAATATCTATCTTGATTTCAAATATTTTAACCTCAAAATAATCTTTATTTTCAAAATCAAATTATCCTTTTTTTAAAACTATCTTTTAATAATAATATATTTAACTTTTAAATATTTATACTTAGATTTAAATATAAAATATAGTAAAATTTTATATATACCAAAATATTATTCTCTATACTTATTTATGTATATTAACTATAATTAAGTATATTTATAAAGTTTAAAATAGTTTTAATACAAGATAGAAGTTATTTTTAAAGAAAAACAAATCACCAAAATTTTCTTTGGGATGTCGACATACCCAAGATACCCATGTCGACACGGTGGCAGTTGATTTCAAAATTTTGAATTTCAAAAGAAGTGTTTATTCGTCATATCCCTTCATGAATGGATATGACTATTGTTCTTCTATAAATAGAAGCTGTTTTGAACGAATTTCAACATATATTTTTCTGTTTTCACTCCTCTTCTTCTTCCACATTTCTTTATACATATTCTTACCATTACTCTACCGAAATCGACACTGAATCTAACTAGATCATTTCTAGTTTGATTCTCTATCACTATCTCAATAAGATCTCAGTGTTATTCAGAGTTATAGACTTCTTTGTAATCAATTTTGCGAGAAAAGGTATGATTGTAGCCTTGGAAATCAATCAAGTGAGAAAAGGTGTGATTGTGGACTTGAAAATCAATCAAGTTAGAAAAGATGTGACTCTAGCCTAGGAAATCAATTGGGTGAACTTGTTGCCTTTGAAATCAAGTATCTCTACCTAGAGGATTGTGAATCTGGAGGGTGTACCTCGTAGCCTTGAAATCGAAGGTGTAATTGTACAATTGCTTTTGAAAGGAAATTTGTACTTATGTGCGGGACTAGATGTAGGGTAACTCCTAACTAGTAAAAATCCGATTTTACTGCTTTTACTTTATTTCTGCATCTGTGTTTGTTTCTGTGATCATATCTGTGTCTGAATATTGCATACATTTGTGTTCAAATTAACAAAAACTCAAAACGATTTAGTAATTCCTTTAAACACTATTCACCCCCCTCTAGTGTTAATCCTATCCTTAAGATCTGTATTTCGCATTTCTCACAATAACAGTTGTTATATGAAAACTCGACTAAGTGTAGATGGTCTTCCTATGATCCTCTAAAATCTAGCGCACAAGCTCTTAACAAATCCTCTAAGGCTTTATTAACTCTTTCCATTTGCCTATCTGTCTGCGGATGGTAAGCGGTACTCATCTTAAGCTTGGTACCTTGAGTCTCATGTAGACTCTTCAAAAATTCACTAGTGAATAAGGAATCTCTTTCATTACTATACTACGAGGAATTCCATGTAGTTTAACATTGTTCTTCATAAACAATTTAGCTAAAACAGAAGTCGTTCTGGTTGACTTAACTGAAAAGAAATGGGCACTCTTGGTCAACCTGTCCACTATGACCCATATACTCTCGTTTCCTTGATTTTACCTTGGTAACCCATCTATGAAATCCATTGAGATAGAATCCCATTTTTAGACTGGAACATCCAAAGGCTGAAGTAACCCACTCGGTTTTCGATGTTCAGCTTTTACCCGTTGACAGTTTAAACACTGCCTCACCTTTAAGCCTACATCTCTCTTCATACCTTCTTATAAATTCTTTTCGTATCCTAATACATCTTTGTTCCTCCCGAATTAATGGTGAACTTTGAAAGATGACATTCTCTAAGAACTTTCTTACTAACGCTTCCCACATTTGGAACACATAGTCTTTCTTTTTTCCTCAACCACTCATTCTGGTCAAGATTGAAATATTTCAAGTCATCGCTCTCTGTTCCATCCCTCAACTTTCTGATTCATTCAACTAATAATGGATCCTCCCCATTGTAGAAGCAATCCTTTCGATCATCACCGGTCGAACTTCTAAACAAGACAACATAGCGGTTTTTCAACTAGAACTAGCCTCAGATCTCCTTCTGTTGCACATGTAGTCAAGGCTTCTAGGTCCTTCCATTCTGTTAACATATCTAGTACCTCATTCTGATGTTTTTTTCTAAGAGCATCCGCTACTTTATTTCCTTTTCCAAGTGTACACTTTATACCGAAATCATAAGCGGCTAAAAACTCCAGCCACCTCTACTGCCTCATTATCAGCTCATTTTAAGAGAATAAATACCTTAAGGACTTACGATATGTGTATAACTCAAATTTATCCCCTAAGAGATAATGTCTTCATATTTTCAGTGCGAAGATCACCGCTACCAACTCTAGATCATAAATATGATATCTCACTTCATGCGGTCTAAGCTATCGTGAAGCGTAGGCAATATTTTTTCTTTCTCCATTAAGACAGTCCTTAATCTAGTTCCGTACGCTACTAATCCTTAATTCCCGCCTGGAAATACTAACACGGGTGCATTGGTCAATAGATGCTTTAACTTAAGAAATGCTTTCTCACATTTGTCTTACCAAATAAACTTCACATCCTCCTTGGTTGGCTTAGTCAATGGTGCTGCTATTTGCGAGAAATCTTTAATGAATCTCCAGTAATAGCCAGCGAGTCCAAGGAAACTTTTTATCTCGGTCACTGTCTTTGGTATCTTTTAGTTGTTAACAGCTTCGATCTTATGTGGATCAACTAAGAAACCCTTCTCTGCAGCCTCGTGACCAAGAGATTTCACTTCTTTCTTTCATAAATTACATTTCAAAAACATCGCCTTTAGTTGATGCTGCTTCAGTGTCTCAAGTACTATTCTAAAGTGAAATTCATGATCTCTTTCATCTTTAGAATATATTAATATGTCGTCTATGAAAACTAGTATAAATCTATCCAGATGTTCTCGAAAGATTCTGTTTATCAAGTCCATGAAGAATGCTGACGCATTAGTTAGTCCGAATGGCATCACTAACCAATCATACGGTCCATATCTTATCCTAAACGCCATCAAAAGAATACTATCATCAGCTACTCTAAGCTAATGGAACTATGTTGTCTATTCCAACTGAGAAAATACTTTGGATCCACTCAGTTGGTCGAATAAATCATCAACCCTAGGTAATGAATACCAATTCTTTATCATCTTCTCATTCAACTTACGATAACCGATACAC
The DNA here is from genome assembly GCA_030765085.1 of Allium cepa. Taxonomy (NCBI): domain Eukaryota; kingdom Viridiplantae; phylum Streptophyta; class Magnoliopsida; order Asparagales; family Amaryllidaceae; genus Allium; species Allium cepa. The sequence goes on from CM060934.1 coordinate 98,494,611, forward strand.
AACCTTAACGATCCGTCCGGTTTCTTTACAAACACTATGGCTACTCTCCAAGACGAACTACTTGTTCTACTAAAATTCTTACCATCTAAATATATCAACTGCACCTTTAACTCCTTCATTTCAGTAGGTGTCATTCTACTTGGCGGTCTACTCACAGACTCAGTACATGGTACTAAATCTATCTGAAACTCAATAGGCATTTCCGTGGTAGTCCTATCACGAATTCAAAGACATCTACGTATTCTCTAACACCAAAAACTCGATTCAACTCGTCTCCTGCCTCCATAACGATCAATAAATAATTTACTTCAAAACTAGGGTTTTCTATAGAGTATATAATCCGATCACTACAACTAGGGTGTCTAAGTGATATTTTCCTATCACGGCAAAATATCCTAGCATCATTCTTACTTAACCAATCCATACCCAAAATAATTCCAAACCATATGAAATCAAATACATGCAAATTGGAAGTAAATACATGGCCTAACATCTCAAACTCCAAGTGGTCACATCTTATCCCAAGAGTCGCACACCCTTCTATCTTATTCGCAAAACTTAAGGACGTAAACAGGTATGAGGGTTCTAGGGTAATCTTATCTACCAAACAATGAGATATAAAAGAATGCGATATAAAATAGAACTTAATTGACACACCATGAATCAAAAACGTACCTCCCAACATAGCTTGACCTTTCTCCTCTGCTGTTGGTTTTGAGGTAGCTGGTTCTAATGCAAACACATTGCCTTTTCCATCCTTGGCTAGTTCCTTGCACTTGTTCTAGTAATGCCCAATCTGATCACAGTTGAAGCACCTTACTTCTTTCTTGTCAGAAACCTTCTTCCCTTTGCATGTCCGACACTCATGAGCGAAACGTCCCTTCTTTTCACACTTATAGCAAAGTACATTGGCCTTCCCTTTCTTGGCAGCTCTTCCTTTCTGAGTGTCTTTCTTATGGACAACTTTCTCTTCTGCTTTTTCCAACTTGGATTTCCCTTGCTTTGTTACTACCATGGAAAGTGAGCATCTCTTAATGCCTTAAAGTTATCTCAATAAATACATCACACAGATCCCTAATATGTGGCAAAGTTGCTTTAACAAGCTCGGGTTTCAATTCGTAGATGGACTTCTCATTCCTTTTGATAACAGCATCTACCATAGCATACCCATATCTCGACGACTCCTCAAATCTGGGAGCATACTCAAGCACTATCATGTCACCCTGCACCAACTCAAAAAACTTCCCGTGCAGTGTAGACTTGGCGATCTCTAACATGAATCTTTACTTAAATCTCCTAGTGAATTCCACCCAACTCATGGTCGCCTCATTTACTCACACAGTAACACTGTTCCACCAGTACAGTGCTGCTCCTTGCAACTATCTAGAAGCAAGTCTCCTCTTCTGCTTGCCATTAAGCCCCATATCAGCAAAATCCTCTCGCAATGAAGCAACCAATTCTTTACTTCTATTGCATCCTCATTACTGATGAATGGCTTCCTTCTAAGCCTAGTCTTTTCTTAGTACTACATAGTTATTAACCACTGGAGCTTTCCTGATTTCCTTTTCCTGCATTTCCTCCAACCAATCCCGCAGCAGCTTCAGCTTGCATTAGGTTGACGAAGAGCTGATACATAGCTCTCATATCAACTTGCGGTGCTCCAGTTTCACATTGGCAGTTGGTGCTCGACCTAGATTCCTTTCAATGTTTGATCTAGCATTTCCACTAGTGGTGGTGCATCATCTACCAAGGATAACTCTTTCACTCCTAGCATCCATATCTTACTTCCTTAAAATCTATATTCGAGTCTTTGTAAGATACGGAAGAATAGCCTAAGAAAGATGGGAGAATGGAGGTAAAGCGTATAATTATATATAGCAAATACATGCACGTTATTATAATGTTATCCTATACCTTAATCTTTTCTCTAATTCCTTAGGATTATGTCTTCAAAACCATTTTAAGTTTAAAATTTCTTTTAGGTTTTCATAAACTTACGCTCTGGTATCAAGTTATAACATCCCCTACCTTGAGGCCCGAAGCTAAGCGCTATAGATGCTGCAGTCATTTTTAGTACTAATTTCCGATGATAAAATACAATAATGTTAATGGTATCCATAATATCATAAGCACATGAATATGAAATGAAATTATAGATTTCAAAATAACTTTTCTGATTAAATTTCAAATCTGTATTTCATATTCAGTTACATAATCCAAAAATGACTACCAGATTTTGATCAAATATAATTATCACAAATTATGCCAAGAGCGACATATAAAGATTCCCCCTTGGATGCTTAGAGTAATAGATAAACATAGCAGTCATAAATACACCATAACAAAAATAATACTAAATAACTCATATGTAGCTAGCTTTGCCTCTTGCACATCTTTGAAAGCTTAGTCATCCAACCAACTAAACCTAAAAAGACCTTAAATCTCTGTCTACTCAAATTAATTTGAGCACCCGAGTTTAAGGGGAAAACATAAACGTTGAGTCGGACATAAAGCCTGGTGTGAATAATACTATTACATCCTAGTTTATTGATATTAAGTGATACCACATCGCTTAGCGAAACAGGTTTCCCCTCACTAATATCTTTTTAAATGCATATCCTTTATAAATTAAAATCCTGCAATCAAACTGATTATAACAGCAAGAGCAATAACATATATACGTATAAATCAGGTAATCAATAGACTATTTGTCCACACTATGGTTTTATCTGGCAACTATTAAGCATTGACTGACTTAGGCCTACCAGACATAATCAGTAATCTAACTTCTATTAGACACAATACTAGGCCATCCGCCCTTAATTATCTTCCTCTAGGATCAAATGATCTTAATGGTTTTATGAGCTCACTAATAACCTATCTTTACTCTGTATATTCTCTTCTATGTGTAACCTCATTTTATTCCCATCTGTGGCAAAGCCCTAGACACTAGAATTTTGGACTCATTTTAGCTAAGGGTCAATAGCTAAAGTATAGGGTTCAACCCCGTACCAGTCCAATCTGGTCTTCTAATATCTGAGCTATAAACTTAGGGTTAATTACCCGATTAAATTTTCTTTTCTTTGTAAACAATCTTCCCAAATGATTTTCCCTTAAAATCATATCTTCATAAAATAAGGAAATTATACTCTTTTCTTTACTCAAAATATTTATGCCATGATAAATGCTTTACACAAAACAATGTTGACAAAATTTAATCGATGGGATTATCAACCCCTTCAAAATAAGTTAATATCCTCATTTAACTTAGAAAACTTTAGGTCATGAACCCAAACCAATACCTTCGAAACCCTTGTTTAAAACCTTAAACAATACCTTTCAAAATCATTAAAAACAATCCTTTTGAAAGCATTACTTAAAACCTTAGACATCCTCTTTCAAAACTGCTTATACTTATCTTTCGAATGCATTAGAGCATTCCTTTAGAAATACTTAAAACATACCTTTCAAAATATTTACAATATGCTTATCGGAAGCAATAGGCTCAAGTAAAGGATTGCAGAAACGTTGCTTTAAAACCAATTAAAATTATTCCTTTTGAAACCATTGGGTTTAACTTTAGTATAACTAAGGGGTCATAAAGAATATAGGTGAAAGCATTACTTTCGAAATCATTAATCCTAAGTACAAGGAAGTGGATAATTTTAAAAGCCAACCTTTTGAAACCATTGCCTTCGAAACTATTTGAAAATTGATACAAGAGCCTTTTGAAACCATTGGGAAGGCGGCTTCAAAATAAAAAGGAGAAAGCACCCCTTTCGAGTGTATTATTTTAGGGCTGTAAGGATAAGCGGCGTTAACTAATTCGAAATGTATGAATGCGACGGCATGGGTTTTGAGTAGGTCTATCCTTTCGAAAACTTCTTTAAAGACATAAGTAAGCAGCAACTCATTCGGAACCTATTTTCTAAAAACAAAGGCAAGTGGCAACTTGTTCGAAAGCTTTCTTTGAAAAACAAAGACAAGTTAAAAATAACTACTTCGAAAGCATGGTTTCAACCCAGTACCTTCTACCCTTTTCCAATGCACCACGTATCAATTGCTTGATACCATGTGTATTGGTTTTAAACGAGTTCATTAATGGAGGTATGGTGAGGAAAACTAGCAAATGGAAGTGGCAAAGTGGTAAATCCAGGCAAACCAGATTTTATGCCTTTCGTAGTAATTCTTTTTCACCTAACTTGCCTAATTTTCCAAATGTAAATGGTTGCAATTTCTTTATCAAAATCCTTTTCTAAAAGGTTGCCGAATTCATAATTTACCATTTAAAACATTTTAAGCACATAAGCTCTTTCTCTTGATAAAACATATAAAACATTTAAGTCCCTCAACTTAAATAATTTTATATCCATAATAAAATACTTTAGAGAATTTTCTAAAAATCACTTTTTAATATTTTTATAACATATATAAATTTTGGACCTGAATTCATTATATAATTGCCTTAAATTTTTTCAATCCAATACTAACTATTTTCTCTCATAGAAAATTCATAATAAATCCACAATAACTTTGAAAATTATGAAACTTGAAACGCACTTCTAAAATAATGTTTTAGACTACATATAAAAAGCACAAATCATTTGTATGTCATTTAATAGGTTTTTTAATCTAAACTTATCATAAAATCTATATGAAACAATATATATCATCAACAAGCACATATTTTAAACAAACATAACATGGCATATAGTTTGCAAAATAATTTGGATCAAACCTAGAAACCGAAAGCATTATCAAAAGTGAGATGTAAACTGAATTATTTACCATGATTTGGTGTTAAGAAGGTTGATATTTGCTCTTTTATTGATTCGCTTAAGCCTTGTACTTGAATCCTAGCTTTTCTTCTACTTGAATCTTTTTAATGGTGGTCGCAGATCTCACTAGTGTTTTAGCTTCCTTTTTTAATGTTGAAATGCATAAGAAATGAAAGATATAAGGGTTTAGGGTATAAGAACAAAGGCTATTCCTGTTTTTCCCTTACCATATTCCTTCTACTTACTTATTTTTAATTCTCTTTTGCTTGCACATTCATTAAGGCACGACCCCATTATTAATTAATAAATCCCAATCCCTTAATGATCTACATTATTTCATTTAATTTATCTAATTAAATGTCCTTAATAATGTTAGTCAAAATTAAGTCCATTACAATTGCTTTATGTCTATTATGGATTTCTCATGATGTAGGTACACTATGTTAAGTACCCAAACATCCATGTTATACATAGTGTATAATACCCATATGATGATGGTAGTGTAGCATATGTAGCGTTATGTGTTAATTTATTAGATGCAGTGATAGGTCAGGTATGATTCTCCATACTCATTAACTTCATTTTATTAAATTGACTTTTACGGTATCTTGAGATTGTTTTATCACTCAAGCTAAACTGATGTCTAGCTCAAGATTTTATGATTTGCTTCTTGATGTGCATGTAAACGTGCGTTTTTTTACTTCCGTATTTAATCGAATTTAACATGATAAATGAACATATAGGGTGTTTTAACATGTTTAAACCAAATTTAAATTATTTTCAAATCATCATTTATTCATCTTCATATAGGGGCAAAATGGTTATTTTGTGCATATATTAATTTGAGAATATTTATTTGTACATTTTATTTTTATTTGAAGGAAAATTTTATGAAAATTACAAGAGGCTTCATGAAGAAATATGCATGCACAAGAGAATAAAACAAATAAAGATGGAAATAATTCATTTCATGTATCATGGAGGACCCCACCTACCCACTTACCTTGATCTTCAATAGAAGCTAATGCACATGCTAAATGGCCATTATAGTTTCGTGCACATTTAAGTGTAAGATTATCTCATGCTAATGATAACTTGGTGGCCACACTTCCTCAAGGGCAATTTGGATAGTTTCCAAAAATATGATTAGGATTTTCAAACATGTATAAATACCTCATATGTTCATGTAATCACTCTCTGAGCCACCTTTGATCCACCTCTTTGGTTTAGTTTTAGGCTCAAAAATAAAATATAAACTCTTTTTTCTTTTTCATGGCTACTTAACCATTTTCTTCTTTCATGTAATTTTTTTATGCAATTTTGGTTCATGCTCTTTCCTATTTACATGCTCTCTTTCCCCTTATATTATTAGCTTAATTTCATTTCTTATGCAAGTAGAATATGTTTTATTTCATTTTGATTAGCTCTCTTTTACTTAGCTTGCATTTTCTTCTTGTTTTTATTTCATGTTGAATGCTACATTTGTTGAAATGATAACAAATATGAGAGGGTAAAAATGAAGCTCTCTTAATCATGTAAATTCAACATTTTGATAATTTTTTATCTCTTTTTGTGCTTAATGTAAATGTTTGAATGGGTTAAATTTTGTTGTTTTATCTTTGACTTTGATAGCCTATGTTGTTGACACCAAATAGGCTATGCTTAAACAAACAAAAACACAGATTACCTCTCCATCTACATATGATTATGGTAATGAACTGGATTTTACAATCAAATTTTGTACATATCTAATCAATAGTTAATAGATCATACTTATAGATTTTATTTTCAAGTTCATTGTCATTTTTATGAGAGTTAAGAAATGGTTTAATGAGTGCCTTATAGTTTGATGGTTTATATTGGACTAATTAATAGCATAAATATTTCATACGTATGATAAACACATCAATTAAATTCATTAATGACAAAAAAAAAGATCTTAATTTTATATATGTTGATTTATGTGATCATGAGAAGGGATTTGCCTCTAAATTGCCTTCAAACTCTTATATTTTTATCCATTTTCTTTTAATAGTTTTTTTTACATTTTTAGCTTAAAACAATTTCAAAAACTTGGTTAATTTGATTGAATAGAATTTTAAAATCTAAACAATTCTCTATGGATCGACCCATACTTGCCACATACTAGAATTGTATGTTGTGTGCTTGCGGTTAATTTTTAAAATTCTTCGATTGTTTTCAAATTCGATAGAGAATTGGCCGTCGAACACTTCTTATTATCTCGGTTACTCTTAAATGAGTAAACTAGATAGCATGTATTGAAGCCATATGGTGTTGTGCAGATGGACTTGTAGGAGGCGATACTGTCTCTTATTTATATTTTTGGGCTTATTAGTGCTTATTTCATTGTGCGACACTATGGAGTCTAAACAGTGTTTGACTTATTTTATTTAGATACGGATAATTTAGTTTATTCGTCGATTGTATTAACTTTATTAGTCTTTTTGTTACTTATTAAACCCGTGCACTTTGATTATGTGGTTCGTTAGTTACATTTCCATTTCGCATGTTTTATATCTATGATTTATATTATATTTTATTCGATGCATTGTAAGATATATGATAGGTTTATGTGAATGTTTGTTTACTTTACCACCTTGACAATCATCCTACATCGGTCGAGGACCGTTACAACGCACTATACATGTATATTGGGTAACGAATGTATAGAGCGGTCATCAAATAATTAGAGTTCAAAACTCATATAAGACAATAGACGGTCTTGGGTAAATAAACATCTAAGCGACTGAGGCATTTATGTTGTAATAGTTGTATAAATTGGCACTTGTATGGTCTAGAAGTGAAAACATACCAAAAGATCCACTAATAAGTATATTTTATATTTCTATGTCAATTTTAATTCAGTTCATTTGTATATTTTAACTAACAAACATTTTATCAATTATATTAGTTGCACAAACTTATCGAAGTAAATTAATTTAATTTTTATAACATACACTTTTGAAGTACTAGAAAGGTTAAATGTATTCGTTTTATTTTTCTAATACGAATCCCACTAGATTTTTACGTTTCTCAAAACCCTAAGAAAAACATATAATTCTTTCAATCTCCCTAATGGGCATTAGGACTCGCTCACCTAGAGATTCTGATCTTGAGGATTATCAACTAATCATAGGCCCACAAGCAATGGATATCACTTTATCGGTTGTACAATATACAAATTCTAACCAATGGTCATTGTTATACTCACATTTCGACCTTGGGGAATATCCATAAATAGAAAGAGATTATTTACGCATACCCACCATATTGCGTTATATTGCACATACCTTGAGGAATATCAACAAATATATGAATGTGTGTTACCTGATTTAGTCAATATATTAATAGGACTACACATAACATCTCTAGATTAAGGATCAACAACTAAAGAGTATATAAGTAATCTATTATATATAAATGGTAGAGGTCAACTTATATATTAAGGATTTCTAATCTTTAATGTAAATATAAATTTAGTAATATCAATTTGGGGAATAATGTATTTTTATTAAATACTCTCGTGGTTTAAGTATCGAACATATATGAAATCACAGTATATGTACAATACACATGTGATTGTTCCTTAAATCTATATTAAGTTTCTTATATCATTCCACTTATGTTTACAAGTGTACGGTAATATAAGTTTGAATTTGCTTATAACTTTTATAATTCAGTTAACTTATATATACACACACACATAATATACACATATGTATGTATCCAAATTATCAAATCATATTCAGTTAATTCTAATTCTTATAAACTAAATCATACTTAATTATTTTTATTTTTATTTTATTAATTAAATCGATATAAATAATTTAATTTGTATAAAAAAATTGAAATTTTATATTATCCGTTTAAACTATTTAAGATAGGTAATTAACTATAATATTTAAAGTTTGTTAATATGTATGTATTAATATATGTATATATTTTAATTAATTAACTTATAATTAATTCTATTTGATAAATTCGTTTATTTAATTTAATAAATTAAATAATTCAATTAATTTGAAATTTTTAATTCAATTTACCTAAAATAAATTTAAGGTGGATATACAACTATAATAGTTATAGTTACATACATACAAACATCTATGCATGTATGTAATACTTTATTCAAGTAGAGTATTTAGTTTGATATCTTCGAGGTTCGAACCTATGTCCTCTAGGACCTTAACCTACAACGCTATACCATTTGTCTGTTGAGCCCTATTGAGATACTTAAATGCAACCTGTGTATGTATGTATATGTATGTATTTATGTGTTTTAATTAGTTAACTTTTAAGTAATTATTAAGTCTAATTAATGCAATTAATTAAACATATTAAAAATTCAAAATTAATTATTTTAATCTCAAAACAATTTTGAAAATTTTGAATATGTTTCATAAATTTTATAACATGTTCCTTTATATTCTAAACTTAACTTTTAAATTTAAAATATATTTTAAATTTTCAAACTTAATTTTGAAAATTAGTCCAAGGCCTGAAACAATTTAAGCCTTTATAATTGGGCCAACCTTTTGGACTTCACCCATTGAACAAGACCAATACCCAGGTAGGGGAGAATACTTGATTATTTAACTCTAAGCATAGAATCTACTTTTTTTGACACACATAAGATAGGTATGCTTAATTTGTGAGCCTTAAAATTTCTAATTGGACCTCATAGACCATTTGGGTTCTGATACTATTGTAGGAAGCATGTCAGTCTATAACAGGCGAGATAGGTAAATTTTAAAAAATATTCTCTATCTGGATCATAGTGGACCTATAAAGTCCAGTGAATTTCACTAGTAATTAAATAAAATTGTATTTTGTTCAAACTTATATTACAATTGTTAATTGATCATATTGATCAATTGAATTTTATGTTTAATTAGACGTATCATATATACATTCAATGGCGTACATCACACTTACTATATTATACCAATATACATACATATATACACATACATACACACATAAATGTATGCATGCGTAGGTGTGAGTGGTGTTTAATTTAGTTAGGTGTTTATGTTCTAGTAGTTAGGTATGTGAAGGGTAAAATTGTTAATCAAGGAAACAACTTAATAGATCATAAATGTGACAATTGTGCCATTAGTTAGGAGTCACATGTATCTTTTTTGGGTACAAGAAAGCTCACATTAAGATATAAGATGTAAAATGTAAATAAATGACATGATTAGAGAAGATATGTAAGCATCGCATAATGATTCAACGAAACATAACAAAGTGTAATATATACATGAGTAGACATTAGAACGTATCTACTATACGTATACTAAGCATCTAAGTATGCATGCATGCATACATACATATATACATTAACGGACTTGCTAAATTATTTGATATAAATATAATATGCAATGATTGTAAATTTTGATTAAGTACTGAAATTTTAGCTTTATAAGGTTCTAATTATAAAGATTAAACTTTAATTTTCCATATGTAACCTATGATTTAAAGTTTCCCCACATATTTTAATACCTTGCATAATTAACTTAGCATCTAAATTTTTTTATACAAGAATGTTATGTATAAGATCTTTCATGTATAAATTATCTTTTAGTGTTTTCATAAGTGCTTAAAGCTCACACCTTTCCTTTTTTAATGGTAGTGCCTCCCATGTCTTTTCCTTGTTCCCTTCCCCTCCCCATACCTCCTCTGTTTACCTCGAGCCGCTCTCCATCACTATCTTTACTCCTGTCACTTCGTCCACCTGTACCACCGGCTCCGCCTGACCCACCCTTCGTTGCGCCTCGTTCTCTTCCAGCTTCATCCCTCCCAATCCAAACTTCCACTAAATATTGTCCTACCTCTTCTTCACCTCCCACTTCTACCCTAATTATTGCCACTCCGCCTGCTGTCGGTCAACTGGAATGGACTTCTTTGTTCAAGCTCAAACCACGCAATGCTGGGATGTACATCTCGGTTGATCTGTCCCCTTCCTTCTAAGGTGAAGCCATGCTACCTTCTTCTGATATTATTAATGCTGGCACTAAAGTCTGATCTGATTCATTGTTGGGTTTCTTTCTCAATAAACCGTTATCGTATTCTACGGTGGTGCAAAAACTAAAGTCAATTTGGAGATTACAAGGTTCTATTCGAGTAAAATCAAATGGAGTCTTATTTATTTTCCCACTTTCTTGTGCTGAGGATAAAGAAAATATCCTACTTGGTGAACCCATTGTGATGAGGAACAAACTTTTTATAATTAAATCGTACGACCTAACCATTAGCAACGTTTGTGGTTGTATCTCCTCTATTTCGATCAGGGTGCAGTTTAGGAATATACCACTATTTGCATAGTCACATTTAGGTGCAAAATGCCTTTGCCAGCAGAATCGGCAAACTTATTTGTATGGAAGAGATGACTGAAAAGCTCTACGGACTTGAATATGCTAAGTACTTGATTGAGGTTAAACCTAATAAACAACTTGTTGATGACATTTTGGTCCAGCTGGTGGAGGTAGGTATGCAAAATGCATATATCAATTATCTATGGAGACCCGACATTTACAATGCTCGTAACTCCTTTGGTCATGCATTACTTAACTGTCACTACAGGAAACTTGTATTTTAATTGCAGGTAGGGACGGCGTGATAACAAACTTGCTATGTTTCGTAGGCTAAGGTTTAAAGGAATCAATTCAGTACGCACAAAGTAAAACCCCAAAACTTTAAGCGGCAAAATATTCACTTTGCTCCTCTTTTCTTATTTATCCCATGGAATTTAATCACAATCCTTTAGTCCTTTCTCAACTTTCGCGTTGCTCTCCTCTCGTCTACTTCAATTTACATGTGCCAACCTCTAAGATCAATTTCAACTTATTGGTTTGCATCAAAGATCAATTAGAACATTGACCCATGCAATTCCAGAAAGGACAAGGAAGGAGGTATTGTTGAGGACTTCGTCGATGTACTTGAAGAAGACAGTTGAGACTGGTCTTTCCTTGGTAACTCTCCTCTCTTCTACTTCGTGCCGCTCTTGTTCACTTCCATCTCACTAGTAAGGCAATCTCCTTCTCTTCTCAAAGCTTACTAATTTCTATTAGATTTTATTCTAGATGAATAATATTGTTTCCATGTCTTGTTACTTCATCATTGTTGTCATTTTTTTAAACTATGAAATGAATAATATTGTTTCAGCCATCTCATCAGTGTTTCTATTAGGTTTTTATTTTATTGGATTTTGGAACTGTTGGATTTGGTACTGATTTAAAATCAGATATAAAGTCTGAAAATTGGGACTGTTTAGCTGTTCAATCTTCAAAGAAAAAAGATAAAGGTACAACTTTTTTTAAATTTCATTTTATTTATTATAAAATAAAATTTTCATCCCTGCTCCAAGAATAGGATGACCTTTTCTCTATTACATTCTTTTGTATACTTGCTTTGTTTTTGTTTGTGTGATATAACTTGGCATAAAAGCCATTGAAGTTCAGCTGCTAACTAATTCAAATAACTACTTGAATTATCCAATAACCTTGATCTCGCTTCTTTACAAATTTAACATATGCATGTGTTGATATCATGTATGATATATGTATATGGTAAATTTATGACAATAGATTTTGGAACTTAATTAAATTCACATTTGGAGTAGTTAAACTCATTTTGCTTCTATATATTGTATTTTGTATGGAAACAGACTATTGACACAGGCATACATACATATTCTACATGTTTACCAATTGAACCAGGTACATAGGCGCAACAGTTTCTAATTGATTAAGGACAAAAGAGTAGCAATCTCACAATGCAAAGAGAAATGCTAATGAAGAATGCAGTTAGAATTTGTTCTATGCAAAATATTATGCTTTTAATATTCTTGGCGAGAAATGTCAGACGTGGCTATTGGAAATTTATTTTCAACTATGCCTGATACTTAACACTTGATACTTAACACTTTATATGGCTATGTTCATTCGACACTTGACCCTCCAACTGTTGCTCTTTCTAACTTGACTCGATGTTCATTTGTTGAAAGTAGCAATCTCTATATAGTTAACAATTTATTGATAAGTGTAGTCATATTATTGGATTATGTAACATCGGAGAGACTTTTGGTTTGCCAAATGATTGTATCTGCTTTGAAGTTATGATCTCATGGTTGATGGTTGTGATGTAAGAATTGTTAAGATAATCAACGCTTTTTAATTACCAAGAGATGATTTGGTTTACTGAGTCTAGTGAAACAGCATATAAGATTAGGTCTTTGATGTAGAAAAGAGGGTCATTGCTTGAAGTTCTACCAGATCTAAAAGGTGATAGCAGCGAACTTATGGAAAACAGTGGCTCTGTCGAAGCATTGCAAGAGTTCGAGATTTTATTCAAAGTTTTAGAAAATTCAAAATGTCGAGACAAAGTTGTTTTTGATTTGAATCCTGTAAGAGTACTTGATTTTTATACTGGGGTTATATTTGAAGTTTTATTTAAGGGCTCAATGGATGTAATTTTGATAGTATAAGTACTCAAAGTTGGTATGGTATAGTTACACAAAGAACAAGGTTACAAAGTAGTATATGCAAAATTAGGTTCTTCTTATCTTCTCATGCATGTACAGATTCTTATTATAAATATTTTGGATATCTGTAGCTTACTCGTGATTCCCTATGCTTTTGCACTTGATATAATTTTCAGTTGCCTATTATGATGTAAGTTTGTTTGATTTGATTGACTACTTTTAACAACCTATATATTTTGTAGGTCGGCTCTATTGCTGCTGGAGGGCATTATAATAATCTTGTAAGAATTTTTAGTAGGAAGTAGGTTCCCGTAGTAAGTGTCAGCCTTAAAATTGAACGTGTGTTACAATAATCTAACAAACTGAAAAGGATCGCAATCAGGTAAATGTGTTGAATGAACTTGATAAGTCATGGATTTGTACCTTGGCTTCATAAAAATTCATATCTAATTTGTTGTAATCAAATATCTTACTTATTCACATTTGACTATAGAATATCTTTCTTGCCACTATAGATGCAGTACACAGTATTATAACTAGAAGTTGCTTGTGATAGGTCCACTAACCCCCAGCTTAACATGCCAAATACAAAAAATTTACAGTATTCTAAAAGTGAAAGATCTAACATAATAAGTAGGTAAAGCATATATGATGGGAAATCTGATCAGTATAAGAAATTCAGTCCCAAATGAGTAGTTATGTCATTCTACCATTCTATCCATCCTTTTAATCTTAATTTTCGGTATAAAAAATTGGCACCACATCGTATATTTCTATAATTAAATTTGATATTATATCATAATTCATGTCTATTTTTATTTAATTGTCTTTATATTGGCAGTTTATTTTCTCTTGGTTTAAATTTTAATTGATCAATCTTCTTAGCTTGATCCATTCAATCATTTTTTCCCTTAAAATTAAATATGACAAAACTAGATCACATTGTTGATTTTATGCATTGATGAAAGTTATGTCTTTCAATGTATTTGAATGTTAACATTATTTAGTTAGAGAAAATAATCTAAACTGTCACTAGGTATTTAAAATTATATCATGATCAGTATTTGTATGTTATATTTCCAGTGTATTTGTGCTTAGAACTTAGTATTTAGCATGTTATATAATGAGTTTCATGTGATATGTATTGCAACTTCAAAAATTGACAGATTAATAATGGTTGTTTTATAGGTCAAGTTCCAGTATTAGGTGCGGAATCAAATGCTTAAGATAGGGTGAAAGTAGAAATGACATCCCAACAAAACTGCAATAAAGTGAGTAATTTTTTCAAGCTTATAATTTTATAGTTTCTTACCAAACATCTATTCTTTTATTGTATGATGATTTTTATGCTGTTGGAAATTTAAATATTATATTATCTTTTTTCTACTAATAAAATTAATCAGTTGTACAAATTTAGAATTGTTGAATATACGTTTATATGATTTTTGTTTAATGATAATAAACATATATACATTCAGTTAAATATATTTGTTAATATACTATTTTATTTTTCACAGATTAAATAAATATTTGCTGAATAAAATTAAATAACACAGAATTTGATTTCAAACGAATATTTTATTCAAACAAATATTTATTACAATTTTGATAGTACAAATTCAAGCTCTCACTATACATATACAATTTTGATTACATTACATCACAATTCAATTTACATAAATTCCTCATTACATATCACTCATTCTCGTATTTATCTTCAACTTTATTTCAGTTTGAATCCAGCATCTGAGCAATCTGCAAAAATATTCACTAATGCAGTAAAATTGAAAATAAAATATTTTTGCAATATAAAATAAAATATGGATTTTTGAAAATAATATTTGCCTCAGTTATTTGGGTTGTTCGTCGTCATTTAAATTTGAATTCATCATACACGAACAGCTTGTGACATACACAGTGTACCACTGTATATGCCACAAGGCCGTGCACGCCGAAATATACACTTGATAATGCTACAGGGATAGGTGAGCACAGGTCAAACCCAAATGAAAAGCCGGGTTCAACTCACGTGCAATAACATAAAAGTTACAACTCTCAGCACAAGGTCAAACCCGAGTTTTAAAACTGGATTCAACTCAGGTGCAAATCAAAAAGTACACATGAATGCTATGTTCAAACATGACACAGCCTCAAACCAGCATCAAAGCAAGTACAACTGCAAGTGTCGACCAAGTGACAATGCAAGCAAGATCAACACAACAGCCAACATATTCACCAATGAATCATCAAAGAGTGCAACAGGGATGAATACAACATGAAGTACAGCAACTCAAGGAGATAGTCGACCAACAGCATCAAACTCATGTAGGCAACAGCAAATACTCGAGCTCAAGATAGTACAACCCAAGATGCAAATGTAAAAATGCTCAAACTCAGGTGGAAAACATATCAAATGAACAGCATACATGCAAATTGAACTTTACAATGAAACATTGAAACTGACTCGAACAAAACAGTGGCACATGAATACAAGAAGGTCAGTGGCCAACAGCAGAGGAGTGCTGTGTTCAACAGTATCAAGACCAGTGTCATGTGGACAGTGATACACCAGGTATACAAGAGGGATGAACAAGACAACAGCAAAAACAAAGTCAACCCAGATAAATATGAAGACCACCAGTGCACAGACTCAAGGCAACAGAGACTCAAGAACAACATGGACTACAGTAAACATATATGCACCAGTACAAAACAACTCGATGCAACTGACACAAACAACTACAAAACCATCAAGCTACAACTCAAAAGAAACAACTCCACTGACTCGAGTGAACAAGTATGGCAGCATGCAAATGCATCAAAGCACTGAGACATGAATGCAGCATTTACAATATACAAACAAGCACATGAAGTAATGAAGCACTGAAGTGATGCAAACAGTAAACAACTGGATGAATGCAATGAAGACAATGCTTGAAACCGAGTACGTATAAATTCAGTGCCAATATGAACATAGAACCATACACAATACCAACCAGAAAAAGATGGCCAGAGACGAAATGAATCAAAGCCAAGACCGAAGTACTACAGACATATAGTGATACATAACCAAGAAGGTAACCAGTATGCACAAAGACATCATCAAGACCAAGACACAAGCCTGCAACTAAATTTGAAGCCAACGCACTAATATAGATGATACACCAAGTACAAGCCGAGGCACTCAATAAATCAGCAATGGCCGAAGTCATAAAAACAACAGGAAAATCAAATAAGGTCAAAAGTACAACCGAAGCCAGCAGAAGCATTAAAAAATACACGAATGTGACAAAGTCAAATGTCATAAATTATAGTCAGATTCAAGCCGTGGTCATCACAAAAATTAATTCAAAACCGTGTCAATCAAGAAACGTGAAAGATACGAATTTGACAAAGTCAGATTAATCATCGATCGTTCAAGCATCATCAAGTGGCCGAGGAGAATTATTGACAAATTCAAACAGAGAATATACGAACGCAAAACAAGGGTTACGAACCCATATAAAAACCCTAAGATCATCATCGGCATAACTATCAAGTTCAAGCAAGTATAAACCAGTAAAAGAAAAAGCAAAAGTTAACATACCATTTATAATTCGAACTTGATCGAATTGAAGTAGCTGTCTGCGATTCAAAGTAACATCTGATCGAACAAGCTAGCATCGAAAATAATCATCTGTTTCGATCGAACATCTTGAAGCAGCGCTTCAATTTTAAATCAAAAACCCTAAATTGGAACGAAGAAGGAACAAAGCCCTAATTCAATTTCACGAAAAGCCGAAGCCCTAAGTCAAATCTCTCGAGAGCAATTTACACAGCAGCCATTGATTTTATCAGAGAAGAGAAGGAGTCGACAATAATAAAAGGATACGGGTTAAGGAAATCAACCAATTGGGCCGGCCTTGTTTACATAAAGGGATAAGAATTTAAAAATAGGGTTTTTTATTTTTAATTTGTTTTGTTTTGTATTTTCATTTTTAAACCGTTTAAATTTCTAGTCGTGTGACTAGGGGACAAGCTACGTGGCGTAGCTTGAGAATTCGCAACTCGGTGGTTGAGTTGTGGCAAGATTTTGAGCGTAGAGTTAGATTAGTCAATAGCGGGTATAGAGAGTTTACGTGTGTAAGCGAGGGACTATCTAATTTCTAGTAGAAACCTTGGGGGCAGCACGTAGGCAGGGTTTTGCCGAAGCTGGGTAAATTCTGTGTTGTTCTGTTTTTTTTCTGTTATTTATATTCTGCTATATCTGTGCTGCTATTCTGTGATCTGAATTGAATATTTTATAAGCTTCCACGATTAATTTTTATAATTAACACTATCACCATATTCACCCCCCTCTAGGGTGAAATCGATCCTACAAGTGGTATCAGAGCTAGGAACAAAAGCCGTTTTTGTTTTAAAAATTTGTTTTTTACAAAAACCAATTTTTTGTTTTAAAAATTTGAATTTTTAAAATGACTTCTTTTAATACTGCTTTTCCTGAGGGTCAATCCATAGTTAGACCGCCAATGTTCAATGGTGAATATGCTTATTGGAAAAATAGGATGAAAATCTTTCTGAAAACCATTGACGCTTGGAATATTGTTGAGACAGGTTATAGAACACCGACTATAACTGTAGATAATCAGGAAATAGAGAAACCAAAGGAACAATGGACAGAACTAGAAAATAAATTACAAAATACTAATGCTAAAGCTATGAATTCTATTATATGTTCATTGGATCAATTTGAATTTAATCGTGTCTCACATTGTCTAACTGCATAGGAAATATGGCACACACTAGAAGTGACTCACGAAGGAACATCTCAAGTCAAAGAATCTCGCCTTGCCATGCTAAGCAGCGAATACAAGAATTTCACAATGGCGAAGGAAGAAAATGTCAAAGAGATGCATGGACGACTTTCCAATATCGTTTACAAATCAAAAGCTCTTGGAAAATCATACACAGAGTTGGAGATAGTCCGAAAAATCCTTAGAGTCCTTCCACGAAAATTTGAAGCAAAAGTGACTGCCATTCAAGAATCAAAATATTTGAAACAAATGAAAGTCGAAGAACTCATCGGAAATCTCACCACTTATGAGCTAGAAATGAAATTCAAGGAAGAGCGTGAAGGAGGAGATACTCGAAAGAAATCAATAGCGCTCAAAGGAACAACCGAAAGTGATGATGATAACGATGATGATGATGATGGAGCAGCAGAGCTGGCACTACTAATAAAGAAATTCAAAAGGTGGAATCGCAAATACGGAAATCCAGCTCGAAATCATGAATTGAAAAGCAGAATAGGCAAAGCATTTGATTACTCAGAAGAACAGGAGATCATCTGTCATAAGTGCAACCAACCCGGACACATCAAGCCCAATTGTCCTCGAAATCGATGCGACTTTGGAAAGAAACAGAAAAAGAAAAGTTTTACAGCCACTTGGGATGAAATGGATGAGAATGATAAAAGTACTAGCAGTGAGAGTGAGAAAGCAGATATGTGCCTTAAAGGAAATATAACTAATAGCGACGATGACGAGCCAAGCGAGGTATCAAAACCTACTCACTCTGAATTACTTATTTATTTCCATGAAGTAAATGGCTGTTATGAACGACTTAGGGAAAAATACGCCAAACTTGAATCTCAAAAGGATACTTTGATAGAATGCAATGAACAACTTGATCAATTAGTTAAGAACTATCAACGTAGGATCCCTAAGTGTGATAAGTGTCCAACATTCGAAGATGAAATTAAAAAATCAGAAATCAATATAAAATCACTTGAAAATGAAATTCTGATTTTAAAAGAAAATGAAAATACTAGGAGAGAGAATTCTATTAAAAAGTGTACACAGTTGTTAAACGAAAATGAATCTCTCAAAACACAAGTCCAACAATTGTCAACGACTTTAGATAAATTTTCAAAAAGTGAAAAATCGTTGAATATGCTATTAGGAAAGCAAACTGTTAATACGGTTAGACAAGAACTTGGATATAATAATTCGAAAATTGTTGAAAGCAATATTAATCAAGTTAATTCTATGTGCACAATTTGTAAAAAATTTGGACACAATCACAATAATTGTTGGTATAGACCCAAACATGTGAAAACTATACCGATTTGGGTTCCAAAAGGCACAAATATAAAATCTCTCAAAGTTAAACAAATTTGGGAGCCGAAGGAAACAATTATAAATAGTTTCGGGTCTTTACAAAATTGTTTTTCAAAATTTTCTGCCACTAACAACCATGGACCTATAAAAACAAATAGGTCACATAAATCTTTCATCGTGTAGGTGTGGTGGCAGGCTAAGGAACAACAACAGTGTTCTCTGGATTTTGGCTGTTCCAGAAACACAACGGGCGACAAAGCAAAGTTCCTTAGCCTAGTATAAAGGTGACAGAATCACAATGGGCAACAACGAAAAATATCGTAAAGATAAAATAGGTAATTGTATATCTATTTGAACGATATATTAAATGTGATAATCTGCACCATATTCTGAATTAAAATCAGCCAATATTGAGATTGATGAAAAGATGATGATTTTTATTCTGACTTGTTCAAAATAGTTGGCCAATTATAATTCTTATGCCAAAAACACTATAATAATCTCTAGATTCTTTGAATTACTTCATATATATCATTTTGGATTAAAAATAGTGTTTTGTTGGATAATAATACAATTGGTTATAATTCGGCTAATTCTATATTCACGGTTTTTTTGATTATTTACACGGCTTCAATTCAAATTTAAAAGAATGTCATTTAAATAGCCGTTAAAATTGAGTTTGAAATTTTTGGTACACACTTCATGTTTTGGTCTATAAAATTCAATTGATGATAATTTTGAGTGAAAAAGAAATTCAGATGCAGATTACACTGGTAATCTAGTTGATAGAAAAATTACTAGTTGTACGTGATTTTTGAGACATGTAGTAACTGCATCGTTTTTCAAAGAAAATATCTGCATATTTTTCATTTCAAATAATTTTCAAATAGCAGAAAATTTTCTTATAAAACCCCCTGGAGAAAATCATTTTTGACCATATTTTCAGATTAGTCATTTCTGAAAAATTAATTTCATAATTATTTTTGAATTTGATTTTAAATGACTATTTTGACTAATCTGACTCCCTAATGTTTATCGAAAAGAAAAATAGTGATTGAAAACGTGATGAGTGTTAATATTGATCAAATATTATGACTTGAGACGGTATATTAATAAATTTCTTTAGAAATTTAAACAAGAGTTATAAAACTTTTTGTTGGTAAAAAATTCCATGACCATCTCTATATCTATCATATTTCTAACAACCATCACTCATCAAAATTCTATATAGTTTGTCAATATGTGGTACTTTAAACAGGAATCGTTCGTTTTTCATTTTTACATTTTTTTTAAAAATAATAATAATGATGATAATAAATACCAAAGTATTCACTCTCATTTAAAAGTCCTCACGGTTATGCATGAGTGAATTACTTGGAATTTGTTATGTGCTTCCGTGCTCATTTAAAAGTCCTCACGGTTATGCATGTATGGAACGCATATCAAAAGTTGATTTTTTTAAAATAAACAAGTTGATTCTAATCCCATTTAAAAGTCCTCACGGTTATGCGTGGTTAGAAAATACTTGAATTCATTTTTTTTAAAAATAAAATTGGAATACTACTACTCTCATTTAAAAGTCCTAACGGTTATGCATGGTTAGTAGATATTCAAATTCCTGACATAAATATACCACAAATAGACATAACTATATGATTTTATATGATGACATCATTTCCATCATTCTAAAAGTGGAATATGCGCCTAACAGAATATTTATGATTTTTGTTTGATTTTTTATCGAAATTAAATATTTATATTCAATTGAGTTTTAATATTGAATTAATATCGATCACTTTATCTCTATTTTCTCTAACACTATTATTCTTTTGCTGATAACAAAAGGGGGAGAGAAAATTTAAGACTTTGTCAAATAAAATCAAGCAAAGGTCAAATAATTTTCCATTTGCATCTAGGCTCATTTGCATATTTTTATTTGTATGCATATATGTAGGGGGAGTATTGTGTAGAGAGGAAGCATTTAAATAAGGGGAGCAATTAGAGTATATCAATGATCAAATACATTTAATATATACAAAATCTTAAATATATGTTTGTTATCATCAAAAGGGGGAGATTGTTGAATATACGCTTTGTTTGATGATAATAAACATATATACATTCAGTTAAATGTATTTGTTAATATACTATTTTATTTTTCACAGATTAAATAAATATTTGCTGAATAAAATTAAATAACACAGAATTTGATTTCAAACGAATATTTCATTCACACAAATATTTATTACAATTTTGATAGTACAAATTCAAGCTCTCACTATACATATACAATTTTGATTACATTACATCACAATTCAATTTACATAAATTCCTCACTACATATCACTCACACTCGTATTTATCTTCGACTTTATTCCAGTTTGAATCCAGCATCTGAGCAATCTGCAAAAATATTCACTAACGCAGTAAAATTGAAAATAAAATATTTTTGCAATATAAAATAAAATATGGATTTTTGAAAATAATATTTGCCTCAGTTATTTGGGTTGTTCGTCGTCATTTAAATTTGAATTCATCATACACAAACAGCTTGTGACATACACAGTGTACCACTATATATGCCACAAGGCCGTGCACGCCGAAATATACACTTGATAATGCTACAGGGACAGGTGAGTACAGGTCAAACCCAAATGAAAAGCCGGGTTCAACTCACGTGCAATAACATAAAAGTTACAACTCTCAGCACAAGGTCAAACCCGAGTTTTAAAACTGGATTCAACTCAGGTGCAAATCAAAAAGTACACATGAATGCTATGTTCAAACATGACACAGCCTCAAACCAGCATCAAAGCAAGTACAACTGCAAGTGTCGACCAAGTGACAATGCAAGCAAGATCAACACAGCAGCCAACATATTCACCAATGAATCATCAAAGAGTGCAACAGGGATGAATACAACATGAAGTACAGCAACTCAAGGAGATAGTCGACCAACAGCATCAAACTCATGTAGGCAACAGCAAATACTCGAGCTCAAGACAGTACAACCCAAGATGCAAATGTAAAAATGCTCAAACTCAGGTGGACAACATATCAAATGAACAACATACATGCAAATTGAACTTTACAATGAAACATTGAAACTGACTCGAACAAAACAGTGGCACATGAATACAAGAATGTCAGTGGCCAACAACAGAGGAGTGCTGTGTTCAACAGTATCAAGACTAGTGTCATGTGGACAGTGGTACACCATGCATACAAGAGGGATGAACAAGACTACAGCAAAAACAAAGTCAACCCAGATAAATATGAAGACCACCAGTGCACAGACTCAAGGCAACAGAGACTCAAGCAACAACATGGACTACAGTAAACATATATGCACCAGTACAAAACAACTCGATGCAACTGACACAAACAACTACAAAACCATCAAGCTACAACTCAAAAGAAACAACTCCACTGACTCGAGTGAACAAGTATGGCAGCATGCAAATGCATCAAAGCACTGAGACATGAATGCAGAATTTAAAACATACAAACAAGCACATAAAGTAATGAAGCACTGAAGTGATGCAAACAGTAAACAACTGGACAACATCTGAATGCAATGAAGACAATGCTTGAAACCGAGTACGTACAAATTCAGTGCCAACATGAACATAGAACCATACACAATACCAACCAGAAAAAGATGGCCAGAGACGAAATGAATCAAAGCCAAGACCGAAGTACTGCAGACATATAGTGATACATAACCAAGAAGGTAACCAGTATGCACAAAGACATCATCAAGACCAAGACACAAGCCTGCAACTAAATTTGAAGCCAACGCACTAATATAGATGATACACCAAGTACAAGCCGAGGCAATCAATAAATCAGCAATGGCCGAAGTCATAAAAACAACAGGAAAATCAAATAAGGTCAAAAGTACAACCGAAGCCAGCAGATGCATTAAAAAATACACGAATGTGACAAAGTCAAATGTCATAAATTATAGTCAGATTCAAGCCGTGGTCATCATAAAATTAATTCAAAACCGTGTCAACCAAGAAACGTGAAAGATACGAATTTGACATAGTCAGATTAATCATCGATCGTTCAAGCATCATCAAGTGGCCGAGGAGAATTATTGACAAATTCAAACAGAGAATATATGAACGCAAAACAAGGGTTACGAACCCATATAAAAATCCTAAGATCATCATCGGCATAACCATCAAGTTCAAGCAAGTATAAACCAGTAAAAGCAAAAGCAAAAGTTAACATACCATTTATAATTCGAACTTGATCGAATTGAAGTAGCTGTCTGCAATTCAAAGTAACATCTGATCGAACAAGCTAGCATCGAAAATAATCATCTGTTTCGATCGAACATCTTGAAGCAGCGCTTCAATTTTAAATCAAAAACCCTAAATTGGAACGAAGAAGGAACAAAGCCCTAATTCAATTTCACGGAAAGCCGAAGCCCTAAGTCAAATCTCTCGAGAGCAATTTACACAGCAGCCATTGATTTTATCAGAGAAGAGAAGGTGTCGACAATAATAAAAGGATACGGGTTAAGGAAATCAACCAATTGGGCCGGCCTTGTTTACATAAAGGGATAAGAATTTAAAAGTAGGATTTTTTATTTTTATTTTTAATTTGTTTTGTTTTGTATTTTCATTTTTAAACCGTTTAAATTTCTAGTCGTGTGACTAGGGGACAAGCTACGTGGTGTAGCTTGAGAATTCGCAACTCGGTGGTTGAGTTGTGGCAAGGTTTTGAGCGTAGAGTTAGATTAGTCAATAGCGGGTATAGCGAGTTTATGTGTGTAAGCGAGGGACTATCTAATTTCTAGTAGAAACCTTGGGGGCAGCACGTAGGCAGGGTTTTGCCGAAGCTGGGTAAATTCTGTGTTGTTCTGTTTTTTTTTCTGTTATTTATATTCTGCGATATCTGTGCTGCTATTCTGTGATCTGAATTGAATATTTTATAAGCTTCCGCGATTAATTTTTATAATTAACACTATCACCCTATTCACCCCCCCTCTAGGGTAAAATCGATCCTACAAGAATCAACATATGCATTGTAATTACGGATGAAACAAAGTAGACTTTGGTTTACTGATATAAATTCTCTATTGAATTTTATTTTTCTTCTTTAGTCGATGACCTCCTCAAGAATATTAATGCCTTCGCAACTGAGATGACACGTTAGATTTTTCTATATAATTTATGTTGCATACATCAAATATATTAGAATTTCTCTAACATAACAAAATTTAACTAAGTTAATTAAATTATATAGAAATTAACTAGTTTTTGTAAAATTAATCAAGTTAACTTGGTTTTGCAAATATTTACACAACAACCAAGTTTTATAAAATTTAGCACTTTTGATAAAATTTAATGAAGTGCACTAAGTTTTATAAAAATTAGATATTTAAAACTAAGTTTGTGAATACTAATTAAAATTATAAAATTCAATTAAGCTTTTTATGAAATTCACTTATGTTTTGCAAAAATTAAATAATTTTTAAAAATGAAAAAGTTCTATAAAAAATAACTAAATTTATTTCAATTAACTAAGTTTTTTAAAAGTCAACTAAGTTTTTTAAATGTTAACCGCACTGTATATGCCTGTTTGTTGTAATGCGAAAAGTTGTACATTACCCCTTTAAGGGATTATATTCAAGTTACCATTGCCAACATGATCTCTTAAAATTTATTGTACTTTCTTGAACTATATATCTGTGATGGATATAACTATCTAAAATCCATGCTGAGTAGAGGGCAACCTGAATTTATTTCAGATTTAGCACAGTCATAGCGTACTGATTTTTACCTTTTTCCAAAATAGGGATTTCTTGCAGTATAATTTTTTAGTTTGGAAAATGGTTGAATATTTATAGGATAAAAATATCTAATTTCAAGTTTCTCTCTACTATTTAGGCGATTGTCCATATTAAGAATAACCTTCAGTTCTAGCAATTTGAAATTCCTTAAATTTGATATACCAATAATGGCCCTGACTGAAACTAAGGAACAAGTTTGCCAGGATCCTGTGACTAAGTTGAATAACAATTGAATAAATTAAGAAGCAAGTTTTACGGTTTATAATCTTTAAGGTAAAAAGAATTGATGATTGTAAGAATGAGTCTATTAGTTACAAATCATACTTACGTTCCAATTTTTCTTTTTTACCACCACAAAACACAACAAATTCATATTCTTAAGGCAACTAACTTTATATCTATAATTAAGTCAAACCATAAAACTCAGATATCAAATGCGAAATATACAAATACACCTCTATGAAGAAAAGTAGTGAAAGAAATAGGATAAAAACTCCAATGTTACTTTGATGTTTTAAAATAGTGACAGTGCCAAACAAGTGAATACTTTCTGCCACTCTTAATACCTGTAGTACAAAGTGTCATGGTTCCATTGGAAATAAGGTGATTGTGAACTAATACCAACATATTTGCCTTTAACAAGTATAAAAAACTCAAAATTATGATAACAGCTAGCAAAAAGAGGACACATTTCCATGGCCAGTCGTAATGAGCTTAAACCTTCTAACAATGGAAGTAATAGAGACTGCACTTGTAACAACCCGCATATTTTACGATTGAGTATTTAAATATTTTATTTAAATATTTAATCGTTAGTCGGATAATAGTCCGAAAAGTTACCTTTTTGCATACGGTCGAATTAGGACCCGAGACCACTTCCATTGAGTTCAAAACGCCATTTGCGATCTTTTTAAGTATAAACTTTGATATGTTTGGAGTTAGTGGAATTTTGCCACTTATTCACTTTGGGCTTTGGGTTTGGTTTAGCCCATTAACCTAAACTATTAACTCTAGCTCAACCCCCTCTTCCCTTCATTACTTTACTTTCATTTCCTAACACTCAAGCTTCATCAAAAATGGAGAGAAGGATGGGAAATTAAAACTCCAAGCCCTAGTTCAATTGAAAATCCAAACATCTAACTCCAAATCCAAAGAGAAGCCATTGATTCAAGCTTCTTGTGTTGAGATTGAAGTGTGGTTGATTCTTCCTTTGCTTTTAAGCTTCTTCTTCATTGATTTTGTGAAAATGTGAGATTTTTTATCTCACATCTTTGTCTATAACTATCTTTGATTGTTGGGTATGAATTCCTAACACTTATCCATGTGCATTTGCTTTTGGTTTGGATTGAATTGGTGAAAATCCTAATTTTTAGTGTTTTGGGTTCAAATCTTTAAAAATCCTAGCTTTGATGTTTGAACACGTTTTTGGTGATGCATCGAGAAGCCAATAGGACCGAGTAGCCGATGGACATAATCCCCTAGCGTCCGTGCTCGACCAGTTGCAAATTGAGGGAGTTTTTCACTTTATCCCCTAGGTCGCTCGGCCTGCACCATTTGAATTGCTCGGCCTGCATATAGGTCGCGCCATGCTTAGGTCGTTCCACCATTTAGGTCGCGCCATGGGATAGATCGTTCCACCACTTAGGTCGCGCCATGTTGGTCGCGTTCCTTAGGTCGCTCGCCTTGCTAATGAGTCGGCCTGCAGTTAGGTCGCATGCCTTAGGTCACGCCATGCTTTATCTCGCAACCACTTAAGTCGCTCGGCCATGTGTTAGGTCGTTCCATTACTTAAGTAGCTCGGCCTACTCTCACCACTTAGGTCGCATCACTTAGGTCGCTGGGCCTGCATCATTTAGGTCGCTCGGCTTGGTCGCACCACTTAGGTCGCATTACTTAGGTCGCTCGGCTTGCCCCAGCACCTCAGGTCGCTCGGCCTGTTAAGTCGCACAGCTGATGGGTCGCACCATACCTTGGGTCGCACCTGCATTTAAGTCGCAACAACTTTGGTCGCGCCATGCCTTAGGTCGCGCCATGTTAGGCCGCATGCTACCCCTTAAGCCGCTAGCTCCTTAGGTCGCTTGCATCTTATGTCTTGCATTGCTTAGGTCGCTCGGCTTGCATCAGTTAGGCCGCATGCTATGTCATTGACCCTTATGTTGTATGCCGTGGAATTGTATGAGTTGAGCCATTGATTTCTTGTATTGTATTATGTTAAGTTGTAAGTCGTGGCTGTTAAATCGCAAGGGTATTTCCATTTTGATGGATTTGGAATCGAATTCTTTGGATTTTATTCACGTCATCGAATGTGAATTTTTATGATTTATTGTTTCTACAATCATTTTTGTGATTTGTCACTTTTAAAAATTACGAAGGTTTCAATACTAGTAGTAAATATTAAAACTCTTTCATCAAAACGATTTCAACCCTATTTTATTACAAAACTTGTTTCTTAAAACCGTTTTTCAATCTACTAGTATATACAAGCCTTTACCTCACTCGTATGAGAAATCTAATTAAACAACTTAGTAAAACAGGTAGTATGAAACGCTTGTGTTTACTTCGCCGGTTAATTCTTGGACTTGTTCGATTGAATCTCTTGTGACAATTTTCGAGTGGAGATCTACAATTTGTTCGTAAATATTTAAGTTAAGCTAGTGGTTATGGGACAGAAGCTAAGCTTATATATTTACTAGCTTACTGTAATTGACACTTCTTGATGATCGTTGATGGTCATTTTTTTGATTTAGACTAGCAAATGTGCGATGTCTCTTTGTCTACGAGGGAGACTAAACCCCGTTTCTGTGGAGCTTCGACTCAATTTGGTGGGGTCGCGACACATGGTCTTCGGGCCGTTTTATGGAGCTTCAACTCAAAATTAATGGTTAGCAACCATGGAATAGCGTTCCATTTTGTGATACACGTGTTGGTGAGTTTTCATGCTCCCGTTTTGTGATAGGCCTCCCCCCTTTTTGTGATTTCTGGATTTCCATTGATGATTTCTAGAATTTGTGTTTCACCAATTTTCGTGATTTAAATTGATAAGTCTTATCAACATTTGTGCATTGGTGAATTTGTGTGTCATTAACTTTTGTGATTGGCATTGATATAATGATCAATACTTATGGTTTTAATGAATAAAAATAAAGAGTATGACATTCTTTTTGATCTTTGAGAAGATTCTTGTGATATTGATTAATCTCTTGTTGATTTTCAATTGCATACTTATCACAGTATGGTTTTATGGTTATCATACGTTTTTGTTATATCTCTTATTCTATATCATTTCATCTGATATTTATAGCTAGACCGATCCGTTTATTATTTTCTTATTAAATAATACTCGGATCAGACCGAGATGTTACATGTGCTTCTGCTTGACTTCACATCTGGGATTATCACCCTGAATTTTGGCTAACTACTTAGATTAGTAGTTTTTTGTTGTATACATTTGAGATATAGACTCATTGATGTATCCATATTGTTTTGTCTAGCACTTGTAGCTATTCTTTTGTGATATTGTGGATCTTGTTTGACCACTACTCTTATGTACACTTCTATGTGTTATATTCATATCTATTTCCGCCTTTGTGATATGGATGTCTGTGACTGATTTGTGTTATGTTTATTTCTATATTTGTTTTCGAAGAATATATATTGCCACTGTGTAGTAGCTTTTGAGTTTGTATCGGTATGTCGGATTTCCCCCTGAAACCAAATGCATGTTGTACTATCTGACATATCAGTGCTCGCACAAAGCAATTACACGGATGGTCGCTCCTCAACAGCCTTATTCTCCGTGCTAGTTGATGGCATTACATCGTAGTGTCCTTGGCTAGAGTGGGTATCGAGGTGGGGCGTCACAGCTTGGTATCAGAGTGAAACTTCGGAACAATGTAGAATAATCTAGCAAGGATCATCGTCCTATGTCCTTCTTAGGAGTCGTGCTTTAGGATTTAATTCGAGTCTTCGTACCGATTCATCCTATTTTCTTTATGATATTCCTTGTTTTACCTTTAAAGATTGCTTGATATTCATTTGGTGCATAACCTTTCCTTCTTCTTTCTTTCTTTCTAAGGAAGAGAAATGGTTAGACCAGGCCGTCCCAGCGTCGGTCAATCTAGAGCTACTCCCCAAGATGGAGTATTTATGTCTGTCCAGCAGCTTCTTGATCTAGTAAAGACTGCTCAAGCAACCGGATCTAATCCGGATTCTACTCACCCTAAGTTTGGATTTGCACGCTTGTGCAACGATTATACTAACTTGGGTGGGAAGCCATTTAAAGGTTCTGAAACCATTATTGAAGTCCAGGCTTGGCTAAGAACATGCGATCGAATCTTTTCTCCCATGAATCTTATTGATCTTCATCGTGTTTAGGTGTCCTCTAGTATGCTCCAAGAAAGAGCATTAGATTGGTATGAGCTTCTTATTTCTGAAATAGTTGAAGCAGATCTTACTTGGGAGAAATTCCGAGAATGCTTCGAATTAAAATTTTTGCCCGAAGGTGACATTGGCTCGTCGTTTTATAGACCTTGTTCAAGGTAAAGGTTCTGTGGCAGACTATGTCGCATCATTCGAGTCTCTTTCTAAATATAGGGTCGAATATATAAACACCCCATTAAAGAAAAACCAAATATTTGTCTATGGCTTGAATAAAAATCTCAAGAAGCCATTACTTCTAAAGTTATAAGTTTCTTTTGATCAACTCATTGATATCGCTCTTCGTCTTGAAGAGGCAGATAGGGAGAGTGATGTTGAAGTTATGGGTGCCAAACCAAACTTCAACAACAAGAAAAGGCCTAATAAGTTCATAGGTCCTTATCCCAATCAGAAAGGGAAGCAAGAAACTTCGGTGGCAAAGACTTCTACCTCTAGTAGTGGGCAATGCTACAATTGTGGTTCTAAGGACCATTATGCGAACAAGTGTTCAAAGCCTCGTGCTTGTCGCTATTGCAAAAGCCCGGATCATTATTTATCTTCTTGTCAGGGCAAGAAGGAGGAAAAGCTTAATGTTGCTCAAGCCCCTGGCAACACATCTCGTGGTCAAGGTATTTCTCATTCTATCCTTGATGGCATTATTTTATTTCATGATCAACCTATTCGAGTTCTTTTTGATACGGGTGCGTCCCATTCTTTTATATCAAAAGAACTTGTTGATACTTTTTCTTTGAGTGTTGTCTCTTTAATGACTTCTTTGAGAATTGCGAATCCGGTTGGTGGATCCGCAACAATTAGTTTGCTTTGTAAAGATGTTGATATTATTTTGTGTGATTTTTCTTTCCGAGCCGATTTGCATGTTATGCGCTACTTCGGCTTTGGAATGATTTTGGGAATGGATTGGCTTAATTGCTATGAAGCTCAAATCCTATCTCCTGAGCGGACTATTCATCTTCGACATCCTCAATCTGTTAAGCAGATTTCTATTAATCTTAAAGATTCAGATTCCAACTTGATTCATCTTTATATTATTTAAATCCTCATGATGACGATAATGATGATGAGGAGGATATTATTTCTCTTATTCACGTTGTTCGTGATTTTCCAACATATTTGAGCCCGTTTTAGGATTACCACCTAAGCGAGCAATTGAGTTCAAAATTAATCTCATCCCTGGAGCTCAACCTATCACTCGTCCTCCTTATCGCGTGTCCAATAAGGAGAATGAGGAGATGCGCAAACAATTATCCGAATTGGAGATGAAGCAATTTATTCGCTCTAGTTCCTCGCCTTGGGGAGCTTCGACTATTTTCGTGAAGAATTTCGATGGTACAGTTAGACTTTGCGTTGACTACCGCAAGCTTAATGATCTTACTATCAAAAATAAATATCCTTTACCTCGGATTGATGATCTATTCGATCAACTTAGTGGTGCTAGAGTCTTTTCACAATTAGACTTAGCTACCGGTTTTCATCAGCTTCGTATTGCAGAGGATAGCATTCCTTTGACATCGTTCCGTACTCATTATGGATCTTATGAATGGCTTGTTATGGCATTTGGTTTAACGAATGTTCCAGCTTATTTCGTTGACCTTATGAATAGAGTTTTCAAAGATTTTCTCGATCGATTTGTTCTCGTCTTTATTAATGATATTCTTGTGGATTCTAAAACCAAGGAGGAGCATGAAATGCATCTTCAAATTGTGTTGGAAACTCTTAGGAGCAATCACTTGAAAGCAAAATTTTCTAAATGCCACTTTTGGCAATCTCGTGTGAAGTTTCTTGGTCATATCATTTCCGAATCCGGAATTTCCATGGATCCTTCAAAGATTGAAGTGATTCGAAATTGGAAGAGACCGGAGAGTGTGACGGAAATCCGTAGCTTCCTCGGATTGGCGGGCTATTACCGTCGTTTTATTAAAGACTTTTCTAAAATTGTCGTGCCTCTTACTAGCTTAACAGAGAAAGGTGTTAAATATATTTGGTCGGACAAATGTGAAGCTTCTTTTTAGAAATTAAAAGAACTCCTTTCCGATGCTCCTATTCTTGTGATTCCGAAGGAAACCAAGATTTTATTGTTTATACCGATGCTAGTCGCGTTGGTTTGGGTGTCTTTCTTATGCAAAGAGAACGTGTTATTGCTTATGCTTCTAGGCAATTGAAGCCCGCCGAGTCTAGATATGCTACTCATGATTTAGAACTCGCGGCTATTATTTTCGCCCTTCGAATTTGGCGTCATTATCTTTGGGAGAGAAGTTTATTCTCTATACCGATCATAAATCTTTGAAGTATTTATTTTCCCAAAAGGAACTTAATTTGTGTCAACAACGTTGGCTCGAGTTCCTTGCATCTTATGATCTTGATATTCTTTATACTCCCGGAAAGGGAAATCATGTTGCCGATGCACTTAGTCGCAAGCAACAAGCGGCCGTTTCTACGATGATATCCGAATGGAATGATCTCGGGATTTTATCCACTTGTGAGATTCGAGATCTTGTTTCGATTTATGTTCATCCCTTGTTTTATGTAGCCTTGAGGCTCATCCTTCCCTTTTAGACCGCATTCTTGAAGCTCAAAAGCTAGATCCCGAATTGGCTCTTCTTGCCCAAAATTTTAGGGATAAAATTGATATTGAAGGTTTGAAAGACTTTGATATTGATTCTCATGGCGGCATTCGAAAATTTGGTAGACTTATTGTGCCAAATATTAGTGATCTTCGTAAAGATATTTTAGAAGATTTTCATCATTCTAAATTTACCATTCATCCCGGTAGTAGAAAAATGTACGCGGATATGAAGCGACTTTATTATTGGGAAGGAATGAAATCTGATATTGCTAACTTTGTTAAGTGTTGCATGACTTGCCAACTTGTCAAGGCCGTGCATCAAAGGCCCGGTGGGTTATTGCAACCTTTAGAAATTTCAATTTGGAAGTGAGACCAAATTTCCATGGATTTTATTGACGACCTTCCCCGTTCTCGTTCGGGTCATGATAGCTTATGGGTGATAGTTGATAGACTTACTAAATTCGCCCATTTTATTCCCGTTCGGTCCAATCGAACCGTTCCTCTTTTGGCCAAGCTTTTTATTAAAGAAATTGTCAAATTGCATGGAGTTCCTACTTCTATTGTTAGTGATCGTGATCCATTGTTTACTAGTGGATTTTGGAAGAGTCTTCAAAAAGATTTGGGAACGAAGCTTAATTTTAGCACCGCTTATCATCCTCGGTCCGATGGACAAACTGAGCGTGTGAATCAAACTCTTGAAGATCTTCTTCGTGCATGTGTTCTTGATTTTGGTGGAAGTTGGGAAGATCATATTTCTCTTGTTGAGTTTTCCTATAATAATAGCTACCAATCTAGTATTGGTATGGCACCTTTCGAGGCACTCTATGGAAGGCCATGCCGTTCTCCTTCTTGTTGGCTTGAGGCCGGTGAGAGGCTGGTTTTAGGTCCAGATTTTATTAGTAATTCCACAGAAAAGATTGATCTTATTCGTCATAGGATGAAAGAGGCCCAAAGTAGGCAAAAATCCTATGCCGATAACCGGAGAAGGAAATTAGAATTTTCTGTGGGAGATCTTGTGTTTATTCGTGTTTCACCTATGAAGGGTGTTGTACGTTTCAGTCGATTGGGAAAGTTAACACCATAATATATTGATCCATTTCCTATCACCGAACGTATTGGTTCCGTGGCTTATCGTCTCTTATTACCGGCTCAGCTTTCTGCTATTCATGACGTGTTTCACGTTTCTCAATTACGGAAATGCCTTCGAGATTCCGATTCTATTCTTGAGCCCGGTGTTGTGGAAGAAATTGAAGTTTCGTCTAATTTAACTTATGAGCAACATCCTATTCGTATTATTACTTCGAAGGTCAAACGCCTTCGAAATAAAGATGTTCCGCTTGTTAAAGTTCAATGGTCCTCAAATCCTAAGGATTGTTCTTGGAAATCTAGAGAATTCATCGAGCGAACACATCCGGACTTACTTTCTCGTGCTCTTTGAGGTGAACTTCTTATTTCAAATTTCTTTTGTGTTGAATATGCTTTTATGGTTCTTACTATATATTTTCTTCTTAAATATTGCGAGGACGCAATTTCTTTAAGGAGTGGAGTCTGTAACAACCCACATATTTTATGATTGAGTGTTTAAATATTTTATTTAAATATTTTATCGTTAGTCGGATTATAGTCCGAAAAGTTACTTTTTTGCATTCGGTCGAATTAGGACTCGAGACCACTTCCATTGAGTTCAAAACGCCGTTTGAGATCTTTTTGAGTATAAACTTTGATATGTTTGGAGTTAGTGGAATTTTGCCACTTATTCACTTTGGGATTTGTGTTTGGTTTAGCCCATTAACCTAAACTATTAACTCTAGCTCAACCCCCTCTTCTCTTCATTACTTCACTTTCATTTCCGAACACTCAAGCTTCATCAAAAATGGAGAGAGGAATGGGAAATTAAAACTCCAAGCCCTAGTTCAATTGCAAATCCAAACATCTAACTCCAAATCCAAAGAGAAGCCACTGATTCAAGCTTCTTGTGTTGAGATTGAAGTGTGGTTGATTCTTCCTTTGCTTTTAAGCTTCTTCTTCATTGATTTTGTGAAAAGGTGAGATTTTTTATCTCACATCTTTGTCTATAACTATCTTTGATTGTTGGGTATGAATTCCTAACACTTATTCATGTGCATTTGCTTTTGGTTTGGATTGAATTGGTGAAAATCCCAATTTTTAGTTTTTTGGGTTCAAATCTTTAAAAATCCTAGCTTTGATGTTTGAACACGTTTTTGGTGATGCATCGAGGAGCCAATAGGACCGAGTAGCCGATGGGCATAATCTCATAGCGTCCGTGCTCGACCGGTTGCAAATTGAGGGAGTTTTGCACTTCTATCCCCTAGGTCGCTCGGCCTGCACCATTTGAATTGCTTGGCCTGCATATAGGTCGCGCCATGCTTAGGTCTTTCCACTATATAGGTCGCGCCATGGGTTAGGTCATTCCACCACTTAGGTCGCGCCATGTTGGTCACATTCCTTAGGTCGCTCGCCTTGCTAATGAGTCGGCCTGCACATTTAAGTCACTCGGCCTGCAGTTAGGTCGCACGCCTAAGGTCACGCCATGCTTTATCTCGCAACCACTTAAGTCGCTCGGCCATGTGTTAGGTCGTTCCATTACTTAAGTCGCTCGGCCTACTCTCACACCTTAGGTCGCATCACTTAGGTCGCTGGGCCTGCATCATTTAGGTCGCTCGGCTTGGTCGCACCACTTAGGTCGCATTACTTAGGTCGCTCGGCTTGCCTCAGCACCTCAGGTCGCTTGGCCTGGTAAGTCGCACAGCTGATGGGTCGCGCCATACCTTGGGTTGCACCTGCATTTAAGTCGCAACAACTTTGGTCGCGCCATGCCTTAGGTCGCGCCATGTTAGGCCGCATGCTACCCCTTAAGCCGCTAGATCCTTAGGTCGCTTGCATCTTATGTCACCCATTGCTTAGGTCGCTCGGCTTGCATCAGTTAGGCCGCATGCTATGTCGCTGACCCTTATGTTGTATACCGTGGAATTGTATGAGTTTAGCCGTTGATTTCTTGTGTTGTATTGTGTTAAGTCGTAAGTCGTGGCTGTTAAGTTGCAAGGGTATTTCCATTTTGATGGATTTGGAATCGAATTCTTTGAATTTTATTCACGTCATCGATTGTGAATTTTTGTGATTTATTGTTTCTACAATCATTTTTGTGATTTGTCACTTTTAAAAATTACAAAGGTTTCAATACTAGTAGTAAATATCAAAACTCTTTCATCAAAACGATTTCAACCCTATTTTATTACAAAGCTTGTTTCTTAAAACCGTTTTCCAATCTACTAGTATATACAAGCCTTTACCTCACTCGTATGAGAAATCTAATTAAACGGCTTAGTAAAACAAGTGGTATGAAACGCTTGTGTTTACTTCGCCGGTTAATTCTTGGACTTGTTCGATTGAATCTTTTTTGACAATTTTCGAGTGGAGATCTACAATTTGTTCGTAAATATTTAAGTTAAGCTAGGGGTTATGGGACATGAAGCTAAGCTTATATATTTACTAACTTACTGTAATTGACACTTCTTGATGATCGTTGATGGTCAATTTTGTGATTTAGACTAGAAAATGTGCGATGTCTCTTTGTCTACGAGGGAGACTAAACCCCGTTTCTGTAGAGCTTCGGCTCAATTTGGTGGGGTAGCGACCCATGGTCTTCGGGCCGTTTTGTGGAGCTTCAGCTCAAAATTAATGGTTAGCAACTATGGAATAGCGTTCCATTTTGTGATACACGTGTTGGTATGTTTTCATGCTCCCGTTTTGTGATAGGCCTCCCCCCTCTTTGTGATTTCTGGATTTCCATTGATGATTTCTAGAATTTGCGTTTCACCAATTTTCGTGATTTACACTGATAAGTCTTATCAACATTTGTGCATTGGTGAATTTGTGTGTCATTAACTTTTTTGATTGGCATTGATATAATGATCAATACTTATGGTTTTAATGAATAAAAATAAAGAGTATGACATTTTTTTTGATCTTTGAGAAGATTCTTGTGATATTGATTAATCTCTTGTTGATTTTCAATTGCATACTTATCACAGTATGGTTTTATGGTTATCATACGTTTTTGTCATATCTCTTATTCTATATCATTTCATCTGATATTTATAGATAGACTGATCCGTTTATTATTCTCTTATTAAATAATACTCGGGTCAGATCGAGATGTTACAGGTGCTTCTGCTTGACTTCACATCTGGGATTATCACCCTGACTTTTGGCTAACTACTTAGATTAGTAGTTTTTTGTTGTATACGTTTGAGATATAGACTCGTCGATGTATCCATATTATTTTGTCTAGCACTTGTATCTATTCTTTTGTGATATTGTGGATCTTGTTTGACCACTACTCTGATGTACACTTCTAGGTGTTATATTCATATCTATTTCCGCCTTTGTGATATGGATGTCTGTGACTGATTTGTGTTATGTTTATTTCTATATTTGTTTTCGAAGAATATATATTGCCACTGTGTAGTAGCTTTTGAGTTTGTAGCGGTATGTCGGATTTCCCCCTGAAACCAAATGCATGTTGTACTATCTGACATATCGGTGCTCGCACAAAGCAATTACACGGATGGTCGCTCCTCAACAGCCTTATTCTCCGCGCTAGTTGACGGAATTACATCGTAGTGTCCTTGGCTAGAGTGGGTATAGAGGTGGGGCGTCACAGCACTACATTTGGTGCTTTGTCTATATCCTCAAGCACAACCCAGTATCCATTTGAAAAATAGCCTATATAATAGTTTTTTTTATTGTTATCCATGAATTTTGACTGCACACCTATTGATGTCTGTGTGTCAAAACTAAAAAGTTTAAAGAATCCAAACTCTTATAGAAAAATCCTTATTAACTTTACATAACAAACCCATTAGGGTTTAGCATTAGATTCAGTTTAGGATGTTACTTTGTGCTGAAAGATAGCGGACTTCCATTTTGTATTCTCAGCAAATCGATT
This sequence comes from Allium cepa, assembly GCA_030765085.1. NCBI lineage: Eukaryota > Viridiplantae > Streptophyta > Magnoliopsida > Asparagales > Amaryllidaceae > Allium > Allium cepa. Next base: position 98,531,768 of record CM060934.1, read on the forward strand.
CAATAATATAATCCTTCTTGTATAGAATTTAAATGCGGTTATTGTAGACTATCACAAGAAAATACAACATACTTGTTTTAAAGAACCATGCTGCCATTTAAATTCAACTTCCAGGCCTTTTTGAAAAAATATTAATAATAGGTATTTTCAAGAGCCTTTACTACCCTTTTAAATCAAAAAATAATTTAATATATCTTTAGGTATTTCTAGCATTCATCTAGAGAAATTTTTGTTATATCCTGAGCATTGGCACAGTTTATATCAGTAAATAGATAAGCCTATGCATATAGTTTTGAGCAATATTCATGATGATGTTTGTGTTGGGTCATGGTTCATTGGACTTGATATAGAACATGTTAATGAAGGGAAACTATGTTGTTCATCATGGTCTTCCGGTGGCCTTTGCATTAGGCTTTACTCTTTCTTCATAACTTATAAATAAACTTCTCTATAAATCGTATTCTTTGTGTACCACATACATTTTCAGTTGTTCATCATGTTTTCAATTGTAATGGTATCTCTGTCATGTTTCAACTTGTCTAAGATCAATTCTGTTTTTTCTAGGAGGTTGAGTTTATAGTTCGTGCCATGTTTTAATCTCACAATCCAAACCATGTACATGCATAATTGCTGTAGTTACATCTGGAATATAAATTTTCAACTAATTCCTCGTTGTTGACCTTTCTAATGAATAGTATACCTTTTATCATACGAGTGAATGAGGAAGTCATGTTAACAGTATTACATCCCTGTATAAATCTATTATGGTGTGCATAATTTTTTTACAATTTGTCGCACATTTTAACATGCTCATGAGCAATCATAGCTCCATCTGAAATTGACCAGTCTAGAGCGTATTCACTCTGGTTTTAGTAAGAAATTCTACAAGGGTTTAAATTTGATATGTAGACTTTTAATGGAGATCGAACTGAGCCAATTGCCTCAGTTAAACATTCAGACTCAGGTAATTTTGCGTAATATTATGCAATTGTATGTTTATTATAATTTGTAAATGCTATTTGATTTTATGGCATGTTGAATATTTTGTATTAGTCAATCGCCTAATGAAATAGTGTGATGAATATTTAGTGTTTGCATTATGAATACGATTTAAGTTTGTGTACACTTTTTGATGAATTGATTCTCAAGCATTACTTTTGCTTTACAAGTAGATAGATGACTGTGATGCAAAGAAATGTTGCAACGAGTTATGGATCGAAGTTATTTTGCTGCTAGAACTACTTTTTGGTTTTAATATATGTGCTACTTGCTTTTATTTTGCTATTGCTACTAGTTCTATAGTTTTTTTGAACTATTGATGACAAACTATTTATGTTTAGTGTAAGAATATTGTGTATTTTGATTATGAAATTTCATACATTGGTTATCAAATATGTGTCTACAATGAGGTATTGATATAATATGTTGATTTTGAAATGTGATATTGATATAATATGCTAATTTCAAAATGTGGTATATATGCACATTGTGGCGAATGTTTACAGAAATGGAATTAAAACATTCCACACCGTTTTCAAAACGCTGCTAAAACATTCCACCGTGTTTTTAAAACACCGTTGAAAGTTTTAAAGCGTTTTAAAAATACCGTTAAATTGTATCTAAAAACATAAAGCATGATCTATTGCAACAACAAAACGTTGTGAATAAATATCACAGCATTGAAAAAACGTTATAAAATCTTATCCTAGCACGAAACAAACGCTACGAACGATCTCTAACTGCACCCAACCAAACGCTGTTAAAAGATTTCATGACACCAGGGAATCGCTGTTAAAAAGGACTTTAACAGCGTTTATTTCTTGTCATCGTATATCCCTGACATATAACTGCATGTTGATACATAGCGTACAAAAAAACGTTGTTAAAAGCTTTTATTGCGTTTTTAAAACATTGTCAAAGGTCATGTTTATTGTAGTGTGTGATAAGGTAGAAGATAACAAGGAGAAACTTGTTGTTCCAAAGGCTAAAAGTAGATTGAAGTATGATGAAACTATTAATGACAATTCCGTTAAAGTAAACAAGATGGAAGTTAAAGTGAGAGAAAAGAAAATACAAAAATGGCAAAGAGCATACAAGAACAAGAAAAAAGTGTGTGACAGCAAAGAGCATACAAGAAAAAAAGAATGATGTAATGGTGTTAGAAAAACAAGGAGAGAAGGTAGTTGTAATTAATGGGGAAGGAGATGAGGAAGAGGGAGAAATTAGGCCTCATGTTGATTCGACACTTGAACAATCTGGTGTTAACAAGGATATAAATGTGGTGAGAAAGTATATGGACAGTGGTATATCAATAAGTAATACTTTTAGCATTTTAGATGAGAATGAAAAGCTTAATGAAGATGAAATTGCTAGTAATCAAGAATTAAGAGATATAAATAATGAAAAGGATGTGTACTTAATAGATGCAAACTTAAATGACGGTTACAATTCGAAGGGAGGAAATTCTGACAAAGTTTGTGTTAGTGTGAGCATTAAATTGAAGGAGAAGGGAGATATAAATGAAGCAGCAGCTAATTTAATAAATGTGGAAGCCTCTGTAATGCAACAGTCCCTAGTTAAACTCATGCAACCCCATGCATTTATTAGTGAAGATGGAAATTCCACTAAAAATGCGCTGAAACTTACGTATGTGAAGAAGCACAACAACAGTCTACATGCATTCAAGGAATCAACATACATATGACTGAAGAAAGTTGTGTGGTGCACCTTGTGCACATGCACAACCAAATGCACCTCCATCAAAACTTAAATCCATGATCGCCTAAACCTAATCAACAAACCCGAACTAGTTTCTAAATTTAGGGAATTCAAATTGATTTATAGCTGGATTTACGCTTGAGAATCTAAGAAATGAATTGTTATAGTTTGGGTGCGTGAGTATTTGTTTGATGGTGTTGGACGTTTACATTTCGGTGTGGGCTATTTTCTTTATTTTATTTTATTTGTCATTTTATTTTGGAGTGAAGTGAATAGTTGTTTAATTTATTTTTTTGTTGTAAAGTTCTTTATTAATTTTTTTTCTTTTATTTGTTTTAAAAGAAAGTTTTCTTTTGTTTAGTTTGGGTAATTTGGGTGACTTGGGTTTTATTTAGTGAATGTGTGAGTTTGATTTATTTAAATTTGTTTTGTGTTTAAAAAGAATTCAAAAAAATTGTATATATCGTGTTTTTAGTTTCAGGTTGCAAAAGTAGAAAATGAAGAGGAGGAGATTAGCTTGCTAAAAAAATTGCTTGCTTGCTTAAAAAAATTGCTATTTTGAAAAACAAATTGCTAAAAATTCTACACGTTTGGGTATCGTGCCTTTTATCTCTTGTTTTTTTTATTGCATTGCTGGTTGCTTGCGTTTATATATATAAAAAAATTCTAAAATTTCGAAACAAAAACAAAAATTCATTCGTAGTTGCATTGTCAGAATCACGTTTAATTCTGCTTTGCATTCATCTCATCTTATGTTATTTTTAAGGGCAATACCTAAATCCATATAAGGTGGGGGATTTCATCACCCCTTCCTCGGCCCACAAATTGCATTTCAACATAGAATCTTGTTAATAATAAAGGTAAGACATCAAACTTAAGGGTGTCACAAGCTCACCAGGGCTTAATTGTATACTTACAAGTTGTCCTCTTTCGACAATTTAATTTCTTAGTGTCCAGGTTACGGCAGAGCGATAATCACTTACAAATATTACGGTGATTCGTAAATATTATACCGAGTCTTTCTTTGAAGGTACTTTAACCTTCGGCTGCATTGCTATGGTGATTAGCGGTGCATCGATAAATCTTGTCTGTTCCTTGGTTGAGAACTATCTTGTTGAGTAAAGGCAAAGTGTGACTATACAATTTTGGGTTAGGTGCTACTTAAGATAGAAAATTTGTAATTAAACTCTTGCATTCATTTAGTTGCATTAGTTCACGCATATTTTAAAAAAAGAAAAAAAATTCAAAATCAAAAACTAAAACTAAAAAAATTGTAAGTATTCCTTAACTTAGTTTTTAAATCCTTTCTTTTGAAATTTTTAAATCAAAATCAAAAAAAAAATTCAGTTAGTTTTTTAAGAAAAAAAAATCCAAAAAAATTAAAAAAATTTAAAAACAAAAAAAATTCAAAAAACCAAATTTCCTTTTGAAAAATAAATCCTTCTTGGTAAATATTTTCCTTTATAATTTTTTTTGAAAATGTTTAAGTTTCCCTACTTACATGAATTTTACAATTGTTGAGAAATAATTTATTCCATATAATGTCACACTAAATTCTTATGGATATTTTAGTGACAACTATTGTATAAACAATTCGAATTTTGAACAACAAAATTTTTAAAATTATAACCAACCTTCGAATCTTCAAAATATCATTGAAATGATTTCGTCTTTACTTGAACTCTGTACACAACAAAACCGAAGGATAAACGAATTGTGTAATTAGTATTTGTGCAATGATTCAAGTCAAAGTTTTCAAAATAATAAAAATTTGAATTCACTTCAAAATTCAAGTGATTTCGAGTATGACAAATGCCAATTCAATTTCAAACTTCAAAATGAATTTCGAAGTCAAAAAGAAAATGGAAACAACTTTTTAAATGATTTCGGCAATGGGAATAATCTCGACTACGATGCGATTGAAAAATTTTGTCCTCAACAAGTTCAAATTGGAAATTCTCAAGTTAATGATTATAAATTGGATTTTGTTGAGCAAATGGAAGAGATTTACAATGATCACATAGATTTGTTGTTTGAAACATATATGAAACAACGTGAGAAACAAAATCAAATCCCAATGTGTGATGAGTCAAATAACAATCCACCTTTGACCAAAATTGACGATTTTCAAATAACAACTTTTGAAATTGAAAATGGCGATGTTAATGAAGTTGTTGAAAATATGTTAATTGAGTTGGATTTCAATTCGTTTGCAAGTGTGGAACCAAATTTAAATTCAATCTTGCTTTTTTCGATTTTGAAAACTTGAACACAAGAACTTTGGATTTTGAACTTGATATATGCAAAGAAGTTGTTGATAACCAAACAAAGAAAGACGAATTCTATGAACATAATTTTTATGGACTTTTCGAAGATGAGTTTTTAAATTCTGAAGGGAAAGATTTAAATCCCCATTTTGTTTTTGAATTCAATAATTCCAAATAAGTTTTCAATGATAACTTTGAATTTCAATTTGGTGAAAATAAACTTGGACTTCAACTAATTTTTCTATCTAACCCGAAAATCTTTGGAAATAAAACAATTCATACGATTTTTAATGAAATGACATTTGTTTTTCCAAATCAACATTCAATTTCGAAATCTTTAATGGTTTGGTTTTTCGAGCTTAAGTAGTGTCTCTTGTACTTGACAAGATAAATGAATTGGTCTTTGGAAGACCGTTTCATTTAGTCTTCAACAGTATATTTTCTAATGTCGTGTAAATAACAGCTGTTTCATTTTCATGTAAATATAAGTCATTTTTATTTAGTTTTTCTCCTTTCACTTGGGTTGACTATGGGTACACAATCAAAATCAAGTGTGGGGGGGAGTCTCATCTGCATTTTCAGTCTTTTATGGTTTATTTTTTTTTGCATATTTCTCTCCAAAACTCAAAATTTTAAAAACCACTGTAGGACATTTCAGAACAAAACAAAAATTAAAAAAAAAATTCAAAACTAAGTTTCTTTTTGCCATATTGATTTACTTTTAATAGAAACACTACATGATAAATATTGGTTTGGTTATTAAATTGAAATTTTTTGAAAATTTATTAGTCTCAACAAAAATAAAAATAAATTTTGATTACAAGTAACTATGGTTTAACCATTATATAGGAAAATTCATGGGTGATCATTATGAAGTATACCCTAAATGAAAATCTTTCTTTAAAGAAAGTCATGGATTTAAAGAAAAGAATATAACATTTTTTATCTTCCAAGTTAAATGGTGCTAAGTTGATATTGTAAAACTCTCCTTTCATAAGAAAACACTAAAAAACGATGGAAAAAATTGTATATATGTATATATTTCATAAACACCTAGAGTCATGTGTTCACATGCGGGTGCGTACACTCGTCATGCTCTGTATCATTCTCACATAAGCCCGTAAGGCGAACGGTATATCTGGCCTTATTTTATCTGAATTAGATGTATGTATATAAAAATTCTTTTATTTATAATGCCTACAGTCGATAGGTGTACACACTTGCATGTTCACTCACCATGCTCTATATTCTCCTCACGTAAGTCCGAAAGGTAGTGCATTGGTAATATATCTGGCCTTAGTTTTCAAAGTTAGATATATGTAAATATTGTTTATATCAATAAAATTTCAAATAAGAGAGAGTAGGCAATTGAAATCCAAGCACTATTTTTACTTATTTGATTTGACTTGATATTGATAAGAAATAAAAATAACACTTTGAAAAACTTTAATAATCAACTAAGGATCCATTTCACATTTGCACTATGTTATCAACCGGAACAACTAGCCAAACTATATGATAACTTACCTTTTATTGGAAATTTTGACAAGTAAATGGACTTAAATTTCTTGATAATGACCAACTTATATTTAACTTACTCCTGTCGATTTTAAAGTAAATCCTTCATCTCTAAATATTTTCAAAATTTTTCATTCATACCTTTATAAATAAATCTTGCATTCTCACTTTGCATTTGGATTTTGTGGGTGGTATCCACAGAAAACCCTCACGGGACAACACTCGTCCTACTAGGGACGCCTATAGGTTTAATGGCTTGTTGCATACGCTCAATGCAATCGTGCTTCCTACAAAAATAGATTTATCTTAGTTTTTTATTTGAGGACGAATAAAAAAGATAAATATGGGTACATTTGATGTGCACGTAAATGTGAGTAATTTTACTTCCATGTTTGATTGAATTTAACTTAATAAATGAACATATAGGGCATTTTAACACGTTTAAACCAAACTTTAAATTATTTTCAAATCATTATTTATTCATGTTCATATATGGGCAAATTGGTCATTTTTGTGCATATATTAATTTGAGAATATTTATTCGTGCATTTTATTTTTATTTGAAGGAAAATTGTACGGAAATTACAAGATACTTCATGAAGAAATGTGCAAGCACAAGAGAAGGAAACAAATGAAGAAGAAATTAATTCATTTCATGTATCATGGAGGACCCCACCTACTTGCTTACCTTGATCTTCAGTTAGGAGCTAATGCACGTGCTAAATGGCTATTAAAGTTTCATGCATATTTAAGTAAAAGTTTATCTCATGCTAATGATAACTTGGCGGCCACACTTCCTCAAGGGAAATTTTGGTAGTTCCCAAAAATACGATTAGGGTTTCCGAACATGCATAAATACCCCATATATTCATGTAATCACTCTCTGAGCCTCCTCTTTTGTTTGGTTTTAGGCTCAAAAATAATATATAAACTCTCTTTTCTTTTTCATGGCTACTTAACCATTTTCTTCTTTCATGCAATTTTCTTTTATATGCAATTTTAGTTCATGCTTTTTCCTATTTACATGCTCTCTTTCCTCTTATTTTAGTAGCTTAGTTTTATTTCTTATGCAAGTAGAATAGCTTTAATTTCATTTTAATTAGCTCTCTTTTACTTAGCTTGCATTTTCTTCTTATTTTTATTTCATGTTGAATGCTACATTTGTTGAAATGATAACAAATACGAGAGGCTAAACCCCTTTAATTTAGGGGTAATGAAGCTCTCTTAATCATTGAGATTCAACATTTTGATTTTTTAATCTCTTTTTGTGCTTAACGGAATTATTTGAATGAGTTAAATTTTGTTGTTTTAGCTTTGAATTTGATAGCCTATGTTGTTAACACCAAATAAGTTATGCTCAAAATAAACAAAAACATATGTTATCTCTTTATCTACATATGATTATAATAATGAAGTGGATTTTAAAATAAAAATTTGATGGCCTATATTTCTAATCAATAGTTAATAGATCATGCTTAGAATAGATTTTATTTTCAATTTCATTGTCATTTTCATGAGAGTTAAGAAATAGTTTAATGGTTGCGTTATAGTTCGATGGTTTATATTGGGCTAATTAATAGCATAAATATTCCATACTTATGATAAACACATCAATTAAATTCACTAATGATAAAAAAAGAGATCATAATTTTATATATGTTGATTTATGTGATCATGAGAAGGGACTTTCCTTTAAATTGCCTTCAAACTCTCATATTTTTATCCATTTTCTTTTGCTAGTTTTTCTACATTTTTAGATTAAAATAATTTCAAACACTTAGTTAATTTGTTTGAATAGAATTTTAAAATCTGAACAATTCTCTATGGATCGACACGTACTCGCCACGTACTAGAATTGTATGTCATACTCTTGTGGTTAATTTTTAATTTAAAATTCTTCGGCTATTTTTTAATTCGACAGAGAATTGACTGTCGAATACTTTTTATTATCTTAGGCACTCTTAAATGAGTAAACTAGATAGCATGTGTAGAAGCCACATGGAGTTACGCGGATGGACTTTGATGCAACCCGGAGTAACGAAGACTTAGGTCATTGGCGACCTAACATTCCTTACAAGCTTCGACCTAAAAAGCTCCGACCTAACTCCGCTTCTCTAAGTCGCGAGCGACCTAACTCCACTTCTCCAAGTTGCGAGCGACCTAACTCCGCTTCTCTAAGTCGCGAGCGACCTAACTCCACTTCTCCAAGTCGCGAGCGACCTAACTCCGCTTCTCTAAGTCGCGAGCGACCTAACTCCACTTCTTCAATTCGCAAGCGACCTAACGTGAAAGAAACAATACCGCAAGAAACTAAGTCGCGAACATCTTTAGGTCGCATGCATACTATTTCTTAGGTCGCGAACGATCTACTATAGGTCGCTGAAGCCTGGATCTTATGTCGCTGATAAAATCACATGCCTTCCATAAGTCGCCGCCGAGCTATCATTGAGTCTTTGTGTTGTACATATTAAGTCGTTTGATGTTGTAAAGGTTAGGTCGTTAACGACCTATCTTAAGTCGTGTCTTGTAATGTTTGTTTTGAGTCGCAAGTGTTAGGTCGTGGCTGACCTAAGTGTTGTAAAAATGTGTTGAGTGTAGCGTTGAGTCGCTGTTGTTAAGTCGCTGCCGACCTAAGATAGGTCGTAAGTCGCGAACGACCTAAGAGTCTGGTGATGTTTTGATTGCGTTGCGTTGTAAAATCTATAAATAGCAGTGTTGTGTCATTTTGTAGTTGTTGTTGATTTTTGAATAAAATTCTTGTTTGATTGCTTTGTGCTTTCATTTAAATTGGTAGTTGAGTGTAATCTCCTATCTCCACTTTCGGTTATTCGAGTGCGCTCGAATCAACGATTGTTGAAGCCGATTCGCGGAATCAAGTGCGCTTGATCAACGCTTGAAGAATTGAAGATCTTCTTTCACGGTATCGTGCGCGATCAACGTGACGAGGATAGCTAGAATTCGGTATCTTCGGATCAACGAATTTGGGCATTTCAGTATTCCTCAATTCATCGATTGCTACTTTCATCGATCTATATCGTTTTGTCAATTATCCGCTGCGTCAGTTTTTGGTATCAAAGCTTGACTTAGCCAATCATAGCTAAGACGAGTCTTGGAGCCAAGGAATTTGAAGTTTGGTGTTCATCGTGTTCATCGCGAGATTGCAACAAGTTTGGAGTTTTCGATCCATTCCATTTTGGATCAAAATCCGAAAGTTGTTTGAATTTGATTTGTGTTGAAGGGTGAAGGCCGAGCATAACATCGTGTTAAATATAGGCCGAGCATCAGTTTTGATATCATTGTTTGAAGTAGGAGCTGTGCCTGGTTGTTTGAATTGAAGGGTTGAGCTATTGCCGAGTCAAGGTTGAGGCCGTGACTTGTTTGATTTGAGTTGAAAATTTGTGAAATTTTGAAGTATTTGTTGAAGTACTTGAGAGGTGTTCAATCATGCCTCCAAGGAGAGCTAACCGCCATCAAAATGTTGAAGCGTTGTATAGAAGAGAAGAAGCCGAGCAAATGGAACAACGTATTAATGAGAAATTTGATGAAGGCATTGGAAATCTAGAGAAGTTGATGAATGATTTGAATCAAAATCAAAGGAGGAGATCACCAATCTCGAACCATGGAGGAAACCGAGTTTCGCCATCGGTTACAGAAGTGCGAAGGGTATCACCGCAATCTTTTAGAGAGAGAAGAGAAACATCAATTTCATCGAGGAGAGATCACCATGACTATGAACATGAAGAGAGAAGAACTCCACGTGAATTTGAAGATGAGCCATATAGAGATGAAGAGAGACATAATAGAAGAGACATGCGTGATCGAAGGGATGTTGATGGTCGAGATCGATATAGACGTACATTTGATTTTGATGAAAAGGGTGATAGAGCTAGCATGCATTATCGAGATCGAGACCCAGTTCGAAATTCAAATCGGGATGTAGATGATGATCGTCGATGGGAATCGGGTATGAAAACAGAAATTCCAGAATTCAAGGGTGGAATGGTAGCTGAAGAACTTCTTGATTGGTTGTCTAATGTTGAAGAGATCTTTGATTTCAAGGAAGTTCCTGAGCATAGAAGAGTGAAGTTAGTTGCTACAAGGTTGAGGGGAAGAGCTTTGGCATGGTGGCAACAAACCAAACTTACACGAGAACGGATGGGAAAGTCGAAGATTGAATCATGGGATAAGATGAAGAGGTTGATGAGAGCTACATTTTTACCTTATAACTATCAATCACTTATGTACCAGAGATTGCAGAATCTGAGGCAAGGGACGAAGTCGGTTAATGATTATGCAGATGAATTTTACCAACTCATTGCCAGAAATGATATTATGGAGACAGAAGAACAATTGACTGCTAGATTTGTTGGAGGGTTACGAATGCAGATCCAGGATATGGTTAATATGTTCGATCCAAGATCTGTGGCAGAAGCACACCAGAAAGCGTTGGCTTGGGAGAAGCAGGGAAGGCGTGGAGGTGGTGTATTTACTAATTCTAACAATCAAGTGAAGGGTGCCAGTGGAAGTTCTAATGTTTCTAAACCTATCAGTAAACCAGTTGTGAAGGAGGTTGAGAAGGCAAAGGTTAATGGCAGTTTCAAATGTTACAATTGTCAGGAATTGGGTCACAAAAGCAATGAATGTCCGAAGCCGAAGAGGAGAGCAATGGTTGCAGAGGTTGAAGAAGAGGATGTGGAAGCTGAATGTTCTAATTCACCTTATGTTGAGAAGGAAGAAGAGTTGTCCGGAGATGAAGGGTGTAATTTGATGATGAGGAGATCTTGTCTTACACCAAAGCAAGAGGAAGATTCTAGTTGGTTGAGAAGCAATATTTTCCAGTCGACATGCACTATTTTTGGAAAAGTTTGCAAGTTCGTTATTGATGCTGGGAGTTGTGACAATATTATCTCTACTGAAGCAGTAAAGAAGTTGAACTTGAAAACTGAGAAGCATCCTAAACCGTACAAGTTAGCATGGTTGAGGAAGGGTGGTGAAGTGAAGGTGTGTCGAAGAGCTTGTGTGAATTTTTCCATTGGAAAGAAGTACAAAGATGAAATTTGATGTGATGTTGTAGACATGGATGTGTGTCATCTGTTGTTGGGCAGACCATGGCAGTTTGATAGAGCAGTACAACATGATGGTCGTGCTAATAGTTACAGTTTTATGTTCGAAGGTACTAAGATCACTTTAGTTCCCAAGAAGCAGCAACAGAAGGAAAGCAAGCTAAAGGAGATCGAAGAACTGAAAACTTTACTATCTTTGAAAGAGTTTGTCAAGGAGGTTGAAGAGGAGCCTGAAGTCTTTTTGTTGATTGGGCGAGAGTGCAGTGAAGGGGTTGAAATTCCAGAAGAAGCAAAGCCAGTTTTGAAAGAATTTGAGGATGTATTTCCAGAAGAGTTGCCTAAGGAGTTACCGCCACTGAGAGACATTCAACATCAAATTGATTTTGTTCCGGGAGCAGTTTTACCACATCGACCACATTATCGAATGAGTCCGAAGGAACATGAGGAGTTGAGAAGGCAAGTGGAAGAGTTGTTAGAACAGGGACATGTTCAGGAAAGCTTGAGTCCTTGTGCAGTACCAGCTTTATTGGTGCCGAAGAAGGATGGAACATGGAGAATGTGTACCGATAGTCGAGCATTGAACAAGATTACCGTTCGCTATAGATTTCCTATGCCGAGGTTGGATGACTTGCTAGATCAGTTGAGTGGGGCTACTATCTTTTCGAAGATTGATTTGAAGAGTGGATATCATCAGATTCGAATTAGACCGGGAGACGAATGGAAGACCGCATTCAAGACAAGGGAAGGATTGTATGAATGGTTGGTTATGCCGTTTGGTCTATCGAATGCACCAAGTACATTTATGAGGGTGATGAATCAAATTTTCAGACCGTACATTGGGAAGTTTGTCGTTGTTTACTTTGATGATATTCTGATTTATAGTGCGAGTACAGAGGATCATGTAAAGCATTTGAGAAAGGTGTTAATTATTCTTCGTGAGGAACAATTTTATGCAGCTACGAAGAAATGTGTGTTCATGACTCGAAGTGTTTTATTCTTGGGATATATTGTATCTGAGAAGGGAATCCAAGTGGACCAAAGTAAAGTTGAAGCTATTAGAAATTGGCCACAACCAAGGACTATCACTGAAGTTAGAAGTTTTCATGGATTGGCATCATTCTACCGAAGATTTATTCCACACTTCAGTAGCGTGATGGCACCAGTTACTGATTGTATGAAAGGGAAGCAGTTTTCATGGTCAGAGGAAGCAGGAGTTGCTTTTGAACGGATCAAAGAACTTTTGACGACAGCACCAATTCTTGTATTACCAGATTTTCAGTTGTTGTTTGAGTTACACACTGATACATCAAAGGTTGGGATTGGTGGAGTGTTGAGTCAGAGGGGACGTCCTATTGCATATTTCAGTGAGAAGCTATCAGGGGCAAAGATAAGATATAGTACATACGATGTTGAGTTTTATGCAATTGTTCAAGCTGCGAAGCACTGGAGACATTATCTATTTCAGAAAGAGTTTGTTCTTTACACTGATCATGAGGCATTAAAACATTTGCAAGGGCAGGATAAGATTTCCGCAAAGCATGCATCATGGATTGCTTATCTGCAGCAGTTTACTTTTGTCGTGAAACATAAATCTGGGGCAACGAATCGTGTGGCTGATGCTTTGAGTAGGAGGAGTCATTTGTTGACTACAATGAAAGTTGAGGTGATAGGGTTTGAATTATTGCCAGAGTTGATTGACGAAGATCCTTACTTTGCAAAGTTCGTTGAGAAAGTTAAGGATGGAGATACTAATGAATTTATGTTGGTTGATGGATTCTTGTTTAAAGGAAATCGATTATGTATTCCAGAGAGCAGTTTGAGATTGAAGACTATCAAAGAGTTGCACGAGGAAGGACATGTGGGCCGTGATCGTACATTGCATTTGATTTCTCAATCTTACTTTTGGCCGTCAATGAGGAGAGAGGTTGAAAGGTTTGTGGAGAAATGTCATATATGTCAGGTTTCGAAGGGAACAAGGACAAATGCAAGATTGTATATGTCGTTACCTGTACCGACTAAACTGTGGATTGATATCAGCGTGGATTTCATTTTGGGTTTGCCTAGAACTCAAAGGGGAAATGATTCTATATTTGTAGTGGTGGACAGATTTTCGAAGATGGTACATTTTATTGCTTGTAAGAAGACGGCGGATGTTGTTCGTGTTGCTCAGTTATTTTTCAAGGAAATCTATCGACTTCATGGATTGCCAGAATCTATTGTGTCGGATAGGGATACTCGTTTTCTGAGTCACTTTTGGTTAAGTTTGTGGAAGATGGTTGGAACGAAGTTGAAATTTAGTAGCGCTTACCATCCGCAAACAGATGGACAGACAGAAGTTGTTAACAGATCATTGGGAAATTTGTTGCGATGTCTTGTGAAGGATAATCTGAAGAGTTGGGACATGAAGTTATGCCAAGCAGAGTTTGCTCATAATCATGCAGTGAATCGTAGTACGGGATTCAGTCCATTTCAGATTGTATATTCAAATTTACCAAGGGGACCGTTGGATTTGGCGGCAGTACCACAACTGAAGGGAATGGTTAAACGGGCTGTTGATTTTGTTGATGAATTAACTGAATGTCATAAAATCATTCAGGAACGATTGGTGAAGACGAATGAGAAGTATAAGCGAACTGCTGATTTGAAGCGACGAAATGTTGAATTTAACGAGGGTGATTTGGTATACGCTGTGTTAACGAAGGATCGTTTTCCAGTAGGTGCTTATAACAAGTTGAAAGCCAGAAAAATTGGTCCTGTAAAAATTGTGAAACGGATCAATGAAAATGCTTATAAGTTGAAGCTGCCGGAGGATGTGTACACTTCTGACGTGTTCTATATTAAACATCTTGTGCCATATTATGGAGATGTAGAAGAATTTACAAATTCGAGGACGAATTTTTCTCAACCCGGGGAGGATGATGCAACCCGGAGTAACGAAGACTTAGGTCATTGGCGACCTAACATTCCTTACAAGTTTTGACCTAAAAAGCTCCGACCTAACTCCGCTTCTCTAAGTCGCGAGCGACCTAACTCCACTTCTCCAAGTCGCGAGCGACCTAACTCCGCTTCTCTAAGTCGCGAGCGACCTAACTCCACTTATCCAAGTCGCGAGCGACCTAACTCCGCTTCTCTAAGTCGCGAGCGACCTAACTCCACTTCTTCAATTCGCAAGAGACCTAACGTGAAAGAAACAATACCGCAAGCAACTAAGTCGCGAACATCTTTAGGTCGCATGCATACTATTTCTTAGGTCGCGAACGACCTACTATAGGTCGCTGAAGCCTGGATCTTATGTCGCTGATAAAATCACATGCCTTCCATAAGTCGCCGCCGAGCTATCATTGAGTCTTTGTGTTGTACATATTAAGTCGTTTGATGTTGTAAAGGTTAGGTCGTTAACGACCTATCTTAAGTCGTGTCTTGTAATGTTTGTTTTGAGTCGCAAGTGTTAGGTCGTGGCCGACCTAAGTGTTGTAAAAATGTGTTGAGTGCAGCGTTGAGTCGCTGTTGTTAAGTCGCTGCCGACCTAAGATAGGTCGTAAGTCGCGAACGACTTAGAGTCTGGTGATGTTTTGATTGCGTTGCGTTGTAAAAGCTATAAATAGCAGTGTTGTGTCATTTTGTAGTTGTTGTTGATTTTTGAATAAAATTCTTGTTTGATTGCTTTGTGCTTTCATTTAAATTGGTAGTTGAGTGTAATCTCCTATCTCCACTTTCGGTTATTCGAGTGCGCTTGAATCAACGATTGTTGAAGCCGATTCGCGGAATCAAGTGCGCTTGATCAACGCTTGAAGAATTGAAGATCTTCTTTCACGGTATCGTACGCGATCAACGTGACGAGGATAGCTAGAATTCGGTATCTTCGGATCAACGAATTTGGGCATTTCAGTATTCCTCAATTCATCGATTGCTACTTTCATCGATCTATATCGTTTTGTTAATTATCCGCTGCGTCAGACTTGCAGGAGGCGACGCTGTATTATATTTATATTTTTGGGCTTATTATTGCTTATTCCATTGTGTGACACTATGGAGTCTTAACAGTGCTTGACTTATTTTATTTAGATACAGATATTTTAGTTTATTCATCGATTGTATTAACTCTATTAGTCTTTGTGTTACTTATTAAACCTGTGCACTTTGATTATGTGGTTTCTTAGTTGTATTTCCATCTCGCATGTTTTATTTTTGTGATTGATATTATATTATATTCTATGCGTTGTGAGATATATGATAGGTTTATGTGATTGTTTATTTACTCTACCACCTTGACAATCATCCTACTTCGGTCAAGGACTGTTGCAGCGCACTATACATGTATATCGGGCAACCAAGGTATATGGCGGTCATCAAATATTTAGAGTTCAAAACTCATAAAAGACAATACACGGTCTTGGATAAATAAACATCTAAGCGACCGAGGCATTGATGTTTTAATAGTTGTATAAATTGGCGCTTGCATGGGTCTAGAAGTGAAAACATGCCAAACAATATACTGATAAGTATATTTTGTATTTTTATGTCAATTTTAATTCAGTTTATTTGTATTTTTAACTAACAAACATTTTATCAATTATATTTATTGCACAAACTTATCGAAGTAAATTATTTTAATTTTTATTACATACACTTTTGAAGTACTAGAAAGGTTAAATATATTCGTTTTATTTTTATAATACGAATCCCCCTAGATTTTTACGTTTCTCAAAACGCTAAGAAAAACATAGAAATCTTTCAATCTCTCAAATGGGCATTAGGGATCGCTTGCCTAGGGATTTCGGCCTTGAGGATTATGAACAAATCAATGGCCCACAAGCAATGGATAACACTTTATTGGTTGTATCATATACTACTCCTAACCAATGGTCTTTGTTATACTCACATCTCGACCATGAGGAATATCCGTGAATTGAAAGAGATTATTTACTCATACCCACCATATTGCAATGACCTAATTATATTGCACATACCTTGAAGAATATCAACAAATATATGAATGCGTGTTACCTGATTTAGTCAATATATTAATAGTACTACACGTAACATCTCTAGATTAAGGAATATCAACAAATAACGAGTATATAAGTAATGTATTGATATATAAATGGTAGAGGACAACTTATTTATTAAGGAATGTATATATAAATTGAGTAATATAAATTTCGGGAATAATGTATTTTTATTAAATACTCTCGTGGTTCAAGTGTCGAACATATCTGAAATCATAGTATATATACAATATGCATGTGCTTGTTCCTTAAATCTATGTTGGGTTTCTTATATCATTCCACTTATGTTTATATATAAGTGTATGGTTATATAAGTTTGAATTTGCTTATAACTTTTATAATTCAGTTAACTTACATATATATATATATATATATATATATATATATATATATATATATATATATATAGACACACACACATATGTATGTATGTATTTATCTAAATTATCAAATCATATTCACTTAATTCTAATTCTTATAAACTAAATCATATTTAATTAATTTTATTTTATTAATTAAATTTAAATAATTTAATTTATATAGAAAAATTGAAATTTTATATTATTCGTTTAAACTATTTAATATAGGTAATTAACTATAATATTTATAGTTTGTTAATATGTACATATTAATATATGTATATATTTTAATTAATTAATTTATAATTAATTCTGTTTGATAAATTCGTTTATTTAATTCAACAAATTAAATAATTCAATTAATTTGAAATTTTTAATTCAATTTACCTAAAATAAATTTAAGGTAGATACACAACTATAACGGTTATAGTTACATTGTATGTATGTAATACTTTATTCAAGTAGAGTATTTAGTTTGATATCTTCGAGGTTCGAACCTATGTCCTTTAGGACCTTAACCTATAATGATATACCATTTGTCAATTGAGAACCGTTGAGCTACTTAAATGCAACCTATGTATGTATGTATATCTATGTATGTGTTTTAATTAGTTAACTTTTAAGGAATTATTAAATTTAATTAATGAAATTAATTAAACATATTAAAATTTCAAAATTAATTATTTTAATCTCAAAACAATTTTGAATATGTTTTATAACTTTTATAACATGTTTCTTTATATTCTAAACTTAACTTTTAAATTTAAAATATGTTTTGGATTTTCAAATTCAATTTTGAAAATTAGGCCAAGTCTCGAAACAATTTGAGCCTTTATAATTGGGCCAACCTTTTGGACTTACTCCACCCATTGAACAAGATCAATAGCCAGGTAGGGGAGAATACTTGAGTATTTAACTATTAGCATAGAAACTACTTTTCTAGACACACATAAGATAGGCGTGCTTAATTTATTAGCCCTAAAATTGCTAATTGGACCTCATAGACCATTTGGATTCTGATATTATTGTAGGAAGCATGACGGTCTATGACAGGTGAGATAGGTAAATTTTAAAAAATATTCCCTATTTGGATCTTAGTGGACCTATAAAGTCTAATGAGGTTCACTAGATCTAATCTAGTAATTAAATAAAACTGTATTTTATTTAAACTTATATTGCAATTGTCAATTGATCATATTGATCAATTGAATTATATGTTTAATTAGACGTATCATATATACATTCAGTGGGGTACATCACACTTCCTATATTATACCCATATACATAAATATATACACATACATACGCACATATATGTATGTACGCGTAGGTGTGAGTGTATGTTTAATTTAGTTAGGTGTTTATGTTCTAGTAGTTAGGTGTGTAAAGGGTAAAAATTTTAATTAAGGAAACAACTTAATAGATCGTAAATGTGACAATTGTGCAATTAATTAGGAGTTACATGTATCTTTTTTGGGTATAAGAAATCTCACATTAAGATATAGGATGTAAAATGTAAATAAATGACATGATTAAGGAAGATATGTAAGCATCACATAATGATTCAACTAAATATATAACATAGTGTAATATATGCATGAGTAGACATTGGAACGTATCTACTATACATGTACTAAGCATACATACATACATATATATTAACTGCCGTGTTAAATTATTTGATATAAATATAATATGCAATGATTGTAAATTTTGATTAAGTATTGAAATTTTAGCTTTATAAGTTTATAATTATAAAGATTTAACTTTAATTTTCCATATGTAAAGTTTCCACACATATTTTAATACCTTGCATAATTAACTTAGCATCTAAATTTTTATACAAGAATGTAATGTGTAAGATCTTTCATATATAAATTATATTTTAGTGTTTTCATAATTGTTTAAAACTCACACCTTTCCTTTTTTAATGGCAGTGCCTCCCATGTCTTTTCCCTGTTCCCTTCCCCTCTCCATACCTCCTCTGTTTACGTCGAGCCCTTCTCCATCACTGTCTTCATCCTTGTCACTTCGTCCCTCTATACCACCAGCTCCCCCTGACCGACCCTCTGTTGCGCCTCGTTCTCTTCTAGCTTCGTCCCTCCCAATCCAAACTTCCACCAAATATTGTCGTACCTCTTCTTCACCTCTCACTTCTATCCCAATTCTTGCCACTTCGCTTGTTGTCGGTCAACCAGAATGGACTTCTTTGTTCAAGCTCAAACCACGTAGTGCAGGGACGCACATCTCGGTTGATATGTCCCCTTCGTTCTCAGGTGAAGCCATGCTACCTTCTACTAATATTATTAATGCTGGCACTAAAGTCTAGTCAGATTCTTTGGTGGGTTTCTTTCTTGATAAACTGTTATCGTATTCTATGGTGGTGCAAAAACTAAAGCAATTTGGAGATTACAAGGTTCTATTCAAGTAAATTAGACGGAATCTTATTTATTTTCACACTTTCTTGTGCTGAGGATAAAGAAAAAATTAATTAAACCGTACGACCCAACCATTAGCAACGTATGCGGTTGTATCTCTTCTGTTCCGATTTGGGGGCTGTTTAGGAATATACCACTATTTGCATGTTCACATTTAGGTGTAAACTGGCTTTGCCAGTAGAATCGGTAAACTTATTTGTATAGATGAGATGACTGAAAAGCTCGACAGACTTGAATATGCTAAGTGCTTGATTGAGGTTAAATCTAATAAACAACTTGTTGATGACTTTTTGGTCCAGCTGGTGGAGGGCGGTATGCAAAAAGTATATATCAATTATCTATGGAGACCCGACATTTACAGTGCTTGTAACACCTTTGGTCATGCATTACTTAATTGTGACAAGATAGAAGATAACAAGGAGAAACTTGATGTTCCAAAGGCTAGAAGTAGATTGAAGTGTGATGAAATTGCTAATGACAATTCCATTAAAGTAAACAAGATGGAAGTTAAAGTGAGAGAAAAGAAAATACAAAAATGGAAATGAGTGTACAAGAACAAGAAAAGAGTGTATGACAACAAAGAGCATACAAGAAAAAAGAATGGTGTAATGGTGTTAGAAAAACAAGGAAAGAAGGTATTTGTAATTAATGGGAAAGGAGATAAGGAAGAGGGGGAAATTAGGCCTCATGTTGATTCGACACTTGAACAATCTGGTGTTAACATGGATATAAATGTGGTGAGAAAGTGTATGGACAGTGGTATATCAATAAGTAATAGTTTTGGCATTTTAGATGAGAATGAAAAGCCTACTGAAGAAGAAATTCCCATTGATCAAGAATTGAGAGATATAAATAATGAATAGGATATGTAATTAACAGATGAAAACTTAAATGATGGCTGCAATTCGAAGGGAGGAGATTCTGACAAAGTTTGTGTTGGTGTGAGCAGTAAATTGAAGGAGAAGGGAGATATAAATGAAGCAGCAGCTGATTTAATAAGTGTGGAAGCTACTATAATGCAGCAGTCCCCTGTTAAACTCATGCAACCCCATGCGTTTAATAGTGAAGATGGAAATGACACTAAAAAATGTGATGAAACTTAAGTATGTGAAGAGGCACAACAACAATCTGCATGCATGCAACGAATCAGCATCCATATGACTGAAGAAAGTTGTGTGGTGCACCCCGTGCAAGTACACAGTCAAATGCATGTTGCTTCCATCCCTCCCCCATGCCTTGATCCAAGACCTATCAAATCCTCTGAACCCCGACCCTACAACATCATTCCCTTTTGACACCTCAGCCCCATCATCTCCCAAAGCAAAACAAGTCCATTCGAATGCACGTTCGAATCCTCCTTCCAGATTCCTCTCAAACAATCACACTAGCTCTTTCATTCAGCTTAATGAAATATCGAAACCCGCACATTCCTATGTAAACATCCCAACCCCCTCTGTGTGGAAACCGCCGCCCCAAGATCACGTAAACTCCTCGTTTCCTCCCCCTCTTTCCCCCATCAGGCCTTCCCAAATTCATTACTCCTCCCATTGCCTCTCTTGAAACTAGAGCAGTAGGCTTTAGCATATTCTCCAACTCCCCCCTCTCCGATGTTGTTCCTGGCTACATGAACGAAAATGGCTCCTGTACTAGAAGCATGGCAAGAACTCTTTCCCTAAATGAGTGTAATCAATGACATAAAACTTATGTATATGGAACATTAGAGGTGCACATGACCACATCAAGCTTGATCAATGCAAAAACCTAATTAAACAAAATCATCTTTGTATTCTAACAATTCTAGAAACAAAACTAAATATTGACCTCATTCTCAAAGTGACAAGCTATATAAACAAAGAATGGAAAGTCCTCCACAATAACTCTGATGCTATGCTGATTTTGGGAGAATCATGCTCCTTTTTGATCCAATGTTGCATAAAATAACCACAATTATCTCATCCAAACAACTGTTACATTGCTACGTCATTCATGTTCCATCCTCTTTTTCCTTCTACCTGATAATTATCTATGCAGAAAATTTGGTTAATGCAAGGTCTTTCCTTCATCAAACTCTCCCATTCTTAGAGCATCTCCAACAGTTTGGAGTGCGGAAATTCGATTTTCCGCACTCCAAAATGTTGGAGCCCTCATTTCTACAATAGAAATGAGGGCAGACGCTTGTTGAACAGGCGCCCGCGTTTAAAAAAACCGGGCGCCTGATGCCCAGGCGCCTGTTGAACAGGCGCCTGGTTAACGCGCCTATATCTGGCGCGTTTTCCCCCTCCCCCCTCATTTTCCTCCCCTCCGTACTCTTTTCAGCAAATTTTTTTAACTCAACTCTGCGTCTAAATGCCGCCCCGTCCGGTCAAAACTGATAGACGCACCGTTCGATATACGATCGATGCCAATATCGGACATGTTCATGTCTCTCCTGATGCTACCGTGACTCCAGACGATCTTCGATCATTGCACGACTTGCCACCTACTGTTTCGCATCGACTTACTGCAGCTATAGCGACGCCACAGGTATACGGTTATTTATTTATTGCTTGATGAACGACCATGTAAATATACGGTTATGTATAATAATTCTTTGTTTATTTTAACGGTTATAATAATCATATATTTAGGTTCATCACGTAGCGATGCGAGGTAGTTGGTATAGGTGTATGTCTGAGTATTTTGATCAGTTACCGGAGCCGATTTTGGATAGGCTACATGCGTCATCTTTTGGTGAATTTCTTTCTTTACCTAAATTTGCACATGTCGATCGTTGTCTGGTAGAGGCCATCACCGAGAGATGGTGGCCTACCACTCACACATTTCATTTCCCTGATTTTGAGCTAGGATTGACTCCTCTATATTTTTATATGCTCACTGGCATAGAGGTTGGTAGACCCGACCGTCTCCCTGTTCCATTTGATAGTTCATTTGAGGAGTTCGAGTCATATTCAGCTTATTTACCGACTTTGGCCGATGAGGAGGTTAGAGGAGGAGCTGTTACTCTCTCTTGTTTGCAGCGGTATATAGTAGAGTACATGGCTGTTGAGGATATGCACACTCCGGTTATTCGTGCCTTCATATTATACCTTTTTGGGTCTACATTTTTTAGTAACAATAAGGGCACTATTAGGCTTGGTTTTTTGGCTGGATTAGTTGATGTGGATAGACTACACATATATGATTACGGTACTGCTATTATTGGTTATTTGTACGTAGCATTAGATACTTATGCACCTCAGCAGTCTAGACAGATGTATGGATTTTGGTACATTCTGCCATTTTGGTACTACGAGTATACTGCCAATATGCACCCCCGACTAATTGCAGAGGCGAATACCACACCTTATATTTACTTTCCTAAATTGCGTCATTGGGGTCCTCCTATGCATTTTGCCCCGTGCTGCACAAGGGGTGCACAATGAGCTGATGGAGGCTAGACAGCAGATGGATATGAGGCGGCGTGGTAACATTATTGTTCGTCCATGGGATCAGTACTTACAGTTCCTAGAGCCCGGTCCTGATCATCCGCTCACATTTCAGTTTTCCATGTCGCGACGCAGGATTTGCTTTCAGGTTCCTACAGGTCCATTCATATGGTATTTAGGAGAGCGGTGTTGGCTACAGTTGTATGGTATAGTTCGCATTCCATCTGATCCGCCACCATGGGATGATATGTATGGTGATATTAGGGTTGGACCAGCTTATATTCTTGCGATGAGGGGTGCGGGATGGGTGGATGGTGAGCCATTTACAGTTCTTGAGGACTTTGATTCATATTGGACTCGAGTAGCCCCACGTGCTTACGCGTTGCCTGATTATATTCGGGGTTTGAACTCCGATCATATTGGTCCACGTACCTCTTCCTGTAGAGTTCCACTACCACCTGCCACCTTAGAGCCTACATCATCTCAGTACACGCAGCCTCCTACTTTCGACCCCCCTTCATATTCGTTTAGAGCATATGATGTACATGGTCAGGTGGTGGAGTACCCCTTCCAGTATCTTGCAGATGACGATATTACGGGTGTACCATCCGCCGGATTGTATCAGCCTCATCAGGTTTGTACGAATTTTAACTATTCTTTAATGTATAATTCGTTTATAACTTGTCATTATATTCTCTACCTATGTATAATTCTTTTTTTCACATATCAGTATTCTCAGTACATGGATTATGATAGATGGATGATTGCTGCATTTGAGCGTATGACGCTCGATTATACACAGATGATGTATCAGAGTTACCAGACTGCGATCCAGCAGCAGCAGGCTCGGTATGATGCGCAGGTATAGGGATTACAGACCCAGATTCAGCAGCTTCAGGAGCAGCTCAATGCCGGACCTCAGCCTCACGACTTTGATGACGTCAACGATGACGGTGACGACGACAGTGGAGACGATGAGGAGATTGATAGCGGTTTCGATCACATAGACTGATGTGCTGCATTTAGATGTTTTAGACTGTGTTAGTATTTTTCATACCGTACATTAGTTGGTTGCATATTATGTTGGTAATGATGCTACTGTTATATCTGATTGTCTATATGTTATGGCATTGTGTCGATTATATTTTGTGTTGATTATTGCATTGTGTTGATGTTAATTTACGCTTGTTTATTATTAAGTGTATATGAAGTCAGAATGTTGAACAAACAAACACAGTTGTGTTTGTTTGTCAAAATTTTTATGGATGTTTGACACGTGGACGTTAATCTTATGCTTCATTTTTTTGATGTGGATCACGACCTCTTTATTTAAGATAAAGTGTTATATTCTAATATCACAACATTTAAAAGTTCAGTTAAATCAATCAATGTGTAACATAATATTTTCGGCTACAGAATTGACACTGTTAGTAAATTTTTATATACAAACGGATCAAATGTGCGATGATGAAGATATAATGGCAACTCAGTTTTGGGACACTTTTGTTGAACTTTACAATAGCAATGTTGATGGTAGAAGTAGACGTACGCTGGTGGAGTTGAGGACTGGTTATGGGAACTTCTGCAACGCCTGTACGCGGTACAGTACGGTTATCAATGAGGTTATATTTGAAATTTTTTTTAAACCAACCCGTTCTACATTTGAAGGACGTTACTTTCTCAAATACCACAGCACATTCATTGGACATGAGGCTTATATCATACGTCAAAATTGGCTAGAACGATTTGGATAACCATAATTAGAGTGTATTATTGTTGAATGTATTATTGTTTCTGTGTATGCATATTTATTATTGTCTTGTTTATGAGTAATTTTAACTTTCTAATGCATTTTCAAATCAAAACACAGTGCTAATATTTAAACATAATTAAATTTTAACGTTCATACGCTTCAATATATATGTAAGAGCTTTTCTTCTCCAACACACAATTCAGTTCTCTGCTCTTTTAGTCTTCTCATCCTCCTATCAATGTCTTCCTGGTCATCATCTATTGACTCTGATGCCGGGTACGTTCCAACGGAAAGCGAAGACACTGATGAAGATTGGAATATCAATTACCAAGACCAACATTATGAGGACATGGCTCAGGAATTCCCAAATCTTGACCAACTCACACTTCAAGAAGATGTTCAACCAGTACACGAACAGTTGGTTCATCAACAATCACAGGAGGTTGAACACGTACAAAATTTGCAACCTTCGGTTGAACAAGAGGCTGACTCTTACACAGTATTTTGCCATTGTGGTTATAAGGTTGAAGTTGTGGTTAGAGCTGATGGCGAAGATATTGGTCATCGAATCCAGTTGTGTCCTTTCTGGCCTGAATGGTGCAATTATGCAGAATGGGTTGATGAACGGCTTTGCCCAAGGGCCATAACATATGCCAACGAGCTGGAACAAGAAATAAGACGTCTCCGAAATATCGTGCACAACTTACAATTTAACCATAACCGTTAGTTTTTTTAGTGGAGTGTATCATTATTGTAGAGTGCATTACCGTGGAGTGTATTATTGTGGAGTGTATTATTGTAGAGTGTACTATTATGCAGTGTATTATTATGGAGTGTATTATTATTATGGTTGTACTACTGTGGAGTCTATTATTTTGGAGTGTATTATTATGGAATGTATTATTGTTTGTGTATTTATTGTCGTTCACTATGTTAATGTTTGGGTGTTTCAGTAACAATGACTTGTTTGTTTCTGTATTATTACGTTAAGAATATGACAACAATTGTATGATGGGACAAGACAGTGCAGACGTTACATTGCAGACAAGACACTGCATCATCAGTTAATAGTGTATGATGGGACAAGACACTGCATCAACAGTCAACAGTTGTATGATGGGACGAGACAGTGCAGACGTTACATTGCAGACAAGACATTGCATCATCAATTAATAGTGTATGATGGGACAAGACACTGCATCAACAGTCAACAGTTGTATGATGGGACGAGACACTGCATTAATAGTCATAGTGTTTAAGCTATAACAGGCTTGTTAGATGCTGAGAAGTATTATTGCTCATTTTTATTTTATACAATTTCAACTATAAGAAATGGCGGCAGAAGATTATATATTTTTTGATGATAGCGGCGAGGAATTTGATGAAATGATGGAAGATCATTTTCGTCGCGAAAATGAACTATTAAGTATGGCTGCACTACAGGTTGGTCAATCGAGTAGGAAACACGGTGGATCAGTTGTTGGGCGTCAGTATAAAAATCGTAGGCATTCATGGCACAACGACAGACTGATGGAAGACTACTTTGTTCCAAATCCTACTTACACAAATGTTGATTTTAGATGAAGATTCCGCATGCGGCGTCCACTATTTCTTAGAATCCTAGAATGCGTCAAGCAGCATGACAAATATTTTATCTTCAAAACCAATGCATCTCGTACAATGGGATTGACTGGAATTCAAAAAATGACAACTGCACTCAGAATGCTTGCATACGCAAGACCAGCGGATGCGCTTGATGAAAATTTGAAAGTGGCGGAAAGCACGGTATTAGAGTGTTTGGAGCATTTCTGTCAAGCTATCGTGGATATTTACGGTGATCAATACTTACGCAGACCGAACAAGGCGGATATAGTTATGTTATTAAATATGCATGGTAGTAGAGGCTGGCCTGGAATGTTAGGCAGTATAGACTGCATGCATTGGTAGTGGAAAAATTATCCAAAGGCGTACGCTGGAGCTTATCAAGGTAAGTCTCGTAGGTCATCTATTATTCTTGAAGCCGTAGCGTCGTATGACTTATGGATATGGCATGCATTTTTTGGAATGCCGGGTTCAAACAATGATCTTAACGTAGTCGAACGATCTACGTTGTTCAATGATTTAGCAAACGGTAGATCAACTCCTTGTACCTTTACTTTAGGAGGTAACACGTACGATCATGGATATTATCTTGGTGATGGTATATATCCTATATGGAGTACCATTGTCAAGACAATTCCTAACCTACAAAACAATAAACAATCAAAGTTTGCAGCGATGCAAGAAGGGCAGAGGAAGGACGTTGAAAGAGCATTTGGGGTTCTTCAGTCTAGATTTGCCATAGTTAGTAATCCATGTAGACTTTGGTCACCAGTTAAAATGACCAAAATAATATACACTTGTATTATTTTACATAATATGATTATAGAGGATGAAAGAGACATGGAAGAAGATTACTTTTACGAGGGTGCTTCAACACCACCGCCTGTTTGGCGCAACGATATTATTGGCAGCGCACTAGAACTCGAGTTTCATGTAGAAAGTCAAATGTCCTACCATAGTGTTCAACTGCATCGCAGATTGAAAAATGATCTCATAGATCATCTTTGGAGGTTTTTTGGAAATCAGTGAAACTATATTTCTGTTGTTACTTTTCCTACTTTGTTTCTGTTGCGTTACTTATTATTGTTATTGTAATCTTTTATCTTTAATTAACGTAATGTTGTTATAATCTTTTTTCAATGCAATGCAATTTCAATGAAAATACTTATATTAATAATTGTTTGCATTCAGAACACAGTACAAATAACGGTAATTAAAAGATACAAAGGTTGTAGAAATAGTAATTCATTTAATGACCCTCTTCAAGTCAACGCCTCATAATTTCTCTCCTTCTTCGCTCTGTATACTCCAATTGATCTGCAGACATGTGTGACATATCCATGAACATTATTGCATCTTCATCTCTTTGGCGGTTTGCAGCAAGAAGTTGATCCATTCTTGATAACTTTTCTTGGTGTTGAATTGCTCGAGTCTCCATTGCCCGGTTAAATCTATCTTCAGATTCAAACATGAGTTTGTTAATGTCAACTTGAACCGCACCAGCAGTCTGCTTCTTTTTGGCCGCTTTTGATCCCAATGGCCTAACAAAATGATCTTCGGTTGGCATTGGGTCTTCTTCTGATCCTAAGCCGTAGCTTCCTTGCGATTTTCTAGGACTAGAGCTTTCTCCAACTCTAGGCGTTTTACCCCGACCACTGTTTGATTGAACTTGTTGAACGGTTTTCTGAAGCGATGATTTCCATTTAACATGCTCGACCAACATGTCATAAACATGCATGAATTGATAAATATATGGTGCTTGTTTACTATCAGGTTTATAGATTTGTTTGAACAACTTGTTTGCGGCCATTCTCTGTTCAAAAAATTATTAGTATAGTTAGAGAACTATGATAAAAAGTACAACAATGATATTATATTAAAGCTTACCAAATGCTTTTCATTTCCAAATCCACTAGGATTCGTTTGCTTTAGCTTAAACATTTGAGAATCGAACGTTTGCGTTTGCGATTTATTTTTCCATAATGATCTTTGACTGAAGATAGCGTTCTTTTCCGAATGATGTTCTTCCATTGTAGCAATTAGTAACTTTGCCCCAAAAAGATTCACCACTTTGATCGGTCCCTCGAATAGGATCAACCGAGAGGGCACAGTAAATGTAGCAAAGATCGTAGTCTTCCATAGGGCTCCAACTTGCATTAGTTACTTCTCCCCCAAGCGGAACCGTAACGTCTTTAGGTCGTAGTCTTCAAAAGTGGACCTTGCAGCAACGACGTCGAAATCGGAGTACATTTTCAAGTGAGAGTTATGGCAGAAAAAACTGTAATGGAGGAAGCAAGTTGGTTGTGAAGGGAAGAAGAGGTGGGAGTTGTATTTGAAGAGAGAAAATGGTCGTTGGAAAGGAGCCGTTAAGTGGGCGCCTGTTAAACAGGCGCGTGGATGCCAGGCGCCTGTTCAATAGGCGTCTGATCTCAGGCGCATGTTGAACAGGCGCCTGACCTCCAGGCGCCTGTTTAACAGGCGCCTCATCCTCTCTGGTATTCTCACGCATTCGAGCCTACTTTCTGCACTATTGAGAATTCCCGACCCCTGTTGGAAGCTCCTTCGGGTGCAAATTTGAGAATTCTGCACCTGTTGGAGATGCTCTTATGGCAAGAAACACACCCATGGATTATATGTGGTGATTTTAATTGTTTGATGAAATTATCTGATCATATCGACGACAATCCATTTTCTCTTAATGATATACAACTTCTTAATTAATCCATTCTTAACTCCAATCTTATTGAAATCAAGACCCTTGGTGCAGTTTTTACTTGGAGCAATAAAGAAGACAAGGATGTCGAACTCACTCCAAAATAGATCATATCTTTTCTAACTTAATCTCTCTATCTAAATGGCCAGCCTTACACAACTTCAAGCCCAATCCTATCTTCTCCGATCACTCTCCCTAAGTCCTTAGCCTAAGTAGCACTGTCAGAAAAGGAAAATCAAATTTTAAAATTTTAAATTCATGGGTTCAAGAGCCCGAGTTTCTTGACATAGTTAAAAATGTATGGTTCAAATCTTATTTTGGTTGCCCAATATACGTTTTGCAGAAAAAGCTGAGGCAATCAAGGATGCGCTGAAGGAATGGTCATGCAAACAATTTGGATTTGGAAGCGAACAATCTAAAGTGATACGATAACAACTTGATAGAATTCAAAGTGATATTCAAGCGAATGTGGATGATGCTAATCTTGCAGCTTAAGAAGATCAAATTTCTAAATCTTACTTTGACGCATTGAAGAATGAGATGGATATGGTCAAACAAAAATCAAGACTAAAACGGCAAGACGATGTAGATCGAAACTTATCTTTCTTTCATGCTGCTATTAAGGCCAAACACTCGAATGAAAATATGCTCTCTGTCATTGATCAAAATGGTCATAAATATAATATGCCTGAAACAATTGAAAATGCTTTCATTAGTTACTTTAAAGACTTATCTGGGAATTCCACACTTTTCTATCCTAAAATTGAGGATATAAACTCTATGATTCTGCCCAGACTTAATTAGGTCGACTCTGCATCCCTTTGCCTAGATACCACCGAAGAAGAAATTACAGAAGCTATGTTCTCGTTGATCAAAAACTCATGTGGAGGCCTAGACGGCTTAACCCCTACTTCTTCACTCACCGTTGGGCTTCTATTCAATTTGATGTTAACAAAGCTGTTAATTTTTTAATAGAGCTACAATGTTAAACTCCTTTAACAACACGAATATTTCCTTAATTCCAAAGAAAAAGAATGTGGATATTGTCTCTTCATTTCGGCTAATAGCATTTGTAATGCTATTTACAAATGCATATCTAAAATTATAGCCCCCCGAATGAAAAAAGTCCTCCTACACATTATCTCATACAACCAGGCTTCCGTTCTGCCTAAACGGAGTATAGTCGATAACGTTCTTTTATCACATGAGCTTCTTCAACGCTATAAGTGCTTGCACATCTCTCCCGTGCCAAGTTGAAGTTTGATATTATGAAAGCCTTCACCTCTATTCAATGGAACTCGATTGTTCGTATAATGGGTTGTATGAACTTCCCAAAACACTTCATTGCTTGGATTCATGCCTGTATTTCCTCTGCAAATTTCTTTGTTATTATTAGTGGCTCTCCTATATGCTGCTTCAAGAGTGAAAAAGGCATTAGGCAAGGGGACCCTATGTCGACCTATATTTTCTTAATTGTCATGGAATGTCTAACTCAAAGCATGAATGAAGCTGTTCGCCAAGGAACTTATAAGCTCCATCCCAAATGCAAGGACCTGCAAATCTCTTCTCTTATGTTTACCGATGATCTGATTTTATTCTGCAAACCTGATCATGGTACAATTAAAACTGTCCTAGAAGTGTTACATCACTTTTATGAAACCACCAGTCTTAAGGTTAATCTATCTAAATCTAAAATTATGTTAATAGGTACTAATGCCAACTATTACAACAATATTCTTGCTATGACTGGTTTAAATCATAATGCTAATCCCATCTCTTACTTTGGGATTCCCCTAGTTATGTCCAGAATCACTACGCGGCAATGCCTCTACTGTATGACAAAATCACACAGAAATTGGAGAGTTGGACTAACCAGTTTCTAAGTCAGGCGGTTCGACTAACACTCATCAAGTTAGTCGTAGTCTCGATGTCAATTTACTAGGCGAGGACATTTATCATGCCTCATAAGCTAGTGAAAATGATTAGAACAACCATTATGCGATTATTTTGGACTAGAAAAACTTTGGGTAGGTACCATTCGCCAGTTGCTTTCTCCTTTATTGAAAAATCTATTACCAAAGGTGGACTAGGCATTCGTAACCTCCTCATATGGAACAAGGCAGCCTTTATTAGGCATCTGGACAACCACCTAAACGACGTGGATATCATCTGGGTCAGGTGATCGAAGAAACATGTTATTCATGGAAAAAATATTTGGAGTATGAGAGTGTCGCAAAATATAAGTTGGACTTGGCGATGTATATTTAATCTTAGACCACTGTGAAGTTAGTTAGTTTTGGAATGATCCCTAGTGTGCCTATGGTTGCATATTAAGCAACATGCTTACTATTAGTGAAAAAATAGTACTTGCATCATTTGCAGTGCTTCGGTGCTTGACATACTTCATCATGGGCATCTTATTCTGCCTATAATTCTAACCAGAGGGTTCATCACCTTTGGATTCATCTTCACAGTCTTACAATCCCTATCTATCAGCAATACAAAGTATTCTGGCAAGGGTCATGAACAGGGTTTCGAATTCGTTGTGTATATAATGCCATCTCAAATGATGGTTTGAATCCTAAATGCTTATGGGGAAAAAAGAATTTAGAGATGTGATAACCCGGCAAGAGAGAATTTGTTCTTCTAGAAAATAATTAGTAAAGCCCTAGTCACAAAAGATAAGCTTATTGAAAGAGGAATCGCAATTTACGTAGCATGTGTCTTTTGTGGTATGCCTGAAACTGTTGTGCACTTGTATTTCAGCAGTGCTCCGATTCATACACTTTGGTGTTCTACAATGGTGAGAGTTGGTCGATCAGATGTTGACGTTGATCACATAAGGGAATGGGAGAAGCTTCAAGATCTCACTGCTACGAAAACAGATAGAGCAAGACTACTTCTCTTTATTATTAAAAAAATTTCGTTTGGTTTGGCTCGAAAGAAATATCCATATTTTTAACCCTACTAGAGGTAAAATGATCAACGACATGGATGCCTTCATTAAACATGAGATCAGGATCGGCCTTTGCACCTGCCTTTTTGCCAGGGATTTTTGGTGGTCTCTAATTGTCTCCGAAATTTCATTTTCTCTTTTTCACTCCTTTTTGTTTTATTTCCTTTGTTGTTTTGTTTTCTTGTTTTTGTCTCACCATGTTTCCCTATCATCTTTGAGCTAGCTTGTTAGCTTCTAGTTCCCTTTGTTTGTACTTCTTTGGCGGTTCATAAAATGGTAGGGGTCCATTCAACCCATCGGCTTTGCCAAAAAAATTTCTTAAAACTTCAATATATATGCCTCAAATCTCATTTTAAAAAATGAATGTTTTACTTATAACACGATTTCAAGGTTCCCATATGTACACATGTATGTATTAAATCTGTTTTAAATTTAATGTGCTCAACGCTTACAACAACTATTATCAATATAAATAAAATTTGGAAACATTAAAAATTTGCACACATTTATGAAAATCGAAAATATGTTATCCAACGTGAAATGTGTAAATGTGTAAATAAATATTTGCAGAACATTTAAACAATTTTGTATCAATCTCAAGTATGTAAAACTTAGAACAAGGCCATAAACAAAATTAAGTTTTTTTATTTGGTTTAAAATTTTACATATTAACATATATAAACAAAATTAATGGTCGAAAATAATTACATTCATATGGTTCAACTTTTATTTTAAACAACTGCACTTTCATATTTTTAGGACTTTTAATTAATTGTTAATCATATTATTAGTACAAGATTATAAAAAGGCAATTAGATATATGTATAATTGGTGATAATGAACATATAAAAATGTAAATAAAATAGAACAATTGAACCTGAATAGTCTTGTTGTTTTTAACACCTTGATTTGACATTTCTCCTCAGGTCTCAAGTGGATGTTAGAACCTCTATTGTTGGATTTTAATGACAGCAGCCATACAATTATGCCAAAGAATCTTTAAGCCGGTTTGCAGGTACATGAGTATCAAAAAAAGACAAAAAACTAAGTTCAACATGAAGATACACAGTACAAAAGAGGATAAAAGTATGTATACGGAGGTACAAGAAGAGATATACACGATTGAGACAAGATGAAGTTGACAAACAAAGTATTATTAGTCTCAGAGTGTTATGTCTAGAGTTTACAGATGTTAAAATCTTCTCAAAGTAGTATACACACATATACGTACACATTTGAAACATTTTATAAAAGAAATAAAATGTTTTTTTTAAATAACAATAACAATAATAATATATGAAGCAAGATTCGAATTCGGGTAATTGGTGAGATTATATTTTAAATGAAAAATCAAGTTTTCAAAAATGCATGGAGCAAGACTCAAACCCAGGTCAATAGTTTAGAAAGCAAGTGCTCCAACCAAATGAGCTAAGGCAATTTTTATTCATAAATATAATTCAGCCGACTGAACAAGATCATTCAGTCGACTGAATTCGGTGCATATGCACAACTTTATTTGAATATTCAGTCGACTGAATCATACATTTCAGACGACTAAATTACATGTTTTTTCTTATTGGTTGCTTGCTGCATCAATTTTCAATCTATTCAGTCGGTTGAATCATTCGACTCAGTCGGCAGAATGTTCGTAATGGCTATATTTTGAAGAGACACTTAATTTCAGCAAAGAGATACACCCTTGATTCAAGAGTTGCTTCCATACTCTTTCATGGCGACCTTTCATGAACAATTGCAACTCTTAAACAATATATATAGTCATGAAATCAATTGTTTTAATGACTTAATTCTCTGATTCTATTCGAATATTCTTGCTATCTAAAATTCTGCCATTTGCTTTCATAAACGTGTTCTAATCACTCGCACAATCAAGTACAATTTATTTGTGATTAAAATTACTTTCAATCTTCACGAACTACACTATACACCACAAAGGAGAAAATTATAGGAAGGGTGTACTCGAAAGACTTATCCGTGCTATCTATAGAGCACAATCAATCAAGAAAACTTACTGTATTTTAGAAGACCATTTCGGTTTCTCAGTGTTAGAGGTCCTATTAGGTTGTCTAGGCGATAGAAGTCCTATTAGATTGCTCATGCGGTGTAATACATGTTCCTTCGGGTTAAGTGAGGGGTGATAGTAGAATTCCAAAAGAGGTTTGGGACTGGACGTAGAATAGGAGTTCGAACCAGTATAAAAATCCTTGGTGTCATTTACTTTACCATTTAATTTTTGTATTCATATTCCACATTAATAAATAACTTTGATTATATTCCATATTGCGATCCATAGCATCACTTTCATTAGATATCAGATCCTGGAATTCTGTCGATTGTCACAACAACATAGAATAATCATTAGAAAAAGATCCAATCGACATACAATAAGCAAAATCCCTATCAAAGCCACCAATGAGGACTACAAAAAGGTACTTCTGATTTACAAATTCCCGTAAAAGATAATAACGAATCAGTTAGTATAAGCAATAAGATCTAAAAGCTTAATTTATTATTGTAGAAAAGATGAAATCTGTCGAACTTGAAAAATGAGAAACTGAAAAGTGAGAAATTAAATTTAGAAAATCAACTTGGTGTTTTAAAAAATAATTTTACAACTGTTAAAGATTCTAGATGAACCAAAAACCTTATTTTAAAAAGGGAGAAAAAATTTCAAAGGAAATTTTTGATTTCAAAAGACAAAATGATTTATTACAGTCCTCTTTAAATAATTCAGAATCTTAAAATTTTCTTCCCAAAAATGAGACCTATATGTTAAAAAACGAGAATTTTGAACTAAATGAGAAGATTGATATTTTAAAATAATATTTTTTTGAAAATAATAATTGCGACTTTAAAACTAAATTTGAAAAACGTAAAAATGAATTTGTAAAAGTTTAATAAAGGTCAAAATTATTTAAACATGATTTATCTAGTTTTAGACCTTTACATGATAAATGTGGTTTAGGATATAATAAAACTGATCGTAGAAATAGCACTAGATACGCTTTCATGTATATAAAAATGTTAGTGCTAGTACAAGATTTCGAGAAAAGTCTAAATCCAATTTTTATAGAAATTAAAATACTTCTATGACCAATAATGTTTATAATATCTCTAGAAGTACAAAATCATTAATGGGAAATATGAATAAAAATTATCTAAGAATTTGGGTTCCTGTTAATTAGAAAAATACATTGATGATTATTTTGATATGGTAGTTAATAATGAAAATTATATTTATAAAGATTCAAACACACCCAAATGGGTATGGTTTAAGACCTAACTCCGCTGGACCCTAACTGTAACAACCCTGAATTTTGTGATTTATTTTAATTGTTTATTTTGATTAATATTTATTAAAATTAATAAAAAAAATTATTATAATAATATTTTTTTATTTTTTTGTGAATTATAATTTCGAAGTTGAATAAATAGGATATTTTCAAAAAATGTGGATTTTGGTCAAATTGGTCAAACTTTGACTTTTAAATTTAAAATTTAAAATTTTGAAATTTTGAATTTTATCTTTTATTATGAAGATAGATTAAATTTTAAGAATACTACTTTTCGTTTCGTTGAAATCCAATTTATATTGTGAAAGTTATACTTTTTACAATATTGGATGTAAAGTGATTTATTTGACAATATTGTATATTTAACTTATAAATAATATTTTATTTGTTATATCTTACTCCAATTTGTATATATATGTTATGTTATATTTGTCATTTAAATATTTTTAAAGTGATGTTAAATTTTTCCAAAGCTTATTGAATTTATTTCTAATTTTTAACGCCTAGTTTGCAATTTTAAGCCATTTTCTTACTTTAAATTCTATTTAATTAAAATTTAATTATTTATTTTATATATTTATTTTCATTTCTGAGTTGTTATCTTTATTTTTAGTTTTATATGTATTTATAGATTACCAAAATAAATAAAAGGAAATTTGAAAAGTTTATGTCTCTTTGGTTGCTTAAGACCCTTTGTTTTCCCGTCTCTTCATTTTCCAACCTCTTGTATTCAATTGCTTTGGCCGACTTCCACATTTCTTTCAGCTAATTATTTTTCCTCTCATTCACGTACACAAATCTTTCTCAAGTCAAAAAAAAAAATAGCCGGCCTCCATTGCTTGAAATTTTTTGGTAAAAACTCTTTTCCTTTTTCATGTTTTCTCTTGTTTTCATATTAATTTTGCACTTGTCTTCATCCCTATATGGCTCGGCTCCTCTCTCCTCCACCATCTTGGTCACCTCCACCACCATCCCCTCTGACCAACATCACCTCCTGCCCCTTCCCATGCCATAGCCGAGCCCCTATGTGATGAAGAACCACCTTAAAATGAAGCAACATCACCTACATATGTACAAGCCGAGCACTTAGGTCTAGAATCACCTCTCTGAACCACCTAGGCCGACCTAACACACCTCTGCACACCCTCACCTGATCATACCTGAAGTGGCTGTGCCCTCCATAGCCTTGGTCGATCCCAAAGTTGGATAGAAACCCTTGCTTTTGCCTTTAAACATTAGCCTCTTGCCTCACAAACCTTTGCACCACTTTCTCTAGGATAGGCCAACCCCTATAGGTCCACAACCAGACCTTAGAGCAAGCTTTAGTTGTGTATTTTATAGTCATGGCTGAGCCTATGCTTGATGAAGGCAAGTGCAGTTGGTTTGGATTTGTTTTGTGCTTGAATTTATAAGTTGTTTAAAAGTATGTGTAGTGTTTACTAATGTATATTTGAATTGTTTTGTCTCATGTATTCAAGGCATTTAGTCTTGTCTCTCTCACACTCAAATCATTATCGTGCTCTCATGCTTTTAAGGATCTCTATTGGGTGTAGTTGTTTGCCATCTCCAGCTTAAACAGGTGAGTTATTCTCACCAGACAATATGTACATATATAACTAGTAAATTGACCCCTTTTGAATCTGTAAAATGCATTATCATGTTACACCTGCTATATTATGATTATATGATCTTCACCCATGCTTAAACACCTATTATAAATCTGTTACTGTTATATTATGTTGTCATGTTATTTTTATCAGTTTATCACACTGCAAGTTCCTTTTAGATTAGAATCACTATGGGTTGAAATGATACATACCCGAACGGACTTTAGAATAGGAGAAAATCGTATGGGCTGGAATGATAGGCCTGGATGATTTTCAATTATTTTCATTTACTTGGGATTGCGGGTTTGAAACAATCAAACCCGGGTTTTCTTTGTAAATTACGGGTGAAATGATATATTACCCGTATCACTTTACCTAGGCTAGAAAATGAAATACAGACCCGTTGTTAAAATATGTTTTTCTAGAATTTTTAAAATATTTTAGAAATGTAAATATTATAATATTTTGATTTAAAAGTAATAAAAAATGATTTTTGTAAAGCATTATTGATTTTTTGAAAATTTATAAGTGAAATAAATTATGGAAAGGTTAGAAAATTTGAATGTAAGTTTTTTTGGAAATTTTGATTTAATTATGAATGGAAATTAAATTGAATATGAAAATATGATAAATTTATGATAATTTGGATTTAAGTGAATTTAAATGATTTTTATATTATATTAATAATTTTTGAATAAAGTTAAAATGTGAAATGAATGAATATTTAAGTTGAAATTTTGAAATATAACTAAAATTGGGAATTTGGCTTAAAAGTGAATTATAAGTTAAGTAAATAAAAATAAAATTAAGTTATGTTTGAAATTTTAAACTTAAGTGTTAAATTGAAATTTAATTTAATGAATATAAAATTGGAATGTTGGAATTTAATAAGTGAATTATTAGTAAATCTTGATTTTTGAATGGAAATTTAACTTTATAAAATCATGAATTTAATGAAAATTAAATAATGATTATAAAAGTGAAATTATGTGATTTTATAAGTTAAAAATGATTTAAATAAAAATATAATTGTTTGTGAAATTATATTGAATATTTGAAGTTAATTAACTGCATTTTTGAAATGTTATTAATTCTAATGTAAATGATATTACAGCATTTGTAAATGCTATAGTTGATAATAATGAACAATGGCTTAATTTAATTAATGGCTATTATAGAATTTTTTGTAAGTGCTATGATTGTTGAATTTAACTAAGTTTT
Organism: Allium cepa; assembly: GCA_030765085.1. NCBI lineage: Eukaryota > Viridiplantae > Streptophyta > Magnoliopsida > Asparagales > Amaryllidaceae > Allium > Allium cepa. Next base: position 98,569,728 of record CM060934.1, read on the forward strand.
CTTTGAAACTAATGTAACCATATTACAGCATTTTTGAATGCTGTCTTTTGTTAAATTGAAGTGTTTTAAAAAGTAACTTTCCGTAGCATTTTTCTAAATGCTGCGAAAGTTGAATTTTCATTGTTTTAGTAAATTTAAGTGAATAAATGAATTTTGAAAGATAAAATTTTTGGAAATTTAATAATTTAGTTAATAAATATAATACCTTCATTTCATGATTTAAAATGAAGTAATTTGTTTTGAAATGTAAACTATTTTGAAATTTTAACCACGAGATGTATTTGAATTATTGTTTAACTGATTCTTAAAGGATGGGTGGTCCCAAGCATCCTTTAAGTTATTGTACATTTCTATTACAGTTCACTTGAGTTGGTTTACATTATATAAGTATATATGTCCTGACTCGAGTGTTTTGTGTTTTACTTTATGCTCGGGTCATCCTGAGTATTCACAGCTTTGGATTCTCTTTCTGGAGCTGGTCTTTGCTGGAATTTCTGCTTATCTACATTTATATCTATTTCTGTTTCAACTGTTCTAGTTTATCTCATGTATTAGTGAACTTCTATGTATTTGGGATTTCTATTATGTTGTTTTCAGACTGTATTTATGTATTTGGTTTGAGACTCTGTTGTAGTAGCTTCATGAACTACTGTGGTATTTAAATTTTCCGCTGCGAGCTATTATGATATTTCTATGTCTGTGATTCGATGATTTGTATTTCAATTGCTCCAAATTTATTTACAACACGGTATTTTGAGCAATTCAAGTACGCCATATGTGGATGCGAATGGCTGAAAATATCGGATTGTTACACTAACATAGTAAGTGGATACCAAAAATGATTAATATTTATTGCAGGCACTCGAAGAAAAAAAGGATATATTTTGGAATTTTAAAGTATGTTTCATACATTTGATAGACTTACATGCTTACAATGAAATACGGACTTCAGCAAATACGGTAAAATCTTATTTATTTTCTCCATAATTTATATTAGGTTCATCCTACTATTTGCAAGATATTTTATAAAATTTATTATATTACCTCATTCTATTTGGTAATGACAAAGGGGGAGAAATTCATATGCATATTGATAGAAAGAGATATTATACTTAGGGGGAGCTTTAAACATATTAATATTATTTTATATACAACGAGTATTTTTAAAATTGTATAGTTGTCATCATCAAAGAGGGGGAGAATGTTAAAACCTCTATTATTGGATTTTAGTGATAACAACTATACAATTATGCCAAAGAACCTCTAAGCTAACTTATAGGTACATGACTATCAAAAAGAAACAAACATATAAGTTTAACATGAAGATACACAGTACAAAAGAGGATAAAAGTATGTGTATGGAGATACAAGAAGAGATATACATGATAGAGACAAGACGAACATGACAAACAAAGTATTATTAGTCATAGTGTCATGTCTAGAGTTTAAAGATGTTAAAATCTTCTCAAAGTGGTATACACACATATACATATACATTCAAACATTTTGTAAAGGCAATAAAAAAATTTCTATAATAATAATAATATATGAAGCAAAAGCATTAAAAGTTTTTTTTTAAATAATAATAATAATAACAATAATATATGAAGCAAGATTGGAATTCGGATCTTTTGTGAGATCATATTTTAAATGAAAAATCAAGTTTTCAAAATGCAAGAAGCAAGACTCGAACCCGGGTCTCGAGTTTAAAATGCAAGTGCTCGAACCAAATGACCTAAGGCAATTTTTATTCATCAACAGAATTCAGCTGACTGAACAAGGTCATTCAGTCGATTGAATTTTGTGCATATGCACAACTTTATTTGAATATTCAGTCGACTAAATCATACATCTCAATCGACTGAATTACATGTTTTATCCTGTTTTCTTGCTACATCGATTTTCAATCGATTCAGTCGGCTGACTCTTTTCACTTAGTCGGCTGACTCTTCATAACGACTATATTTTGAAGAGACACTTCATTTCAGCAAAGAGATACAACCCTTGATTCAAGAGTTGCTTCCGTATTCTTTCATGGCGATCTTTCATGAACAGTTGCAACTCTTAAACACTATATATAACCTTGATATCAATTGTTCTAACAACTTAAGTCTCTGATTCTATTCTAATATTTTTGCTATCTAAAATTCTGCCATTTGCTTTCATAAACGTGTTCTAATCGGTCGCACATTCAAGCATAATTTATTGTGATTAAAATTACTTCTAATCTTCATGAACTACACTATATACCACAATGGAGAAGGTTATAGGAAGAGTGTACTCTAAAGACTTATCCATGCTATCTACAAGCACAACCAGTCAAGAAACTTACTGTATTGTAGAAGTCTTGTTCGGTGAAGTCCTATTTGGCTATCTATGTGGTAGAAGTCCTTTTCGGTTGCATAGGCGGTGTAATACCTAATCCTCCGAGTTAAGTGGGGGTTGATAGTAGAATTCCAGAAGGAGATGTGACTGGACGTAGAATGGGAGTTCGAACCAATTAAAAAATTCCTGGGTCATTTACTTTACCGTTTACTTTTTATATTCATATTCTGCAATAATAGATAACTTAGGTTATATTCCATATTATGATCCATAGCATCAATTTCATTTGGTATCAGAGCTTAGAATTCTATTGAACGTCACAACATCGTAGAATTATGGCTAGAAAAAGATCCAACCGAAAAACAACAAGCAAAATCCCTGTCAAAGCCACCCATGAGGACTACAAAAGGGTACTTTCTGATTTACAAATTCCAATAAAGATAATAATGAATTAGTAGGTATAAGCGATAAGATCTCAAAGCTTAATTTTATTATTTTAGAAAAGATGAAATCTGTCGAACTTGAAATGGGAAATTGAAAAGCAAGAAATTAAATTTAGAAAATCAACTGGGCATTTAAAAAATAAAGTTATAATTTTTGAAGATTTTCCAAATGAACAAAACACCTTAATTGAAAAAGAGAGAAAAAATTTCAAAAGAAATTTTTGATTTGAAAAGCCAAAATGATTTATTACAATCCTGTTTTGTGACGACTTGGAATTTTTAGGCATTTGAAATTGGAATATTTAATTGATTTTAGATATTCAAAAGTTAGTTTATAATTTAAATTTCAAATATCACCATTATTTGGAAATTTAATTATTGAATTTAATTATCGGAAATTGGGTAAGACGTTGAATCTGGAATTTTAAGTCTGTTAAAAATAATTTAAAGGCTTGTAAAATTTATATTGATAATACTGAAGATAGTTAAAGTGTTGGAATTGAATTTGGAATGTTTTGTTAAGTTTTAAAATTTTATCGTTTAAATCGATATTTAAAAATAGCTTTCTGAGGCACTGTCTCAGAATTGGACGAAACCAGTTCCCTTTGATCCGTAATATTATACTATTATCGGATTTCAATTTTCGTAGTGATTGGAGTTGTTGTGTGCTTGTACGATAAGTAATCGCGTTGAAAATTAAATCGAAATTTAATATAATAACTAGATTCAAAAAAAAGGGCTATCTTCTCCTTACGGTCTAGTTGGGTCTCGGAACCTTTTCCATTGCGTTCGAAATAGGAGCATAACATTATAAACGCTTAGCGGAGCGCCTCAATAGGAGATCAAAGTTTTAAGCTGCTTAAACGAGATATTTTCAATATTAAAATTTATATTATTCAAGTCAGAAATCAAGTCCAACCGCCTTCCATCTTTTCAAAACGTAAATTGTCTTCTCATGCAAGGCAATTCAATTCGTTTTCTCCTTTATAAAGTCAATCTCTCCTCCTCCTCTTGTTTAAACAGCCGAAAGAAAAACAAAAAAAATAAACAACAATTCTAAATCGAAAAAGGGGCGGCCTTTGGTAATAATCGCGAAGTATCAATTTGAAACTAAAAGCTTCGTTCCTAAAATTAGATCATCGCATACTTCGTCTTCACGAAATCGATTCAAGTCAAAAAACAATGGAGGTCGGCGATGCGGGGGCTTCACGAGTACGAAAGGGATTTCGATCTGGAATCTCGAGGTGAGGCGCGAGGGGTTTGTCGACCTGGTGTTTGGCCACGTGGAGACGAGGCCGCGAAAAGGATGAGCTCGGCTAGGGTTAAGGCGAATGCGTGAGGGCTAGGGCGAAGTCTTGGTGGCGAACGAAGTGGGATAGCCTGAGTTCGTTTTCCAGTAAGGTCTATGGTTCAACTTAAATTTAACATATACTATAGAAATAATTCGGGTTTTAATTTAATAGGTATATATATATAACTCGGCAATTTATTTTTCAATAAGGTGAAACAATCCTGTTTTTTCTAAATATATATAATAAAATAAATAAATAAATAAATATTCATACATGGTTCAAGTTAAGATTGGCAGTTTTCAATATAAATATACATTTATTTGGAAAACAGGAAATTTTAAATAATATTTATGCATGTTTTTACTTATTGTAGGAAAAATATAATAATAAATTTTTTATTTAGGCAAATTAGATCTAAAGCAGTTGTTTAATTAAATAGATATGATTTTGGGAAAAGGAAGAAAAAGAAAAACGAATTTTGAAATGATTGGAAATTTATATAAAATTTGATTTTTAAAATCGATATAGATTATTTCTATAAGTATACATGAGTTTCAAAATGAGAAAAAAATAAAATAAAATAAATAAACTTATACACATTTGATCTACTTGTTTGATTTTAAAATAAAATATATTATGGAGGTAGATTTGTTTAATAAACTTATTTAATTATTTTGGTTGCTAAAAATATTTTATTTAAAAGGAAAATTTGTTTAAAATCAAATTATTAGCTTAAAACCCAAATTCTTAGTTAATTAAATTAGTAGATGGAAATTTAATTGTTTAATTGATTCGAATATTGATAAAAATTATAAATGTTTATACAAGGTTATAACCCAGGAAACCAAGTTGAATTGAAGTGGGTTGCAAATGAAAATCAAAGGTGAGTTAATCTCACTCATCTGGTTGATATTTAAATTTAATAGTTAAATTTAAATAATCGATTGAATGATTGAATTGTTTGGATGTGCTATGCTATAGTATATAATATATCTTGGAATGATTGATTTCCCGCATTATATAGTGGATGAGACCCTATTCCGGCATAATAGCGGATGATATTTTATTTAAAACCCGTATACCGCGATATTCCACCTCGAAGTGGAATTGGTATTTTATGTTGTGCTAACATATGTGGATGCAGGGAAACAGGTTAGAGGGATCCAACTGGATTCCTCAAAATTATTTATATTATTTAATATTCTTTGTTATGAATATTCAATATTCTGTAATGAATATTATTGATAATTAGATATTGAATGTTATGGTTTACTTGAATATATTTCGGTACGCTGAGTTATCAAAATATATAGAATTGGATTTTTGAAAATAAAGGAAGAGAATTTGTAAGTGAAATAATTATAGAGACTTTAAACAAATTAAGAATGAACTGGATAAGAATAAATGTGATTTTAAAATTCTAATAAATAAATTCCGTATATGAAATGTGAATTTTGAATAAACAAGAAAATAATGAATTTTAAACTTCCGCGTTATTATTTAAAAGAATAAAGCATTTATTTTAAATTTAAGATTTAAATTATTGGAAAGAATAAAGAAGAAATTTGGAACATCTGAAATTGGTATGTTTCAGTTAAAAGATTTAAAATCAAAACGAAAGAAAAATAAATGAATAAAGTCTACAAATTAATGCATTTTGAAATGAATTGAGTAAGAAAAGAAATTTATTTCAAATGGGGTAAATTGGAAATCAATTTGGAAAATTGATTTAAGTGATTGAAATTGGAAATTCTCCCTGGATAACCAAGTACGTTTTCAAAGTAAATTTTTAAATATAAGTTAAAAGTTTTAAAGTTGTTTTAAAAAGCAAGTTTTAGAAAATTTATTATTTCTAAAATATTTAATTTCTAAAGTAAGTATTCTTTTAATCTATTATGGTAGTAATTATTTAAAAGTGACTTGGTATTTGTTTTAAAAGAGAAAATCTAGTTTTATATTTTATAAAAGTAACCTCATTTTAAATATTCCTAAAGTATATATTTTTAATAAAATATTGAAATTTAAGTGTTTGTACTTGGTGATTTCAGTGGAAATAGAAAATATTTGGGAAAGTTTATTCTATAAAAGGAAGGTAATTCGAAACTGATTTCAAAAGGGTTGAAAGTGGAATTATATCTTGCAAAGATATTTTGAGAATAATAAATAATTTGGAGAAATTATTTATGTTGATGGATGTTGTGAATATTAATTGATAGTTAAATCACCGACTACCAATATCGGTCAATGCGCTGATCGTTTCGAAGAGACTGTCGAGATTAATTTCTCGAAAACCACTTCGATCTGGTTTGTACGTTTTCGTGGGAAAAACGAGTTTAGAGTCGAAGATGGTGCAGTGAAGTGCAAGGGCTAGTCGCTATAGGATATTTCCAAAATGGATGTAGTAGGAAGAGTGCCTTCAGTTCCGTTCGAACCCGGGACGGACTTGTATGGATGAATGCTTTCGGAACATCGTCAGGTGGACGATGGGCATTCTAAGTAAAAAGATCTAAAAGGTAACTCTTAGCCTCAAGCCTCATCAACCAGGAATGACTGAAAATCAGGGGTTATGCAGCAAGGCTAGATGGGTAGCACCCACTTCAGGGTGATGTCATCCCTGTCTGGATGCCCCTTTTTATTTCGGCTTAGTGGTGCAGTTGTTGATCACAACCGTGGGGTGATCTTACTCGGGATTATCCAGTAAGAGGTAGCCCCGGTCTTGTGTTGCAGGGGGGTAGGGAGTGATTCTCGGTACTGTGATCTAGGCCACATACCGTGACAGGTGTTACCCCAGTGCCTAGTCATTAGTTGGAAATCCATTCTCCCTATGCGCCTTGTGCGAGTTTTGTTTGTATTACCCACTTTGTGGCTAGTAGCTGGAATTTAATAGATGTAATAATTTCGGCTATTTTAATAAGTATTTGTATATAGACCCTATTATAATATGAGAGGATTTTAATACAAAACTGTTTTAGCTATCGTAAGGTAAAAACCCGACATGTTTATTTGTGGCGTGGTCTTACGAGATGCTTTTGTTTTCAAAAGAATTTTTGAAACTTTAATAATCAATTTGAGTGTGATTTCTCACGCTGGTATTGCAGACTGACTCGGGTGTTATTTAACTATAATGCTCGGGTCAGACTGAGTATTATAGAATACATGATATGATGCTGTGGAGCTCAGGAGACGAGCTGGATAGCGATACGTACTTCCGTACTTGCTATTATTATTCCGCTATGTATCCAGTTGTATGTATTGATGTTGTTGAAATCTGATGACGTACTCTGATGATGTATGTACAAACAGATATAGTATTTGTTTTTGTGTAAATATCATTGAATATCTATTATATTTTATTCCGCTGCGATGGTTAGATTCTGACATGTTTTCTATTTTCTTCTTCTACCTCTTCTTCTTTAACCCTAATGGTTCTATTTATGTTCAACTTGAGTTGATTGATGTAGGATAGTGTTGACTCAAGGGGTACGGATTTGTAGACCGTTATAGTTGGTATCAGAGCTTTGGTTGGTGATAACCTTGGCTCTGGGCGGGATTACTCATTTAAAATAGAGTCTATTGTACTCTAGAATGAGTTTGAGCATATTAATAGGTATGAGCGCGTATTTTTTAATGAATATAAATTGTTTTAATATCATTTTGACTTATTGGTTGAGTGGAATATGAATTCTGATCGAGTTGGTTGGCCGCTATTCGAGAAGAGTTTATAAACACCCGACGCGATAAATTGACACGGTATTGTTTTAAATGTGGGTGAATGAGATAATTTTACCCAAAAAAATATATTTTGATATAAAAGAAAAGTTTTTGTAAACTATTTTAGCTAATATATGGTTGCTTGGATGTTAGGAATGATAATATTAAATATTATCATTATTGTGTGGAAATTTAACTAGAAATTGAAAATATAACCAAAGGTTAAGGAAATAAATTCAATTATAAAATGAAATTTATAAATGTGAATTATAAATGTGATTTATAAATTGAAATATGATCAAATGAGAATTTGTATGAGCATAAATTACACAAATGGATTATAATTAAAATTTGATTTAAGACAGAAATTGAAATTTTAAAATCCCGGAGATTTTGGAAGAGTTTTTCCAAGTGTTTTGAAGATAAAAAATAGCATTATTATTTTGAAAGTATTTCTAAAAGGAAATTGTTTCAAATAAATTTTGGGAAGGGATATAGCATTGAACTCACTTCAGTCGCTTGAAAATAATCCTGGTGATGACTGCGCAGCGTCATCGGTATTCATTTTCGAGTTTCTAAGTGACGGATTGCTGCCAAATTGATTTGTTCAGAAGAACCAGTTGTTTTTGAAATTTCAAAGGAAACTTGTTAGGTATAAAAACCAGGATTGGTTTAAACTTTTGAGAAATGTGATTTTGAGATGTTGAAGATTTCAAAGTGATTTGAAAACCAAAAGCCGGATGTTTAAAAATCTTGATGAAGGAAATTAAATCAAGTTAAATTAAATAAATCTGAGTTAATATAGAATTGAATTGGAATAAAAATGCAATTGAGTTATTGAATGGAATTAGATTCTTACTTGAATGAATGGAAGTAAGTTGGATAAGAAATAAGTTGGAATAAATGAATTGGAATAACTTATAAAAGAATTAAAAATCCATGGAATAAAAAAATATGCTTGGAATTTAAATAAGTGTAAAACTCAAGTTAAAAATAAAAGATGAATATATTCAAGCTTAGGATGAATGGAAATGTATGGAATAATAAGTTGTGACTTATAAAATTGGAAAAAAGGAATACAAAATCAAAAATAAATATTGTTTGATGTTTTGGAAAATGAAACGAAAATCCAAACTTGAATTATAAATAAATTGAACTTAAGAAAATTTAATGAAGTGATTTTTGAGATTAAAAATCAAGTGTTGAACTATAAATAGGGGAGAACTAATTAGATAATAAATTAGTTAATGAAATATGTAAATGGAACCTAATGTAGTTAAATAGAAGCTGAATTGTGAGTTAATGATGAAGTTTGGAAATAAAACTCAAGTTATAAATCAAATTCGACTTGAATTTTTAGTGAAGTAAATGTAATTGAATTGTGAGTTCATAAAATTGGGTGGTAAATTGAAAACGGATAGTGGAATCAGAACTTGAGTTATTAATTGGAATTTGACTTGAGGTGTAACAAATTAAATATAATTGGAAATGTATCGAATAAAAATGAAATTGGGTTAAAATAATGATGGTTTGAATTGCAAATAAAATCCAAATAAGTAGAAATACATTGGAAATGACCTTGTTATTAATAAAATAATTTCGGATGAATTGAGTATGGAAATTAAAATTCATAATGATTTAGTGAATAAACTAATTATATTAAATAAATAAATGGATGGAATTTGATTAAATAAGAATCAAATGGAAGATAGAAATAGAACTTGTTGTAAAAAGAAATGGAGGTTGGTCAAATGGAAATGAACTTAGGTTATTAACTTAAGTAAGTGTTGAATGAAAGCTGAACTCAAATAGAAGCGTGGTTTAAATAAGTTGGGAAATATTTATTGAATGAATTAGCTCGGATTGTTTTCGAGCTAAATAAAATAGTATAGAATAAAAAAATATGGATATGAAAGGAAAATGGTTCAAGCTTAATAAAATGGTCTCTAATGAAATGAAGGCAAATATGGAATGAAACGTAAATGAATGGATCGTGAATAAAATTGAAAAGGAATAACATTTAAATAGAATGTGTCGAGCTAAATAAAATGGATGTAAATGAATTAAAATAGAAGGAATTAAATAATAAATTGAGTTGGAATCAATTTAAAATGGTTATAAGCTTAAGTAATTATTTATTCACATGAATATTGTCGAATTGCATAAGAAAATGGGTTGTTCGATGTAAATGAGATTAGATAAAATCCTATGAGTTATTAGAAGTGAAATAGGATAATTTTGAAATCAGTTGGAATGAATATGAGTTTGTTTTGCTTAGAATGAATTAAATATAAGCGAGTAAGTTGTAAATCACTTAAATTGAATAAAAATGGTATATGAATTAATTGAAAACAGTTGAATTAGTATTAAAACTATGTAAATTGCTTACGTAAAGTGTTTAATGTGCATTGCTGTTGGAATTTATGTGTTTAACTTTTGCAAATAAGTGAAATGTTGTTAAACTTCATATATATGGCACTTACATGTTTTGGTTGAGTAAGTACAGGTTCAGGGAAGTCGTTGGGCTGGATTTGATTGCGCTAACTGCTAATTAAATAAGCTGCTTGCTCAAAAATGCTAAATAAAGGTACGCCTACGCAATAAAGATAGGAAATATGAACTGTTTTTGTTTTTTCGACTGTGTGGATCGATATATATATATATATATATATATATATATATATATATATATATATATATATATATATATATCTTGTCAGATTTCAAAAGCTCCTCTGTACAAAGGAGACTGTCAAAAATTTTCGGAAATTTTGGGAGTTAGAAATTTTTTGAAAAATTTTTGTTAGCGACAAAACGATTTCGAATTGGAAATTGAAATAAATTAGTAAATAAAACTAATTTAAAATAATAATATGAATTAGTTATGAATGGAAGATGAAATTTTATATTCGGAATTAAGAATAAATTGAATTCATATGGAAATGGGAAAACTAAATTGAATAGAAGTAGATATAAACTAAAGTGGTAAAGTGAAAATAAATATAAGAAGCGTATAAAATACTTATACTGAACTTAAGAATAAATGATAAGATTCTTAAGTAATATGGGTGTCGGGGAAAATATATTGAATAAGCATTGGAGTGAAGATTTAATAAAATGTTTTGAAAATACTATGATTGGATATTATTGCTAAATAGAATATGCAGGTATTATAAAGGGAAAGGAAATTGGTTTTAATTTCAGATGATAAATTTGAATGGCCCGACCATAAGGTATGTGTTTAAATTTATGTATGAAATTTGATTGGTTTTTGATCTAGCCACTTGGCCTTTTGTTTTCTTTTGGAATTTGGATGCCTGTAGAGGCATGTTGTAGTTGCATCGAGCTAGCCGCGCAATGGAGACGCTGGAGAAATTTTTCGAAAATTTAGAGAGTTAGAAATTTTTTGAGAAAGTTTTGATAATTTAAATTTGGATTTAAATTTGAATAAATGAAGTAAATAATGTTGTTGGAAACTATGGAAGGTTTTCGGAAGTTGGTTGAAGTAATAGTGGGTCTTTAATAAAAGAATATGTTATGGTAAGTTGATAAAACTGTTTGATTTTGGAAAATAGTAATGGGTATTAGACCATTCTTCCTAACTAGTAACTTCGGGGATGAAATTCTTTTTAGGGGGGAGGAATGTGACGACCCGGAATTTTTAGGCATTTGAAATTGGAATATTTAATTGATTTTAGATATTTAAAAGTTAGTTTGTAACTTAAATTTCAAATATCACCGTTATTTGGAAATTTAATTATTGGAAATTGGGTAAGATGTTGAATCTGGAATTTTAAGCCTGTTAAAAATAATTTAAAGGCTTGTAAAATTTATATTGATAATACTGAAGATAGTAAAAGTGTTGGAATTGAATTTGGAATGTTTTGTTAAGTTTTAAAATTTTATCGTTTAAATCGATATTTAAAAATAGCCTTCCGAGGCACAATCTCGGAATTGGACGAAACCATTCCCTTGGATCCGTAATATTATACTATTATCGGATTTCAATTTTCATAGTGATTGGAGTTGTTGTGTGCTTGTACGATAAGTAATAGCGTTGCAAATTAAATCGAAATTTAATATAATAACTGGATTCAAAAAAAAGAGGGCTATCTTCTCCTTACGATCTAATTGGGACTCGGAACCTTTTCCATTGCATTCGAAATAGAAGCATAACATTATAAACGCTTAGCGGAGCGCCTCGATAGGAGATCAAATTTTAAGCTGCTTAAACGAGATATTTTCAGTATTAAATTTTATATTATTCAAGTCAGAAATCAAGTCCAGCCGCCTTCCATCTTTTCAAAACATAAATTGTCTTCTCACGCAAGGCAATTCAATTTGTTTTCTCCTTTACAAAATCAATCTCTCCTCCTCCTCTTGTTTAAACAGCCGAAAGGAAAAAAATAAACAACAATTCGAAATCGAAAAGGGGCGGCCTTTGGTAATAATCGTGAAGTATCAATTCGAAACTAAAAGCTTCGTTCCTAAAATTAGATCACCGCATACTTCGTCTTCACGAAATCGATTCGAGTCAGAAAACAATGGAGGTCGATGATGAGGGGGCTTCACGAGTACGAAAGGGATTTCGTTCTGGAATCTCAAGGCGAGGCACGAGGGGTTTGTCGACCTGGTGTTCGGCTACGTGGAGACGAGGCGGCGAAATGGATAAGCTCGGCTAGGGTTTAGGCGAATGCATGAGGGCTAGGGTAAAGTCTTGGTAGCGAACGAAGGGGGATAGCCTAAGTTCGTTTTCCAGTAAGGCATATGGTTCAACTTAAATTTAACATATACTATAGAAATAATTTGGGTCTTAATTTAATAGGTATATATATATAACTCAGCAATTTATTTTTCAATAAGGTGAAACAATCCTGTTTTTAAAAATATATATATATAATAAATAAATAAATATTCATACATGGTTCAAGTTAGGATAGGCAGTTTTCAATATATATATATATATATATATATATATATATATATATATATATATATATATATATATATATATGGAAAACAGGAAAGTTTAAATATATATATATATATGCATGTTTTTACTTACTACAGGAAAAATATAATAATAAAAATTTTATTTAGGCAAATTAGATTTAAAACAGTTGTTTAATTAAATAGATATGATTTTGGGAAAAGGAAGAAAAAGAAATAGGAATTTTGAAATGATTGGAAATTTATATAAAATTTGATTTTTAAAATCTATATAGATTATTTTTATAAGTATACATGAGTTTCAAAATGAGAAAAAAATAAAATAAAATAAAATAAATAAACTTATACACATTTGATCTACTTGTTTGATTTTAAAATAAAATATATTATGGAGGTAGATTTGTTTAATAAACTTATTTAATTATTTTGGTTGTTAAAAATATTTTATTTAAAAAGGAAAATTTGTTTAAAATCAAATTATTAGCTTAAAACCTAAATTCTTAGTTAATTAAGTTAGTAGATGGAAATTTAATTGTTTAATTGATTCGAATATTGATAAAAATTATAAATGTTAATACAAGGTTATAACCCAGGAAACCAAGTTGAATTGAAGTGGGTTGCAAACGAAAATCAAAGGTGAGTTAATCCTACTAATCTGGTTGATATTTAAATTTTAATACTTAAATTTAAATAATCGATTGAATGATTGAATTGTTTGGATGTGTTATACCATAGTATATAATATATCTTGGATGGTTGATTTCCCGCATTATATAGCGGATGAGACCCTATGCGCCGCATACTAGCGGATGATATTTTATTTAAAACCCATATACCGCGATATAGCACCTCGAAGTGGAATTGGTATTTTATGTTGTGCTAACATCTGTGGATGCAGGGAAATAGGTTGAAGGGATCCAACTGGATTCCTCAAAATTATTTATATTGTTTAATATTCTTTGTTATGAATATTCGATATTCTGTGATGAATATTATTGATAATTGGATATTGAATGTTATGGTTTACTTGAATATATTTCGGTACGCTGAGTTATCAAAATATATAGAATTGGGTTTTTGAAAATAAAGGAAGAGAATTTGTAAGTGAAATAATTATAGAGAATTTAAATAAATTAAGAATGAACTGGATAAGAATAAATGTGATTTTAAAATTCTAATAAATAAATTCCGTGTATGAAAAGTGAATTTTGAATAAACAGGAAAATAATGAATTTTAAACTTCCATGTTATTATTTAAAAGAATAAAACATTATTTTAAGTTTAAGATTTAAATTATTGAAAAGAATAAAGAAGAAATTTGGAACATCTGAAATTGGTATGTTTAAGTTAAAAGATTTAAAATCAAAACGAAAGAAAAATAAATGAATAAAGTCTACAAATTGATGGACTTTGAAATGAATTGAGTAAGAAAAGAAATTTATTTCAAATGGGGTAAATTGGAAATCAATTTGGAAAATTGATTTAAGTGATTGAAATTGGAAATTCTCCCTGGATAACCAAGTACGTTTTCAAAGTAAATTTTTAAATATAAGTTAAAAGTTTTAAAGTTGTTTTAAAAAGCAAGTTTTAGAAAATTTATTATTTCTAAAATATTTAATTTCTAAAGTAAGTATTCTTTTAATCTATTATGGTAGTAATTATTTAAAAGTGACTTGGTATTTGTTTTAAAAGAGAAAATCTAGTTTTATATTTTATAAAAGTAACCTCATTTTAAATATTCCTAAAGTATATATTTTTAATAAAATATTGAAGTAGTTTTTAATTTAAATATTTTAAAGTATATTTTCTAATAAAGTGTTTTTAAAACTGTTCTGAAATCTAAGTGTTTGTACTTGGTGATTTCGGTGGAAATAAAAAATATTTGGGAAAGTTTATTCTGTAAAAAGGAAGGTAATTTGAAACTGATTTCAAAAGGGTTGAAAGTGGAAATATATCTTGTAAAGATATTTTGAGAATAATAAATAATTTGGAGAAATTATTTATGTTGATGGATGTTGTGAATATTAATTGATAGTTAAATCACCGACTATCAATATTGGCCAATGCGTTGATCGTTTCGAAGAGACCGGGATTGAGATTAATTTCTCGAAAACCACTTCGATCTGGTTTGTACGTCTTCGTGGGAAAAACGAGTTTAGAGTCGAAGATGGTGCAGTGAAGTGCAAGGGCTAGTCGCTACTAATCCTGAGGATATTTTCAAAATGTATGTAGTAGGAATAATGCCTTCGGTTCTGTTCGAACCCGGGACGGACTTGTTTGGATGAATGCTTTCAAAACATCATCAGGTGGACGATGGGCATTCTAAGTAAAACGATCTAAAAGGTAACGCTTAGCCTCAAGCCTCATTAATCGGGGATGACTGAAAATCAGGGGTTATGCAGCAAGGCTAGGTGGGTAGCACCCACTTCAGGGTGAGGTCATCCCTGTCTAGATGTCCCTTTTTATTTCGGCTTAGTGGTGCGGTTGTTGATCACAACCGTGGGATGATCTTACTCAGGATTATCCAGTAAGGGGTAGTCCCGGTCTTGTGCTGCAGGGGGTCGGGAGTGATCCTCGGTACTGTGATCTAGGCCACGTACCGTGATAGGTGGTACCCCAGTGCCTAGTCATTAGTTCGAAATCCATTCTCCCTAGGCGCCTTGTACGAGTTTTGTTTGTATTGCGCACTTTGTGGCTAGTAGCTGGAATTTAATAGATGTAACAATTTCGGTTATTTTAATAAGTATTTGTATATATGCCCTATTATAATATCAGAGGATATTAATATAAAACAGTTTTAGCTATCCTAAGGTAAAAACCCGACATGTTTATTTGTGGCATGGTCTTACGAGATGCTTTTGTTTTCAAAAGAATTTTTGAAACTTTAATAATCAATTTGAGTGTGATTTCTAACGCTGGTATTCCAGACTGACTCGGGAATTATTTAACTATAATGCTCGGGTCAGACCGAGTATTATAGAATACAGGATATGATGCTGTGGAGCTCAGGAGACTAGCTGGATGGCGATACGTACTTCCGTATTTTCTATTATTATTCCGCTGTGTATCCATTTGTATGTTATTGATGTTGTTGAACTCTAAAGTTGTACTCTGATGATGTATGTATAAACAGATATAGTATTTGTTTTTGTGTAAAGATCATTAAATATCTATTATATTTTATTCCGATGCAATGGTTAGATTCTGATGTGTTTTCTATTTTCTTCTTCTACCTCTTCTTCTTTAACCCTAAATTTCTGTTCAACTTGAGTTGATTGATGTATGATAGTGTTGACTCAAGGGGTACATATTTGTAGACCGTTTCATGTTTAGATAATTCAGAATCTCAAAATTTTCTTCTCAAAAATGAGGACTGTATGTTAAAAATGAGAATTTTAAATTAAATGAGAAGATTGATGCTTTGAAAAATAATGTTTCTTTTGAAAATAACAACTGCGACGTTGAAACTAAATTTGGAAAACGTAAAAATGAAATTGTAAAATTTAATAAAGTTCAAAATGGTTTAAACATGATTTATTTAGTTTTAGACCTTTACATGATAAATGTGGTCTAGGTATATAATAAAATTAATCGTAGAAATAACACTAGATATGCTTTCATGTATAGTAAAAATGTTAGTGCTAGTTGATTGTGCTAATTGGGTTTATCCTACCATTTACAAGATATTTTATAAAATTTATTATATTCCCTCATTCTTTTCGATAATGATAAAGGGGAGAAATTCATATGCATATTGATAAAGGGAGATATTATGCTTAGGGGGAGATTTTATGCATAGGAGGAGCTTTAAACGTATTAATATTACTTTATATTTTTAAAATTGTATAGTTGTCATCCTCAAAAAGGGGGAGAATGTTAGAACCTCTATTGTTGGATTTTAATGACGTTAACTACACAATTATGCCAAATAACCTCTAAGCTAACTTGCATGTACATGAGTATCAAAAAGGAGACAAACAAATAAGTTCAACATGAAGATACGTATTACAAAAGAGGATAAAAGTATGTATATGGAGATACAAGAAGAGATATACATAATAGAGACGACAAGAAGGTGACAGATAAAGTATTATTAGTCATAGAGTGTCATGTCTAGAGTTTACAGATGTTAAAAAAAATTCAAAGTGGTATACAACATATACATATACATATACATGCACATTCGAAACATTTTGTAAAAACAATAAAAGTTTTTTTAAATAATAATAATATATGAAGCAAGATTCAAATTCGAGTCATTGGTGAGATCATATTTTAAATGAAAAATCAAGTTTTCAAATATGCATGGAGTAAGACTCGAATAAGGGTCACTAGTGTAGAAAGCAAGTGCTCTAACCAAATGAGCCGAGGCAATTTTTATTCATCAACATAATTCAACTAACTGAACAAGGTCATTAAGTCAACTGAATTTTGTGCATATGCACAACTTTATTTGAATATTCAGTCGATTGAATCATATATTTTAGTTGACTAAATTACATGTTTTTTGCACTGTTTTCTTGCTGCCTCAATTTTCAATCGATTCATTCAGCTGAATCTTTTCACTCAGTCGACTGAATCTGTAAAATGGCTATTGTATAGGCTCGTAACTCTGTACCCTTTGATTCGACAATAAATCACATGTCGAACTCAAATTTGAAAAGAAATTCGAATCTTTAGGGGTAAAGAAGAAGAAAGTAGAAGAAAATAGAAACAACAACACAGAATCTCACAATCGCAGCGGAACAATATATAATAGATAATAACATATCTTTATATTAAACGAACTATAACTGTCATTTGTACATACCATCATCAGAGTATAACAAACAACTGAACAATACCAAACGGTTACGCTACACAAAAACTTACTTTTAACTGCACTCATTCTCAAAGTTTGAACCTTAATTGCAGTATAAATTAATCGATTCAGAAAATAATTTGCATTCTAATGCTGTGGACACTACTCGTGTTTCAAATTCATTTCCCTACCGCACTCTCAATATACTTTTACCAAAAATGTCATCTTCCCTCTTTTATCAAAACTACCGCTCCCTCATCGTCCCTCATTTCATTCTACTTCGTTTGTAGTTTTCCCTCAAATTTGCTTGTTCTTCGATGTTTCTTTGGTGGAGTTGATCATCATCGCACTAATTTGTAACAACCCGCATATTTTACGATTGAATATTTAAATATTTTATTTTAATATTTTATCGTTAGTCGGATTTTAGTCCGAAAAGTTACTTTTTGCATACGGTCGAATTAGGACTCGGAACCACTTCCATTGGGTCCAAAACACCGTTTGCGATCTTTTTAAGTATAAACTTTGATACGTTTGGAGTTAGTGGAATTTTGTCACCTTTTCACTTTGGTCTTTGGGTTTGGTTTAGCCCATTAGCCTAAACTATTAACTCTAGCTCAACCCCCTTCTCTTCATAACTTTACTTTCATTTCCTAACACTCAAGCTTCGTCAAAAATGGAGGAAGGAATGGGAAATTAAAACTCCAAGCCCTAGTTCATTTGCAAATCCAACATCTAACTCCAAATTCAAAGAGAAGCCATTGAATCTTCCTTTGCTTTCAAGCTTCTTCTTCATTGATTTTGTGTAAAGGTGAGATTTTTATCTCACATCTTTGTCTATAACTATCTTTGATTGTTGGGTATGAATTCCTAACACTTTTTCACATGCATTTGCTCTTGGTTTGGATTGAATTGGTGAAAATCCTAATTTTTAGTGTTTTGGGTTCAAATCTTAAAAAAATCATAGCTTTGATGTTTGAACACGTTTTTGGTGTTGCATCGAGGAGCCAATAGGACTGGGTAGCCGATGGGCATAATCCTCTAGCGTCCGTGCTCGATCGGTTGCAAATTGAGAGAGTTTTTGCATTTTTGTTGCTTAGGTCATTCGGCCTGCACGTATGATTCTCGGCCTGCAGTTAGGTCGGCCTTCCTTAGGTTGCAACCTCTTAGGTCGTTAGGTCGTTAGGTCGTTCGGCCATTAAGTCACACAGCCTTCTTTACCCCTTAGGTCGTTAGGTCGCTCGGCCATTAAGTCGCACGGCCTTCTTTACCCCTTAAGTCGTTAGGTCGCTCGGCCATTAAGTCGCACGGCCTTCTTTACCCCTTAGGTCGTTAGGTCGCTCAGCCATTAAGTCGCATGGCCTTCTTTACCCCTTAGGTCGTTTCGTCCCTAGGTCGCTCGGCCATATGTTAAACCGTATTTGTTAGGTCGCACGGCTATGCCGCGCCACTTAGGTCGCGCCATTGGTCTCTTTAAGTCACTCGGCTTGTCCCTGTGCCTTAGGTCGCGCTATACCTTAGGTCAGTCGGCCTGTTAGGTCATTCCACCCCATAGGTCGCTCAACCATGTTAAGTCGCACCTGCTATCTCGCAACCATGTTAGGTCGCTTGCTCTCTTAGGTCGCGCCATGCCATAAGTCACGCCATGTAAGTCGCGCAGTTAGGCCGCATACTATTTCTTAAGTCGTTGATTTCTTGTGTTGACTTACATTAGGTCGTAAGCCATGGCTGTTAAGTCGCAATGGTATTTCCACTTTGATGGATTTGTAATCGAATCCTTTGGATTTCATTCACGTTTCGAATGTGAATTTTTGTGATTAATTGTTTCTTCAATCATTTTTGTGATTTGTCACTTTATTTCACTCGTACGAGAAATCTAATTAAACGGCTTAGTAAAATAAATGGTATGAAATGCTTGCGTTTACTTTGTCAGTTAATTCTTGGACTTATTCAATTGAATCTCTTGTGACAATTTTCTAGTGGAAACTTACAATTTGTTCGTAAATATTTAAGTTAAGCCAGTGGTTATGGGACATGAGGCTAAGCTTATATATTTACTAGCTTACTGTAATTGACACTTCTTGATGATCGTTGATGATCATTTTTGTGATTTAGACTAGCAAATGTGCGATGTCTCTTTGTCTACGAGGGAGACTAAACCCCATTTCTGTGGAGCTTCTGCTCAATTTGGTGGGGTAGCGACCCATGGTCTTCGAGCCGTTTTGTGGAGCTTCGGCTAAAAATTAATGGTTAGCAACCATGGAAAAGCGTTCCATTTGTGATACACGTGTTGGTAAGCTTTCATGCTCCCGTTTTGTGATATGCCTCCCCCTTTTTGTGATTTCTGAATTTCCATTGATGATTTCTGAAATTTGTGTTTTCACCAATTTTCGTGATTTACATTGATAAGTTTTATCAATATTTGTGCATTGGTGAATTTGTGTGTCATTAACTTTTGTGATTGGCATTGATATCATTGTCCATATTTATGGTATTGGTGAATATAAATAAAGAGTATGACATTCCTTTTGATCTTTGAGAAGATTCTTGTGATATTGATTAATCCCTAGTTGATTTCTAATTGCATACTTATCACAGTGTGGCTTTAGGGTTATCATATATTTATGTCATATTTCTTATTCTATATCATTTTATCTGATATTTATAGCTAGACTGATCCGTTTATTATTTTCTTATTAAATAATACTCGGGTCAGACCGAGATGTTACAGGTGCTTCTGCCTGACTTCACATCTGGGATTTATCACCCTGACTTTTGGCTAACTACTTAGATTAGTAGTTTTTGTTGTATACATTTGAGATATAGACTCATTGATGTATCCATATTCTTTTGTCTAGCACTTGTAGCTATTCTTTTGTGACATTGTGGATCTTGTTTGACCACTATTCTGATGTACACTTCCATGTGTTATATATTCATATCGATTGCCGCCTTTGTGATATGGATGTCTGTGACTGATTTGTGTTATTTTATTTCTATATTTATTTCCGAAGAGTATATTTAGCCACTGTGTAGTAACTTTGAGTTTGTATCGGTATGTCGGATTTCCTCCTTAAACCAAATGCATGTTGTACTATCTGACATATCGTTGCTCGCACAAAGCAATTACGCGGATGGTCGCTCCTCAACAGCCTTAATCTCCTCGCTAGTTGACTGCATTACCCCGTAGTGTCCTTGGCTAGCGTGGGTATAGAGGTGGGGCGTCACAGCTTGGTATCGGAGCCAATCTTCGAAACAATGTAGAATAATCTAGCAAGGATAATCATCCTAAGTCCATCTTAGGAGTCGTGCTTTAGGATTTAATTCGAGTCTTCGTACCGATTCATCCTATTTTATTTATGATTCCTTGTTTATCTATCAAGATTGCTTGATATTCATTTGGTGAATAACCTTATCCTTCTTCTTTCTTTCTTTCAAAAGGAAGAGAAATGGTTAGACTTGGCCGTCCCAGCGCCGGTCAATCTCGTGCTACTCCCCAAGATGGAGTATTTATGTCTGCCCAGCAGCTCCTTGATCTAGTAAGGAATGCTCAAGCAGTCGGATCTAATCCGGAGTCTACTCACTCTAAGTCTGGATTTGCATGTTTGTGCAACGATTATACCAATTTAGGTGAGAAGCCATTCAAAGGATCTGAAACTATTATTGAAGTCCAGGCTTGGCTGAGAACGTGCGATCGAATCTTTTCTCGCATGAATCTTATTGATCTTCACCGTGTTCAGGTGGCCTCTAGTATGCTCCAAGAAAGAGCATTAGATTGATACGAGCTTCTGATTTCTGAAATAAATGAAGCGGATCTTACTTGGGAGAAATTCCGGGAACGCTTCGAATTAAAATTTGTGCCAGAAGCTGAGAAGGTGACTTTGGCTCGTCGTTTCATTGACCTTATTCAAGTTGAATCCTCCGTGGCAGATTATGTCGCATCTTTCGAGTCACATTCTAAATACGGTTTCGAATATATAAACACCCCATTGAAGAAAAACCAAAGATTTTTCTATGGCTTGAATAAAAATCTCAAGAAGCCATTACTTCTAAAGTTAGAAGTTTCTTTTGATCAACTCGTTGATATCGCTCTTCGACTTGAAGAGGCAGATAAAGAAAGTGACGTTGAAGTTATGGGTGCCAAACCAAACTTCAACAACAAGAAAAGGCCTAATAAATTCAAAGGTCCTTATCCCAACAATAAGAAAGGGAAGCAAGTCTCTCCGGCAACTAAGACTTCTACCTCTAGTGGTGGGCAATGCTACAACTGTGGTTCTAAGGACCATTATACGAACAAATGTTCAAAGCCTCGTGCTTGTCGCTATTGCAAAAGCCCGGATCATTATTTATCTTCTTGTCCCAAACTTCAAGGCAAGAAGGAGGGAAAGCTTAATGTTGCTCAAGCCCCTGGCAACACATCTCGTGGTAAAGGTATTTCTCATTCTATCCTTGATGGCATTATTTTATTTCGTGATCATCCTATTCGAGTTCTTTTTTATACGGGTGCGTCCCATTCTTTTATTTCAAAAGAACTTGTTGATACTTTTTCTTTAGATGTTTTGTGTTTAATGACTTCTTTGAGAATTGCGAATCCAGTTGGTGGATCCGCAACAATCAGTTTATTGTGTAAAGATGTCGAAATTATTTTGTGTGATTTTTCTTTCCGAGCCGATTTGCATGTTATGCGCTACTTAGGCTTTGGAATGATTTTGGGAATGGATTGGCTTAACCGTTATGAAGCCCAAATCCTATGTCCTGAGCGGACTATTCATCTTCGACATCCCCAATCTGTTAAGCAGATTTCTATTGATCTTAAAGATTCGGATTCCAGCATGGTTGCATCTTTATATTCTTTAAATCCTCATGATGACGATAATGATGATGAGGAGGATATTATTTCTCTTATTCACGTTGTTCGTGAATTTTCCGACATATTTGAGCCCATTTTAGGATTACCACCTAAGCGAGCAATTGCGTTCAAAATTAATCCCATCCCTAGAGCTCAACCTATTACTCATCCTCCTTATCGTATGTCCAATAAAGAAAATGAGGAGATGTGCAAACAATTATCCGAATTGGAGACGAAGCAATTTATTCGCTCTAGTTCCTCGCCTTGGGGAGCTTCGGCTATTTTTGTGAAGAAATCTGATGGTACACTTAGGCTTTGCGTTGACTACCGCAAGCTTAATGATCTTACTATCAAGAATAAATATCCTTTACCTCGGATTGATGATCTATTCGATCAACTTAGTGGTGCTAGAGTCTTTTCAAAATTAGACTTAGCTACCGATTTTCATCAGCTTCGTATTGCAGAGGATAGTATTCCTTTGACATCGTTCCGTACTCGTTATGGATCTTATGAATGGCTTGTTATGCCATTTGGTTTAACGAATGCTCCGGCTTATTTCGTTGACCTCATGAATAGAGTTTTCAAAGACTTCCTCGATCGGTTTGTTCTCATCTTTATTGATGATATTCTTGTGTATTCAAAAACCGAGGAGGAGCATGAGAAGCATCTTCGGATTGTGTTGGAAACCCTTAGGAGTAATCAATTAAAAGCAAAATTTTCTAAATGCCACTTTTGACAATCTCGTGTGAAGTTTCTCGGTCATATTATTTCCGAATCCGGAATTTCTGTGGATCCTTCAAAGATTGAAACGATTCAAAATTGGAAGAGACCGGAGAGTGTGACGGAGATCCGTAGTTTTCTTGGATTGGCAGGTTATTACCGTTGTTTCATAAAGGACTTTTCCAAAATTTTCGTGCCTCTTACTAGCTTGACAAAGAAGGGAGTTAAATACATTTGGTCGGACAAATGTGAAGCTTCTTTTCAGAAATTAAAAGTACTCCTTTCCGATGCTCCTATTCTTGTGATTCCCGAGGGAAACCAAGATTTTATTGTTTATACCGATGCTAGTCGCGTTGGTTTGGGTGTCGTTCTTATGCAAAGAGAACGTGTTATTGCTTATGTTCTAGGCAATTGAAGCCTGCCGAGACTAGATATGCCACTCATGATTTAGAACTCGCGGCTATTGTTTTCGCGCTTCGTATTTGGCGTCATTATCTTTTGGGAGAAAAATTTAACCTTTACACCAATCATAAATCTTTGAAGTATCTATTTTCTCAAAAGGAACTTAATTTGCATCAACAATGTTGGCTCGAATTTCTTGCAGCTTATGATCTTGATATCCTTTATACTCCCGGAAAGGGAAATCGTGTTGCGGATGCACTTGGTCGTAAGCAACAAGCTATTGTTTCTATGATGATATCCGAATGGAATGATCTTGGAATTCTATCCACTTGTGAGATTCGAGATCGTGTTTCCGATTTATGTTCATCTCTTGTTTTATGTAGCTTAAGGCTCATCCTTCTCTTTTAGACCACATTCTTGAAGCTCAAAAGCTACATCCCGAATTGGCTCTTCTTGGCCAAAATTTTAGGGATAAAATTGATATTAAAGGTTTGAAAGACTTTGATATTGATTCTCGTGGCGGTATTCAAAAATTTGGTAGACTTATCGTGCCAAATATTAGTAATCTTCGTAAAGACATTTTAGAAGATTCTCATCGTTCTAAATTTACCATTCACCCTGGTAGTAGTAAAATGTACGCGGACATGAAGCGACTTTATTATTGGAAGGGAATGAAATCTGATATTGCTAACTTTGTTAAGTGTTGCATGACTTGCCAGCTCATTAAGGTCGAACATCAAAGGCCCGGTGGGTTATTGCAACCTTTAGAAATTCCAATTTGGAAGTGGGATCAAATTTCCCTGGATTTTATTGA
Organism: Allium cepa; assembly: GCA_030765085.1. Lineage (NCBI taxonomy): Eukaryota > Viridiplantae > Streptophyta > Magnoliopsida > Asparagales > Amaryllidaceae > Allium > Allium cepa. Next base: position 98,594,035 of record CM060934.1, read on the forward strand.
CGGACTTCCCCGTTCTCGTTCGGGTCATGATAGCTTATGGGTGATAATCGATGGACTTACTAAATCCGCCCATTTTATTCCCGTTCGGTCCAATCGAACCGTTCCTCTCTTGGCCAAACTCTTTATCAAAGAAATTGTTAAATTGCATGGAGTTCCTACTTCTATTGTTAGTGATCGTGATCCATTGTTTACTAGTGGATTTTGAAAGAGTCTTCAAAAAGCTTTGGGAACGAAGCTTAATTTTAGCACCGCTTATCATCCCCAGTCCGATGGACAAACTGAGCGTGTGAATCAAACTCTTGAAGATCTTCTTCGTGCATGTGTTCTTGATTTTCGTGGAATTTGGGAAGATCATATTTCTCTTGTTGACTTTTCCTATAATAATAGTTTCCAATCTAGTATTGGTATTGGCACCTTTTGAGGCACTCTATGGAAGGCCATGCCGATCTCCTTCTTGCTGGCTTGAGGCCGGTGAGAAGCTGGTTTTAGGTCCAGATTTTATCCGTGATTCCACAGAGAAGATTGACCTTATTCGTCATAGGATGAAAGAAGCCCAGAGTAGGAAAAGATCTTATGCCGATAACCGGAGAAGGAAATTAGAATTTTCTGTGAGAGATCTTGTGCTTATTCGTGTTTCACCTATGAAGGGTGTTGTATGTTTCAGTCGATCGGGAAAGTTAGCACCTCGATATATTGGTCCATTTCCCATCAGCGAACGTATTAGTTCTGTGGCTTATCGCCTTTTATTACCGGCTCAGTTTTCTACTATTCAATACGTGTTTCACGTTTCTCAATTACAGAAATGCCTTCGAGATTCCGATTCTATTCTTGAGCCCAGTGTTGTGGAAGAAATTGAAGTTTCGCCTAATTTAACCTATGAGCAACATCCTGTTCGTATTATTGCTTTGGAGGTCAAACGCCTTCGAAATAAAGATGTTCCGCTTGTTAAAGTTCAATGGTCCTCAAATCCTAAGGATTTCTCTTGGGATCTAGAGAATTCATCGAGCGAACACATCCGGACTTACTTTCTCGTGCTCTTTGAGGTGAACTTCTTATTTCAAATTTCTTTTGTGTTGAATATGCTTTTATGGTTGTTACTATATATTTTCTTCCTAAATATTGCGAGGACGCAATTTCTTTAAGGAGGGGAGTCTGTAACAACCCGCATATTTTACGATTGAATATTTAAATATTTTATTTTAATATTTTATCGTTAGTCGGATTTTAGTCTAAAAAGTTACTTTTTTCATACGGTCGAATTAGGACTCGAAACCACTTCCATTGGGTCCAAAACAACACCATTTGCGATCTTTTTGAGTATAAACTTTGATACGTTTGGAGTTAGTGGAATTTAGTCACTTTTTCACTTTGGGCTTTGGGTTTGGTTTAGCCCATTAGCCTAAACTATTAACTCTAGCTCAACCCCCTTCTCTTCATAACTTTTCTTTCATTTCCTAACACTCAAGTTTTGTCAAAAATGGAGGAAGGAATGGAAAATTAAAACTCCAAGCCCTAGTTCATTTGCAAATCCAACATCTAACTCCAAATTCAAAGAGAAGCCATTGGTTCTTCCTTTTCTTTCAAGCTTCTTCTTCATTGATTTTGTGTAAAGGTGAGATTTTTATCTCACATCTTTGTCCATAACTATCTTTGATTGTTGGGTATGAATTCCTAACACTTTTTCATATGCATTTGCTCTTGGTTTGGATTGAATTGGTGAAAATCCCAATTTTTAGTGTTTTGGGTTCAAATCTTAAAAAAAATCATTGCTTTGATGTTTGAACACGTTTTTGGTGTTGTATCGAGGAGCCAATAGGACGGGGTAGCCGATGGGCATAAACCCCTAGCGTCCTTGCTCGATCGATTGCAAATTGAGAGAGTTTTTGTATTTTTGTTGCTTAGGTCGTTCGGCCTGCACGCCTGGTTCTCGGCCCACAGTTAGGTCGGCCTGCCTTAGGTCGCAATCCCTTAGGTCGTTAGGTTGTTAGGTCGCTCGGCCATTAAGTTGCACGGCCTTCTTTGCCCCTTAGGTCGTTAGGTCACTCGGCCATTAAGTCGCACGGCCTTCTTTACCCCTTAGGTCGTTAGGTCGTTAGGTCGCTCAACAATTAAGTCGCACGGCCTTCTTTACCCTTTAGGTTGTTTCGTCCCTAGGTCGCTCGGCCATATGTTAAACCATATTTGTTAGGTCGCTCGGCTAGTTCGCGTCACTTAGGTCGCGCCATTGGTCATTTTAAGTCGCTCAGCTTGTCCCTGTGCCTTAGGTTGCGCTATACCTTAGGTCGCTCGGCCTGTTAGGTCGTTCCACCCCATAGGTCGCTCAACCATGTTAAGTCGCACCTGCTATCTCGTAACCATGTTAGGTCGCTTGCTACCTTAGGTCGCGCCATGCCATAAGTCGCGCCATGTAAGTCGCGTAGTTAGGTCGCATGCTATTTCTTAAGTCACTGATTTCTTGTGTTGACTTACGTTAGGTCGTAAGCCGTGGGTGTTAAGTCGCAAGGGTATTTCCACTTTGATGGATTTATAATCGAATCCTTTAGATTTCATTCACGTCTTCGAATGTGAATTTTTGTGATTTATTATTTCTACAATCATTTTTGTGATTTGTCACTTTATTTCACTCGTACAAGAAATCTAATTAAACGGCTTAGTAAAACAAATGGTATGAAACGCTTGCATTTACTTCGTCGATTAATTCTTGGACTTGTTCGATTGAATTTCTTGTGACAAATTTCTAGTGGAAACTTACAATTTGTTCGTAAATATTTAAGTTAAGCCAGTGGTTATGGGACATGAGGCTAAGCTTATATATTTACTAGCTTAATGTAATTGACACTTCTTGATGATCGTTGATGATCATTTTTGTGATTTAGACTAGCAAATGTGCGATGCCTCTTTGTCTACGAGGGAGACTAAACCCCGTTTCTGTGGAGCTTCTGCTCAATTTGGTGGGGTAGCGACCCATGGTCTTCGAGCCGTTTTGTGGAGCTTCGGCTAAAAATTAATGGTTAGCAACCATGGAAAAGCGTTCCATTTGTGATACACGTGTTGGTAAGCTTTCATGCTCCCGTTTTGTGATATGCCTCCCCCTTTTTGTGATTTCTGGATTTCCATTGATGATTTCTGGAATTTGTGTTTTCACCGATTTTCGTGATTTACATTGATAAGTTTTATCAATATTTTTGCATTGGTGAATTTGTGTGTCATTAACTTTTGTGATTGGCATTGATATCATTATCCATATTTATGGTTTTGGTGAATATAAATAAAGAGTATGACATTCCTTTTGATCTTTGAGAAGATTCTTGTGATATTGATTAATCCCTAGTTGATTTTTAATTGCATACTTATCACAGTGTGGCTTTAGGGTTATCATATATTTATGTCATATTTCTTATTCTATATCATTTTATCTGATATTTATAGCTAGACTGATCCGTTTATTATTTTCTTATTAAATAATACTCGGGTCAGACCGAGATGTTACAAGTGCTTCTGCTTGACTTCACATCTGGGATTATCACCCTGACTTTTGGCTAACTACTTAGGTTAGTAGTTTTTGTTGTATACATTTGAGATATAGACTCATTGATGTATCCATATTCTTTTGTCTAGCACTTGTAGCTATTCTTTTGTGACATTGTGGATCTTGTTTGAGCACTACTCTGATGTACACTTCCATGTGTTATATATTCATATCTATTTCCGCCTTTGTGATATGGATGTCTGTGACTGATTTGTGTTATGTTTATTTCTATATTTGTTTCCGAAGAGCATATTTAGCCACTGTGTAGTAGCTTTGAGTTTGTATCGGTATGTCGGATTTCCTCCTTAAACCAAATGCATGTTGTACTATCTGACATATCATTGCTCGCACAAAGTAATTACGCGGATGGTCGCTCCTCAACAGCCTTATTCTCCGTGCTAGTTGACGGCACTACCCCGTAGTGTCCTTGGCTAGCGTGGGTATAGAGGTGGGGCGTCACATAATTACATGTTCATACTTCATGTAGCCCTAGTTCCCTATTTTATCTTTATTCAATTAATCAAATTTGAGGTTTATTTCGTTTGTTGATTCATATTCCAAATACCCTTCTTTGGTATTGTTGCAAGTTGAACTTTGTTGGGTTATTACTTGTCGGAACAGCTTTCTAGAAACTCGATGAAGTCGAGTTGTTGATAAAGTTTGATTACTACAGGTAGCTTTAGGTGCTTCAATAGATGAAAAAAACACTTTCATTTGATTTATATTAGCTAAGAAACTCTTTCATGGGTCAGCCCAAGAAGCTTCAAGAATATCTTGATAAGGTACTCTTTTTTTAGCATTCAAATATTTTACTTTCCTTTCAAAGTGATATGTAGCTTAAAAAATACACATGCTGCCATTATAATTTGGTAAAACTCCCTTGAAGACCAAGTTGGTTAGGAAACTATAATTACTATTTGATAGCAATAAATTTATCTTTTATGCCATTCCAAGACGATAATTTTTAGCGATATGTTTGAGTCTTCAAACTTATGTTACCCCTTTCTGCATACTTGCTTTTGAAATAGTTTGATAAAATATGTAAGCCGCAACCCTAAAAAAAATTCTTGTGCTTCCTACTTAGGATCTAGGTAAATGATAATGAATGAATGATGCATCATGATGACATGGACTGATGTGTTTATACATGTATGTATGTAGTTAAGATGTAATTGTTGGTGGGTTATATTCTTTTGCATTGCAGTGAGTTGCAAGATCAGGTACCAATATTTAATTATTTATTTTATGGTTTAAAATGCGTGATTGATTTAAGGTGGTTCCAAAGAGTGAAAATCCTAAGAATAGAGTTCGAAACCTCTACTGGTGGGTTGTTGGATATTTCAGTTTCAATGAGGCGAAACCAAGACATTGATTGAGTTTGACATGAGACGTATACTGTATTTATGTATGCATAGCATGTCGATTAAGAATGCATATTAAATTCAAAATTATGAATAATGAACAGAATAATACCTTTAATTTTACATTAGTAATGAATATTTTGATTGATTAGGTTCTAATTATCTGCTTTTTGTTTTTTTGTTCTTTAAAAAATAATATAGAAAACAAAAATGCCTTTAATTAAGAGCCGCGTTGCATGATTTCAGCACCATAAGTCAATTAAGATTCTTGATGATCAAGATCACATCCGTACCCTATGATTCTTTTGTGGACCTATATGAGGTCCACATAACTACTATTAGGAGTCTATTCATGCTCTAATGGTAACGAGTTTATAGAAGGTTCAAGCCATCATGTTTTTTCTATTAGTAATATTGATTTGAAAGTTTCTTAAAACCTTGATGGAGGTAAAAGTAGAAATTAATCTGTTTTTAAATTCTGGAATATAGATGAGTAACCGTTACTATAAATATAGAAAGGCTACTTAAGGTATTATTTTGTAATCTATAGTGTATTTGACTTCAGATGCAATATTAAGCTTAAGTTTAAACTGGTACCGTAGTAATTTAGATCAAATAGGCAGTGTAGATGTCATTGATCATATTAACTATTGGAGTTCAAGTCTTCGAAAAGTCTAATAAGAATATATATTAAAACAATTAAATAAGGGGTGCTTTGTTCTCAACCGTTTTAAACAGGGCAGAATTTTCTTCTTCTATTTTCGTCTTTTGAAAAGTTGCTTCTTATTTTAGGTTGATGAAAGAAACAAAATATTCCCCAATCATATATTCATATGACAGAGTAACTATATCCAGTTGTATATAATCCAATAAAGCTAACAACTGTAGATTATATTTCCAAAATATTCCTTCTATTATTTGGTTTTCAGTCTTAAATTATTTTCAGTTTCTTTTGATTTGCTACAGGTAATGTTAGGAAATTAAATGAGCTGCTAGCCAAAAAAGAAAATCACATTTGTGCAGATTGTGGTGCACCAGATCCAAAATGGGTGCAAGTCCTAGAATTTTACGTATATTTCATAGATTATTTCTACCTAGAATTCAACGACATTTAGAGACTTTTCCTTTGTTTTCATAGTCAGAAAATTCATGCATATTTACCACCAGTACATAAGAGAAACCCTGGCACTGGAGTAGTATTTAAGAGTAAATGTTTGTTCCCTTAATTTTCCAGGTCGGCAAATACCGGGGTGTTCATATGCCTTAAGTGTTGTAGTGTCCACACTAGTCCTAGTGCCCATGTATCAAAGGTATCATCATAATATAACAACAATGCAATTCACATTCTATATGTTTTGAACCTTCTCAATTCTCATTTGCAATAGTTTTAAACTCTCGTAAGATGCAACATCTTGACTTTTACAACATTTTATCACACCTGATGCTACTTACTTGATTCATTGCATTGCTAAAGATATCTCTAATTATTAGTTTGATTCTGAACTTGGCTGGAAAATATTATTATCGGTAACATTAAACGAATGGTCCGATGAGGAAGTTGAATCCATGATCGAAGTTGGGGGGTATTTATATGCAAACAAGATTCATGAGGCTTATATCCCTAAGGGAGTTTCAAAACCTAAACCAGATTCAAGTAACCAGGAAAGATCCAAATTTATCAGGTAAACATATCGACTTTCCATCTGAACCGGTATTAAGAGCTTACTTTTTTAAGCTAAACACTACAAGAAAACAACTCAGTAACAACAATTATTATCAGCGTTTTTGAGGTGAGTGCCATATGAAGTACCTTGGAAGAAAACATTCATTGTTTGAACGCGTTTTATCATTGCCGCTAAAAATTTAGAAAGGCAGGTTAACTTTATAAGCTGGCCTCTTATTTTCACTTCATAGTCATCTCTTCCACCAAAATCAAAGAACCCTAAAATATCTTTTCTGCTTCTCCAACCTGAATTTTCGATTCAATTAGAGCTTCATCGGTGAATCCAATATTATTAGTTACACAATGATATACGGGGTAGTCTTGAATCAATGGAGGTGGAATTTAATAGTTGATAAATATATTTACCGATATTATTTCTAATTTTTTTCTATGAATATATTCTTTTTGCAATGGATGTATGGATAAGAATTAAATAATAGGTTTAGCATATCTTTTTTCCAAGAGAATATTAATAACAAGATCAAAATTCTTTTTAATGTGTAGACTAATAATAGGATTAATAATTGACCATCAAAGATCATTCTTTAGTTAGCTTGTATATCTTCCTTTACGTGCTTGTAACATATGTTTAATCTATACAAACATCTTGATTCTTTGGCACTCATTCTAGAGAATAATTTAATGCTAAGCATTAACGAACTATACTCATTTTTTTATGATACGAGGTGAGTATTATGTCTAGAAATTTCTACAAATGGTGATTTTCCTATAATTGATAGGAGGCAGTTTTCTTTGAGTTTTTGAGAAGGCCTAAAAACATTAAGTGTGAGTATGCCTTTCACTGTTACATTTTTTTTCCAATGCCTACATTGAATTACTCCACACCTAAATATAACATATTCTTATATCGTATGCAATACAATAGTGAATTCATATCCTTTATCATCTTCAACTAACCATTTGTGTGTGTATTTGCCAACCTACATGCGTTTGTCTGTGTATTATAAGCGTATGCTTAAGAACTTGTAGCTTTTGAATTGTCTGTCTATATATTAGATAAGAAAGAAGTTGTTCATTCTGAGAAAGTACCCGCAGCATTGGGAAATTATTCTCGGGTTATCATGGCTAACAAACAATGATATGCTTTTTGTATCTAGTTTTCCTGACATTATTCTCGAGGTACTTTCTTGCTCAATTTCACTTTTTTATTCTTTCCCATACCGGTCAATACTTTTGGTTATATGAAATGCTATGCATAGATCGGAAATTTTATTTTAGAGATTGTGAAGGATCAAACTGAGTAAGGTAACTTAAGATGCCAATGATATATATTTAGCAAATTCTCATTTATTGGTTCTACCACACAGATTTATGAGAAGGTACTACATAACTGATTTAAAATTTATGATCTGTATCCGCTGACTCTCCTATTATAAGATAGAATATTGGACTATCATTATCAAATGCAAAATCTCTTTTTGGTATAGGGCCTTACTGTTGGCATAATCAAAATTCTATAGAGAATAAAGTTTGCTTATATGAGTGCAATTGTAGTCATAGCTGTGAAACACTCAAAACCGAGCTTTCTAAATAAAATATAAGAAGTTTCCTCTATATAATCTCAAATGGTCATAAAACGTATACTTTTAAGGCATAAATTATATAAAAAAAGCTTGGAAGGTGTACACTAAAATTTCATGTATTTTTTGAAGCAGGAGGAATTCCCATTTATTTAAGGGTTTCCCACACTTCAAATAGGCATTATAATGGAGATGCTCTAACAGTAGGCATTGTTCTACTGTATTTTGAAAGAATAGAAATAATCGAGAGCATAGTTTCGTAAAATTCCTTCAGACAACAATACATGATATAGCACAATATTAATAGCAAGATTTAACTATTGGTATTATAAGGACCTAAAAATTAATTTATGTTGTATCTCATATTAGTATACTCATGAAAATGGTATGGACTTGATATTTAATCAACTTCCTAAAACAAAAAAATGCACCCAAGATTAGATGATTGTGGGATCAAGTATCTCTAATTTTCTAATTTTAGTAGCTTTGGGTGCATGAACTATGATAAGATATCACTGGATGAATATTATGCATTTAACGATAATAATTTATTTGCATTTTTTGGAAGATCTATCAATAAAATATAGATGACAATGGCAAGAGGAATGATAATGTATAAATATTCGTCTATTACTAGTCATTCCTAAAATGCTTGTTTTCAAATCAAGTGAATCCAACTAAATAACATTTTTTTAATGTTGATTGAATACCTATGCAAAGTGTATGCCTTTTTGCTTTAAAAAAACAACTTAGTATCAAACAAGTATTTCAAGAGTTTGATTGCTTTCTATGCTTCTTTTACATGTACATTGTAAATTATTGTTATAACTAATTGATAGACATACCAAATTACAATGATCTAAAATCAACTTTTAGCATATTAATTATTTTATATTAGATAATGCAATATAACATCAGATGTATTTGTGGTGATCAAACCAGCCTTTTGCTTTAATTATTACCAGTCCATTATAAGGAAAAATCATATAATCGGAAATTTGATGTTAAATTTGGATCAAAAAACAATATAACATTAGAGACAAGAATATATTATGTTTTACTAATTTAAGGGATGAAAGGTGTTGCAACACCTTTCGTCCTCCATGTATATTTGTGTCAGGATTTTCTGCATTTGCTTATACTTTCTTTTCCTTTACTATTAGTTGGTTTTGGTTGTTGCCGCGTTTTAGTTTTCTTGTTTATACCCATTGCAATACTGGTTTTGTTGTGCATTTTAATTAGAGTACACTAATATTTTCCAATGGATGTATCTAGATAGCATATAATCATCCTTTATTAGAATTTTAACTAATTCATTGTCTGCACTATTGTAATATATATATATATATATATATATATATATATTGGAATTAAGATAAATGTTATAAGTTTTGAGATGCTCTAATTTTTTGAACTAATCTAAGTTATATATTGTAACTTAGTTGATAAATGTTCTGCTTTTGGTGAAAAACCATATGTATATATTGACGATTTAGTAATTATGCTTAGCTTGTCGTGCATTATTTTGAGGTGCAGTTCTAGGTATATGGGTGTTGAAATTATTTATTTACTCTTGTAAGCAAGATTTAGTTTTTGAGGTTGCTAAGGAAGCTTTACTCGGGATGATGTGGGAAACAGAGAGAATAAAATCAATTCACATGAGTCTACGAGGGAACAAGGCAACAACTCAAAATAACAAATTTATCATGCTTCTTAGAAAGATAAGAGGGAACAGAGAGCACCAAAAACACTTGAGGTGCTAACATTATTTCGTGTAAGCATATGTTTGTATACATATAAATGAGATATAGTTTATTCATATATTCATTTGACGGTTTAAGAAGAAAACTTAATGTTATCAACCATAAAACCATGTTGAATTATTTTACATATGATTTTCTTTATTGTTTTTAGGAGTTTTTAGTTATAATATTTTAGTTGTCATTTTTTATTGATCTTTTTCCTTTTTTGTTGCTTCATCACTTTTCCATGTATTTTTATAATTGACTTCACTGCATTTTATTTTTTTATCTAAATTTCTTAGTTAAAATGCGAGCTGTTATTTTTCAGGCTTTAGCTACTTCTGGTATAAGAGCAATTCAATATGCTTGAGAAAATGAAGATATACATCAAGTTGTAGCATTGTACAATGATAAAGGTATATACAGTTATACAAATTTTTTTACTTTTTCATTATTTATACATATTCACTTGTTGGGTAAGCATTTATTACTTTATTTATAATTCACTGGTTGGATTTTTCCAAAATACGATAATGTTAGAATTTAGTTGTAGCATATGCATATATAACTACCAAACTAATTATGTTAACTAAGTTTTATAAAAATTAACTAAATTTTATAAGTTTTTAGCTTGATTTTATAGAATTAATTAAGTCTATAGAAATTAATTAAATTTATAAATTCTAATTTTTATAAAATATTAATCAGCTAACTAAGTTCTATAAAATTTAAAGTTACTAAGTTTATAAAAATCAAAAAAGTTTATAAAACTTAACCAAATTTTATAAAAATTAACTAAGCTTATATGAATTAACAAAGTTTATAAAAATTAACTAATTTAACTAAGCTATATAAAAATTAAGTAACTTAATAAAAATTAATTAGTTTTATAAAAGTTTAACAAAGCCGACTAAGTTTTATGAAGATTAACAAAATTTATAAAAAGTAATTATTTTTTCATAAAAACTAACTAAATTAACAACGTTTTTATAATAATTAAACAAGTTGAAATGCTGCTGAAATTGAAAGTTATTGACATGCAAAGAAGCAACCTAAAAATAGATTTTCACATAGAATTACAACTACAGAAAATATTTGTACAGGGATAATATTTGCATGGATTTTGTTCTACTAAGTCTAAGCTTTCTAGAAATATAAAGATCATCAAAATCGGATTTACAGTTTGAAAGTGGATAGACATTTCTGTCCTATTATGAAATTTTCTAAAACTTAAGCTGAAAGTAAATTTAGCATAACTTTCAAACCGTAAATTTGATTTTGATGATCTTTATATTGCTGAAAAGCTTAGACTTAGTAGAACCAAAACCCATGCAAATATTGTCTTCGTAGAAAAATTTCCTGTATGTGCAATTCTCTGTGAAAACCTGTTATTGGGTTGCTCCTTTGCATGTTAATAACTTTCAATTCATCCTCCATAACCCGTAGCTGATGAAAATTTATAATATTTATATAATACATATAAAACATATAGATTTACTAAATCAAACGTTGAAATTTGAGAATTTGGTTATGTAGTAAAAGGATTTTGATAACCTTAAAAATATATGTTTAGTAAAATTGGAAATATAAATATCCATTTCTTGAGTTTGTATTGCCTTTGTGCAATTATCTAATGATTGTGAGTTTATTTACTTAGACTTAGTAAAACTGGAAAGCTTAGACTTAGTAAAATTATGAGTTTATTAACTCACAATTTCCAGAAAATGTTTCAGGCAGTAATAGATGGATTCAGGCTATGAAAAATTGGACATATAAACTATCATCGGGAAAAATTCCGACAGTATTTCATTACTGGAATTGAAAGATAATAACATGCAAAGAAGCAACAAATCAGTTTATCACAAAAACAAACCGACTATATAGAATATTAAATAACAATTATTTCAACAGCCAATTTATTTTAAAAATTATTTCAACATTATATAGAAAAGCCCGTGCTCGAAATCAAGGAAAAACATTGAAAATCTCCAAAAATCGACACTCGAATTCATCTCAAAAATGATTCATTCTGAATAAAAAATTCACCAATATTTTGGCTCGCCTATTGGTAGGCTTCGTGGCCATTAAAACAACACAAAAATGTAATCAAAACCAAGTAAAAATGTATGCAGAACAAGCTGGAAATACTGCAGAACAAAGGAGCAGAAGGGGCAAAAATTCACAGACCATGTATCTTCGAAATAAGAATACAGACAGAATGCTACATAAAAGATCAATCAAGTGAGATTGATTTCTCAGAAGCATCTCGAATAGATTCAATATTTGCCATTTTATGGCTTTTATTTGAGATTTATACTCTCCACTTTGGAGATTTATGGGTTGACATTTTGGGCATATTTTGTGTTTTGAGAATTCTCTTTTACGAGAATATATTTGTGATTGCCATTTTGGAAAGTTTGAGTTTTGAGACCTCTTATTTAGGAGATATGGTTTAGATAAACCACAATTGTTGTTTTGGGATATGCTGATGATATAAGGCATGTTATGCTTAGTGCATTTGCTACGGAGTTTATCTCTTTTGAGATTATATGTTTGTTTAGTGATAACACTTCATCACTTGAAGAAACCACCTACCTCTTGTTTAGTTTTCTTACCTCAATTGTTATCAAACTAATGTCGGTATGGCTATTTCTGTGGTAACATACGGAAGGTCGTGTCAATAATTATCTAGTTGGTTGGAACCTGAAACCGTTTAATTATCCTTCTCGTTCGCTCGAATAATGTAAAAACATGCATTTTATATACAAAATAATTTGTTTGAGAAAACAATCTTTAAAAACGATTTTCGAAATCGTTTTTGGGAGAACAAATTTTGAAATTCCCTTATTATAAAGAATATATAGTTTTATAGCTTGAAAATAATTTGTAAATATTGTATAATAATTATTTCAAGATCCAATTTATTTTAAAAATTATTTCAAAATTATTTGAAAAAACTCATGCTCGGAAACAGGAAAACATCAAAAAATTCTTAAAAAAGGATAGACAAATTCAACTAAAAAACGATTCATTTTTTAATCCCAAATTCATCAGAATCTTCGCTAGCCTATTGATAGGCATCATAGCGCTCAAACACAATCAGAAATGTCACAAAATCGAGTAAAAAAAGTGAGTAAAGCAGGCTGAAACAAGAGGCAGAACACACAGAAGAAAAATGCAGAAAAAGGCACCATAGGTCGACCTATAAAAAAATAAGTTTTTAAAAATTAATTAAGTTTTTTGAAAAATAAACTAAGTTTATAAAGATAACAAGTTCATAACGATTAACTTAGTTTTGTAAAAATCAACTATGTTTATAAACATTTAACTAAGCTACAGAAGAAATCTTTTGAGAAGAAAAGGAAACATGATTTTGTTTATTGATTTGTAGTATTTTGCTGACACTGTTTTGAGTTGAAAATAACCAAAAGAAAGAATAGGGATGAGTTAACATACAGTTGGAATATTCTAACAATTCCCTACCAACTCAACCTTCAAATATCGAAAATAATTTTGAAAATATTTATTATAAAATATTAGAGTTATAAGACTACTCATTTAAGAAATGGGATAATAAATTTGTGTTCATTTTTGAAAAGATGACTGGGTAATATAGATACTCTTTGGTAGGTTAAAAATGAATTTAATTAAACTACTTTTTGGCAAGTCAAAAGTACAGATTTGTATTTAGTAAGCTAAACGAGGTATTACATTGTAGAGGTGTATAGAAATTAGTGTGGTAGTCGAATTTTCAGTCGGTTCAAGACTAGAGGCTTTGCTAAGAGGCTAAGAGCATCCATTTTAGATATTCAATTATGAATTTATACAAAATATCTAAAGCTTTACTCATGTTGTTTGAAAGATATCAGTCACCCAACTGAAATAAATAAACAAAACCGAAATGGTGTATTAGTCACCCATCGGCTTAGACATCATTCCACCCCTTGTTAATGCCCTAGTCACTCAATTTCTCTGTCAAATGAAAAAAATGTTTTCCACCTGTTTCCATCTCCACTATCATAATGCAAAAATTTCCCATCATTCATCTTTCCAATCATCATAATCACAGCCTTTAGTAACAACACCCGGATCTCCTGGATCCCCTCTTTCTCCTTTACTGCTCAGCTTCAACTCTTCTCTCATCTTAAGAAGCATCTTATTGCTTCTCAACCTAATCATGATACACTTAAGGATATTTATGAATTACCTCCTCTATATTCTTCTTCTCTAGGGCTATTCACTTCCATGTTTCATATCCCTATTTTGGTGTTACATCTACATATCAAGCAGGTTTTATTTCTACCATGATTGTAGGCGCTATACTATATTTATCGAGATCTTGTAAATTATGTTGGTACCCAAAGCAACACCGAAAAGAGGTATTGATAGCTATGAATTACCTAGATAAAGATACACCTATCTCATGCTAAGAAACAGAGAAACATGCGAGTATTAAACCATACTATTTTGGAGTTGTTTGACTGGTTTTCGAAAATGGATGTTTTTTCCATGCCATGACTGACCCAAATTCAAATAGAAGATGTTAGATAAAAGCTGCAACAGTCCCTTTCTCATGTTTTTTCTTCACCTATTGTAATCTCTTTTTTTAGATACATTTACAGTGCTTTTAATCAGAAGCTTACATTAATTGCAAATGCTAGTGTAACATCGCTACTTTGAAACATGACAGTATATTGTCCCCGTATGTATAAAGTATATCTACTCCCCCTTCTATCTAATGTAATCAATGCCACTGCGTTGAACAGCCAATTAGAAATTTTAACTTTTCTTTTATATTTGTTCATTTCGAACAATTCAAATGATTAACAACTTACAAGAAATATTCATATACAATTTTGTTCCTAAGCAGGCTATATAGCTCGTTAGTTTTATTAGCCGCCAACATTTATAGTTAATATATGTTATGGAAGAATAAAGCATCCACAATTATGTAAAGAGTCAATTTGATCCACTAGTAGCTTTTTCCCAATCAAACAAAATCATTTTAGTCTTTCTACTGCTCTCTCCTATAAAGTAGATCATTTTAGTCTTTCTGCTTGCCTTGAGCTTGAACTTGACTTAAATGTTTCTTTCCTAAACACTTTGCTTCAATTCATTAACTGTAAAAACACCCATATTTTCTTCTTGTGTAGAAACTTCTTATCCCAGAAAAGTAAAAAGAGTGTTGTGTTAAGAATAGGAACAAATGCCTATTGTTCTATAGATGATAAGGAAAAAAATAGTTAAAACAGCTGGATTTATATATACTAATGATATTAACAGAGTTTTAGTATAAGTGTGTTACATGAACTTAAGAAAATACATAATGGGCTAACTTTAAGTAACCTGAATGCGAGCACTACCAACACCGCAAAATGCTGAGAATGTAAGGGTATCAAACCATAAATTAATGATGACTTCAACAAAACTGAAATATTAAGCTCAGCGAAAATGTGAAACCATTGCTGTAACTTGTATATACGAACTCCGACACCAAAAAATGTGCTAATGCTCAGTTTGTTTCAAAACTGATCTCTCACTTGTTTCAATTCAAAACTGAGCATTAACAACTTGTAATAGTGATAAAAAAAGTGTTTTTATTGCATTCAAAACTAAGTTAATGCTACAATGTAAATCTGTGTTGCAATTTTTTAGTAGTTGCAAATTAAATATGTTATTTTAAATGTGTATTTAATGTGTATTTGATCACTAACTTTTAAATTTCATTGTTACAGGTAGGTGAAGTTTTTAGATGCAAAAAATGCACAAGATACTCTTTAGGTTTTTGGAGGTTCGGCCTAGTTAGCATATAAAAAGTTTTTGGTTGCATGTTTTGTCAGTAATATTTGATGCAAATTATGTACATATTGTGCCTATGTCTAATGTTGTATGAAGATGGTTTATAAACTTCATCGTTGTTTGAGTAAACTTCATGGATATCATATTCAACTTATTTTATGGAAATGATTAATTGCTATATTTTTATTTTATAGTTTTCAGTTTTATTTGTGTATGTTTTGTATATTATCCTATTGAAATATAATTAAATGCAATTAGATTAGTGATCTGTGAATATTGCAATGGTCATGTCATAAACGACAACGTATAAAACGTGCGGTCAGTTTTTTGGAAAAATAGTTCTAATTAATATGACAACGTTAATACATTGCTGTGAGTTCTTTGAAAAGATAAAGTATATTGATACTATAGCATTTAGGAACTGCTAATGAAATAAGTAATAACAGCGCTCATTAATTTCTGCTGAAAACTAATGAATAAGCTTTAGACTGCATATTTTAAACGCTGTCATAACTTATTAAAAGCACTAAAAATGCCGATGGAAATGTAAAAGAATACCCTAAACACTTTTTCACAGCAACTTGAAAATGTTTTTTTAATTATAAAACAGCAAAATATAAACGTTGTAGAAAATGAATTAACAACAACAAAATAACGCTGTATTAAATTATTTTTGACATCGTTTTCTTTTAGCAGTTAGAAATTGTATATCAACGATCGCATGTCGTTAGACAGCGTTTCTAACAACGTTGTTATATCCTTTTACAACGGTTTTCAAACGCTGTTAAAAGGCTATTTTGTTGTAGTGTTATAACCACTTGTCCTCACCAGTGCTGACTATACAGCCTGAAACACACAGCGGAATATAACTAAGTACGTGGAATACATCTCTATCAACCAGCTCGTCTTTTGAACTCCATAGCATCCTAACCTGGACCTGTAATACTCGGTCTGACTTGAGCATTATAATAAAATAACACCCGAGTCAGTCTGGAAAATCAGCGTGAGAAATCATACTCAATTAGAATTATTATTGTTATCAAAATCCTTTGAAAACAAAGGTATCTCGTAAGACCACATCACACATAAACACGACAGGTTTTTACCTTATGATAAACAAAACATTTTATATCAAAATCCTCTGATATTATGGAAGTGTCCATAGAAAGCAAATTAGAAAATAGCTGAAATGCTTGCATCTCACATTTCAACATAGTTGAGCACAATTAAAACCGTATGGTGCTCATTGGAGATTGGATTTCATACCATGATCAGGTAAAGAACTACCTTCCAATGAGTGCCTCTCAAGAACAATGCATCCAGGTCTGACAAGAACATCTTGTACCCTGCCACACAGGAATAGCCTAGCACTTGACTACTAGTACCGAATATGTTATCACCCTAGGTGTTCCCACCCTTATCGAGCACTCTCTTTCCATGCACAACCATTTCCATAATTATAATATATCCGAGGGTATCTAGAAAAGTGATAGCATATCCTACTTGGGTGTGACCCACTTATCCCCGTTGCATGCCCTGTCTCGGTCATTTCCCAGTTAATGAGGCTTGAGGCTACGATAACCTTTAGAATAACATTCATTATTGGAATGCTAACATTGCTTTCCAGGCAACAATGCAATGATAGTATTCATCCATACAAGTTAATCTGGGCCTGAACAAACCGAATCTCCTTTAATATTACCTTCTCCATTAACTTTGAGATATCACAATTCGTAGCACACAATTCGCATCGAAGTGACTTTCGGATTATTAAATCTGATCCCGGTCACTTCGAAACGATCAACAAATTTGGTCAGATTGATAATTTGTTATTTAACTATCAAATAACACACATAAGCAATCACTAGACCCATATTATAAATTTTCCAAAATATTTATTTAGATTATCTTCCAAGATATATATTCAATTTCTTTCAATATTTCAGTATTTTGAAAATAGTCCAAACCATATCATTACTTAGAAATAATTCCAATTTCAAATTTATAATCCTTTACTCAGAAAATATTGCTACATAATTCCTTTCGTAGTTGATATACGACCGAACCTTCCACTCCAATGCTTAGGAAGGTATGGCAAGTCAGTTATTTTCCATAACCATTTTATTTACCATACTTAGGAAATATTTCATTTATTTCCTATTTCTCAAAATCACTTACAATTTAATTGTAAATTTCTTAACTCATTTATAACAGAATCTATAAAATTCTATAATTTTATTAATTAACTTCCTTTAAACTTCCCAAAATAGGTTTCACTGGCCTATAATTCCAACTACCCATTTCCAACTTTTTTATGAGTTCTAATTCATCTTTTCGAAGTTCTTTTATTTCAACTATTCAGAAATTTACTTAAATGTCAAGAATCCTACTACAAGATTTCTCTTATAAAAATCATATCCATTCAATAACCCCGTTTACCAATCCCTAGAGCATTTGTAAATAAATTACAATCATTTCAAAATTCTATATACATAATATGTATATTTAAGGATAATAATTTATTTTATTTAAAAAATATGTTTAAGTAATTATTTAAATGCTATAAATAAACAATAATAAATCATTTTCAAATCATTTTTAAATAAAATCAATCGATTTACAAATCTTATTATATAAATTAGAATTCATTTCAATTAATATTAAATATTTGAGTAACTAGCTTTTTCGAAATATTTAAATCTAAGTAATAGTTTTTAAACTATAGTTAAATAAAAATCTCATTTTAAAACAAATTTTAATTTTGTGACAAAATTTTATTTAAAAATCCAATATCCAAATTTCAATTTATAAATTCCTCTCGATTAATATCACATCGATTACATCTCAATTTCATAATCATTCTCACATTCAAAATAGATTCCACTATTCCTTTTCCAAACGACTTTTCGCTTCTCGTTATTCATTCACTCTTGTGAATTTATATTTTCACTTTATCAATGAAAATCATTTTTACTTTATTTATAAACCTCGTTTATAATTGATAACTCATTTGGATTTTACTTGTTGATAACATTCTCATTTATAACTTCATTTTTAAATCTATTACCCTATAAATCCCATTTATTTCCAAATCTATTTTAAATATGGATTTTTAACTTCTTGCCCCTTTTTTCTATAAAATATCATTTTAACATTCATTGTTAAAAATCCCCTATAAAAATTATTTAAAAACCTCTATTTAAATATTTTACAAATAGTTAAGCACATACCCCAAAATCAATTATTGTTTTATCCAAATCAATTTCTTTAAAATAATCCAAATTTCAATATAAATATTTTAATATTCAAAATCTCCTTTCAAATTCTTCCAAATTCAAAAATAATATCTTATGGTATTTAAAATACCAAAATTATGGCCAATGCTGCTATAACATCCAAAAATGCAATCATAACAAAATCTATATCAAATTATTCACACAAATCATATATCACTATATATTAAATTAAAATCAACATTTTTGAGGAATCCAGTTGGATCCCTCCAACCTATTTTCCTACATCCACAAATATTAATACAACATAAAAATATCAATCCTATTTCGAGGGGAATATCGCGGTATATAGGGTCATCCGCTATTATGCGGGGCGCATGGGGTCTCATCCACTCCAACGGTGGAAAATATATCCAACTACCAATATATATACTACTATATATATAACATCCAAATTAATAATAATTTATAAATTCAACCAGCATCTAGTAACTAATTTTAATTATTATCAATTTAAATCCAGCAATCCAAAAAGAGTGATATTTACTCACCTTGATTTTTCAAATCTGTTTATCGTTCCAATTCCAAATTAAATCCATTGTGTAATTATTCTATCGCCGCGAATCCAACATGATCGATTTCGTGATTTGGACCTCGAGTGAATTTAACATGGATTAATGAATATTTTAAATAATTAATTGATAATTAATTTAAATTAATAATCCTTTAAAATTTAAGTACTATCTTAACATTCCCTCACTGCCTAGGTCATAAATCGATCGCCGCTACTGTTCCCTGTGCCTTCGATCACTCCACCACCTCACGCAATTTCCCTTCTGCCTCGCACTGCAGCCCTGAGTACGTCTCCATAAAACATTGCACCACCCACCAAGCTCGCGACACCAGGCTCGAACTCAAACCTTCTCCAAATGTGCGACAGTTGTGATTGCCAAACTCGAACAGTGACAGTCGCGATCGCAACCACTCTCTTGCCTCTTCCTGACTTTAAGACGCGACCCTCAAAAACCCACTCAAGCACTCAAAATCCACCACCACCAGAATTGCTGCCCACAGCCTCGACCAAAACTTCCAAGCGCTCGCAGCTGAGCCGCCACCTCCTCCATCATCGCATACGAGCTATTCCTTTAATCGATTGAGCCTTGCCCCTTCGCTGCAACATCGCTGTCGTGCTTAACTACGCCATCGCGCCTCACGCAACTGCCCAATCATGCTCTCGACAATGAACTGCCGACCACCTAAACACCTTCGAGCCATGAAAACTCGTGCCATAATGAAGAACTCCCCACTTCAATTGCAAAGTTTCCCCCTTTTCCTTTTATACGAACTCGCGATTTCGATTTACCCAGGGCCGTAGATACGCGATTTTGAAAATTATATATTTTTTCTATTTTTGTTTCAAATAGATTTCGTTCGAAGGAGAAGAGAAGTGCATGCAATTTAAATGGCAAGGAGGCGGCTATACGAATAAAGTAGGTCTGCTTCTCAGTGATAAGGTGGCTCGAATTGAAAGAATGTGGGCTAAATGTTAAATCAATATAAATATATTCTATTTAATTTCAAGATATCTAAATATTTATTTCGAATCCCTATTAAGGAGTGCCGCCCGATATTTCTAATGTTATACACCCATTCTAAACACAACGTAACAAGTTTTGAGGCCCAATTCGATCGTACGGATAATATAGCCTTTTAAATCGATTGTTAAAATTAAATTAAATTATTTCTAGACGTTTTCAGATCGTATGACCAAATGGTAAATCCAAACAATACGAAATTTGAAATCCGATAATAATACATTATTATGAATCCAATGGAACTGGTTTCGTCAAATTCCGTGATTGTGCCCCGGATTGCTATTTTAACGCGTCGATAAAATCGACGATTTCAAAATTTGACGAAATTACTTAAAATTTTAGTTTTAAAAACTTATTCACTCAATTCTAATTCAAATAGAATTTATATCAATATTATAAATCGTTTCGATTTGTATTTAATTCAAATTTCAATTATTTGTATTATTTCCTTATTACGATAAATCACTATATTTTGAACTTTAAGTCTTATCCCACTTATTTGATCGGTAAACTTCATTTTAAAAATATAATTACCTTTCAAATACAAAATTTAAAACCATTTAAATATTCAAAATTTAAATGTCAAAAATCCCGGTCGTTACAGCTATATTTTGAAGAGACACTTCATTTCAACGAGGTGATACGACTCTTGATTCAAGAGTTGCTACATATTCTTTCATAGCAACCTTTCATGAACCATTGCTACTCTTAAACATTATATACAATGATGAAATCAATTGTTTTAACAACTTAATTCTCTGATTCTATTCTAATAATCTTGCTATCTAAAATTCTGCCATTTTATTTCATAAACGTTTTGTAATCACTTGCACATTCAAGCATAATTTATTTGTGATTAAAATTACTTCCAATCTTCACGAACTACTCTATATACCACAAAGGAGAAGATTATAGGAAGGGTGTACTCTAAAGACTTATCCATGCTATCTACAGAGCACAATCACTCAAGAAAACTTACTGTATAATAGGAGTCTTGTTCGGTTACTCAGGCGGTAGAAGTCCTATTCGGTTTTCTAGATGGTAGAAGTCCTGTTCGGTTGCTCAGGCGGTGTAGTACCCGTTCCTTCGGGTTAAGTGAGGGTTGATAGTAGAATTGCAAAAGGAGTTTGGGACTTGATGCACAACCAGAGTTCGAACCAGTATAAAAATCATTGGTGTCGTTTACTTTACTATTTACTTTTTATATTCATATTTCGCACAAATAGATAACTTAGATTATATTCCATATTACGATTCATAGCATCAGTTTTAGTAAATCCATACCCAACTTTGCAGAAGAAGTATGAATCGCATATATTTATCCTATTTTATGTTTTCATTTGATTTGAAGTTGTGAATTTGATAAAATGGAGGAGGTAATTTTAGCCATGGCTAGGGAGAAGAGAGGAAGAAAAATTAGTTCGGGTAAGAAAATGAATGAGAGCATTTGTTTCAATGAGAGAATAAAAATCTTTCATATTATCTCTTTAAAACTCCCACTTTTAATTCTTAATTATTATTAATCAAATCTCATCCATATTCATTCCCTTCCCTCTCTCTCTATGGCAATTCACGTCATTCCATCATATGGATAATTATTTCCAAAAGCTCTCTATGTAGTTAACTATATACAAAGCTTGTTTGAATATATACTGATATAGTCTACCGATGCACATTTATATATATATATATATATATATAATATTAAAATAATTAGTAACAATATCAAGACATCAAATAAATTCAATAATAAGTAATATTTCTTAAATACTATTTAGTCTAATTGACTTTTAATATTTTATAAACTAATTAAATCGTATGATTTTTCACAGAATAAAGACTTTGACTTTGAGTGGACCATAGTTGACCGTCATACCAACCTTATATAACCAAGGAGTCGAATTATCTGTTAAATAGTGTTTCACTTCCAATGCTTCAACTTGGACCCAACCATAGTCATTGAATGAATGCTACGCCATGATTTAACTGTAATATAAGTGGATATCCACATTGAAGTTTAATGGCATTATCAAGTCGAGAAGACTATGTAATATCATCACTTTGAGATTACAAGTTTAACCTTTATTATTATCAACCAATTGGAAACTCTTCATTGATTCATTCCATGGTTATCCAATAAATATTGGTGCATAACACATTAATGCCCTTGAAAGCCATGAGTAATATGCCATCCAACATTCGGAGAGCATTACGTAATCTGATTTTAGTTGATGTATCTATATCCTTTCTCGAAATATCTTGATCAGGAATATTTGAAATAAAATATTATTTTATGTTATAATTATGATTTTAACTATTTGCAACTACAATCACATAACATTTCATTTAAGAATTTTCTTATTTATATACTTTAAACTAATTACTTAACTAATTATATTGTTAGATTACAAAGTATAATTGAAATCAATTATTTTGAATAATATTGGTCACAAAATTAGATATATGTTGCAAATTACATAATTACCCCTAGGGGATACCTTTAATTTTATTACTTAGTTTAGGTGAGTTGTGGGCTTCTAGAACTTAAAAGGGCAAAGATGTTCACTTCCTTTTTCCTCTCCATCTACCTTTCGAGTATGGCTTTCTTGGCCTCATGTCCTACCCTATTTTCCTTCAAAGTAGTTCATGGTAAGAATGAATGTAAAGCCCGGTTTTCATACTTCCAAAAACACAGCGTAGAACTAGGTCGCCGAAGATGAATTGGAGGAGCTTTAATCTTGCATTGTAGTGTTCGGTTATCTTTCTTTTATGAGATTCAGTACAGAGCTCTTCCTCCGCACATATTTGTCATAATTCATCTAACCCGATCCTCGGTAATTCTTCATTTTTCTATGGTTCACGAATGAGGTACTAAGGAGATGAGATGCCTACTTCAATAGGCAACATGGCTTCATATCCATAGGCCAAGGAGAAATGGGAGTGCTCGATGGAAGTCTGACTTAAAGTCCACTATGATAATGCGCAAGCGGGAGGTCTTTGGCGTAGTTTCCTTTAGTGAGATGCTTTTTTAATGTCGACTTAATAGTCTTGTTCACAGCCTCAACTTGCCCATTTTCTTAGGATGGATAACAAAGGGAAAATACTTCTTGGTACCATTTCTCTCATCGAAATCGTTAAATAGATCGCTTTCAAACCGCATGCCATTGTCAAAGATGATCTTCTTTGGAAGACTAAAGCAGTGGAAGATGTTATTGGTTACAAAGTTCAAAATTTTGGGCACGGTTACCCCAGTGAGAGGTTCTGTGCCAACCCACTTTGTGAAATAGTCTATGGTGACAATAGATTAATTTATCCTCATTTAGCACTTGGAAGCTTCCGGATAAGATCAATCCCTCAAGTATCGAATGACCAAAGGGACGTTATGGTATTCAACAAGTTTGGGGAGGCTTTAGGAATCTTAGCAAACTGTTAACCTTAGTTGCATTTCTTATGTAGTCCATCACATCTTTGATCATAGTCGACTAATAGTAACATTGCTGAATGGCCTTTTTTGCTATTCTTTGCTCCTAATCTCTGTTAAAGCCTTCATGCATCTCTTCCAGTATATGGTCGGCTTCTTCATTTGTTACACATCGCTGAAAGGGAATATAATACCCCTGTCAGTATAACTTTCCATCGAAGACCATGTAGTGGGGTGCTCGATAAAGAACTTTTCAAGCCTCTTTCCTATCTGTATGTAAGTTACCACCCCTAAGATATTATAGCGGTGGGTTCATCTAAGTATTGGTATAGTCCGTATCAATTTCCATTGTAGTTGTTCTCGACTCAAAGCAAGGGTAGGTCCGCACTTTCAGTTGGACCTAAGGGATAATCTCTTTAGGGTCGCTAGAAACTTTAACCAACTAGTCGGCCTTGGCTCCCTTTTCACGAGGTATCTATTCCAACTTGAAGTCTGAAAGAAAGCAAATAAGCTTTTTGGCTTCTACGTTATATAGAGCCATTGTCTTTCCTTTAAATTGAAATTGCATCTTGATTTAGTTAACGACTAGCAATGAGTCGTTAAACTCGTGTGATATTCCATTCATAGCTCTTTAGCCATCCTAAGACATATTAGGATGGCTTTATATTCGACTTGATTGTTGGTGACCTAGAAGCTGAGATAGTGGTGAAGCAAAGTTCTTTTCCTTCGGGCATGATAGGACTATGATGGCCCTAGCCCCTTTCTCATTGGATGCACCATCCACATTCAGTTACCATGCTTGCTATCTGGTGGTTTCTTCCTCATCGTTGTCTAGGCTTGAGCAATCCTTTATGAAGTCAGCTACAACTTAACGTTCGAAGGATGTGCAAGGATAGAAGTGATGGTGTTTCCCGAGTTCCGTGGACCACTTCAAGAGTCAACCTACTGTATCAGGTTATGTAGCTAAAGTATTTAGCGGTTCTATAGTGGTGGAGGTGCCAAAAGTTATAAATGGATAAAGCGGAGATATAATGGAGGTGCATAAAGCTTCATTAGGTATAAAACTAAATATTTAAGGTTAATTTATTCTCATTTTTACATCACTTGTATAGAAAGAGAAATATTATTTAATCTTGTATAATAAAACCAAAAAATATCATGATATATGCAGAATAGATTTGGTGACTACAATAGATTTCTTGCTTAGATTGAACATTTATGCCTTAAAATTAGATATTTACCTAAACTTTGTTGATTTGGTTTAAAAGAGAACTAGTTAAATCAACCTTTGTATATTAATGTTGTTAAAGGGAGTGTTAAAAAGCTTTAATATAGCGGACGTAGTGGAAAATAACAGGGAATGAAAAGGCTATACTATTTAAGAGTGCTAAAATGAAATAATATAGCTATTATAGAGAGCTATGTGCTATAGTGGGGATTTTATGGGCCTTTAGCGGGGCATTGACTACACAGTTATTAGGCATGCTCAACACTTAGTTCAACTACTGGTTGGTGAGAACTTTGATTGAGTGAGATTGCAAATACGGCTGGAGTCGTCAGACCGCCATCAGAAAGCAGAAAGCCAACTTTTCCATCCCAATATATCTTATTTTTGGACCTGATAACCTCTTATTGACACAATCTACCGACCGTTGAATTTTCTCTTCATTCTAGACAATGGCAATACTAATCACGTGGTCATTAACTATGAGGCATAAGCATATATCTTCCTTATCTGTTGGTTTGGAAAAAATGAAGGGTGTGGCATGGTATCGTTTTAAGTTTTCAAACACCTTGGTACACTCATCAGCCCAAGTGATTTTCACTTCTTGACAAGGTCAAAGAAAGGTATATACCAATCTATTGCTTTAGAAACAAAGTGACTAAGTGTTGTGACCATACCATTCAACTTTGTACTTGTTTGACTATGCAAGGGATTTGCATATGTTGGATTCCCTAAACCTTATCGAGGTTGGCTTCGATTCCCATGGTGCTCACCATAACCCAAAGAACTTCCTTGATCAAATAGTGAAGGAACACTTTTGGAGTTGACTTTCATATTATATTGACAGAGGATATAAAAAGTCTAGGCCAGGTTCTTTACATGCCCCCGAGCTTTTCAGACTTCACCAACTATCATCCACGTACAGCTCCATGGACCGACAGATTTGTTGTAGGCACATTTTGTTTACGAAGCGTTGGTAGGTTGTGCCCCATTATAGAGCCTAAACAAAATGATTGTATAGTAGTAGACCCTACATTGTGATTAAATAAGTGTGCTCCTGGTCCAGACTATGCATAATGATCTAGTTGCTTTTGGATATGCGTCCATGAATATGAGTAACTCATTCCCACTAGTTGCGTCCATAAGTTAATCAATGTGAGGCAACGGGAATCTATCTTTCAGATAGGCCTTGTTAAGTCTGAGAAGTCAATGCACATTCTCCAGGCTTTACTTGGTTTATAAACCAGTACTACATCAGCTACCCAGACTAGGTACTCCGCTTTATGAATGAACCAATCAACGAGGGGCTTTTATACCTCTTTCTTGAGTTCACTATATCTTTCAGGTCTTCTTTTTTGCTTGATTGGGTGAGCTTTTGGGTCAACATTTAGGACGTAGCCAATGACGGATGACTATATGCTGGTTATATTAGGCCTTCCTCAGGCAAACACATCCTTGCTTTGCTTCAAGAAACATATTAGCTCACCCCTTATTTATGAGGGTAGTTCCTTTAGGATTTAAACGACCTTGTTGGGGTCGTCATTGTCAGTTGATTGCCATGCGCAGATTTGCCAGTCCATTGTCCTGGTTTAAATCTTCCATACGAGGGACGAGTGGCTCATCATTGTTTTATCCCATATTTGTCTTTAGATAACATTGGTTCAACGCAATGACTTCTTCGACTGGGACGGATGTTTGTGCTAGAACTTGGGAGCTATGGTTACCCCCGGCTCTCATACATTAGTCCACCATCAATAAGGAGAGGGAGGAATTATAGTGTTTACAGTTCTCGCTTACCAGCATAGGTGAAGCTGCTAATTTTATGTTGCTATAAGATCCCATGTCTTGATTCGGTTGGCTCAAGAAAGATGGACCTATTGAATCCTGGCATGAACAGGAGCATTGAGTGTCATACGCATTCTCTCAGGTGGAGGTAGTTGATGCTAATGTCTATTTGGTGTCTTTAAGACCATGGACAGACTTGGCATAAATAGAAGTATTGCCTGCTTCGCACCTTCGCCCATGTTTACCACCATCGAGTGTGGCTAGCTCTTACTATAGCACAAAGACTCTTTTTTTCTTATTATAGTGATATATTGTAGCTATCTCTGGTGGACTACTGATTGTTGTAGACACATCATATCCCTCCTTTGACGTTGAACTTCGTTGTGAGCCATTTATAGCTATGATTGCATCCAGATCTACCAACGGCAGTCTACCTATTAAGATATTATAAGCGGACGGGTAGTCAACTACAACAAAATTTACCCAAGTCTTGCCGCAAAGGGGTTCTTGTCTTAAGCCGACTACATGCGAAGTTGTCCCAAGGGTATTATTCCAACACAACTAAATCCATAAATGGGCAGTGCATAAGGAGTGTGGCTGAAGGCGTAAAGCTTCATTTCGTTGAACATGGATTTGAACATTACATTAATCGAGCTGCCCCTACCAATTAAGACTCAATGAACCTTATATTCACCATTTTGACTGAAATAACCATAGGGTCATGATGGGTGAACCCAATCTCTTTCTTCTCCTTGGTGGTAAAGGTGATGTTTGTTTCTTCGACCATAACCCTAGGAGCCTTTGGAGCTCAAAGCTCGATCGAGTTTATTTTTTGGTTTTGCCGATCTCTCTCCTATAGAGGGCTTGAGTTCCCCTTATACTTCTGGCTATATGTAGGCTTCCACAAATAGAAAATATCTCACTATCGATGGAGGCCATGTTGTTGTCGCCTGCCCATTATGGCTAGGTAAGTGGATTAGCTCGGGTTGCTCTTTGCTCTACTTATTATATTACATATTCCACTAAAATACCCTCGTGGATCAACTGCTCTATTTCATCCTTAATATGTCAACACTCATTAGTGGAGTGGGCATTGAACTAATGGAATTCATAGTATTTCTTACTACTTCTGATTTGGGAGGGAGGTGGCCATTGAAATGACATGTGATCTTATGTGGCAAGATAGATGGTTTCTAAGTCATTATTCAAAGTTATGGAGTTTGTTTACTTAGGATTAAAGGGCGAACAATCTTCAAAGTGCTTCCTTGCCCTTCTCACTATTTTCATACTGACCATTTCTTCGGCAGATATTCTTTTCCTTTAGGCCAGTTTTTTTGTTTTATCCACTTCGCTCATTGCTGTCAGAGATGTCATCCTCTTCTACCCTCATAATTCCGGTTGCTCTTTGGAGTAAGTTAGCCAAGGAAAAGGAAATTGATTCTACAACTCTTTCTACACCATAGACCAGTACCTCACTCTTGAACACAAGGAGACTTCCAATCCGTTATCGTCCACCCTCTAGCATGGATGGAATCTTTCTTCAAGCGATTCACATATGATCGAAGGGACTCATTCGGGCCTTGTATAATGTTTACCAATTCATTGGCCATCATGATCCTGGTATTTAATGCAAAATTCCTTTGAATTTGGCTTATAACTTGGCTCATGAGTGTATACTGTTATATGAGAGGTGAAGGAACTAGCAAGAGGCGGGTTCAGTCAATATGGAAGGAAATAAAAGGTTCCATGTATTACTAAAAGGCTAGCCGACACAGTTTATCAAATTGAAAGTGGTAATATAGTTGGACGGGTTTGTTCTTCCATCATACTTCCAAATAGGATGCAAAGTATACCTTTGGTGGATGTGGTTACTTAGAATCTCCTTGGAGAAAGGTTGTCCACTCTTGTCGTTTGACATGCCCTTGCCTTTAGTGTTTCTAGCTTGGATCATGTACATCCACTAGCACAAGCTTCCATTTCTTCATAGAGGCCAACCTCCATATGCTACAAGGTGGCACTACCCCTAATTGGGGGACTTGCCCAGTGTTTAGCTAGTGATTGAGATCTGCAACGATGATATGGCGAGGGGGAATGATGATGGCAGACAGAAGCAGGGGATCGATTTCTATTAAATAAGGGTGATATAGACTGGTAGATCCACCTCTCATGAGATCTCTGCTAGGGTACCTCCCTTTAGGATCAAGAGTGAACTAATGGTTCTTTGGTTAAGGATTTGTAAATCGGCCATCAACACTTAGGCGGTCGAAACGCACGTTGGGAGCCCTGCCTGCTTCTTGAAGGTGGTCAAACATGGACAATCTCTCTATAGAATGGAAGGGATGATCTACTTTGATCTCTTGATACAAAAATGGATTGGGTTTTAGAACATCATAGGCATACCTTTTCTTCTATGCAAACACATAACTCTGTTGTGGGTAGGAGCACCCCCAACGGGAGTCTCCAACATGACACTTTCATAGGCGGCATGCATTGTGCTGTATATATTAGCAACGACAGGCTGGATCGGGGTCCTATCAGTAACTAATAGAACTATCAGACCAAAGTTCATGGTTTTTTGAGCATCCTTAAGGTTGTCCATACCATGATCAAGTTGCTCTATATTGGTCAAGTCATTTATCATGCAACCCACATGTTGTTGCTCAACCCTAAGATGGAACAAATAGCACTAGCCCTAGTGGCTCCGTTCGCGTTGTGACCATTGAAGTTGTCGATTTTGTTCTCTCCATGGTTTTTCATGATGTGAAAGGGAGAGGAGTTTGGAGAGATGAAAAGTGAAGAAAAATAAGAGATTATAGGAGTGGCCTCCTTCTAGCACCAGAATAATTTTTTTGACAACCTCGGAATTGTAGATGAGAAATGATATTAGCGAAGGTTACTCATTATTACCTTGACCTATAAATGAAAGATGTGGAAATAAATGCATCATAAGTAAAGAGACACAAGATTTATAGCGGTTCGACCTAAGATGATATACATCTACTATGAGATTTTCTTATTACTTTGCTTTTCTTACAATGTCTGAGATTATAAAAGATAGTGATAAGAAACTAAATGCATGGGAGTTTTTAATGTTCGATCCTTATACAATTGCATGCTCGGTTGTATTTATATCTGTTGGAAGCTGAGTTTGATGGCTAAGATTGTGCTGCCAAAGTCCATAAAATGCTCTTGGCTATTGATTTGGATGCTATGCTAATATGAGTGCTAACTAGGATTCCATCTGGAACATACGGCTTAGATATGAGTCAGTTGGTAGTCCATACGCAAGCATGCCTTGGTTCAAGGACATGCGACATAGGATTAACGAGTGGTTATGCATAGTGGCTTTGCCAGGATAAAAATGAAGGACAATGAGTGGTTATCACACATTGTTGCTTTTATCGGATGAACAGTGTCCTATGTATCAGTCTATTCAGAGAGAGTAGAGTCGTTGCTTCTTTTTGTAGAGGTTACCACTTACCCGTGACCAAAGCATGCCAAAAGGGCTTTAGAGGGTGCATGCGAATAAGTTGGAAAGAGACCGATGAATCCTACAAGGGAGTGGGCCATTATCTGGGCCGATTGACAGTTGAGGACCATTTTGCATGTCGGGCCACTATCTGCCGCCGTTGTCCATTGATGACAACATGGGTCTCGATCGTTTAGGTCGTGCATTAGTGCTGGGTGGACCTAGCCCGTTTGAGAGCTAAGCAGTACGAGCGAGTTGCTGGCTCTTGGATCTTAAACTAGGTAAGGTGTGGTCGAAGACGTGAACAAGTGGAACTATTTCAATCGACCTATTTCACACTTACAAGAAAATTAATCACAAAAAACATCTACAACAGGGCTACTGTCGTCATTAATATAAAATGTGGCATGTTTGATTTCATCAATTGTAACTACAGCCTTAAGCTTGCTCTTGGCCTTTGTTTAGCTAAAACTTTCTTGCACACAATGTTAGGAAAACTAGCAATCACACCATCAGGATTATATAAGTTGAAAAATAGAAAATAGTAGTGTTTCGTAATTCTATAGTATTAGTGATAGGGTACAAGAGTTATCCAGCAATTGTCTAATGCTATTGGTGCTTTTATTTGTGGATATACATGCGTAGAAAACTTAGTGCATTAGTCGCCATTCCTACCTATCTCATTTTTTAGTTTTCTTGATTTTCCATTGCATAATTGTGAATTATCCTTTCTAAGTTGTAGATTCTATTTTTATACTACTCAATAATGTTTTTGTTGGCAGGATCATTGATCATTTTTAGGTATGGCATGTTGCTTCTCCCCCTCATGTTGATAATGAGTTGTTTTAAGCTTGTTTTACTTTGTTCCAATTTTTAGTGATTTCTTTATATTTCTAATTTTCGCATAAAATAGTATAGTGGATTCCCATTTATTTCACTTTGACGATATGTTTCAACTACAGCTTTGAAACCATTTAATTATACCCATACATTTTTAAATCTAAAGGAAGTGCTTTTTGATTGGTTTTCACTACCATTAAATTTAAAAAGCACAGGCGAATGATCACTCACAAAATGATCTAGAATTAGAACATAAGAGTATGAGAATTTCTCTGTAAATTCATGATTAATAAATGTTCTATCCAACTTGCTATGAATTGAATGATCTCTTCCACCTCTCAATGTAAATATATTGCTTATGCATTGTGTTTCATGCAAACTCGATGATGAAATGGTATCATTATTTGCATCCCTTGCATTATTACGTGGACCTATTTTATTAGTATCATAAAATACACAATTAAAATCGCCTAATATGATCTTAGGGCATGGGACACTACTAGACATATCTTTTATGTGCTACCATAAAGTGATTTGTTAAAGTTAGCACATTTTAACATATTTAGGAATAAGTCTATCCTAGTTTATTGGTCAAGAAATAAGTTAGTGCCTTGAGTTTAGAAAGTGGTTAGTTATTTTATTTTCTTATTTAAATCTTTGTATTTTCTATCATTCAATTAACAAGCAATACAACAATGTAGTTCTTTGATATTTTACTGTTTAATGTCTCCCTCCTCTCCGTCTATTTCAAAAATTATAACATGGTATCAAAGCCAGGTAGAAAAAGGGAGAGAGCTAGCTAGGTAGAAAATAAGGAAAGTTAAAGAAAAAAATTAGCATTGTTCCTCCATTCTAGTATATTTACTCTCTGCAGTAAATAACAAATCTCCTTACCCAATGAAAAAAATCATGCCTTGATATTATAAGTGAGGTTGCCATGCCTTCTAGAATTCATGCTGATCTTGGATTGATTGATTGCGTCGATTCTGTCCTATGCTTGTCTAATGTTAATGAATTTGGCGTACGCTGACATGACTGAAGGAGAGCGCGATGTCCAGTTTTTTGACAAGTTTTGAGATGCTCATCTGATTTGAAATCCGTCGGATGAATTGAAATCGTCGACGCTTGGAAGTCGTGTTGCAATTGGTTCGCGTTTGTTATTCTTGAGTGCTTTGAGTCTGACTGTTGCAAACTTTCTTGGTTCGAGGCATTGCCTGCCACTTGTTGTTGCCACAATCTAGACTTGTTGATGATGAGTTCTTGCAGATGAATTACTTTAGGGCATAAGTAATACTGCTCCATATTTGAATTGGTTCGTCTTCTCCTTCTCTTAATACTTGTTTGCTTGATTGCTAAAATGGAGATGGTGGAGATTTTTGGCTTAGGGTGTTGGATCTTGTAACCAAGAACCGTGAAAGGATGTTGGCATAGGGTAGGTTGGAAGCAAGGGGTATGCTGAAATGTGTGGATCCATGAACATGTTTATAGCATAGCTGGTGTTGAGGAGTTTCGATTGTTTGAAGGTCAAGGAAGGCTAGGCACAGGTTTGTGTAGGGAATTGTTGTGCAGCGAGGTAGTGAGAAAGCAGGTAGATTTTCAAATGCGCTAGACTATGAGGGTGGTTCATGAGTTTGGATGATGACGTCGGGGGAGTAGTTCAAGCAGTGGGACTTGCAATCGTAGGAGGAAGTGATTTTCGGTTGCGTGGAGTTGGAGGAGGATGACAGTAATGTGATTGTTGTTTGATTTGGCAGAAGTTGTAGTGTGTTGTTGTTGGCAAAATTTGGCGAAGGTTGGGCAACGAGGTCCTAGTAATTGCATGATGATGGTTTGTGGAAGTTTGGGTTAGGAAAAGTTGCGATGAATGGAGGAATTGTAGCGAGGTTGAGGTGAATAGAGAGATGAAGGCAATAGGTGTTTTTATTAGTGGAGTGTTAAGGAGGTGGAAGGAAATGGTTATAATGGTTCGAATTGTTGGTGATGAAGCAGTGAAAAACTTGTGGTTGAACTTGTAAGCTCTGTTGTGGGTGGTTTTATCGTTGACTGTAGACGTTCGTTGATGAGGAAGTTTGTGTTGTTAGCAGTTTTTGTAGATGACTTTTGTTGCGGTGAGAAAGTGATATTTAATGTTTGTGGTTGAGGTAGTAGAGAAGTAGGAGTATGGTTATGGTTTGATTAGTGAAAGAATTTGGTGTTTGTTGTGTTTGTTTTTGTGATGGGTGCATGTGGTGCTGGAAGAAATAGTAGAAGATGAAGATGACGATGTGTAGAACATCGGTTATAGGGTTGGACAATATGGAGAGTGCTCAAGAACTGTTTGATAAGATGCCTAAGAAAAGATAGGCACTCCTACATGGGAAGTAGGCATAGTGAAGTAGGTTTGATTTTGTGTCATCCAACAAGTAAGTGAAGAAGAGCCGCGTTTCTCACTTATTGGGGAGATGATAGATACAACAATATCAGAGTATGACCCGAATGGAGAGGTCCTGTTAATCCCTCGAATGAAACCATAAAAGTTTAGTGATAGTTCATAAGTGGTGAATCATTTAATATGAAGCGGTTGAGCATGTCCAATCTCATAAAAGATCAGAGCCGTTATGGAGATCATCCAAGCGAGAAGACGAAGCAATCAAGAATTGTAGTTCTTTATGAGTTAGCAGTTGTGTGCTATAAACTGAATGTTAGTACATTCAGTTTTAAGGGAGGGTGTTAAAGTTAGCACATTTTTAACATGTTTAGGAACAAGTCTATCCTAGTTTATTGGTCAAGAAATAAGTTAGTGCCTTGAGTTTAGAAAATGGTTAGTTATTTTATTTTCTTATTTAAATCTTTGTATTTTCTACTGTTCAATTAACAAGCAATACAACAATGTAGTTCTTTAATATTTTACTATTTAATGTCTCCCTCCCTTCTGTCTATGTCAAAAATTCTAACAGATTCTGCATTGTTAATTATGTAGTCCATATACAATGGTAAAAGCACAGTTGAAACCATCTTTATTTTGAAATGTACAAGTAAATGCCTGAGAACCACTGAAAATGATATTGAATTCCATAAATCTAGGTTCCACATTAATATGATTGTGTTTTTTTCTCCATCCGATGAATCAAAATAATATGCCCAGTCTGGTTTGTTATCTTTGATGAGAGTACGTATGCCATTATCATCAAGTTTATGCTCCAAAACTCCAACGGATGAGGGATTTAATATATGAATATGATCAATTAAGTCACATATCTAGTGGGTGAATTCAATCCCCTGACATTCCATACTAGGAATGTCATTTAATTTATAGTAGGATTCTCCTCCTTATTACTAGAGATATTAAGGGGTGAACTCACTTTACTCTTTTAATTTTTCCTTGCTTTAGTCTTTACGTGATGCATAAGACTATTCCAAGTTGGGTTATCAATAACATCACTGTTGGCAGTAGCTTGATTTCAAAATGCTTCTCGTGATTTCTTATTTTCCCAGTTTGTCTTACATTAACAAAACTGCCATTTTGTTCACTAGTGTCCTTATTGGTACTTACCACTCCAGTTTTTGGTTTTCTGACCTTATTTTTTTGTGTACTGCAACAACCATTTTTAGTGCAAGGGATGGATATGTTAGGAAACTTGGCTTCGTTGAACAAGTCCTTTCGTTTATGTATTAGTTTGTTTTATGTTAAATAAGCCCTGGTCTGTAGGGTGTAGCTTTGATTTATTCTTTCCCTAAACTTAGCCACGTATTATGTACTAGTGGTTGCATGTGCTGCATGTATTTTTGTTTTGTACCGACTCTATATAAGCCTTCTTTAAGTTGATGAATAATTAAGCTTTAAAGCTATTAACAGATTATTCTACTTTAGATTTAACAGTAGCATCAGAGCCACATAACAAGGCTTGATGTGAGTGGAAAAAGAGGAAGAGAGATGACTGAAGGAAACAACCTTTAAGCATTACAAGGTTTGATGGCGACTATGATCATTGGTTGATGTTAATGGAAAACTTGTTGCGATCAAAGGAGTATTGGAGCATTATCGAGAATAGTTATACCGAGCCTGTTGCTACAGAAGTGCTAACTGCTGCCCAACAAATTTATTTGGAGGATCAAAAGCTAAAGGATTTGAACGCAAAAAATTACCTATTTCAATCGATTGACAAATCTATTTTGAAGACCATCATTCAGAAAGATACCTCCAAACAGCTATGGGACTCCATGAAGAGAAAATATCATGGGAGTGTTCGAGTTAAACGAGCTCAACTTCAAACACTTCGTAGAGAATTTGAACTCTTGGAAACAAAAATTGGCGAGCCTCTGAATGATTACTTCTCTAGAGTGATAATGGTAGCAAATGATATGAGAAATGCCGGATAAAACATGCAAGATGTTAAAATAGTTGAAAAAAATCTTGCATACTCTTAATGAAAGGTGCAATTACATTGTGTGCTCTATAGAGGAGTCGAAAGACATTGATAGTATTTCAGTGGATGAGTTGCAGAGCTCATTATTGGTCCATGAACAGAAATTTCGGAAAAACAGCATGGAAGACCAAGTTCTGAAAGTGATGGGAGGTGAAAAGTATGAAACAAAGGAAGATGGCAGATTTGGTGAAAGAGGCAGAGGACGTGGAAATTTCAGAGGAAAGGGAAGGGGTCGAGGAAGAGCTTTCACAAAGCTACGGTGGAATGCTACAAATGCCACAAGTTGGGTCATTTTCAATACAGTCCTAGTCATGCCCAGTATGCTGAGCTAGAAGAAGATCGAGAGATGGTACTCATGTCTTACATTGAGACACAGAGTTCCAAAAGAGGAGTAGTGTGGTTCTTAGATTCAGGCTGTAGTAACCACATGACTGGAGACAAGAAATGGTTCATTAAGCTCGACCAGTCTTTCAAGCACTCTTTAAAGTTAAGAAACAACTCAAAGATGGCTATCATGGGGAAAGGAAATGTTAGAATACATTTTAAAGGTAGAAATCATGTAATCACTGAGGTATTTCACATTCCCGATCTCAAGAACAATTTGCTTAGTATTGGGCAACTTCAAGAGAAAAGTTTATCAATTTTGATTCAGCATAATGTTTGCAAAGTCTATCATCCAATAACAGGGCCGATTATGTAAACAAATATGTATGTAAATAGAATGTTTATGTTGTTTTCTTCTATGCCTACTAATGCTCGAAGTCCAACTTGCTTTCAAGCATCATCAGATGATTTAACTAACTTATGGCTCCATAGATTCGGCCATCTTAACATGAAAGGGCTGTGGACATTGGCATATAGATGGTCAAAGGCTTACCAATCTTGAAGGCCAGTCCCAAGTTATGCTTATTGTGTAGTAGGGAAGCAAAATCGTGATCCTTTTTCTAAGAAAACTTCATGGAGAGCTTCTCAACCATTGGAACTCGTGCACTCGGACATTTGTGGCCCGATTACTCCAAAATATAATAGCCATATAAGGTACGTAATTACATTTATTGATGATTATTGCCGCAAAAAGTGGGCATATCTCTTGCATGATAAGTCAGAAGCATTCACTGTTTTTAAAAGTTTTAAAAGCATGGTAGAAAAGGAGTCAGGGAACTATATTTGATGTCCACATACTGATCGAGGTGGGGAGTTCACTTCATCCAAGTTCAATAATTTTTGCAGTTCAAATGGGATCGTTAGACAACTCACTACAGCTTATTCTCCATAACAAAATGGAGTCGCAGAGAAAAGAAATCGTACCTTAATGAACATGGTGCGATATATGTTGGTTGCAAGAGAGGTTTCAAAAGAATACTAGCCGGAAGCAGTAAATTGGGCAGTGCATGTGCTCAATAGATGCCCTACATCAGCAGTACAAGATAAAACACCGCAGGAAGCATGGAATGGAATCAAACCATTGGTGGAGTACTTCAAAGTATTAGGATGTATAGGACACGTCCACATACCCGAAGTCAAAAGAAAAAACTTGATAATAAAAGCTTCAAGTGTGTGTTTTTGGGGGTCAGTGAAGAATCTAAAGCCTTTCGAATGTATAACCCAGTGTCCAAAAAGATTATTATTAGTCGAGATGTGGTTTTTACAGAAGAAGAAAAATGGAACTAGGATAGACTAGGTAAAGAAGCTGATTGTGATGTTCTTAATTTAGGAAATGAAGAAGAAGAAAATGAGGAAGAAACTGAGGATATAGAAGACAACGAAACAAACAGTACAACTCAATCAACGACAACTAATATGAGAAGTCTAATTCAAGGGAGGACAAGAGAAGTACCAAAATGGATGGTGGACTATGTAAGCGAGGAAGGATTGTCTGAAGAAGAAGATGAAGTGCAGCAACTAGCTACGGAAATGTAGCAACTTGCTATGTTTACATCAAGTGATCCAACAACTTTTGATGAGGCTGTTGAGAGTCTAACATGGAAAGCAGCTATGGATCAAGAAATTCAAGCTATTTAGAAGAATGGTACATGGGAACTAACTGAACCGTCGAAAGGAGAAAAGAAAATTGGTGTTAAATGGGTTTTTAAGACCATGTTGAAAGGAGAAGTGGATAAATGCAAGGCACGACTCGTAGCAAAGGGATATACATAGCAAGTTGGCATCGATTACACTGAAGTGTTTGCTCCTGTAGCACGTTGGGACACTATTCAACCGATAATTGCACTTGTAGCTAATCAAGGTTAGAAAGTATACCAACTCGATGTCAAAAGTGCATTCCTGCACAGTGAGATCAGCGAAGAAGTATTTGTGGAGCAACCACATGGTTATGAGGTGAAAGGTGAAGAAAACAAAGTATAAAAATTAAAGAAAGCACTATACGAGCTTAAACAAGCTCCTCGAGCCTGGTTTAGTAAGATTGAGTCCTATTTCATCTATGAGGGGTTTGAAAGGTGCCAAAGTGATTATACACTTTTCACAAAACGAAGTGAAAACGTAGATATTCTTATAATAAGTTCATATGTAGACGATCTTATTTTCACAGGAAATAATCAGCAAATCTTCGCGAAGTTCAAGCGTTCGATGATGGAAGAGTTTGACATGCCCGATCTCGGATGCATGAAGTATTTTCTTAGAGTGGAGGTGGTGCAAAATTCTGTTGGGATTTTTATAAATCAAAGGAAATATCAAATCAAGTACTTGAAAGATTCAAAATGGAGAATTGTAAACCCGGTAAAGAATCCTATTGTTCCTGGATGTAGACTTGCTAAAGATGAAGTTGGGATAAAAGTTGAATCCACCACTTACAAGCAAATGGTGGCCAGTCTCATGTACTTGACTATCACCAGACCAGACCTTATGTATGTAGTGAGCTTGATAGCTCATTTCATGGAGGCACCGACTGTGATACATCAACAAGCAATGAAAAGACTGTTTCGATACTTGAAGGGAACAACTGAGCTTGGAATATTCTACAAGAAAGGAGAAGAAAAACTGATTGCTTATTCAGACAACGACTATGTTGGTGATCTTGATGGCCATAGAAGCACCTCTGGCTACGTCTTTACAATAAGCTCAAGAGTTGTAGCATGGAGTTCTAAGAAGCAACAGATTGTGTCAATTTCCACCACCGAAGCAGAGTTCATTGCTGTTGCTGCTCGTGCTTGCCAAAGTGTGTGGATGCAGCGAGTTCTTGAAAGACTTGGGCTTGAGAGATGTAAGTGCACTATTTCTGTGATAACAAGTCAACCATTAAACTCTCAAAGAATTCGGTTATGCATGGTAGAAGTAAACATATCGATATCTGATTCCATTTTCTTCGAGATCTAATTAATGATGGAGTGATGGAGCTGGTGCATTGTGGCTCAAAGGATCAGTTGGCTGACATTATGACAAAACCTTTGAAGTTAGAACTGTTCTTGAAGATGAGAGAGAGAATTGGAGTATGCAGTGCTAAAGAGTAAACTGGCTGTATGAATACAACTCAGTTTAAGGGAGGAGTTGTTAGGAAACTTGGCTTCGTTGAACAAGTCCTTTTGTTTATGTGTTTGTTTGTTTTATGTTAAATAAGCCCTGGTCTGTAGGGTGTAGCTTTGATTTATTCTTTCCCTAAACTTAGCCACGTATTATGTAATAGTGGTTGCATGTGATGCATGTCTTTCTGTTTTGTACCGGCTCTATATAAGCCTTTTTTTAAGTTGATTAATAATTAAGCTTTAAAGCTATTAACAGACTACTCTATTTTAAATTTAACAGGATAGAGGTCGAGTGCGTTGCACTTCAGCCTGCTGAGTTATTCCAATATTAAAATTCTAGAAATATCCATGCTCTCTGCTGCTAATAAAAGGACTTACTGAAGATTTGGTGCTACTTTCTAAGAAAAAATGAATTGTCTCAGATCATAGTTTTATTATCAACTATTTCATTCTGAATATCCATGTTTTGCTCAGAAATTGTATTCATATAAACTTCCCGAACTTTATTTTATGATAAATCGGACTGTGCGGAAATATTGAATTTATCGGTCTATGTAGTATTTCTTTGAATATTTGCAGCATTATCGTTCTACATCAAATTGTTTGAACTTTGAATACCATTTGCATTTTTCATATTCTTTGTATTCCAACTATTATCATCATCATCATCATCGATATTCATCAAGTTAAAACCATTAGGAGATGGAGTATTTGTTTATGAACCACAGTTTTGCATGAGTCGCAATACTTTTCAATGAGCCTAATTAACTATATCTTCCACATTTAGAAGATCAACATTCATATAAAACTTGTTGTCAAATATTATTATTGTGTTCATATAATATAGGTGCATATCTAATTCAATTAATCTCTTGTATAAACAATCCAGTTAATTCCTTTAGTTACTTAATCCATTTTGATAGGAGATCATGTAAGAGAAGCAATTCATCCAATTCCTTCATCAGTCTAATAGTCAATATCAAATCTTGGAAATCTAACCCAAATGGAATCTTTTTAGATAAATTCCCTTGAATTCCAGCAACCTACTTCTTTATCGCGAGCAGTCTTCTATCATAGAAATATGAACCGTTTGCCAACACTTTATCACAAGCTTATATTTTATCAAATTTCACGATGTAAAAACCATAGTCGTTGAAAAATATTAATAATCTCCTTCGAGTTTCCAAGCCCCAGCGATATATGCGTTGAAATAGTGGTAGTATGGTTTAAGACCCTCACAAAAAGAAGAATAGAAAATTTCCAATTTTCTCTCACTCCTTCAATAATATGTTTCAACGTTTTAGCACGTCTCGAATTATTCAATTTATATGGAGGAAAAATATCCAATAGGAGAAAAACATGAAAACTCTTGTTCAGCCACTGCAACGCTCCAAGATTTTGAAATTTTGATTTCATCCGAGTCCATATTAATTTCTGTGTAACTGTCCTAGATCTAGCCTGTGATAAACTAGGTAATTCTCTTACATCCTTAAAATTGAATCTTAAATTAAGTCCTCACTCGCCATTGAAGTCGCCTGAATTCCTAACGCTTGGACCAGCTTTTCCTAAACCATTCAACTTTATGTTCTTCCTTAACACATACGCAATAAATCCGTCTAGTTTTTGGACATTGATCCATGGAGGATCGGGATGATCGGGGGGAATTTGATGAGGAGAAGGAGAATTTTGCTCTTGAGAAGCTCTAGCCGCCTACTCTTGAGAAGCCCTAGTGGTCATAGCTACTTCTACTTATTTAATTTCATCGTAACCCAATAATGTGTAAATACGTTGTTTATTTACCAATCCAGTTTATAATTTTAAATTAGAACTAATAAAATATGAACAAATATAATCCTTTCTTGTTTAAAATAACTAAAAAAAAAACATGTTTAATTCGAACTTGGAATTTGACAAAAAAGAGTAAAGTAAGAGAAGATACAAAACAAGGTAAAGTACTAAAAAACATATTTGATAAACATAGTTTATTGAATTCAATATGGATGCTTAAATATAGAGTGAATCAAAAGAAATGGATTTATTCTCAAATATATTAGGCCGCGTTCACAATAAAAAATTATTCCATTTTCGCGTCCGACGTGTTCGACGTCATAACAAAGTAAACAACCTTCCGACCTAGTTTGTTTTGCGTGAGGAAAATTATTCGTTATCGTCCGACGCGTCCAACGCCATGGCTAATTTCCCCTGATAATTGTACCCCTTTCCCATATCATTTCCTAATACAAAATCACTCTCCTCTCTACTAACTTACCACTTTCATATTTGCTTAAAAAAACACATCCTTAGATAAGTGAGATTAATGGTAGTGAACTTGGATCGATGAGAGTATAATAGTAGTATAAGAAAGCAACTTCTTAGGGTTCATTTATTTTTGTTAAGAAGCTCTGAACGGAACTTTTGAAATAGTAACCAAAACTTTTGTTGCTCTTTGTATTTTAAAAATGTTACGAAGAGGCAGGTGTTCATGATTTTATTCCTTCTTATATTAGATCTGAAAGCTGAATGATTATTTTTCCATTTATATGCTCAAGAACACTTACAAATTATAATAAATTCAAAACTTTAACATTTCAAAATAATAAATTCAAAATTTAATAAATAACGTTCGAGATTTTAA
The DNA here is from genome assembly GCA_030765085.1 of Allium cepa. Classification (NCBI taxonomy): domain Eukaryota; kingdom Viridiplantae; phylum Streptophyta; class Magnoliopsida; order Asparagales; family Amaryllidaceae; genus Allium; species Allium cepa. The sequence continues at coordinate 98,635,818 of CM060934.1, forward strand.
AATCTAGAAAGTTCAAACTTGTAAAAAACTCCAACATTTAAAATTTGAAAGTTCAAACGTTTTAAAGTTTAGATTTAGAATTTAAATTTCTCTTAATCCATACATTGTATAACTTAAAATATTTAAATTTGAAACTGCCAAATTTCAAATTTCTTTTTTAATAAACATTAATACTCAAAAGAACAATTAATGAAAAAGGTTTCTTAATACTAGTCGGAGATTATAAAATCAACCGTCAGTCCATCATTACCGTTCATCATTACCGTTCAGAGAATCAGAACTCAGCATTCAACCGTTCACGTTAGCACTTTAAATTAAGGCAGCATCTTTATTATATTCTTTTTAAAGTGTCTAATCAGCTATGCTTTACTTTCTTTCACCCTATAAAGTCATGACTTAATTTCTTTCTTCCTCGTCCTTTCTTTCCACTCTGCTAATCTAGTAAAGTAATGCTCAAATGTTCATAATAATATAATCGATGCCTTAATCAGAGATCTTCTCTTTCTCCGTCGCTGCCGTCCAACATCGCAGCCCAAAACCTTAGTTTTTTGTTATATCCTAGTAATCAATACGAAAACTATATAGTTCACCTAAAACCCTATCCATGAGCAGCGGCGGAGCGGCGGAGATTACCGGAGCGTTGCCTATGGCGGATGCACGGTATGTGAAGGCGAAGACTTGTGTTTGGTGGGACATTGAGAACTGCCCGGTGCCTAGATCGTGCGATCCGTATTCGATTGCACAGAATATAAGCAAATCTCTAGCCGATATGAATTATAAAGGAGTGGTTACGATCTCTGCTTACGGTGATACGACAAAGATTAATTCTTCTGTGCAGCAGGCTCTTTCGAGTACTGGAATTGGTTTGAACCATGTTCCTGCTGGTGAGAATTTTTGTACTTATCGAATGATTAGTTTTAGGTGGCTTTGTTTTCGATTACAATTTTATGTTTATTAAGTGCAGTAAGCATTAATAAAGTGCTTAATGTTGAATAGCTATAGTTAACGAAGAGCTACTTATTTCGACTGGTGCATGATAACGTTAAGCACTTCTTATGTAACAAACAAATGCACTAGAACTTAATTATGTGAGGAAAAAGTAACCCAACTTTCTCATATCATTACAACATAATGTTGGAATAATTCAGCATTATGGGGCCACATATTTTAATATTTGAATGTATGAGCTATCTTGGGATTAAGTTTAATTATGTGATATATTTGGAATAAATAAAACAAGACTTAAGGGGTATATTCGTCATGTAAATTTATAATGTGTGAATACCAGAGTGACAATTTTAGTTTGTTGAAGGACCGAGCTGAAAAATGTCACAAACTATATATATGGGGTTATGGTCCCCAAATTACACAAGTCTTATCATGTTATCTCCATCCTCTTCTAAAGAGAATTTTCAGATTTAAGCTTGTGTCAATTTGGAAGATCTAAAATCTAGTTGATCTTCTTTTTGCAAACATCAATGTATTCAGGTACGACTTCTGCTGAACTATTTAATTTCATATATTTGTTTCTCGATAGAATCAATATGGGTTGTATGTATTCAGATCTAGAATTTATTTATTTATTACAACAAGTGGTATCAAAGCAAAGGAAACATAAGGGAGTACATTATGAAAATGTCTAACACTGCTTCAAAACTTAAGGCACTTAAGCTTGAGCTTTCAGATGATTTGCTCGTGCATTTGGTATTAATCTCTCTTTCTTCACAATACAACCAGTTCAAGATCAGTTATAACTGTCAAAAGGAGAAATGGACTCTTAATGAGCTCATTTCGTATTGTGTACAAGAAGAAGAGAGATTGAAGCATGATAAGGCTGAAAGTGCTCATTTAGCATACACCTCTATGAGAAAAGAAAAAAAAGAAAGAAGGATAAAGAAATTGCCAAGGGTCCGACTGAAAAGAAACAACAAAAGGAGACCGATGGTTGTTACTTTTGCAAAAAGGCTGGATTTGAAGAAAGATAGTGCCAAATACCACGCATGGCGTGTTAAGAAAGACACATCTTTTGCTTTGGTCTGTTCTGAAGTAAATTTAGCTACAGTACCTGGAAACACTTAGTGGTTAGATTCTGGTGCTTCTACTCACATAAGTGTTTCTATGCAGGGTTGCCTGAGCTACCGAAATCCAACTGATGTTGAAAGATACATCTACGTGGGTGATGTAAAATCGGTAGAAGTGGAGGCTATTGGGCATTTTAAGTTGTTATTAAGAACTCAGTTTTATTTGGATTTATTTGATACTTTTGTTATACCGTCATTTAGACGGACTTTGGTTTCTGTTTCTAAGTTGGACAAATTTGGTTATTCTTGTTCATTTGGGAATGACACTTTTAGTTTATCAATGAATTCAACTCTTATTGGAACTGGTTCTCTTAATGTTTATGATAACTTATATATGCTTGATGTTAATGCCTCTTATAATGAAGCCTTGCATGTAGAGTCACGTGGTACTAAAAGAAAAGCTAATAAGGAAACTTCAGCCACATTGTGGCACAAGCGCTTAGGTCATATATCTAAAAATAGAATTCAAAGGCTCGTGTCAGATGGCATTTTGGAATCCGTTGATTTTTCAGACCTTGATGTCTGTGTAGAGTGTATCGAGGGAAAACAGACCAAACATAAGAAAATAGGTGCCAATAGAGTAACTGACGTCTTAGAATTAATACATACAGACATTTGTGGGCCATTCCCTGAGACATCATGGAATGGTCAACAATATTTTATAACATTCATAGACGATTACTCAAGATATGACTATCTATATCTTATTTATGATAAATCAGAATCCTTAGACATGTTCAAGAAATTTAAGGTAGAAGTTGAGAACCAACTCAACAAAAGGATTAAAACTGTCAGATCTGACCGTGGCGGTGAATATTATGGTAAATCTGACGGATCAGGTGAACAATGTCTAGGACCATTTTCCAAATTCCTAGAGGAATGTGGAATAGTCCCACAATACACTATGCCAGGTTCACCTAGCATGAATGGTGTTGCTGAGAGACGAAACCGAACTCTTAAAGACATGGTAAGGAGTATGATCAGTCATTCTACCTTATCAAAATCACTCTAGGGAGAGGCATTAAAGACAGCAGTTTATATCCTTAATAGAATACTCACTAAAACAGCTACTAAAACACCTTATGAGCTCTGGACAGGCAAACAACCTACTCTAAAGCATTTTCACATTTGGGGATGTCCAGCTGAGACAAGGCCATATAGGCCAAATGAAAGAAAATTGGACTCCAAAACAGTGAGTAGCTACTTTATTAGTTATTCTGAGCGATCTAGGGGCTATAAATTTTATGATCTCATACCGAGGAAAATATTTAAGACGGGAAATGCAACATTTTTGAGGATGTTGAGTTGAGGGGAGAAATGAAGTAAGAACATTGTTTTTGAAGATGAATCACCGTCTATGATTCCTACTACAGTTACTTCTTCGGACAATGTGCAGATTATTATTCCTGCCATTGATCAAGAAGTAAATCCAGAACCCCAACAAAACAATGTTGAAGAAAATCCTCTTCAAGTTGAAGTTAATGTTCCACAAGAACAAATTCAACAACCTCAAAATGAATTGCCATTAAGAAGATCCACTAGGGAAAGAAGAAATGCTATTCCGGATGATTATGTTGTATTTCTTCAAGAGTTAGAGGATAATAATGGATTGATGGAAGATGATCCTATCAACTTTCACCAAGCCATGCAAGATATTAATTCTCAAAAGTGGATTGAAGCTATGAACGAAGAGTATAAATCAATGCAAGACAATAAAGTTGGGATCTTGTCCCTTTACTTGAAGGTAAGAAGCCCATTGGTTGTAAATGGATATTTAAAACCAAGAGGGATGCAAAAGGTAAAGTGGAAAGATATAAGGCTCGTCTTGTAGCAAAAGGTTTTACTCAAAAGGAAGGCATTGATTTCAAAGAGACTTTCTCTCCGGTTTCATCGAAAGACTCTTTTAGAATAATTTTGTCACTTGTTGCACATTTTGACCTTGAGTTGCATCAAATGGATGTTAAGACTGCATTTCTCAATGGAGACATTGATGAAACAATTTATATGGTGCAACCGGAAAACTTTGTGGTCGAAGATCCAAAGAATATGGTTTGCAAACTAAAGAAATCCATTTATGGACTCAAACAAGCTTCTCGTCAATGATACCACAAATTTCATAATGTAATTACCTCTTTTGGTTTTGAGGCAACATTATTGATAACTGTGTGTATCACAAGTTTAATGGGAGTAAATTTATATTTTTAATTTTATATGTTGATGATATATTGCTTGCCAGCAATGATTTAAATATGTTGCACGAAACTAAGAGATTTCTTTCAAATAATTTTGAAATGAAAGATCTTGGTGATGCCTCTTTTGTATTAGGAATCCAAATACATCGTGATCGTTCACGAGGCATTCTTGGATTGTCACAAAAGAGAAAAGGTGTTTAAGAGATTTGACATGCAAGATTGTAAATCAGGTGATACCTCTGTCGCTAAATGAGATAAGTTTTGTCTCAAACAATGCCCTAATAACATCCTTGAAGTTAATGAAATACAGAAGATCCCTTATGCATCTGCTATAGGGAGTCTAATGTATGCTCAAGTATGTACGCGTCCGGATATTGCGTACATTGTAGGAGTGTTAGGCATGTATCTTAGTAACCCTGGAATGGATCATTGGAAAACAGCAAAAAGGGTTATGAGGTATCTTCAAAGAACAAAGGACTATATGCTTACATATAGAAGATCAGATCAGTTGGAGATCATTGGGTATTCTGATTCTGACTTTGCTGGATGTCCGGATAGCAGAAAATCCACTTCAGGATGTATATTTATGTTGAGTGGAGGGGCTATATCATAGAAGAGCGTTGAGCAAACGCTTATAGCTTCTTCCACTATGGAAGCAGAGTTTGTGGCTTGCTATGAGGCATCTAATCATGGAAAACGGCTGCGAAATTTTGTCACTTGTCTGCGCATTATAGATAATATTGAAAAACCACTAAAGTTGTTTTGTGACAATAGATTAGCAGTATTATATTCTAATAACAATAGAAGCTCAAGTAAGTCAAATTACATTGACATCAAGTTTCTAGTTGTAAAGGAAAGAGTGCAAAATGGGTTAATATCCATAGAACATATTGGGACAAATTCCATGTTAGCGGATCCACTTACAAAAGCATTACCACCCAAGGTCTTTTATAAGCATGTTGCTAAAATGGGTGTATCTTTTATGTAAGAATATTTTGGTTTAGGGGGAGTTTGTACTAAGTCATTTCTTTTGTGACATTGCTCTATATTTTGATTGTGAATATGCTTCAGTTTCTCTGATCAGAAATAAAGTTTTAATTGCACTCAAATTATTTATACATGTTTAGATTTTGATCTCATTAAAGTAAAGTGGGACCAGTTGGAAATAGACATGTAAAGATCACATTTCATGTAATTTCCATGCTACACATACATGATTGATCTATGTCATTTGATTATATTGATATACGTGACCATTGATGGGTTTAGTTACACTAACGATAATGAAAACCGCTTTGATCCTATGTTAACACAATCAATGGACGAGATTGTTATGCATATACCATATTGTCAAGATAGCTATTTGAGAGCTCATAAAGTTAAATACATTCTATAAAGTTACATATGTGGCCCAGGGGGAGATTGTTGGAATAATTCAACATCATGAGGCCACATATTTTAATATTTGAATGTATGAGCTATCTTGGGATTAAGTTTAATTATGTGATCTATTTGAAATAAATACAATACTTAAGGGGTATATTCGTCATATAAATTTATAATGTGTGGATACTAGAGTGACAATTTTAGTTTGTTGAAGGACCGAACTGAAAAATGTCACACACTATATATATGGGGTTATGATCCCCAAATTACACAAGTCTTATCATATTCTCTCCACCCTCTTCTGAAGAGAATTTTCAGATCTAAGCTTGTGTCAATTTGGAAGATCCAAAACCTAGTTGATCTTCTTTTTGCAAACATCAATGGATTCATGTACGACTTCTGCTAAACTATTTAATTTCATATATTTGTTGCTCGATAGAATTAATATGGGTTGTATGTATTCATATCTAGAATTTATTTATTTACTACAACACATAAAACTTTAAACTAACAGTTCATGTACATAATAAACATGAATATATATATATATATTCGAGTTTATATATATATATACACACACACTCGAATGTATAAATCACGTACCTTTCTACATACCATAGGATTGATTCATATCAATTGCCATAGATTTGAAAGAAGAAAGTATAATCTACTATTACAATTTCATGTCTACTACCTCTTTATAATGACCTCTCTTCGATGGAGAAGAGAACTATACAAGGCATTAATACTTTTATTATATTTATACTTGGATTAACAAGCATAGAGAAGAGACTATATTTACAACACTTCAACCATCATAGAAGTGTTATAACTACCACTGACACGTCTACTTGCATGTATATGCCGTCTACTAAAACGGCAAATGTCATACATGTGTCATATTGCATGTACATGTCCTTTGACAATTGTCACATATTTACTTGTCAAATATCAAACATGCGACCAATCTTATGTACTAAATGACACATGCAACTTGATGCTTTATACCTAATAAACATTAATTATGGTAACATTGATGCATACAAATTTATTTAATATGATAATGCAAGTCACATTTAGTGAATAAAATTCGGACATTCTCCCACTTGACTCAAATTGTCACCGTAACATAAACTTTGCAGATTGTACTTTACGACCAATAAAATAATCACACTTCAATCAGTATTAACATACCAACCTTATGAAGCTTAAAATATTTGCATTGTGCAAATCTTATGAATCGTATCACCATTCTGAGTCCAACTTCAATTTAATTCAATTAGAAAATTGTCATAAGTTAAGTGCATACTTTATTTGTTATGCCCTGATACTAACAACAAACTGTATTTGTCTAGAGAGATTTATTTTCTCTTTTCAAATGACAAACAATACTCATTTGTCTTGTGTATATTCTTTATGTTCCTTAAAATTTTCATGATCGCTTTACTTGAGTCTTATATAACTTATTATCAACAAACATAAACCGACTTTCCTCGCATTGTTATTAAACTACTGCATCTGCAAGGTGTTGCTATCACACATATATAGCCAAATCTACAATAACATCTATGAAAAATCCTTGATGGTAATGCCTAGTATATAATTTTATAGCCATGTATACTTTGTTTTCATCATTAACACAATCTACAATAATTTTAAATATTACACCTATTGTATCGTATTTTCTTTTGTAGATCATCTTTAAGTACATTTGAATCAACTCTCTTCATCTCTTAATATCCGCTATAATAAATGTTGAACTACCATATATGAGCGATTATTCTTTGGGTCGGCCTTAGACATTTTACAATTAATACTCCTACTATTGACGTGTTTTCTTAATATTTCACAATACTTAATTAACCCGTATAGAAAAATCTTTATAACATAGATAGTGAAAACATCATATCCAACGAAACAAATTTTATTGTTATAGCTTTTAAAACTGTTAGTAATGATCTTAACCTTCCGTTGAAAGTGGCCTCTACATAACATAGATTCATCACAAAAACTTTAGCTAAGACCGATTAGCCTTACTTTTAGCATTATTAATCTTTATAGCCGTGGGCATAAGAGATCGTCCCACTAAAGTCCGAATACATCTTATTCTAATTAACTTGTAGAAAGTAGTTACTTTACTATAGGGTAGGGTTGAAATAATAGGTAGTTAATTGCACTATTAGAATTTTTATAATTTATCTTAGTGTATGATAAAAACTATCATTCAGTTCATGGATGATGCTATGGTATTCATAAATTGAAATATAGTCATGTCCAAATTACAATAATTTTTATCTTGCAGTAGTTGATAATTACTACTTACACTGTAAAATCAATTTAATTGGAATAGTTAAAAATTTCATCTTTATATTCATACAATTAAATATCGAACGATGTATTCGTATGTCTTTATGCTTGCATTAAAACAATGACCAAATATTATATATACGGCAGTGATCAACTTCAACCGTCTTCACAAACTTTATTGCAATACAATGTTACAAGATATATAAAATTATGTAGTACATAATGCTCCCGTTTGCTTCCACTTTTTCTTATGCAAATATTAAAATTGACATTATTATTTTTGGAGCAAGTTGAACATGCAAATTATGTTATATGAGATTATACAAAACAAGTTTTATATTCAGCGCTCAAACTATAATGAAATGTTCTAATGATATTCACAAATTCTTGTCCTATGTGCATATAGTTTTATAGCACAACGAACTTACCATTTTTTAAGAATAAGACCGACGCATTAAAATATTACAATAGAAAATTATTTTTCTATGGGCATAGAAATCTATAACCTTACATTTTATTTTGTCATCTTATCTCTATTTAATTTAACAAATAATTGTTTCCCTGTAGGGTAAATCAATTATTTGTATAAATAAATTTTGAATTTCGAAAGCCAACATTTTATAACTTCATGTGACGACGGTGTGTGAAAGCTAGGATCAATAGCCCCTTTATTTGGCACCGTTTTGTAGCTCTCTGATATCAGTCACATTTTTCGATTTAAATATTTGTTGTTTCTATTTCCTGTCACATTGACCAAATATTTAAATATAAACTTACGGCTGATATCAAGTGGCTATAAATGGTACTAAATAAAGAAGGCTATTTATCCTTTATGTGTGTATATATATATATGCATATGCAATGCATAAAATTTATTCAATCATTGGTGTTACATATATATCAAAACATGAAACAATCATTGGTGTTACATATATATCAAAACATGAATAGCTTTTGATCATCATATATAACTTAAACTAAAATGATATTTAATAATTAAAATTTATTAACTTGATATTCATATGTAGCTAGTGCGAATTCGTAGTACGCACACGAAGGTCACATAATTTTTAACTGGGATTGGTAAAAAAAATTGATTGCACGAAGGTGAAATATACACTTTGGGATTATTATTTGTTTGGATTGACTTTTTCTCAAAAACCATTAAGCTTAAATGATATATATGTTTAAATAATTTCAAAAGGCACAAAGTATAATTAATACATTAATACAATGGTGTTATACAACAAACATTAACATCCGGTATAAGTCATTCCTAATTTGGAAGCATCCAATTACTAATAATTCCAATTTCCTAAATTGAATTGTTAGCTCTTTTTTGTCAATTGCACGATAATATTATTTGATATGACTTTAATCTATATTGGAATTGAAATAGAGAGTTAAAAATGATAAATAACTGTGATTGTATATTTTATTAGAACTAAAATTTAAATGGTGAATATAGTTACTATAATTTCAAATGTGAAATAAATAACATTAAATTTACTTCAATTTGTAGGTAATTACCAATATGTATAAGAAAATTCAATGCTAATCAATGTAAAATAAGGTGTCACGTGATAACAAATATAGATTTATTGATATGTGCAATGTGAATAAATTTTGATAAATAAATTTCTTATTTATATTCGAGTAGAAACTAAATAGAAGATGAAATATAGTTAACTTAAGTTATTTATTATTTATATCTTTTTAGCTTGCTTCCAATTTGAATCAGAAAGCAAATTATATATTAGTTTCAAAATTAATACCATTTGATGTTAATTAAATTAATTACCATTAATATGGGAAAACACGATAATATTGATTTACCATATCATCAATAATCAAAGCAAGAAATAAACATGTTATCGGAATTTTAAATTAACTATATTACACATCTTCTCTGTTACTGTCATACAAAATATTTTTCGTAATCTAAGGATTTAGGTTTGAATTAAAAGCATAAAACAAGTCAAACTTAATGTTTTTTGAAAATCTAACCATAAATGAAATTTTTTCACCATTTGGCTTCAAATTGTAGCTGGTTCACCATTTAAGTTTATAGATTATGCATAAATTATGTGTATTATTAAAAATACATTCTTTTGTTCTTAGTAATACCACTATAATTCAAATATGCTTGTTTAAAAATTTATTGCTTTTAATGCCACATTTACATTTCACCATTTTCAACTTGGTTAATGGACAAAAACATATTTTAACCAAAATTCACGAGCAGTTTTTCTACCGAACATTAGAAGGTAAAATTCAACAATGACCACTATAACATTGCCACCACTCATAAATTTTTGGCGAAGTTTCTAAAATGGTTTCCTACTTATGGTTTTATCTCAATAAACATTAATAAAAACATGTTTGAAGGCTACATATGGTGAAGATTTTAAAATTTGAAATGCTACACTTAAAATTTTTGAATTTTAGAAAAATTGAATAAATATACTATTTTTTTTTCTTTTATAAAACTACATATATCGATACAAAGATTCTTTCAAGGATCATCTCTTGATTCTAAATCCGTTGCGATTGAATAAATAATTTGCTAATGCATTTGATATTAAATTTAAAATCAGAAAGGAAGACAAATTTAGTTTATTTAGTCTGTTTGAGGAATGCAATTAAATTTTTAAATAATAAATATATGTAATTGTGGCCTAAAGCACCATTACTAGTATTATGAAATACAATAAGTTTGTTGGTATATTTTAGACATGGTACCGATAGAAAGTCAAAGTGCGTTTTAGTAACACCTTAAGTTGTGAACTAATAATTTTGTATACTTTAATACTCGTCACATAACTTTCACCATTAGGTTTCAAAGAAAAAATTTCTCAACCGTGCATTTTTCTGCTTTAATGACCCAACTACTCGAGCATGATCCTAAAGAAAATATGCAGACATTGTTAATAAAAACTACATAGCATGATTTGATAAAATCATTCGTTAGACCATAACATGACGTCCCAACCCAATACCCATGCTATCAGAGGGAGGTTACCGTCTGAGATTATGGAGCAAATGTCACGATATGAGCGACCTCTCGTATATACTCTCTCGTGTCAACACGAATCCATAATATCATATACCTGAATTTCTACAAAACACGTATCTCGTCTTGGCACAAAACAATGTACATGAGTTTTCTATAGTGAATAATATAAATGTTGGATTACCTAAAATAAAACATCAATGACATCGATGTGGTCAAGAAGTCACACACATATAGATCACATCATCTTATAAAATATATGTCATTGTTTAGTTTCAGTCATCATCAAAAGATACATATACAACTATGCACATGATCATCGTCTCCCTCTCAAATACTAAAGTGCTATCCTGAAGTCTCGAATGATTTGTAGAAGATTAACTCATCTTCTATGGCTATTACGATAAAATATGAAAAATGAGATATTATATCTAGGCATACGCATTCCTCTCCAAAAAGCAAAAGATAGAAACAATAGCGTGAAAGTACATTCTAAAATACAACTTCAGTCTGACCCAACGTTGTTGAAATAAATAACAACCCTGGTCAGATTAGAAACTAGCTATGAGTAAACTCAAATATCAAACAATAAAATGAAATAGAACAAAATATAATGCATCATATTAACATGTAAATTATCCAACCCCGTGTAGGTATCCTATATAAATCATATGTTCTGTTTCTATTTAATGTGACCACAATCACAAATCTACTCAATTGTGATTTTTCCTAATCACAAGTTATTAATTTATATCCTATAATGATATAACAATGATAAATTTGATCAACTATTCAAAGTTGAACGATATCCAGTGATATCGAGTAAACCTACGACTCAAATATAACAGAAACCGAATAAACACATAGTGATACCAAATTTGTAAACAAGTAAAGCTAAAATGCAATTTTGATCTTTTACTGAATCAAATGTTATATTGAAATAGAAGTGGAATCTAATTTAAGCATTAATTTTTTTTTGCATGTAGTTGATTTTCTCATTATGTTCAATCAAAAAGAGTTTACTAGTATTAATTATCTTATTGGTCTGAATTCAAATTGAATAAAATTAGAAAGAAATAATTTCTTTTATCAGTCGAGTGACATTATAGTTTTATATATCCTTCTAGTTTTAACTTAGTTTGCTTATAAACATTATTTATAAGTAAGTACATTTTGATCCATAATTATATATAAATATCTTTAAACTGTAGAAATTCAAAATAATATGACATCAAACGCACTGCGGGAAGTAAACTACTTTACTGTTTCATGACGTCTTTAAAAAATTGGTGATAACTATGTATTTGATGGAAATTGTGTGTTGCTTGTAAATCTTTTATAGTCTATTAAATAACATCATAGAAAAATATATTAAACCATAAATTGATTAATACGAATAATATTAGATTTTACAAAAAGTAAGTTTAGGTCGAGCAAGATCACATATTACATTAAAATAAGAATTTCAAGTTTGTGAAGAAAATATTTACAACTAAATTAGAAGAAAAAAATAGTTGTCTACTATAGCCAAAATAAATGAGTTAGTTGTACGTTTATATATTTTCCTAAAACACGGTACAGAATTTATTATTTGGATATTCTTTTTATATATATTTTCCTAAATCGTGGTATGGAATTTATTATTTAGATATTCATTTTATATATATTTTCCTAAATCATGGTATGGATTTTATTATTTAGATATTCTTTTACTACATATTTTGTCACAACTTGATTTTCTTGTATACTTATATGTAGGAATTAAAAAAGATCAACTTTACTATATATAGACTATACAAAAAACTTAAAGATTGTTTGATATCTATGTATTAATAATTTATAAGAAAATTATGCGATACAAATTAAAAATAGTGAACAAAATTCATAACTGTACTAATAAAACAAAAAACAAAAGAAAGTCGCATCAAATACCAAGTTGTTAATGAAAAACTAGTTCATTTAACTTGTAATAGAATTTATCAAACAATCAAAGATTTTAACAAATTCAATGACCTCCTACAAAATAAAAGAAGGAAAATAGAATTTATAATCATAGTAATTAAAACAAAAATAAGAGGAAAGCAGAATTATAGATGCAACATGATGTAACAGACTGTCCTTTAATACATTATTAATTATGGTAAGACCCAACTCCTCTACAATAATATTATAACACAATCAACTTCAAAGAATTAATCAGTATGTATGCATCCTCCGATTTGTAGTTATAGCATCAAATAATATATGATCCAAAATACAATGACATACATATTTTTTTTAATATTATATTATTGATTTTTTGTTTTAAAAATTACTCGGGAAAATAAAAGGTTTTTGCATGTAGTTTAAGAATATTCTACTAAGAAAATTAAGTTAAAACTCATGAATGTTTGTTCATGCAACGGATTCAAGAATATGAATCATGTACTATCTATAATAAATAAAGTTATTCAATGAATCACATAAATTATAATAATACAATCCTTATTTATTTTAAAGATGCATAACAACATATATTTGCAATGTAAATCTCAAATTAAAATTAGAATGAAAAAAGTTTACAGATTTACATACTAAGAATGTTAAACTCATATCAGAAATAGAACTAAATATATGAAAGAAGTTTAAGCTGTTTTAGTAAGAAATGAAAATTTAAAAAATGATTAATACTAATTGAGTTTTATAGGATAAAGCGACTTTAAAGCTATTTCTCTAACATGTAATTATGCATATAACATTATCTGTTAGATTAATTTTGGCATTCTTCATGGAATAGTGAGGTTTACAGGCGGCCAAAATTAAAGTTAATCCTTGAATTAGTGATAATGAAGTAGTTAAGCTGCGTAAAACATGGAAATATATTAATTTTAGTAAGATTAAAAAATTTATTGCATTAATTAAGTCTAAAATCTACGATAAATTTGGCACCAACAAAAAAGACCATCTTAAATAAATAAATAAAATAGACTTAAAGAAACAAGGTAAAAATCATTCCATATTTATTAAATTTAGAAAGGAGTACTCGTTTCCTTTATATTATTCTAGATGTAAAACTAAAATCAAAATTAGAACTAAATAAGTGGAAAGTGGTTGGCAAAATAAAGTGCTGAATAGTACAATTAATTTTTAGTTCTCTAATAAGAAATCCTGAAGTGGGGAAATAAAGATAAGTTGCCACAAAATTGAAAAATCTTTTGAAATTCAAATTTTCAATTCTTCAACACATCTATTCCATTATCTCAATGTAAAACCTGCAACAATTTAGATATAAAAAGGTCAATCCCTAACAAACGAAATAAACATAAAAAAGAGCTATACTCTATAGTTATGAATTTTAAAATTGGAAACTCAATATGTTTACATTATCCAAACTGTAAAACACAAATTTGAATTAACACTAAGTACATGAAAAAAGGTTAATCGAATTTACTAATAAATAAAAATGTAAAGATGATTAATTTTGATTAAGTTTCCTTTTTAAGTAACGTATAGAGAGACTTTGAGATTTTTAGGTTAGGTTAAAGTCAAGGGATGTATATAACATTAATAGCTAATTTAGTGTTAGTAATTTTGTAAAAGAATAAAATAGTTTAATACTATAGAGATTGAACATTGTACTTCGGTGATGGAGAAATTGAATTTAGTTTAAGTGAATCACTTTTATTTGAAGTGTCAAATAAGTAAAGATATGTACATGAAAGGATGAAGTTTTTATAACATACAAAAAGACTAACAATACTACATAAAACTATAATTGTGTAATATAATTGTATGAAACGAGCGACATATAAAATTACTAATAGTGTAAAACTATAATTGTATGAAGTGAGCGACATATAAAATTACGAGAGAAAAAAGGAAAAAACATATGAGGGGATTGAAAACCAAAAATCATAACTCGCTTTTCATTATGTCTATTAAATGATTACTAGAGCGAGAATGATAAAGGCCCTCGTTAATTCTAATATTTTTCTGCTCTCACCTTGATACTCTCATGATATTTTATTTTAAAATATCTTATAGTTTGTGATTTTAAGATTAGTCACATTTTTTATATTAATTCTTGCCTATTATTTTCAAATACTTAAAATTTCTAATTTCTACAGTTAATAAATTCTACTCAGTTGTTCCTGCTCATTTTACATTATGTCCATATATATTTATATTAAACCGATGTCTTAAATTTAAACTGTTTAGACAAAATCAATTAGTTAATATACCTTAATTCATTCAACAAATCCTAAAAGTAATCATTTCAACATGAATACCACATCTACATTGACAATAATGGGGAAAAATAATTATTCGAACAAAAAAAAATATAAATTCAACAACTAGGCCATTATTACCAAACAAGTTGGGGTCGGCTAGAGATGGAACCCAAAACTAAATGACAGTCAATTTAAAAGTCATAATAGTAACAATAACAGTAATAAAATAAAGTCAAATAAGTAAGCTAATAATAATAACTAAGTAAAATAAAAATAAAGATATATATATATATATATATATAAAATAATAATAATAATACTAATAATGATAATGGTACTAATACTAATATTAGTCAAAGACTAAAAACTACGTCTTAGGCTCATGTTACCTAGTTTTATAATCTAAAACTTAAAAAAAACTCATGGTTTCGGTACGTGCATCGCTAACTTTCACACGCTCTTGTCCGACACCAGCTCTTCGGATATACTTCAAATCTTCAAATCCCTTTTTACTACTTCCTCCCATGTCAACCTTGGTCGACCTCTACCTCTTTTTGAGCATTAGACGCGGCCTATAATTCCAACGCACACAGGTGCTCAGGCGGCCTCTGTTGAAGATGTCAAAACCATCTTAAGTGATGTTGAATTAGTTTCTCTTAAATTTGTGCTACTCCAAGTTTATCACGTATACCATCATTTCTAATTCGGTCTCTTTTTGTATGACCGCAACTTTATCGCAACATACGCATCTCTCCTACGCTTATCTTCTGATCGTGTTGGCTTTTAGTATGCCAACATTCTGCGCCATACAACATCGCAGGCTTGATTGTTGTTCTGTAGAACTTTCTTTTAAGCTTCTGTAGGACTTTCCTGTCATAGAGAATGCCAGACGTTTGTTGCCATTTCACCCATCCCGTTCGAATTCTATAACTAATATCTTCATCAATCTTACTATTATATTGTAACATTGATCCTAAATATCGAAAGGATTCTTTCTTGGGAGCTATTTATCCGGCCAGAGTGACATCTCCATCCTCTGACCTGACAGCGCTGAACTCGCACTTCATATGTTCTGTTTTAGTTCTGCTAAGCCTAAATCCCTTTGATTCTATAGTCTGTCTCTACAGCTTCAGTTGTCTATCAACTCCAATCCTATTTTCATCAATTAACACAACATCACCACTAAATAACATACACCAAAGAATTTCATAAATATATAGTAATAAGGTAGATGAATTTTCTGGCCCTTTCATTAATTTTAGAAGTTTTTCCCTCTTTATTCCAAGCATTTTTTTAATGGTGTAAGCTACCTGTTTAAGAATGATTCATCATGGGCAAACTCTCTTAATACCCTGCTAATCTCCTTACCATCCCAGCAAAAAGTAAAAAAAAAGGAGGACGGAACTACCCTTGTTTTCATTTGCAGTGAGTATTTATACCTCTAAAAGTAAAAGGAAGTTTTGAAGCATGAAAGAAAGAAGAAGATATGGAAATTGAAAAAGAAGAAAAATTAACTTGGGTTTTCAATAATTTGAAATTTGAACATTTTATCATGAAATAAAAGCTTTTTTAGATGTAAGCATTATAAACTAATTCAATAAAATATGAATAGGAAATTTTCAACTCTTCATCGTTAGAACAATGAATTTGATATCTTTTTGTAGTAAAATATGACTGAAGAAGAAAGCAAGACGGAAGAATGGGATAAAACGGGAACGGTGCTAAGAGTAAAAACAGGGTTTGATATTTTTATTTATGTTGGCGGGGGGTGTAAGGAAATTAACGAGGGGCTAATAGAATCAGCCTTCATCATGTTCTATTAGTTAAAATACATACGTTTTTGTAATACCTACGATTATTTACAAAGTTCTCAGTAGCACTATCATATTATTTTGCATTTAAGTTCAAATTTTAAATTAATTAAATAATTAAATTTGATATTTAAATAAATTCAAGTGTCTATCATTCATTAATTTGTTTGATAAATTCTAAAAATAAAATTTTCATCAAGTATACAACATGTATGTTAACACGATGTTAAAATTCAATTCTCGTTCAAATATAATAATATTACATCACTTACCAAAACTGTATACTTAAATAATAATAACAAAACTGCCTTTATAATCGATTTATCATGATATATGTATTATAAATTGCATTAAAAATTCTATTTCTTACACTATTTAAAGTATGAATACTATGTTTTAACAATATTAATTTGTGCAACACATGGTAACACGCAAGTATGATAGACATATCTGATTTTTTTTTTTGGATAATTAATTCACCTATACACATGACAATATTGGAGCATATTTGAATTTTTAGAAAAGCCATGCTAAAAAAATTTGAACCGTCCTTGCAATAGATAGATTTATTAAATCAATAAAGAATATGTTAAGATTTTGTTTGTTGCTAAAATTAATCATATTTGGTTTGATCAAAATTCATAACATCTTTGTATTTTATCAAATTAGAATTTCATCTTTGGATTATTTCGTTTTATGTTTGATCGAATACATTTGACAAAATTGTTATTACTTAAGATTTGGAGGGGTGATACCATCATAATTTGTTTCCTATCCGCTATTGACTACAACAAGAACAATTTGTAGTTTTCTTTCCACTATCGACATAACAATTTTGTCAAGTATTGAAATTAAATTAACATTAATTCACAAGCGCTGATTCATTGAAAGCCATGTTTACACACCAAATAAAATACATTTCGTAACAATAGTGAAAACCAATGTCTTAAGTATATAAAATTATAAATATTAATCTCGTTGTTGTATAAAATCATACCAACCATAAAAATACCAGCACATACTAATAAATAAGTTAATTTAACAAGAAAACTTTGGATGTTAAATGCCAAAGTACAAATCACGCAATCATTTGGATTCCTGATACTTAATACCGGTAAATTAATCATAAAGAAATTACATTCAAAATTTTCAAAAGAAATTGCATATAATATGGAAATTTCATCAATTTAAAATTCCAAGTTCACTTTTGATTAAAACAACATAGCTACACTAAGAACAATTTGCAGTTTATTTGCCGTTAATAACGTAAATTCCTGTATAGTATTTGGCTGATAACATAAATGTCACATTGATTCGGAAGCACGAATCACTTTGGTAGCAAATTTTGCATGCGAAATTAAAATAATTGAAAAATGGTTGGTGGTATTGGTGAAAATTGGTGTGTAGTTTATGAACATTAATCTCGCTGGTATACAAAATCACACCAAGCATTAAAATACCTAATAAATGAGTTAATTAATATTTTGGATACTTACTCGGTGTCCAAAGTTTGTAGCATTTTCTTTCTCATTGTGGATAAACGATGCATGATGCTTGAAAACCGATAAAACTTACAATGAAATAAAAAAATAGTATAGAAAAACTTATAAGATAAATTATCTTGTAACATAGGAGTTTCATCTATTGATCCATACTTCATTCCTAAAAAAATTTGTAATGCATTTTTCAAAGCCGCATATTGAAATATTAGTAAAGCATAACAACAATTGCATATCAACTTTAGTAGTGTTTCTGAATTTTCTTAGCTGGATGTTTTGCGACTTATCTCGTCATCGTATGAGCTTTAAAACAATGGAACAAATGAAGAAAAAAGATTTCCTTTTACTTAATTGGACTAGTAAGAGAATATGAAAAAAATCGGTTGGTACCTCGAAATTCCGGTGGTACGGTACCAGTCTGCGCCGGTCTGAAACCGTTGATGAAATTCGGTTTCGGACTAGGGCAGTAAAAAATCATTTTTTTTGTAAATATGGATAACAAGTAAATCGAGAATTATCTACATCAGGAAATACTCGTCGAACCCTAACTAAACGCGACGAAAATCTCTGGCTGCTTTGTAAAAATCTTCTTCTCAAGTTATCTTCTCAAAGGTCAGCAATCTCCTCAATCGTCATTTTTGTCTGCTTTGTAAAAATCTTCTCAAATCGTCTTCTCAAACGCGATATGATGTGGTTTTGAAGGTACATGATTTTTTTTAAGGGACTGTGTAATTTTGATTTTTTATATGGGACTGCACGATTTTGTTTTCAGGAGGGCTACCTAGATTTAGTTAAGGAGGGGGTTGTGTTTTGATTAAGGCTTAAAGAATATAGACTTTGGGAATGGAGGGGGTGATTTCACATATTTTTTATATTTCCCTATGAATAGGACAAATAAATGTTGGGCTGGGCTGCCCTATTTGTTTAATTTAATTTAGTGTAATTTCAATTTAATTGTATTTAATTTCACATTGCAGTTTCAATTTATTTATTTTAGTGTAAATCCAATTTAATTTACAATGATTATTATTACATTTTCATTAACAAAAGATTGAAAACTGAAACTGAGATCGAAAACGAAACCAAAACCGAATTTTCCGAAATCGTCCAAAACTAAGAAAATTTCTAATGTCGGAAATCGAGACCGAGTTCTCGAACCTTGGATGAAGCAATCACTCAATGAAGAGAACAAGTGAAATTATGATTCTGTAATTGATTTTTTTTTTGAAAATTCATTCTTATGTAGATATTGGTGATTGTCATTTTTGCAAATTATACCACTATTAACCAAATTAGAGAGTAAAACATTAATGGAAAAGAAGTATTTGAGGAAAGTAAGTTATAAAACATTAATGAGTTCATTTGTATTTCTTTTAAGAAATAACCATAAGAAGAAAAGGCAACGAAAATTTTTAGGACAATTACATTACCGAGACACATGACATTACAAGAAATTTTTGAGAAAATTGAAAACGAATGGGCACACAAATTTAAACTCAGGTTTCATATAATATAATAATAGATGGATAAATGGATATCAAAATTAATGCTTTATTATTCTATTGCCATCGCATATGGGCATCAAATATTAAAACATTATATATGCAAATAACTATGTATTATTGTCTACAATTGACATATATGGAATATGTCACAAGCCAAACCAGAATAACTTGATATTTTATCAAAATGTCTTCTCTCCATATTTTTTCTCTCACATCGAATAGACTAATCCTTTAATTAGATTAAAATTTTAGTCATATTAAAGAATACTGATAAGTGAGTTAATTTAGCAATAATATATTGGATACTAATTCAATGCCCAAAGTTTGTAGTATTTTCTTTCTCTTTCCGGATAAATGACGCATAATATTTGAAAATCGCTAAAACTTACAATGGAATAAAAAGGATATGGTACAGAAAAACTTAAAAAGATAAATTATCTTATAACATATGAGTTTCATTTATTGATCCATAC
Organism: Allium cepa; assembly: GCA_030765085.1. Classification (NCBI taxonomy): domain Eukaryota; kingdom Viridiplantae; phylum Streptophyta; class Magnoliopsida; order Asparagales; family Amaryllidaceae; genus Allium; species Allium cepa. Next base: position 98,656,296 of record CM060934.1, read on the forward strand.
TCCACTCCTAAAAAGATTTGTAATGCATCTTCAAAGCATCATATTGAAATATTAGTAAAGGATAATAACAATTGTATATCCATTTTAATAGTGTTTTGGAATTTTCTTAGTTAGATGTCCGGTCGTATGACTTGTCTCATCATCGTATGAGCTTTAGAACAATGGAATATATGAGGAAAAAAAGATTTTCTTTTACTTAATTAGATTAATAAGCGAATATGAAAAAAAATGAAGATGAAACCGTGATACAAGGTTTCAGCCGGTACCTCGAAATTCCAGTGCCACCGGTCCGGTATGGGTGTGCTCTGTTTCGAAATCGGTGACGAAATTCGGTTTCAAATTTGGGTAGTAAAAAAATAATCATTTTTTGGGTAAAAATGGATACTAAGTAAATCGAGAATTACCTACATTAGGAGATGCTTGTCGAACCCTAAGTAAACGCGACAAAAATCTCTGACTGAAACCGTGATACAAGGATTCGGCTGGTACCCCGAAATTCCAATGCTACCGGTCCGGTATGGGTGTGCTCTGGTTCGAAATCGGTGACGAAATTCGGTTTCGGAGTTGGATTGTAAAAAAGTAATCATTTTTTGGGTAAAAATGGATACTAAGTAAATCGAGAATTACCTACATCAGGAGATGCTTGTCGAACCCTAAGTAAACGCGACAAAAATCTCTGACTGCTTTGTAAAAATTTTCTCAAATCGTCTTCACGATTTAATTTGGTTTTGATTTTTGTTAGGGGATTGGACAATTTTGTTTTCAGGAGGGCTGCCTAGATTCAGTTTTGGAGAGGGGTTGCGCTTTGATTAGGGATTTAAGAATATAGACTTTGGAAATGGAGGGGTTGACTTCACCTAGTTTTTATATTTGTCCATGAATAGAGCAGATAAATGTTGGGTTGGGATGCCCTATTTATTCAATTTAATTTAATGTAATTTCAATTTAATTTTGTTTAATTTCACATTGCAGTTTCTATTTCTTTTATTTTATTTAGTGTAAATTCAGTTTAATTTACAACGATTATTATTACATTTCCATTAACAAAATTTGAAAACTGAAACTGGGACTGAAACTGATGCCAAAACCGAATTTTTCTAAATTGCCCGCAACTAAGAAAATTTCAAATGTCCGAAGCCTAGACCGAAACCGAGTTCTCGAACCTTGGATGAAGCAATCACTCGATGAAGAGAGCAAGTGAAATTAGGATCCTGTAATTGATTTTTTTTTTTAAAATCATTCTTATTTAGATAATGGTGATTGTCATTTTTGCAAATATACCACCATTAACCAAATTAGGGAGTAAGACATGAATGGAAAAGATGGGAAAAGCAAGTTATAAAACATTAGTGAGTCAATTGGTATTTCTTCCAAGAACTAACCATAATAAGAAAAGGCAATGAAAATTTTTAGGACAATTACATTACCGAGACACATGACATTACAAGAAATTTTGAGAAAATTGAAAACAAACGGGCACACAAATTTAAACTCGGGTTTCATAATATAATAGCTGGATAAATAGATATCAAATTAATACTTTATTATTCGATTGCCATCGCATATGGGCATTAAATTTTAAAACATTGCAAATAACTTTGTATTATTATCTACAATTCACATATATGCAATGCGTCACATAAGCCAACCAAAATAACTTAATGCATATTATCGAAGCATGTCTTCTGTTCATAATTTTTTTGTCGCATCGAGTCGACTAATCCTTTATATCATGGAGAAAGCATTTAAATGCCTTAATTACAATCAAAGTTTTAGTCATATCAAAGAATGATTTAATATCCATCCTCAAGGGAGTAATCTCATTGTTAGTAAAATAGTCCTGTAAGAAAAATTATTCATATGCTTTATCTAAAACATAAATATAACAAACTTTATAGGGTTTTTACGAATTGCAGTAACATATTAGTCCTTCAGTTGTGTATATGATATTGTAAGATAAATTTAGCGTGTACTTTACAAAAGCAAACAACTTAAAACAACAAAATGAATTCATTGTTTTAAGTAAATTAAATTGAAAACCCCTTTGATACCAATCATGAGAAAAATTCCGAACAGATTACGGATACCTGTTGAGGAAATGTATTATATCATGCTTGGGGGCACATATTGAATATCAAGACTCTTGATTTAAGTCGATTTGATTATTTAAGTGGTCTTGTCATAACATAACCCTAATTATGCATAGAATATTAGCTTTAATGTTGATTATTTTTCAATATTCTTGTTGGCTTTACTATGATTCACTGAAGTCTGCTGTTACAGGAATCAAAGATGCAAGTGATAAAAAAATACTGGTTGACATGTTAATATGGGGTTACGATAACCCTCCTCCTGCAAATCATTTGCTTATTTCTGGAGATCGTGATTTTTCTAATGCACTCCATCAACTAAGCATGAGGAGATATAATATTTTACTTGCACAACCAGAAAAAGCATCACAAGCTCTTGTTTCAGCTGCCAAGACTGTGTGGCTATGGACCAGTCTTGTAGCGGGGGGCAGACCATTCGAAAAACTACCAAACTTTCATAATACCTCGACCAACAGCAAATCAAATTTCGTGACAGAAAGCAACAGCATTGCGTGTCCATCACAACCAGATGATTTTGATCTAAAGAACAATAATAATGGGAATTTCTATAATGGCAATAAAGCCAAGAAAATTTCTAACACTCAAAGCCAGCCAGTCATTAGTGCATTATCGTCAAAAGGAAATGAGGATGTTTGCAAACAGTCAATTGGAAGTTCTGATTTCTCTAATCCCAATCAGGAGAATGATTTAAAGCATCCCAATTCTATGTTTGTTTCAACAACTGCAGAGTTGGGTTCCGACTGCATCAGGAGCAACAGAATTTTGTATTCATCACAACCAGATGATATTAATCAAAAGAACAATGATAACAGGGAATTCGATAAACACAAAAAAGAGGAGCAAATTTCTAGGACTCAAAGCCAGCCAGTCATTAGTATATCATTATCTAATGGAAATGAGGAAGGCAATAAACAATCTATTGGAAATTCTGATTGCCCTAATTCTGATCAGAGGAATGAATTAAAGCAACCTATTTTATCAACACAGCCAGAAAAAGTATCCCATGCTCTTGCTTCAGCTGCCAAGACAGTGTGGCAATGGACTAGTCTTGTAGTAGGGGGAAGACCAGTAGAAAAGATACCAAACCTTCATGATACCTTGGCCAACAGTATATCGAACAACAAAATGCAAGGCAGCAGCATTTCGTATTCATCACAACCAGATGATTTAAATCAAAAGAGCAGCAATAACGAGAATTTTGACAACCACAGTAAAGCCAAGCAGATTTCTAAGAGTCAAAGCCAGCCAATCATGATTTCTTCATCATCTAATGGAAATGAGGAAGGCAGTAAACTGCCGATTGGAAGTTCTGATTCTTCTAAACTTAACCAGATGGATGATTCAAAAACACCAGACTTGGGTTCCAACCACATTCCGAAATCTCAACAAGTAGTTGATTCTGGTAAATCTAATGCACCTAGTGGACCCACATCCAATTGTACACCCAAAATCAAGCAAAAGAAGGTGAAGAAGATACCAAGTAACACAACTATGTCTACCACAAATGGTCCTGGAGCGCAAGAGAGCACTATTAATGAAATGACACAACCAAGTCATGCACATGAAGCAAAAGAAGGTGGAAATATAATCGATACCTCCAGCTCTTTTTCTACGACATCATCTTCTCAAGTACTACCTGAATCTTACTCATCTAATTCACCTAACAATGATGCTAACACTACATTCACGAATAACGGTTCTAACAGTGAAGTCAAAATTGTTATCAATAAAAATAGGAGAAAAAATCGCAAGCCGCGGCAGAACCTATGTTCACAATCTTGTTCTTCACCAGTGCCTGCAATCAAGCCAAATGATTATCAATGTGTTCCTCCAAGCATGCCTGATGTTTCTTCTTCTTTTTCTATACCTGATACTAGTGCATCATCTTCTAATGGAAACGAGGAAGGTAATACACAATCGATTGGAAGTCTGGGTTGCTCTAATTTTAATCAGAACGACTTAAAGCTTCCGAGTCATACTTTTGTTTTAACAGATCAAGACTTGGATTCCAAGCGTATCATGAGCAACACGAATCCCACACCTTGCATTCCAGAATCTCAACTATTACTTGATTCTGGCAAGTTTAATGCACCATCTAGACTCAATTGTAAAACCAAAATTAAGCAAGAAGTTGGAAATATAAGCAATACCTCCAGCGCTTATTCTACGAAATCCTCTTCTTCAGTAACACCGGAATCTAACCCAACTAATGCATCAAAATTCAATAATGCTAAAGTCAAAATTGCTATCAAGAAAAATAGTAAAAAAAATCACAAGCAGCAGCAAAACCAATATTCACAATCTTGTTTTCAATCTAGGAATTTGTCTGGATCAAACTACAATCATAACTCTAGTTCTTCAACAGTGCCTACAATCAGGCCCAATAATTATCAAGATGTTCTTTCAGCCATGCCTAATGTTTCTCCTTCTACTCCTATGCACGTTCAAATGGGGTTTATTTTAGAAGCCTTGAACATATTGAAATCTGAAAAGATATCTCCTACTGAAGCAAACATATTAGACTGTATCCGTTATGGAAATATAATCGTTCAGAATTTCGATGTGAAAATGTCCCTTGATTGCGCTGTAGAGCACCAGGTTGTTGTAATGCATAAATTAGGAAATTGCGTGCCTCTTTATGTTGGGAGGAATGATACCCTTTGGAATTGTGTTAACATCATGGATAGTAATGCTGTCCATAGTACAGAAAATTTTGATGCAGTTCTCGAATTTTTGTCTACTGCTAATGGTCGATCTGCAATATTATCCTCACAATGCAGGTATTATGTGATTGTTATATTTTATTGTCTGTTGTTACTTACATGTCCACTGTTGTAGCTAATTTAGCTTAATTCTCATTTGAATGATTTTTTATATTGATTTGTGGATAAAAATGTATAGCAAGCCACACAACTTTTAGTTACCTGTGTTGGCGGGTTATCTCTTGCGATTATAGGACATCCAGACGTAAATTTAACAATGAAGGGTCAGCTTGTTAGGAATTCAACGCAGGATTGTTAGAGCAAAGATTATCAACAAAAAAAGAAGTTGAAAGTTTTACCAAAGAGCTTTAAAGTTTAGACCACCCTCGCATGAAAGATCATTCAAGTTGAAATATTATGTAAAAGACTTGAACAATGCTCATATTAATATTAACAACAAACAATCAACTAATAACAACATAGATAAGGTCTTCCGCCTAATTGCATCTTTATCAATTTCACACTCTGTTTCAGTTTATTTAATTACCAAAATAATAATAATAATAAATAAATAAATAAATAAATAAATATAAAATCAAGAGCACAATCTAATTGCTATGGTTCTAATTTCTTTGATGTTTGGACAAATCTCACAAGCTGACACCTTTAACGAGCCACTGGCGTTTCTTTGTTAGACCCACGGTCAGCGTTCATGTTTAGACTCGATAGAAACACATTTCGAAATAGATGAGAACATACTCTATAGCAGATGAAAATATGTTTTTTGTGTGTGATGTGATTTCGAAAACATAACCAAAATTATAAAGAAAACTTAATTTTGGAAACAGGGAACATTTTGGTACATCTTGGTAAAAATGAAAAAGATTTTTGAACAAATTTGTACATCTTGGAATATTTTATTTTGAAAGAATCACATTTTTGGAAAAAAATATATTATTTAACGGTAGTATGGTACTGATATTTTTGTAATATGTTTGAATTCTATATACGGTATTATTTAAAGTTTTATGATCTGAACAAACCAATGACACTATAAATTTAAACATAACGCATATATAAAATTCAATGTAAATTTTTTTTTTACTACATCTCATGTCATTAGCAACATATCCAGCAGATGAATACTTGTTTTTCTTGTGATGAGATTTCAAAACCATAACAAAAATTAGAAAAGCTGATATTTGGGCACACCTTGGTCGATGCGAAAGTGAGAGATTTTTTAACTTTTTTGTACATATTGGAACATTTTCTTTTTAAAGAATCACATTTTTCAAAAAAGAAAAAAAGAAAGAAAAAAAGGTAATGCTAGAACGACAACGATATGTTAGTATAATAAAATAGTTTGACTCGCATGTCCAGCATTATTTAATGACTTATATTCTGATCAAACAAATGACGCTCAAAATTTAAACATACATTAAAACTCTAAAAAGAAAATTGAAGGAAATATTTGTTAAATATGACTTTTTACCTGATTATGAGCATTGATTTTTTTTAAAGAAGCATGCTCTTTGATTTCCTTCTTCTTATGAAATGTTTGTATCCTGTATTCGTGTAACCGAACAACGTTATTCAAAAAAATAGCACTTGAAACAATATATTATGGTAGGCACTGTATTTCAATAAGCTAACAGACATTGTTTTGTACAGGTACCAAGCAGCTCTTATACTGAGAGAATCATGTCTGAAGGATATTGTATTGGGTGAAATACTGCAACTATTGCATATCATTATACAGTTCAGGAAGTGGATTATTCCTCATGCTTCTGGATGGCAGCCTCTGGCTGTAACTGTTTTCATAAATTCAGACGAGGTCAGTAAAAGTTCGCCTTCTACTGCTTTCGGTTGGGGGTAGACATATATATGTGTGTGCACGCTCTTGTTGATATAACTGGGCATGCACATGCTAGTGATAAAATAGAGGCGCAGTTCTATTTATATGTGAATGCATATATGACTATATGAGCACTTGGAGGTTGTGTGTGTGATGTTCCTATGAGATGTTATTATTGAGTATATGTGTATGGGTGGATAGGAAGTATGGATTAAGACATATTGTTGTGGAATTATTTGCATGAAATTATCTAAAGAATATTATAGAAAATCTGCACATAGATTTTCTTGCCTTTGCTATTATTTACAGTGTTGAAAAATAGAGAATTTAATGATATTAAATATGATAATGACATTATAATCCATGGCCTTGTGAACAATTGAAACGGTATAGACTTTTGATATACGAATACAAACGCAAGTTCAGGATGATCGTTATTGAACTTTAAAACCAAAACATAGGAATTTGTGCAGATCGGCAGCAAACCCTCTAGTCCTATTTTTTGATTGGACCAAACAAACCTTCATCGTTTATTTCAGCTATGTCTAAATAATTAGGTAATAAATGGATGGATTTCAGGATCCATGAAGATGAAAAATGAGATAAGGTGATTGTTTTCGTTATAAAGAAACAAGTTACATGTCCCTATTTTTTTATATTGTTATAAGAAAAGTCCCTGTAGGTATGAATATGTAAATTTAGTCTCTATTTTTTAAAAAAATTGAAAGCACAGGGTGCTTTGTACTTTTTTGTCAGAAAATGCAAATTAACTTGCAACTTTTAGGCTTTGATTTTTTTTTAAATTTGAAATTTTTTAACTTTTGAAATTTTTGAACAGGAAATTATTGTCAAGGACAAAATTTCACAGTTTTTTAGCCTCAAGAGCAGATCTTCAATATTTTATCCTGAAGGACAACTTTCTGTAGGTATCAGTTTTTAGTTATTGATCACAGTTTTTAGGTATCAGTTTGTAGTTATCGGTAGCAGTTTTTAGTTCGGTGGCAGTTTTGTTGTCTTATGAATAATTTTGAAAAATGTTTGTCCTTGTGAATAATTTTTAGAAGAATGTTTGTCCTTGTGGTAAAAATATTGAGGTCGTGTCCTTGAGGCAAAAAATATACAAATCTTTGTCCTTTAAATTAATTCCTTCATTTTTGAAAAGCGCAAGTTAACCCACGTTTTCTATCAGGAAAGCGCAAGTGTTAGCACCAAAATTGGTCACTAACACCCTTAGAAAGATTGTGTAGAGAGATTAATGAAGAAAGTAAATTAAAACAGAGAACAGAATGTAAATTTAAGTGCAGAAAGTAAGAACACCAAATTTATAGTGGTTCGGCGCAGTAGCTTACGTCCACTTTGAAATTTATCTTTATTCTTTTCAGTGATACTTGATTACAGATACAATTCGCTTCTAAGCACTTGAATACAGTTGCAAGATACAAGAAAATAAGCCTGGAATGAGTCTTGAAAATGGCAGAGTCTCCCCAGTGTTCTATAAAAAATCTCCTCTTTTTTCTGTGCCCCTGCCCCTCTATTTATAGACGAAGGTGGGTTGGACTTCCCCGGTGGGCTTGGTAGTTGAATATTCTGGTCCAAATGGAGTGGTTTCTGTGCGCCGAACCAGAGAGGCCGAACGATCAAATGCCGAACATCCCAATGCCGAACGTACCCCTCTTTGCCGAACAATCTCTTTTGGCCGAACAAGATGAGGCCGAACACATTGAATGCCGTAGGGAGCACTTGTGTCGAACGATACTAGAAGCAGAATCAGTGACTCAGCCGAGCCATGGTTAGGTCGAACGAGGTGAGGCCGGACACTCTGAATGCCGAACATCCATTTGACCCAAGTGACCTTGAATGACGATCGGCAGGTGATCGCCGAACAAGATTTGTGCCGAAAGGAATGACATGTCGAACAAGGTGTGGACGCTGAACGGTATAGTATAGTATGCCAGACGTACTTGGTATGCCGAACGATGTCTTTTGGTCGAACGATAGTTTGACCGAACGATGCCTTTGGCCGGACGATATCTTTGGCCGAGCGCTGTCTAACGCCGAGTGCTCTTTAGATGCCGAACATTCCATTGTGCCGAATACTTCTTGGATGCCGGTCGTAATGTGCTGCCGAACGAACCAGCTTAGCCGAACGATTGGGAGGGGGGTGAGTACTAGGTTGCCCGGTCAAATCTCCAAGAAACACTTGCCCCCCAAAGTATATCGCGTGACCGCACGCGATGCGCTTTGAACTATGAGTCCTTTGTGTTTCGCTTTGAATCTGGGCCCCTTACTTCTGGAGATTATTTTCTCGTGAGTACTCATCGAGGTGGCGTGTGCCGAACAGTATTGCCGTTGGCCGAACGTTCTATGTTAGACCGAACGACTTCGCATGCCGAAACCGGATGGTGCAGCCTTGACCGGTTCCACTGGTCACAGTCTCTTTAACTTCTTCTTCTCCCTATAAAACCTGGCATCCTCCTTCTTCCTCCTCTTTTTCACTTTTACTTCCGTTATTTTTCGAGAATTCGCAATTTACTTCCCCGGAATCCACCACGTCTTCCTTTAAACAAGTTTAAACAATCTTCAATCCCAAAATTCACTGGTCCCCAAGTTCCCTCCACCATCTTCGGTAAGAAGACTCCGATCCTTCTCGATTTAGGAGACATTAGATATTACTTAAGCACATCGTGCATAGGCCGTAGAAAAGTAGGGAGACTGTGAATAAGGGTGATGAACTGTGGCTCGGTCGTGGTCTAGGGTTGTAGCTTATTACGAGTATGCTCTTAGGTGGTTTCGAGGTGGATGGACCGGAGAAGATAAGGGTGGAAGGTGTATTGTAGCGGCTTGGCATGATCTTTTGATGCCGAGTAGTCATACGGTGGCACGAGAGTGGACTTAGTGCTCGGGCCTATAGGTTGACTGGGCTGTGGTTCAGCATGATCTCCCCTTGCCGAACGAAATTGAAGTGGGTCAAATTCGAAAGGAAATAGGGAATGAAGGGGAGGCCGAACGGCAGTTATGCCGAGTAATATTTCGTTCGAACAATACCTGGGCCGATCGATGGTTTGGCCGGACAGATTTAGGCCGGACAATGATTTGGCCGAACGATAGTTTGGCCGCTCACTATTTAGGCCGAACGAACGTTTGGCTGGACTATAGTTTGGCCGAACAACCTTTAGGCCGAGCCATGTTGAATGCCGAACCATCTTCTAGCTTAGGCCGAACACTTAAATTACCTTGCCTACTCATATAACAAAACAAGGACAATGACTCCAGCATACCAGCATATCGAACTGATCCGGACTAACAGCTTCCTAGCTTCAGTAGACATAATTTTGAACTTAAATCGACACAATCAGATAACTTCTTCTAATATTTTCTGAATCCGAAATTGTGAATACCATAAGGCAGGCTTTTGAAAACGGTCAGCGGTGACCGTCTTCGAAGTCGACGATTCGAAACTTAGTTTTATATCAGTAACCCTGTGACGTTCAATTTTTTAATGCTTACACACGATTGATCCCACTAGTTCAAACACCACTTGGGAGAATATTTGTATTGTTGATTCTAACGTCGAACCATTTTCAAGTATAGCTCACACAGGTGCTTAGCCAAATTCACTATTTATTGAAGATGTCGAAAAAATCCAGCTCCGCCACGATTTCTGACAGACCAGGGCCATCCTCTCGACAGGAAGTCGCAGACGTCTCGAATCCATCAACCTCCCCTGCACATAACTTATCCCCCGATGCCCTGGAGGCATCGATCTTCTTGAATAACCCTGTCGATTCACAGGCTTCAAAAATTAATGAAGTTGCGCTCCGGCGAATATGCTCCATTCATGGAATACCTTTTGATGACATGTTGGTTCCGTCGGGGCACGACCGGCCACACTTGCCCCCAGTTGGGTACACAGCGTGCAATAAATTCATGTGCTGGGTTGGAAGTGTGCCACCGTTCAATTTGTTTTTTCGGGACGTGCTGCAATACATCGACATCGCCCCATCGCAGTTACACCCAAACGGTCACGCCTTCATCTATGGCACCTACCTAGACCGTCTTCTTTAGGCCTCCCACTCCCGGCGACATCAGATATATTTATATGATCAAGAAGCGAAGAGATAGCCCCTCCTTTGTGTTCCTCGAACCGCATCATAAATGTCAAATTTTAACCGGGGCGTGGAGCAAGTTTTCCCTATACAAACAGGAATGGTTTTATGTGCGTTGCCCCCTGGTTTCGCGAGGAGATGGGTCGAAGGAAGTAAGCTTTCTTCTTGGAACGATACTCATGTTTTGGCCGAAGCTATTCCTATTCCAACTCTTGTTTCATCTTCTCAGGTATCAATCCACGTCCTGATGGCCGCGAGTATTCTGAGGCTGTTGAAGCTATTAGAGCTCTTCCCGTCGAAGAGCGAGACATCCGGACTCTTATCTCAAATGAGTCACTATCGAGGTTCAGATTGTTAGAGGAAGGTCGCCGGGTAAGTCTTCCCGAAGGTGTTACTGTACCCAGGCCGGTCTCCGGTAAAGGGAAAAAATTGGCTGAGTCGTCAGCGCGCCACACCCCTGAGGTACAAGAAGAGGGGGAAATCAAGGAGGGTGAAACACCCGAAGCACAAGGTGAGAATTTGGGTCCAGCCCAAGATCCTATAGTTGAAGTGCACGATATCGAAACGTCATCTTCTCCTTCATAGAGGAAAAAGGGGTTGACATACAAAATCCTTAAGGAGAAGGTTGGCGGGACTTCGAAGGTTACGCTTATCCCGACGGAGAAAGAGGCTTCTTCGCAGCACGTAGAAAGTTCTTTAAAGGGCTTATCGAACCTCTCTATCCCGGATGATCTGCTCAATTATGACTTTGACGATCCGGAGAAATTCAAACTTCATTCTCCCATCAGAGGCGACGCGGGCGCTTCGACCCAGAGTTAGGGAGAGAAAACTCCTATTAGTAAAGCGACTGGTCCGATGGAGGAAAACACTAGGACACACACGAACACTTGCACTCCAATTTTCGCTTAGATTTTTGTCGTCATACTACTCTTTGCTAATTCGCTATTATTTGAATTTTGTACAGGCGGTATGGGGCGTTCACATGGATTCGATCGCCTTCGCGGTTCATCGGTTCTTCATCATTCCGGACGGGACTCGGGTTCCGGAAGGCGTCGAGATAGGGATGGTGACGACGATAAAGACTATCATTCCCAGGACGTCGCTCGGAGGAAAACTTATTATCAGCCATAATACCAACATGACACATCTTCTCACGCGGAGCAGAGTAGAGACAAGCGCGGCCATAAGAGGTCGCAGTCTGATGCTCCCCGGGACCAACACTCTGATTCTTCTTCCATTCGTCAGTCCCGAGATTCCTACAGGAGGGGCGAACTTTCAAAACCGTCTCCTCCCACTCCTACAACGGACCTGTCAGCGCCGGAGAGGCTGGCCGAGCTTAAAGATAAATTCCCGAAGAACTGCTTCGATGGCTTGAAATTCCTTCCGGCTATTCATCCTATTCCTGGACATGCTAAGCAGAGCGCCCTTGCCTGTACGAATGACGTATATGTCCAACATGACGTGTTTTTTCATCTAGCCGAAAAACTTTCTGAAGTTTCCGTGGAGCGCCAGCATGAAATCGACCGCCTGAAGCTTGAGACTATCCACGACAAGAATATCATTAAAGCTCAGGACGAAGAAATGGCCACTTATAAGTCTGAGCTTGAGGTCGCCCGTCAGAGCGCCAAGGATACTGCTGAGGCCGTTACTCGTTTGGATCAACTCATAAAAAAGAACTTGACGAGGCGGTTCAACGATGTGGTGCTTTGGCTTTAGAGAAAGACTCAGTTCAAAAGGAAAGGGACGCACTCAGCCTCCGAGTTAAAGAGCTTGAAGAGCAGCTCTGCAGGGAAAGAGAGGAGAAAATGGCCGCTCAAGAGGAGTCACAACGGTACTGTGAAGAAATCGTTGCGACACGACTCTTAAAGGAAAAACTTGAGGCCGAGCTTTCCCGAGTTGAGGCGATAAAGAGTGAAGCCCGAGAAGAGGGCAAGAAGATAGCGTCCGTAGGTATCGATTCGCGTCTCGAGACGGCTAGAGAAGAGGGCAGGGAAGAGATCAAGAGCATGTTTGACCCGTTAATTGCTGAGTTCAACGCCCGCGTTCTCATGCATCGAGACTTGACTTTTTTGGGCGATGGCTATGTTGAATCTTTAGCCGAGGCATGGGAGGCTCTGGTTGAAATCAGGAAGGCCGAGCACGGCGCCGAAGAGATTGATGAGGTGGCGTTGATAAAGGAATACCTCAAGGGAAATGAGCCTTCGGACTTTTCGGCGGCCAAAGCTATCTATTGCAAAGGCTCCCCCTCAAAGAAAGGGAAAGAAATTATTACCGGTCCATCTGAGGCCGTGCCTCCAGTTCATGTGCCTACCCAGACGGCCAGTCGACCAATACTTGATCCTTTCGAACAGCACATTGGCTATGACCTGGAAGCTTCCGGCCTGGGCGTTCATGTTTTGTCTCCCATCCCGGAGGGTGAGACCCCCATGAGGCTGGAAACCAGCCGGAATATGGTAGGCAATTCTTTTGCTTTAACATCCTAAGTGTTTCCCTGAAAGCTGCCGCATTCTAATACTTGCTTTTCTTAATTTTGTGCAGGTCGTTCCGATCCTGAACCCACTCCGAGGAGTGATGTCGCCAAGGAGGCGGGGAAGAAAACAAGTGAGGCCTCTCACGTAGGCGAGACTCCCGTTCCTAATGCCCAGGTGATCGAGGCGCTTGACGAAGGCGAGTCTGATTCCTCATCTAGGGGTTACGAAGTGGAAATCACAGGCGCCTCCGAGCACACACCCGGATTGAGCATGAAGGAGAGGCTTGAGAAGGAGAAGAAAGAGACGACCAAGATCAAGGTCGAGCCTCAAACTGTGGATCTAGACGATCCCTTGATTAAACCGTTGAAGATCATTCTCCCTGTCAGGTCTAAACCCGTGGATGTCCCTCACACTTCTCCGGCTGTCACTCCTCCATCAACGAAGGGTACCAAGGGTAAATGCGGAGGAGAGGGATCGTCTGAGAAAACAAAGGAGGTGAAGAAAGCGAAGAAGCATAATAAGTAATCATTACTCTCATTCAACGAGGGTTAGTGTAACGATCGAGATTTTTCGTTGCCGAAAAATCGAACCGTTAGGGTTTTAGAAGAAGAAAGAGGTAGAAGAAGAAAGAAAAGAAAGAGAGGAGAAAACAGAAAACAAGTAACAGAACGAGAAACAATATCAGAATCTCACAATCGCAGCGGAACAACATATAATAGATAAATGAATATCATTAAAACAAAAGAACTATACATTTTATACATTACATCACATTACATTACATCAATCAGAGTGTACGACAACAACAGCGGAAAAGAAATACTATATACAATAGATAATAGACCACGCTATCTGGCTCGCCTCCAGATCTGCACAGCGACTCCCGAATCCAGAATAACCTGATAACCTAACTCTAGACTGCCCGTGTGGAAAATAGTGGGCACCCAGAGTTTAGGAAGGGAACAATAAACTCCAGGTCAGTCATGTGACTGGTGTGAGAACTCAAAACAGTTTATCTTTAAACAAGCAACAAGAAAATTTAAATTTTAAATCCGCAATGCTTTTTGGAAAATGAAACTACCATAAGGCCTCCCGCCACACACACAATGCAAACGCAGAATTGGAGGAGATTTCTCCTTATGATAGTCAAAGATGCTTACTACGCGAAAATCAAATCATTCTTGATATTATTACTAGTGCATAGTGTAGAAAACAATTTCGAAAGTAGAATATAAATCCTAGCCAACATAGACATTCCGAACTATGCCTACTATAGCTACCATCCAAACAGTGGTGACCACCATAAGTGAATGGCAGGTAATACAACTAAAACCGTACAAGGCACGTATTGTTTTGATTGGATTTCCAACAAATGGTCAGGCTAAGGAACTTCCTACTGCCACATGGGATCGCCTCTGGCGGGACGTCCCGAGAAACTAACGTTACGGTTAGATCTCTGCCAACACAAGGCCGGGTTACCTCTGTAACTAGGTAACTACTACACGAATATGTCATCCCCCGGTCCTTTGGGACCTTTATCCGAGCGCTCGATACCAACAATACCACACAGAAATAGATATAGTGTTTCCACATGAGTAAATATCTGGGCTCCATACCATGATACCACCCTTTTCCAGAAGGGAATGACATACCCTAAAGGGCGCGACCCTCATAACCTTGCCGCATATTCCTGTTTCGACCATTTCCGGGGAGTGAGGTCCTGACGAAGTCTCGTCCACAAAGCTACGCTTTGTGTAACAAAGCCATGCTTCGGGTCCACAGATGACCAAAGCAATAATCACAAAGATAAATGATCAAACAAATGATCATATCACAAATGACCAACCAATGATCATCACACAGCAGCACTCAGCATGCCACATTACCAGATTGGGAAATATCGCTGATAACCTTCAACTACATAACCTCTGAGCTCGTACGTCTCAGAGAAGGGTGTTAAGCTAAGAGAATAAATTCTCCGCCACCAACAGAAATGTATTTGAAAGAAATCTGCTCTATCTCTCAAAATGTAATGTCAGACACGTAACCATACAAGTCTGTTCCGGGTTCGAACAGAACCGAAGGCACTTCCAAAGAAGCCCTTGCAATCCGGGTATCCATAATCCCGATAAAATTTCCCATCACAAAGGAAATCTCCATATCGTAGCTAACGATGCGGAGACAATCGATAGGTCATCCTATCGTTTTCACAAATACCCGGTCTTCAACACCGGTCTTCAAATGCAATCCAAACGACGTATCGCATATTCGGAATGGGATATATGACACAAAGGTCCTCTCCCGGCTAAACCGAATAGCGAGCGCTTATTTTAAAAATAAGTGTGCATTCAATTCCAAACAACATAACCAATACCATCCAAGGGTAAATATTGATAGTCGGTTATTTAACTATCAATAAAGATGCGCCACATCATCAGATTCCAAATAATTTTCCAAAATTATTTAACCCCAAAAATATCTTACGAGAGATATATACATATATACACCATTTCCAAATAATTGCCCCAGTTATTTGTTTTACCAAAGCCACTTCACGATAAAATTTCCACACTTAATCAATTGAAAAACCAATTTACAATTTACCTTTACCATTTGAAAACCAATTTTCAAATCACATTAACCATTTGCAAATCAATTTCAAATCACCTTAACCATTTGAAAACTAATTTCAAATCACCTTAACCATATATACCTTTTGAAAACAAATTCCAAACCACCAAATAAATCTTTACCGATTTAAATTTAACTTACGTCTCAAATTCGTAAATTATATCCCATACTTAAAAATAAATCAACATTTATTTTTAAACAAATTTCCCTTCCCCTTTTCAAATTCCATAGTGAATTTCCCAATTCCCAAAGATCTACACATACCCGATCCTCAAATCAATTTCAAAATATTCACTTTCAATTTACCTTTAAAAGGTGAATTCTCAAACGTTCCATTTCATATTGGAAAAACACTTCTAAACTTATTTAATAATAAATAATTCACAATTTAATTTCTTTTCAACAATTTCGAAAATATCCAATACACTTAAACCACCGTTAAGTATTTATTTCATTCCTATAAGGAAACTATTCTTTTATTCAAATTTATTTGGGTTAAAAACGAATGTTGCGTAAAACATCGTTACGATAACCCAAAACACTAGTTTATGGATTTGAAATTAAAAATAGATATATAAATCCAATACTATACAAATTATTCCCTTCTGTTTCTCGAAAACGTCTATTTCAACAATCAATGTTGAAATCTATGTTTTCAATACTCAATACATTTTAAAACACCTTTAATTCGTTTTAAATTCCATTTAAAACATTCCTTTCCCAAAAACAAACCCATTTTATTTAATAATCTATTCAATATTCAAAATAGTGAATATAGCCCACTTAACAAATTCCCATATTTCAATTTATCAAATTCGATGAATTTCAAATTTATAAACATAGTTTATAAATTCCATTTCTATTATAAACCCCAATTTTATAAATTCCTTTATTAATCCGATGCAATTTTACATAACCCAATTTCATACCCAAAAGCCATATTGTAAGTTAAATACTTATAATATTATTTATTTACCAAATCGTTCCTTTGAACTTCACCAATTTAAAATCTTATCACTTACAAGATTTCTTTATGGTTTATAATAATTTCAACTAATGAAATCTTCATTTATTAACAATTTCTATAAAATTCCCCTTTTTAATGCCCAAATCCATTTTTATAAGTTAATAACTTATAAGCTTAAAATTTTCCAATAACCATTCGTTTTATAAATTTCACATTTATTAATCTATAAATCCTAGTGAAATTCATGTTATACATCAACTTAACACTTTATAAATTTATCCTATAACTTCAATAAATTTAATTTAAAAACATCCATTTATAAATCCTTTATATAAACCATTAATAATAATAACTTCCCAAAAACCAAATTTAACTATTTTATAAAAACCTATTATTGTTAAAAATTTCTTTTAAGTTATATTTTATAAAAATATAAATTTTTAAAACATAAAATTTTATCCATCTATTTATTTTTAAATTTTAATCAATTCAAAATTTTTAATAAACCATATTCTTTGAAAAATCGATTTAAAACCCCTTTTAAATTCAAAACCGTTATTTTTAATTTTTAAAAATTTGAATCCGATGATGCAACAACATCAGATGGTCAATCACGGGAATAAGTGTCATATATCAATATGATTATCAACAATCAACATAATATTTATAAACAAATAAATATGCGAGGAATCCAGTTGGATCCCTCCAACCTGTTACCCTGCATCCACAGACGTTAGCACAATACCAATTCCACTTCAAGATGGAATATCGCGGTATATGGGATTTTATAAAATATCCGCTTAATAGGCGGCGCAATAGGGTCTCATCCGCTATACGAGGCGGGAAATCAAATCCGATATATACATATGCCAATATATATATATCGCTATATATAGTATATATCCTACTATATCTACTAGCACAATCAAACAGCAATCATCAATCAACATTAACTATTTATATTTTAAACCAAACTGTTCGATTGAGTGAGGAGTTCTCACCTTAGCTTTTTATTTGCAGTCCATTTCCAACTCATTTCCATTTCCGGCTTGTATTCTCGATTTTTAAACCTTGTAAAAATATTTGCACAATTTATTAATATTCCAATCAATCGAAAAATTCCTATTTCTAAAATTTTAATTAACTAATGGATTGTTATAAATTGATTTCCTTAAATAAATCTAATTGTCTAACCATTTGACAAATTTAATTTACTAACAATTTAATTTGAACAAATGATTCCATTTCAAACTAATTTCTTTTAAACAAATTTGTTTAACAAAAAATTGAATTAAAACTAAGCTTCCTTTTTAATAAATTAACCAAATAAAATTTATTTATTTTAAGATTTCAAAAACAAATTTTGTATAGAAATTCCAACAATTTAAAATTTCTATATTTCATTTAAAACTATCCAGATATATACATCTATATTATTATCATTTCCTTTTATTTAAAATTCAATCTGTATATGTATTTCTGCATAAACATATATATATATATATATATATATATATATTCTTGGAAGCTCATACAGTTATACAAAAATTTAAATATCTTCAAAAACCAATTTTTCATACTGTTCAATATTTTAAAATTCGTATACATATATATTTCAAAATCTTATATAATTTTTTTTTTTTAGTTTCTGCATATATCTAGATTAATATTAATTGAAAAGGAAGGAAGCCGAATACCTCAGCTTGAACAATCTCGTCGCCGCCACGCTAAATCAAAAACCCTAGCCTCGGCACGTCGCCAATCCCCAGGTTGCCGCTGCTACCATTGTCGCGCTCGAGTTTTCCACCGCGATGACAACCCACGTACGTGCCAGTGCCCCAAATCTCAACGCGAAACCTAGCACCTTGTCGTCGCAATTCGCCACTTCAACCCTAAACCCATCTCGAACCCAAAGTCTCCTGTGTGCGTGAGCGCCGTGCCATCGTTTTCCCCCCTCGCGAAGTTCGCCGCTTCCTGCTCGAGCGATGCCGCAGCCATAAAAGAACGAAGTCGATTTTATTTTTCCCTCTTTTGAAGTTTTGAAGATAGAATGAAAGACTTGGCCGTTGATTTCATTCGAAGCTTTGGTTTGATTTTGGAAGGAGGAAACAGGCGGCCATTAATTAATAAATTTTTTTTTTATTTTATTTTGAATTTGATAAAGGGCTTCGGCCATTTGATTCCTCTTCTGAAGCTAAGGGATTCGGCTGAGATATAAAGAGAGAAGAGAAAGTTGCGTGCTTGAGACGCTTTGCCACTGTGACCATAAAAAACTTTAAAAATTCTGATGTGAAATTATTTCGGCTATGATTTGAATGGTATATTATTTAAATTCAAATTATCTCAATAAAATTTTCAATGCGTTTATACGTCGTACGCTCACTCAACAACTCCAATCACCACGAAATTTGAAATCCGGTAATAACTAACTATTACGGATCCAATGGAACTGGTTTCGTTCAATTCTGAGACTGTTCAAAAATTGGCTATTTTTCAGTCGATAATTAAATATTAAAATAATCAATTTTCACAAATTAATTCCAAATTCAATTTTAAAAGTTCTAAAATATTTCTATAACTTAAATATGATAAAACAAAATTTTCCAAACCATTTTCAATCATATTTAACCCAATATTAAATTATTTGTGGAATTTCACTATTAAATAATCGATTTAAATTACCCTATTAAATCCAATATTCGAAAAATAAATTATTCGACTTAAAAATTCCACTTATTAATATTAAAAATAAATTAAATATTCAAATTCAAGTTATCAAAAATTCTGGGTCGTTACAATCTTCCCCCCTTAAAAGAATTTCGTCCTCGAAATTGCAAGTTAAGGAGAATAATTCATAATCCGTTTATTATTTTTCCAAAGCTAATCAGTTTTATTAACCTTTCAAACAAATCTTTTTATTAAAGATATACTATCATTTCAATTAGCTTTCCAACTTCAATTATAAGTTTCAAACAACATTGTTTACTTAACAATTCAAATTTAAATTTCAATTCAAATTTTCAACTTTCAAAATTTCTCAAAATTTTTCTAACTCCCTAAATTTTCGAAAAATTTCGCCAGAGTCTCCTTTGCGCGGCTAGATCGGTACGACTACAAAACGGCTCTACGGCCCCTCAGAATCAAAAAGAAAAGAGAAAGCCAAGTGGCTAGAGAAGGAAATCATCAAATCTCATATAAAAACTGAAATACGTACCTTTTTGTCGAGCGTTACAAATTTTTTTTTTTTACTTTGAAATCAAAATCCCAATTCCTTTATAACCTGTATATCCTGCTAGCATAATATCTAATTATAATATTCAAACCAATTTGCCAATTCAATTATAAAATTTCCAATACATGCTTCTTATACCACTTTTAGTTTACTATTAAAGTTGCATATTCATTTTCATTCAACTTTGCATTCCAATTTTCGTTTGAATTCAATTACATAGCTTTCAATTTAGCAGATTCAATTTCGTTAACACTTAAGGAATTTTCATACAATCAACCAACAAGCAAATAACAACCAATGCACATCCAATACAACCAAATTTTATCCATTTTACTTACATTCAATTTGGTTCAACTGTTTTAATTTCAATTGGTTTAACATTCAATTGATTTTCATTCTATTATTAAACTATTTTCAAATGAATTTACACTTGCATGCATCATTTCATATCAACTTATTCATATTCTATTGATTAACATTCAATTCATACTTTAACTCAATTGCTAGTTCTTTTTACAAATAAAATTGAATTTCATTTATATAACTTAAGTTCACATCTTTAACAATTTCATTTACTCACTTTATTCACTTACTTTGATATTAACATCAATTCTTTCAACATTACTTAACTTGCATTCCATTTCAACTTTATTTACCTCATTTAATTCACTTGATTATTTAACTTTGATGCAAAGATCGATTTTTTATTTAACTTCACTTAAGTTATTCCATTTAAACATCATTTGTTAATTAAACTTAAGTTTTACTTATCAATTCAATTCGGATTTTAAATTCCAAAGTAAATCCTATTTAACTTTTACTTAAGTCAAATTCATATCAATATTCAAATTCATATTCCATTTTACTTAACTTAATTGTTTAACCACTTCAACAACTGGTTTCACTTACATTTTCCCATTTAATAAGTTATAAAACTTATTATTCAACTTCTAACTTATATTATAAGTTCAAAACCTTTTTCACTTATATTTATCAATTTCAAATTGAATTTTAATTTCAAATTGGTTTATTACAACAAAACTTCAATTTTAAATTCATTATTGTAGCAAATCCATCACATAGAAACTCGGAAATGATACTGGTGATGCTGCAGTCATCACCCTTATTATTTCCCAGTGACAATAGTGAAATCAATGCTAATTATTCTTTCAAAAAGTTTTCTTTCTATTCATAAATCACTTTTATAACCCTTTTACTTATATAATTTTTACTTCTTATATACATACATGATTATCTTACAATTGTAAATCATCATTAATTATTATTTCATCTTATGATTCATTGGTTTATACCATTATTCTTTTTACAATAGTTGCTTTTATTAGCTTATTCAAACAACTTTTAATTATTTTATATATATATATATCATTTACAACAACCAAGCAATCAATTATATACACACTTCAATAATTCTTGAAATTTTTTTTTTTTTTTTTTTTTTTTATATATATAAAATATAATCGAGGTAAAATTATTTCATTTACCCAATTTAAAACAATATTGTGTCGAATTGTTCTATTCAAGTGTTTAGGAACCCCTTCGATTCAGTTTTCGAGGCTGCGCCGACGAAGGTTCATATACCACTCAACAAACCAATCATCACAATATAAAACAATTTTATACTCACTAACAAATACGCACTCATATCTATTATTACACTCACACTCATTCTAGAGTACTGCTGACTCTATCTCTAATGAGTAACACCCAACAGAGCAGGTTGTCGCTTAACCATATGCTCTGATACCAAATGTAACGATCGAGATTTTTCGTTGCCGAAAAATCGAACCGTTAGGGTTTTAGAAGAAGAAAGAGGTAGAAGAAGAAAGAAAAGAAAGAGAGGAGAAAACAGAAAACAAGTAACAGAACGAGAAACAATATCAGAATCTCACAATCGCAGCGGAACAACATATAATAGATAAATGAATATCATTAAAACAAAAGAACTATACATTTTATACATTACATCACATTACATTACATCAATCAGAGTGTACGACAACAACAGCGGAAAAGAAATACTATATACAATAGATAATAGACCACGCTATCTGGCTCGCCTCCAGATCTGCACAGCGACTCCCGAATCCAGAATAACCTGATAACCTAACTCTAGACTGCCCGTGTGGAAAATAGTGGGCACCCAGAGTTTAGGAAGGGAACAATAAACTCCAGGTCAGTCATGTGACTGGTGTGAGAACTCAAAACAGTTTATCTTTAAACAAGCAACAAGAAAATTTAAATTTTAAATCCGCAATGCTTTTTGGAAAATGAAACTACCATAAGGCCTCCCGCCACACACACAATGCAAACGCAGAATTGGAGGAGATTTCTCCTTATGATAGTCAAAGATGCTTACTACGCGAAAATCAAATCATTCTTGATATTATTACTAGTGCATAGTGTAGAAAACAATTTCGAAAGTAGAATATAAATCCTAGCCAACATAGACATTCCGAACTATGCCTACTATAGCTACCATCCAAACAGTGGTGACCACCATAAGTGAATGGCAGGTAATACAACTAAAACCGTACAAGGCACGTATTGTTTTGATTGGATTTCCAACAAATGGTCAGGCTAAGGAACTTCCTACTGCCACATGGGATCGCCTCTGGCGGGACGTCCCGAGAAACTAACGTTACGGTTAGATCTCTGCCAACACAAGGCCGGGTTACCTCTGTAACTAGGTAACTACTACACGAATATGTCATCCCCCGGTCCTTTGGGACCTTTATCCGAGCGCTCGATACCAACAATACCACACAGAAATAGATATAGTGTTTCCACATGAGTAAATATCTGGGCTCCATACCATGATACCACCCTTTTCCAGAAGGGAATGACATACCCTAAAGGGCGCGACCCTCATAACCTTGCCGCATATTCCTGTTTCGACCATTTCCGGGGAGTGAGGTCCTGACGAAGTCTCGTCCACAAAGCTACGCTTTGTGTAACAAAGCCATGCTTCGGGTCCACAGATGACCAAAGCAATAATCACAAAGATAAATGATCAAACAAATGATCATATCACAAATGACCAACCAATGATCATCACACAGCAGCACTCAGCATGCCACATTACCAGATTGGGAAATATCGCTGATAACCTTCAACTACATAACCTCTGAGCTCGTACGTCTCAGAGAAGGGTGTTAAGCTAAGAGAATAAATTCTCCGCCACCAACAGAAATGTATTTGAAAGAAATCTGCTCTATCTCTCAAAATGTAATGTCAGACACGTAACCATACAAGTCTGTTCCGGGTTCGAACAGAACCGAAGGCACTTCCAAAGAAGCCCTTGCAATCCGGGTATCCATAATCCCGATAAAATTTCCCATCACAAAGGAAATCTCCATATCGTAGCTAACGATGCGGAGACAATCGATAGGTCATCCTATCGTTTTCACAAATACCCGGTCTTCAACACCGGTCTTCAAATGCAATCCAAACGACGTATCGCATATTCGGAATGGGATATATGACACAAAGGTCCTCTCCCGGCTAAACCGAATAGCGAGCGCTTATTTTAAAAATAAGTGTGCATTCAATTCCAAACAACATAACCAATACCATCCAAGGGTAAATATTGATAGTCGGTTATTTAACTATCAATAAAGATGCGCCACATCATCAGATTCCAAATAATTTTCCAAAATTATTTAACCCCAAAAATATCTTACGAGAGATATATACATATATACACCATTTCCAAATAATTGCCCCAGTTATTTGTTTTACCAAAGCCACTTCACGATAAAATTTCCACACTTAATCAATTGAAAAACCAATTTACAATTTACCTTTACCATTTGAAAACCAATTTTCAAATCACATTAACCATTTGCAAATCAATTTCAAATCACCTTAACCATTTGAAAACTAATTTCAAATCACCTTAACCATATATACCTTTTGAAAACAAATTCCAAACCACCAAATAAATCTTTACCGATTTAAATTTAACTTACGTCTCAAATTCGTAAATTATATCCCATACTTAAAAATAAATCAACATTTATTTTTAAACAAATTTCCCTTCCCCTTTTCAAATTCCATAGTGAATTTCCCAATTCCCAAAGATCTACACATACCCGATCCTCAAATCAATTTCAAAATATTCACTTTCAATTTACCTTTAAAAGGTGAATTCTCAAACGTTCCATTTCATATTGGAAAAACACTTCTAAACTTATTTAATAATAAATAATTCACAATTTAATTTCTTTTCAACAATTTCGAAAATATCCAATACACTTAAACCACCGTTAAGTATTTATTTCATTCCTATAAGGAAACTATTCTTTTATTCAAATTTATTTGGGTTAAAAACGAATGTTGCGTAAAACATCGTTACAATAACCCAAAACACTAGTTTATGGATTTGAAATTAAAAATAGATATATAAATCCAATACTATACAAATTATTCCCTTCTGTTTCTCGAAAACGTCTATTTCAACAATCAATGTTGAAATCTATGTTTTCAATACTCAATACATTTTAAAACACCTTTAATTCGTTTTAAATTCCATTTAAAACATTCCTTTCCCAAAAACAAACCCATTTTATTTAATAATCTATTCAATATTCAAAATAGTGAATATAGCCCACTTAACAAATTCCCATATTTCAATTTATCAAATTCGATGAATTTCAAATTTATAAACATAGTTTATAAATTCCATTTCTATTATAAACCCCAATTTTATAAATTCCTTTATTAATCCGATGCAATTTTACATAACCCAATTTCATACCCAAAAGCCATATTGTAAGTTAAATACTTATAATATTATTTATTTACCAAATCGTTCCTTTGAACTTCACCAATTTAAAATCTTATCACTTACAAGATTTCTTTATGGTTTATAATAATTTCAACTAATGAAATCTTCATTTATTAACAATTTCTATAAAATTCCCCTTTTTAATGCCCAAATCCATTTTTATAAGTTAATAACTTATAAGCTTAAAATTTTCCAATAACCATTCGTTTTATAAATTTCACATTTATTAATCTATAAATCCTAGTGAAATTCATGTTATACATCAACTTAACACTTTATAAATTTATCCTATAACTTCAATAAATTTAATTTAAAAACATCCATTTATAAATCCTTTATATAAACCATTAATAATAATAACTTCCCAAAAACCAAATTTAACTATTTTATAAAAACCTATTATTGTTAAAAATTTCTTTTAAGTTATATTTTATAAAAATATAAATTTTTAAAACATAAAATTTTATCCATCTATTTATTTTTAAATTTTAATCAATTCAAAATTTTTAATAAACCATATTCTTTGAAAAATCGATTTAAAACCCCTTTTAAATTCAAAACCGTTATTTTTAATTTTTAAAAATTTGAATCCGATGATGCAACAACATCAGATGGTCAATCACGGGAATAAGTGTCATATATCAATATGATTATCAACAATCAACATAATATTTATAAACAAATAAATATGCGAGGAATCCAGTTGGATCCCTCCAACCTGTTACCCTGCATCCACAGACGTTAGCACAATACCAATTCCACTTCAAGATGGAATATCGCGGTATATGGGATTTTATAAAATATCCGCTTAATAGGCGGCGCAATAGGGTCTCATCCGCTATACGAGGCGGGAAATCAAATCCGATATATACATATGCCAATATATATATATCGCTATATATAGTATATATCCTACTATATCTACTAGCACAATCAAACAGCAATCATCAATCAACATTAACTATTTATATTTTAAACCAAACTGTTCGATTGAGTGAGGAGTTCTCACCTTAGCTTTTTATTTGCAGTCCATTTCCAACTCATTTCCATTTCCGGCTTGTATTCTCGATTTTTAAACCTTGTAAAAATATTTGCACAATTTATTAATATTCCAATCAATCGAAAAATTCCTATTTCTAAAATTTTAATTAACTAATGGATTGTTATAAATTGATTTCCTTAAATAAATCTAATTGTCTAACCATTTGACAAATTTAATTTACTAACAATTTAATTTGAACAAATGATTCCATTTCAAACTAATTTCTTTTAAACAAATTTGTTTAACAAAAAATTGAATTAAAACTAAGCTTCCTTTTTAATAAATTAACCAAATAAAATTTATTTATTTTAAGATTTCAAAAACAAATTTTGTATAGAAATTCCAACAATTTAAAATTTCTATATTTCATTTAAAACTATCCAGATATATACATCTATATTATTATCATTTCCTTTTATTTAAAATTCAATCTGTATATGTATTTCTGCATAAACATATATATATATATATATATATATATTCTTGGAAGCTCATACAGTTATACAAAAATTTAAATATCTTCAAAAACCAATTTTTCATACTGTTCAATATTTTAAAATTCGTATACATATATATTTCAAAATCTTATATAATTTTTTTTTTTAGTTTCTGCATATATCTAGATTAATATTAATTGAAAAGGAAGGAAGCCGAATACCTCAGCTTGAACAATCTCGTCGCCGCCACGCTAAATCAAAAACCCTAGCCTCGGCACGTCGCCAATCCCCAGGTTGCCGCTGCTACCATTGTCGCGCTCGAGTTTTCCACCGCGATGACAACCCACGTACGTGCCAGTGCCCCAAATCTCAACGCGAAACCTAGCACCTTGTCGTCGCAATTCGCCACTTCAACCCTAAACCCATCTCGAACCCAAAGTCTCCTGTGTGCGTGAGCGCCGTGCCATCGTTTTCCCCCCTCGCGAAGTTCGCCGCTTCCTGCTCGAGCGATGCCGCAGCCATAAAAGAACGAAGTCGATTTTATTTTTCCCTCTTTTGAAGTTTTGAAGATAGAATGAAAGACTTGGCCGTTGATTTCATTCGAAGCTTTGGTTTGATTTTGGAAGGAGGAAACAGGCGGCCATTAATTAATAAATTTTTTTTTTATTTTATTTTGAATTTGATAAAGGGCTTCGGCCATTTGATTCCTCTTCTGAAGCTAAGGGATTCGGCTGAGATATAAAGAGAGAAGAGAAAGTTGCGTGCTTGAGACGCTTTGCCACTGTGACCATAAAAAACTTTAAAAATTCTGATGTGAAATTATTTCGGCTATGATTTGAATGGTATATTATTTAAATTCAAATTATCTCAATAAAATTTTCAATGCGTTTATACGTCGTACGCTCACTCAACAACTCCAATCACCACGAAATTTGAAATCCGGTAATAACTAACTATTACGGATCCAATGGAACTGGTTTCGTTCAATTCTGAGACTGTTCAAAAATTGGCTATTTTTCAGTCGATAATTAAATATTAAAATAATCAATTTTCACAAATTAATTCCAAATTCAATTTTAAAAGTTCTAAAATATTTCTATAACTTAAATATGATAAAACAAAATTTTCCAAACCATTTTCAATCATATTTAACCCAATATTAAATTATTTGTGGAATTTCACTATTAAATAATCGATTTAAATTACCCTATTAAATCCAATATTCGAAAAATAAATTATTCGACTTAAAAATTCCACTTATTAATATTAAAAATAAATTAAATATTCAAATTCAAGTTATCAAAAATTCTGGGTCGTTACAGTTAGTTTACATTAGGCAAGTACTTTTGTTTTCTTAGTTTGTGTAAATAGACTAATAAACTTTTGATTCCAAGCTCCAAAAGAGGTGTAATGGAAACTTATTATTGATGAATAAAACTTAGTTTTCCTGCCTTTCTATGGCTCTTGTCGTTCAATTTTCTTTGCGATTGTGATTCAAATCCAAGCTGTTGTGGATATAACAGACCTCTTGGTCCATCTTCATATAGCTCGGAAATTCTTTGAGAACCATCTTTTTTTTCTTCCGCACCCCAAGCACTTAGTACATTTTCTAGTACGCACGCTGAAGGCTCGATGTCTTCAAGTCATTTATATCTAGTCCATCTTCAGCGGACATGGTCATTTAAATCGTTTATACTTAAGTCCGCGCTCCGGGGACTTAGAATACTCCAGCCCGCACTCCGGGGACATGGAAATTTTAAGCCGTTCATACTCGAGCCCGAGCTCCGGGGACTTAGAGTACTCCAGTCCGCACTCCGGGGACTTGGAGATTTTAAATCGCTTATACTCGAGCCCGCGCTCCGGGGACTTAGAGTACTCCAGTCCGCACTCCGGGGACTTGGAGATTTTAAATCGTTTATACGCGAGTCCGCGCTCCGGGGACTTAGAGTACTACAGTCCGCACTCCGGGGACTTGGAAATTTTAAATCGTTTATACTCAAGTCCGCGCTCCAGGGACTTAGTGTACTCCAGTCCGCACTCCGGGGACGGAGATTTTAAATGTCCATGCGCGTTTGCACGTTAGCCGGAATATCATAATTTTATTTGCCCGTCACAGGATCATCATTTGTAGAGACATTAGTAATTCATGGAAAAGATGGTTTCAAGCCTTTATTAATGAAAGCAAGCTAAATTGTCTTACTACATGCCAAGAATTAGAAATAAAAGCATACTGGGAATGAGTGCAACTAATACATGAAAGAAATAGACTAAGTATAATAATGCTGCAAGTGCTCACTGTTCCATGCTCGGGGGAGTGCCGCACCATCGACGGTCGCTAGCTTGAAAGTTCCTTCTCCAAGTTTCCGTTCGATGACATATGGACCTTCCCATGCGGGATTCATATGAGACGGGATCGGGAAAACTCGTTTCAAAACGAGGTCTCCCACACTAAAAGTTTTTGGTCGAACCTTCTCATTATAATATTTAGCGACTCTATGTCTGCATGCGGCCGCTCTCAAATTTCTCTTCGTGTTTTTCATCAATGAGGTCCAACGATTCCAATAAGAGATTCTGGTTCGACTCGGGGTCGTAATAAGTTACCCGATGTGATGGGACCTCAAGTTCCACGGTATGGCAGCTTCCGTGCCATATGTCAATGCAAATGGAGTGTGTCTAGTCGCGGTTTTGTGGGTGGTCCTGTAGGCCCAAAGTGCCGATGGAAGTTCATCCACCCACCTTCCTCTGGCCTTTTCCATACGTTTTTTCAGTATGAACTTGATTATTTTGCTTACGGCTTCTACCTGTCCGTTCGCCTTTGGGTGAGCAACTGCTGCAAACTTCTTCTTAATGCCATATTTCTGGCAAAATTCTTTGAACTCCTTGCTTTCGAATTGAGTTCCATTGTCCGTGGCGATGGTACGTGGAAGCCCAAAACGGCATATCATATTTCGTACGACGAAATTAATAGCCTGCTTGGCGGTTATCGTGGTCAGAGGCTCTACTTCTGCCCATTTCGTAAAATAGTCGACTGCAACTATTGCATATTTCGCTCCACCTTTGGCTAAGGGTAAAGAGCCAACTAGGTCGATCCCCCACATCGCAAACGGCCAGGGACTAACCATTTGTGTGAGTTCCGTTGGAGGAGCTCTCGAGATTTTTGCATATATATGACATTTGTCACATTTTCTCATATAATCCGCAGCATCCCGATTGACAGTCGGCCAATAGTATCCGTAACGGAGGATTTTCTTTACTAACGTTTGCCTCCCAGTGTGGTCACCGCACTCTCCCTCATGGACTTTCTTTAATACTCGTTTTATCTCATCATGGGCCACGCACCGGAGAAAGGGGGTCGAGAATGCCCTCCGATACATTGTCCCGTCATGTATTACATAACGCGAAGCCTTACGAAGGACTTGGCGTCTTTCGTTCCCCTTTTCAGGTAAATCCCCTTGTAGCAAGTACTGTCTAAACGGGATCAACCATGATTCCTTCTCAGGTTCGGTTTCTAATACGAGATCTATCTTCATCATCTCTATACTCGGAGCATGGAGGGTCTCAACAAGGAACAATCCCATTTGCTACGCATCGCCAGTGCTCGCGAATTTTGTCAACGAATCATCTTCTCTATTTTGTTCGGATGGGACATGCGAGATGTCGTAATATTCCAGATTCGCCAGCAGCTCTTGAACACGAGCAAGATATGGAGCCAGTCTCTGTCCCTTCACTTGATAGTCTCTCCGCACATGATATACTACCAGTTGCAAGTCACAGAAGATTTCAATTAACTTCACTCCCAGTTCGTTAACAAGTCTTAGGCCAGCAATCAATGCTTCATACTCGGCTTCGTTATTTGTCGCTGCAAACTCAAGCTTTAAAGCATAGCAAATTGATCGGTCTTCCAGAGTCACAAGGACTACGCCAGACCCCGCGCGACGGTCGTTAGATGCACCATCGGTGTACATCTTCCATCGAACGGGGGGTACGACCCTGTTACCGCTCGGTTCATCTGGCACAGTGAATTCAGCAATGAAGTCAGATAGTGCTTGTCCTTGTATGGACCTTCGCGGCAGATAGGTAATATCGAACTGACTTAACTCAATATTCCATTTCAGCATCCTTTCGAAAGTTTCCGGTCGTTGGAGTACCTGCCACAAGGGTTGGTCAGTATAAACACCGATTTAGTGTGCCTGAAAGTTGGGGCGAAGCTTGCGTGAAGCAATCACCAATCAATAGGCTAGTTTCTCAATTTTTGGATAATGTCTCTCCACCACTGTAAAGCATTTACTGACATAGTAAACTGGCTT
The DNA here is from genome assembly GCA_030765085.1 of Allium cepa. NCBI lineage: Eukaryota > Viridiplantae > Streptophyta > Magnoliopsida > Asparagales > Amaryllidaceae > Allium > Allium cepa. The sequence goes on from CM060934.1 coordinate 98,686,967, forward strand.
TTGGATCCGGTCTTCCTCGCGAACCAAAGCTGTACTGATAGCATGTTGGGATACCGCCAAGTATACATACAACATTTCGTGGTCTATTGGCTTCGACAGTACAGAGGGACTTTCTAAGTGCTTTACCAGAGCCCGAAATGCTTCCTCATAGTCGGATGTCCATTCAAAGTTTCTCTTTCCTTTTTTTATAATGTCGAAGAAGGGAATACACTTGTCTGTAGCTCTGGATATGAATCGACTTAGCGCAGCTACTTTTCCATTCAGGCTTTGCACCTGCTTTATGGTTCTGGGTACTTGTATATCTCGGATAGCCTGGATCTTCTCTGGATTAGCCTTGATTCCCCGGGCATTCACAATGAATCCCAGAAACTTTCCCGATGCTACGCCGAATGAACACTTCAACGGATTGATCTTCAATCCATAATGCCTGAGCATGTCAAACATCTCCGCTAAGTCTCGGATGTGGTCGCTTGACTGCCGTGACTTCACGAGCATGTAATCCACATAGACTTCCATTGTTTTACCAATCTGATCTTTGAACATTCGATTCACCAGGCATCGATAAGTCGCTCCTGCGTTCTTCAATCCAAATGGCATTACAACATAGCAAAAAAATCCCATGTTCGTGACAAAACTGGTGTGTTCTTGGCCCGGAAGGTGCATTAGGATTTGATTGTATATGGAGTACGCATCCATAAATGATAATAGCTCATGTCCGACAGTTGAGTCGACCAGCTGATCAATCCTAGGCAACGAGAAGCTATCCTTAGGGCATGCTTTGTTTAAATCAGAATAATCAACGCAGGTCCTCCATTTTCCATTCGCCTTCTTTACTAGCACCGGGTTAGATACCCATTCAGGATAGAGGGCATCGCGGACGAACCCGTTGGCTTTGAGTTTGTCCACCTCCTCTTTGAGAGCCGCAGACCTCTCCAGGTCCATGTCTCTCCTTTTTTGTTTCACGGGTACATGTTTCGGGTGTATGTTCAACATATGAATCGCAATCACAGGAGAAATTCCGCACATATCAGAATGTGTCCAGGCGAAAAAATCAAGATTCACTCGTAGGAAATCAGTAAGGCTCTCGGCGGCCAGAGGGTCGAGTTGCGACCCAATTTTAAGAACTCGTGATGGGTCGCTCTGGCTAACTGGGATGTCAATGGTTAGTTCGGCCGGGGTTGCATTTGTTTTCCTGCATTCCCCATTATCGTCTCTCGGATCTATGTCTCTATAGATCCGAGAATGTTGCTCAAGCCAGGGCTCGGGTGCTACTTGTCAATCATCAGCATTTCGGTTGCGGATGGAGCGGTCCGCAACCTTTCCTTTCTCTGTATGCCAGGCCTCTCTTAGCTCAGCCACATAGCAGGCACGTCCGGTCGCCTGATCGCCATGCACCACTACAACGCCACTGTCTGTAGGAAATTTTAATGCCAGACACCAAGGGGCTAATGCTGCTCTAAATTCCGCCAAGGCTGGACGTCCTAGAAATACGTTATATGGAGAGTCAACGTCCAACACTATGAATGGTAGGATTCGCACCCTCCTACGCTCGTCCTGTCCCAGTTCAGCTGGTAACTCCACATATCCCACTACATCCGTTGCTGCGCCGTTAAAGCCATGGATTCTGGCATTGGATGGTTTCAAATCCTTAGCTTCCAGTTTCATTTGGTCATATGCCTTCTTGAAGATGATGTTAACGAAGCTTCCGCAATCAATTAGAATTCTCTTCACATACGTCGGCCCGATTGTCGCAGATATGACCATCTGGTCGATGGTAGGGGCCTCCACCTTGTCCGCATCTCGGCTCCTGAATACGATATCATCATTCGTCGTGCGCTGCTGCTTTGCAGGAGTCCCATCCTCCACATTCGAACAACACTCATACTCCGCATGTCTTAAAGAGTTAGCATATCGCTCCATTTCATGCCAATTCTTATCCGCAGGATGAGGTCCGTCAGCAATCGTGTTAATAACCAATATGCCCACAGTTCGAATAGGTTGTTCTGGTTGGTGTGGGGTTGGCCCGCGTCCAGGGTCCGATGTTTCTTGTCCCCCGTCCTGTGGGTCTTTGACAAATTCCTGCAGCTTTTTCTGTCTAATCAGCTTTTCTATAGCATCATGGAGGTGTCTGTACTCCTCCGTATTGTGCCCATAAGATTCGTGAAAATGGCAACACTTCCCGGTCCGCTTCTGTTCCTCCGTCGATTCCTTTGGACGTGGCTTTCTATATTGGAAAGTGTTGCAAGTTGATAGATAGATGTTTTCAAGAGATGCGTTCAACGGGGTGTATTCATTGTAGGTTGGGATCCTTAATTTCCATCTTCCTGTTTCTTTTTTCTTTCCGGGATTTCCACCTCCGGATCATTTAGACTGCCCAGGCTTGTTCTGGATGTTAACTTGAGTTTTTTCAGAATTATCTTCGATTCGTTTCACGGTGATGTTACTTTTCATAGACTCTTGAACGGGCCCTGGTGCCTTGTCTCGCCTTGTCCATCGAGCTTCCTCCCTTCTTATGAACTGATGAGCTTTCGAATAAAAACGCTCCAACGTAGCTGGGGGCTTCCCCGCCAACCAATCTCCAAACTCAAAATCCGGATCCACTCCAAGCATTACTGCCATCAAAATCGCGTGTTCGTTAGGATTGCTCACCTCGGTAGTAGCAACATGAAATCTTTGCAAGTATGCTTTTAATGACTCTACCGGAGCTTGGATTACACTTGATAAGGACATCACGTCCTTTGGGCGAGTAGTGTGTATCCTGAATTGTTCTATGAATTTCGTTGCTAATTCGTCAAAGCTAGATATAGATCGAGGTGGGAGTCGAGTAAACCACATGGTGGCAATACCAGACAAAGTGATTGGAAAGCACCTACATTTGGTCGCATCATTGGCTCTTGCAGAATCTATCATCCATCCATACCTCATCACATGTTTCCTGGGATCAGTCTTCCCCTCGTAGGCTGGGATAGTTGGCATATTGAACTTCTTGGGGTACTCAGCGTGCAGGATACCATCCGTAAAGGGGGTATGGCTTCTGGTCACTCCTCAATCTTCATTGGTCAAGCCTTGGTTTTCTCTCATCAACTGCCTGACCATAGCTGTCAAGTCTGGAGTTTGTACGGAGGATGGAATGTTGGGTTCCGTTCCACGGGACCGTGCGGGTTGATGTCCCGCCTGATTTGGGTCTTGGAGATTCGGGTGTCCGGTCTCTTCGCGGGCTTGATTCCCAATGCCCGCTTGTGTACCTTCATCCTTACGACGTCTACGCCTAGGAGGTTCATCAGCTGAGGTTGAGCTATCAGATTTAGAATAACGGGCAGGATTACCTCCAGCATTATGGCGCTGCTGTTGAGCGAGCCGAGTCATGAGGTTAGTGTTAGCTTGAATCTGTTCAGCAAGCTGCCTTCTACTTTCCTTGAGTTCTCTTATCAAATCATTGAACTCCGTTCGGGAAACAACTTCCGCTTGGATTTGGGTGATATAAGGTACAAAAAGTTCCGAGCATCTAGGCATTCTAGGCATTCCGGGTTGGTATATAAAAGCGGAAATACATGGTCTACGTCCTACGCAATATATTTCTGAAGCAACTATTGAAGTTCCACTTAATGAACTGTGATAATTCATTTGTCCTTATGTTCCCTAGTGTGTATCTATAGTATTCAGTTTCCATACAAAAAATACCGTCCTTTCCAGAATGACTTAAAGGTTATTAATATAAACTTCACAGTAAAATAGCATGGTTCATCTTTTGAAAAGTAGCAAGTTTTTGTTTCTTTTCAAGTCAATGTTGTAAATTAAGTTAGATAGAGTAATGTAAGGTTCTCTTTCATCATTAGTAAGATTTTGCATAAAATGTAGACAAGCTATCTTATGCCTAATTAATAAGTTATATGTGTATGTGTCTATATATGTTCTTCTACAATTGGGCCACAGATCTTAGCTTCAAGCACCCACGTCGAACGATATTTACCCATTTTCTGAAAAGTGTGTGTTAATCTATAACCATTTAGGAACATTACATGATAGATCTGTATTTCAAAGTACATAATTCTTATAATTACGGTAGTGAAAATTAGTTTGATGCACTTAACTAAACATCATATTCATATTTAAATATTAACAATCTATTGTGATGTATTAATAACTATAGCGTAAACATATGGGAAAATTTCTATGAGTCTAAGGACCCAATAGTTTAGTGCAGCTATGTCAATTTCATGTACTCAATTTCTGTCGTTCACATCTGCTGCTGCATCAACTTATCCAAATTCGTTACCCCTTGCAGCTTTGCATGGAACAAATCAGGACTAGGAATTTTATTTGATAAATATGATTTGTGGCAAGGAGTTGCAAAGAATTTACAACTTATTGCTTGACTATACGATAAATTAATGAGCATTTAAAACTCATCATTTTTATGTATCACTAAATGGATTATAGAAATAGTGCTTTGAAGGTTTCTCTTTTTAATCAATATGATTGATGTACGGTAAGCTATATATTTAATGTTCACAATTCACGAGTATTTTGTACTTCCAACTAAAAAATAACTTACTCCTTACTTCTTTATACCTACAGTTAATTTCTAAGGTATTGTTTGCAGGTTATGTTTGGCACGCTTTCCGCTTCAGATGCAGCAACAGTCCTTTCTTTTTAAATTTTATGTATTAAACGAACGTAAAATATTTTTATTTTATTCGTACGCGGTCGCATAACTCTAAAATTTTGAAAAGTGACTCTTAGAAACATTTTACTGGTCTATGATTTTTGTCGATTTCCAATGTAATCGTTTTAACCTTGAGAACTTTGTTTCGACTATAACTTTTAATAGGAGCCGAGCTAGATTCTCAAATCACTTCCATTACTTCAGGATGATGGTTTCCAATTCCGTATAGTGGTCATACTAGAAAATGGATTTATCGTTTAAAAGTTATAGCTATTTTAAGTTTTGGCTGCCACTTGTCAATTTTAATAAGTAAATAACTAACCTCATGCTAAGGCTCATTAAACCATCTCGAAAATTGTGCTAAGAAAAGGCTATAAGAACTGATCTAAGTCATTTCCATCTTCTCCAAAATAGCTGTAAACCACTATCAACCCTAATTTCATAAAAAAACCTTTTTTTTTCTTTTACTAATCTTAGCCAAATCATTGAGTAGAGGGGTGATTAGCAAAAGAATGCTTTAGATTATCGTTTTTGCTAACTTAGGTTCATCTCCTTTGTTGTCCACTTCAGATCTAAGGAGAAAAATTGGTATTTTGGGTATTTAATGAGTGTTTCTTGACATCTCATTCTATTATGCATGTTTATATAGTTAAAAAATGATGTTTTTGACATGATTTTGACGTTAAAACTTTTTCTAACCTTAATCGCACTTTCTTACATGTTCAATGAAGAAATTTAAAGGTTTAAAAATGATTTTTAATGGTTTTGAAATCCCTTGTACATATACGCATATTCTAGTGGTAAAGTTAGATATAGATTAAGATTTGCTTGATTATCACATTCTTATGTGTTGCTTATATGAACAGATGTATATGCATGATGTTCTATGATTGTATGTTGTGCTTTGATGTTGTTTGCCAATGCTTTAGGTAGTTGGAGAATTGGTTGATGAATTCGACAAATCGAAGACAAAGATGGTCAGAATTGGATGAAACCTGAAAGAAGAGTTCTAGAGCATGGAGGGAACCCAAGCTACAAGTAGCAACAAGAATAAGGCTAAAGAAATAGGTCGGCAACGAGTTATTTTAGTCGGTGCCGAGTTATTTATAGGGGAAAAAATTATTCGACGAGTTGATGTCTTGATGGGGAATAGCTAAATGAAATAGACAAAGGCTAGATTTTGGAAATTTGCTAAGTATTGGCCACCATTCAAGTTGTTTCTAGAACTTGGAGATTAGGACTTTAGAGTGAAGTTGGGCTATTTTGGAGGACGAGTTGGGTCTAAGGCACTTGAGAAATGAAGTACTAGAAGCAAGAGATTGAACTTAACCAAGATTGGTTGAGTAAATAAGTCGGTGTCGATCTATTATAGGTCAGTGTCGAGTTATTTATGTTGATGGGTTTGGAGTGCAACTTCTAATATAAGAAGTAGAGGTTTTTTAGGTTGTGCCGAAGTTGTTTGTTTGTTCGCTTGATGTTTGATATGGTATAGTAACACGTTGAAAGTTTCGGGACTTTGGTGACAATTCAATGGTGAAAGGAGTTAGGATCCAATGATGGTGGCTCGATGTTGAATGGAATGGTGAGGATGGCTGTCCATAAAAGGCGGGTTCTAATAAAGGTGACCCATGGATAGAATTATAAATAGTTCTATCATGGAGTGGAGGAATATTGAATGGTTTCTCGATGATAATGAAAATTGGATGGAGCAAAGAAAGGGCTCGGATACACATGCTAAAGGATTGTTGATATTCGGAGTGTTTTCTGATGTACTCAAAGCATGAGTATTGTGAGGATGCTCATGGGTAATTTGAAAGAATACCTCAGATCGGTTGAGTGGATCCTTGTACCTAGGACCGGTAAAATGGGTCTGGTATCAGCTTCAAGCTAAAAAGAGTACATTGGAAATCAAAATTTCCATTACTCTCTAGTAGTTAAAAGATCATACAAGTTATCATATATCCAAAGTACACTGAGTGAGTGATAGCGAGGATTGTTTGGTGGATGTTATGGTTGTCTTGGTTGTTCTTTCATAGTCTATTGCTCTACGGGATGTCATTGTAGATAGGTATTGGAGATAAGGATACTTGGACACTCGTCATCACAGTTGATTTGCAGTGCATCTTTACTATATTTGTAGAGTAGCATAATTTATTCGTTATGTGCTAAGTCTTTATTTACAGGGATACGTCAGGTATGTTCGTATACCCTTATCCTTACTATATCAACTTGTATACTATTTGGAGATTCATTTACCACTCACACTAGACTATTGTCTGACACAAGGTTTTATGTTTTTCTTCTTATTATCTCGGTTACTCTTAAATGAGTAAACTAAATAGCAGGTCTAGGTGCGACACAGTAGCTGTGCAGAGCGAGTTCAATGGAGCTATCCAATATTATATATGCATTTCTATGCTTATCTTGCTGTGCAACACTGTAGAGCATTGACAGTGCTTGCTTATTATTATGAGACAGTTATTTGAGTATATTTCCGTTGCATAAACTCTATTACTTGTTGTATAACTCTATGAATCCATACTCTAACATTTCGATCACTTATTTTTTATTGTCTCTCATGTTTTGTATATGTAATGTATATTATATTTTATTCTATGTGATGTGAGATATACAACAGGTTCTGTGATGTTTATTTCATTTTAAAACCTTGATGACCGTTCCATCGGTCGGGCTCGTCAACAGTGCAATATCTTTTGTACATTGGGTGCCACTAGGGTAGAGCGGTTGTTACATTTGATATCAAACCTTTGGTTACATGATTGACCTAAGTTGATATTGTGGTCCAATAGAGACACGGAAGGAGTTATCATTCTAACCTAGATCGAGAATTCACACACACGCACACATGCGCGCACACATACAAGAGAGTGCATACTTGTAAATACCCACTCCAAAATGGACCTAAATTCGATACAATAAAAGCTCATTGAACCTTAAGCTCATGTCAAGGTGAGTTGTTAAGTCGATAAAATTAAAACATTACACAGTACATAGAGCTATATGTTTATACTTTCAGAATCTCACAACGGAATGGATAAAGTATAATATTTGAAACAAGTACCCATTTCATAAATAAAACTATTTCAGAAAAATAACATGTTAAATGTTACAACATGTTTACATAAAACCTCCAAAATTTGTAACGTAAATATCTAAACTGGGTAAAATAAAATATTTAAAAAGCATAAATAGATAGATAACTACCACAAATCTTCATCTCCACCTTCGTCTCCTAAAACAACATTACTCTCTCTAACCTGTATTATAATGAGTAGTAGGTCAGAACAACAGATGTTTGGTGAAATGAAAATCTCATGCTTTACCATAATTGTAGTTGGGCAGTATTATATAAATAAGAAATATGTCTCACATATAAAATCATAACATACGTATAAAGTCAACTGTAAGTCCAAAGGCTCTTCAAGTCCAACTATATAACATTTTTATAAAGTCAATTGTAGGCCTGAAGGCCCTTCCAGCCTGACTACACTAAAGTCAACTATAATCCCGAAAGCTTTTCCATTCTAACTGCACAACTTTATGTAACTAGCACATATGATGTTTGAGGAAATACCCAAACCACTTATTATCTTTCTAATGGGACTTAGGCAGACTCTCATCATTTAAGACCTATAAAATAGCTAAAACCTCGTCATTAAGACCTAACCCAAAGGTAGGTCCCTGCATGGTTCCTCCTCACTAACACCATAAGAAATCCTAGTAGGTCACTTAATACTTCACCTAAGAAAGAGGTGTTGATTCATGAGTTTTGATTCATGACACAAGCTTCAGAGATCATACGACGAGAATACTATACGAAAGCGACAAAAAGAGAATAAGTGTATATTATGCACTACAAAGGAGACAAGACTACAATCCAGAGATTAGTATGAATATTTTAATGTATTGAGTCTTAGAATATTGTTAAAATCATTCCTCAAGTAGTCACACACATACACAAATTGATTTATATTAAGTTATACATAAATTAGTGTGTACTGTGCAATTGACAACAGGTCAGTTGACCGACCAGAAACCTCGGTCGACCGACTCTGTGTCAAGTGCACAGATATACATTGTTTTGTATACGGTTTTAAACCTCAGCTGACCGGCCAGTTTTCTCGGTCGACCGACCTGAACATAATGGCTAGTTTTCTGAAGAGTTGCGATTGTTCATGAAGAGGAATGTCCCTCAATCCAAGAGATACGGACACAATTTTTGATTGAAACTCTTCATGAAAGATTATAACTATTCTACAACTATATAAACATGTTCAACTCACTTCTACAATCATCGATTCTAGTTTATTTTTCTGAAATCTATTCTCTATTTATTTCTGCAAATAAAAACATTCATTCTCATTCAATATCTCTAAAATCTCTGAATTAATTTATATACCTCGATTCTACGAGATTATCTTTCTTCTAAATCTTCACATACACTACATATTCTTGAGGATTTGATTATAGGAAATTGTACTATCAAAAGACAATCCATGTTATTCAGAACACACTCGTCAACAAAGTATTTGTATTAAGTTGAAGTCCTCTTCGGCTGTTGAGGCGGAAAAATTCCTGTTCGGCTGTTCAGGTGTGATATACCTATTCCTCCGGGTTAAGTGAGGGGTTTTAGTCTAAATCCAGAGGATATTATGGGACTGGACGTAGAACGGGAAGTTCGAAACGGGAAGTTTGAACCAGTATAAAAATTCCTGGTGTGCTTACTTTAATTTTTATTTTACTGCTATTATCAGTTTCCGCATTTATATATCATATTACACGATCCTTAGTACTGCACGTACACTTTCATTTGGTATCAGAGCAAGGTTATCCTATAACCGTCACAAAGTTATTTGATATTTATTTCTAGTAATATGGCAACGACACAAACTAACAATGTTGGCACTAACACTAATACTAGTTTCACAGAAGGTCAATCAACTTCACGACCTCCACTCTTTAATGGTTTAAATTATAATTATTGGTCAACTAGAATGAGAATCTATATGCAATCTAGTGGTTTCGATATCTGGAATGTTATACAAAGAGTGTACATAACTCCTACTGGAGAATACTCAACTTGGAGTAACACACAAAAACTAGATGCTACATCAAATGCAAAGGCTATGAATATTTTATTTTGTGCATTAGATAGAAATGAATTCAATAGAGTTAGCATGTGCACTTTTGGTTATGAAATATGGAGAACACTTAAAGTAACACATGAAGGAACGAACAAAGTTAAATTAAGAAAAATTTCTATGTTGAAAAATCAATTTGAAAATTTCAAAATGAAGCCAAACGAATCTATAAATGATATGTACTCTAGAATTCAGGATATTCATCATGCTCTACTATCATTAGAACAAACATTTACTGATTTTGATGTTGTCACAAAAATCTTAAATTCTTTAACTGACGAATGGGAAAGAAAAGTCCTAGCCATTGAAGAAGCAAGTGATTTGTCAACATTAAAACCAGAAGAATTGATACGTAATTTAATGTCCTACGAAGTAAATTTACAGGCAAAGAGAAATGTAGCACAAGAAAAGAAGAATGTGGCATTTCAAGCAGAAAAAGATGATTCCGACTCAGAGAATGAAGATATGGCAATGATTGCTAAAAATTTCAAAAAGTTTCTGAAATTCAAAAGAAATAAATTCAGGGGAAACAAAAATAATTCCAACAACAATATCAACAGTAGCAAACCATCATCTTCAGCAATGGAATGTTATGATGTCACAAGAAAGGTCACATGAAGAAAGATTGTCCTGAACGTAAAAAGAGCAATTTTAAGAAGGACAAAACCAAACGAAGAGCTTTTTCAGTCACTTGGGACGGCACAGACTCATCATCTTCATCAGAAAGTGAAAGTGACAATGAAAATGAACAAGCAAATGTGTGCTTCATGGCTTCATCAGACGATGTAAGTGATCTTAGTTTTGAAGATTTAATTGAAATTAATTCTGAATTAGTAGATTTAGCAAAGCAACTTAAAAAGAAAAATAAAGATTTACAAAGAAAATTAGATAGGACAGTCTTAGAAGTAGATATGCTGAAAGATGAAAAGAAAATATTAGAAGAAGAACTTGAAATTTCTCAACAATCAAATTCTAACTTATCTTCTCAAATTTCTTCAATAATTGAAGAACTAGAAATTCAGAAAAGTAAAAATGATGTTTTATTTTTTGAAAATAATGGTTTAGATTCTAAAATTAAAGATTTAGATTTAGAAAAATCTAGTCTAAAAATAAAATTAGATGACATCTCTAGCAATATCTCCAATTTCAATAAAGGAAGAGGGAATCTTTCTAAAATACTAGAAAATTCTCAATCCACTAACAACAAATCTGGACTAGGATTTAAGAAACAAAATAGTTTGCTAAAAGTAGAATTAATAATATTATTAAAAAGGATATTAAGAAAACAGTTTGGTCAAACACTAAAACCATTAAGATATGGATTCCAAAATCAAATAATGTTTTAATAAGAAATAAACATATCAAAATGTTCATGGAAACTGTTCATAATAACAAAAACTATGTTTATAAAGGGAATTCTGAACCCGTATGGGTTTGGCTTCCTAAGATCTAACTCTTAGGACCCTAAAAAGAAACGGGTACCAACTTTTTATAAAAAAAATTTGCAGCTACCACATAAAAGGAGAGAAAAATGGATTTTAGACAGCGGTTGCTCAAAACATATGACTGGAAACAAAGAAATGTTGTCAAATATTATCTACTCAAATGGAGGATCAGTCACTTTTGGAGATAACTCTAAATGTTATATCATCGGTAAAGGCGATGTCAGCAGCAACGGTATCACTAATTTACCTCTCATTACTGATGTTTTATTAGTCAAAAATTTAAAAAATAATTTATTGAGTATTAGTCAGTTATGTGATAAAGGTTTTAATATAACTTTTTCATAAAATAAATGTAATATTTTCGATAAAAATCATAACACTATTTTTGAAGGAATAAGAGATAAAAACATTTATATTTTAAATATGAACGTTAAAAATGATTCAAATTTATGTTTAATAGCTAAGGAAAATGATTCCTGTCTTTGGCACGAAAGATTTTGTCACATAAATTTTAAAACCATCAACAAATTAGCTAAAAACAAATTAGTTAAAGGATTACCTGACATAAAATTCAAAACAAATATATTTTGTGATGCATGTAAATTAGGAAAATTAACAAAATCTTCTTTTAAATCAAAAAGGGTAATTTCTACAGAACAACCACTTGAACTTTTACACATGGATCTTTTTGGTCCAACACAAGTTCAGTCTATTAATCATAATAGATATGTGTTTGTTATTGTAGATGATTTCTTTAGATACACTTGGACTTTCTTTTTAAAAAATAAAAGTGATACTTTTGATAATTTTAAATTATTTGTTAAAAGAATACAAAATATTAAAAGTTTGAAAGTTAAAAATATCAGAAGTGATCATGGAGGAGAATTTGAAAATGAAGTTTTTGAATAATTTTGTAACAAGAAAGGCATTAACCATAATTTTTCATTTCCTAGAACACCACAACAAAATGGCGTTGTAGAAAGAAAAAATAGAACATTACAAGAATGTGCAAGAATTTTATTAAATGGAACCAATTTATCAAAACATTTTTGGGCAGAAGCTGTAGCTACTGCTTGTTATGTATTGAATCGTGTTTCCATTCGACCGTTAACTAAGAATACTCCATATGAACTTCTAAATGGAAGAAAACCAAATATTTCATATCTTAAAGTTTTTGGCTCTAAATGTTTTATTTTAAATACTAAAGATCAACTAGGCAAATTCGATCCAAAATCTGATGAAGGAATATTCGTTGGATATTCCGAACGAAGTAAAGCTTATCGAATTTTTAATAAAAGAACTCAAATTATTGAAGAAAGTTTACATGTTTCATTTGACGAAAATTTTAAATATATAAATCCAAATATTACTATCGATTCTGATGATGAAGCTACTCAGAATAAAAATAGTAATACTGAAGAAATTTTCAATAATGATCATGATATTACTGAAAATGAGAATATTACTACTAATATAATAAAATCTCCACCTAAAATTTTACGACATCATCCTCTGCAAAATATAATTGGAGAAGTAAATACGAACGTTAAAACCAGACATCAATTAAATCAAGTTGGTCATGTAGCTTTTCTCTCTAACATAGAACCTAAGAATATAAAAGAAGCCTCAACTGATGACTACGGGATTCTTGCTATGCAAGAAGAACAAATCAATTTGAACGAAACGAAGTTTGGGAACTTGTTCCTAGACCGAGTGATCAAACAGTTATCGGTACTAAATGGGTCTTTAAAAATAAAGCAGATGAACTAGGAAATATAACTAGGAATAAAGCTAGATTAGTTGCACAAGGATATAATCAAGAAGAGGGAATAGACTATGAAGAAACGTGTGCTCCAGTCGCCCGACTTGAAGCAATACGAATCTTATTAGCTTTCGCATGTTTTCATAATTTTAAACTTTATCAAATGGATGATAAAAGTGCTTTTTTAAATGGTTATATAAAAGAAAATGTTTTTATTGAACAACCACCACTTTTTAATCATAAAAAATTTTCGGATCATGTTTATAAACTCAAAAAAGCTTTATATGGTCTAAAGCAAGCACCTCGTGCTTGGTATGATCGTCTTAAAAGCTATTTATTAGAATTTGGTTTTGAAATTGGTAAAGTAGATCAAACACTTTTTATTAAGAAAACTAATAAAGATGTTTTAATAATTCAAATTCATGTTGATGATATCATTTTTGGTTCGACAAATGAAAAACTATGTCAGGATTTTTCAACTATAATGACAAATGAATTTGAAATGTCTCATATGGGAGAATTGTCATATTTTCTTGGATTACAAATTAAACAAATTGAAAATGGAATTTTTATTAATCAAGAAAAATATTGTTATAATTTAATTAAACGATTTGGTCTGGAAAACACTTCTGCCAAACCAACTCCGATGAGCACAACGATTCATCTCGACAGAGACGAAGAAGGCAAAAGTGTTGATCAAAAACTATATCGTAGTATGATTGGATCGTTATTATATTTAACAGCGAGCCGACCCGATATTATGATGAGTGTTTGTTTATGTCCTCGATTTCAAGCAAATCCCAAAGAATCACATATGCGAGCAGTTAAACGTATTATTCGTTATCTAACTAAAACCAAAGATTTCGGACTATTCTATCCGAAAGAATGTCCTTTCGAATTAGTCTCCTATAGCAATGCTGATTTTGGAGGAAGTCGGGCGGATCGAAAAATTACGAGTGGAACGTGTCATTTCATTGGACGTTCCTTAGTCTCTTGGTTTAATAAGAAACAAAACTGTGTTTCTTTATCAACGTGTGAAGCAGAATATATATCTGCTGCTTTGGCATGTGCACAAGTCGTATATATGCAACAAACACTACAAGATTTTAATTGTTATCTTGAAAAATCTATAATTTATTGTGATAATACAAGTGCAATAAATCTTTCTAAAAATCCGGTAAATCACTCACGAACAAAACACATTGATATTCGTCATCACTTTCTTCGTGATTGTTTGGAAAAAGGATTGATAAATTTAGAATTTATTAATACTGAAAATCAAATTGCTGACATTTTTATTAAACCTTTAAATTAAAATAGTTTTATCAAACTTAGACGAGATTTAGGAATAATGTCTTTAAAAGATTTATAGATAAAAATATGCAAAAATATTGAAAAACAAAAATTGTTTTATTTCTGACTAAAGCGGAACTCAAACTCATGATCTTTGACTTATTTGATAGATGTTGTGTTATAGCCACTTGAGTTATGGGTGTTTCTTGTCTCAGTTTTCCTTAAAATTTGTTTTATTTGTTTTGTTTTTCAGAAATAACTATTTTTAGTTCTAAACTTATAAATCATACATTTACAAACGGTTTTATTGTTAAACTTCTATGATTATATTTAAAATTAGTTCCTATCCACTAGTTTTTTCAGCAAACAGATGTTTATATATAATGCTTATCTTTCAAAACATATACTAAGAAAATTTGAAAAAAAAAACCCTGAAAAATGTCTTCAAACAATGACCCATATAATTCCGAAAACTCCCATCTATCATACCCATCTCCGAACGATGATGTTTTCGACCAAATTCCTGAAAATGGCCCCTATCCTACCTTTCCCATGCCTAAACGTATCCTTGATTTCTCTTCTCCGGATAAAGACCCCCGACACGGGTGGAAACCATGGGATGAATCCCATACAGGCTATACACCTGAAAAGAAAAAAGGGAAGAATACAATGGTAATATCTTCATCCACCAAACAAAAAATTAATGAAATTCATCACTACCAACAACAACAAATGAATATGCAACGGAACTCTACTATGAACAAAAAGTCACGGCAAGACGTTTAAGTTTTCTAGAAAAGATTGCCGTGAAAGTTTGTTCATCAAAAAAAGATGATGTTGCTGAACCTTCTTATAGAACCCCATCCTCTTCAAATCCTGTTCAAACTCTAATAGCTCCAAGATGGTCACCTATAGAAGATGTTCCGTCCCCAAACTCATGGGAACGTAGATTTTAACGAACGGTGGCTAAAACTTTTATATATATGTTGTTGTTTTCAATAAGATGTATAAATATAATGCAATGATAATAAAATTTAAATTTCTATCATTTTTTTAACAGCAAAAAATGTGCGTTTCTAACAGTGTCGGCCGACCGAAGAACCTGAGTCGGTCAGCCGAAACCATCCCGAAAGTTTCAGCTACTCTCAGTTAACCAAGTCAGTCAGCCGACCCAGTAATTTCGGCCGACCGAACGTGTAGACAGCTGTTTGTTTTTACTTTTTACCTCATATTAGTAACCCATCCTTTCACCTTTTCAACTTACCTCTTCACTCTTGCTTTTCCAATTTCAGTTTTTACCTTAGCCCCCATTAAAGTTTTCTCAAATTTTTATCTTTTCTTCAAAAACAATGGCTCCAAAGAAGAAATCAAAGACTACCGGTGGCTCATCTTCATCAACTCCCGTAGATACTCAAATTGCCTCATGGCTTGTCAATGACATAGCACTTCAAAGATGGATACAACTTCAAGATGCCAAAATCTTTGAAGAATCATTTGTAAGTTATCCTGATTTCGTTTCCTACCGTATTGAAAATGCCGCAATTAAAAGTGGGCTCGATACTTTTCTAGACCATAGAAAGAATAATTTGAAAATTAACCACATTATGGTCAAATTGTTTCTTGCTAACCTAAATCTTGTGAACCCTCCTAGAAACACTGAAAATTGTGTTTGGACATCGGTATGTGGCACCTCAATTTTCCTTTCCATTGATCGAATTAACCACATTTTAGATGCTAGACCGGGTGGAATCTCTTTACACGATGTAGATTGTAATATATCAAGTCGTGACCACATAAGCCATTTTTTTTTCGAAGATGATGCTATGGATTTTAGACAAACATCATCACTTAGACCTAGAGCTAGACTTTTTCATTGTTTCATGATGAAATCCATTATACCAAGAGGCGGCTCCTACCACTTAGTATATCCTAAAAAATTTAAAGCTTTATATGCTATATGTTCGAATGCACAAGTTAGTTGGGCACAATTACTCATGGATGAGTTTCTCTCATTTAATCAAGGCAAGATGCTTCATATTTATTATGGAGAATACATAATGAGATTGATCAATGCTTCGTCCCACATGCTCCGGAATCTGAAACCTCCAAAGTTCGTTCTTTTGATTCAAGGACCATAAAACTAATGAAGTTGCCCGATGCACCTCCTAGATTTGTACCATTTAACCAATGGAGTACTACTCCTCGAGAAAAACTATGCCGTAGCTTTTCTACACCTCAACCATCAACTCATGTTACGGAACGTCTAATACGCCAACATTCAATTCAAAGACCAACTCCCGGAATTAGTACAGAGGCGGCCATTGATATTTTTGCTCAAAATCAACTAGCCTTGGATGCCCGGATACGAAAAATTGATGGTCGTTGAAAATCAAGGGCTTCTTCGTGAATTTATGGGATGCCCTTATCATGTACTTCCGAAGCCGGTGCCTATTATGTTGCTCTCGGAAAAAGGCCAGCGCCAAACTTCTCTTTTTCCACTTCGGAGAATACGAGTTCCGGTACATCAGGAACTCACACTTCCAACGCTCAAAGACGTGGTAAGGAACATGCTCCTCCGGAAGAAAATATCCGTCCAGAATTTTGGGATTCCGATGATGATGAGGAGTGATCATATTGTTTTACTACTTGCTATCTCATAATTTCTAGTATTCTGTTTTTAGACGTTGTGTACCAAGTAAACATCATTAATATTCCTATTTGCTTTGAGTATGTATAAAACTCGATGTTTTCTTATGTTGTGTTACATGTTCCATATTTTTTATACATCTAATAAGTATTCCTTTTTGTCGATGACAAAGGGGGAGAAATATATGAAAGCTAATTTTTTTTTGCAGAAAAGTCAGAAAAAGTCGCCATATATTCAGGGAGAGAATTAAAATATATACTACTTCGTCACATAAGTATTGTCATCAATCAAAAAGGGGGAGAATGTTGATACATGAGTTTTGATTCATGACACAAGCTTCAGAGATCATACGACGAGAATACTATACGAAAGCGACAAAAAGAGAATAAGTGTATATTATGCACTACAAAGGAGACAAGACTACAATTCAGAGATTAGTATGAATATTTTAATGTATTGAGTCTTAGAATATTGCTAAATCATTCCTCAAGTAGTCACACACATACACAAATTGATTTATATTAAGTTATACATAAATTAGTGTGTACTGTGCAATTGACAACAGGTCGGCTGACCGACCAGAAACCTCGGTCGACCGACTCTGTGTCAAGTGCACAAATATACATTGTTTTGTATATGGTTTTAAACTCAGCTGACCGGCCAGTTTTCTCGGTCGACCGACCTGAACATAACGGCTAGTTTTCTGAAGAGTTGTGATTGTTCATGAAGAGGAATGTCCCTCAATCCAAGAGATACGGACACAACTTTTGATTGAAACTATTCATGAAATATTATAACTATTCTACAACTATATAAACATGTTCAAATCACTTCTACAATCATCGATTCTGGTTTATATTTCTCAAATCTATTCTCTATTTATTTCTACAAATAAAAGCATTCATTCTCATTCAATATCTCTAGAATCTCTGAATTAATTTATATATTTCGATTCTACGAGATTATCTTCCTTTCAAATCTTCACATACACTACATATTCTTGAGGATTTGATTATAAGAAATTGTACTATCAAAAGACAATCCGTGTTATTCAGAACACACTCGTCAACAAAGTATTTGTATTAAGTTGAAGTCCTCTTCGGCTGTTGAGGCGGAAAAATTCCTGTTCGGCTGCTCAGGTGTGATATACCTATTCCACCGGGTTAAGTGAGGGGTTTTAGTCTAAATCCAAAGGATATTCTGGGACTGGACGTAGAACGGGAAGTTCGAACCAGTATAAAAATTCCTGGTGTGCTTACTTTAATTTTTATTTTACTGCTATTATCAGTTTCCGCATTTATATATCATATTACACGATCCTTAGTACTGCACGTACACTTTCAAGAGGGAGACCCTACCATGGCCACTTAATACCTCAAACCGAAGCGGACCCTTGAAGGATTTCACCTACCATATCCAAAATGCAATTTATAACCCGTAAGCCACTTGTGACATCTCACATTTACTCCAACAATTCATAGATACTTTTAGCCAAATTAACCAGACAGGTTTACCCTACAGAATTGCGACTAACCTCGTATCCACTGGAGTTATTATTATAAATCATGTCCCACATTAGTTGCAAAGCCGCACCGGTGGTAGCCAGATTTAACAGGGCAGGCTTCAATGTAACTTTGGACTAATCTCACATACCTATAAATTAGTCATAATTTATATGTATATCCACTATATACTTACACGGATAATAATTATGGCTACATAAGGTATTGCCTTATTGTGGTCTTAAGTAAGGATTAATTCCTTAATTTACTCTAACTCCATTCCTACATATTAATATTACTTAACTATTCTAATAATACTATTTATCACTTTCGATACGCTATAACCAATACGTTATAATATATATATATATATATATATATAATATAGACATACACGCATATATACATATACGCATGGAATTTACAGTCTAATCATTACGTGACAATAATTCGATATTCACTTATAAGGTACTTTGAAATATAAATCTCATACAAATCTATAATTCCAACAATAGCTGCTGCCTGCTGCTACTACCATAGCCAAATAAAATAGGTACATACAAACATGGAATATCTACACTCATTCTGCGTGAATACACTAGCATATCTTTTTTGTTTTAAAGAATAGATCAACACAAATTAGATTGTCTATATTCAATTCAACCTTTGTATACCACATTTTGAAGTGAGAAAGGAATTACTTATTTATTTAAGTGGTAGAAATAAACAGTGCAAACTATAAACAATTCAATTCAAAGTTTACACACCATTTCTAATTTATTTCTTTTTGAACCCTTTCACACTTCAATTCGAAAGAGTGAAAATATGCTGAATTAACCACAGATTATCAAATTCTAACAATTAATTAGATTCTAATATACTAATACCAAAAACAATTATAATTCCAACATATACAAAGATTGATGTTTACTTAGGAAAGTTTTTGGGGTTTAGATGTTATGTTTTCGTCTCTAAAATTCCCAAGGCATTCATCAATTACAAATAAATACTATTCAATTTTAAAAAATATAAAAAACTTGATATTTCCACTCATAGAGATTTTTTTGCTTCCTAACTATATTTAATTTCATCATGCCTCATTCTCTTTCAGATCTTCTTCTTTTGGAATATACAACAAAGTGAACTGTATATGAGAATTAGATGTAGAATCAGAAACTAGAGAGGAATAGAATTAGAAATCAAAAAAATTAACATCTAACCCTCTAACCAAAAAATCCTAATTGATTCTGAAACCGAAAGAAGAAGACCGGATCTGATTTATACTGCTCCTAATTTAAGCTAAATCTTCCTCTTTTTTAATATACAATAAATAAATTGTATTTATAAATTAGATTACAGAAATCAGAAGATAGGGAGAAGAAGGGTTAATTTAAATTAGAAATTAGAAACTAGAATTACTTACAAGAAAAGTTTACTGTTTATGAAACACTAAGGGAAAAGGTTTTGACAGAGGTTCACTAGCGTTCCTAAAATTTTATGAAGGAAAAGTGTTGGTCTAGTGGTCTATTTATAGAGGTAGGAAGAAACGGGGACCATTGGATCAAAACCAAACAAATCCGGACCATTCAGCCAAGGCAAGTATGCCCTAAAAAGGCATGACCATCGACTGCTACTACAGGGAAGTCGGCACAAGCGACTGACCAGCCCTATAGAGGCGGTCAACTGACCTCGTTTCAACCAGCGACTTTTGATTGTTTGCCTGTTTCGTTGATTTATTACCTGTGTTTAATTCCAATTAGATCACTGTTAACTTTAATTTCTCCTTAATGTATGTTCAGCTTAATTAAATATTCCAATTCAAATTTCATAATTTTGAAATTCCCTTAAATTCAAACTTTAAATTTCAAATTCATTTAAAATTATTTTAAATCTGAAAACTTCAAACGTGCATAACTTCTCCATACAAACTCCATTTTTAGCATATTATATATGAAAATTCGTCAAAAAATCACCACGGATGCAATGGTGTAACTTCCATCACCAAATTCCAAAATTTGTAGAAATTCCACTTTTAGCTTTATTTTAATTTCTAACGTCTTATTAAATTTTACAGGGTATTATATTACTTATTATATTTTTTACTTTTCAAAACTATACATTATTATATATAGTATATAAGCCACATGCACACACGAGGACCATTAACATAGTTTTTTTCTGAGAGACTGACCATTCTTATTACAAATCAAGAATGAGCTAGAAAATAAGAAACACTGTGAGGAACTCCATCCCTGGCGTTGAGGAAGAAGCGGGCTCGGGGGATGCTAACCCTGATTTGCAAATAACATTCAATGCAATGATGATGAAATTGCTTCAAATGCCCATGCAGCCGCTTCAAATATTGTTGTTAACTGTGGTTCTCAAGTGCAGGCGTCGAGAGCTGACTTTTCCAAGTTATGTGAACATTATTCCACCTTTGGAGGCAAACCATTCCTTGGAACAAAGACGGCTATTGAAGTGCAGGATTGCTTCGACACCTACGAGCATATCTTTGGTGATATGGAAATAGACGGTGCCATGAAGAAGAAGCTGGCCTCTAGACGGCTTCAAGGGTGGGTCTTGAAATGGTGGAATATCATTACCATTTCTACGCTTGAGGATCAGTTCACTTACGACCAATTCAAGGCCAAATTTGAAGCGAAGTTTGTTCTGGCTACTTAGAAGTCGGTGCTATTTGTGAAATTTACCAATTTAAAGAAGGGAGATCCATGTGTCCTTGAATATATTATTGAGTTTGATGCTTTGTCAATGTATGGAATGTCTTTCATTGACATTTCGTTGAGAAGGAACGAGAAATTTTATTATGGGTTTGGATGACTACTTGAGGGAGAAGTTGGTTAGTCATATCAATGAGCCATTCAAAAGACTTATCGAGAAAGATCTTCGTTGGGAGTGTTTATACCCCAAGTCCAAATCAATTGTTGTTGCTAAGAAGGAGCCAAAACCACAACAAAGTGGTAGAGGCAAGAAGAAATGGAATAGAAAGAGGCAGCAGTCTCAGGAAAAGAACATTTAGAAGAAAGCTAAATGGGATCCTATTTGTTATGGCTGTGGAGACAAGGGTCGCCTAATCAGAGACTACAAATCTGATGGGAAGAAGAAGTGTTATAATTGTGGAAAACGTGGACGTATACAAAAGAATTTTCTAAAACCACCGTAGCAGAAATGGTTGTGATGGCATATGCTTTAGATGTCGTTCTAACTTCGTCGAAAGCTCCTTCGGCGAAAGAGAAGGAGAAGGACATTGTTATTCAAGGTGTGCTTTCTATTTGCGATGTTCTCATACATGTTTTAACCGATATCGGGGATTCACATTCCTTTATATATAGTGATATGGTAGACACGCTAGGATTGAAACTCGAAATAGTTGACTTATCTTTGATTGTGATGAACCATGTTAGAGGCTTCGCTAGCCTATGCATGGTTTGTTGTGGTTTGATCTTATTGAGTCATGGATACTCTTTTGTTTATGATTGCTTTGTTTTGAATTCCGTCGGGGTTGGAATTATCGTGGGGATGGACATGCTAAGTAAGTATGCGGTAGTAGTGGAGTGCAAGATGTTGTTGATAACGGTTGGGGCTGTGGTGGGGTGGACGATAGTGATTAGCTGCCTGCCAAAGGATGGTGCAATGCTTAGCTTTCTGTATTCGGTTGAGACTTCACATGATGGACTCTTATATGTGCCTCCCATTAGAGAGTATCTGGACATGTTTGAGGAAGTGACCGGATTACCACCACATAGAGAGATTAAGTTTCAAATGCACTTAGTGAAACGATGCCAGGTCGATAGTTATGTCTATCAGGTGTGTGACACCCAAAGAGAAAAGAAGTTAGAGTGTAAGTAAATGACCCGCTGAGGAAGGGGTTCATTCGTAGGAGTATATCTGAGTGGGGTGCACCCGTAATATTCGCTACTAAGGCAGATGACTCTTTGAGGTTGTATGTAGATTACCATAAGCTGAATAAGGGACGAAGAAGAACAAATATCCACTCTCATATATTGATGACTTGTTCAATCAGCTCCATGGTGCGAAGGTATCCTCTCAATTGGATCTTGCGACTAGATTTCACCAGTTGAGAGTAGCGAAAGAGAGTGTGCCGATCATCGTGTTTCAAACACCATCGGTTTCCATTGGGTATGCTATTCGAGATAACCAATGCTTCAACATACTTTGTTAATCTTATGAACCATGTCTTTAGGAATCACCTAAACAAGTTCCTGCTTGTGTTTGTGGATAATATTTCGATCTATTTGAAGATAGAGGAAGAACACAAGAAATAGTTGAGGACTATGCTTAAAGTGTTAAGGAAGCACAAGTTGAAAGCAAAGTTTTCAAAATGTCACTTCTGGAGGAAGGAAGTAAGATTCTTGGGTTATGTCATCTCGAAGAAGGGCATCACAGTAGATGCTACCAATATAGTAACGGTTCAGAATTGGAACAACCCAAGAATGCTACAAATATGAGGAGTTTCCTAGGATTGGCAGGATATTATGGATGTATTATTGAGGACTTATCGAAGATAGCAGTGTGTTGACTAATTTGATGAAGAAGAATCAAACTTCTGTTTGGAATGCAAAGTGTGAGCATGCATTATTCAGTCTGAAAGTAAGATTGACTAGTGTACCAGTATTGACCATTCTAGGCAAGAATGAGGAGCTGACAATATATACAAACTCCTGTGGTACTGGATTAGATGCGGTGTTGATGTAGAAGGGAAAAGTTATAGCCTACGCTATTCGATAGCTGAAGCCACATGAGAGGAAGTACCTAACTCATGATTTGGAGTTCACGACTATAGTGTTTGTTTTGAAGGTTTGGAGGCACTACCTATTAGGAGAAAGGTTTGAGCTGTTCTAAGACCATAAATTCTTAAAGTACCTTTTCTCCCAAAGGATCTCAACCTTCGCCTGTAGTGACGATTGGAATTCTCATTCTCATATGATTTTAGCATTTTTTATACACCTTTAAAGGAAATGGCGCTGATGCATTAAGTAGAAGACATGCCAGTTTGGGAGCAATGTTTATGGAGTGGAAATAGTTGGAGTATACTGCGGCTATGACTTCAGACCCCATTGCGAGTTAGAATCAAAGACGTTGGCAAGTTTGACTATCAGGCCTACTCTAACTGAGTGGATTGGTACTAGTCAGAAGTAAGATGCTATACTAGCAAAGATCATGGAGAAAATATAAGGAGATGTAGAGTTTGTAGATATGAAGCAATACAGACTCGACCGAGAAGGTTGGCTCCATAAGAATGGAAAACTTTTTGTTTTCGATGTTGATAGATTACGAGATGAAGTGCAACGAGAATGCCATCGTTCTAGGTAAACTATACATCCTGGTAGTAATAAGATATACCGTCATATGAAAAAGACCTATTATAAGGAGCGGATGAAGAAGGGTTGCAGGATATTCATCTTGAAATGCATGAACTAGCAGTTGGTGAAGGTAGAGCGAAAAAAGCTATGTAGATTGTTGCAAATGCTTGAAATTCCCAATTGGAAGTGGGAGCAAGTGTCGACGGACATCGAGGACTCACGTAGGGTACGACAGCATCTGGGTCATCATTGATAGGTTGATCAAAAGTGCTCGATTTATACCCATCAAGTCAAGAAGGATGGCATCCAAACTGATTGAGTTGCGTGTGATATGGGTTGTACGATTTCATGGTGTTCCAAAGAGCATTGTGAGCGATTGAAACCCATTGTTTACTAGTGGGTTATACAAGTGCTTACAAAAGGCACTAGGTACCGAGCTGCATCTTAGTATAGCTTACCACCCGCAAATGTATGGGCAGACCGAGAGAGTGAATCGTATATTTCTCCTACAAACTTGCATACTTGATTTTATAGGCTCATGGGATAATCATCTGCATTTGTGGAGTTCGCATACAACAATAGCTATTAGTGTAGTATCGATATAGCACTGTGTGAAGCATATATGGCTACCATGTAACCTCCATTCATGTTGGTGGGAAGTGGGCAAGAAATCGATACTTGGACTAGATATGACTAGAGAAACATCAAAGAAGATAGAGATCATTCGACAACGAACGAGCTCAAGATAGGCCGAAGAGCTATGCCAATAGGAGACGTAGAGATTTGGAATCCTTCATTGGTGATATGGTGTTTGTGAAGATTTACCTCTGAAGAATGTTATCCATCTTGGTAATAAGGGAAAGTTGGCACCTAAATTCGTAGGTCATTTTTTGATAACAGAGAGGATTGGGGACCTAGCATATTAGGTCGACTTACCTCAGAAGATGGCGGATACCTCAGAAGATGGCGGATATGCACAATGTCTTCTACATTTCCTACTTGCTGAAGTTTGTGCATGACTCAAACGTGACGATCACACTGAATCAGCTAGATGGTATCAACATTAGACCAAAAGCTTCAAGACCTTGTAGGTTGATTCATATTGTGAGATGTGATAAGATGTGATACGAAACAACTTTGGAGGAACTCAGTGGAGTTAGTGAAGGTTCAATAGAGAGAAAGTAAAGGCGATTGCACCTAGGACACCGAGAAGAGCACGAGGGCCACTCATTTGGACCTCTTAATATGATAAGGCTTATTATTTATTGCATTTGCTTTTATTTTTTATATCATATAGGGTTGTTTAGTATCTTGCATGCTAGTATAGGCTTACCTACATTATGGATTATATAGTCGCTTGTTTGATATGTATGATGGCTGCATATGATTGTTAGGTATGAGGGTTAATCATGTTTGATTTATTCAGGAATTTCAAGGGCAAAATTCTCAAAAACGGAGACTGTAATAACCCATGCTTTATGTAACAATCCTAATTTTTAGTAACATTATTTAGGATATTTAATTAGCAAAAGTAAATAAAATAATTTATTGATTAGGGGATTGCGGTTTGATTTAATTACGGGGTAGTTGTGCCTTAGAAAATGAATGAACTAAGATAAACTAAAGTGAAATAGAGGAGGGGTAAAATAGAAAAATAAGCATTCTAATACCCAAAACGCTTAGCTGTGCCATTTCATATGTTCATTTACAAAATTAAAACTAAACTATGGTCGACCACCATTTTAGAGAGCAAGAGGAAGAAAGCTAAAGGAAGAAGCTAAATCAAAAATCAAATTCACTCAAATATCAAACTATTTAATCTCAAGTTAAGGTGAATAATTACTACATCTTGTTTTTCTTTTGATTTTCAGTTTTAAGGAAAATCCGAACTTATTTGCATGATTATGCCATGTTTTTGAATGATTAAAAGTTTATATATGCCTGTTGATGATTTATGCTTACATAGTGATGCTTTGTAGTTTTTTACCAATTTTGGTTGCGGGATAAAAATTTGCAAAAGATATGTTTTAAAAGAATGTTAGTGAGGAGAAACCCATTCCGCTAAGCAGCATGGTCTCACTTAACATTAAATAACCGAGATGTATACTATTATTCACACTAAGCTTTATTTCTGACCCGAAGTTTATGTTTTCCCTTTAAACTATCGGGTGCTCAAAATTGATTTGTGTAGGCTGAGGGTTGAGGTTTTCAGGTTTTAGTAGGATGACGAATAAGGCTACCAAAGACAAGCAGGAGGTTGAAAGATAGCTATTTAGAATTGCAGTTCTATTTTGTTCATTTCTGCTGTGTGTATTATGCCAGTTATGGCAATATATAGTACTCTAGGCATCCAGGGGTTATAATCATATGTCATTCTTGGTGTATTTATGTAATAATTATATTTGATCTTTACATGGGAAACGTTATGGTATTGTGTAATTTGAATATTGAACATGTGTTTTGAAATGTAATGAAAAATGTTGTTTTAAATTCTATGATTTGTTTCATATTCATGTGCTTTCGACATTATGGATACCATTAACATAGCTGTGTTTAGTCGCCGGAAGTTAATACTGTAGATGACTGCAGCATAAGCTTTGGGCATCTAGATACGTGATGTTACAACTTGGTATCAAAACATAAGTTTATGAAAACTTCAAATAAAAATGATTTTGAAAACATAATCCTAAGAAATTAGAGTGAGATCGAGGTATGGGATAACGCTATAATAACATACTTGTATTGTTATATATAAGTATATGCTATATCTCTATTCTCCTATCACTCTAAGGCTATTCTTCTGTATCTCATGAGGCTTTAATACAGATATGGACGCTTGAAGAGGTAGTGTTAACCTAGGAGGATATAGCACCACCATAAATGGAAATGCCCGACCAAATACGAGGAACCAAGGTTAGGCTCAAGCTGAAAATGTTGGCGCTGGAGTCCCACAAGTGGATATAGGGGCTATGTATCATTTTTTCGTGAATATGATGCAAGTTGGAATTGCTGCTGGAGTTATTGGAGGAAATGTTGTAGGTTGAGTTCATGAAACACTAGTGGTCAACCATTATGCTAACTTGAGTGGTGATTATGCCAAACTTGGAGGGAAGCCGTTTATTGGGACTGAAGATGCTATAGAAGTAAAAATTGGTTGTTGCACTGTGAAAGGATATTTGTTGACTTGGGGATCCATGATGAGTAGAAAAGATGGCTTGTTTCAAGACAGCTTTAGGAAGCATCTTTATTCTGGTGGAATAGTGTGACAGCTGATGTGGACAAGGAAACGACATGGGTGGAGTTCAAGAGGAGGTTCCAAGAGAGATTCATGTCGGTGATGGCGTAGTCTATTTTGATCTGAAAGTTTGTTGAGTTAGAGCCGGGAGAGATGACTGTTTTGGAGTATGCTAGTAGGTTTGAAGAGTTAGCCAGACATGGTTATGTTATTGTGGACACAGTGATGAAGAGGAATGGAAAATTTATTAGGGGATTGAAGCCTGAGTAGACAAGGGCTACCTTAACGCATATACGAGACCCATGTGATGTCGTAGTGGAGATGGCATTGTGACACAAAGAGATGCTTGCTTGTCTGGATAAGGATAAGCTAAGGAGGTCCAGGTTGGGCAGAGCCAAAAGAGGAAGTTCTTTCACAAGAAGGGTGCTCAAAAGGGTGGAGTAGTGAAGAAAGGAAAGTCCGAGGTGGTTTGTTTTAAGTGTGACAAGAAGGGGCATTTTGCTAATGAGTGTCGTACTGGAAAGGCGAAAGAAGTGATCTTGAAGAAGAAAATCAGATGCTTCCACTACGATCAAATAGGCCACTATAAGAATCAATGCAAAGAGCCCGCTAAGGACGGAAATGGCAAGGTGTATGCATTAGAGCTTGCTACATCGAAGCCAATAGTGCATAAGAAGGGAAAGACGGTTTGGGAGGTATGCTTTAGATTCATGGTATGTCTATTAGCGTTCTGTTTGATAATCGTGCATCGAATTCTTTTATATCTCGATGCTTGGTAGGTTAGCTTAACCTAGAACCCTCATGTTTACTTACTTCCTTAAAGGTTGCAAATCCAACAGGAGGGTATGCGATACTTGGGATGAAGTGTGACCACTTAGAGTTTAATTTGTTAGGTCATGTTTGTTATTTGCATGTGTTTGACTTTGCAGGGTTCGGAATTATATTGGGTATGGATTGGTTAAGTGTATGATGCTAGGATATTTTGCCATGATAGAAAAATATCGCTTAGACACTCTAACTGTAGTGACCGGGTAGTTTATACCATGGAAAACCCTAGTTGTGAGGTGAATGCTTTGATGGGTGTTGTGGAGTTGGAAGACGAGTTGAATCGAGTTTTCATGGTCAGAGAATTTGCGAATGTTTTTGAACCTACAATTGGATTACCATCAAAACGAGCCATTGAGTTTCAGATAGATTTGGTGCCTGGAGCAAAACCAATGGGCAGACCACCAAGCAGGATGACACTTATGGAGATGCGGGAGTTGAAAGTGCAGTGGTAGATTTGTAAGGCAAGATTTTTATCAGACTGAGTAGTTCATCTTGAGGAGCAACTGCATTGTTTGTTAAGAAGCCTGAAGAATCGTTAAGGCTATGTATCGATTATCGTAAGTTAAATGAGAGGACAATAAAGAATCAATATCCATTGCCCAAACGATTTTTTCGATCAGTTGAGTGGAGCCAAGGTATTTTCTCAGTTGGATTTGGCAACAGGTTTCCATCATCTTAGAGTAGCAGAGGATAGTATACCTTCGATGGCGTTTAGGACTCAATATGGATTGTACGAATGGGTAGTGAAGTCGTTCGGACTAACTAATGCACCGATGTTCTTTATGGATTTGATCAACCGATCTTTCTAAGAGAACTTGGATAGGTTCATGTTTGTTTTCATAGATGATATCTTAATATACTCTAAGGATGAGAAGGATCATGAAGTTTATCTTAGAGTTGTGCTTGACACGCCGAGGCAGTATCAACTGAAGGCGAAGTTTTCGAAATGTCATTTCTAGAAGAAGGTAGTGAAGTTTCGTGGTCATGTAGTATCAGAGAAAGGGTTGCCTGTAGATCCGACTAAGATTGAAGGAGTGAGTAATTGAACGAGAACCGAGACAATGATTGAGATAAGGAGTTTTCTTAGATTGGCAGGATATTATCGGAGGTTCATATAGGATTTTTCGCCGATAATAGCACCAATGACCAAACTAATGCGAAAGGATGTGAATTCTATGTGGACCGAGAAGTGTGAGGAAGCATTCTAGAGCTTAAAACACTTATTGACCCATGCAACCGTTTTAGTTGTTCTAGAGGAGAATCAAGATTTGGTAGTTTATACAAATGCGTGTGAAACTGGATTAGGAACTGTGTTGATGCAGAGAGGAAAGTGGTTGCCTATACTTCTAGAGAGCTTGGACCGCATGAGATTAGATATCTGACGCGTGATTTGGAGTTAGCTGTAGCTATTTTTTCTTTGAAGGTGTGGAGACGTTACCTTTTGGGAGAGTGATTTGAGCTATAAACGGACCATAAGTCGTTGAAGTATTTATTCTCTCGGAAAGAGCTGAACATGAGACAACAGAGATGGTTAGATATTGTTGCTTATGATTTGGGATTGAGTACACACCAGGAAAAGAAAATAAGGCAGCAGACGCACTTAATAGGAAGCATTAGAATGTAATGTGGGCGATGATAGCTGAGTGGAAGGATTCGAAAGTATTGTCAGCATGTAGAGTGTAGTGTAGATCTAAGGTTTGATCTAGTGGAGAAAGAGATATGTTGTCTTGTTTAGAAGTTCAACCGGTAATGATCGTAAGGATAGCTTCTAAACATGAGGAAGATCCAGTTTTAGTTGAACGGATAAGGTAGTTAAGAGATGGAACGGAGAGGGATGACTTAAAGGATTTCAGTCTTGATTAGAATGGGTGGTTGAGAAAGAAAGGGAAATTATATGTTCCAAATGTGGGAGACATTAGGAAATACATTTTGGAGGAATGCCATCATTTGAAGTTCACTATTCATCGAGGAGGAACTAAAATGTATCAGGATATGAAGAGAAGTTTCTTCTGGGAAGGTATGAAGAGGGATGTTAGATTATGGGTAAAGCGGTGCATGAACTACCTACAGGTAAAGGCTGAATATTAGAAGCCAAGTGGATTGCTTTAGCCATTGGATATTCTAATATGGAAGTGGGATTCTGTTTCTATGGATTTTATTGAAGGATTGCCAAGATCTAGTATAGAAAATGAAAGCATATGAGTCATAGTGGATGGATTGAACAAAAGTGCCCATTTCATTCTAATTAAGTCAACTAGAATGACATGTGTTTTGGCGAAGTTATTTATGAAGAATATTGTTGGACTGCACGGAATTCCTAGTAGTATTGTTAGTGATAGAGATTCTCTGTTCACTAGTGAGTTCTAGAAGAGTCTACATGAGGTTTTAGGAGCCAAGCTCAAGATAAGTACTGCTTACTATCCACAGACTGGTGGGAAAACAGAAAGAATTAATAAGATCTTGGAGGATTTGTTAAGAGCTTTTGTGTTAGACTTTGGGGGACCATGGAAGGACCGTCTACATTTAGTCAAGTTTTCGTATAACATACTTATCAAATTAATATTGGGATGGCACCATTTGAAGCTTTGTATTGAAGGCCATGCAAATCTCTCATTTGTTGGTTAAAGACAGGAGGTAGGTTGGTTCTTGGTCCGATTTAGTGAGAGAAGCTGCATAGAAGATTGAGTTGATTCGAGATAGAATGAAGGAGGCTCAGTTGAGATAGAAAAATTATACAGATAAAAGAAGGAAAGACTTAGAGTTCTCTGTTTGAGATTAGCTTTTTATTAAGGTGTCACCAATGAAGCGTGAGATCAGATTTGGAAGATTGGAAAAGTTGGTACCGACGTTCATCGAACCTTTTTCTATTGTTGAGAGGATCGAAAAACTCCAATATAGAGTAGAGTTACAGAGAAGTTTGGCAGGAGTCCATGATGTTTTCCATGTTTCTCATCTTAGAAAGTGTGTTAAAGACCCGGAGACTACTATTGCATATACCGTGTTAGATGATTTAGCAGTAGAACCGGACTTGACTATAGTTAGAAAGCAAGTTGGCATAATTACGAGAGTTGAAAAGAGGCTAAGGAATAAGACAGTTAGATTATTGAAAGTCCAGTGGAGCGATGATTGTACTTGGGAGACTGAGAGCAGGATTAGAGATACTTCTCCTGATTTGTTTGATGGTATATTTTACCTTTTTGATTGATTGGTTATGTACTTTATCGTAATTTCGAGGACAAAATTCTTTAAGGATGGGAGTCTGCAATGACCCTAATTTTCAGTAACATTATTTAGGATACCTAATTAGCTAAATTAAATTAAATAATGTGTTGATCAGCGGATTGAGGTTTGAATTAATTAAGGGGTAGCCATGCTTTAGAAAATGAATGAACTAAGGTAAACTAAAGAGGAATAGAGGAGGGGTAAAATAGAAAAATAAGCATTCTAATACCCTAAACCCTTAGCCTTGCCATTTCATATGTTCATTTACAAAATTCAAAACTAAATTGAGGTCGGCTACCATTTTAAAGAGCAAGAGGAAGAAAGCTAAAGGAAGAAGCTAAATCAAAAATTAAATTCACTTAAATCTGGAACTCTTTAATCTCAAGCTAAGGTGAATAATTATAACATCTTGTTTTTCTTTTGGTTTTCAGTTTTAAGGAAAATCCGAACTTGTTTGCATGATTATGCTATTTTGAATGATATATATGTTTGTTGATGATCTGTGCTTGTTCATATGGATTTTATGATATGTTTTGATGTAAAAACCCTATTAAATGACATCCAAATGCCTTGCAATTTTAGATATAAATCAGAAATGATATTTCAGAGATGGGTTTCAATATTCATAATTTTTTGAAATTATATGGATTTTATATTAATTTTCTAGTGAGGAAAATGATTTTTTGGGTTTCAAATTATTTATGGCTAAATAATTAATTATTTGGGTCCGAAATTTATATATGTTAGAAAACATATTGAAAATGATTTTCTGGATTTTTTGATTAATTTTCCTGTAACGAAAGGGATTTTTCGATCCTCAAAAATCGACATCAATACGTCCACTGTATAAAATGCCGAGCAGCCGAGTGTCGAAAATACCAGTTCATTAGGGGTGAAGAAGAAAAAGGCAGAATAAAATAAAAGACAATAACACAGAATCTCACAATCGCAGCGGAACAAAATATAATATATAATGACATATTTTTATACGAAGGGGTCTGTAACTGTTTATATACATATCATTATCAAAGTACAACAATTCAATACATCAAATGGACTGTTATAATAACCTTCCCTCACATAGTGGAAATATAACCAAGTGCGGAGATACGTCTTTATTGTCCAGCTCATCTCCTGAACTCTACAGAATTCTAACATGAATCTGTAATACTTGGCCTGACCTGAGCATTATAATAAAATAACACCCGATTCAGTCTGAAAAACCAGCGTGAGAAAACACACTCAATTTGAATAATTAATGTTATCAAAATCCTTGGAAAAAAAGTATCTCGTAAGACCGTGTCACACATAAACATGATGGGTTTTTACCTTATGATAACCAAATTGATTTTATCAAAATCATCTGATATTAAAATAGTGTCCATAGAAAGTAAATAGAAAATAGGTGAAATGCTTGCATTTCACGCTTCAGCATTGTTGGGCACAATCAAAACTGTATAGCGCCTATTGCAGAATGGATTCCATCGAATGACTGGGCCACTGGGATACCACCCACCACAGTACACCTCTAGAACAATGTACCGAGGACCATGCCGTGATCCCCTGCTATATAAGACCGGTCTACCCCTAACGTGGATAGACTAAATACATTATCACCCCGAGTGTTCCGAACCTTACAATCGAGCGCCCCTTCTTTCATGCACATCCATAATATATAGGTTTCCAAGGACATCTAGAAAAGTGATAACATGCCCTAATTGGATGCGACCCACTTAGCACTGCTGCATCTCCCCTGTTTTAGTCATTCCCCGTTGATGAGGCTCGAGGATAAGCATTACCTTTCAAGAACAAAATTCTACTTAGAATGCATGCTCATCGTCCTCCAATGACGATGTTCTGATAGCTTTCGTCCATACAAGTTATCCTGGGTCTGGACAAACTGAATCACCATCTTGACCATCTTCATGGTATTCATTCGTAACGTTCAACCAGATCGAAGTGGTTTTTGGATAATTAAATCTGTTCCCGATATCTTCAAAACGATTAACGAATTGGCCAAAATTGTTGGTTTTTAGCCATCAATACACATCCTAAGTAGACATCGGGTCTTATTTCAAACCTTTCCAAAATTTATTTTAAAATATCTTTATAAGATATATATTCTCGGTACTTCAACATTTGAAAACGGTTTTCTAATTCTTATATCTTTGACGGAATGTTTCCACCACTTTCCAACACTTAGAAATTTTTCCCCACTTCATTTTATATTAACACTTAGAAAGTATTCCATCTATTTCCTACTTCCTAATTCTCAAAATCATGTGAAATTTTATTTGTAAATTCCTTGACTAGTTTATATCGAATTCTATAAATTATGAAATTCTTTAATTAATTCCCTTTAATATTTCCAAAGCCAATTATACTCGCTTATAATTTCAATTTCCTTTTGTACTTCTTTATAAATTCTATTTCATTTTCGAAGTTCACTTTTACTTAACTACATCGGAAATTTGCTTACTTTTCCTCCCAATTCCGTTTTGAAGATTTTCTTACAAATTCCATGTACTGAACAACCCCATTTCCAGCCTTTCGAGAAGGTTTATAAATAAATTTAAAACATTTCAAAACTCTGTATATATATAATAAATATTTTAAAAGAATAATAATTTTTTTAAGGCATGTTCAAATAATTATCTACAATGTTGAAATACTCTTTATGCATCACTTTTCAAAGGAGGTTTAAAAATTTGGGATTTATTAAATAAATATTAAGCATTTGAAAAATTAACTTCTGAAATATTTAAATACTAACCGACCTTAAATTACATTGTTTAATAAACAAAATTCTCCTTTTTAAAATTAAAACTTAACTTATAAATAAAAATATATCCTAAAATCTCAATAAACAATTTTTCAATTTATAAATCCCTCTCGATTTCTATCGCATCACTCTCATTTCGGTCCCCTTAACCATTTTCACTTCAAATATAGTATCCACTATTTTTCTCTCATCCTATTTTCCCATTCAATATCCTATAAATTTATATTTCCAATTTATCACCAGATGTCAATTTTCTTTATTTATGAACATCGATTATAAATTATTATAAATCCTTTGAGTTTCACTAAAAATAATCTTATTTATAAAATTCCATTTTATAAATTCAATTTCTTATAAAATTCATTTATTTTTGCCAATCTATTTTTAGTATCGATTTCAAATTCTTTCTATATTTTTCAAATATCATTTTAAAATCTAATCTTAAAAATCCCTTTAATAATTTATTTTAAAATCTCTATTTAAAATACTTTTCCCGCATTATTTAATACGATCAAAAATCCATTATTGCTTATTCAAATCAATCTCTTTTAAATAATCCAATTTTTGATATACATATTATATTAAAAATCTCCTTTTAATTCCTTAAAAATTCAAAATAAAATTTATGGTGTTTGAAATACAACGTTAATTCCCCTGCAATTATAATACTTAAAGATTTACAACACACTATAATCTAGTAGATTATTCAATCCCATCATATATTTAATATATATATGAAAAAAACTAAATATAGTTGAGGAATTCAGTTGGATTCCTCCAACCTATTTCTCTGCATCCACATATGTTAGACAACAATAAAAATACAAATCCCACTTCGAGGGGGATATCGCTGTATAAAGGGTCATCCGCTATTATGCGGGGAGCATAGGGTCTCATCCGTTATAATATGCGGGAATATCACTCCAATTACTAATATATATATATACCCTTATATATATAGTCATCCAACAGATAATTATAAATTTATCAATCCAATCAAGCATCCAATAATTTAAATTTAAACATCTAAATTTAAATACGGCAATCCAAAAGGGTGAGAAATTCTCACCTTTGATTTTGAATTGCAATCTGTTCCAATCCCAACTTGTTTCACGATTTCGAACTTCGTATAAATTTTGAATAGCATTTATTAGATCCATGAATTAACACACACACACACACACTCACACACACATACACACTCACATATATATATATATATATATATACACGAGTCTCACTAATGCCTTCATTAGAAAATAAATTACCTTCATTAACTGGGTTTCAAAGTTACCGAGCCAAATCCATTTAACTCGCGACTTCTACGTAGACAACCCAGAATATCGTGTACTCCAACTGATGACCCCCACTTCCACTTAGCCGAGCCACCATAGTCACCCACGTCCACCATCATGCCGGCACGCCACCTCTACAACGCACGTGAACACACGCCCTAGCCTCGACTTTGACATCTCCTCACGAATGCTACCAAATCCCTAAACGATCGCTTGAGAGCTCCAGGCTGCTCCTATTGCCAAAAAAATGAAAACCCCTAAAATGCGATCGCCTCCTTCCCTCGTCGACCGTAACTGCCAGATGCCTCCCCAACCTCCATATAGGCGCGTGGGCTTTCATTGTATTACGATTACGATCGTGTGACATTTCTCTTTTTTTTCAAACAAAGCTCGAATCGAATCCCTCCTTTTTTATACATGAATTCAATTAGGAATTCGTTTCGGAGGAGAGGAGGCGAAAAGGGGGTACGCGGCTTCCAATTATAGAAGATAAGCATCACGATTGATTTTGCAGCAGCCATTACTATTTTTTCCTTTCTTCTCTTAGGATTTGAAATTTGATAGATAGAAGTGACATGATTTTAAAGGAGAAAAGGAAATTTCGCGTGTGATTAGGTCCAGCGTGTTTGAATGGGATTGAGGGCGGCTCGAATTTGACTTTGATTTGAACCTATATATTTTTATTTTTAATCCAAATACTCCACTTTAAAGATCACGAAGTTTTGAACCCCTATGGAGGCGTGCCGCTAGGCGTTCATAATGTTACACCTCTATCTCGAACGCAATAGAAAAGGTTCTGAGTCCTAATTCTATCTTATGGAGAATATAGCTTTTTGGACCCAATTATTATATTAAATTTCGATATTAATTTTCAACGCGTTTATATCCCTTACGACCAAACGATAACTCCAAACACTATGAAATTTAAAATCAAATAATAATACAATATTGCATATCCAATGAAGCTGGTTTCGTCGAATTCCGAGACTGTGCCCATGATCGCTATTTTAACTCGTCAATTAAATTGACGGTTTAAAAAATTTGCAAAATCGCTTGGAATTTTTCATTTTTAAAATCTTATTAACTAAGTTAAAATTCCAAATTCAATATTTAAACCATTTAAATATTCAAAATTAAACGACAGAAAAATTCGGGTCGTTGCATTCCTCCCCCTTTATAAGAATTTTGTCCCTGAAAGAGCCAAGGTAGGAAAAATGCTCAAAACCAAATACTTATTCAAAACCCACTTAGTTAAAGCTTAGCATCCACTTTTCTAATCTCTTAGTTTTCAATTCTAATTATACATTCTTTATTCCAGTTACAATTCGTAATCAAATTGTCGTTAACAAAAATTTTCTAACACCCTAAATTTTCAAAAGTTTTTGGCAGAGTCTCCCTTATAGGGAGAGCCTTTTGCAATATGACAAGAAAGATAAAAACGTATACATCGACCCACACTGTTGGAGAATAAAAATGTATATCAATATTTATATAGTTGTTGTATTTAATCAGAAAACGTACCTTATTTTAGCATTTTTAAGTATTACTAAGCAAGCAAGTAACTTCATATGCAAATACGCAACCAAAATCTAGTCTGCCAGCCTCCGGTTATCTGTACTTACTCAATTTAAACACGTAAGTTCCAAAATACGAAAATTTAATAAAATTTCATTAATTTAACTAACTTTACACATGAATTTCATATATAACATGACAACAAAGATTATTAAGCAATTATAAATTCCGTTACTAATTTAATTACTTCCACTTGATCCATATACCATTTTATTCAATTTGAAATGCTTTACAACCCAATTTATTAGCACTCAACTCATATCCATTCCAAATTGATTTAAAAATCAATTTATTCACTTTCTATTAATTCCTACAGAATTTTATTTACTTTAGTTTGCATTGAACAATAACTTTTCAATACAATTTCGACGCTATTCATTTAATAAAATAAAAATTCCGGTCTATAGTTATTTTAAATTGATTCCAAATCAATTTTTATTTAATTCTATGCCCTTTCAAGTTGACTCCGAACAACCACTCATTTATTTAGCTTGAAATTTTTCCATGCTAATTGATTAAATAGACATTTCACAAATTTATTCGAGCCAAGCTTTAATCAAATAACATAAACTTAAGTTAATTCATTTATTTCCAATTAATTCAACTCTACAACTTAAGTTTATTTCTCTTGCCATTAAGTTTTCAATTAAAATTTTAGATTGATTCCCATTCATTCAAATTTCGTTCCGTTCATTAATTAATTCCTTTATTTAATCCACTCCAAGTTCCAATTTCAAACTCGAATTCATTCTCGATTTAAAATAATATTCGAAGCCGTATTTAATTTATTTCCACCCATATTGAATTTATTTATAACTCGAGCCATTTTTATTTCAATCCAATTTCATTTTATCACATTCAACACATATCAAATCATCTTATATATAAGTCAAATTTTATTTATTACTCAAGTTCTATATTCAACTTCAGTTTCAGCCCATAATCCATTTTATTTAATCAAGTTAAACTCCATTCCATATTCAATTTTCTAATTTATTTATCTAATTAGTTCACTTTCATTTTACAATTTCAATATCTGATTTTAATTTCAAAAATCACTTCACTTTAATTTACTTGAATTCATATTTACTTTATAATCTAGGTTTGGATTTTTATTTCTTTACTAGAACATCACTCCATTTTTATTTTTGGTTTCTATTTCACTATTCAAATTTTATAAGTTATAGAACTTATTTTCACACATTTCCATCAATTTTGTACTAGGGTATATTCACATTTCATTATTTACTCAAGGTTATACATTCCTTTAGAGCTTAAATATACCTTTATTCCATTAATTTCAGTTTTTATAAGCTATTCAATCCACAATCCCAAACTTTCACTCAAACTTTATTCCACTTAAATTTTTACATCTTATTGTTATTTAGTCACTTAACAATCCAAGTTTTATATATTCCATTCAATATAGTTTCAATCCAATCCAATTCAATTTAATCAAGTAAGAATTTAGTTCCAATTTCAGATTTCAAATTTTTCCCTAATTCCTTACTTAAATTTGTTATTCCATTTACTTACACATTCATACGCACTTTATACTTATTTAATTCATTACATTCTATTCATTTCATCTTATTTACTATAATCACTTCATTTGATTTATTTTCCTTAACTTTTGCCTATGTTAAATTCCAATTCCTTTTCATTCAATTTATCTACATCCCAAATTTAGTCCACTTCACTAATTTATTTCTTTCAAATCACAACTAATTAAATTTCTAAAACTAACTCCTTCAACTTAACTTAAGTTGAATCCCATTTATCATTATATCTCAATCCCAGTCGATACCATTTCCAATCTAATTTTATTTAACTTAGCTCAAGTTAAACTTCATTCATTTTAATTTACTCAAGTTAAAATTTATTTTCGAATTCAATTTCAGTATTTTCTTTAAAATCATTCACACTTATAAGTTCATAACTTATTTTCTGATATTTCCTAAAACATTTAAATAAGGATTCCAGAATTTTTAAATGCCCAATATTTATTTCAAACCATCTTGAAACCAATATATAGCTTCTAGGTTTGACAAACCATTTCTTTGAGATTTTCAATGTCAACTTGATTTTATCCAAATGATTCCTTTCATAATTTCCCAAAAACAGCATTATTTACCAAAACAAAAATTTCCATATTAATTTACTATGGTAGCAACTCATCGCTTAGAAACTCGAAAATAAACACCGATGATGTCGCGATCATCGTCGGAATTACTTTCCAGCGACTATAGTGAGTTCAATGTTATATCTCTTCCAAAATCCATTTTGAAACAATTTTCTTTCGAAAATATTCTAAAAAATAATACTCTTATTATTTTTCCACACCACTTTGATTTTTTTTCAAACTTTCCGAAATTTTTAGTTTTCCAGATTCTTGTTTTGGATCCAATTTTAATTATAATCCATTTGTATAATTTATACTTATATAGATTTTAAATTGGTTATAGAAATCATTCCTTATTTTATAATCTTATCATCCAATACTCCCGTTATATACAATAACTTCAGAAAATCATTTCTTTTATAACAAAATATGCTTTGGGTAAAATTATTTCA
Organism: Allium cepa; assembly: GCA_030765085.1. NCBI lineage: Eukaryota > Viridiplantae > Streptophyta > Magnoliopsida > Asparagales > Amaryllidaceae > Allium > Allium cepa. Next base: position 98,726,297 of record CM060934.1, read on the forward strand.
TTTACCCACTTTTAAAACAAAACTGTGTCGAATTACCCTATTCAAGTGTTTAGAAACCCATATCGATACAATTGTACGGACTGTGCCGACCAGAGTTCATAAGCCACTCAATAAATTAACCAACACAATACAAAACATTTTATATCCATTAACAAATACACGCTCATATCTATTAATACACTCAAACTCATTTTAGAGTACTAAGGACTCCATCTCTAATGAGTAGTCCCCACCAGAGCCAATGTTCTCGCTTAACCTTCAGCTCTGATACCAACTGTAACGAACGTGATTTTTCGACCCTAAAAAATCGACATCAATACGTCCACTGTATAAAATTTCGAGTAGCCGAGTGTCGGAAATACCAGTCCATTAGGGATGAAGAAGAAAAGGGTAGAAGAAAATAAAACGCAACAACACAAAATCTCACAATCGCAGCGGAACAGGATATAATATATAATAACATATTTTTATACATCAGGATCTGTAACTGTTTATATACATACCATTATCAGAGTATAACAATTCAATACATCAAATGGACTGTTACAATAACCTGTCCTCACACAGCGGAAATATAACCAAGTAAGGAGATACCTCTCTGTTGTCTAGCACGTCTCCTGAGCTCTATAACATTCTAACATGAATCTATAATACTCGGTCTGACCCGTGCTTTATAATAAAACAACACCCAAGTCAGTCTACAAAAAAGCGTGAGAAAACACACTCAATTTGATTCATTAACGTTATCAAAATCCTTCGAAAAATAGTATCTCGTAAGACCGCATCACATATAAACATGACGAGTTTTTACCTTACGATAATCAAAATCATCTTTATCAAAATCATCTTCTATTAAAATAGTGTCTATAGAAAGTAAATAAAAAATAGTTGAAATTCTTGCATCTTACGTTTCAGCATAGTTGTGCACAATCCAAACCGTACGGCGCTTATTGGAGATTGAATTCCATCGAATGACTGGACCATTGGGGTACCGCCTGCCACAATCACCTATAGAAAAATATACCGAGGACCATGCCGGGATCCCCTACTACACAAGGCCGGCCTATCCCTAACTGGATAGAACGAATATGTTATCACCCCAGGTGTTCCCACCCTTACCAACGAGTGCTCCTTCTTTCATGCATATCCATTTCCATAGTATATAGGTTTCCGAGGACATATAGAAAAGTGATAACATACCCTAATTGGGTGCGACCCACTTAGCCTTGCTGCATCTTTCACGTTTTAGTCATTCCCAGTTGATGAGGCCCGAGGCTAAGCGTTACCTTTCAAGAACAAAATCTACTTAGAATGCTCATTGTCCTCTGATGACGATGTTCTGATAGCATTCGTCCATACAAGTTGTCCTGGGTCTGGACAAACCGAATCACCATCTTCATCATCTTCACGGTATTCATTCGTAATGTTCAACCGAATCGAAGTGGTTTTCGAATATTTAAATCCAATCTCGGTCTCTTCGAAATGATTAACGAAATTAGCCAAAATTGATAGTTGGTTTTTAGCTATCAATACACATCCAAAGCAGACATCGGGTCTTATTTCAAACCTTTCCAAAATTTATTTAAGAATATCTTTATAAGATATATATTCCTAGTACTTCAACATTTGAAAACAGTTTTCTAATCCTTATATCTTCGACGCAATATTTCCACCCCTTTCCAACACTTAGAATATTTTTCCCCACTTTATTTTATATTCAAACTTAGGGAGTATTCCATCTATTTCCTGCTTCCTAATTCTCAAAATCACTTACAATTTTATTTGTAAATTCCTTGACTAGTTTATAACGAATTCTATTAATTTCGGAGTTCTTTAATTAATTCCCTTTAATATTTCCAAAGCCAATTATACTCGCTTATAATTTCAATATCTCTTTGTACTTCTTTATAAATTCTATTTCATTTTCGAAGTTCACTTTTACTTAACTACTTCAGAAATTTCCTTACTTTTCTTCCTAATTCCATTTTAAGGATTTTCTTACAAATTCATATACTGAATAACCCCATTTCCAGCCTTTTGGTGAGGCTCATAAATAGATTTAAAACATTTCAAAACTCTATATATATATATATAATAAGTATTTTAAAAGAATAATAATAATTTATTTTAAGGCATGTTCAAATAATTATCTACAATATTGAAATACTCTTTATACATCATGCTTTAAAAATTTGGGATTTATTAAATAATTATGAAGCATTTGAAAAATTAGCTTCTAAAGTATTTAAATCCTAACCGACCTTAAATTACATAGTTTAATAAATAAAATTCTCCTTTTAAAAATTAAAAAAAAAATAGTTGAGGAATCCAATTGGATCCCTCCAACCTGTTTCCCTGCATCCATAGATGTTAGACAACAATAAAAATATAAATTCCACTTCGAGGAGAATATCGTGGTATATAGGGACATCAGCTATTATGCAAGGCGCATAGGGTCTCATCCGCTATAATATACAGGAATATCACTCCAATAACCAATATATATACTAATATATATATTTAGTCATCCAATAGATAATTATAAATTTATCAATCCAATCAAGCATTCAATAATTTAAATTTAAATGTTTAAATTTAAATACAGCAATCCAAAAGAGTGAGAAATTGTCACCATTGATTTTTGATTTCAATCCAATCCCAACATGTTTCATGATTTTGGACTTCGTATAAATTAGGGATATCATTTATTTGATCCATGAATAAACACACACACACATATAATGCCTTCATTAGAAAATAAATTACCTTCATTAATTGGATTTCGAAGTTACCGAGCCTAACCCATTTAACTCGCAACATCTAGGTAGAACAACCCAGAATATCGTATACTCCCACTGATGACCCCCGCTTCCACTCGGCTGAGCCACCACTGTCACACACGCCGACCATCATGCCTGCACGCCACCTCTACAACGCAAGCGAACACATGCCCTAGCCTCAACTTTGGAATCTCCTCGCGAATGCTGTCGAAACCTTAAACGATCGCTCGAGAGCTCCAGGCTGATGTCTATCGCCAACAAGAAAAAAAAAACCTAAAATGCGATCGCCTCCTTCCCTCAATGACCGTAGTTGCCAGATGCCTCGCCAATCTCCATACTCGCGCGCGAGCTTCCATTGTATCGCAATTGCAATCGCGTGACATTTCTCTTTTTTTCAAACAAAGATCGAATCGGATCACGAATTCAATTATGAATTCGTTTCGGAGGAGATGAGGGGAAAAGGGGATGCACATCTTCCAATTTATAGAAGATAAGCATCACGATTAATTTTGCAATGGCTATTACTTTTTTTTTCCTTTCTTCTCCGAGGATTTGAAATTTGATAGAGAGAAGAGATGTGATTTAAAAGGAGAAAAGGAAATGTCGCATGTGATTTAGTCCAGCGTGTTTGAATGGGTTTGAGGGCGGCTCGAACTTGACTTTGATTTGAACCTTTAATTTTTTATTCCAAATATTCCACTTTACATATCACGAAGTTTTGAACCCATATGGAGGTGTGCCACCCGGCGTTCATAATGTTATACCCTTATTTCAAACGCAATGGAAAAGGTTCCGAGTCCTAAATCGATCGTATGGAGAAGATAGCTTTTTGGACCCAATCATTATATTAAATTTCAATATTAATTTTCAGCGCGTTTATACCCAAATAGCCAAATGATAACTCAAACACTACGAAATTTAAAATTCGATAATAATACAATATTATGGATCCATTGGAACAGGTCTCGTCGAATTCCAAGGCTATGCCTGGGATCGCTTTTTTAACGCGTCAATTAATTTGACGATTTCAAAAATTTGCAAAATCGCTTGAAATTTATCAGCTTTAAAATCTTATTAACTAAGTTAAAATAATAGATTCAATATTTAAACCATTTAAATATTCAAAACTAAGCGATAGAAAAATCCGGGTAGTTACATTTCTTAAGTGTTATAATGGATATATAAAATTATTTAAGGTATGAGCCTTATTTATATATTTATAAAAGGAGAAGGGATATGTAAATAAAATTATTTGTTTATTTTTGAAATCTTGGCAGCACTTTTAGAGAATAAAATTAGCAACCAATAGAATTTTGACAAACAAGGCAAGTTAGTTGAAAAGTATTTCTCTTTTAAGTTAAAAAACAATTCTTTTACCCGTTTTTAGCATGTTCTTCCACTTTCGGCACCAGGGGTTCGGACCTAGGTGTTCCACCACCACTGCTTTCGAAACCAATGCACATGGTTTCAATACACCTAGCACATAGCAAATTGGACAAAGGCGAAAGGTACTGGTTCAAAATGTTGGGTTCCGATGGGGTCGAAGCATGCCCTTGTTTTAAGTGAAATAGCGCCTGCTTTGCTTTCGAAGGAAGCACTTTCGACTGGGTTGGCTTCCGACCTGGTCAAATGCTCTCAAAGAATGGTTTCTAATAGATTGCGTTCTTTTGTTTTAAGTAATGCTTTTGAAGGGATCGAAACCCATAGCTATCATTTTTCTACCTTTCGAAGTTAATGGTTTTGAAAGGTATACTTTGCTTTTAAAACTTGGCCTCTTCTCCAATGCTTTCGGAAGGGTGGTTTCGACACCATCACTTCTTTACTTAGGAATTGTTTTCGAGGGAAGGCTTTCAACTTAAATGGTTTTAACGACCTTTTTATATGTTGAAGTATAACCCAAAAGGTTTCGAAGAAGATGGTTTAGATGCTTTCGAAAGGTGTTTTTCCACGTGTTTTAAATTGAACCCAAATGCTTTCAAAGGGTTTGTGTTCATAAAGGTTTGATGATTTCGAAAGGTTTTAAAGAATAGTTTTGAAGTGGTGGTTCCCTAAGGGTTTCGAATGGTTTGAAATAAAGGGTTTTTCCAAAGGTTTCTAAAGGTAATGTTTAAAGGTTTTAAGAGAAAGATGTCTAAGGTTTTTAAAGCTTTCGAAAGGAAGTTTTTTCAATGGTTTTGAAATCTTTCTATGAACGATTTCGAAAGGAAGGTTTTAGCCTTTCGGCCTATGTTATAATGAAGGTTTTTACTTGGTTTCAAAAGAGGTACTTTCAATGGATTCGATAGGGGTACTTTCAAAGGTTTAAATGTTTTCATCAACAAAGATTTGAGAAAAGTATGTATATATGTATAACATAGCAAGGTGATTTTGCATAAAGCGTGTTGTATATGTATTTTCCTTGTTTAATTTTGATTTAAGGTTTTAAATCAATTTGAAAAGGTTTTCAAGGAAAATTTAAAGGGTGGTTAACCCTAAGTAAAATGACTCAGCTATTAGAATACCAGATGAGACTGGTACTGGGTCGCGCCCTATACATTAGCTATTAGGCCTAGCTAATTTAGTCCAAAATTGCAGTGTCTAGGGCTTTGTCACAGGTAAGGCTAAAATTATGATTACAGACAGAAGGTAATATTATTGCATATAGATAGGTTATCGGTGAGCCAGTAAAACCGTTAGGATCAGGTGACCCAGAGAGATGTTAAGATAGGGACAGACCATCCAGAGGAGAAGTATTTAACAAATAGTTATGGACAGACCGTCCAGAAGTGGAGTGTCTAACAGACGTTAGATAATTTCCATTATATTGTCCAGTAGGCCCGAGTCAGCCAAAGATAGTGTTAGTCAAAAAACTATAGTATTTGGACAGATAGTTCATTTATTACCTGATAGGTATGTTTACATAATGATGCTTTACAGTTTTTAACCAATTTGGGTTGTAGGATAAGGACCTATAGAAGATATGTTTTAAAAGTATGTTAGTAAGTAGAAACCAGTTCCGCTAAGCGGCGTGGTCTCACTTAACATTAAATAACCAAGATGTATAGTATTATTCACATCAGGCTCTATGTCTGACTCGAAGTTTATGTTTTCCCCTTAAACTCTCAGGTGCTCAATATTGATTTGAGTAGGGTGAGGGATAAGGTTTTCAGGGTTTAGTACGATGATGAGTAAGGCTACCAAAGACGAGCAAGAGGCTAACGGGTAGCTATTTAGAATTGCAGTTCTATTTTGTTTATTTCTGTTGTGTGTATTATGCAAGTTATGGCAATATATAGTACTCTAGACATCCAAAGGGGCATCATTATATGTTGCTTTTGAAGTATTTATGTAATAATTATATTTGATCTTTATCCGGTAAACGTTAGGGATTGTTTAATTTGATTATGGTACATGTGTTTTGAAATGTAATGAAAAATGTTGTTTTAAATTATGAGATTTGTCACGTATTCATGTGTTTTCGATATTATGGATACCCTTAGCATGTCGTATTTAGCCGTCGAAGTTAATGCTATAGATGACTGCAGCATCTGTAGCGCTTAGCTTTGGGCCTCTACATAGGGGATGTAATATTGGAGGATCGTAAAATAATTCTATATTCATATGAGGTTTTATAACTTTACAATTTTGGGAAGTGACTCTTAGGGACATTTTCCACATCTAAGATTTCTTTTTTTCGATTTTTGATGCGACAATTTTGACCCTAAAAACCTTGTTTGGACTATGAAAGTTGTTGAATTAGCATCTTGAACTTCCATTGCTTCAGGATGATGGCTTCCCATTTCGTAGAGTGGTCATAATATAAAAACTGACTTATTATTTGAAAGTTATAGTTGTTTTAAGTTTTGGCTGTTGCTGACCGGTTTTTAACGAGTAATTAACTAAGCCCATGCTTAGGTACATTAACCCATCTTGAAAATTGTGCTACGGGAAGGTTGTAGGAACTGATTTAAGTCATTTCCATTTTCACCAAAATAGCTCTAAACCTCTATTAACCCGGGTTTCATCAAAAATCACATCTTTTCCTTACTAATCTTGTCAAATCATTAATTAAAGGTGTAACTGGCATAGGAAAGCTTTAGTTATCATTTTTGTTGATTTGGATTCATCTCCTTTGCTATCTACTTCAGATTTAAGGAGAAAAATTATTATTTTAGGTATTTGGTGAGCGGTTCTTGACCTCTCACTCTATAATATATGTTTATATAGTTAAAAATGACATTTTTGACATGATTTTGACCTTAAAACTTTTTCTAACCTTAATCGTACTTTCATACATGTTCAATATCAAAATTTAAAGGTTTAAAAATGGTTTTTAAATGGTTTTGTGATCCCTTGTACTTGTATGCATATGCTAGTGCAAAAGTTAGATCTAGATTTAGATTTGCTTGATTATCACGTTCTTATGTACTGCTTTATGTATATGCATGTTTTCCTATGATTGTATGTTGTACTTTGATGTTCTTTGCTAGTGCTTTAGATACATGGAGAATAGGTTGGAAAATTCGAAAAATCAAAGGCAAAGATTGTCGGAATTTGATGAAACTCAGAGGAGGAGTTCTGAAGCATAGGATGAACCCTTGTTACAAGTCGTAGTAAGAATGAGGCTACGGAAATAGGTCGAAACCGAGTTATTTTAGTCGGTGTTGAGTTATTTATAGGGAACAAAATTATTCGCTGAGTTGATGTCTCGTTGGGGAATGGCTAGAGGAAATGGACAAAGGTTAGTTCTGGAAATTGGCTAAATATTGGTCACCATACAGAGTTGTTTCTAGAACTTGGAGATTAGGGCTTTAGAGTGATGCCGAGCTATTTTGGAGGATGGGTTAGGTCTAAGGCACTTGGGAAATGAAGTACTTGAAGCAAGAGATTGAACTTAGCTAAGACCGGCTAAGTAAATAATTCGATGCCAAGACATTATTGATTGGTACTGGGTTATTTATGTTGATGGGATTGTAGTGCAACTTCCAAGGTGAGAAGTAGAAGCTCTGTAAGTCATGTTAAAGGTGTTTGTTTGTTCGCTCGGTGTTTGATGGCGACATAGTAGCACGATGATTGTTTTGGGACTTCGGTGACAACTCGATGGTGAAAGGAGTTAGGTTCCGATGATGGTGGCTCAATGTTGAACGGAGTCGTGAGGATGGTTATCCACAAAGGGCGGATTCTAAGGAAGGTGACACATTGATAGAATGGTTGAATGCTTCTATCGTGGAGTGAGGAATCTTGAATGGTTCGTCAAGGATAATGGAAATTGGATGAAGCAAAGAAAGGGTATGCGTGCTAAAGGATCGTTGATACATGGAGTGGTTTCTGATGTACTCAAAGCATGGGTATTGTAAGGACGCTCATGGTCACTTTGAAAGGCTACCTTGAATAGGTTGAATGGATCCGTGTACCTTGGACCAGTTGAATGGGTCTAGTATCATCTTGGGGCTAAAAGAGTACACTAAAAATTGGGAGTTCCATTAGTCCTTTGCAGTTGAAAGGTCGTACGAGTTATTATATATCCAAAGCATATTGAGCGAGTGATACTAAGGATTGTTTGATGGATTCTATGGTTGTTTTGATTGTTCTTCCATAGTCTATCACTCTAGGATGTCGTTGTAGATAAGTATTGGAGAAAGGGATACCTGGAAACTCGTCGTCACACTTGGTTTGTAGTGTACTTTACTACATTATTAGAGTAGCATATTATGTTCGTTATATGCTAATTCTTTGGTTGCAGAGAAATTTCAGGTATGGTTTATATAACTTTGTTCCTTACTATATTGACATGTATAGTACTTTGAGATTCATTTACCGCTCACACCAAGCAGTTGTCCGACTTAAGATTTTATGCTTTGCTTCTTATTATCTTCGGTACTCTTGAATGAGAAGACTAGATAGCAGGTCTAGTTGAGACATAGTAACTGTGTAGAGGACGAGCTGGATGAGCTAACTCGTATTATATATATATTTCTATAAATATTCTACTGTGCAACACTGTGGAACCTTGATAATACTTGCTTATTATTATGAGACAATTATTTTAGTTTATTTGTGTTGTATAAACTCTATTACTTGTATAACTTTGTGAATCTATACTCTAATATTTAGACCATTTACTTATTTCTGTCTCTTCTTTTTGTATCTGTGATGCATATTATTATTTTATCTCATACGCTGTGGGATATTTGACAGATCCCGTGATGTTTATTTCATTTTAAAACCTTGATAATTGTTCTACTTCGGCTAGGCATGTCAGTAGTGCACTATTTTATGTATATCGAGTTTCAGTGGTGTAGAACGGTCATCACAGAATTTCAGCATTTTTTTATAGTGAAAACAGCCCGTTAGGTGAGTCTGGGATGATGATACATTAACGTCGGGCACGTAGATTCGGCCCCAACCCCCTTCCCCGAACCCCCCAAATCACTCTCAGATGGCTCCTTCTTCCTTCTCCTCCCTTCTATATATTCCTTCTTTATCACCTCCAACTCCACACCTTCAATGCAAGAAATCAATAACTTGTACTCGTCAATTCGAATATCCTTTTAGGTATATTTTTATATTTCTATGTATACCTTTTGTATCTGTAATATATGTTTTTTGGAATTTTTTGCATACTTTTGTAATTTTAAATTTTCAGAATGTCGCATAACGCTGAAAGAGTACACACAATTGATCATCTGAAGCTATTCAGGCTCTATTGAAATGTGTTATATAAGTGTACGCTGGTAAAAGAGAAGTGCACAAAGCTTAGCGGAAAAGTTCAACCGAGCCGTAGAAAACATTTCGTACATTGCACAGATAGACGAAAGCAAAATCCAACAAAATACGATAGCATTAAGTAGAATGGGTTAAATGGAAAACTTGTACAATAAAACCAAATCTGATGGGGATATTCAAAGACAAATTGTTATAGACAGCAAGGAATAGTGAAATGGTCATGTAAAAATATTTTATACATGCGTTATAGTTTTTAGTTATATTGCATATGTTAATATTTTATTATTATTTTTGTATATGGTTATTGACACTCCAATTCTTGATATGAGAGGACCATTTTCTTTTTAAAAGCTTTTTACTATGAGGGATACTAATTAAACTTGTCCCTACATAAAATTACAACTAAATTATCTTGATTGCCCTTTCTTTTATTTAACCTAATTTCCCTTAATTATATCGTTAGCCTTTAATCCAAAATCACTAATCAAATAATGTGAAATTCCGACTCACTTCCATATGGAATTGCAAATGATAAAGATATAATGTTAATTCATACTCAAGAAAACATTTAATAAGATAATTTTAAATCATAATTTACCATGGTTTAAAAAATGCACGAAAAATTAGGTTACGAAATCACCTTTTCATCCGTTCTCAACAAAGTTTGTGCATGATTATGAAGATCAAGTTGAATTTCTTATATAACATATCACAGAACAGCAGACACATATACATATACATACATATATATATATATATATATATATATATATATATATTTGTTGTTGTTGTATTTTATTCTGAATAGGTCTATTAGCCACGTAGTTTTGTGTTAAACATTTATTGAGTATGTTGATCCACATGAAAAAGGTAAAAGAGAAAAAAATAGTGCACTCAATTGACGTATTCAATACTTGTTTAAGACAAAACTTATGGATGGTCACTCCTAACCAGCTCTATTCTCTGCACTAGCAAACAGTATTACTCTGTAATGCTCTTGTTGGTGTGGGTCTCGGGGTGGGGCGTCACAGCTTGGTTCCATTATTTTCTTTTTTAAAAAGGAAGGGAAGGAGAGAAGAGAATAAATGAAAGTTTTTAGGACTTTGATATTTTTATTATGGGAAAAGGAGGTAAAATAGGATGTCTACCCCTTATAGCAGTTTGGATTTGTACGGAATGCTTATAAAATTTAGCCTTCTCATATTTAAAACTGGAATGTCAATAACAATTCTCTTATTTTTTTATGATTGTATTTGTAAGGGTTTGGACAGGTTATTTTGAAATATAAAAGTGGATTGATTAACATTTTGATGATTGTGCAACAATTATTTGAAGGGATGAATGCAGTTGGACAAATATCGTATACACATGTCGCAAACGAAAAACCATCACAACAATAAACTCTTCCCTCTACACAAACCCAATTTGATAAACATGAGCTTTTAATGGGTTTTATAGTTAATTTGATGAAACAGATACGCACTATGGACAAATTCAAAATTTGAATTCACCAACAATCCTCCATTTCAACAAATTCCACTTGTTGATTCATCATTGTTGAAGTTCAAAGATCTGTCTGCACTTCCTCCATGGAGGGACATATGGTTTGATAAACACATTTTAACAAAAGGAAACCCTTGTTGTTCCATGCAATCAAACTCATATATATACCATTCTACCTCCATTATTTTTCATGATATGGGACTATTCTTTTTCCAGTGTGTGCTCATTACCCATACACAATGCATGACACCCCATCAAATCTCTATTTTAGCTTGCATCCATCCATGCATTTTCCGCTATACGGACACAATGCTTGCATGATTTACAGATCTCTTATGCATTGTCTAATGTACTAGGAGTTACCATCGGTTTTGGTACCATATTAAAGTTCTAGGATCTGTCTACACATCCCTCCGTAGGGCAATTATGGTTTGGTCAATTCATTATAACAAAATGAATATCTTGTTGTTACATGTGACCAAACTCATATATGTACACCACTTCACCTTCACTATTTTTCAAGATGTGAGGCTATTCTTTTTTCAATGTACGTCCATTACCCACACACAATGCGGGACACTCCAACATATTCCGGTGCTAATAAATCACGTAGCGGTACGAGAAGATGTCTCGGAGAAACCGATGAGAAGCTGTGTGAGATCATTGATCGAATGCACAAGAAACATATGAGAAAAATCTTGCACGGATTCAAAAGTACGAATACGGACCATAGAAAAACATCATAGATTTTATAGGAAATTCTTTAAACTACGCAAATATGATTGCTCGTCGTCAATGAATTGAAGAAGGAGAATTTGATTTTAGTGAAACATTAATAATTGTTATGCAACCCGATAATAAAGAGGTATTCAATGTTCTTAATGATGAATTAGCAAAAGGTTGTTGTTGTAGGCAATTGCAGATAAACGACACGTAAAAGATTACTAAACGTATCTGATAAACTAGGGTGGTGCCCACAAACAGAATTTTTCAAAAATTTGTAGTTATGTTATATTTTCTATGCACCAGCTGTCATTGAAAATTTTAAGGTATTTTGCTTTATTTTAATGTTTTTTATTTTTTTACTTTTGTTTCATTTTAATTAAGCACGCAGCATACAATAAAAACAAGTAATTAGTTAATTTTAAATTAACTATTGAAAAACACATTTGATGTACTCCGATCAATCGCCACTTCCATATCGTCAAATATGTTCTTTCTTCAACCAACTTCTTCGCCCAAATGTCCTGCTTAGACATTCCCTTTGCTTCGCAATAATGTAAACCTTTAAATCTTTAACATAGGTCACGATCCTACTTTCCAACTGAAACATGCATATGTACGATATTTGCACAAATATTACACTGATTTGTCACATCCATATTCTTCTTCCCTTTTACAGCACATTTCTACATCAATTGTTCATATATGTTATTAAAATATTAAAATCCATCCATAATAAAATGCATTTTGACATATCAGACCGTGTTACACATTTGACATAGGGATCAAAGAATCCGGCAACACAACAATTCTGTTTTAAAATTATAACTAGTGCGAACTCATGCTACGCACATGGGTTTCAGCTTAATAGTTTGTTAGACTCTCTATGTTATTGCATTGTTTAAGTTTTTACTGATTTACAAAATATCAAAATCACAGACACTTTTTTATTTTCCATGCAATTTGTATGCTTGATTTGGAAGTCGATTAAAATTCAAAAACTACCAAGTTAAGCAGCATTACCGTTTGGTATTAAAGTAACACCTAACAGTTCTAATAGTCTACTATAAAAGAGTAATAGCAGACTAATATAAGTTTTTAAGACGATCTCGAACATATTAAAATAATAATTTTCAAGTTCCCAAAATAGTAGTTATGAAACTACTTCCTTACTCAGACAACACCTTACACTTCATTTGGATAAAAAAAATGCTTATTATTGAAAACGGAAGATAACATAATGCAGATATGTAGTAAAATATCAAACATTCCACTAAACTGGATAAGCTAGAACCAGCCACTTCCATGAATAACTCATCAAAGTTTGATTAACATAATACTACAACGGTGCACAAACATGTTTTGATAAATACAATACATAATGCATAACTCATAATTTCTCTAGTAAAAGTAATACAATATGCATACATAATTTATAGCTAACCATCTATAACAAACTTAGCTTCTCTTATTTGTAATATATACAATGGTTTACTTTGGGTTTGAATAACTTGCACCTAAAAGTAGACATGCATCAATACTCATTCCTAATTCCTAGTGCGGTTAGTCATACCAATATAATATAAGGCAAAAATCCAAAAATAAAGTCATTCAAAAAGTATGTGGGCTAAAAGTTCATATTGCTACCTACAACAAATTATTCAAAACTTATAATCCTCTTGTGCCTAAAAATCCATTGTAGTACTCTGTAAAACTTTATGAATTGAGTGGAATGATGTATTTGCCAACTATATCATCATTAATACAATGACGAAGACCAAAATTATTGACAATCATGTCACAAAGTAGTATATTTGAATTTGACAATACACCTGACATAACCTTTCAACTAATGATACTAAAAAATGAACTGCCAGCAAATAGTAATGAAGAAGGATAAACCATGCAAATCACAACCATGAACCTATCAAAATCGCAACCATAAACTTATCAAACCTCACATAGTTTCAATAGTTAGTATTTAGAAGGGGAAGTACATCACCTTATTTTTTTTATTAATCATTTAGCTCTTGTGAGGTCTACCTACAATCCTCTACACCCCATAAATATATTGCACCCCTACTGTTAGAATACTTGAGGTGTGCACAATGAATTAAAATGTTCACATTTTGCAAAGTTCACCACATGTGCAGGCCTCTATACTTCAAGATTAGGGATACACTACTAATTTTAATGTAGAGGATCCTACTCCTAGAATAGCTATTGCAAGATAGCTTTATCATGTTGAACTGGTTTTATTCTAGAATCTTTTCCAAAGGCAGATTGTTTCATAGGGTCCCTTTTATCATGTTTGGATGGTAAACTCCTCACATTATCTAAGCAGGAATACATATTTTTGGGCTTTTTATCATAGCCGTCAAGTTTAACTTGGTTCTATCTGATTTCAAATGACTGAAGAGCCCATTAAAAAAAGCCTCGGATGTAAAAAAAATTGATGTCCCTAAAGATTATCAGATATCGTACCTTTCCACCACATCAACAATAGAAAGTGAAGAACTAACTATAGTATGGAGTAGTGATCAATATATCAGTCATGGAATATGAAAGTCAACAACTAAAAGCGTTGAAAAAACCATCACAATAATAGCGACTTAACTTTATTTAACTCCCAAAAAATGAATTTTAAATTATACGAACAAAACATGATATTGTATTTATTTCTGCAAAACAAAATATAATGAAAAATCAATTCAGCAATTTTGGCCACAGTGAACAAAATTGACTTATGTTTCTTAGAAGTATTATGATATTGCCAACCAACATTATAAAAAAACACAAAATGTAAAAAAATGAATCAAGATGCACACAGAAAGGACATAGATCATTTTTTGAAAAGATGCCATGTAATTAAATTTATAGATCAACCAAGAATTGTAATTTTAGATTTCTTATAGGAATAGAACCATTTATGCAATTATGTGGAGATTAGGACAAAAAACGATTATAATCCATAGAAACTAAATGAAAATTAAACTATGTGAACTGATTTACTGTCCAAAATCTAATGATCATAATGTAGCTTTATCTTATTATTTTATTGCTTTACATACAAACTAATCATGTTACTATAGTATAGCCCTGATAGTGCATGAGTAACTCACTAATCTTGCATTCATGCCTTAAGTAGTTAACTATTCTTTTTTTGTGAATTTTCACATAGCTTGCTGATTGCTACTGCAAAATTTCAAGTAAAACTTCTAAACAAATTTAAACTGCTCGCTTGACACATCAACATGTGACAAATCAATCCATAATGGTTCAACCTAAAGTAGTTTAATAGTTCATCCAATTGATCCAAAAATATAAAAAGAATTTTGTACCATAAAGTAATATTTGAAACTAAAGTAGCACCTAATATATATAAATGTAACGGTGTTCATTTTCCAAATACAGCATATATGTATTGTAGTTAAACTTTGGAGAAAATATTGTATCCAGCTATTGTTGTCCAAATATATTTATTTCATGCCTTAATTCTTCTTAATACGATAGAATATTATACTTGCATTAATTTGGTATAATGTCTTTTTGACTCTTTAATACATCTGTTAATATGTCTAATTAAATATCTAATGTCATATACCATAAACAAATAATTAACCTTACATTATAAATAAGCATCTTGTTGTCCGTTTATACACGCTTATTTCTTAGTATGGAAAATCAAATGAATCCATTAATAGCTGTTCACTAAATCCATTAATAGTTGTTCACTATTTATGATAGGGAATAATATATAATATTAATTAAAAATAATATTTTTGTATCATACAAAATTCTTAGTTGTTCACTATTATGACAAGGAATAACATATATATAACACTAATTTAAAAATAATAATTAGCATTCTAAATAATATACCCCTCAACTTTGCTAAATACATAGTTAAATATATTTTAATAGCAGAAAAGAATTGGAATACAAACATGGTTTTATGGCAATGTTTTCACAATAGTTTGTTTCTATATTAATCGCATGTCATAAAAGCAAATAGTCAATTTGAATATTAAGCTCAGACAGCAATAAATATCCACTTAGTGGGAATACATATTAAGCAAGAACAACTTATTCATATAGACTTTGCAGAAAACAAAATTATTTTAAGCATAAATACTTACATACCTCACATATATTTCAACTACCAAAATATGGGTGCAAAAATGGTGAATTCAACACTCATGTCCTATGAATTTTCTGTGGAAATAAATGCTAATTTGTGATGTCAATATTAGTTAACCTGAAATTAAGCAGAGGTTTACTATATTTCAAAAGTCCTTTTTATCAACTTACTATAAACTACAATATAAATTAAGTTTGAAATTATGTACTGCCTAAAAATATTCTAAAAATGTACTTGTTAGATTTTTAATAATTATCGTATAAAAAGCACACTTAATATAGCATTTATGAAATAAAAACAATGATTTCAAATGACGTCGGTAGGTAAGAAATAGATCAATATTGTCAATTCAACCCAAAAGATTAAATTTTCTTAGCATAAAGTAATAATATTTGAAACTAATGTAGCAATCAATACAGGGATCCCATGGTGTTCATTTTCTTTTTACATAACCGAATTAATCAAATATGGACTATAATTAACTTTTGAGAAAATATGATATGTGGTTTATATCAAATTATAATATATATTACATGAGTTGTATCCTTCTTAGTATGAATGTGGCTTCAATGTGTACCTGGAAATATTTGGACAGTAATAGGAGTGTTTTCTTACTTCGTGAGTCTTCTCGGTTTAAAATTCCACCTGCCTGAAGTTAGTTGTGTCATGTATTAAAGCATTTACCCTAATTATCTTCATGGTCGACTATGTTAAAATTAATGTTGGACTAAGGTGACATACTCTAGTAGTACTTTATAAATGTGAAGCATGAAAACATTTATAGAGCAAATTATTTATTCAATGAAAATGATGTTGATCTAGTAAATTATAATGGTAAATACTTACATAAGATGTCTTTTGACTCTTCAGTGCACTTACTAAATGATACGTCCAATTAAACATCTAATCTAACGTCACATACCATATATGTATAGTTAACCTTTCAGTATAATTAAACATCTTATTATCCCTTTATACACTTATTTTCTTAATATATAAAGGCATCTGAATCCATTAATTTTTCATATTTTTGTAGCATACACATGGTTTTGTTCACTATTTTGATAGGGAATAGTACATGCTATTACTTTTTATAATAATAATCAGCAGCACAAATTAATAGAACACTTGACTTTTCCACATATCTGTTTAAATATTCGGGTAGTATGGTATAAAAGAATTGGCATACAGCGGATCGGACATGTTTTCACGTTAATTAATTTCAATTTTAATCTCAAGTCATAAAAAACAGCAGCAAGTCAATTTGAACATTAAGCAAAGAAAGCAATAAATATCCATTTTAGAGAGTAAATATTATTAATTAAGCACAACTTATTTGCTCGGAGTTTGTATAGAGCAAAATTAATTTAAGTATAAATGCCAACATACTCTAAATATGTTTTCAGCTACCAAAATATGAGTGCAGCAACGGTAAATTAAACACCAATGTCCTATGAATTTTCTATGGCAATGAATTAGATTTATGATGTCAAAATTAGTTACATAAAATAAATATGGGATGGTACTATTTGAAAAAAAATACACATGAAAGTAAATTAATGTAAATAAACTGGAATATCAAATGTTATGTTAAATATGTTATTCAGTCTGCACATTTACTTCAAGTAACAGTCCTTTTTGTTAATTGGTATCACTATACGGTATAATTTAAGTAAGTAATGTATGACTTAAAATTATTCAAAATCTGTACTCATTGAATTCAAATAATTTTTAATATAACAACTAATTCAAAACATAGAGATAAAATTTGCAAGATATCAACTAATCTAGTCAACAGATTGAGATAGGGCATTAAAACATGTGATGTTAGCTTATAATCGTACCAAAGCATTGAGATAAACATACAAACTTGATACCTGAATGTGATATGTGGTTGATGCATATTTCCAAGAAGTGTACAATTAAGTGGATATTACAAAAGGTTTGACTTTAAAATTTTGGGATAACTTTCTATGATTTATCCAAAGCATGAAAGATGCACCCTATCTCAAAGCTTATAAAATGTTTTTAAATGCAAACTTTGGTATATATTTGTAGGCATGACATTTTTGTCTAGATTTGCAATATTATATAGAGAATTATGACTATTAGGTCAAAACAGTATAAGTTTATGGATAATTAATACCTGGATAACAGACTCCAAACAGCCATGTAATGCAGCAGTAGTATAAGCAAATTGCTTTAGTGTGTTGCGCCAAGTTGTATATGCTGCTGCTATTGAAACCGAAGTCTAGAATGCCTTGGCTCCTAGCTTACAGACTGTGCTTGAATCAAATTACATGATATATTACTGTAGAATATTCGTTGAATCTAATAACATAAGTCAAAGACTGGTAGGAAGAGAAGGTACGTTAAATTCACCTTATAATATTCTATATACATGATACTAAAATTCAGATACAGAATATAGACCGATGATATATGCTTCCTAAGTCGAGAGTTTTAGAAACCAAAAATATGTATAAGAACTAGAAAGTGACCTTTATACCAAATTAGTAGTTATCTGGACATTAGAACAAAGATTGCAGAGCAACGGAGTGGGAAGAAAAATCTCCGATGTCTGCCCTTTTTCCCTGACGGCGACTTCAACGGGTTGATAGTCGTATGAATTAGGCGTGGCAACGAGGTGGGTAGATCTTGCAGCCGAAGCACGACTATCGATGCATGAAGTAAACTTTGGTTTGGACCTGCTAGCCATCTTGGATCTAGGTGGAGAATATAGATGATGAGAGCAGACCTAGATCCGGAGAAAATGCAAAAGGAGATCGCCATTTTCTAAGTGTTTGGGAGTGGAGAGGCCTGAAAACGGAGAAGTCGACCAATGCAAAGTAAGGGATGAAGATTAGCGGAGCTTCAATCGACGCCTGCTCGAAGAGGTAAAATAGGTCAACGAAGAAGTTGTGCGGAGCTTATGGAAAGAGGGGAGACAGAGGATTGATTATTTTGAAAAATTGCGACCTTTGAGTTCAGAATAGTCAAGAAGACCTGTGTTTCTCTGAAATGCAACTCGGTAATAATATAGTAGTACGGATTTTTTGCATGTATGTGTATAAAACCTTACAAAAACTAAAACATAATTTTCAAACAACATTTTAAACACTGAAAAACATAAAATGAGCAAAATTCACGAATTCCAACATATACAACTGCACATAGAATGCCATCACCTTTCCGTATGCAATTTTTTAACGGTAAACAACTTCAACTTGCCCCAATTTTGAATCTTGGACGTCGACATTTAATCTACCCAATGGTGTCCTTAATCTTAATAAAATAAAAAGTGGCCTCTTAATCTTCTTTATTAAATTTGTTTTCAAACTTTCAAATCAACCGTGCTTTGCTTTCTTTGACCCAGTTAAGTCGTGACTTTATTTCTTCCTTCCTCCTATCTTCTTCTTACTCTATCTCCGCTTAATTTAGTAATGTTATACTCCAATGTTCATAACAATATAATCCTTGCCTTGATCAGAACTCGTCTCCTTTCTCTGTCGCTACCGTCCAACATCCACAGCCCGAAACTTTTCATGATCTAATAATCAAATACAAAACTGTATACTTCACTCTAACCATGAGCAGCGGCGGAAAGACGGAGATTACTGGAGCGTCGCCGATGGCTGATGCGCCGTATGTGAAGGCGAAGACTTGTGTTTGGTGGGACATTGAGAACTGCCAGGTGCCGATATCCTGCGATCCTTATTCGATTGCGCAGAATATAAGTAAATCTCTAGCCGATATGAATTATAAAGGAATGGTTACGATTTCTGCATATGGTGATACGAGAAAGATTAATTCTTCTGCTCAGCAGGCTCTTTCAAGTACTGAAATTGCTTTGAATCATGTTCCTGCTGGTGAGAATTTGATACTTATTGAACAATAAGAGCGATATTTTCTTGCTAAGCTTGATTAGTGAATGATGATTAATTTTAAGCAGTTCTGTTTTCAATCAGAACCAAGTGTTTTTATAACTAACAAACATTCACCTCAGTAAGCATTAAAAAAGTGCT
This sequence comes from Allium cepa, assembly GCA_030765085.1. Classification (NCBI taxonomy): domain Eukaryota; kingdom Viridiplantae; phylum Streptophyta; class Magnoliopsida; order Asparagales; family Amaryllidaceae; genus Allium; species Allium cepa. The sequence goes on from CM060934.1 coordinate 98,746,174, forward strand.
TAATGCCGAGGATAGTTATAATTAATTTAGAACCACTTCTCTGAACCAGCACATATTGCAGTGAACACTGACAAAAACAAACGCACTAGAACTTGATTATGGATGCCTGTTGAGGGGATGTATTTTGTCATGCTTAGGGATAAATATTGAATATTAACACTCTTGATTTAAACCAATTTGATTATTTAAGTGTTTTCATAACATAACCCAAATTATGCATCACTTATTTGCTCCAGTGTTGATTATTTTTCAGCATTCTTGGTGGCTAAAATATGATTCATATGAATTGTGCGTTATATTATATATAACTTAATCAGAGTCTACGCAGTTTGTTTCCTTCTTATCTTTGTCCGATCCTTCACATAAAAGTGGAGATGGTCGATAGTTCTCAGTGTTATACGTCTAGTATACCAAAACAGAGAATAATTAATTATAAACTCGTCGCACAAGTTTATAACTCAGATTTCCACTACACTGCAATTCTGTATTAATTATTATAACAAAATGAATGTTGTAAATAAGTTACAACAACAGCGTTATACTATTTTGAATAAATAGTATAACCAGAATAACGGATAGAATATAGAATAATGTATATAGATATACAAAAGAGACTAGAATTCTAACCGGATTATGTCTGAGGCTCGTCGTAACGATTTCCTTAAAAAATTTATTTCAAAATTCTTTCAAGATACAACAGACGAAATCTGCACGAGATAGTAATAAGTATGTCAACTCTGTGATATATAGAGCGGTAGAGAAAACAAGCAGAGGAAAAACAGAACTGAATTGGATTGAGAATGTGATCAGCATTCTGTCTTATTTATAGTTTTGTCCACATCCCTTCAAACAGTCGCGTCCGCTCGACGGGTCGCACCCGCTGCCTTTTGAACGCTGCTGTTCGTTAGCGGGTCGCACCCGCCTGCTGCTCGTATCCATTTGGCTGCGCCTTCTCAGTCGAGCCGCATCCGCTTCTGTTCGTCCACGCTTCTTCAGTCCGGTCGCACTCGCTCGCTTCAGTAACCCGCGTCCGCTTATGAGTAGTCGCGTCTGTTCATTAGCCTGTAACTGTTAAAAAACCCGGCTCAGTTTTGCAGTAAAATTAGGATCATATTAGACCCAAACCCGAGCCCGACCCGGTTCGATCGGACGGCGGCGGCGCGCGCGCGTGTGTGGTGGAGATGCATGATCTCCCTCCTTACAACGAAGCATACATTTGGGTGCCCCTAGGCCCCAATACCTTCATTGCAAAGCCATATATATATTGGAATGACTTTACAAATTTGACGATGTGGGACAAGTGTATTTTATTTACACTAGGAATTCCAACAATCCTCCACATAAATGATAATATACTTTTCTCCCACACAAAGCGAAATATCACAGAGTACATATGGAATAATGTTTTATCGTGGATAAGTAGATATTTCACTTTGAACTTTTCCTAATTAAAACTTATCGGATCTACTTGGCTAATCGGTGAATTATTTCATCTTGAACCGTCGGCCTTTATTGTATATCCAGACAATAAGTTTTACGAAGCATTGATTCCCTTCTCATCCAATCTCTTGGTTGTGTTCATTTTGGTCCTGAACAATTTTTGTTTTGTTTCTGCGAGTGCTTTAGAGAATAAAAGCCTTTTAATATTCTCATAGAGCCAACCCAGCTCACACTAACATAGGTGATCGCAACTATTAAGAGTATCCTACATATACCCCACTTGTTATTTCCAAGATATGGTCATCATTAAAAAACATAGTTTTAACCTTTAAATACTTCTGTAGGCATGCATTTATATTGTGCACCATAGGAATGGAGTTGGACTATGTCCACGCAAATGCATTACATCTTGAGTTATTCAGAACTGGTTTGCCTATTGATCCTAGTCCGTGTGATCTCCAGTCGCTAGGATAGGTTTCCGTATAAGATAACTCTTTGTGCTTTAGGCTTTTAAACTTATTCCCCTTGATGCGCAGTTAATTTTCTCTCTTGATAAATCTTTAGTAAATGGATCCGCTAGGTTATCATTTGTTCTCACATAATCTATGGAAATAGTTCCATTTGAGAGTAATTGCCTAACTGTGTTGTGGCGTCGACGAATATGTCGTGACTTTCCATTATACACAAAGTTGTGCGCTATGCTTAGCGCAGCTTGGTTATCACAGTGTATGCATATGGCCGGTACAGGTTTAGGCCAAAATGAAATATCTTCTAAAAAGTGACGAAGTCATTCTGCTTCTTCGTCTGCTTTATCTAAACCGATGAACTCCGATTCCATAGTGGATCGAGCTATGCATGTTTGTTTAATAGATTTCCATGGCGCTGCTGTCCCTGCAAGGGTAAAGACATAACCACTCGTTGATTTTGATTCCTCTAAATCAACAATCCAATTTGCATCGCTATATCCTTCTAAAACGACAGGATATTTTCCATAATGTAAGGAATAGCTAGTGGTATTTTTTAAATATCCAAGCACTCTTATTAGTGCTTTCCAGTCCCTGGATTGCTCGTATACCTGCTTAATCGACTTACTGCATAAGCTATATCTGGTCTTGTGCAATTCATGAGATACATGAGACATTCTATTACACGAGAATATTCCAGTTGCATTACACTCTCATTAGTGTTTTTATGCAGTACTTCTGATGTATTAAAAGGTGTATTTACTCCTTTAATTCAAAAATTTTGAAATCTTTCAATCACTTTTTCTACATAATGTGATTGAGATAACTCAATTCCATTAGGTGTTCTTATTATTTTTATTCCCAAATAACATCTGCAACACCCAAGTCTTTCATGTCGAAATTGTTGATTAACATTTTCTTTATGGTCTCAATTACCTGAGTATTTAGACCGAAGATTAGCATATCGTCCACATATAGACAGATCATCACATATGATTGTCCAAGTTGTTTATAATAAACACATTTGTCACATTCATTTATACGAAAACCATTTCTCATCATGACACTATTAAATTTTGCATGCCATTGCTTTGGAGCTTGTTTTAGTCCGTATAATGATTTGACTAATCTACAGACTTTGTTTTCATTTCCTTTGGAAATAAATCTCTCAAGTTGCTCCATGTAAATTTCCTCATCGAGATTTCCATTTAAGAATACTGTTTTTACATCCATTTGATGAATCTCTAAATTATAGATGGATGCAATTGCTATTAACATTCTTATAGAGGTTATTCGTGTTCCGGCGAATATGTATCAAAAAAGTCTACTTCTTCTTTTTGACGATATCCTTTGGCTACTAATCTGGCTTTATACTTGTCGATAGAGTCATCTGCTTTCATTTTCTTCTTGAAAATCCATTTGCAGCCAATTGGTTTTATTCCTGATGGGATATCAACAATTTCCCAAGTTTTATTATTTAGAATTGAATCAATCTCACTTTGAATTGCTTCTTTCCAACATGAGGATTCAGAAGATGACATTGCTTCCTTGTACGTTTGAGGTTCGTGCTCTAATACATATGTAAAAAAGTCCGAGCCAAATGTTTTGAAAGTTCTAGCCCTTACGCTTCTTCTTAGTTCAACATCCTCAATCTCATGATGAGTTTCATCTTCATGTGAATCGTTTGATTCTTCCCTTGTCCTTTTTGGGACATTATTTCCTTCACTCCTTTTGTGCGGAAACACATCTTCAAAGAATGAGGCATCTCTTGGTTCCATGATTGTATTTACATGAATATCAGTTATATCAGACTTGAATACCAAAAATCTGTAGGCACTACTATTTTGGGCTGGACCAAGATAATAAAAATCTACCGTTTTTGGTCCAAGTTTGACTCTCTTGGGAGGCGGAACTGGAACTTTTGCAAGCATCCCTACACTTTGAGGTATTTAAAGCTTGATTCGTGTCCTTTCCATATCTCATATGGAATTGTTCCTGTTTTATTGTGAGGAACCTTATTTAATATATGATTTAGACATATTTAGAGCTTCCCCCCACAAGTTCGTTGGTAGACCAGAAGTTAAAAGCATTGCATTAATCATATCTTTTAACGTTCTATTCTTCCTCTCGGCTACACCATTTTGTTGTGGTGAATATGGAGCTGTTGTTTGATGAATTATTCCATTTTCTTCACAGAATTATTCAAATGGTGATTTATATTCTCCACCTCGATCAGATCTTAGTATCTTGATCTTTTTATTTAACTGATTTTCTACCTCAGCTTTGTATTTTATAAACGCTGTTATTGCTTTATCTTTACTATTTAAAAGATATACATAGCAATATCGCGTATGATCATCAATAAAAATAATGAAATATTTTCCCCCACCTCTTGTAGGTAGTGATTTAAAATCACATAAATCTGTATGTACCAAATCTAATGGTTCGGTGCTTCTGTCAACAGATTTAAATGGTTGTTTGACCATTTTTGCTTATACACATGTCTCACATTTGTAGTTCTTATTTACTTGGAATTTTGGAATTATTCCCAAGTTTGATAATGTTTTCATTTTGCGGAAATTAATGTGTCCCAATCTATCATGCCATGGAAAAATTTCGTGCTCAAGCTAATAAGAAACTTTAATTTTGTTAATAGCACAATCAGAATACATATTTTTGTTGCCGACAACGGCTACATTTGCCTTAAATAGGCCATCACATAAATATCCCCTTCCTATATACATTCTAGCTTTGGACAGAACCATCTTGTCTGACTCGAACACCATCTTGAATCCCTTCTTTGATAGGAACACCTTCTTGAATCACATAAATTTGCGTATGTCTGGAACGTGGAGCACGTTATTCAACTTAACAGTTTTTCCAGAAGTAAACTTGAAGATTACTGTGCCACTGCCTTCGATCATGGAAACTGCAGAATTACCCATATAGAGTTTTTCTTCGTGATCGAATTTCTGATATGTAGAAAACATGGATTTGTCAGAACAAACATGACGAGTAGCGTCTGTATCTACCCACCATTGGTTAGGATTCTGAACCATGTTGCATTTAGATACAACTGCCGAGAAGTTGGACTCGTCCACTTCCATGTTGTCTACTATATTTGCCTCTTTGTTGCGGTCCTTTTTGAGTCTGCAATCTCTAGCGACATGTCCAATTTTTCCACAAACCCAACACTCACCATTAAACTTTTTGGTTCGTTTGTTGTCTTTTGGTTTGTTGTCTGGAGCTTTCCTTTTCTTCTGGAAATTCTTCTTCTTTTTGTTTTTGATCTTTGAATCTTCAGCCACAAATGCCTCCTCGCTTTGTTTTGTAATTCCACGGTTATCTGCCTCAATTTTCAATCGGACTATGAGATCCTGTAAAGAGATTTCATTCTTCTTATGCTTTAGATAATTGCGGTAATCTCTCTATGACGGCGGCAGTTTTTCCGTGATGGCTTCAACCAAAAACAATTCTCCAACCTTATGACCTTCCGCTTCGAGTTCATGAATGATGATTTGCAGTTCATGCAGTTGAGCGGTTACTGGTTTGGAGTCAACCATCTTGTAGTCCATGAATTTGTCTACAATGAATTTCTTAAGACTGATATTCTGCGTCTTGTACTTTGTGGTAAGTGCATTTCAGAGTGCTTTTGATGTCTTTAAAGGCTGATATACTTTGTATAGCACCTTGTCGAGACAATTCAGAATATAGTTTCTGCATAAAAAATCGGAATGCTTCCACGTATTCTCCTCTGCTTCCTTGCCTGGTGCAGGAATCAGTTCCTCCTCCTCGAGGTACTTTTGCAGACCGAGTGTGGTGAGATAAAACAACATCTGATTCTTCCATGTCAAGAAATCATCACCTTCTCCCTTGAACGGTTCAGGTCTGTTGTGAGTAGTATTCTTTGAACATTCCACTGTTGCCATCTCTGTTTTAGTAAGAAAACAGTAAAATTCTTAAGATGTTATACGTCTAGTATACCAAAACAGAGAATAATCAATTATAAACTCGTCGCACAAGTTTATAACTCAGATTTCCACTACACTGGAATTCTGTATTAATTATTATAACAAAATGAATGTTGTACATAAGTTACAACAACAGCGTTATACTATTTTGAATAAATAGTATAACCAGAATAACAGATAGAGTATAGAATAATGTATATAAATATACAAACAAACTAGAATTCTAATCGGATTATGTCTGAGGTTCGTCATAACGATTTCCTTAAGAATTTTATTTCAAAATTCTCTCAAGATACAACAGACGAAATCTGTACGAGATAGTAATGAGTATGTCAACTCTGTGATATATATAGAACGGTAGAGAAAAGAAGCAGAGAAAAAACAGAACTGAATTGGATTGAGAATGTGATCAGCATTCTGTCCTATTTATAGTTTTGTCTGCATCCCTTCAAACAGTCGCGTCCGCTCGACGGGTCGCACCCGCTGCCTTTTGAACGCTGCTGTTCGTTAACGGGTCGCACCCGCCTGCTGCTCGTATCCATTTGGCTGCGCCTCCTCAGTCGAGCCGCATCCGCTTCTGTTCGCCCGAGCTTCTTCAGTCCGGTCGCACTCGCTCGCTTCAGTAACCTGCGTTCGCTTATGAGTAGTCGCGTCTGTTCATTAGCCTGTAACTGTTAAAAAACACGGCCCAGTTTTGCAGTAAAATTAGGAGCAAATTTGACGATGTGGGACAAGTGTATTTCATTTACACTGGGAATTCCAACGCTCAGTACACCTTCATGGTCAATGGAAGCTGAAGAACCCCTTTTTTATGTATTTGTAAATATACCTTACTTTTACTTATCATGTCATGTTGATTCTCTTTGCTGACCTCATACCATATCTATCGACTACAGGAATCAAAGATGCAAGTGATAAGAAAATATTGGTTGACATGTTAATGTGGGGTTATGATAACCCCCCTCCGGCAAATCATTTGCTTATTTCCAGTGATCCTGATTTTTCTAATGCACTGCATCAACTAAGCATGAGGAGATACAATGTTCTATTAGCACAACCAGAAAAAGTATCACAGGCTCTTGTTTCAGCTGCCAAGGCCGTGTGGCTATGGTCCAGTCTTGTGGAAGGGGGCAGACCATCGAAACAGATACCAAATCTTCATAATACCATGACCTACAGCAAATTGAACGTCGAGAAAGAAAGCAACAACACTTTGTATTCATCACACCAGGATGATGTCAATCAAAAGAACAGTAATAGGAATTTCGATAATGGCAATAGAGCAAAGCTTATGTCTAAGACTCAAAGCCAGCAAGGCATTAGTACATCATCGTCTAATGGAATCAAGGAAGGTGATAAACAATCAATTGGAAGTTTTGTTTTAACAACTACAGAGTTGTGTTGTGTCACGAGCAGCACGAATCCCACACCTTGCATTCCAAAATCTCAGCAATTAGTTGATTCTGATAAGTCTCATGCACCATGTGTACCCACATCCAATTATAAGCCCAAAATAAAGAAAAAGAAGGTGAAAAAGATACCAAGCAACACAATTACGTCTACCACAGATGGTTCTGGAGTGCAAGAGAGCACTATTGATGACACGACAAAAATCAATAATAGCTCTGCTTTGTCGCAACCTTCGCCTCTTGTTCTTGAAACCAGTAAGTCTTATATCCAACCTTGCCCTGATATGGCTAGTAGCAATCATAAGAATGACCTGACTCAACCTAGTCATGCACAAGAAGCGCAAGATGGTGGAAATACAAACAATACCTCTAGCTCTTTTTCTACAAAGCCCTCTTCTCAAGTATTACCTGAATCTAACTCTCCTAATGCAACTAAAAGCAATCCTAACACTACGCTAACAAATGACTTGAGCAACAGCAATGTCGAGTTTGTTACCAAGAAAAATAAAAGAAAGCTTCGCAAGCAGCAGCAAAATCAATATTCTCAATCTTGTCTTCATTCTACAGATTTGTCTGGATCAAATTACAATAGCAGCTCTACTCTTTCACCAGTGCCTACAGTCAGGCCAGATGGTTATCAATCTGTTCCTTCAACCATGCCTGATGTTTCCCCTTCTACTTCTACACCTGATATTAGTATATCATCATGTAATGGAAATGAGGAAGGTAAGTCAATCGGAAGTTCTGATTCCTCTATTCTTAATCAGAAGAATGATTTAAAGCATCCAAATCATCCGTTTGCTTTAACAACACCAGAATTGGGATTCATTCCTAACCTTGTTTCAGCTGCCAAGGCTGTATGGCTATGGACTAGTCTTGTAGTAGGGGGCAGACCAGTAGAAAAGATTCCAAACCTTCACGATACCTTGACCAACAGCATATCGAACAATGAAACGCAAAGCAACAGCATTTTGTGTTCGTCACAACCACTTGATTTCAATCAAAAGAACAACAATATTGGGAATTTTGATAATCACAGTAAAGCCAAGCAGATTTCTAAGAATCAAAGCCAGCCAATCATGCATATGTTATCATCTAATGGAGTTGAGGAAGGTAGTAAACAATCAATTGGAAGTTCTGATTCATCTAATCCTAATCCAAAGAATGATTCGAAGCATCCCAATCATATGTTTGTTTTAACAACTCAAGAGTTGGGTTCAAACTGTATCATGAGCAACACGAGTCCCACAACTTGCATTCGAGAATCTCAAAAATTGCTTGATTCTGGTAAATATAATGCACCATGTGTACCCACATCCAGTTGTTCACCCAAAATTAAGAAAAAGATGGTGAAAAAGATCCCAAGTGACACAAGTACGTCTACCACAGATGGTCTTGGAGCTCAAGAGAGCACTATTAATGACATGATCAAAATCAATAATAGCTCTACTTTGTCTCGACCTTCACCTCTTGTTGTTCCTGAATCCGGCAAGTCCTTGTCTATCAGTCCTACATTTGCTAATATTCAGCCTAGCCTTGATATTTCCAGTAGCAAGCATGAAAATGAACCAACACAACCTAGTCATGCACATGAAGCAGAAGGTGGTGGAAATATAAGCAAAACCTTCAGCTTTTTTTCTACGAAATCCTCTTCTGAAGTATTACCTGAATCTAACTATATCACGAGCAACACGAATCCCGCATTTTGCGTTCCAGAATCTCAAAAATTAGTTGATCATGGTAAATTTAATGCACCATGTGTACCCACATCCACTTATTCACCTAAAATTAAGAAAAAGAAGGTGAAAAAGGTACCAAGTAATGCCACTACGTCTATCACAGATGGTTCTGAAGTGCAAGAGAGCACTGCTAATGACATGATCAAAATCAATAGTAGTTCTACTTTGTCTCGTTCTTCACCTCTTGTTGTTCCTGAATCCAGTAAGTGCTTGTCTATCGATCCTACATTTGCTAACATCCAGCCTAGCCCTGATATGGCTAGTAGCAATCATGAGAATGAGCTCACACAACCTAGTCATGCACATGAAGCAGAAGGTGGTGGAAACATAAGCAAAATCTTCAGCTCTTTTTCTACGAAAGCCTCTTCTGAAATATTACCCGAATCTAACTATATCACGAGCAACACGAATTCCACACCCTGCTTTCCAGAATCTAAAAAATTAGTTGATTATGGTAAATTTAATGCACCATGTGTACCTACATCCAATTATTCGCCTAAAATTAAGAAAAAGAAGGTGAAAAAGGTACCAAGTAACACCACTACGTCTATCACAGATGGTTCTGAAGTCCAAGAGAGCACTGCGAATGACATGATCAAAATCATTAGTAGTTCTACTTTGTCTCGTTCTTCACCTCTTCTTCTGGGGTTCGAAGGTGGACAATCACCGCCACCACTGGGTTTCCTGGGATGTTATCTGTCGCCCCAAAAATGAGGGAGGGCTGGGTGTCCGTAATCCTAAGGACATTTGTTTGGTTTTCGCTTGTAAGTTGTGGTTTAGATTTGGCTCTAACGATTCTCTTTGGGCTTCGTTCCTTCATGCCAAATATCAGAGGCTAGCCGCTGGTGGCTTCATCGGTACCCCCTCTTATGCTAGTGAGACTTGGAAGCATATGCAGTCGGTCAAGTTGTTTTCCGATTCTCATGGCGGTCTTTCCGGATGGGACGGCGGCCAATTTTCTATTCGTAAGGTCTGGCTCTCTACTCGATCGCCGGCCCCACCGTCCCCCTCATTCTCATTTATCTGGAACTCTAGAATCCCCCCGAAGGTGTCTCTTTTTATGTGGCGCTCTCTTCATAATGGTTTGCCAGTTGAAATGAACCTTCAGCGGATTGGCATTTGCCTTGTGTCTCGCTGCAGGTGCTGCGGCAACAGCCATACGGAATCGGTGGACCATTTGCTTTTCTCTGGTTGTATCGCCAGAGCCTGCTGGAACTACTTCGGTAATTTGATGAGTATTCGCGGTCGTGTTTCCTCGTCGTCCGACCTTCTGGGTTCCTGGTGGATCGGTTGTAGTAGTAAATCTCTTCGTTCTATCTGCGGTCGTCTTATTTCTAGCCTTATCTGCTGGCACATCTGGTGTGCGAGGAATAAGGCCATTTTTGAGGAATTGCCAATGGATCCTTTATCAATTATCCGTCGCGTTAGAAATGATGTTTTCTTGGCTTTTAGAGGTCGACCCTTCAGGGGAACAGTCAGCTCTCGTACTGCTACCCTGGTCGCCCTTCTTTCAATTTCCTGCTCTCAGTCCTCCGTAAGATCGGGAATTGGGTGATCTTCGATCTCCAATAGCTTCTCCTGCTTGTTGGCCTTTTTAGTTTCTTTTCCCCTTGTCTCGCCCCCCCCCCCCCCCCATTTTTAATTAAATCTTGTTTTGGGCTTTCCTGTATTTTATCAGGTTCTGGTTAGTTGGCTGGATTGGAGCTTTACTCCCGCTGTTAGCTGTTTCTTGGCAGTTGGTCCATCGGTTATTTCTCTTGGCCTCCTTCTCTGCTGGTCTTTGGTCTTAGGTCATTTGGCGGTGAGTTTCTTGTTAGTTTGTTCTGTTTCCTTTGGCAGCTGTGCTTGGTTGGTATTGACATCGGCATCGGGCGGTGGCTTTGTCGGAGCTCGATGACGATGTTAGATGGGCGGTGGTTTATCCGGAGCTCATCTTTGTTCTTCCTTGCCTGCTCTCCTATTTCTCCGCTCCTTTGTCAGGCTTCTCCTACTGTTATTATCTCGTCTTTTGTTTTGGTTTTTTGGTCTTTGGATGTATTTTGGTAGTTTCGGCTGTTCTGCTTTGCTTCTGAGTTACCTGTCAGGCTTGTTGACAGCTTTTGATGTTGATTAATAAAATTTCTGTTATTAAAAAAAAAAAAAAAAAAAAAGAATGATCTCACACAAACTAGTCATGCACGTGAAGCAAAATGTGGTGGAAATATAAGAAAAATATCCTGCTCTTTTTCTACGAAATCCTCTTCTGAAGTATTACCTGAATCTAACTACATCACGAGCAACGCGAATCCCATACCTTCCATTCCAGAATCTCAACAATTAGTTGATTCTGGTAAATTTAATGCACCATGTGTACCCACGTCTAATTATTCACCCAAAATTAAGAAAAAGAAGGTGAAAAAGATACCAAGTGACACAACTACGTCTAGCACAGATGGTTCTGGAGCTCAAGAGATCACTATTAATGACGTGATCAAAATCAATAATTGCTCTACTTCATCTCAACCTTCGCCTCTTGTTGTTCCTTAATCCAGTAAGTCCTTGTCTATCGTTCTTGAATTTTTAATTTCAGGTGCTAATGGTCTATTTGGTTTGAACTTCGAGTTTTATGTTTTGTATTTTTAGTATGTATTCCAAATGGTATGGGAGAGTGGAAAAATTATAGCGGCTACAACATATGGGAGAAGAGGTAGAGAGAAGATAATTTTCCGTGTTTTTGATACTTCCCACCGAACAAAAAAAGTCATTTTCAATTTTATATATTAAAACCATTTTCCAAATTGATCATTTTGGATATGTTTTCAAATACTTAAATAAATGCATTTTAGTTATGAAACTTAGATTCCGTTTAGTTTAAATTTTGAGTTTTGTATTTTTGTGATTATAATATGTATTTCAATAGACACGAGAGACGAGGATGGATGAAAATCGATCAATTTAGAAAAGGGGAAAAAAATTTTAAGGACAAATTATAATATATATTTGTCCAAAAGGACACGCGCATATAACTTTTATCGTAGGGACAAAGCCCAAAGCCCAGAAATAAATTCAAACAAAACGAAGAACTCTGTCCATTTTCTTCCTCCTTCCTTACAGTCCAACAATCGGTAATTTTGCTCGAACCAAAGAATTCACGTTAATTTTCCTCGACATAAAAAAATGGCACCGCAAACAAGAAAAAAATCTACATCTCCAACAGAAACTCAGAAATCGAATGTAGATGAAGAACGACCACAACAATCGAAAGCTGAAGAAAACCTAACTAAGTCGACAGCGAATCAACAAAACCAAAATCGAAATGTCGACGAAGCAGATGCTCAAAAAGTAAATGCAGAGATAGAAGAGGAAAACCTTCCTTTAGCACAAACGATAGCGGCGGCACGAAAGAGAAAAAGCAACAAATTAAGGCTTAAAAAACCTACAGCAACAGAAGAACAAAACCAAAATAGAGAAAAAAGGACAAAGAAAAGAGAGGAAAAAATGACAGCAAGAACAAGCAAACCAGAAATAAGTGAAAGTATACCAAAGAAGGTAACTATTAATATAAAATCAAACACAACAAAATTAATATAGTTTTATTATAGCAACATTGAAATACTAATAATTTCATTTTGTTAAATCTCAGCAAAAAGAAGATAAAGAAGCTGTGGATCAAGAACCAGACGAAGAACAACTCAATTCGGTAAAATATAAAACATCATAACTTTATACCATAATGTATATTTCAAAAATACTACCTGTAAATCATTTGGTAAAAGAAAAGGCTAATAGGTATAACAAACTGATACCCAATTACTAGTATAATAGTCATTATAATTAAGCATAAATTGTTTGATAAAACAGTAGTCAGTGACATTTGTTTCAAATATGATACAAACAAACAAATGATACCTACTAACAAAAACTGATATCTAATTACCAAAAAATAATACCTGGTTATATAAAAATGATACCTACTTGATACCTGATTACTGAAAACTGATACCTAATTTGTACCAACTGATACCTAGTAACAAATAATAATAGTGTTTATAATTAAGCGTAAATTGTTTGATTAAATAATAGTCAGTATCATTTAGTTGAAATATGAAACAGACAAAAACTGATACTTATTTACAAAAAACTGATACCTATTTACAAAACTTAATATCTATTTACAGAAAACTGATACCTAGTTACAAAAAACTGATACCTAGTTATAAAAAATGATACCTACTTGGAAAAATTGACACCTGATTAGAGAAAACTGATACCTACTTAATACCAACTGATGCTTAGGTACTGCAAAACTGATACTTAGTTACTTCAAAATTGAAATTGTTGTATATTAGACAGAAGATATTTCACTACAACTAATACCTGAATCTATTGTTGTTTTAAAACATAATTTATTTCACAGATAACTTACTGTCTTTATTTTTATCTAATAGGATGATGATGATTTTGTTGATGCTCATCCAAAATACATAAAAGAAAGATCGGAAACAAAACAGCAATCTGAAGACAAAAAGCATGAAACAGCTTACCGATGTGGACTGCAGGCAATATTCAAAACGATAAAACTGATAAAACAAAAAAATGCTCTATCAAAGAAGCAAATGGATATAATGAAGAGCACTCCTTTCTACAACTTCTTTAGAGTTTTCTTTGAAGAGAAAATTATGATGAAAGAATGCAAAAAGCATCAACACAATTTGGATTCTTTGTACAAATGCTACTCAGTTGTCGAAGATGCTTTCTTATTTTCCACAGAAAAGATGAAAGTTACAGCAACGGATATAAGTTTGATTTTTGGCCTACCACTAAAAGGAATTAACATTGAGCCGACTCAAAAAATGACAAACAAAACAATTCCAATGCAATGTAGAGAATTTGCAAACAGAAACTTCGGCAACAGCACTTATATAACAAGAAATGTTGTGGAAAAAAGAATAAAGCAAGAAGTTGCAAAAAAGAAAAAAGAGTATGAAGAAGACTTGCCAATGTTAATAGTAATTGAAATACTATTAACATTTTTCTTTCCAAACAACCAGCAAAAATTAAGATGGGGACTTCTTCCATACTTAATTAATGTAGAGACAATGCAATTAGTTTCTTGGCCACTGACGATAGAAAAGAATTTCAATAAATTTGTTAAGAAGTTCATTCATAATCCAAGAAATATGTCGGGATGCTCCATGCTTCCACTGGTAAGATTACTTATTAAAAAATTTATTAGTTATTTTTTTTAACAAACATATCTAATCAATTCTTTTAATGTTAACAGTATTGCATTTGTGAGAAACTGGATCTCATTCAACAAAGACAATATTATACTCCAGCCTTACCAAGATTTGCAAAATGGGATTTAAGGAAACTCAAAGACAAAGCAGTCAAAGCAGTTTTTGATAACGTGAAAGAGGGTGATGTAAGTAAAAATTCCATTTCATTTTATGTTAATCAATATGCTTTAACTATTATGCATAATAAAGTTTTATTGTCGGTCATTTATCCTATAGCATAAAACTGATACTACAGTGATCAAAAAATGATATCATAGCAAAACATAGTAAATAGTATCAATAACAAAAAATAGAATGAAAAAAACTAAAACAATATGTTTACTTGCTTGAAACAAATACTAATAGTATCATAAACTGAGACAAAAATGAAAAAACTGATAACAAATGATTACATGCTTGAAAATAAATGTGGATGTATTCCAAACTGATACTAGAATGCAAAAACTGATACCTTATAATTTCACAATTTATATTGATGCTACAATCCAATACCTGATACCATAATTGTACATACTAGAAACTGATAGTTATAGTATAAGAAACTGATACTAATATGATTATAAACTGATACTTATACTGTAAGAAATTGATACTAATATGATTGAACCTGATATTAATAGTATCAGAAAATAATCATAAATAAATATTTGTTTTATTGAATACAATTTTATTTTTTCATTACAGTAAAAAATCAATTATCATTGCAAATTGATATCATAGCTTAAAACTGAAACAAATTTTCCAATACCAATTTTCTAGGTGAAAGAAATCACAAATCTCAGCCCATATGAAGAAAGTCTACTTCAAACAGAGACTGTTCAACACAAATTTCCCAAAATTCAAAAACAAAAGCATGGAAAGAAAAGAAAGTTTGAATAAACCACAGAAACTGCACATTCATTTGAGGAAGATGTAAGCATCAGGATATTCCAAATGCATATAAAAGATTTGGAAGAAGAAACAAAGAAAACAAAAAAAGAATTAGAAGTGGAAAAAAAGAAAAGAATTAAAGCAGAGCAAGAAGTTTTCAGGTTGAAAGAAGAGTTGAAAGAAATAAAGTTGAAACTGAAAGAAAATGAAGAGAAAACATCACAGGCTGAAAACAACAACAATAAAGTTGAAGATGTTTTGAATGACAGTGAAGAAAATGGTGAAAATAAAAAGGAAAGTTTCAACCTACAAAGCAACATTTTACAAAATGAACTAGATGAAGATACTATTGTACAAATGGAAATAGAAAAAAATGAAGAAAAAGCTGAAGAGAGTGTAAAAAAAATAGCAGATAAAACAGAACAAATGAACAAACAAATGCCAATCGAAATAGAAACTAAATTGGGTAAAAAAACAAGCAGTGAAGAAAGACAATGTGAACATGAAGAAGAAAAACAAACTCCAACTGAAGTACACCAAAAAGAAGAGTTGGAAAAAGAAAGTGAAGTGCAGGGAGACAGATCAGAAGATACTCAAACTCTTCAACAGGATACAGACGAAAAAAACAAAAGTATACCGTATGTCGCTTCAGTGCTTGACTTTACCCCTCCATCCTTCAAGCTTTACGACACACAAGACTTTGAAAGCGAAAAAACTGAAAAAAAAGATGCAGAAGAACATGGGCAAACATCTGTTAGAAAAGGGAAACAAAAAGTGATAAAATCAACTGACAAAAAAATCAAAGCAACACAAAAAGGGACAGCTTCCTATATTCAAAGATTAAAGGCAAGAACAAGAGTGAAAAAGGAACGTGATAGCTTTGAATATGGGATGAAACAAAAGAAAGTTGCAAATAAGCAAAAACAGAAACCTGGAAAAAAAGAAAATGTTGAAAACCAAAATGACCAAGACAATAGTCCAAAGCCACTTGCAGTAATAGAGCCAACACTTTACGAGATAGGGCTTGGTCATTGCAAATGTTTGATCTACCTCAACGTTGAGCAACAAAATGTGATCAAAACTTTCTTTTCATTAACAACATCATCACAGAAGTAAGTGTTCAAATATGTATATTAATTTTAAATATGAAATTAAGTTCATCTAACATATACAAATTGTTGTTATCAAAATAGTGTAGTGGCATGGGAAGACAATGACACAATCAGAGGAGGTTGTGTCATAACAAAGAATGCAATAAAACTTCTACTAGAAGGAGGCGAAACAGACGGGCAGGTACATAATAATTTTTTTCTTTACGTCAAAACTGATACCAAAATGCACAACATGCTTAAATTGACCTTATACTTTATTATTTTTATACTTATCAACATACACACCAACTACTAAGAGTAATGAAACTATTAACAATTTAACATAGCTCCACCAATAAAAAAAGTAAACTATTCTGATTTTAATACAGATTATAGATTGGTACATTTCAAAATGTGGAATAGAAGACCACAGCTATGCTTTCACAACAACAATGACGGTAAATAAAACTTTAATATTCAAATACATAATAATTGCTTCATTTATTATATCATAACTTATTTTCATATTAAACAGAAAGCAATTGTCTGTAATATGAAGAGTGTGAAGAAAAGTCTCATTCTCCCTATGCTAGAATCTATTGTACACGACAAATTTACTGAAAGTATATATTTTCCGTTGCATTGTGGTAACCACTGGACATTAGTAACTTTAACATACCCAACAATGCAATGGTGCCACATTGATTCTAACCGCCCAAGAAGATCAAACGAAAGAAACAATTCAAGTTTAAAGGAGGCTATAAAATTGGTATGAGATTTATCTTTCTTTTAAAAAAATACTTATCACCGTGAATATGAGCTAAATTTTTAATATATTACCTGTTTTAGAGAAATGAAATAGAGGAAATGCTCCAAGAAATCTGGAAAAGCAATGACATAAAAGACATGGCAGTGAAACCAGATGAAATACATCAGATAAAGTGTGCACAGCAGGGAGCAGACACGTAAGGTTTTTTTCCATTATAATAAATGTTTTTGCATCATAATTTTCAATACATACTTCTAGACATCATTATATACCGTTTTTATTTAATTGAATTTGATTTGTAATAAAAATATTGAGAATTATTATCTCTCAATACAATAAACTTGAAATACAAATAAACATTTACTACAGGAAGAAAACTGATACCTACATAACAAGAAACTGATACCTACAGAAACAAAACTGACACCTACAAAAAATAAACTGATACCTACAGAAATAAATACACAGTGTACTAGTACAACTGCTAAATATTTTAATTCAAAACATACTGTATTGTTGTACAATTATCTCTAAAATTCAAATTTTTGTACTAATTATAAACCTATTAATAAAGCAGATGAAAATTAATACTAATATTACATCTTGGTTTAAACAGGCTTGACTGTGGGATTTTTGTAATGATATTCATCATTTCGCTGAACAGAAGCAGGATACCAATTAAAATTGAAAAGAAAGATATATTATCAACAAGAGCAAGAATTGCACATGCAATATTAACAGACGATGAACACTGCTGGAGTCTGTCAAAATACATGTCAAGCCTAAATGAACAAGGAAAAGAAAGGAAATGAGTTCACACTGCATTATTTCACAATTAAATTTGATTCCTGTGACGTAATGTTGTTATGTTCAAATGTATAGCTGTGAATTAATGATGTTCTGTTGTAATTTCACACTTATGAAGTAATGTTGTTCTGTAAGCAAAACACTACTGCTTTTACTTCTAAAAACAATTCTAATCTCCTGGAATGACATGTTGTGGTGATGTTCTTTTCTTTTCCTGTTGTTTATATTATAACAAGATTAAATAATGTATGTTCTATCATCTAACTATGGATCCAACATAATATTATCAGTTTTATGATACAACTATCAGTTGTAAGATGATATTATCAAATTTCATGTAACATTACAATACAAAATAGTAACTGGGAATTACTTCTTATGACTGATAAAATCAGTTTTGTTAAAACTTAAACTCAACATACTGTATGCAACAAGAATTAGTTCAGGTATCAGGTTTTGCAAACACTATATATTATTATAATTATTAAGGACTACTGCTGTAAATTATAGCACATATTATAATACACAAAACTGATTCTAAAAACAAACAGAAACTGATATTAAAACTGTTTATATCCAATCATTGAAACATTATCTCCAACCAAATCAACTGATACCAAAACTGGAAAAGTGATACCAAAACTTAAAAAATGATACCAAAACTTAAAAAAACTGATACAGCTATAAACTGATAATATTTGGTACTGTAAAAATATGATACTATAAAAATGATACTGATACCAAAACTTCCACAAACAAACAACAGAAATCATACTGCAAAAACAAAAAACTGATACTATAATATATACTAAAATAACTGAAATTATAATCAATTCCATAATATGCTATACTAAATACAAATTAATAACAAAAGGTTCAATTACTATAGACCACTGAAACAAGTCTCACATACACTTATTACTCTAAACAAATTAAAAATATAAAATCAAATCATATCCTCTTTGAAGCTTGACAATTCCGTTTATTATGACCAAATTGCTTGCACTCGCCACATCTATTTTGCTTGTTATGAAAATATGAAAATCCTCCTTTGCGCTTCACTGATGGTCTACCAGCACCACGTTTCTCCTTTGGTGGCTTGATAACATCTTGTATGCTACCATCAACAATAGGCCTATCATAATTTGGAATAGGATTTATAGCATTGACATAAGAACATCGATAAGCATCAACAGTGAAATAATTCTCGACAAAATCATATACAGACAACTTTGACTTGTTCATGCACTTTATAGCATGAGCACAAGGAAATCCTGTAATTTTCCACTTGTTGCAACTACAAATGCGCTCCTTCAAATCAACAGAATGAGAGTTTGGAGATTTCACTTCAAAAGCAAAATCAGAAGATTTATATACATCCCATCCAAACCCTTCTTCAATCAATTCATTTAAACGTAACTCCATAGAAGGACATAGACTTGTTCTCCACAAACGACATTCTTCTCTTCTTCTAGCCATTTGTTCCATAATCTTAATACGAATACCATCTAAACACAAAGTAATAGGCAATGCTCGTTCATTTAAAATCCAACTGTTAAAACTTTCTGCAACATTGGAACTATATTCACCATAACGTTTCCCTGGAAAAAATAAATCCACCCACTTATCAAATGGCTTATCCTTTAAAAAATTAACACCAGCAATACCACCAATTTGACAAAACTTAGAATATGCTCCTTCAAATTCATATAGATTTGAAGCTCTAGAACACATTTTGAATAAATCAACAATAGACACATTTGCATTTTTGGCTTTCACTGCAGAAAGAAGATTTTGTTCCATATGCAAGTAGCAATAACTGTGATAATCTGAAGGAAAAATATCACGAACACCTGCAAGCAAACCTTGGTGGCGATCGGACATAAAAACTAAAGTACGCTCTTCTTGAAGCATTTGTTTTAAATGTTTCAAAAACCATGTCCAGTTATCCACATTTTCAACAGAAACTACACTCATAGCTAAAGGGAAGAAACCTGCAAACGAAAAAATAATTAGTAAAAAATAAAATAAAAATAACTACAACCATAAATATAAAACAATTCATAAAACTGATACTAACAGTAACAAAACTGATACCTAAAACCTGATATGACCATTATAAAAATATTGATAAGCACAACATTATGCACATTAATCTTCATTATAAAACAACAAAGAAACAAAAAAGACATATTTCGATACAAAACAAATTCCAATACTACATAACTATAAATGATACCATATATGAACTAAGTGAAACTGATACTAATTATATACAAAAAATGATACTAATCTCCTGTTTAGCAGTATGAACATATTATACGAAATACACACTTACAATTTAATTTAATGAAAATTCTGATACTAGAAACTTGCTACTTATAAACTACATTTCTTAAAACTGATACCAACAGAATACAAATTATGATAAAAAATGTACATTAATAATTATGGCAAGTATTATAATCTCAATACAAACAAATCAAGTTTGAAAACGAACACATACCTTGATCACCATTTTTTGCAGTAGCACCCATCAATACACCAGGACGGCCCTTCAAGTGAGTAGCATCTAAGAATATCATAGGACGACAAGACTTGAAACCAAGTAAACAAGCGCCAAAAGCAATAACCACCCTTTGAAATTCATTACTACAAGGATCAACATCCATATCAACATAACTATCTGGATTAGATTTCTTCACTGCTTCCAAATACCAACTCAAATCATTATAAGACAAAGCATCATTACCGTGCAACTCCATCAATGCAAGTTGTTTCCCATGATAAGCATAACCATAAGACAACTGAAAATTGTATTCTCTTTTAAAATCAAGTATAATATCCTTAGGCTTTTTACTTGGACAATCGCAGATCTCATCAATAATCATCGATTTAACAAAAGAACTAGATATATGTGGATTATTCACATGTCTAAGACCAGCCCCACAAGAATGATCAGGAACCAAATTTCTGATAAAGAACCTTTTCAATTCTCCAGAATCACAGGAAGCATGGACTTTGAAAAGACAACCATCCTTATATGAAGAGCAAATTACAGTAACTCTTGTAGCACAATTCTTTAAAAATACTAATTCATACCCCATTTGAATTTGATATGCCATCAAGAACTCTCTAAAATGTTCAGCGCCTCCGAAACAAAAACCAACAAAATTGAAAATGCTTAATGTCGACCCTCTCCTCAACATATCTTTTAAATAACTTTTACCATTAACAACAACATTGGAACAGACAGAGACAAGAGAAGATGAAGAAGCAGAAACATAGGATGAACTTGAAATACAAGCACCATCAACAACTTCCAATTCACAACCCTTAACCTTAACAGTAAAACCAAAGAAAGAACTTTTCTTGTGTAATTGAAAACAAACTATGCTCTGAATATCAGAATCAGTGTCAACCATAATAACTTTGCCCTCAAGTACATAAGAAATCTGAATGCAAGAAGGAGTTAATTGAGACCAATATCGGCATATCTCATTCTTCAAATCGAACAAAGAGCAAGCGATACACAATCGAGTGCTAAAAGTATTATTATTCATCACAAACAAACAAAGAAGGCTGTTATCCCCACTGCCAAAAAATAAATAAACAATAAACAGTAGTAAAAATATATACGATTTAGAACAGTAATAATTCAATTTTACAAAATTGATACCTACCGTAGATAAAACTGATACCTAGAAACTGATTAAAAAAAATGATACTAAGAAAATATAAAAATGATACCTAGAAACTGAACCTAAAATATAGTAGTTTTCCACTCAATCACAAATTGATATACAACCCAACCAACGACACTTCTCCAATCATCCCAACATTAATGCAAGAAAATGCAAAATAAATCAAATGAAAAGTAACTACAAAACAACACTGCATAAAGAAACGAGTATAACAATAAAAAACCTGCTGGTACTTCCACGATCATCCATCGACGAATGAAAAAACAAAGAGAAGAACAACACTGCACATCATTCATAATAATAAACACAATTATAAATCACGAACAATTTTATTTATCTCGAATAGAAAAAAATCAAAAAAACAGATTGATATAAGCATACCTGAGAAAAACGAGATCACCGTACAGATATGAAAAGAATGAGATCAACAAAAGCACGGAAGAAGAAAAAAATAATCGTTGAAGTGGACGAAATTGAAATAAAGGAATAACGTTGATTGATATTACAATTAGGAGAAAGATAGTTGATCGCGACTCAAAATTTGGATCGAACGAAGAAGAAGAACAAGCGCGCGAGAATTGGGCCGCTAAACTAAAAACGCTAAGTGTCCTTTAAAGAAAAATATTTATGGGCCGTCCTTCATAAAAAAAAAGCCCCAAAATGTGTCCTTGAATAAAATTTCCTGTTTAGAAAATAGGTGAACACAAAATTGAGAATGACTTCTTGTTTTTCAATTTTAGGAAAATATAAAAATTTCTTTATTACACTTCTTCCCTTTGATTGTTCATCAGCTTCTTCTCTACGACGTCTTTTTGAAATTGAAATACATATTAAATTGCAAAACATAAAACTTAAATTTCAAGCCAAGCAGACTAATATTTCAGTTTGAAGTGTTAAAAATTAGAAGAAGAATCGTTATTGAATAATGATCATGATACTCTGATACCATGTTAATATTTGTTTAAAAAGAAAAGGCTATACAATTACAGCCTTGATACTAAGAGAGCAACTTTGATTTTCATTAAAATCAATTGATAGTGCATTAAAGCGATCTTTTATTATTTATTGAGAGTCAGTTGTATTATTTGGGATTGTCCTAAACATGGGGAGAACGCAGTTTATTATCAGTTCTAGGTTACACAAAAATCAAGATTATGCAATGTGATTGAGTGAAAAGTCTACATTAGGGCTTTATGAATCTGAAGCTAATTAAGTTCATGGAGTTTGTTTATCAAGAAGATGGAATATATTATACAATACAAGCCAATGAACTTCACAATTAGCTCCATTTTTTGTTATTAAGTTTCAAATTTGTGCACCTGACAACCTTTTTTTGTTTTTGTTTTGGCATTCAATTCAGTGTTTTTATGGTTCAGCTTCCATGAAGTCTCTAATGCAGCACGATGTAAACAACCAAATACCAATTTGGTTTGTGTTAATTTGTACATATCATGTTTGTATGACTACTGCCCTTCTGTTATTACTGTGGTGACTGGATGTAACATCTTGTTAACCGAATTATTTATGTAATAATAATTTTATCAGTGTGTATTCTGCTACTACTGTGGTGACTGAAAAAACGGGGGTTTGAAGTTCAGATTGCAGCTCTAGAGATTATTCGGGTTGTGCATGTAACAGCTTTTGCGGTGGAAGTATTCCAAGTATGTTGTTAAGCTTATAATGCTGTACCTTTCCTCTTTTACCCTAATCTTCCTCAAACAGTATAAATATGCCGCAAAATTCGTTTTGCTCTCCGCTCCATGGTTCATCCTGGATGGATTTCCAAGCGAACCCATCGAAGGATCAGTTGCAATTAGGGGTAGGCGCGGGTTGGTTTAGTACGGTTTGAAGTCCAAACCGTTTCCGCACCGCATCAAACGGTTAATCAATAATACAAACCATGATACAATTCCTTTAAACGGTTCGGTTTCAATCCGGTTTGAATGTAATACGGTTCGGTTTCGGTCCGTTTCGATTTGACCCTATATTAAATGTGAAATGAAAGAATTACTTTCATCAACAATCAATTTACAAATGCAACCGTGTGAAACTTTTACATTTAAAGGTTAAAACACACAATGTTATACTGAAATGAAAGATTAGTTCTTAATTGTATGAATATTTCAATTTGACATTTATCTACAAATGAGATTTTTTTGATAGATTAACCAAATATCAACATTAATCAATGCATAATCATTAAGGAAAGTGACTAGAACAAGATTATAATTAGCATTTATTCACAAAAAAAACGAGATGAAGAATATTATATCAAACTATAACTTCTTCCTTTATGTCAGCGATTATTATTAATATAACAACATACGCTAAAAATAGAATGTACATCGTTAGAATCTAAAATAAGATAGGAGTTGCTTATGTTTTTATCATAAGATTACTAATATAAATTTTCGGTTCGGTCTGGTTTAATATGGTTGGTTCAATTGTCCAAACCGCAACCGAACCGTATCGATGCGGGTCGCTCCGGTTTGGGGTATCAGTTTTGGTTAGAAGATTCGGTGCGGGTTTCCGTACCGCTTTTACAGTCTGGTGCGGACGGTTTCCGTATAGCGATGCGGTTTATGCCCACCCCTAGTTGCAATTGGTGAAATGTTTTTTTTTTTGGGTTACTGTTTATTTGTCTTATTTTGCACAAAATAATATATTGTATTGAATAACGTTCGTTTTCATTAAATCATATTTGATCTGTATTGAATTGGATTGATTTGATTTTTAAATATTATTGCTATTATAGTATATAATATTAATTATATTTATATTTATTTACGTATAAGTCATAAGTACAAAATGTGTTTATATTTTGTGTGTGTCTATGTATGTATGTACGTACGTACATATGTATGGATCGGTTAAACCTCAAATTCAATCACATGTTTCAAATTAAATAATGTATCTTCTCTCTTTTATCATTTCAAGAGAGAGAAGGTACATTATTTAATTCGAAACATGTGGCTGAAATCAGAGAGGATTTGAGAATAACAAAATGGAGGTGCAGCCAATTCTAACTCCCACACACACGTAGATTACATTTAACCAAATGGTAGTTAAGAATATTTTCAAGTATACATGAAATAATAGAAATTGTTTATGGAAATAACGAACACTTTATGAAGAAGTGTGACTCAAACTTCATAAATGACAAGGACATAGTAAATCAATCTTAAATTTATGCTAGCCTTCAACAATGGATTTTTGGATATATTTCAAATAAGATATTTTAGTAGATTAAACTATGCAGGCTAAATACATCGCCTTCAATATTATCGCGGTGAAGGAAATATGGTCGAGAAAGTATATACAATACTATAATATTATAGACCTATATTGGATCTCGATGATATAGTATTTTCATATTAAAGAAGATCTTGGAGACATTTAAGTAAATGTGAAATTATGACTTAAATTTGTTACATTTTTTAATGGTTCGTCAGATGACATTTGACACTGAGAAGTTGTCCGCTTATATTTTAGCTAGGGAAGAAGGAGAAGATGGAAGAATAAGCTTTTACTACTCTATGATTGGACATAGGTGAGACTGTTATTTCGAAGATTAGCAATGAAACCACTACTAGAAGAGGTGGGACCAAGCTGGAGAATCTCTACATAAAGAAGTCGCTCATAAACCATCTAATTTTGTTAAAAACATTTTTCACCATGATGATGAGAGAGAGTACATCAGTGAAGACACATCTTAATTTATTCAATGATCTTTTGATAAAGATGACGACTGTTGATTTAAAGGTGGATGAAGAATAAAAGGCGAAGGTTATTTTGTGCTCCCTTTTGGAGCGTTACACATGTTTCTCTAATAGTTTGATATATGAAAGAGACACGTTGACAATAGAAGATGTGAAGTTGGGTCTTGTATCTAAAAACTTGAAAGATCAAATGAAGGAGATGGCTGAAGGTAGAGGAGGAAGTAGTACTCATGGTCTATTTGTTATGAGAGGAAGAGAGGAGAAGAAGAGTTGAAATACTAGGAGGCGTTTCGAGTTTAGGAAGTTCGGAAATGGTTGGGGAGAAAAGTCCAATGATGGAAAGTGCCATACTGTAAGAAAGTAGGCCTTTCGAATAGAGATTTTTCGAATTTTAAGAGGAAGAATGAGTATGGATCTTTATCGATTATGATGGAGAAGATTGTGTCTGACGATGTATTGACTGCAACAGCATCGGATGTATCCGACCATTAGGTGCTTGATTCAGCGGCATCATTCCACTTGACACCAAATAGGGATTACTTCACCTCTTTTTTTAAAAAGCGAGAAGTGCAATTCTTATGTAAAATGATGCTTGTTGAAAAACCATGGGGAGGGTGCAGTACGGATTCACATGTTTAAATGACTTGCACTTTGATAGGTGTCCGCTATGTTCGAGGTCTACGAAGTCTTTAATTTCTTTGGGGTAGTTGGCATCCACGGGATGCAAGGTGACTATAGACAAGGATGGTTTAAAGGTTTCTAAAGGTGCGCTAGTTTGATGAAAGGTTATGTATACCGATATTTGTATTTACTGAAAGGAACCACCGCGCATGGAGAGTCTTGTGTTGGAGTAGATAATTTTCATGCTTTGGATGCCAATAGACTTCAGCATCTTAGGTTGGTCATATTTAGGAGAAGGGCTTGGAATTGCTTAGCAGACGGAAGATGATCAAAGGAGAAAGCTTCGACAAATTAGATTTCTACAGGAGTGTGTTGGATAAGCAGACAAAGGTATCTTTTAATGTAGGACTTCATAGATCGAAGAGAATATTTGATTATGTACATATAGATGTCTGCGAACTAGTAGCTACCACTTCTATTGGGGGAGCAAAATATTTTATTTCCTTTATTGATGACTTTTCTTGGAAATTTTGGGTGTATATGATGAATGCAAAATCAAAAAGTTTTGAAAAATTTAAAGCATGGAAGGCACTAGTTGAGAACTAGTTTGGTTGTCAGTTGTAGGTGCTTAGATCTGATGGGGCAAATTTGCCTCTAGGGAGTTCCTCGATTTCAGTACTTAGCATGGTATTGTAACGACCCGACTTTTCGACCCTTGAATATCGACACTAATACATCCACAGTATTCGTGTGCCGAACACCCAAGTGCCGGAATGACAGAAAGTTAGGGTAAAATTAAAAAAATAGTATAAACAAGAAAAAGAATACAATATCAGAATCTCACAACAAATGATAATATATAATATCAAAGGAATAGTAACAAAGGGTTACTTTGAATACAAAAATATCAGAGTTGCTAAAACCTATGTACCATCATCGGCCTGGATAATTATAAGCGTCTATCCTCACAATGCTGATATATACAATACAGAAATGCAGTGGAAATAAGAACTCTAAGGTAGGCATCCATCTAGCTCTTCTCCATAAGCTCCAAAACGACTAAAGCAAAAATGGAACAACGGGGCCGATCCAAGCATTATAAGAAAATAACACCCGGATCAGTGTGAAAAACCAACGTGAGAAACTCAGGAAATATTTAACAACTAATAGTAACCTTTGAGACCATACAGATTTCTGTGATGGTTTCCCCCTCAAAGAAACCCACCATTCATTAGTTTTAACATATAGTGATTTTATATATAATGTTTAGAGTGTATCATATAAGATATAATGCATATCAAATAGTTGTTGTGTGAACACCACAACAATAACATGTATGTAATCAATACCGCCAAGGCATGTTCGCATAGTGGTTTTTCCATGGAGATCTCCTTGGATCTAGCCGAATCTGAACTCCTGCACAAGGATCAGAAATATCCTTCCGAGCAACATACATCTCTAGGGAATGTACTATAGGAAATGCAA
The DNA here is from genome assembly GCA_030765085.1 of Allium cepa. Classification (NCBI taxonomy): domain Eukaryota; kingdom Viridiplantae; phylum Streptophyta; class Magnoliopsida; order Asparagales; family Amaryllidaceae; genus Allium; species Allium cepa. The sequence continues at coordinate 98,773,542 of CM060934.1, forward strand.
AACTAGCCCATACCTAGACAATCGTGGTTCCGAAGGCATCGCTCTCACATGCATGTTCTTAAGTAATACTAGATGGAGTCACCTGCACCCTTGGGATTGTGAAAATTCTACATTCCCTTTGGCTATGCATCCTATCTCTGGTTTTAGTCATTTAAGATGTTGAGGCTATGCTCGAAATCTCTTACTCGAGTCTTCATCACTCGAACAGAACACGAATTTTCAAATGGATTCCTTAACCTCAAACAGATCACGAATCACAACATGGATTTGAGCATCTTAAATAGATCTCGAAACTCCACATAGGTTCTCCGCATAAGTCCTTCAACGAATGTTAATACTGTCATCTCTCTTAGAATACTCCTCAAGATAGACAGTCCTACTCAGTAACATTGTTTGAAATGTTAATGTTGACCACTCCTTTGGACTTAATCTTAGATTGATAGTTCAAATCTATAACATTTCACTTCATAACTGTTTCCAAAATACAGATTTTGTATAAAAGTTTTGAAGTGGTATTCGATAAGTAAAATACATACCGATCCACGTCACTTCAAAACCAATTCGATGAATTTCTGGATAACTCAATTCCGGTTCTTTCAAAAGTAAGTGAAAGCTAGAGACGTTTCGTACCAATGCTCCTCCCTGGAGGTTCCCATCGATAGAAAATCGCGAAGGCTTTCGATAATTTCTTAAGTCATATTTAGTAAAGTTTGATAAACGATTAATCGATTATCTTGTCAAAAACAATGCTTGTACAAATCACGATTCTTACGCTTAACTCATTTCCGACATTCTAACTTGACAATTCTTCATCCAAGAATGAAGGCCAGGTAAATTAGAGCACTCGTTGCATCAAATCCTTACCTAGATACTTCAATCTTGAATCTCACAAATAGATAAGTCTACTTCATCGACTTCTAGTGTTAAGTATAGTATTAATGATTTGTATAAACAATTAAAAAATCTACATAAAATACGTTTATGACATTTTCCAACTTACTATTCCTCGATCAAGAAGGAAATCGGTAAGTTAGAGCTCAATTGCTCCATCCCTATTCGACATCAGTCTTAACTCTTAAAAATAAATAAGTCTTACTTCGTTGGCTTTTAGTATTAACCATAATTAATTGCTTTTCAAACAAGTAATTAAACAATCAACCATTTGGCCACTAAAAATTTCTTAACCCATTTTCAATTTTTTTTATATATACCTTTAAAATACTTAAAAATACTTATAATAGGTTTTAAAACATTTATCCAAAATATTACTTGAAAACAACAACTTTACAATTTTCCTCAAAACTTGAAAAGAACATGTTTCCTATATATTTTAACAAAATATCCCTTCTTTAAAAATTCATAATTAATTCTTAAAAATTTATAAATATCTCAAACTACTTTTAAAATGCCTTAATAATAGTTAGTAAACAATTATAAAAAGAATGAAATAAAAAAATTAAACTAAAATATCTTTTCGAACCTTTTAAAGTACAAAAACAAGTCTAAACGGGGCAGTTTTTCACAAGTGAAGTTTTGGCCACATTTCGAGATGTTACTTAACTTTGTACTATTTAAGATTTTAATAGAAATAAACACACAGATAAAGCATTATAAATATGGCGAGAAACCCTTAAGGATCTCTCTATAAAGTTCTATAGCAATCGCCAAAAACAAGGCACTTTACAACTGCATCTATAGCGACTGTCACTATAAGTGCACTTCCAAATCCAAGTCCGATCTAAATCAAAGTCCATCTATAACCTATTTTCTTTGTTCAAGTCTTTTCATAAGTCATTCAAGTCCATTCCAAGTTCGTTCAAGTCCATATATATGAATCACATATGTCATTTAAAGTAAGAATCCAAACCAATGATTTAACATATGTCAACAACAATTCAATAATTTAAACACGATCAAACACAAACATATAGGTACTATATTTTCATTCAAAGTGAGGTGTTAACTCACCTTTAACCCCAACAAAAACCAGGATCCAAGAACCAAACTTCAAACCTAAGCTAGCAATCCTTTTTCTTTCCTTCTTTCCACCTTGCTTCTGCATTGCCTTGCCTCCAAACCACCATAGTAGCTCATATCATATTAGGGGGTGGATGCCTTTGCTACTTTAATATTTAACATGGTGGAAGGTGTTGTAATATTATCCTAAGGCTCTACTCCAAGTTTGGGTGGATTTGGAATTGATTTGCAATAATTTTCTTTAGAACATAAGAGATGAAGAAGGAGAAGAAGCCATTGATTTTATAACTTAAGCTTTGTGAATTTTTTGACTTTAACTATATGTTATCCTCCCCTTATATAGCACTACACCACAAAAGGCTTTTAACAGCGTTTGATAAACGCTGTAATATGATACAACAGCGTTATTTCAAACGCTGTATAACGACATGCTGTCGTATATACATAACTTACAACAGCTTTTCTATAAACGCTGTTGAAACATCTCTGTGACAGCATTTATTACGAGCTGTCAATAATGTTTTTACAGCGTTTTCAGACGTGCTGTATTATGTTTCAACAGCGTTTATAATTTAGTTGTCGAAGATGTTCAAATTCTACTTTAACTGTTTACAACAGCTTTTTCTAAACGCTGTTATTGAATCATCAACAATTTCGACAGCATGTTAAAAACGCTGTTATTGAATCATCAACTATTTCGACAGCATGTAAAAAACGCTGTTATTGACAATTTCAAGATAATTACAGCACGAATTAAACGCTGTTGTTTCTTCATTGACAGCATTAATCAAACGCTGTCTTCTATTTATATAACAGCTTTAATATTCCACTCTATTTTTGAATATTCCAAAACTATATTTTAAGCATACTCAAGCAACTAGTATATATAACAGGTTCTAATAACTATTAATTGGTTACATAAACTAGTTAGACAATATTAATAAACAAAAGACATCCATAAACCAAGTTTCAATAATATCCATAAACAAAAATAACAAAGTAAACCAAGTTGCCACAAATTCTGTTAAACAAAGACACGTTATATGTTAAGTAAAAGTATAATATCAATACAGTAAGTCCACACCAAATGCCAACAACAAAACGTGCATCTAAAAAGTACACTAACAGTACAATTTCTGTAACTCTGTGCACTCCTCCTCTACTGCACTACACTAACAAGTACAGCCTCTTTGCCTACCATTCCTCATTCATATAACCACACTATTCCAGCAAAAATTCCCCACTGCCTTGTTACTTCTCATCCATACTTTCACATTCACCTTCTTCGCCAGCTTCAATGCAACCAAACCACCTGAATACAATGCAAGCTGAATTTTCAGCACTATCAAAATTCCCCTTACAGCCATACTTCCCTTCACAGCGCACACAAACTTCCTTCGGTCCACCAACCGTAAAAAAAAGCTGACCACTGTCCCCTATACCACACTGCCATAGCAACAACAGCCATTACAACAACATACGACCTCTGCTATATCCTATCACATTGACATCCCTTCAACAAACCAGAAACTGCTGCACTTCCCATACAAACATCAAAACTGCCTCATAACTACCCTATCACCCTTCACCATTACACTGCCCATATACAAACTACCCATCACAATGACACACCACTGCTTCAAACACTACACCATTGTGCATATCACAACAACTTCTCCTCAACATTTCAAATACCAGCCTTCACTAACCAAACTGTACATTTCATACTTCAAATACTACACTTCCCTTTATTACTGAAATAACTACCCACAGCAACCATCATCAGTTCTACCCCTGACCTGCTTCTTCACTACAACCATCCACTGTCATCACTTCTTACACCTCCACTAAACCATTAGTGCATCATAGTGCCACAACAACATCACTACACACCAGAGAAACCACCAAGCTACCACAGAGCTATCTATTCGAGCACCTACAACTGAGCTACCACCGAGCTAATGTTTGCGTAGAATTTTACAAATATATGCAGAGATCTCTGCAGATATTTGTAGAAAAATCTTGCAAATGGTGAAGAATATTTTTTACTGTTTGAACCATGTTAACAATAATAATCCAGGCCAAAAAACAGAGACTTCTCTACACTATACATGGATAAGGCAGGAGATGGACTGTGGTGTTTTGGAATTAGTTATCAGGAAATGATAAAGAATGTAAAAATTCATCATGAATCATGATCAAATATTAAGGTTCGTAATTAACACAACTCCAAATGCTTGGTTATGACAAAAAAATCATTTCTTATTTGATCATTTCTCTTACTTTATATAAAATTGATGAAGACTGATACTCTTATTTTGCAACATATGAGTATATTCTTAATTCTTATTTATTGGTTAATAGAATCAATAAATAACTCCATGAACATAAAATTTGTAGGCAGTTGTTTTTAATAACGTACCATTCGACTGATCATTCTTGTTTACTCGAGACGACAATACATTACCGTCAACGAATCCAAACTTGTACCGAGGAATATCATCCACAACATTTTTAACCATCCTAACTTGAGTATCAACCCTGAGTATGATGCTCCAAGCTTCATCAGTAGATTTGTACATTGGATCTGAATTTTATACTCACTGAAGTAGCTGCATTGAAATACACTAAGGTTTACTTGAGCAAATAATTTAAAGAAAAACTAAGAAGCTAGACTTGTTATTGACTCTCATTACTATCATGAGGCATGCAACGGTTAGATACTACGTTAATGTGCAGCAACATGGATGTAAGCATTATTGGTGTAGGAATTTTTTTTTATTGCTACTCTCACCGTAGAACAAGAAAAATTTATTTTTGAAACAGTCTATATCACATATGTAAAATCGAATAAAGATGAAAGGAACACTGACATGTGTATGTTAATCATAATTACCTAACCAGGCATGACCTCGCCATTTGTGCCACTGATGTTGATTCCATCGTATACATACGCTTTGTAATGAGCATCTGATATGTCACGACTGAATGATTTATGTGCACTACCTGCAACTTTGGGCTTGAATTTGGAAGGTTAACTGCAGAAACAAACAGTCAAATGAGGTTACAACTACATGAAACCGAGTAAACAGGCAGTGTTAACTTGCTGTCTATCTGTTTAAATAGTAAAAACTGCATAACCAGAAACATGTCATCGTAGCAAGCCTCAAGTAACATACTAAGCAATTTGTTCACGACATAGAAATGCATCCCCATTAGCCTCATCACGGTCAATAAAATTATAGCACAGGCCCCTAACTGTATACTAGAAGATAAGAACCACATAACAATTACCAGCAACTTAACTGCCATTACTAGCAAACTATTATACTAGTGAAATAAATTTAGAGAAACATGGATCAATCTATTATATTTTCTAGATAGTGAATTTAACTGCCATTACCAGCAACTTAACTGAGATGTAAGCACGACCTAAATAGTGGGACCAAAATAATTTGTAAGGTGCACAAAAAGTTTTTCAGCACGCAACGTTTATATTATTCTTTCTACTCGTAATGATTGCAAGTTGCAATGAAACATTCTCCATCGATGCAATTAACAAACATTTTTCTTGTAGCGTTGAGTGTTTAAAGACAAGGCTTTTTGCTCGCTGAAAGCACTAACCTGATTATAAAATTAAATATTCATTGAAAGAGTTTAAATTCTAGATTTTCATTTTAAGTGGAAATATGTTGATAGAACTACAAATTTATTGACAGATCAGCTATAGTGTTACATGCACATGTAGTGCATCAACCCATTGTGTAATCTGATGCACAATTTCTCTCTATTCAGTCCAGTTCATTTAATTATATGTTTAGGAATCCAGATTAACAATTAAACTAAGGTAAGATGTTTAAATTTTAAAAATATGAGAAGAGAATATAATTTGGGATGATTGTTTGCTTATGTATCCAGGAAACAAATTAAATAATTAGAAACAAATTTTGTAGATAAAAACCCATTTTGAAAAGAAGGAAAAAATGACATAAAGATGGTATCGGGATAAAGAGTTAGAAAAAGGAATACAAAGCATATAGTCTAAAAAATTAAAGAAGTTTCATTACAAATAAAAAAGTTAAAGAATATTTCAAAGTGGGACAATTTAGTTAATTTTCAATTTAGTTTTACCTTTTACCAGGAATGTTCGTAAATATAGTCAAATTCTTAAAAACTTTTATAGGTTATTTCTGGTATTTAAAATATCTACATCCGATATTTTTGGATACGGTAATAAATTAAGAATACATAATTATTCTATCTATATTATTTGAGGTAACTGAGGTTTAAATACTTATGTACAATATACCTACTTTTCAAATAGTAAAATTATAGCAATCTTATTGATATTTCCCATATAGTTTTACTTATGGAGTTCATGAAGATGCAGCGATAGAAATGTTAGCTAAATGGAGGATATTTTTAGATTTCTTATGAAGAATATACCTATTGAAGTGAATCCGTATGATATTGTTAAGGCAATGAAGAGAGAGTTGCGGAATTTGAATGAGCAACTACATACTGATCTGCCACAGTCGGAGAGCTATGTATTCCTTTACAAGTAGAACCGATGCATGATGAGCATACACTGAGGTCTTATGCATGATGAGCATACACTGAGTATCGATTATTTACCTTTAATAGAACAAAATGTCATTTGTCATCATAAAATATTTTATTAGATCACAATAAAGATCAATTCAAAATTAGTACAAGAAACTGAAAAAATTACTATTTGGTTCTTAATTAAGTAGATCAACATAGGTTCTTACCTCCGCGAGTGCTTTTTGGATAGTTAAACTCTGTTCATCCAACAATGATTGCACTGTTTCAACAAGTTAATTCCTTTTACCATGCCATGCTTCCAGAAACCTAGGAATGATCCATTAATAAAGTAGGTATCAATAAATTACACTACCACTAGAGTTATATTTTGTTACAAGAACACTGTTGGGACACACAACAAGTTAAAAGAAGAAATGAGAAACTGACATGATAAATAGAAGAAGCGAGCTAAAAGAAGATTGATTTCTTAGAAATAGCAGGTTCCTCTAGGAGACCACATGAGTTTGGAAAAAGAAAAAAAATGCTGCACGGAGCTTGCAGGATCAGTACTTCTTTAAAACTGTTGTTCATTTCTAATAATCGTATGCTTAAAGTGAGCAGTAAATTATATCTCTGCAATCTACAGGAGGAGAAAGGATAGATCACTTGCCTCCCTCTGGTGTATTGCTTCTACCTTTTGTTATTGACTTGACTGAATATTTGGTTTAGCGACAGTGCAAGCAGTTTTATCAACAAATAATTGCAATTCTGGTTAAGTTTTCACATAGTTTTTGGTGTATTTTGAAATAAAACAGCACAGAAAATCTTGCAGTTGGTACTTGAAGTTCTAAATGAGTGTGCTACAATGCAGAATACCTCAAATAAAGAATCTACAACCACGTTATTCATGGCGTCGTATGCGAGTGGTTTGTATCGTACAACAGATACTTCATGATAGAAGATAGAAAAAATTAACAAGCCTCCTAATGCTGAAACATAAAGAATGAAAGAGAGAAGGAGAGGGGGGACTTGCTCTACAAGTTATAAAATGAGGGGGAGACTTACATGAATTTAAGATATGAATATATAAAGAAATAAAAGTTAAGATATAAAAGTTATAAAAGGACGGACTTAAAAGAAATTATGAAGAAAAGGTGCTGAAAAGAAAATTTAAGAAGCTAAAAAATTGTGTTCTAAAGCCAAATATTATGATTGGCTAGAAGACACAAATTTGGTCAATCAAATACGCTACTGTTAATTAGGCAAAACCGGGTCAAGTTTGACCAGATTTAGGATTTTTGGTAAGACTTGCCCAGGTTAGGTTTTTATTATTCCTAAATCTGAAGTAAAAAAAATCCCACCATTGTTTCTTCACCAAATAAATAGGGATTTTCCTACTAGACTTATACAATTTACGAGGGAAATTACTGTAATTTGCTTCCTTTCTTGTTTATCAATTGTATTTATCATTTTTCAACTGTTTGGTTGTGCGAGAAACTAAGAAATTGCTTACATTTTATCAGTATTGATTTGTGATTTTAAGGCAAGTTTATTTGAGTATGTTTACGTGTTTTGAAACAAAGACATTACTAAACAACAAAAACTGTAAAAGTTTAAACCTCGGAAGCGAATGCTTTAATACAGAAAGTGCACCAACACTGAAGGTTCATTTTTAGCCTGACACTTCTGCAATTAAGCATGCAGAATTAAAAATAAGTTAGATAAATTTTGTTAATTAATATTACGACTTCAAATGAAAATTGAATTAATGAAGTTCTACTGTCACTATTTGTAATTTATGAACATAGTAATGAGAACTCATAGTCAAAAGGAATGTGCATATGTCCTCGGGATACACTTTGCTAATTATCAAACAACAATGCTGAATTTCGTTATAAATCCGCAAAACAAACAGAACATGATTCACAAATATGCATCAGTAGTAACTTATACATACAAAAAAGGCAAATAAAGGCATGAAAGAGAGATTAAACATTGAGAAGAAGAAGAAAATAAAGGTGCCAATGTAATTTTTGAAAATGATAATTGACATTAAAGACATGTAGAATAATAACTACTACTAAAGCAGCTAAATGAATGGTAATTCTAATGTAATGTCATAAATCAGTTGACCGCATCACCAAATTATATGTTTAGTTTTGAAGGTATCCTAGTTGTTTTATGGATATCAAATTTGCATCCATATAGCTAGTTAATCTACCATTCCAATCTGCATCCCTTAACTTTTATCTCGTTCCAAAAATACTCACAACATACATTAAGGATCAAGTATACCCACTAATAAAATCATCATTATAATCATCTTTGCCTTTTTCTCAAACAATTGGAGCCTGTCACATCCCCACTAGAAAAATTATGCTATATAATGTATAGTGAAAATAAGTCACAGATCAATTTATTCCTAATTTGGTATATAGCTGGAATCAAAGCATCTAGCAAATAAGTAATAGTAGATATCTACTAGTACAACTAGTACAAAGGGAATTTCAGATGTAATAAATGCACAACATCATGCACCTTAAGAGCAATAGAAACGTTTGAATGGTCATCATTGCTGTCTGTAACAAATGCTACTGGAAGAAGAGCACTCAAGGGGCTGTTGAGTTCCTGCAAATAAAATTTTGATTTTTATCAAGCTTTGTAAAAATAAATTTAAATAAGTACATGAAAAAACATTAAAGTATTGTAGTAATTTCAACAAACTATATAATATAGTTGTATATACCAAAAAATTGACTTGATCATCTTAAATTAATTTAACATAATTTCCAATATACAGAGATAAAAAGATTATATTATGTAAGGTGATGGTTAGAAGTGACCAAATACTTAATGATGAAGAATCAAGTCCAACAAAAAAGAAAGGTAAATTTGTGTTATTAATAACAAAACTGAGAAAATCCTTTTTAAGTACCTCAAAATCAAGTAATGGAAGTCCATTCTTTGACAATAAACAAGCAGTAAGAAGATTATGCAGACTTTGTGTGGCAAGGTATGCACACCCCTGATCTCTTTTATAGCTGGTATATGAAAAAGAAAGTATACCGGAATAAGGGAAAGAATAGAGAGAGAAAAATGAATGCAAAATTGACCATTTTAATAAATAATGGCTATATTTTTGTGCTTACAGATCCAGTATAGTCTGAATAAGCTTTGGGAGCGCCGCCTTTAACCGTGATCTCATGATCATGCCAATCATCTGCCCCATTGCATCAACTGAAGAAAGACGAACCTGTTTTACATATGTTGGCAATACATTACATAACATCAATAATATAAAAGAGACAGTCCATCAAGTACAAAAATGCATCTGGACACTAATTACATAACATTTATATGAGATCTTTTTTTGACATAACTAAATATCATACCTATTAAAGTATTAACACACGTGTGCACACACACGCACACTCAGCGTTAGTTACATTGGACTCAACACCTCTGTGGGTAAATATTGATACCATGTTTTGTAGTATTTAGGGTAAAGACGTTTAGTGTAACAGAATAAAATTGAAATCTAATAAATTAATTACTAGGGGGCAACGTCAAATATACTCGATTTAGATTAGCAGTTTATTTTATACTCTGCTCACTAAGCAATTCTCAATTCATAAAAGACCATCCTGCACTTCCGTTCAAATATCGAAAGCATGAATAAGCGAATGCAACGCATTATAGTTAGTTGAAACACTGTTTTACACTGAATTATGTTTTTTTAGTTTGATGACTACATACATAATACGGCATTGATGGATTGTTCACTAATATTTCTGTGTAACTAAAAATATTTCAAGAAGATATTGGAGTAAATTATTTCAAGAAGCAACTGTGTGCCTCAAAATTTAACAGCTAGACAACAAAAAGAAATTTCAACAAAAATTATATTAATTATCTTTAACTCAAATGTATAACGTGGAGATTTACAGTGAAATATACAAATGGAAATATGTAAGAGTCGACTATAAAATAAAAATAAAATAAAAATAAGAGCGTTCCACATCAACAGGGCACCTTGTATTCATATAAAATTGAGAACTAATTTTAAAACATGATGGATTTACTAGCTATCGATTGACACTTGGCAATGAAGAAAGAAAGCATAGATTACTGGACTTGACAATATTTTTTAACAAGGTTTTAAGAAAAACAGTATGCAGAAATCAAACCCATAAACTCAAACTAAATAAACTATCAGAGATTTAGTGACAAGAAATTCTAATTATCAAACTTGGACAGCAAATTCCACTAGAATAAACTTTCCATGTTCATAAAATAACATAACATCGTTGTTGTGTCATTTATGTCTACCTTGAGAGAATGCCTTCCTAGAGAAACTTACATCCTAGGCATCAACCCAACCTCTTTAAAGCACGGTCTCCGCTACTATGATAGAAGAATCAAGATGCCAGAACAAGATCGAACTTTCTTCATTTGAGATATATTCTTGCTTATTTTATATTCTAGTAAAAACCATTTAATCTTACTCTGAAACTTAATCTCAAAATAGAAAACGAAGGCAAAAGCTAATCGGCTACAACTTACTCTGAAATTTCAAGGACAAAGGGCAGTTGGCGATGATGGCTACATATTCGCGTCCATTGACTGCAGCAGGAATTAGGGCTAACGGTCGCTTCCACTAACGAGCCTGCAACGGCGACGGGGACGAGGGAAAACGGAGACGATCCTGCAATGGAGACGACTACAAGGGGGCTAATCGATTGCAGTGGGAAGGGAAAAAATATTTTTTTGGAGGAAGGAATAACTAATTTGGATGGGGGAATAGAAATTTTAGGCAAGTTTTTTTAATTATAGTTCATAGAAACGGAGGGAAGGAAATAAATTGCCGCCTATAATTTCACACAGCTTGCACAAACGCTGACTAAAGTAATTTGTCATTAAATTATCATTTTTGACGGCAACCCACTTAAAAACGCTGTATCAATGTGCTAAGAAAAGAAACTTTTGTTGTAGTGTAGGCGTATGAATTGTGTTGCCTAAGCCTGCACTCATCCCCCAATGTGATGCCGTACCACTATACTCACGCTAGCCAAGGACACCACTGAGTAATGCCGTCGACTAGCACGAAGAATAAGGCTGTTGAGGAGCGACCATCCATGTAATGGTTTTGTGGGAGTACCGATATGTCAGATGGTATGTCACGCATTTCTTTTCAAGAGGAAATCCGACATATCGAATACAAACTCAAAGCTACTATATAGTGGCTATGTGGTCTTCGGAAACAATTATTGAAATAAGCATAACACAAATCAGTCATAGATATTCATATCACAAAGGCGGAAACAGATATGAATATAACATATAGAAGTGTACATCAAAGTAGTGTTCATACAAGATCCGCTACATCACAAAAGAATAGATATAAGTGCTAGACAAAAGAATATGTATACCTCAAGGAGTCTCTATCTCGAATGTATAACAACAAAAACTTCAAAACTAAGTAGTTAGACAAAAATCAGATGATGGTCCCAGATAAGAAGTCAAGCAGAAGTACCTGTAACATCTCGGTCTGACCCGAGTATTATTTAATAAGAAAATAATAAATAGATCATTCTAGATATAAATATCAGATAAAGTGAGATAGGATACGAGATATGACAAAAATATATGAAAACAATAATGCCATACTATGAAAAGTATACATTAGATAACAACAAAAATCATACAATATCTCAAATCTACTCAAACACAAAAAAGAATGTCATATTCTTTATCATATTCACCAAACAACAAATATTGATAAAACTTATCAATGTAAATCACAACAATTGGTGAAACACAAATTCTAGAAATTATCAATTAGAAATCCAGAAATCAAAAGGGGGATGCCTATCACAAACGGGAGTATGAAAACTCACCAACACATGCATCACAAACGGGTCGCTAAATCATGGTCGCTAACCATAGAGCTGGTGCAACGACGTAGTACAATAACGGTACGTCCAAGGAACCTGAAACTCGAATAATTCAAGAACAATGACGTAGTACAATAACGGTACGTCCGATGAGCTAAACTCAATAAAAGAACATGGGTCGCTAGCCCATTGATGTGCACGTAAATGTGCATATTTTTACCACCATATTTATTCTATTTAAATTAAATAAATGATCATATTGGGTATTTTAACCTGTTTTAACCAAAATTCATATTAATTCCAAATTATCACATATCCATCTTCATATAGGGGCAAAAAGGTCATTTGTGTGCATATATTTCTTTGAGAAAAATTAATTGAAATTTTTTATATATTTTTGTAGGAATTTGGTCTCAAATAGGAGTGGTTTCATGAAGAAATATGCATGCACAAAGAATATAAAGGAATGAAGATGGAAATAATTCAAAGTGAAGATCATGGAGGACCCCACCCACCCACCTACCTTAATGTACAAATTAAAGGCTAATGCACATGCTTTTGGAGTTAATGGTTTCATGTACACTTAATGGGGGATTAAGACATGTTAATGATTACTTGGCCTCCACACTTCCTAAGGGGCATTTTGGGCATTCCCCAAAAATATGAATTAGGGTTTCATACATGTGTAAATACCCATATGTTTCATGTAATCATATCATCTCTTAGTCTCTCTTAGGCCTCCTTCTCTTTAGTTTAGTTTATATCAAATAAAAGAAAGCTCTCTTTCTCTTTTCATGGCTACTTAGCCATTTTTATTTTATGTAATTTTCTTTTCTTTTTATGCAATGTTAATTAGTGTTTCCTTTTACTTACATGTTCATTTACTTTCATGCTAGTAGTGTAGATTTACTTTTATTCAAGTAGAATAGTTTTCTTTTCATTTGCTTTCACTTTCCTTTCTTTTTGTTTTTATGTTGCTAGCTACATTTGTTAATCAAATGACAAATATGAGAGGCTAAACCCCTTCAATTTAGGGGTAATGAAGCTCTCTAATTAATGTAGCTTCAACATTTTGTCAATTCATGCTCTCTTTTTATGCTTAATGATGATGATGGAAATGGTTTAATAAAACAAGGTATCATAAAACAAGACATCATAAAAGAAAATAGGATAGAATGGTTCCAATGACTCGAATTAAATCATAAGGCACGATTCCTAAGAGGGACTTAAGACAATGATCCTTGCTATAATTTTCTATATTATTCCAAAGTTTGGATTTGATACCAAGCTGTGATGCCCCACCTCTATACTCACGCTAGCCAAGGACACCACTGGGTAATACCGTTGACTAGCATGAAGAATAAGGCTGTTGAGGAGCGACCATCCATGTAATGGCTTTGTGCAAGTACCGATATGTCAGATGGTATGTCACGCATTTCTTTTCAAGAGGAAATTCGACATATCGAATACAAACTCAAATCTACTACGTAGTGGCTATGTGGTCTTTGGAAACAATTATAGAAATAAGCATAACACAAATGAGTCACATATATTTATATCACAAAGGCGGAAACATATATGAATATAACATATAGATGTGTACATCAAAGTAGTGGTCATATAAGATCCGCTACATCACAAAAGAATAGATATAAGTGCTAGACAAAAGAATATGTATACATTAAGGAGTCTCTATCTCGAATGTATAACAACAAAAATCACAAAACTAAGCAGCTAGACAAAAATGAGATGATGGTCCCAGGTAAGGAATCAAGCAGAAGCACCTATAACATCTTGGTCTGACCTAAGTATTATTTAATAAGAAAATAATAAAAGGATCAGTCTAGCTATAAATATCAGATAAAATGACATAGGATACGAGATATGACAAAAACGTATGATAACAATAATGCCATACTATGAAAAGTATACATTAGATAAGAACAAAAATCATACAACATCTCGAATCTACTCAAACACCAAAAAGAATGTGATATTCTTTATCATATTCACCAAACCACAAATATTGATAAAACTTATCAATGTAAATCACAATAATTGGTGAAACACAAATTCTCAAAATCATCAATTAGAAATCCAGAAATCAAAAGGGGGAGGCCTATCACAAACGGGAGTATGAAAACTCACCAACACGTGCATCACAAACGCGTCGCTAACCCATGGTCGCTAACCATAGAGCCGGTGCAACGACGTAGTACAATAACGGTATGTCCGAGGAACCTGAAACTCGAATAATTCGAAAAACGATGTAGTACAATAACGGTACGTCCGATGAGCCGAACTCAATAAAAGAACATGGGTCGCTAGCCCATAAAAATGAGTCGAAACCTCAAAGAACCCATAGGTCGTTAGCCTATAAAAGAAATGAGACGAAACTCGATAAAACGAGGTACAGTCCTCTACGTGGACAAAGAGACATCGCATAACGCTAGTCTAAATCATAAAAATGATCATCATCGATCAACAAGAAAAGTCGATTACATTAAGCTAGTAAATAAATGAGTTTAGCTTCATGTCTCATAACCACTTGCATAACTTAAATATTTACAAATGAATTGTAGATTTCCACTCGAAGATTGTCACAAGATTTCAATCGAACGAGTCTAAGAATTAACCGACAAAGTAAAGCAAGCGTTTCATACTGCTTGTTTTGCTAAGTCGTTTAATTGGATTTCTCAAACGAATGAGGAAAAGGTTTGTATATACTAATAGATTGGAAAAGGATTTTATAAACGAGATTTCTATTAAAATAGAGTTGAAAACATCTTTGCAAAAGGGTTTGAATATTTACTACTAGCATAGAAACCTTTGTATCTCTAAGTGACGAACCATTGAAATGATTGTAGAAACAATTAATCACCAAAAATTCACAGTTGAAGACGTGAACCAAATCCATAGAAATCGATACCAAATCCATCAAAATGGATATTCCCAAAAATCCCGAAAAAGAAATTATCAAAGTTAACAAAAGTGATAACAACTAATCGGATCCACGAGAATCGATTTAAAATTGGAAGTCCACACAAAAACAGCAAAATTGGCTGAGTTAAGCAGATTCAGTCGACTGAACCCTGTAGTTAGTCGACTGATTCTATGCCTGGAAACTTTCGGTTTTCAGGTTCAGTCAACTGAACTCTGTATTCGATTGACTGACATAGGGACAGGAATTTTATGTCCCCCAGATTCAGTCGACTAAGTATATAGTTCAGTCGACTGAACTGCAATTTGCAGTATTCATAGCCTAGCCCCAAGAAGGGCAAAATCCTACCGGAAACGAACGAGCGAGCAACAGAGACTAGGAATTTATGCCAAGCGACAACCCAGCCTTATAGGCTCTTTGATACACCCCAAAAACATTTTCAAACATAAAAGATAGAATTTTTGAAGATTTTGACTTCAAAACACCAAAATCGGAATATTCATCAAACCAATTCAAATCAAAAGCAAATGAACATGAATAGATGTTAGGAATTCATTCCTAACAACAATGAAAGCTATAGACATAGATGTGAGTTCAAGAAATCACCTTTAAACCCAAAAACAATGAAGGAGAAGCTTTTAAAACAAGGCAAGATTAATTCTTCTTCACTACACCTCAAGAATCTTCAATCTATTATCAAAGGTGAAGTTTTTCCTAAGTTAGGTTATAGGAATTTCTAAAATTTGAAGAGAGATTGAGATGGAGAAGATGAAGAGGATGCTTACCTAAGCTTCTCTTGGATTCTAGAGCAAGAAATTAAATTCCTTAAGAAACTGGGGCTTAGGAATTTCTAATTTTCCAATCTTTTCCCCCATTCTTTCTCTTGAGCTTGAGTGTTAGGAAATGAGGAATGAAATGAATGAAGAGGAGTTGGGTTAGAATGTTTGATAAAGGAGTTGGGTTCTCATATTGGGTTAGTGTGCTGAAACCCAAACCCAAAACCCTAAATGAAAATGTCAAAATTCTAACTAGCTCTAAACATATCGATGTTTATACTTAAAAAGGTCGCAAATGTCGTTTTGGACTCAATGGAAGGGTCTCGAGTCCAAATTCGACTTTTTGCAAGAAGTGACATTTCGAATTTAAATCCGACTAACGATGATATATTTAAATAATATATTTAAATACACAATCTTAAAATATGCGGGTTGTTACACCCAACCATGCCTGGAAGCTTCACCTTCCATCACTTCTCCTTTTAGTCACTTCTCATTTATGCTAGTTACCATTATACCCCTCTCATGATAGTATCTCTCATCCTTTAGAAGCTTCTAGAACGTTCCAAACTTTATAAAGAGAAGAGTATTTTAATTAGTTGCTAATGTGTTCATTTGATCATTAGTCAAGTGCATACGAGTTTGAACTACTTATATCGATTGAAAAGCTGTTTACCAATAAACTAATTTTCGGTCACATTATCAATTTTTCTTCGAATGACATATTTTTGCAAACAAATTCTAAAACAAGTTTCTTATCATTATTTATTAGTTAAATAATGTTTAACAAGGTTAAAAAATCATATTTATAACACCTAATTATATTTCAAAATGTTTCGATATTCGATGACGAAGTGTTCGAATTTGCGGGTTGCTACATCCTTCCCCACTTAGAACATTTCGTCCTCGAAATTCAAATAAGAACGATAATCAAAGGAGATAGAAAATAATATATATATATATATATATTGCTGTTGAAACTATTGTGACGACCCGTCTTTCTAACTACAGAAAAACGTATCATCAATAAGGAAGGAAAGAGATAGAAATAGAAAAGATAGAAAGAAAGAATAACAACATCAGAATCTCACAGTGGAAACAGAACAAAATATAATACATCACATAACTATTATATAGTTTTACATATATCAGAGTTACACAACATCACTCAAACAAGACAGTCATATATATATATCTGCCATTACATACATCCCAAAATACAACATATATCAACTAACACAGCGGAACTAGATAGATAATACGTCTGGACTCCTGCTCCAAGCTCCTCTAGAACTCAACAATCCAAAACCTATCACTTGGCTACTTATAAAAATTTGAGTACCCAAGAGTTCAAGAAAAACAGAAATAAACTCCGGGTCAGACATGGGTCTGGTATGAGTAAACGAGTTAAAATTGCTTAACTTTGAAATCATTTGAAACAAAGGGTATCACGTAAGACTTCCCACACATAAACACGTATAAGTTTTTACCTTACGCTAACCAAAACATTTTAATAGGAAATCCAGTGATATTATAATAGTGTCTAGGGTTTTTAAGTAAAATACAGAAATAGCTGAAATGCTTACATCTCACATTCCAACATAGTTGGACACAATCAAAACGTACGACGCTTATTGAAGATTGGATTCCATACAATGGCAGGGCTACTGGGGTATCTCCCATCATAGTACGGGGCCTAGATCACCGTACCGAGGATCACTCCCGCCCCCCTACAACACAAGACCAGAACCATTCCTTACTGAACAGTTCCAAATAAGACAACTCCGCGGTTGTAGCTAGCAACCGCCCACACAGTCGAATAAAAAAGGGACATCTAGGCATGGGTATATCTCGTCCTACTTGGGTGCTACCCACCTAACCTTGCTGCACCTCCCCTTTTTTAGCCATTCCCAGGTTGATGAGGCTTGAGGCTACGATTACCTTTATAGAACACATCTATCTTAGAATGTTCATCGTCCACCTGATGATGTTCTGAAAGCATTCAATCCATACAAGTTCGTTCCGGGTTCGAACGATACCGAAGGCATTATCTCGTTACACTCATTTTGGAATCACCCTTAGAGTTAATGATGATAACCCTTGCACTCTAAAACACCATCTCGATCTTCACTTGAGACGCCACGACTTATCGTTTAATTTGGATCGATGTGGTTTTCGGATAATCATAACTGATACCCGATCCCGGTCTCATTGAAATCCAAACGCCATTTTAAAGGTCAAGTTGTTTAATAGTTAATCAATTCAATTCAACGCTTTGAATTCATATAGCATTTATCACAGATAAATTATACTCAATCATCACAGATATATCCAAAGCATATCACAAAGTATCACAGAATATCAATCAATAGATATCACAAATCCAGATATTCTAGTCATACAACATCCAAACAGGAATTATTAATCCATGGTATAATTAATTTAATTAATTTAAATTAAATTAATTACTTAAAAATTTATCACTTAATTCTGCTTAACTGATTAATTACAAACCTTTTAATTAATTAGGCACTCCTCAATTGCCTTTTTAAATCAATTAATTAAATCTTAGTTACTTAATTAGTTACTCCTTAATTATTGATTAATAACCTTAATCAATTATTAATTCTTAATTAAATTACTTAATTAGTTAACCACTAATCATATATTAATTTACTTTAAGTAGTTAATTGAAAATTCTTAATTTCAAATTAGTTAACACTTAATCATTTGTTAATCAATTTTTAATACCAAATTTATAAATCTCAATTCACTTAGTTAATTACCATTTCAATGAATTAACATTCTTAATTTCTTACAATATAAACTAAATTAAATTAGAATCCTTATCTTAGTTACCTTCTTACTTAACATTTTACAATCTTCCTTAATAACTTTGAAATCAAATTATTACTAACTTAAAAAGCTTTAATGTTAATTAAATTTCAACACTTATCTTAAATTAACTACTTCATTAAAATATTAATTAAGATTTAAAAACATTCTTAAGTATTCACTTAAATAATTAAAACTTATAATAATTTCTTAGCTTAAATTGTCAAACATTTATTAAGTCATCAATACTTAAAACTTGTTGAAATAATTTGCTTAACTTTACTTTTATTATACCGCAAGTTTGAAAATCAAACCCGAGTAATCCCCAGGTTTACTCGAGTAAACACTCGAGTTTCCTTTCCATTTTCCCCGATACCTTTTCTTCTTCTTCATCACGCATATTTTTTTTATTTTAAGTTTAAACTTAAATAAACTGGAAAGCATGCTTACGCACTCAGTTCTCACTCGAAGCAACCCATTCATTTACCCGAGCATCTACTCGAGTCGTTCACCATCAACTTCCTGACACCATTCCAACGCCGTGCATGTGCACAGCGTCTCGCCGTCGCTCCGGCGAACTTCACATGAGCGAACTTCACATCCTCCGACGAGTCGCGAAACTCCCCTACACTCGAAAGCAAAGATCAATTCGATGCCGAAAATTCCAGGTCGCGTTTAGCCTTTCGTTCGAAATCCTGTAACTTGACTCCACCCAGCAAATCACTCTGCCCCATCCACGCCGTCCACATAAGGCGCTACGACTTCGGCCTCACCTCGCCAATCCCCTATACTACACTTCCCCAGAGTTTCATGCAACTCGATCCATCAGAGGTGACGAAATCACCTCGTTTCCAAACCATGACAAACCCATGTGTTAAACCCTAAATCTTCCTCGTTCCATCATCTCTTGCAATAGAATTTTTTTAACAATTTTCCCGAAATCATCGATTGCCAAAACTGCTTCGTGCAAAATTTCAACATCCAATATTTGTTTGATCGTTTGAAATTGGTTAAAACCAATTTTCGGTTCAACTATGAACTACTCGTGGTATACTTAACTAAAAATTCCCATTTTAGTTTTAAAAATCCTATTTTGAAGAGTGGATTCAAGTTATGTAATTGAATCGATGTTTTAAAATATTCAAAATTTTCATATATTCATCTTTTTCATTGTAAAACTAAATTTACAGAGTCGACACTTCACTATCAAGCTTAAAACAAATTCTATGCCATAATTTAAGTTTAAACAAACTTGTTTTGTTTGAAACCCTAAGACTAACAATGTTTGGATGATGAGGTATTTAATTTTTTTCTAGTTTATCTTACTCTGTAACCAGAAACAAAGAAGAACAGACTATTTCAAAAATACACAGTACAATATATATATACACAGAATTACTTACTTTAAAAAAAATATACAACAAAGCACAAATTATTCATGAATCAAATGCACAGATTAAAATTTTTTAAAATAGTATGTTTACTCACCTGTAAAAAAAGAAGTTTTGAACAAAGAACAATTCTGTTTTGAAAAGCTGCAGTTTGATCTTCCTTTAATCTTCCTATTTTGCTGTTGAATTGTATTTGAGTCTGTAAAATGATGATACTTATTTTTCTTTTTCTGGTTTTGCTATGTTGTGAACGAACAGGAATAAGAAGAGATGTACATATATAGAGAACAAATTTTACAGGGTAGGTATTAACTGGTACAAGCTTTTCTCTTCTTTGTTTTGTTAGATTTTTTTCCTCTTTACAGAAACTGAAATGATTTTTTTTTACAGGTTGCGAAATGACTTGTTTTTGTGCTAGAATTTATATCATTTAATGCATATGTTTCCTTCTATGTTTACAGCCTTATCCTATTTGATTTTGTATATAGATATTTTGTTTCTTTTTTTTCTCACTTGCTTTGCTTACACAAAATTCACATACCTACTTGTCTGGTTTATTTTATACCTTTGTGCTTAATATAAACATTATTATAGTTATTTTTATATGTTTATCTTATGTTTCTTACACACAATAAACATTTAAATACTTATTTCTAACATAAACCCTTACTTTTATTTCGATTTTAAGCTTAACTATCAAACACTTTATTTATATTCATATATGTTTTTATATTTATATTTATTTTGATAAGATTGATTTTATTTCAAGCATTATTATTTAGATTACATCCATATATATAGATTAAATGTTAATAAAGTAGAGTTTTTAATTTAATTCAATGTGAATAAGATAGATTTTTATTTTAAATAATTTTGAAAGGTTTCATTTCAAATTTTCAAATCAAAGTTTCTTCACAAATACATATGTATATAAATATAAATAAATGGTAAATGGCAAAAAGTCATATTCATTTTTAAATGATAAGCTTGTATTTTATTTAATTAGATTAAATACTTATTAAAATAATATTGCCAAAATCCTAGGTCGTCACAACTATTCACAAACTAAACTGCAAACTAAAATGCATACTAAGCGACTCCACCTCAAACGGTGAGTACATTACAAATGATATACGATACTAAGATAAGAAGAAATCCCAAGTCACTAAACAACTCTGGATGGATCTTCTTCAAACTGCCATTATCCTTCCTAGTACCATCCCGAGCATCATTGCTCCATGGTACTTTTAACCTTAACAAAGGAATAAGCATACAAATATTCAAATAATATTCATAATTTCTAGCAACCAATGCTCTTGGTTTACTCAAGTTCGAAAATCTCCCATCATTCAAGGACGATAAACAATCTTTACGCTCAACAGCCTCAAATCATTACCTAGAAGCTTATTCATTGCTATCTAATAATAAACCGAAGAGTCATTCCCAAACTCTACATAAACCAACACAACATATCATACAAATGTATTAAAGCCCGTACGATATGCATATATCATCCGTACACATTATCCGATCTGATCACTTACTCGATCGTATAAATTTCACTTCCAAACTAATATGATCACTTGACCTCTTTAGTATGAACTTTGATTTGGTTCCTTGATTAGAAATATTTATTCTTCTTGCATAGCCATGTACTATGACAGATAACATCAAGATTATATCAAGAACCCATATCAAGTGTTCCCTGTCAAGAATCAAGTGAAAATCATTGTTCGGATCAGTGTAAACCACCTCGAAAATATTTATTCGAATACTGGATCAAAAATAATTATGCGAATAAAACAATCTACGTACAGCTTACATATTTATCTTATTGGTTTCTTAACTACACCAATTCCTTTTCAATCATATTCATTTATCCAATTAGTATTCCATTCAATACTAAAACCATTTATGAATCATTTCATAAAATATAAATTCAAGTTTATCCACATTTTATAACTTAAGTTCATACTTATTTAATACTCTATTACATCCTAAAAGTATATACCAAAACATTAAATTTATTTTACTTAACAAGGATAATCTACAATTTAAAATTGTTTCAACTTACTACCTTCTTAATTCTAATGTTATATAAACTCAACTTTATATTTTCAAAATACTTATTTTCAAGTTCTATAACAACTCGAAAGTTCCTGACCATCCCAAATCGTCGCAAATTTCATTTCATTTTAATAAACGAAAACTACCAAACAACATATCATATCATGATGCACAAACCAAACTGCCCTAATGCTTTGGCTACATGTCCCCATGAAATAACTTAATGAGAACTTTTAGAACTAAACATTGGTTTTCGTTTCAAATCATATTCAAATGATATATACATATAACTTTTGTATATCAAATCATACTTTGGGATTAAATAAAAAAAATTTTACCAAAACAATTTTGTAGCGTCTCGCACTTAGAAACCCAAAACTGAATGCCAATGATGCTGTGGTAATCACCGAAATTATTTTCAAACGATAGTTGTGAGTTCAGTACATTCAAACCATACTTTTGGTATTTAACCAAAATCATTCCAAAGGGATATCAAATACTTCATATAATAATACTAAGTATCATGATCTCAATTTCTTAAATAATCTCCTAAATATTTAATTTCAAATAATACTAATATTATTTCCTCCAATATCTTGAAGAAAAAAATTCAAAGACACTGGGATTTATGCTTCCAAATTCTCTATTTAAATCCTTTTCATTTATAAATCGCATTTTATAAACCATACTATATATAAGTTCACTTACTTATATAAAAAAAATTCCACAAATACTTATTTCTAAAACATTCTACCTTTCCTTTTTTATTATAGTAAACATCCTTTACTAAATTTTAACTCCCAACCAAACATTATCACCAAACACTTTTTCATCAAACAGTGAAACTTAATTCACAAGGTGTTCGTTTTAATGTACCCACAATAACTATCTACCCACCACATAATGTAGAAAGGTAAAACTACTCATAAAATGGTTGAGCACAAATCAAAAACAAATAATACTCAATATTCCTAACATGTTGAGCATGACTATACAATCAATGTTACAGGATATTAAACTATGAGAAGATCTAATATCTAACCAAAAATGAATAGGTAAACTATAAAAAGATAGTACACCCTCGAAGAATCTGCTTCCCTTCTCAACTGCGGAAATAGCAAACACCCTAGGTTACTCCCCACTCTTGAGCATAGGAAAATCTTTAACAAAATTTCCAGGCCGATGGCAATCGTAATAACCCTTTGGTGCAAAATATGCCTCAAGCTTTGGAAACTTCTCAATCGGCACGTTCACTATCCGCGCTTCAGCACCTGCCCTTCTTTCCTCAATTTATAACAACAAGCAAGGTGTCCCTTCTACTTACACTTATAGCAAACCACATTAGAAATATCTCTCAGTAGCCGAAATTTTTGCTTATCGTCTCCAACTGGTGTAGAAATAGATGGCTCCGGAGTTAAGCTCTCAAACCTCAAAGCCATGTTTACTAAACCAATAAAAGATCCTATGATGTGATTAGTCATATCCCACTGGAACTTAGGGTGCGTACCTACAATGAACATCTTGTTCTTCTACAGCGGCGTATCAACCAATCCTAACCCGAACCGAGACAAAGCAATGAATCAATTCTCGTACTCTGCCATGCTCATGTCCCCCTACTTCAGATCCAAGAAGCTCCTAAATAACAAAGTATTTCTAGCTTTCGGAACAAACTTCATCTCAGACTCATCTTTAAATTAGATCCAGGAGACATCGTTCTCTTGGACATCTGCAGTGATAAAACTCCACCAATCCATGGCTACATTTATCAAATGTCGCGATGCCAATCTATGCTATATTGCGTAATCTAGTTCCATATCTCCAAATATCTGGTTGCACAATTTGATCCAAGTCTAGACTTCTACAATAGACTCCATACCACTAAACCTCTTACCTCCCAACCTCTTATAATCACCATAGAGTAAAGCAGAATTAACCAAGGCCTAAGTTGCATGATCTCTTCCATAATGGCCACTCTTGGTTCCCCGACTAGAGCAACATTCTTTACTACTAGATTTCCACCATTTGTGATGGTACTACCTCGACCACCTCTACTTCTACCTCTTTGAGCATTGACGGCTCTAGTACTTATAATTCTTACTACAAAATCAAAGAAAAACATCTCTTAGGACATGAAAGGATAGAGTTTCAAGGGAAAGATACTAAGAAAGTATTACTGAAGGAGATATTCCTAAGGAATAATTTTAAAAGTCTATTTTTCAAAAATATAAATACGCTCCCATATGTGTAATACACTCGACTCATTCTAGGTGTCACTTACCCTATCTCTAATGAGTCATACCCAACTAAAGGCAAGGTTTTCGCTCAACCTTGGGCTCTGATACCAATTGTAAGGACCCGACTTTTCAATCCTCGAATGTCAACATTAATGCATCCACGATACTATGTTGGAAATACAGAAAGTTGGGGTAAAATAATAGAACATGAAAGAAAGAAAGAATACAACACCAGAATTCCATAATGGAACGATAAATGTATAATATAAACGAATAGTACAAAGGGTTACTCTAAATACAAAAATATCAGAGTTACTAAAATCTAAGTACTATCATCAGCCTAGACAGTTATAACTGCATGTTCTCACAATGTTGATATATACAATACATAAATGCAGCAGAAATAAGAATACTATGGTAGGCCCTCATCTATCTCTTCTACATAAGCTCCAAAATATCCAATGGTAAATCAGGGAACACACATGGGGCTGACTTGAGCGTTATAAGAAAATAACACATGGATCGGTTTGGAAAACCAACATAAGAAACCCAAGAAATATATAACAAGTAATAGTAACCTTTGAGACCGTACGGATCCCTGTAATGGTTTTTCCCTTAAAGGAACCAACCATTCGTCAGTTTTGACATATAGTGATATGATAGATAATGTCTAGAGTGTAGCACACAACGCATATCAAATAGCTGCTATGTGAATGCCTAACAATAATAGGTATACAATCTATACCGCTAAGGTGCGTTCGCATATTGAATTTTCCATGAAGATCTCCTTAGATCTAACAAGAATCTAAACTATTGCACAAGGATTGGAGATATCCTTCCGAGCAACTAGGGAATGTATATAGGAAATGCATAACTGGCCCATGCCCAGACAATCGTGGTTTCGAATGCATCACTCCCACATGCATCTCCATAAGTAATACCAGATGGAGTCGCTGGCACCCTTGGGATTTCTAAATTTCTATATTCCCTCTGGTTATGCATCATATCTCTAATTTTAAACATTTTCGATGTTAAGGCTATGTTTGGCATCTCTCACTCGATTCTTCATCACTCGAATAGAATACGAATCCCTAAATGGATTACTTCATCTTAAACAGATCACGAATCACTACAATGATTCGAGGATCTCGAACCTCCACATGGGTTCCCTGCATAAGTCCTTCGATGAATGCTAACGTTGTCCTCTCTCTTGGAATACTCCTCAAGATAGACAATCCCACACAGTAATATCATTTGAAATGTTAACGCTAACCTCTCCCTTGGACTTAACTTTAGGATTAACAGTTCAAGTCTACAACATTTCACTTCACAATCGCTTCTAAAATACAAAAATCATATACATGTTTTGAAGTGTTATTCAATAAGTAAAACATTTATCGATCCCAGTTTCTTTAAAACTATTTTAACAAATTTACAACTAACTTAATTCCGGTTCTTTCAAAAGTAAGCGAAAGCTACATTTCATACCAATGCTCCTCCTTGGGAGTTCTTACTAATATGAAATCGTATAGCCTTTCAATAACTTCTTAAGTCATATTTGGTTAAGTTCGACAATCTGTTAGTCAATTATCTAGTCAAAAAAATTGCTTATACAAATGATGATTCATACACTTGACTCGTTTCCGACATTCCAAATTAACTATTCCTCGTATCACAGTGAAGCCAGGTAAGTTAGAGCACTGGTTGCATCACAGCCTTACCTAAACACTTCATTCTTGAATCTCACTAATAGATAAGTCTACCTCGTTGGATTTTAGTATTAAGTATAGTATTGATAATTTCCATAAACAATTAGAAATCAACATCGATTAACAAGTTTCCAACATTTTCCAACTTACTATGCCTCGGTCAAGAGGGAAACCGGTAGGTTAGAGCTCTATTGCTCCATCCCTATTGCTCCATCCCTATTGCTCCATCCCTATTCGACATTGGTCTTAACTCTCATAAATGGATAGGCCTTTCTTTGTCTACTCTTAGTATTAAGCATAGTTAATTGCTTTTCAAAATAGTAATTTAACCGTCAACCATTTGACCATTTAGCCACTAAGCAATTCTTAACCCCTTTTCGAAAACATTTTGTGTATACTTTTAAAATATTAAAATAATACTTATAATAGATTTCAAAACGTTTATCCAAAATATTACTTGAAAATGACAACTTCACAAATTTCTTCAAAACTTGAAAACAACATATTTCCTATATATTTTAACAAGGGGTTTTCAGGCTCAGGGAAAAAGTTGGAGAAAAATTTAGTTTCAGAGATAAGAAGTTTGCTTTTTAGGTTGAAAGATACTTTTTAGTGTAAATCACAGAATGATAGTTGCAACTATCATTTTTTGTTTACACTCAAAAGTGTCATTCAGACTAAAAAACAAACTAGTTGTCCCTAAGACTAAATTTTTTTGCAACTTCTTCCATGTGTCTATTTTCATGTTTTAACAAAATATCCCTTCTTTAAAAACTCATAACTAATTCTTGAAAATATATAAATATCGCAAACCATTTTTAAAATTATCTAATAATATAGTAAATACTTATAAAAAGAATGAAATAAAATACTTAAATTTAAATATCTTTTCAAACCTTTTAAAGCCCAAAATTAAGTCTAAATGGGGCATTTTTGCATAAGTGAAGTTTTGGCCACCTTTTGGGCTGTTATTTGACTTTTTTACTATTTAAGCGTTAAATAGTATAAAAACATTCATATAAAAAATTATAAACATGACAAGAAACCTTTAAGGATCTCTCGAAAAAGTTTTAAATCAATCGCCAAAAATAAGGCAATTCACAACTACATCTATAACAACCATCGCTATAAGTGCGCTTCCAAATCTGAGTTCCATCTGAACCAAAGTCCATCTATAACCTATGTGCTTTGTTCAAGGTCTTGCTACAAATCATACAAGTCCATTAATGTCCATTCCAAGTTCATTCAAGTCCATATACATGGATCACATATGTCATTTACTTTTAAAGTAAGAATCCAAACTAATGCTTTAACATATGTCAACAACAATTCAACAATTTAAACATAATCAAACACAAACATATATGTGTTATGTTTTCATTCAAAGTGAGGTGTTAACTCACCTTTAACCCAACAACACCAAGATCCAAGAACACAAGTTCAAACCTAAGCTAGCAACCTCCTTTCTTTCCTTCTTTCCACCTTGCTTTTGCCTTTCCTTGCCTCCAAACCACCATAATAGCTCATGACCTATCCTCTTACGGGGTGCATGGATTTTCTTCAATATTTAACAATGTGGAAGGTGTTGTAGTATTATCCCAAGGTTCTGCTCCAAGTTTGGGTGGATTTAGATTTGATTTGCAATAATTTCTTTTAGAACATAAGAGATTAAGAAGGAGAAGAAGCCTTTGATTTTATAACTTAATCTTTGTGAATTTTGTGATTCTAACTCCATGGTATGCCTAGGCATAACAATGTTGTTGCCTAAGCTTGCACTCACCCTCCTTCCTCCCCCCGAATGCCATGGAAGCTTCACCTTCACTTCTCCTTTATGCTAATTACCATTATACCCTCTCACGATAATATCTCTTATCCTTTAGAAGCTTCCAGAACATTCCAAGTTGTATGAAGAGGAGATTTCGTTAATTAGTTGCTAATGTGTTCATTTGATTATTAGTCAAGTGGACAAGAGTTCGAACAACTTATATCGATCGAAAAGCTGTTTTCCAATAAACCGATTTTCGGTCACGTTATCAATTTTTCTTCGAATGATATAATTTCGTTAAAATTTAAAAAAAAGTTTTTTTATTATTATTTACTAACTAAATGATGTTTAACAATAAAACCATATTTATAACATTTAGTTCTATTTCTAAATGTTTTGATATTCGAAGATGAAGTGTTCAAATTTTTGGATCGCTACGTGTATTCAAAGACAATTCACTACATCGGGTGATCGGCAATCCAACGGGGTTGGTGAGAGGATGAATATGACTCTACTTAAGGTCTGTTACTTGAGATTGACTATGGACTCATCTCGGGGCTTTTGGAATAAGCTTTATCTACTATAGAGCACATCTTAAATCGAATTCCATGCTTAACCATAGACAGGAAGATTCTAGAAGAAAACTAAAGAGGTAAAGCAGTTTATCTTGGTTATTTTTATATTTTTGTTTTTCCTGTGCATGGGCAGCATACAGATGATGATAATTTGGAGGCTAGAGCACATAATGGTAAATTTATGGGATATGCAAATGGAGTAAAAGGTATCGCATTTGGAACCCTAATGATAGGAAGATCATATACTCCATGCATGTTACATTTGATGAGTCTGCAATGTTCAAGTCTAAAGAATATTCATATGCCATATCACTTGATTTTAATAGGCCTAAAGAGATAGAAGAAGTTCACATTTCAGCCTAGTAGTATATTTATAGTTGTTGCTGATAGAAGTGAAGATGTAATTGATGAGATATTACAAAGTCCTCCACATGCGCCTTCTAGTAATGTTGATGATGTGCATGAAGCTAGAGGAAGTACAGTTCAAGATAGATCTGAAAGGAGTTTAAGCAATGTTATACTTAGTTGAGTCAATCATAGGACTATTAGGCCACTTGAGAGGTATGAAGATTGGCAATATGAAAACCACAGCCTTGATGATTAATTTAACTATGCCCTATGTGTGGTTCATGATGAGACATTTGACCTTGAAGAAGCCATGAAGTTGAGTGATAGCTCAAAGTGGATTTGCGCTATGAAAGAGGAGTTAGAGTCATTGAAGAAGAACAAGACATGGAATTTGGGACCACCTCCTCCGAGAAGACGAGCCAAGTTGCAAGTGGGTGTTCAAGGTGAAGGATGATGGGAGATACAAGGCTAGATTAGTTGCAAAAGGGGTTTCACGGAGGAAGATAATGGAGTATGATGAGATATTTTCTTATATAGGGATACATATCTCCATCTGGATTTTGCTTGCCATAGTTGTTATTCATGACTTGGAGTTGGAGCAACTTAATGTGAAGACCGCTTTCTTGCATGGTGACTTAGAGGAGACCATTTACATAAAGCATTTAGAAGGATTTGTTGTAAGTAGGAAAAAATTTGGGTTTGCAGGTTGAAGAAGTCTCTTTATGGAATTAAGCAGTCACCTAGACAGTGGTATAAGAGATTTGATTCTTCTATGCTCTCACTTGGTTTTAATCGTAATATTAAAGATGCATATGTTTATTTTAAGCATTTAAAGAATGGTAGTTTGGTATATTTTCTCTTGTATATGGATGATATGTTAATTGCTTCTAAGGATAAAGCTGAAATCAATAAAATAAAGTTGAAGTTAAAAGCGGAATTCGAGATGAAAGACCTTCGGGAAGCAAGGAAGATTTTGGATATGAAATCCGAAGAGACAGAAACCATGGACTATTGAGGCTCGCTCAAAAGGAATGTATTCGGAAGATGCTAGCTCAATTTAGCATGGAGGGAGGAAAGGCAATTAGTACGCCCATGCCTTTGCATATACAACTTTCTAGTAAAAGCTCTTCGATCTCAGAGAAGGACAAGGTCTACATATAAAAGGTACCCTCTATGAGTGTAGTTGGTAGTTTGATGTATGTTATGGTTGTACTAGACCTAACATTGCATAGACCGTTGGATTGGTTAGTAGATATATGGAGAATTAATAAAGATGCATTAGTGGGAAGTGGAGTATATTTTTAGGTATCTTAGAGGAACTCCAGAATATGGGCTTGTTTTTTGTGGTAAAGATAGAGATTTTAGCTTGGTTCGATTTTGTGATTCTGAGTATGCCCAATATAGAGATCAAAGAAAGTCAAAATCGGGTTATGTGTTTACTCTTGGAAGGGCAACTATTATTTGAAGAGCAAGGTTGCAAATGGTAGTTTCTTTGTATACTACAGAGGTAGAGCTGATAGCCATTGTTTAAACAATAAAGGAGGCACTCTGCTTGAAGCAGTTGATGTGTGATTTAGGTTTCATATATAATGGAGTTGTAGTGATTTGTGATAGTTAAAGTGCAATTCACGTAGCTGCAAATTTGGCTTTCAGCTTGAGAATGAAGTATATAAAGGTAAGAGAGTCCTTTCTTGTCTCAATGAATAAATAGAAGTTAGTTCATCATTAGAAAATTCACATGGAGGAGAATGCAGCAAATTTTTTTACCAAGTCCTTGCCTACTGCAAAGTTTGATCATTGCTCGAACTTGATCCACTTGTTGAGGTACTAAATGCCATAAGTGGCATTTGGGAAGAGTGAGTTGTTAGATAGAGGCATTTTTTCATTATGGAGATTGATAGGTCCTACACGAAGAGGATACTTTAGCAGTGGCCTTGTCGGAGCCAATCAACAAAGTCTAATAAGTAATGGCCATGTCGAAGCTAATTAGGGAGGTATCAATGGTGTCTTGTTCGAAGTTGCTTGAGGCATGGGAATGTAGGTGGAATTGGTAGGCTTTAACGGAAGGGTCTTTGGCTAAATAAATAAAAGAAGTAAGAAATAATGTTTTATTTTCTTATTGGGTTTAATTTAAAACCCAAGCCTAATAACACTTTTTACTAAGGAGAAAATTTTCTCTTTTCTAAGCCGCAGTTAAGGTTCTAAAACTAGTAAGCAGAAACAAAAGGAAATCAAGTGTCTACCTAAACCTAGAATTCAATTCCTTCAATAGAATTGCAAATTTAAATAATTTTAGAAGCTAATAATCAAGGTAATGAGTTGAAACCCTACTTTATTCTTTCAAGCAATCAATTTCAGTTTGTTTAATTTGGGTTGTTCTCTCTTTTTGGATGAGTTGTTCTACAGTTGTATTTAAATTCTGAATGCAAGGCTAATTGCTTTAAATTGGCAAGCTTTTGCATGGATACAAGATAAGTAATCCTCACCACTCTCATTGAATTTGGGTTGCATGTTGAATTGCTGAATTTAATTGATGATTTCTGATATTTAATTGATTTTGCTTGCTGTAGTTATCGAACACTAATTGCTGAAAGTTGCACTCTTTTAAAAATTGAAAACTTGACATCTAAATTAGTGTTTTGATGTATTTTTGAATTGCTTTGGAAGCATGCAAGCCTGAGAACACTTGCACTTAACCTGGGATTGATGAATCGTCATCGGAGATTGACGAAGAGTCGATCTGGGAAGGTTTATTGGAGCTAAAAAGCTCTAGGCGTACTCTTCACCAATGGACCGCTGGACACAATCCTGGAGCTAATAAGCTCCAGGTAACCACCTTTGTTTATTTATTTTGTTCTCACCTTTTCCTTCTATTTCCTGTGCTATTTGTGATGTTTTCCAAGCTTTAAATTACGGATTTCTATGTTGAATTTCATCCTTGTATTATCTGTTTCATGTTGGAAAATAGCTTGAAATAGTATATTCAAAGGCAGTTGGTTTTATCTATGAAACTAGTTTTATCTAATTAGATAGAAAACACTTTATAACCTCTTTTATGGACTATAGAATAATAATAATTATATTAAGTATTACTAGTAGAGATAATTGTAGAATTCAAAGTGTGGTTTTGAAGTATAAATCCATGTTATTTCTAAACAAATTTTTGTACAGTAATGAGGGTTTTGGAACATAATGTAAAACTACAAATACCTTTTAAAAGGAATTTCAGAACAACTATATATATAAATACATCTCTGTTATCTATTCTGATTTATAGTATATTTTAACAAGTAATGAATATGTATATATAGTTGAATAACAAATGAGTTTATAGATTTTAAAATGAGAAGTTTGAAAGTAAGTTATATATAAAGTATTTTAAAAATCATTTTTATAAGATAAATTATATTACTTGCTTTCAAGAACTAGAAACTCGTGTTGACTTTTGTGGTTCTTAACCTTTAGCTATTTTAAAGCTATTTAAGGCATTCGTGTGTGACTTTCAATTTATTAATTTCTTGCAATTTCTGCCTTCATTTAAATGAGAAATCTAATTAAAAGATTTAACAATACAAGTAGTATGGAATATTTGTATCACTTTATCGGTTGATTATTGGACTCGTTCGATTGAATATTTTAGTCGAGTGAGATTTACAATTGTTTATCAAATATTAAAGTATCGCATAGTAGTTATGGGGCATTGCGAGATACTTATTTGATTACTAATCAAAAGTATATTACACTTACCGAGTGGAGTTTACTAACATCTAGTAAATATTTGAGTAAACCCGAGTGGTTATGGGACTTGCGGTCATTACTTAGATTACTACTATTTGAAAGTATATAACGCTTGTTTCATCGAGTTTTCATACTCGTCCATGGGTGATCCATTTATGCAAATTTATGGGTTTTCAGGCTCATCTTGGGATACTCGTTTATAAACGAGTTATGATGGGCTAAGCGCTTGTTTCTTAGGTTAGCGCACAAAGTGTATGTACCTTGCGATGATTTGTGATGTGCTTATCTATATTGCTAGCTTATGCATTTGACTTGCGATGTGTTTGTCTTATTCGACGTGTGAATTGCATGTCAACCTATGTTAAGATGTGAAGTGCATGTCTATTATTATAGCTTGTGAAGTGCTTGCTTTTGGTTTGATTTGCGATGTGCTTATCTTTGTGGTTTATAATTTATGACCTACTTTTATGCTAAGTCTTTTGGGTTTTGACGCGCTTTCATTTGGTTTTATATCTCCTAGAGTTGACTTGCTTTATGCGGTCTCTTGTGTTCTTGAGTTTTCAAAGTAGTTTTCCTTATCATCATATTTGAGATGATTGTCGTTGATGGGCATGAAAGGATTTTGATGACATGGTGATTTGGTATTGTTGTTTTCATTTGCATATGGCATATGCTATATAATTATTATTTTGCCTTGTGTTTTATGCAAATTTACTAGTGGATGATTTATGGTGAGACCATTTGATGTTTAGAGTGATACACTATTTGAATTTATATATCTTTGATGTTATGCATGCTTATCATTTGTAATCTCACCCTTATGATATTTAGAGAGAGTCCAACCCATTTATTATTTTAGTAATACTCAGGTCAAATGAAGACTGGACAAGTATACAGACTCAACAACTTTGGATTTGGGCTAGCTATAATAACTATATGGAGTAGTACCTTTTTGATAGATCTCTCTTTTTAGATATTAGCTTTATTTGTAGAATTGTGTTATGTTTGGCTATTTATTGACTTGAGATGACTTGTATTCTTTTAGACTTGTCATAGTTTATGTAAATATATATTCGTATATGTAAGTCTACTATTTCATTTTGTAGACTTACACTTCAAAGAAGTAATTAACGTTTTTCATTTCCATTGCAACGTTTGATTCTGTGTTGTATACTATGTTGTGTATGTTCTGAATTATATTGAACCATCATATTATTGTTTTGCGCTTGGATCAGATATGTTGAACTACCACTTGTAAGAAAAGAAAAAAAATTAGTCATTTAATTCGCTGTATCAATACTCGTCCAAAGCAATATTACGGATGGTCACTCCTAACCAGCCTTATTCTCTGTATTACTCAACAATATTTCTTTTAATATTCTTGAGTAATTTGGGTATAAAGATGGGGCATTATAATAGGTATCAGAGCAAAGTTTTAGAACAATATAGAATATAAGAAGCACGAATTTTGGCATAGACACTTAGAGTCCCGCCCCTTGGGTGTGTCTGGTTAGAAATTAGGATTTAATTCCTATTCAAAATAGAAGTATAAATGATTATAGGGAACAATCATTGGGATGTATTTGGAAAATCTTTAAATCACTTTACAAATTATTTTTATAAAATGTTTTGTAAAAGTAGAAATGTTGTGTAGTGGTGTCCTGATCCGTAGTGATCAGAGTCACGCAGCATAAGCTAATAGATTATTTCCGCTACGCACAGTAATTAGTTGTATATTTATGTTTGATTGGATGTTGTATGCATAGATGAATGGTTGCATTATTGAATTGCTATTAGTAGATTTTCATTTATATGAAAATTTAGAGATTTATAAACCTTGGAATTAGTTTTGTGTTAAATTGCCAGTAGGGTTTTTTATGAGTTCTGGTCAAGACATAGGATGCCACAACATCGATTGGGATTCCTAAACGCTTTGACAAGATAGTCAGGCATAATAATTTTGAGTTATAGTATTTAAAGTATTATAAATAATTGTGAATGAGTTATAAATAATATTTAAGAAGGAATAAAGTTTTAAGTGAATTAAATAGTATTTTAAATGGGATAATTGTTTTGTAAAATATATCTATATGCTTATGAAATAAAATTTTGAAAGCGAAAAGATATTTTGTTGAAAAATATGTGAGCATATTTATACAAATGTGATAACTTTTAAAACAAGTATCTTGAGGTATACTTATATTTTAAAAGGAAATATTATTGAGGTTTTAATAATAATATTTAGTAAATGATTTGGAATTGATTATTATTATTTGTGAAGATAAAATCTTTTGTAGAAAGATATTTTGGAAAATAAATTTAGAACGAAGATTTATCTATATGTATATATAAGTTTAGAAAAATTTGAAGGGTTAGAAGATTATAATGAAAATTAAATAATGTATTTTTATGTATTAATTTTAGATGATATATGCAACCACCGAACCTTAGCGATAATAGAGATATGTAGTGTGGCCATTTTGATTTCACTCAACATCGCAGCCATGTGACTAAGTGATTCTGTGATGACCCGCAAATCTATACCCTTTGAATCGGCAATAAGCCACACCTGTCCGACCCAAAAGGCATAGGCTGATGGAAAGTCATGAGAAAGAAAATAAGGGAGAAGAAGAGAAGAGAAGAAAGAGAGAAGATAGAATCAAACAGAAGAATACAGAATCTCACATCGCAGTGGAAAATATATAATATCATAGCAATGATCTTTACAAAAAAGAAACAGTATATACATACATCAATCAGAGTTCAACCGCTAATTATCAGCCTAGACAGTTATAATAAGTTGTCTTTACAATTGCTGATAATATAAACAACAAACAATGCGCAAAGCGGATAATCAAACCAGGTATATGTACATGAAAATGAAGATCTCCAGCTTTCTTGCTGAAGCACCAAAAGCACCAAATCTGAACCTGTAAATATACGCGGTTTGACCCGAGCATTGAAAGGAATGAATGCCCGGATCAATCTAGTAAACCAGAGTGAGAAAACACACTCAATTGAATATATTAAATTTCCAAACTTCTACTTTTCAAAACAAAAGTATCTCGTAAGACACGCCTACATATAAACACGGACATATTTTTACCTTACGATAAATAAAACTTTTCATATCAAATTCTCTTATATTATACTAGTGTCCGGTATACAAATAATATTAATCATAGCCGAAATTGTTACATTGATTAAATTCCAACATGTAGCCCAAAATGGGTAATACAATCAAAATGTAATGGAGTTTGGATTTCCATACAAATGACTAGGTGAAGGGACTACCTTCCGATGGGTACACCTCTAGATGGATGTCCCGAGAAACCATCACAAAGTTCCTCTACCAACAGAAGACCGACCTACCTCTATAACTAAATAGTACCGAATATCTCATCCTTCGGTAGTTGTCGACCTTTTCCGACGGCCGTCATAGCATACAAACAACAATAATTAGACACACAACATCATAGCATGTAAAGATATATCTAAAAGAGGATGATCATATCCTACTTGGGAGCAACCTACATAGCCTTGCCGCATCTAACATTGTTTCGGTCATTTCCGGTTGATGAGGCCTGAGATAACAATTACCATTCACATACCACATCATTTTGAATGCCACATGGCCATTTCCGTTAACTACTAATTGCCTTCTACAAAAATACAACCCTTAAGCTCATACGTCTCAATGAGGGTGTTAAGCTTTGCCTTCTCCGCCACCATTGATGAACGTTTGTAAAAAAATTAATGTACGTAATCTTTAAAAATGCAATGTCAGACAAAGATCCATACCAAAAATAGGACAAACCAAAGGTACTTTCCTGCCACATCCTGTCAGAAAATCCCTAGGATTAGTAGCGAATAGTCCTTGCATTGGATATTTCATAATAAAGAGGCTACTGCAATTAGATGTATATTGGGATCTTAACCCTGAACGATCAACAAGCAGTTCTCCACTATGAAAATCCTGAATATCAATATCATCACAACCAACCTCCATAATTGTCGAATAAATGTTGGTCTGAAGTGGTTTTCGGATAAACCGATCCCGGTTTCTTCGCGCCAATAACGCAAAGTCATTTCTCAACTTCACTCGGAAACTAAATCTTGTAGACTTATCACGTCTCCAACTTTCAACTTGCTATCCTTCGGCCAAGAAGAAAGCTCGATAGATTGGAGTAATACTCCGCACTATACGAATCAACATCCTCAACACAAACGATAATCAAGCCTACACAGATGGCTACGTACTAAGTGTACGACTAAATAGTTCCCACATCAAGTCGAGGAACTATCAAAGCAACAAACAAATATTTGGCACCATAAATAATCACTAGGACCATTTAATTAATCTTTTATTAATTAAATCTCTTGCCAAATATTCACTTCAATTTATCTTTAAAAGGATATAATTCCAAAACCATTTCGACATTTCAATGTTGGAAAACATTTTCATATACTTATTTAATAATAAGTAATTCACAAATATCTTTATTCTCAACCCTTAGAAAATATAACATATACTTATATCATGACCAGGTATATATTTTATTCTTTAAGGAAACCATTCTCTTAAACATATTTATTTGGGTCAAAATGAATGTTGCGTAAAATATCGTTACGACAACCCAAAATCACCAGTATAGGGATACAAAAATTAGATTGATATATAAATCCCATATACTATACAAAACATCTCCATTCGAAAATCATTAACTATAACAACAACATTATAGTCCATCATTTCCTTAGTCCTCGAAAATGTCTGTTTCAACAATAAATGTTGAAATCTATGTATTCTATACTTAACATATTTTATCTTCAAATCCTTTAACTCTATATTAAAAGATCACTTCCTAAAACATTCACTTAATTTAAATTATTATTCACTGTCCTAAATCTTGAATATAAATTCTCTTATCCAAATTCAATACTTCTACACATTTATTTTAAAGGAGTATCCACTGTCCAAAATCGTGAATGAAATTCCTATAATAAACTTTGATATTTAACTTGTCAAAATAAGATGATTTTCGATTATAAAACATTGTTTATAAATTCCATTTATATTTTAATAAAAACTTCCACTTATAAAATCTCTTTTATTAACTAATTCTATTTTTATCTCATTTACATGCCAAAATCTTATCGTAAGTTAATTTACTTATAAATCGTTTATTTACAAATTCATTCTTTTAATAACTTCTTAAATTCATAAATCTTATTAATCATCTTATTTGCTTATAAGGTTCAATTATAACTTCATTCTAACACTTATAAAACTCACTTATAATTGCATTATTTTGATTTATAAAATATCAAATCTTATATACAAAACATTTATAATAAGTCGAAAGTCCCAATTTAACTATTTTACAAAATCATTAACTCCCTATTTCGAAAATCGCATTTCAATCATATTTTACAAAAATCATACTTTTTATAACATAAAAATTATAACATTTATTTATTTAAAATAAATTCATTCCTTAACAACCCAAAATTTAACAAAACATCTATTTTCAAAATCACTAGAAAATCCTTTTAATTTGAAACCCATCACTTTAACATTTTAAATTACCATAATAGTCCCAATGCTACAACATCACCAAATACATCAATTACGTCATCCAAAACATCATATATCACATGATAATAGCATATATCACAATGTCTATAAATAAAATCAATACTGGTAAGGAATCCAGTTGGATCCCTCCAACCTGTCACCTGCAACGAATATACATATGAGAATATGTGTACATTGTCTGCTTCGAGGCAGACGCGCGTATAGAATGTCATCCGCTCATACATGGGAACGTATAGGGTCTTATCTGCTACAATAGGCAGGAATATATCCAAATACCAGTCAATATATATATATATATATATATAATATATCAAATGTCACCCAAACAATTATCAACCGGCATAAATAAATTTATCCTCACTTATATAAAAATACAAGCAAGTCAGAAAGAGTGAGTTGTGCTCACTTTGGTTCCAATAGCAGCTGCAGTGTTTTATTCCGAATAAAATTAAACAGACTTTTAATTTTACCCAAAATTTACACTAGCTCCAATGTAACATCCCTGAATTTTATCCAGGATAGTTTGATAATTAATTTAATTTTTGGAAATTAAATTGTGAATCTATTTTTGAATTAATTAGAAATTTCTAGAATAAATAATATTTTAGATTTTAAATAGAATTATAAAGCTTTAAGATTGAATGTGAGAAACAATTGAAATAAATTTTTATTTGTGCAAATGAGAATATATATCAAAAGATGGTAAATAAAGGAATTGATTTAAAAAAAATTCAATAAATTGATTTTTAATAAAATTCCTATATGGAATTCAAAGGTAAATATTTTATAAATAGATTATAAATTTGGAATTTGAATTTCAAATACAAATGTATTGAAAATAAATAGGCATTTTGATTTAGAAGTTATGATTTAAATTCAATATAATTTAAATTTCTAAAAGCCATTTAAAGAATAAGTTCTAATGTACATATATGTATACATGTTTGTTTATTTATATAGATAAATACTTATTTAAAGATATAATAGTTTGAAAATGAATAAAAGTATTTAATACTTTCATTTAAAATTATATATATATATATACATAAGGAAATATATTATATAATTTATTTTAACATAAGGATTTAAAACTAAAAATATAAATAAAATGAAAACAAGGATTTTAAATATAATTTAAAATTTAATTGAAGTAGGGATATAAACATAATATGGATAGTTTAAGACATTTGTAAGCATTTCAATAATACAATTAACAAGTGTTCACCCATTTAAACAAGTGGCATAAAATAAATTTTCTTTTAATTTAAATTTATAAAACATGCATAAGAAAAGGTTTAAATTAATTTGAATAAAGGACTTAAACAAAATTTATAATTAAATTTAACAAAAGGATATAAACATAAAAAGTTTATATTTCAACAAGTGTTAAAAATAAATGTACAAGTGTATGGTTTATAGAACAAGTGGCAAGTGTGTTCTTTAATTGAATTATGTAAGTAAAAATCAAAATTCTTCTTTTACCTTCAAACTGAAATTTAGATAGTAAACAAGAAAGAAAAAAATAATAATACAAACCTGAGAAACATTCAAAACCGAAAACAGTTCAAAAGGAAAAGAAAAACTGGAAGTTCAATTCAAAGGCATGAGATAATTCTGAAGCAAATAGCAATAAAAACAAAGTTTAAAGAAAAGCTTTCAGCCTGGAAACAAAAACAAGAAGCTATCAAAACCTGAAACAAATATTCAAAAGATCAAGCAAATTCAATTCAAAGTTCAGGCAACCTAAACAAAGCTATTCACTATCTCTGTTTTCTTCAATATCAGGTTCCTGATCAATGTCCTCTGCCTTCATTAACATGTGAGCAAACTCCCCCCTGAATTTGCTTTTATGGTTTAAATGTTTGGATTTGCATTTAAAAATGTTTATTGAGTTGCTGAATATGCTTGCTTTCTCTGTGCATGTTGGATATATGTTTCTGTACATTCTCTGTTGTTCCTCAAACACCAGGATTTCATATTAAAATCTATATTTCAAAATAATAATAAAAAACAGATTTTTGTGAAGGTATTTAAAAGAAATATGAGAGCATAATCAAGTTTTAAGTTTTAAAAACAATTCTAAGTGATAAAGTTAAACAGTTATTTCAAAAAAATAAAAAACTACAGGCATGATCAAATATAAGTTTAAAATCAATTGTCTGGAATTCTTGATTTAAATCTATAATCTGATTTAATCATGCAAATGATGAATTTTAACATTTAAATTACTATTTTTCAGTCTGTATTTAATGAGAAAAATTCAAATTGATCAAAATGGCTCAAAATATCGATTTACAGTGATCGACGTGGAATTGGTCATCGAGCTTGGGCTTGGTGGTAGATGGAGGAGTATAGATTATGGAAAAACATAAAAAAAATTATTTATTGCAAAAAAATTTGGGTCGAGACGAATTTAGGATTTAACGTGAAGTTTCTGGTCAGCATGTTTCTCTGCTCGTGTGGGGTCCATGGTTGATCGAGTTCAATGATATTCGGAGGGGTGTTGGCTTGGGGGTTGTCGAAGACATGGCCGGAGGTGGCGACGCTCTGGTGGTCGGAGTCGCGCACGCGAGGTGATTGTAGGGGTTGTGTTTCGACTCTAGGAAATCGAGAATAGCCCGATTTCGATTATGGGGGTGATTATGGTTTTTGGGTTGCTCGAACTTGTTTGGGTTGTCGTGGGTGACGTGCCGGTCACATCAGCGTTGATCGACGAGGGGCGCCGCGCTTGTGCACGTATACATGCATCCTTGTTGTATCAGCGTTTCGAGTTGGTGGGGAAGACGAAGTAGAAGCTCGGGGCAGCACGCATGGAAATGGTGTTTTAGCTCGAAGCATTCGTGAGGGTTAACTAAAGTAAAAGTTTAAAATACAACAGAAAAAAAGGCAGGAGTGGGATCTTTTGTCGGGGAGGATTCGAATGTGATTTGAAGTAGGGTACGGGAAAAACAGGGGTTGGCTCGAGTAAAACGTGAATGGGCTCGGGTGTCCTGATTTTTTTTAAAGAAAACAAGTTAATTTTATACCAATTTTTGTCAATACCATTCTCCCCTAAAAATTTGATGCTATCCCAGTTTTAAATTGTTAAAAAGGTTTCTTAAATTAACCAAGTTTAAAATGATGTAATTTATACATAAATTTTTATTTTAAGTAAATTTAATAATATTAAAGGGTAATATATTAATATAAAGAACGATATAATGGTTAATTAACTTTTTGAAGTTAAGTTAAATCATTTGTTAAAGAAAATTAATCACTCAAAGTGGATTACTTAATAAAAGTTATATAAATTAAATTTCCAAAAGAAAGGTATTAACAAAAAATTTCAAAAACAAACCCCAAATCTAAATTTAAATAATTTTAAAACTTGTTTTAGTTTTGAAAAATCATACTAAGTTAATCATTTAAATTACCCTAAGTACTTTCAAATTTAAATTGATGATGTAATTTAGTGGTAGTCGAGATAAATGATTTATCTTAAATATTTGAGGTCTTATTAATAAAATTAATTAAAGATTAATTACTCAAAGAAAAATTTCTTAATTAGAGGTTTAATTAAAGATTAATCAAAGTTTTATTTAAAGATTGATTAAGGTTAATTAATTACATGATTTTGGTAATTAATTAATGATTAAAAGATTAATTAATGAAATTTATTGGGGATAATTACTTATTATAATTAATTAAATGGTAATTAATTAGTGGTTAATTAATGAATGTAATCAATTAAGGAATAATTAATTAATTAAGGATAAGTATTTAAGAGAAGATAATTAAGGGTTAATTAACTTAAAGTGATTAAGAAATCATCATTAAGTAAGGAGTAATTAATTATAGTAATAAATTTGGGAATAATTAAATAAATAAAAGTAATTAAGATTTAATTAATTACAATTAAGGGTTAATTAATTTAGATAATTAATTAAGAAATGATTTAATTAATGAAGGTAATTAAGACTTAATCAATTGCAGTTGATGATAATTAATCATTGATTAAAGATTACTAATGAAATTAATTATGTGGTTGATAAATTTAGAAAGAAAAAAAAATCACCCAAATTATTCATCTTAATTATAGATGTTTGATTGCTATTGGATGCTATGTAATGGATTGATATATTTGATATGTGATGTGATGCTATGTAATGCTTTGTGCTAAGTTGTTATATCCGTGATGAATATACTGTTATATGAATATGCAAAACCCTTTGACTTGTAAAACGACATTTGAATTTCGATGCGACAGTGAGTCGGATTCCAAGTTGGTTATCCGAAAACCACATCAAATCGGATTAGTGAATCTTTGTGATTGATTAATTACTTTATATATGAATATGTGAATGAAGATAAGCGTTTTGGGTTATACCGCTTATCGATATATCTATAATGATTGATGTTGTTGCACTATTGTGTAAAACCCCTGGACTACACTATACACACACAAATATGGACTGCACATGGAAATCAGTTAAGTCATAGATTTTTAAATAGTTTTGAATTTGAATTTTAAATTCAAATGGTTTTGGAAATGGATTGGGTTTAAAGTGAAAAACTTTTGAAAATGTGTTTTAAAAACGAAAGTTATTGTGGATAACTTAATAAAGATTTGAAACTTGATACATTTGATTTAAATTGGAATTCAATATCTGAAATTGAATTTTATATCTGGTATTTATGATGTAAAAAGGTTATACAAGCTATAAATGAGTTTATATGGGTTTTCAAACCATTTTAAAAGTATGGTTTTGAGAATTTGAATTTAACCCATGCTTATATTTGAAAGGCCTTAACTCGTGCAATTATAATCAGGTTTTCTGAAATGGAAACAAGTGCTTTCAAATAATAATAGCTTTTATATAAGGAAAGAATTTCCAAATTATGATGAAAAGATTTCAAGTTTGAAATAGAATGGCTTTGAAAGCTATAATTGAATCTTTATGAAAGATAGTTGAACCCTATTTTGATATTGAAGAGGATTTTAAAATGGTGTATCTTTTATATATAAAAGATTGAGGCGAGAATTGTTTTGAAAGACTATGAATGAATCTTTGTTTAAAAGATTGGTGAAACTTGTTTTAAATTGAAATGGGTTTTAAAAGTGAATCTTTTGTTTAAAAGATTTAAACGTGAAAATCGTTTAAACCATTGAAGGTTTTTTGAAATGAATCATTTTGTTTAAAAAAAGATTTGTAAATGGTAATTTGTTTAACCATTTGAAAGAAAAGTTTTTGTTAATAAGTTGTAACTTAACTGAGATCTCATATCCATATGTTTTTAAATATTGCGCTCATTATTCAGTTTAGCCAGGAGAGGACCTTGTGTCATATAACCTAATCCGAATAATGATACGACGTTATGGATAGCATTTGAAGACCGGTGGTGAAGACCGGGTATTTGCGAGAACGATAGGATGACCTATCAATTGTCTCTACACCGAGTAGCTACGGTATAGAGATTCCCCCTAAGTGATGGGAAGTCCGATCGGGATTGTGGATTCCCGGATTTGCAAGG
This sequence comes from Allium cepa, assembly GCA_030765085.1. Lineage (NCBI taxonomy): Eukaryota > Viridiplantae > Streptophyta > Magnoliopsida > Asparagales > Amaryllidaceae > Allium > Allium cepa. The sequence goes on from CM060934.1 coordinate 98,817,447, forward strand.
GCTTCTTCGGAAGTGCCTTTGGTTCTGTTTAAACTCGGAATAGACTTGTATGGATTGTATGTCTGACATTACAAACTGAGATATAAAGCTGATTTCTTTCAAATACATATCTGTTCGTGGCAGAGAATTTATTCACTTAGCTTAACACCCTTCTATGAGACGTACGAGCTCGGAGGTTATGTAGTTGATGGTTACTAGTGATACATTCCCAATTTGCTAATGTGGCATACGAAGTGCTGCTGATCATTTGTTGATCAAAGCATGGCTTCGTAAAAAGTGTAGCTTTGTGGATGAGACTTCGTCGAACATCACAACCCGGAATGGTCGAAACAGGAAGAATGCAGCAAGGTTATTTGGGGGTAGCGCCCCCTAAGGGTATGTTCATTTCCTTCTGGATAGAGGCGATATCGTGGTATGGAGCTCAGATATTTAACCTATGTGGTTACTGCAAATGCATTACTTTGTGGTTGTTGGTATCGAGTGCTCGGATAAAGGTCGGTTACGACCGTGGGATGGCATACTCGTGTCAGTAGTTACCTAGTTACAGAGGTAACCCGACCTTGTGTTGGCAGAGATCCGGTTAGGTTCTCGAGGCGTCCCTCCAGAGGCGTACCCATGTGGCCCAAGAAGTTCCTTAGCCTGACCATTTGTTAGAAATCCATTCTTCAATACGCGCCTTGTATGGTTTTAGTTGTAGAACCTGCCATTTACTTATAATGGTCACCACTATTTAGATGGTAGCTATAGTAGGCATAGTTCGGAATGTCTATGCTGGCTAGGATTTATATTATACTTTCGAAATGATTTCCCACACCGTGCACTTATAATAGTAATATAAAAGAAATTTTCTTTTATCAAGCATATTTGACTATCATAAGGAGAAATCTCCTCCAATTCTGCATTTGCATTGTGTGTGTGGCGAGATGCCTTATGGTAGTTTTATTTTCTAAAAAGCATTGCGGATTTATTTTAAATCTCTTGTTGTTTGTTTTAAAGACCAACTGTTTTTGTTTGCTCCAGTCCCACGACTGACCTGAAGTTTATTGTTCCTTTCCTAAATTCTGGGTGCCCATAATTTTCCACACGGGCAGTCTAGAGTTGGGTTTTTCAGATAGTAGATATAGAATCGATTCTATAGCTTTTGGCTTTCTCTTGGGTATTCTTTGAAGACTTTGGATATTCAAGTATTTGGTTAGGACGACAGACCAGACTTGCTTAGCTTGGTGCAACGTGATGGTGGTTCGAGCTTGTGGTTTGGAGTTTTAGCTTTGGAGCATTTGATTGGAGTTATCTCTTGGCTATTTATTTTCCGCTACTGTTTATGGTCTCTGATATTCTTGTATCATATTGTATTAGTGTTGTTCCATATTTGGATATTTTATTCATTGGTGTTGTATATTATATTCATTTCTTTCTTCCGCTGTGTTGTTTTACTTGATGTGTTATAAGCACCGGCGAACCAGATTCGACGTTTGGATCTGCGGCATTGAATACGAGTGTTGTATTTGGTGCCATTTTCGAAGGTCGAGTCAGGGTCGTTATAATTGGTATTAGAGATGAAGGTTAAACTTTAGCTCAGGAGTATAACACATTAGGTAACTCACTAGAGATAGGGTAAAGTATACCCTAGAATGAGTAATCCCTAAGATATTCGTTCGATTGCCTCAGTAAATTCTCTTACTATCCACTAATAGTGAGCATGAGTGCAAGAAGAGGACGAGATAGGGGACAGAGGAGTACCACTACAAATGTTCAGTACCCTGCAATAGCGGAAACAATTTTCTCTATCATTCTCCTTTGATTCGTCTTTTCAATTCTTTGATGATTCCTGGCAGCTCCAGGAAAAAGCTTTGATATATTTGCATGGGACACAAACTCCAGATGGGTCAGAATTGTTTATTTGGATGAATTGTTTGCTTTGGTTGATAAGTATAATTTGGTTGTTTAAACTAATTTTTTTGGATTTTATCCATATATCTGTCTATTCTTTGGGGAATTCCGACTTTAGCTTCGAATCCATACCCAGTATTTGGGAAATATGGAAGATTAAATTCATTTATTTGTTTATTTGGGTCTCGATATATTCTACGAATGGTTAGTTATCCTTTAAACTAAACAATATCCCTATATACTTGTAGATCTGGTGACCCGAGTATCTTGATTCGTTCTTGTATCCATTATTGATATCCTGATTTGGTAAGCCAAATGCAGAATAGATACCCAGTTTGTTTTGGAAAACGGTTTCTCTGTCTTTGTGTACCCATCCTTTGTTGTCTCCCTACTTTAAAATTTCGAGGACGAAATTTTCTTAAGGCGGGAATCTGTAACATCCCTGAATTTTATCCAGGATAATTTGATAATTAATTTAATTTTTGGAAATTAAATTGTGAATCTATTTGTGAATTAATTAGAAATTTCTAGAATAAATAAATATTTTAGATTTTAAATAGAATTATAAAGCTTTAAGATTGAATGTGAGAAACAATTGAAATAAATTTTTATTTGTGCAAATGAGAATATATATCAAAAGATGGCAAATAAAGGAATTGATTTTAAAAAAAATTCAATAAATTGATTTTTAATAAAATTCCTATTTGGAATTCAAAGGTAAATATTTTATAAATTTGGAATTTGAATTTGAATTTCAAATACAAATGTATTGAAAATAAATAGGCATTTTGATTTAGAAGTTATGATTTAAATTCAATATAATTTAAATTTCTAAAAGCCATTTAAAGAATAAGTTCTAATGTACATATATGTATACATGTTTTTTATTTATATAGATAAATACTTATTTAAAGATATAATAGTTTGAAAATGAATAAAAGTATTTAATACTTTCATTTAAAATTATATATATATATATATACATAAGGAAATATATTATATAATTTATTTTAACATAAGGATTTAAAACTAAAAATATAAATAAAATGAAAACAAGGGTTTTAAATATAATTTAAAATTTAATTGAAGTAGGGATATAAACATAAAATGGATAGTTTAAGACATCTGTAAGCATTTCAATAATACAATTAACAAGTGTTCACCCATTTAAACAAGTGGCATAAAATAAATTTTCTTTTAATTTAAATTTATAAAACATGCATAAGAAAAAGTTTAAATTAATTTGAATAAAGGACTTAAACAAAATTTATAATTAAATTTAACAAAAGGATATAAACATAAAAAGTTTATATTTCAACAAGTGTTAAAAATAAATGTACAAGTGTATGGTTTATAGAACAAGTGGCAAGTGTGTTATTTAATTGAATTATGTAAGTAAAAATCAAAATTCTTCTTTCATCTTCAAAATGAAATTTAGATAGTAAACAAGAAAGAAAAAAAATACAAACCTGAGAAACATTCAAAACTGAAAACAGTTCAAAAGGAAAAGAAAAACTGGAAGTTCAATTCAAAGGCATGAGATAATTTTGAAGCAAACAACAATAAAAACAAAGTTTAAAAGCAAAGCTTTCAGCCTGGAAACAAAAACAAGAAGCTATCAAAACCTGAAACAAATATTTAAAAGATCAAGCAAATTCAATTCAAAGTTCAGGAAACCTAAACAAAGCTATTCACTGTCTCTGTTTTCTTCAATATCAGGTTCCTGATCAGTGTCCTCTGCCTTTATTAACATGTGAGCAAACTCCCCCCTTGAATTTGCTTTTATGTTTAAATGTTTGGATTAGCATTTAAAAATGTTTGTTGAGTTGCTGAATATGCTTGCTTTGTCTGTGCATGTTGGATATATGTTTCTGTACATTCTCTTTTGTTCCTCAAACACCAGGATTTCATATCAAAATCTACATTTGAAAATAAAAAAACAGATTTTTGTGAAGGTCTTTAAAAGAAATATGAGAGCATAATCAAGTTTTAAGTTTTAAAAACAATTCTAAGTGATAAAGTTAAACAGTTATTTCAAAAAAATAAAAAGTTACAGGCATGATCAAATATAAGATTAAAAACAATTATCTGGAATTCTTGATTTAAATCTATAATCTGATTTAAACATGCAAATGATGAATTTTAACATTTAAATTACTATTTTTTAGTTTGTATTTAATGAGAAAATTCAACTTGATCAAAATGGCTCAAAATATCGATTTACAGTGATCGACGTGGAATTGATCATCGAGCTTGGAGGTAGATGGAGGAGTATAGATTATGGAAAAATGTAAAAAAAAAAAAAAATTATTGCAAAAAAATTTGGGTCGAGACGAATTTAGGGTTTAACGTGAAGTTTCTGGTCAGCATGTTTCTCGTGCTCGTGTGGGGTCCGTGGTTGATCGAGTTCGATGATATTTGTAACAACCCGCATATTTATCGATTTTAAATTTAAATATTTTATTTAAATATTTTATCGTTAGTCGGATTTTAGTCCGAAAAGCTACTTTTTGCATACGGTCGAATTAGGACTCGGGACCACTCCCATTGAGTTTAAAATGCCGTTTGCGACCTTTTTGAGTATAAGCTTCGATATGTTTGGAGAAAGTTGATTTTTGCTACTTTTCACTTTGGGTTTGGTTTGGGCTCAGCCCTAGGTTAACTTATGCTCAAATCTGAGCCACTCTTCCCCACTCACCCTCATTGTCTTCTCATTTCAGTCTTCTTAGCATTAATGGTGGGAGAGATTGGAAATTAAAACTCCAAAACCCTAGTTTCTCTTGCAAATCAAATTCCTAGCTCCAAACTCAAGAAGAACCCATTGGTAAGCTTCTCTTCTTCTTCTCCAACTTGTTCTCTCACCAATTTCAGAAATTCCTAAACCTAATTTTGGGAATGTTCTTGTTTTTGAGCATAGATTCAAGCTCATTTGGGTTGTGTTGAAGAGAGGTTGATTCTCCATTTGCTTTCAAGCTTCTTCTTGTTTGATTTTGAGAAAAGGTGAGATTTTTATCTCACATCTATGACTATAATTATCTTTGGTTGTTGGGTATGAATTCCTAACACTTCTTCAAGTGCAATTGCTCTTGATTTGGATTGGTTTTGTGAATATTCCAATTTTTGAGTTTTTAAGTCAATTTGTGTGAAAATCCTTTTATGGATGTTTGATCATGCTTTTGGTGATGCATCGGGGAGCATATAGGGCCGGGTTGTCGATTGGCATAAACCCTTAGAGCCAATGTTCGTCCGGTTGCATTTTGGAAGAGTTTGCTCTTCATCTGAATAAGGCTGAAAAACAGCCCAGGCATGATTCAGTCGACTGAATACTCTGTTCAGTCGACTGAACCTGAAACCCGAGAGTTTTCAGGCATGATTCAGTCGACTGAAAACTCTGTTCAGTCGACTGAAACTGGAAACAGAAAGTTTCCTGAACCTGAAAAATTTCCAGGCACAGGGTCAGTCGACTGAAAACTCTGTTCAGTCGACTGAACCTGCTGTTTGAGTCCAATTTGCCTTTATGGATTGAATTTCCAATTTAAATCGATTCGTGATGATCCTATTTATTGTCATCATTTATTATCATCTTTGATGACTTATTTTCTTTGGGAATTTTAGATATATCCACTTCGATGGATCCTTTATCGATTTCATTGGATTTTTATTCACATCTTCGAATGTGATCTTTGTGATTGATTGTTTCTACAATCCCCCTTGTGCTTTGTCACTTTAAAAATATAAAGGTTTTCTATACTAGTAGTAAATATCAAAACTCTTTCCTCAAACGATTTCAATACTATTTTAATACCAAATTCGTTTATAAAACCGTTTTCCAATCTATTAGTATATATAAACCTTTACCTCACTCGTATGAGAAATCTAATTAAACGGCTTAGTAAAACAAGTGGTATGAAACGCTTGCGTTTACTTCGTCGGTTAATTCTTGGACTTGTTCGATTGAACCTCTTGTGACAATTTTCTAGTGGAGATTTACAGTTTGTTCGTAAATATTTAAGTTAAGCAAGTGGTTATGGGACATGAAGCTAAACTCATATATTTACTAGCTTAGTGTAATTGACACTTCTCGTTGATCATGACGATCATCTTTGTGATTTAGACTAGCAATGTGCGATGTCTCTTTGTCTGCGAGGGAGACTAAACCCCGTTTTGTGGAGTTTCGACTCAATTTGGTGGGGTAGCAACTCATGGTCTTCGGGCCGTTTGTGGAGCTTCGGCTCAATTTGTGATAGTTAGCGACCATGGAATTAGCGTTCCGTTTGTGATACACGTGTTGGTGGGCTTTATGCTCCCGTTTGTGATAGGCCTTCCCCCCTTTGTGATTTCTGGATTTCTTGTGTACATTCCTAGAATTTGTGTTTCACTAATTTTCGTGATTTCCATTGATAAGTTTTATCAATATTTGTGCATTGGTGAATTTGTGTGTCATTGACTTTAGTGATTTTTGGATTTCTTGTGTAGTCTTCTGGAATTTGTGTGTCATTGACTTTTGTAATTGACATTGATATAATCGTCAATACTTGTGGTTTGATGAACGAAATAAGGAGTATGGCATTTCTTCGATTCTTGTGTAGATTTGGTGATATTGATTAATCTCTCGTTGATTTTCAATAACTTATATATATATATATATATATATCACAGCTTGGAATTGTGATTATTATGTGTTTAGTCATATCTCTTATTCTATATCGTTTCATCTGATATCTATAGTTAGACTGATCCGTTTATTATTTTCTTATTAAATAATACTCGGGTCAGACCGAGATGTTACAGGTGCTTCTGCTTGACTTCTCATACGGGATTAACTCCTTGACTTTTGGGTTAACTACTTAGATTAGTAGTTATTTTGTTGTATACATTTAAGATATAGACTCCTTAATGTATACTTATTCTTTTGTGTAGTTCGTGTAACTATTCTTTTGTGATATTGTGGATCTTTTTAGACCACTACTCTGATGTACACTTTTATGTGTAATATTCATATCTTATTCCGCCTTTGTGATATGAATTGTCTGTGACTGATTTATGTTATGTTTGTTTCTATATTTGTTTCCGAAGATATTATAGCCACTGTGTAGTAGCTTTGAGTTTGTGTCGGCATGTCGGATTTCCACTTGAAAAGATTTGCATGTTATACTATCTGACATATCGATGCTCGCACAAAGCAATTACACGGATGGTCGCTCCTCAACAGCCTTATTCTCCGTGCTAGTCGACAGCATTCACCGTAATGTTCTTGGCTAGCGTGGGTATAGAGGTGGGGCGTCACAGCTTGGTATCAGAGCCAAACTTCGGAACAATATGGAATATTATAACAAGGATCATCGTCCTAAGTCCACCTTAGGAGTCGTGCTTTAGGATCTTATTCGGGTCTACGTACCGTCTTATCCTATTTTCTTTTATGATTCCTTATTTTGTCTATCAAGATTGCTTGATATTCAATTTGGTGAATAACCTTTTTCTTCTTCTTCTTTCTTTCTAAAGGGAGAAAAATGTCTAGACCAGGCCGCCCCAAAGCCGTACCGTCTAGCACTCCACCCCAAGATGGAGTTTTTATGACTGCTCAACAGCTTCTTGATTTAGTGACAAATGCTCAAGCAGCCCGAACTAACCCGGAACCTACTCACCCAAAGTCAGGATTTGCACGCTTGTGCAACGATTACACTAATTTGGGTGGGAAGCCCTTCAGAGGTTCCGAAACTATTATTAAAGTCCAAGCTTGGCTTAGAACATGGGATCGCATCTTTTCGCGCATGAATCTTATCGATCTTCACCGAGTTCAGGTGGCCTCCAGTATGCTCCAAGAGAGAGCGTTGGACTGGTACGAGCTTCTTATTTCTGAGATTAATGAAGCGGATCTCACCTGGGAGCAATTCCGGGGACGCTTCGAGTTGAAATTCGTACCAGAAGCTGAGAAGGTGACTTTGGCTCGCCGCTTTATAGACCTTGTTCAAGGTGAATCTTCCGTGGCAGATTATGTCGCGTCTTTCGAGTCGCTTTCCAAATATGGGGTTGAATACATCAACACCCCTTTAAAGAAGAATCAGAGATTCGTCTATGGCTTAAACAGAAGTCTCAAGAAGCCATTACTTCTAAAGTTAGAAGTTTCTTTCGACCAACTCGTTGATATCGCTCTTCGTCTGGAAGAGGCGCATAAGGAGAATGATGTTGAAGTGGTAGGTTCCAAACCAAACTTCAACAACAAGAAGAGGCCAAACAAATTCAAAGGCCCCTATCCTAATAAGAAAGGGAAGCAAACATCTTTGGCAGCAAACGCTTCTACCTTTAGCCGTGGGGAATGCTATAATTGTGGTTCGAAGGACCATTATGCGAACAAGTGCCCAAAGTCTCTCTCTTGTCGCTACTGTAAAGTCCCCGGTCATGTTATATCTTCATGCCCCAAGCTTCAGGGCAGGAAGGAGGGAAAGTTAAATGTTGCTCAAGCCCCTGGCAACACATCTCGTGGCCAAGGTATTTCTCATTCTATTTTGGATGGAGTTATTTTATTTCGTGATCATCCTATTCGAGTTCTTTTTGATACGGGTGCGTCCCATTCTTTTATATCAAAAGAACTTGTTGATGCTCTTTCTTTGGATGTTTTGTGTTTAATGACTTCTTTGAGAATTGCGAATCCGCTTGGTGGATCCGCAACAATCAGTTTATTGTGTAATGATGTCGAGATTATTTTGTGTAATTTTTCTTTCCGAGCCGATTTTCATGTCATGCGCTATTTAGGCTTTGGAATGATTTTGGGAATGGATTGGCTTAACCGTTATGAAGCTCTTATCCTATGTCCTGAGCGGACTATTCATCTTCGACATCCTCAATCTGTTAATCAGGTTTCTGTTATTCTTAAAGATTCAGATTCTGCTTTGGTTGCATCTTTATATTCTTTAAATCCTCGTGATGACGACGATGATGATGAGGGTGATATTATTTCTCTTATTCACTTCGTTTGTGAATTTTTCGACATATTCGAGCCCGTTTTAGGATTACCACCTAAGCGAGCAATTGAGTTCAGAATTAATCTTATTCCTGGAGCTCAACCTATCACTCGTCCTCCTTATCGTATGTCCAATAAAGAAAACGAGGAGATGCGTAAACAATTATCTGAATTGGAAACGAAGCAATTTATTCGCTCTAGTTCCTCACCTTGGGGAGCTTCAGCTATTTTTGTGAAGAAATCCGATGGTACACTTAGGCTTTGCGTTGACTACCGCAAGCTTAATGATCTTACTATCAAAAATAAATATCCTTTACCTCGGATTGATGATCTATTCGATCAACTTAGTGGTGCTAGAGTCTTTTCACAATTGGACTTGGCTACCGGTTTTCATCAGCTTCGTATTGCAGAGGATAACATTCCTTTGACATCGTTCCGTACTCGTTATGGATCTTATGAATGGCTTGTGATGCCATTTGGGTTAACGAATGCCCCGGCTTATTTCGTTGACTTAATGAATCGAGTTTTTAAAGACTTCCTCGATCGATTTGTTCTCATCTTTATTGATGATATTCTTGTGTATTCTAAAACCGAGGAGGAGCATGAAAAACATCTTCGGATTGTGTTGGAAACTCTTAGGAGTAATCAATTAAAAGCAAAATTTTCTAAGTGCCACTTTTGGCAATCTCGTGTGAAGTTTCTCGGTCATATTATTTCCGAATACGGAATTTCCGTGGATCCTTCGAAGATTGAAGCGATTCAAGATTGGAAGAGACCGGAGAGTGTGACAGAGATTCGTAGTTTTCTCGGGTTGGCGGGCTATTACCGTCGTTTTATTAAAGACTTTTCTAAGATTGCCGTGCCTCTCACTAGCTTGACTAAGAAAGGTGTTAAATACATTTGGTCGGACAAATGTGAAGCTTCTTTTCAAAAATTAAAAGAACTTCTTTCTGATGCTCCTATTCTTGTTATTCCCGATGGGAATCAAGATTTCGTTGTTTATACCGATGCTAGTCGCGTTGGTTTGGGTGCCGTTCTTATGCAAAAAGAACGTGTTATTGCTTATACTTCTAGGAAATTAAAGCCTGCTGAGACTAGGTATGCCACTCATGATTTAGAGCTCGCGGCTATTGTTTTTGCTCTTCGGATTTGGCGTCATTATCTTTTAGGAGAGAAATTTGTTCTATATACCGATCATAAGTCCTTGAAGTATTTATTCTCTCAAAAGGAACTTAATTTGCGTCAACAGCGTTGGCTCGAATTTCTTGCACCATATGATCTTGATATTCTTTATACTCCTGGTGAGGGTAATCGTGTCGCCGATGCTCTTAGCCGTAAACAACAAGCTGTTGTTTCTATGATGATATCCGAATGGAACGATCTCGAGATCTTATCCACTTGTGAGATTCGAGAGCGTGTTCCCGATTTATGTTCATCTCTTGCTTTATGTAGCCTTGAGGCTCATCCTTCTCTTTTAGACCGCATTCTTGAAGCTCAAGGGTTAGATCCTGAATTGGCTCTTCTTGGCCAAAATATTAGGGATAAAATTGATATTGAAGGATTGAAAGACTTTGATATCGATTCTCGTGGCGGCATTCGGAAATTTGGTAGACTTGTCGTGCCAAATATTGGTGATCTTTGTAAAGACATTTTAGAAGATTCTCATCATTCTAAATTTATCATTCATCCCGGTAGTAGTAAAATGTACGCGGATATGAAGCGACTTTATTATTGGGAGGGAATGAAACTCGACATCGCTAACTTCGTTAAGCGTTGCATGACTTGCCAACTCGTTAAGGCCGAACATCAAAGGCCCGGTGGGTTATTGCAACCTTTAGAAATTCCAATTTGGAAGTGGGACCAAATTTCCATGGATTTTATAGATGGCCTTCCCCGTTCTCGTTCGGGTCATGATAGCTTATGGGTGATCGTTGATAGACTTACTAAATCCGCCCATTTTATTCCCGTTCGGTCTAACCGAACCGTTCCTCTTTTGGCCAAAATATTTATCAAAGAAATTGTTAAATTGCATGGTGTTCCTACTTCTATTGTTAGTGATCGTGATCCATTGTTTACTAGTGGATTTTGGAAGAGTCTTCAAAAAGCTTTAGGAACGAAGCTTAATTTTAGCACCGCTTATCACCCCCAGTCCGATGGACAAACTGAGCGTGTGAATCAAACTCTTGAAGATCTTCTTCGTTCTTGTGTGCTTGATTTTGGTGGAGGTTGGGAAGATCATATTTCACCTGTTGAATTTTCCTATAATAATAGCTTCCAATCTAGTATTGGTATGGCACCTTTCGAGGCACTCTATGGAAGGCCATGCCGATCGCCTTCTTGTTGGCTTGAGGCCGGTGAGAAGCTGGTTTTAGGTCCAGATTTTATTCGTGATACCACAAAAAAGATTGATCTTGTTCGTCATAGGATGAAAGAAGCCCAGAGTAGACAAAAATCCTACGCCGATAACCGGAGAAGGAAATTAGAATTTTCTATGGGAGATCTTGTGTTCATTCGTGTTTCACCTATGAAAGGTGTTGTACGTTTCAGTCGATCGGGAAAACTAGCGCCTCGATATATTGGGCCATTTCCTATCACTGAACGTATTGGTTCCATGGCTTATAGCCTTTTATTACCGACTCAATTTTCTGCTATCCATGACGTGTTTCACGTTTCTCAACTTCGGAAATGTCTTCGAGATTCCGATTCTGTTCTTGAGCCCGGTGTTGTGGAAGAGATTGAAGTTTCGCCTAATTTAACTTATGAGCAACATCCTATTCGTATCATTGCTTCGGAAGTCAAACGACTTCGAAGTAAAGATGTTCCGCTTGTTAAAGTTCAACGGTCTTCAAATCCTAAGGATTGTTCTTGGGAATCTAGAGAGTACATCGAGCGAACACATCCGGACTTACTTTCTCGTGCTCTTTGAGGTGAACTTCTTATTTCAAACTTCTTTTGTGTTGAATATGCTTTTATGGTTGTTACTATATATCTTCTTCTTGTAATATTGCGAGGACGCAATTTCTTTAAGGAGGGGAGTCTGTAACAACCCACATATTTATCGATTTTATTTTTAAATATTTTATTTAAATATTTTATCGTTAGTCGGATTTTAGTCCGAAAAGCTACTTTTTGCATACGGTCGAATTAGGACTCGGGACCACTCCCATTGAGTTTAAAATGCCGTTTGCGACCTTTTTGAGTATAAGCTTCGATATGTTTGGAGAAAGTTGATTTTTGCTACTTTTCACTTTGGGTTTGGTTTGGGCTCAGCCCTAGGTTAACTTATGCTCAAATCTGAGCCACTCTTCCCCACTCACCCTCATTGTCTTCTCATTTCAGTCTTCTTAGCATTAATGGTGGGAGAGATTGGAAATTAAAACTCCAAAACCCTAGTTTCTCTTGCAAATCAAATTCCTAGCTCCAAACTCAAGAAGAACCCATTGGTAAGCTTCTCTTCTTCTTCTCCAACTTGTTCTCTCACCAATTTCAGAAATTCCTAAACCTAATTTTGGGAATGTTCTTGTTTTTGAGCATAGATTCAAGCTCATTTGGGTTGTGTTGAAGAGAGGTTGATTCTCCATTTGCTTTCAAGCTTCTTCTTGTTTGATTTTGAGAAAAGGTGAGATTTTTATCTCACATCTATGACTATAATTATCTTTGGTTGTTGGGTATGAATTCCTAACACTTCTTCATGTGCAATTGCTCTTGATTTGGATTGGTTTTGTGAATATTCCAATTTTTGAGTTTTTAAGTCAATTTGTGTGAAAATCCTTTTATGGATGTTTGATCATGCTTTTGGTGATGCATCGGGGAGCATATAGGGCCGGGTTGTCGATTGGCATAAACCCTTAGAGCCAATGTTCGTCCGGTTGCATTTTGGAAGAGTTTGCTCTTCATCTGAATAAGGCTGAAAAACAGCCCAGGCATGATCCAGTCGACTGAATACTCTGTTCAGTCGACTGAACCTGGAACCCGAGAGTTTCCAGGCATGATTCAGTCGACTGAAAACTCTGTTCAGTCGACTGAAACTGGAAACAGAAAGTTTCCTGAACCTGGAAAATTTCCAGGCACAGGGTCAGTCGACTGAACCTGCTGTTTGAGTCCAATTTGCCTTTTTGGATTGAATTTCCAATTTAAATCGATTCGTGATGATCCTATTTATTGTCATCATTTATTATCATCTTTGATGACTTATTTTCTTTGGGAATTTTAGATATATCCACTTCGATGGATCCTTTATCGATTTCATTGGATTTTTATTCACATCTTCGAATGTGATCTTTGTGATTGATTGTTTCTACAATCCCCCTTGTGCTTTGTCACTTTAAAAATATAAAGGTTTTCTATACTAGTAGTAAATATCAAAACTCTTTCCTCAAACGATTTCAATACTATTTTAATACCAAATTCGTTTATAAAACCGTTTTCCAATCTATTAGTATATATAAACCTTTACCTCACTCGTATGAGAAATCTAATTAAACGGCTTAGTAAAACAAGTGGTATGAAACGCTTGCGTTTACTTCGTCGGTTAATTCTTGGACTTGTTCGATTGAACCTCTTGTGACAATTTTCTAGTGGAGATTTACAGTTTGTTCGTAAATATTTAAGTTAAGCAAGTGGTTATGGGACATGAAGCTAAACTCATATATTTACTAGCTTAGTGTAATTGACACTTCTCGTTGATCATGACGATCATCTTTGTGATTTAGACTAGCAATGTGCGATGTCTCTTTGTCTGCGAGGGAGACTAAACCCCGTTTTGTGGAGTTTCGACTCAATTTGGTGGGGTAGCAACCCATGGTCTTCGGGCCGTTTGTGGAGCTTCGGCTCAATTTGTGATGGTTAGCGACCATGGAATTAGCGTTCCGTTTGTGATACACGTGTTGGTGGGCTTTATGCTCTCGTTTGTGATAGGCCTTCCCCCCTTTGTGATTTCTGGATTTCTTGTGTAGATTCCTAGAATTTGTGTTTCACCAATTTTCGTGATTTCCATTGATAAGTTTTATCAATATTTGTGCATTGGTGAATTTGTGTGTCATTGACTTTAGTGATTTCTGGATTTCTTGTGTAGTCTTCTGGAATTTTTGTGTCATTGACTTTTGTGATTGACATTGATATAATCGTCAATATTTGTGGTTTGATGAACGAAATAAGGAGTATGGCATTTCTTTGATTCTTGTGTAGATTTGGTGATATTGATTAATCTCTCGTTGATTTTCAATAACTTATATATATATATATATATCACAACTTGGAATTGTGATTATTATGTGTTTAGTCATATCTCTTATTCTATATCGTTTCATCTGATATCTATAGTTAGACTGATCCGTTTATTATTTTCTTATTAAATAATACTCGGGTCAGACCGAGATGTTACAGGTGCTTCTGCTTGACTTCTCATCCGGGATTAACTCCTTGACTTTTGGGTTAACTACTTAGATTAGTAGTTATTTTGTTGTATACATTTAAGATATAGACTCCTTAATGTATACTTATTCTTTTGTGTAGTTCGTGTAACTATTCTTTTGTGATATTGTGGATCTTTTTAGACCACTACTCTGATGTACACTTTTATGTGTAATATTCATATCTTATTCCGCCTTTGTGCTATGAATTGTCTGTGACTGATTTATGTTATGTTTGTTTCTATATTTGTTTCCGAAGATATTATAGCCACTGTGTAGTAGCTTTGAGTTTGTGTCGGCATGTCGGATTTCCACTTGAAAAGATTTGCATGTTATACTATCTGACATATCGATGCTCGCACAAAGCAATTACACGGATGGTCGCTCCTCAACAGCCTTATTCTCCGTGCTAGTCGACAACATTCACCGTAATGTTCTTGGCTAGCGTGGGTATAGAGGTGGGGCGTCACAATATTCGAGGGGGGGTGTTGGGTTGGGGGTTGTCGAAGACATGGCCGAATGTGGCGACCCTCTGGTGGTTGGAGTTGCACACGCAAGGTGATTGTAGGGGTTGTGTTTCGATTCCAGGAAATTGAGAATAGCTCGATTTCGATTATGGGGCGATTTTGGTTTTTAGGTTGCTCGAACTAGTTTGGGTTGTCGTGGCTGACGTGCCGGTCACATCAGCGTTGATCGGCGAGGGGCGCCATGCTTGTGCACGTATACGTGCATCCTTGTTGTATTAGCGTTTCGAGTTGGTGGGGAAGACGAAGTAGAAGCTCGGGGAAGCACACGTGGAAATGGTATTTTAGCTCGAAGCATTCGTGAGGGTTAACTAAAGTAAAAGTTTAAAATACAACAGAAAAAAAAGGCAGGAGTGGGAACTTTTGTCGGGGAGGATTCGAATGTAACTCGAAGTAGGGTACGGGAAAAACACGAGTTGGCTCGGGTAAAAGGTGAATGGGCTCGGGTGTCCTGATTTTTTTTAAAGAACAAGTTAAGTTTATACCAATTTTTGTCAATACCATTCTCCCCTAAAAATTTGATGCTATCCCAGTTTTAAATTGTTAAAAAGGTTTCTTAGATTAACCAAGTTTAAAATGATGTAATTTATACATAAATTTTTATTTTAAGTAAATTTAGTAATATTAAAGGGTAATAAATTAATATAAAGAACGATATAATGGTTAATTAACTTTTTGAAGTTAAGTTAAATCATTTGTTAAAGAAAATTAATCACTCAAAGTGGATTACTTAATAAAAGTTATATAAATTAAATTTCCAAACGAAAGGTATTAACAAAAAATTTCAAAAACAAACCCCAAATCTAAATTTAAATAATTTTAAAACTTGTTTTAGTTTTGAAAAATCATACTAAGTTAATCATTTAAATTACCCTAAGTGCTTTCAAATTTAAATTGATGATGTCATTAAGTGATAGTCAAGATAAATGATTTATCTTAAATATTTGAGGTCTTATTAATAAAAGTAATTAAAGATTAATTACTCAAAGAAAAATTTCTTAATTAGAGGTTTAATTAAAGATTAATCAAAGTTTTATTTAAAGATTGATTAAGGTTAACTAATTACATGATTTTGGTAATTAATTAATGATTAAAAGATTAATTAATGAAATTTATTAGGGTTAATTACTTATTATAATTAATTAAATGCTAATTAATTAATGGTTAATTAATCAATGTAATAAATTAAGGAATAATTTATTAAATAAGGATAAGTAATTAAGAGAAGATAATTAAGGGTTAATTAACTTAAAGTGATTAAGAAATCATCATTAATTAAGGAGTATTAATTATAGTATTAAATTAGGGAATAATTAAATAAATAAAAGTAATTAAGATTTAATTAATTACAATTAAGGGTTAATTAATTTAGATAATTAATTAAGAAATTATTTAATTAATGAAGGTAATTAAGACTTAATCAATTGCAGTTGATGATAATTAATCATTGATTAAAGATTACTAATGAAAGTAATTATGTGGTTGATAAATTTAGAAAGAAAAAAATCACCCAAATTATTCATCTTAATTATAGATGTTTGATTGCTATTGGATGCTATGTGATGGATTGATTTATTTGATATGTGATGTGATGCTATGTAATGCATTGTGCTAAGCTGTTATATCTGTGATGAATATATTGTTATATGAATATGCAAAACCCTTTGACCTGTAAAACGACATTTGAATTTCGGTGCGACAGGGAGTCGGATTCCAAGTCGATTATCCGAAAACCACATCAAATCGGATTAGCGAATCTTTGTGATTGATTAATTACTTTATATATGAATATGTGAATGAAGATAAGCGTTTTGGGTTATACCGCTTATCGATATATCTGTGATGATTGATGTTGTTGCACTATTGTGTAAAACGCCTGGACTACACTATACACACAAAAATATGGATTGCACGTGGAAATCAGTTAAGTCACAGATTTTTAAATAGTTTTGAATTTGAATTTTAAATTCAAATGGTTTTGGAAATGGATTAGGTTTAAAGTAAAAAACTTTTGATAAGGTGTTTTGAAAATGGAAGTTATTGTGAATAACTTAATAAAGATTTGAAACTTGAATCATTTGATTTAAATTGGAATTCAATATTTGAAATTGAATTCTATATCTGGTATTTATGATGTAAAAAGGTTATACAAGCTGTAAATGAGTTTATATGGGTTTTTAAACCATTTTAAAAGTATGGTTTTGAGAATTTGAATTTAACCCAAGTTTATATTTGAAAGACCTTAACTCGTGCAATTATAATCGGGTTTTCCGAAATGGAAACAAGTGCTTTCAAATAATAATAGCTTTTATATAAGGAAAGAATTTCCAAATTATGATGAAAAGATTTCAAGTTTGAAATAGAATGGCTTTGAAAGCTATAATTGAATCTTTATGAAAGATAGTTGAACCCTATTTTGATATTGAAGAGGATTTTAAAATGGTGTATCTTTTATATATAAAAGATTGAGGCGAGAATTGTTTTGAAAGACTATGAATGAATCTTTGTTTAAAAGATTGGTGAAACTTGTTTTAAATTGAAATGGGTTTTAAAAGTGAATCTTTTGTTTAAAAGATTTAAACGTGAAAATCGTTTAAACCATTGAAGGTTTTTTGAAATGAATCATTTTGTTTAAAAAAAGATTTGTAAATGGTAATTTGTTTAACCATTTGAAAGAAAAGTTTTTGTTAATAAGTTGTAACTTAACTGAGATCCCATATCCATATGTTTTTAAATATTGCGCTCATTATTCAGTTTAGCCAGGAGAGGACCTTGTGTCATATAACCTAATCCGAATAATGATACGACGTTATGGATAGCATTTGAAGACCGGTGGTGAAGACCTGGTATTTGCAAGAACGATAGGATGACCTATTGATTGTCTCTGCATCGAGTAGCTACGGTATAGAGATTCCCTAAGTGATGGGAAGTTCGATCGGGATTGTGGATTCCCGGATTTGCAAGGGCTTCTTCGAATGTGCCTTCGGTTCTGTTCAAACCCGGAACTGACTTGTATGGATTGTATGTCTGACATTACAAACTGAGATATATAGCTGATTTCTTTCAAATACATATCCGTTGGTGGCGAAGAATTATTCTCTTAGCTTAACACCCTTCTCTGAGACGTACGAGCTCAGAGGTTATGTAGTTGATGGTTACTAGTGATACATTCCCAATTTAGTAATGTGGCATACGAAGTGCTGCTGATCATTTGTTGATCAAAGCATGGCTTTGTAAAAGCGTAGCTTTGTGGACGAGACTTCGTCGAACTTCACAACCCGGAATGGTCGAAACAGGAAGAATGCAGCAAGGTTATTTGGGGGTTGCGCCTCCTGAGGGTATATTCATTTCCTTCTGGATAGAGGCGATATCATGGTATGGAGCCCAGATATTTAACCTATGTGGTTAATGCAAATACATTACTTTGTGGTTGTTGGTATCGAGCGCTCGTATAAAGGTCGGTTACGACCGGGGGATGGCATACTCATGTCAGTAGTTACCTAGTTACAGAGGTAACCGGACCTTGTGTTGGCATAGATCCGGTTAGGTTCTCGGGACATCCCTCCAGAGGCGTACCCATGTGGCCCAGGAAGTTCCTTAGCCTAACCATTTGTTGGAAATCCATTCTTCAATACACGCCTTGTACGGTTTTAGTTGCAGAACCTGCCATTTACTTATAGTGGTCACCACTGTTTAGATGGTAGCTATAGTAGGCATAGTTCAGAATGTCTACGCTGGCTAGGATTTATATTATACTTTCGAAATGATTTCCCACACCGTGTACTTATACTAATAATATAAAAGAAATTTTCTCGTATCAAGCATATTTGACTATCATAAGGAGAAATTTCCTCCAATTCTGCATTTGCATTGTGTGTGTGGCGGGAGGCCTTACGGTAGTTTCATTTTCTAAAAAGCATTGCGGATTTATTTTAAATCTCTTGTTGTTTGTTTTAAAGACCCACTGTTTTTGTTTTCTCATACCAGTCTCACGACTGTCCTGGAGTTTATTGTTCCTTTCCTAAACTTTAGGTGCCCACAATTTTCCACACGGGCAGTCTAGAGTTGGGTTTTTCAAATAGTAGATATAGAATCGATTCTATAGCTTTTGGCTTTCTCTTGGGTATTCTTTGAAGATTTTGGATATTGAAGTACTTGGTTAGGACGACAGACCAGACTTGCTTAGCTTAGTGCAACATGATGGTGGTTCGAGCTTGTGGTTTGGAGTTTTAGTTTTGGAGCATTTGATTGGAGTTGTCTCTTGGCTATTTTTTTTCCGCTGCTGTTTATGGTCTCTGATATTCTTGTATCATATTGTATTAGTGTTGTTCCATATTTGGATATTGTATTCATTGGAGTTGTATATGATATTCATTTCTTTCTTCCGCTGTGTTGTTTTACTTGATGTGTTATAAGCTCCAGCGAACCAGATTCGACTTTGGATCTGCGGCATTGAATACGAGTGTTCTATTCGGTGCCTATTTTCGAAGGTCGAGTCAGGGTCATTATATCCAATCAGCTCTAAAATGTAGTTCTCGTCAATTCGGACCCAACGCAATTTGTTTCGTGCGAAACGGACCTCGTATGAAGAAGATATGCATTTTATAAGTTACATGATTTTTATAAATTAATTAATTACATCATTAGCCGCTAATTACTGTCATTAACTTAAAATGATCCTCTCTAAATCTTTTCCTACCCCTTCTCCTTCTCGTAAGCTCCTATTTCACCAAACCCATTTCATGTGAACGTTCCCTCGACAATCCACGCCTCCACGACGCACTGGAACACGATCAGACTCCTCCACCTCGAAGCCCGCACCCTGCTGCACCATTGGCCAAGGACCAGCCATCTCTGAACTTCCCTATGCCCGAGAAACGCCTCCAACAGCAGCAAAAACGTGGCCAACTTCCACCCTCCATTGTTGACGATAGCTCGATTCAACCACACGATATATAGAGCTCGTCCAGCTCTAACTTCTCTTGTTGAAGCCGAAAGCTAATATTGCATGGATTGAGAAAGATTGGAGGTGGAAAGGGGTGCATTTTCAGCCATTCATGAGGAAATTGCGGCTGGCCCTAGTTGGAATAGGGTTTGGTTGCAAAGAAACGAAAGTGGAGCCCGTATATACAAAATTTTGTGACGCTATTTATCCACGAACTTTTCGAACTCCAGACGAAACGTACCGCCTGGCGTTTATAATGATTTACCTCTATTCTGAACACAATGGAATATATATCGGGAGCCAATTCGATCATATTTGGAAGATATGATTTCGAATCGAATTATTTAAATTAAGATATTACTCAAACAAATTTCTAAGCGTTTCAGCTTTCCACGACTAAACCATAAGTCCGATTGACACGAAATTTGAAATCCTACAATAATATGACATTATGAATCCAATGATACTAGTTTCGTCGAAATCCATTACTGTATCAAAAATGACTATTATTACACATTAATTAAATTTTAAAATATTCAATTTCTATAAATATATTTTAATTCAATTTCAAAAGTTCACTAACTTCATTCTAATTCAAATAGGATTTAATTCAAATTTATAAATCATTTTCATTCACATTAAATTCAAATTTCAATTATTTCTATATTTTCATATTTTAAATTAACAATTTAATTATCCAATTAAATCTTTATATTCGAAATATAAGTCATTCAACTTATAAAATTTACTCTTGAATATTTAAAATCAATTAAATATCCCAATTTCAAATGACTAAAATTCTGGGTCGTTACATTCTCCCCTACTTAAAATAATTTCATCCTTGAAATTACCAAGTAAGATAAAGTCACAAAATCCATTAACTTTTCAAAAGCAACTCAATCAAATTAGATATCAAATTCCTTTAGCCGTTTTCCAAATATCCGTTCGTTAAACTTCTTATAAAAACTTCTCTAAGTTTTCAAATTCTTTCATAATTATCTTTTCAAAACCACTAGTATCGTATAATTTTTAACTCAAAATCCAAAATTATAGTTATCAATTTTTTTTCCAATTTTTCTCAAAAATTTTCTAATGCCTTAAATTTTCAAAAAAATTCGTCATAGCCTTCTTTACGCGGTTCGATCGTAATAGGATCACAACATATATATATATATATATATATATATATATATCATATCCCATCTTCGAGGATGAGGCATCCCGTAGCGAAAAAATGTAAAAGTACGATATTTAATCCGAGATATGTACCTTATATATTATTAGCGAGCATATACGGCTAATATAGTGCGAAAACGAGCTCCAAAGGCGAAGCAAGCGCCATTCGCACCTACTAAACACTCAAAAACAATGAGAAACATGTATATATGGAAGTAATTTCAATATACAACATATACCAATACAACAACAATACATTCCAATATAGAAAATGCAATCAAATGCAACAAATCCAACCATCAAACAACCATCATCCAACAAACCAATCTCTATCGAACAAATCCATAACCAAATCAATACAAATTCACTTCTCATTAATATTCATTGAATTGGTTTTCAATTTAATAACATTTGGTTCATTAACATTGGATTTTTCTAACATTCATTTATTCATATTCAATTAATTTACATTCACTAATTTACGTTAAAGTTGGTTCACTTTCAAATTAAATCAAACTCAATTTAGATTCACTTATTATCAGTTTGAATTCAATTACTTAGCTTTCAATTTTATTAGTTCAATTTCATTAACACTTAATGAATCTCTATATAATCAACTAACATCCATCTAACAGCCAATTCATATCCAACATTACCAAATTTTATTTACTTTGCTTTCATTCAATTTGGTTTAACACTTTTAATTTCAATTGGTTATATTTAATTTATATTGAATTCTAATATTCACATTTTTATACAGCATTTCCAATTTTATTATCATTTTTTAACTTAAGTTTTATTCAATTCTTAACAATAATATTTCTAATCCATTTTTATTCACTAATTCACTATTACAATTAAAGTTTAATTTCATTAATTCACTTTATTAATTCATTTTGATATCAAATTCAACTTCTTTTAACATCACTTAAGTTATGTTTCATTTCATTTTCACTTACATTTACTTTCACTATACACCTTAAGTTCACTTTTAATTTAACTCAAATTCTATTTTATGTATTTTCTACTTAAATCAAATTCATATCACTTATTCAAATTTAGATTTTGTTTTTGCTTAACAAAATTGTTTAACCATTTTGATAATTGATTTTACTTACATTTTCCCATTTTACAAGTTGTGCAACTTATTTATTCAAACTTTCTAATTCACATTATATAATCACTCAAAATTTTAATTTCTATTTCAATAACTTATCTAATCTGGTTAAAATCCAATTCAATTTATTTAACTTTTCTTTATTTAAATTTCAAATCATATATTTTATTATGCTAACTCAAATTTCTTTCAACTTAACCAAGTTAAATTTATTATCTCATACTATAAGTCAAAAACTCATTTCACTTATAATTATCAATTTAAACTTGGACTGTAAATTCAAAAAAAAAATTCACAGAAAAACTTAAATTTCAATTTACTATTGGTAGCAAACCAATCACATAGAAACTCAAAAATGATACTAATAATGCTGTAGTCATCACCCTTATTATTTCCCAGCAATAGTAGCGAATTCAGTGCTTTAAATTCTTTAAAGAAATCCTTTGTATATTTACGAATCACATTTATAAACTTATACTTATATGATTTCACTATTTCTCTTCACTTATACAAGATTCATTCCAAATTTATTTATCTCATTAGATTTATAATAATATAACCTCTTTGAACTTTGAAAAACAACTTTCAAAATAAACATAATTCCAATTCTCAAATTCTTCGTTTAAAATTCCCTCTTTATTATTGATAATTCATATTTAAAAATATATTCATATAGTTTCATTTCTTTTATATAAGATTATTTTCACAATTGTAAATCATATTAATTATAATTCTATACTTTATAATTCATTTGCTTATATAATTTACTTATATATATATTTACATTTTCTAACAACCAAACAATCCATTTATATACACTTTAATAATTCTGAAAAATGGTTTCCTTTATATATAAAATATAAACGAGGTAAAATTATTTTATTTACCCAATTTAAAACAATATTATGTCAACTTGCCTCATTTAAGTGTTTAGAAATCCTTATAGATAACATGGCGTCCCACATACCAACCAGAATTCACAACTCAACGGATAGGTAAACACAATATAAAACATTTTATATTCACTAACAAATACGTGCTCATATATATAATACACTAAAACTCAATCTAGGGTGCTACTGTCCCTATCTATACCGAGTACACATCAAAGCCTAAGAATATACAAAATCTAAGCTCTGATACCATGCATGACGACCCGCAAATCCGTACCCTTTGAATTAAAAATAAAACACACATGTCCGACCCAAAAAGCATAGACTGACGGAATGTCATAAGAAAGAAAAGAAGAGAGAAGAAAGAGAGAAGATAGAACCAAATAGAATAATGCAGAATCTCACATCACAGCCGAAAACATATAATATCATTGCAATGATCTTTACAAAATAGAAACTGCATATACATACATCATTTAAAGTTCAACAGTCAATCACTAATCATCAGCCTGAATAGTTGTAATAACATGTACTTACAATTGCTGATAATATAAACAAAAAACAATGCGCAAAGTGGATAATCAAAACAGATATGTGTATACGAAAATGAAGATCTCCAGCTCTCCTGTTGAAGCTCCAAAAGAACCAAATCTGAACCTGTAAATATACTCGATCTGACCCTAGCATTGAAAGGGAAGAACGCCTGTATCAGTCTGGTAAACTAGCGTGAGGAAAAACATTTAACGGAATTTATTAAATTACCAAATTTTTCCTTTTCAAAACAAAGTATCTCATAAGACACGCCTACACATAAACAAGAACATGTTTTTACCTTATGATAACTAAAACATTTCATATTAAATTCTCTTATATTATACTAATGTCTAGTATACAAATAATACATATCATAGCCGAAATTGTTACATTGATTAAATTCTAGCATATAGCCCAAAATGGGTAATACAATCAAAATGGCAGGAACGTAGTGGAGTTTGGGTTTCCATACAAATGACGATGAAGGGACTACCTTCCGATGGGTACACCTCTAGATGGATGTCTCGAGAAACCATCACAAAGTTCCTCTACCAACACAAGACCGGCCTACCTCTATAACTAGATAGTACTGAATATATCATCCTCCGGTCGTTACCGACCTTTTTCGAGGGACCTCGGAGCATACAAACCACAATAATCATATACACGATATCATTACGTATAAAAATATATCTAGAAGAGGATGATTATATCCTACTTGAGAGCGACCCACTTAGCCTTCCGTATCTAATCCTGTTTTGGTCATTTCCGGTTGATGAGGCCTGAGGTAACGATTACCTTTCACATATCACATCACTTTGAATGCCACATGACCATTTTCGATGACTTCTAATTGACTTCCACAAAAATACAACCCTTAAGCTCATACGTCTCAAGGAGGGTGGTAAGCTAAGAGAAGTTTCCTTCTCCGCCACCACCAGTGTACTTTCTAAAAACCAATGTACGTATCGTTAGAAATGCAATGTCAGACAAACATCCATATAAGTTGTCCAGGAATAGGGCAAACCGAAGGTACTTTCCTACCACATCCTTTCGGAAAATCCATAAGATTAATAGCGAATAGTCCTTCCATTGAATATTTCATAACGAAGAGACTACTGCTACTGGATGTATATTGGAATTTTAACCCCAAACAATCAACGTGCTGTCCTCCACTATAAAAATCTTGAATACAATATCATCACAACCAACCGGCACAATCTTCGCATAAATGTTGGTCCGAAGTGGTTTTCGAATAAACCAATCCCGGTCTTTTAGCACTTACAATGCAAAGGCATTTCTCAACTTCACTCAGAACTAAGTCTCATAGACTTATCACGTCTCTAACTTTCAATTCGCTATCCTTCGGTCAAGAAGGAAGCTCGATAGATTGGAGTAATACTTCACACTATACGAACCAACATCTCCAACATAAACGATAATCAAGCCTACACAAATGGCTACGTACTAAGTGTACGACTACATAGTTCCCACATCAAGTCGAGCAACTAAAATGGTCAAATTTGATAGTCGGTTATTTAACTATCAAAGCAATAAACAAATATTTAGCACCATAAACAATCACTAGGCCCTTTTAATTAATCTTTTATTAATTAAATCACTTGCCAAATATTCACCTCAATTTATCTTTAAAAGGATATAATTCCAAAACCATTTCAACATTTCAATATTGGAAAACATTTCCATATGCTTATTTAATAATATGTAATTCAAAAATCTCTTTATTCTCAATACTTAGAAAATATTACATATACTTAAATCACGATTAAGTATATATTTTATTCCTTAAGGAAAAGATTCTCTTAAACATATTTATTTGGGTCAAAACGAATGTTGCGTAAAAAATCGTTACGACAACCCAAAATCACTAGTATAGAGATTCAAAAATTAGATAGATATATAAATCCCATATACTATACAAAACATCTCCTTTCGAAAATCATTTACTATAACAACAGCGTTATAGTCCATCATTTCCTTATTCCTCGAAAACGTCTATTTCAACAATGAATGTTGAAATCTATGTATTCGATACTTAACACATTTTAAAACATCTTCAAATCCTTTTACTCTATTTTAAAAGGCAACTTCCCAAAACATTCATTTATTTTAAATTGTTATTCGCTGCCTAAAATCATAAATATAAATTCTCTTATCCAAATTCAATACTTCTGCACATTTATTTAAAGGAGTATCCACTATCCAAAATCGTGAATGAAATACCTTTACTAAACTTTCATATTTAACTTATCAAAATAAGTTGAACTCGTATTTATAAAATATTGTTTATAAATTCCATTTATATTTTAACAAAAATTTCCACTTATAAAATCCCTTGTATTAACCAATTCTATTTATATCTTATTTACATACCAAAATCCGATCATAAGTTAATTTACTAATAAATCATTTATTTTACAAATTCATTCTTTTTATAACTTCTTAAATTCACAAATCTTATTAATTGTCTTATTTACGTATTAGGTTCAGTTATAACTTCATTTTAAACCTTATAAAACTCATTTATAATTCCATTATTTTGATTTATGAAATATCAATTTTATAAATCTTATATATAAACCATTTATAATATGTCAACAATCCCAATTTAACTATTTTACAAAATCGTTAACTCCCCATTTCAAAAATCGCATTTCAATCATATTTCACAAAAATCATAATTTTTATAACATATAAATTATAACATTTATTTATTTAAAATAAATTCATTCCTTAACAATCCAAAATATAACAAAACATCTATTTCAAAATCACTTGAAAATCCGTTTTAATTTGGAACCTATCACTTTAACATTTTTAAATTACCAAAATAGGCGCAATGGTGCAACAGCACCAAATACATCAATCACGACATCCAATACATCGTATATCACATGATAATAATATATATCACAATATCTATAAATAAAATCAATATTGGTGAGGAATCCAGTTGGATCCCTCCAATCTGTCACCTACAACAAATATGCATATGAGAATATATGTACAATGTCCACTTCAAGGAAGACGTGCGTACAAAAGGTCATCTGCTCATACACGAGAATGTATAGAGTCTTATCTGCTCCAATAGTTAGGAATATATCCAAATACCAATCAATATATACATAAATATATCATGTGTCACCCAAAAAATCATCAATCGACATAAATAAATTTATTCTCACTTATATAAAAATATAGGCAAGTCAGAAAGAGTGAGTTGTACTCATTTTGGTTCCAATTGCAACTGCAGTGTTTTATTCTGAATAAAATTAAACAGCCATTTAATTTTACCTAAAATTTACAATAGCTCCAATCAACTCAATACCAACTATAAAATTTAGTGCTCGTCAATACGGACCCAATGCAATTCATTTCGTGCGAAACGGACCTCGTATGAAGAAGATATGCATTTTATAAGTTACACGATTTACATAAATTAATCAACTATATCATTAGCCGCTAATTACTGTCATTAGCTTAAACCAATTCTCTCCAAATCTTTTCCTAACCCTTCTCCTTCTCGTAAGCTCCCATTTCACCAAACCCATTTCATGTGAACGTTCCCTCGACAATCCACGCCTCCACGATGCACTAGAACGTGATCGTACTCCTTCACCTCGAAACTCGCACCCTGCTGCACCATTGGCCAAGGACCGGGCATCTCTGACCTTCCCTACGTTGGGAAAATGTCTCCAACAACAGCCAAAATGTGGCCAACTTCCACCCTCCATTGTTGACGATGGCTCGGTTCAACCGCATGGTGTGTAGAGCTCATCGAGCTCTATATCCCTTATTGAAGCCGAAAGCTAATAATGCATGGATTGAGAGAGATTGGAGGAGGAAAGGGGTGCATTTTCATCCATTCATGAGGAAAAGGCGGCCGACCCTAGTTGGAATAGGGTTTGGTTGCAAAGAATGAAAATGGGGTCCTTATATACAAAATTTTGTGACACTATTCATCCGCAAACTTTTCGAACTCCAAACGAAACGTGCCGCCGGGAGTTTATAATGTTTTACCCCTATTTTGAACGCAATGGAATATATATTGGGAGCCAATTCGATTAATATTTGGAAGAAAGGTTTTCAAATCGAATTATTTAAATTACGATATTACTCAAACAAATTTCTACGCATTTCAGCTTGCCACGACTAAACCGTAAGTCCGATCGACATGAAATTTGAAATCCTACAATAATATAACATTACGGATCCAATGAATCTGGTTTCGTTGAAACCCGAAACTTTATCAAAAATGACTATTTTTACACGTTAATTAATTATTAAGATATACAATTTTTATAATTAATTCAATTTCAAAAGTTCGCTAGCTTCATTCTAATTCAAATAGAAATAAGGATGAATGATATGTTGACTTTTATAAACTAATATTTTGTGTTAAATTACTGTTTTATATTAATGGTGTTTGGTTAAAACAATGTTTTTATTCTAATGATGCTTGTTTAAATTTAGAAAATGAAGAGGAAGTCAAAAGATGAATTTTTGAACATATATTAAAGACTTTTCTCCGAAATGGAAATTGCAAGGACACAATTTATTTAAGGGGAAAGTCTGTAACAACCTGGATTTTTGGGTTGATTAAATAAAATAATTAATGGTTAAAATTAGAGAATTTAAATTATTAATCTGGAGTTCGTATTTTTTATATAAAAGATGATTTGTTTTATAATGATTGATTCTTAATATTATGAAATTAGAAAATAAAGGAATTTTCTATGTGATATAAATCATTTTAAAAATTACTATTTGGATTTTATTTCAATTTTGGTAAATAGAAATATAATTGGTATTTTTAATGATTTCAAAATAAAGGTGTACATTTGCATTGTGTTGTGTAAAATTTTAGTTCACGAAGTAATGATTATAACTTTAGAAACAGATAAAATGGGTCTTTGGGTAAATAAATAACATTGGTAAGAAATAATGTTTTATTTTCTTATTGGGTTTAATTTAAAACCCAACCCCAATAACCCCTTTTAGTAAGGATAAATTCCCCTCTTTTCTGAATTGTACATTTAGTTCTAAAACCGGTAAGCAAAAACAAAAAGAATCAAGTCTCTCTGTAACGACCCTAAATTTTAACTGTTTTAATAACGTAATTTAAACTGAATTTTTGTGAAATTTTAAATAATTGAATTTGACATAAAAATTTTATATTTGGAATACGTTTATATAAACAAAGCAAATGGTAAATTTTCATCAGATAATATAGAAGTTGTTTTATTGTGTAATTTTGTTTAAATCTAAATCAATTAATATTTGATGATAATAAAATATTTCTCAAACCTGAATATTTTTGTATAATAAATTTGTAAATCATCTTCTGAGTGAGACGTCATATTTCATTTTGCCAAAATTTTACCGTTATTGCTCCATTTATCTTATTTTCGGTGTTTTAGCAGCATTTTCGGTACTGAATATCGCCTTTTGATAGGATAGTCGTATAGTTGATATCGGTGTACCATTCTATTTGTCTTATCATGTGGATCTCCATGGTATATTCATTTGCTTGTTTCGTGTTTGATGGACAACGGAATCTGTAACATCCCGCCTTTTTGCACACTTTAAACCGACACACGTGCCAATTCAAAGCATACGCAAGGGCGGATTGTTATGGGGTAAATAAGAAAACAGAGAAGAAATAAAAACAAAAACAGAATCTCACAGCGGAAGGATAAAATATAATAACAAATATACAGTTCATAAACAGTTTACAAAAGCTTGATCCTTCTTTTACAATAAATATCAGAGTTACACAT
Source organism: Allium cepa (assembly GCA_030765085.1). Taxonomy (NCBI): domain Eukaryota; kingdom Viridiplantae; phylum Streptophyta; class Magnoliopsida; order Asparagales; family Amaryllidaceae; genus Allium; species Allium cepa. The sequence goes on from CM060934.1 coordinate 98,846,699, forward strand.
ACCAATACAAGCAATGCAGCGGAATAGAAAGAGTGTGGTGTAATACTATATATAACATAATACTTATTCTTCGTCTTCGTCCTCCAAAGCTAAAATCTGCTATCCTGAAATGCTCGGACTGACCCGAGCGAATTTGAATAGACAAAAACACCCGAGTCAGACTAGAATATCTTATGTGAGTTAAATAAACAGAATATAAATATGAGTACAGTAACTCAAGAGATGTTCGGGATTTACATCTCCTAAGGATCCGTTAAACTATTTACTATGTAGTATATTGCGCTATTATAATAGTGTCTATTTATAAAATAAACTTACTTTTAAATAGCGTTAAGGCTTTACATTTTCCACCTTAACACGTAATAGTCCCAGTAGTCCGTCCAATATCATAGCCCCTCCTGATCGGGAAGCCACTAGAGGATACCACACGGGCTACGGGAGAAAACCAAACTCGTACAAGGCGCGATATGGTAGGTGACACGGCACAACTAGGCAATGCCAGGGTAGATATACCAATTGCTATCCAGGCTGGTGGAAACGCGTAGCCGCAGTTACCGCCCACCTCGGACTAACTCCCCAAAATCAAAATATAGAAGTGGCCACTGAATCAAATCCAAGTCAAATTATAATATCGAAGAGGAGCGTCCGATCAGAGGAATGACCTCATTGGCCTGAGAATCGCTCCTGTTTTAGCCACCTTATGCCAACTCATGGGAGTTGGGTCCACGTATTTACCTTACAGGAAACGTCGCCACCACCTACTTCATTCTGGAATCTCCACCGCGTACACGGTTAGTCAAAGTGGTTTTCGGTATCGACAGAGAGTATGTCCATATCCGATCCCGGTCTCTTTGCCAACCAATCGTTATTATAACACCGCGGTCATTTAAAAATAGTTTATACTTTTAAAACCAGAATATAATCCATTTCAAACCGTAATATTACGATATCATTTCTTCTTTTAAAACCCAAAACAATATGATATCGTTTATCCCAAATAAAATTATTCCTTTCCAAAAAAATTATGTCACTTTTTATTATTTAATATCCCATGTAACCAATATTCTGTTTGTAACTTTCAACATAATTCTTCGAAAATCCATAGTATTTTAAAACCATTATTTTCAAAACTAAATGGTTTGGATATTCAACGGTATGCGAATTAAAAAGGTTTAACTTCACTGTTGCTTTACAAAGAAATAAATTACATGGCTTTCCAAATATTTCTTCTTTTAAAGTTAAACCAAAATCCAAAATATTACTTCAAGTCCCAAAACCATTTCAATTTTATATATATTTATACCCATTTTTGAGCATTAATATTTCAACTAAAGTTGGATTTTTATCCTTTCAAAATCAATATTCTATTAATTAATCTTGACCATTCACATAAAATCCATAATTAATAAGACTTCAATTTCTAGTAAAATATATATATATATATTTCCAAATTCAATTTTTACTAGAATATTCATTTCAAAATATTTTGGGAAAAATCCAATTATAAATATCATATCTTTAAAATTTCCAACTTAATATTTAAACATAGGATATAAATCATCAAACTCCATTTTCTTAATTTCTTCCATTTTCAATAAAGAAATTTATATTCCTTTTAATTTCAAAATTTCAACTTCATAGGTATATAAATATGAAATAAAATATTTATACAATATAAATTTAAGATTTATAGACCGTATTCAATCCAAACCATAGAAATCACATTAAAATAGTTATATATAGACCGCGGTGCCTGTATATAATTTTCTATCCTATGGTCAAGTGATACGGATATTTATCATTTCAATCCGCAATTTAAAAAAATAAAACTTTGCGGTTTTATCATTTCAAACCACAATCCCGAATGAAATGTAAAATGTATGCTAACTTGCAGTTTAATGATATCAAATAAAACATCCATTCAACAAAACATCCATCATCCAGTCACAAACATCAAGCAATATCAATCAATAACAATTATATATATGATCATATATAACAGGTGATAACTGGCAGTTTATTCAAATTAAAATTTTCAACTATTAATCTAACAATTTATATTCAGTGATAATTGACATAACTGTTAACTAGCAGTTCATATGCAACCAAAAATTTCTAACAGCCAATTAACACGCAATAAATCAATTAAATTAACAGTTACATTCAATAAAATGCAATTCAACAGATATGAATGAAATAACATGCCAAAAGCTCATAAATAAATTTCTATTCATTTCTAAAATTTATTTAACAAACATAAAAGCTTCTAGTAGTTGTGAGTGGGTTAAAACACTCACCTTTTGAATTTAAATTGAATTCAAATCCAATTTAAACCCAAAAATTGGACAGTCTCCAAATTCATCCAAACCAGTGCCAAAACGTCAGAAATTCCGATACGATCCCAGCAAAACAAACCGCGCGTGAATCCGAGCTCGTATGCAAAAGTTATGAAAATTTGAAAAATGAAAAATTCTGGTCCTGGGTCAACTTCGGGTTCGACTTCGGGGCGCCGCCTCATTTCCCCGATGCTTGCTTGGAGTTTTCGCCAAAACGACCCGGAGCGACCCGAGTCATTTTCTTCCTGACCCGAAGTTGCTCTAGGGTTTTCTCCTCTGAAACCCGAAGCGCGACCAGAAGCTGCTGCAGATCCACAAAAATTTTTTTATTTTATTTTTTTTTTTTTTTAATAAAATTTTGGAATTTGGGAATTAGGTTTTTTTCTGCCATTGGAATGAGGAGTTGAGAAGGAGATGTACGTATAGAAAAATGAAAATAAGGAGTGGCTAGGGTTTATAATCGCAAATATATAGACAGATAAAAGAAGGCTAGGTGGGTACGGATAACGAACGTGCTAAACGATAGTTGGCCCAAAAAGCCCGTTCTGCCTCCGGAGTCGAATTTGTTAAAACTATATATCCAAATAGGTGTTTCAAAATATTCTGAACGCGATGGAAAAAGTTTCGCGACCAAATTCGATCGTATGAAGAAGTTATGCTAAAAAAATAAAAATTTCAAATTGATTTCAAAATGCGTAAATTTCAAGGCGTTTCGAGTCCGTACGATCAAACGACAAGTCCGATCGCAACGAAACTTGAAACATTATTATAATTCACCGTTACGGATCCGATGAAACTAGTTTCGTCGAAATCCGAGTCCGTGACAAAAATGACTATTTTTAATATTTATTAAATAAATTAAAATAAATCATAAAATCCAAATTTTCTTTCAACTTTAAATATTGGCCAAATTTCATTACTTATATAATCCAATCAATTCCCAATAATTTAGCAAGCTTGGATGTGAATTAAAATTTATAAGTATATAAATTTCGCAGTGTTAACCTCTGCGTTTTCTTATTATTTGGGAATTATAAATTTTATTCGCAAAACCCAATTATTTAATCATATACTTATACTCTCATCTTAAATCTAATTATATAAATAACTTGATTTCTATTATCCAACTCAAAATATATCAATTATTCTCCAACTACATAGTTAACGTTTCTTTTATATATCACTGTGGTAATATTTCAAAATGTTCATCTTTTGTTTGCATAAATTACTGTATTTAGATAAAATTGTAATTTTGGTAACTTATCACATAAATAACTTAAAACCTCAACTAATACATTCCACCTTTGTTTCATCTTATTCATTCACTCATCAATATTCCGTACTAACTACAAAATTTAGTGTATTCCTTTAAATTGATCAAAATAAGACTTATCAACTAATAGAAAGATTTACGTACAAAATTTGTTGTCATACATCTAATTTACAAGCCTATACTTAATTATTATCCTACAATACGTTTTACGTTACTATAATGTTCATTCTTCCGTTCCTACGTTTCTATAAATTTATTCCTTTATAATTTATTTAACGCAACACTTAATCTACACCTATTGCGATGTTTCAAATTTACTTGAATGAACAATTTCTTTACTTAAAATAGTTGTTGTAAACTCTTAATTCCACATTTATAAGTGTATTATTATTTTCACTCAAATATTATACATATATATAGAGTATTGGGTTTTTATTTAATCATCATTTATCATATATATTAATTAATTAAATTCAATACTTAAGTCTGACTAAATTTATTCCCCAAATACACATTTACATTTCTCAACCAATAAATATAACCAATCAAATTCTCATTTTATTGAACCTTGGTCAATTCCACACGTTAATTTTACTTAAAGTCTCAATTAATTAATTTACCTCGGTTTCATTACCTTATTACCTTATATGCATAATTGACATGGTTATATCTTCCATTACATCAATAATTTATCATTTCATTTCTATGCAATATATACTCATCTTATTCCATTTATTTGGTTACTGCATTGAAATCTATTTATTAACCAATACTAACGTTATTATCATAAAAAAAAATTTGATTCCCAATTTTATTCAATACTTAGAACAAAAATTTTCACATTAAATCAAATCCTTCTATTCAAACCAAGTATCATGCTATGATAATATTTTACGTTGGTTACACTGAAAAAAAATCAACTTTTTATCGTTATCAATTAAACATACATTAATTGCACAAATTAAAGGAATTAATTGCCATTTATCAAATTAAATTTTTCATACATCAATCTATTTCATCTAAATCCTTACCTATGAATATTGCAACCTTTAATTCCATTAAATACCAATTAACCCAAATTATTTCATTTATTCTAAGTCATATCACTAAAATAATTCATCATAATAAACTTAAAATCTATACGTTTATTGATTTATTTCTATTTGTCTTATGTTAAATTCTAAATTTAGTAAGACAACCTAAAGTACTCCACTCAATCGACAGTCCCTTTCAATTGTTAATACGTACTTAAATTTCTACAGTTGCCTTCCATCTGCACTTCCGTTACTATGATAAAAATTAGTAACGTTTATGCCATCAATCCATCATAATTACTTACCCTTAATTGAGTTTGATTTCCAAATAAATTTGCTGACCCTTAATTAGACAATTTATAAAAGTTTGTCATCATACCTATAGTTCTACGCTTATGCTATGTCTTAAATTTCAATAAATTTATAAATTTTGAGATGTTCATTAGGGTTTACAAATTTATTGACTTGCAATAACAGGGTTTCTTAATCTATTCAATTTATCGTTCACAATCTTTTATTGCATTAAATTGGTTTAATATTCCCATATTAAATTTTATGTACAGGTAAGAATTTTTCTTTCTTTCTCTACTTAATTCATTTGAATTTTATTCAAATGTCTTTAAATAGGTTTCTAAGTCACTTCTATATAATTTATTCTAGCCTTCATTTTAATACTTATCTACCACCTTTATTCTTTCAACTAAAATAAATTACAAAATCCTATTAAACAAACAATTTTAAATGGTCGAACTTAACGGGTCGTTACACTCTCCCCCACTCAAAACTTTTCGTCCCCGAAAAGGAAAAAGAAGGGAGAAGGAAGAATAAAACAGTACATCTCAATTCAATATTAGCTTATAAATAATAATTTACTGGATTAATTTCCTTTAATGAAATATACCCGTTTTATAGCCATTATAAACTTTTATACTTAAATAATTAAAGTTGGAAAAACATTTTCAACAAAATTCTAAGTCCAAAATTTACGGAAAATTTTGGCAGAGTCTCCTTTGTACGGAGAGGCTCGGGAGAAAATAAAATATCAAAATATAACAAATATATTACAAATATTATCAAAATATTATATCCCAACACGGGCAACTATATAAAATAGCGCTTTAAACGTAATCCGAAAACGTACCTATTTGTCGGGCAATACGCTTATTATTATGGAACCAAAAGCAGTTGCTTCCATCACCTGCATTCACTTATATAATCTAAAAGGTTAAATATTTATATTAAAGTGAAATGTTTAGGTGGTTTCAACCATTAATCACCCAATCAATACAACAATTATCAATCTTACAAATAACATACATACACAAAGTGAATCAACCATTTAAACCATCAAACAATTAGTTGTCTGGGTTCAAATTTGAAATTTGTATGAAATGAAATTAACTATCAAGTGCATCCTTTACTCAACAGTCTTAGATGGAACAAGGATAGATTATTTATTCCCCAACAACTTCAAATTCCTTACCCAACAAACATAAATCAAACAATAACAATTCAAACTAACAGCCAAATTAACTTATTATACATTTATTTCATGCTTCGGTGGTTTGATTTTCTTTCTTTCATTTATGGAGGGATTTCTTTGTTTCTTACAATTTTCATTTTCCATTTGTTACAAAATTCATTATATTGTATTCCAATTTATTGACTAAGGTTTATATCATCTATTTATACTACTTACCCTTTCTTATATAGTAAAATTTCCAATTTAACTTAAGTTTATACAGTTAATTCTCATTTATAACAGCAAATTTATTGAATACCTTAATTACCTCAAGCTTCACTTGTAAGATTTCCCCTTACATTTTCTTACTAACATTGCAACTTTTATTATATGGTAAGTTATGTATATTTAAGAATGCAAGTGAAAATTTACAAGTTTCTTCTCAATTCCTTTTTATTTATTAACGGTTCAATAAATATATATTCGTTTTATAAATTACAATTTCAACTTACCCTTAATTTCATTCCTTTATTTAATGTTTATGTTTTATTATATTTAATTACAGTAACCCTCTACTTACACTTAAATTATTAACCTTAAAACCTCCATTTTTATAAATAAAGGATTTTATTAATTCATTATCTAGGGTTTACAGACATTTATTTATATTACCTACTTTTTATTATATTACTAGTAGCATTTTAAATCATACTTAAGTTTATAACCCTACACATCAATATTAAAGAATTTCATTTTATTTACTTAAGTTAAAATCACCTATTAATAATACTCACCTTTAATTTGGGTAAAATTTCAATTATCACTTAAGTTTATACCAATAAATTCTTTCATTATTTCCTAAATTCCTACTTGTAAAATATTCAATTCCAGTTTCTCATTTAACACTTCAACTTTTATATTTGGGTAAGTTATTTATGTTAAGGAAATTGCAATTGAACTTATACAAGTTTAATCTCCATTCTTTTAATTAAATTTAATGTTTATTCATATTACCCTTTGTCTCATATGTATGCAAATTCCTCTTTATAGCTTTGCAGTTATTCTCTTATTCCAATTAGAGGTTTCAATTCATTCATTCTTCAATAAATCTTTTCCATTATTTATCAGTTAAAAACTTTTACTTCCCTTATCCCTAGCATTAACTTTCTTACTTAATATTTCACTAACAAAGTTTAAACAATTAATTAACGGAAAAATTTAGAATTAAATACCGGGTCAAATTTTAATCTATTTCAAAATAATAGATAAATAAGTTCTTACAACTTTTATATCTCTAATTATATTTAGAACAATAAAAGAAAATTTTTAGAAAATTTCAAAAATAAATCTGCAGTAGAATTTACTACAGTGGCCTTTCCCCTTCGAAACTCGAAAATGAAAGTCGATGATGCGGCCGTCATCACCGAATTTATTTTCCAGCGACAGAGAGGAAAGTACAGAATTTAATTCTTTTCCAAAATCTTCTTTAAAACAATTCTTCCAATTTATACGAAATATTTATATAAGAAAATACTTATAAACCAAATCAATAAATTTCACAAATTCTTTGAAAGCAAATTTTCAAAAATCCCGGACTTAAGTTCTAAATCTCCAAATTTGGTTTATTATAATTTCACTTAGCTTCAGTTATTATAAATATTTTTATTGCCTAACATCCAATCTATAGCAACCAAATATATATATATCTTTATAAAACTATTTTTATATATAGAAATATAATAGGCAAAATTATTTCATTCACCTATATTAAAGACAAATATTATGTCGGTCTGTCCTATTAAGTGTTTAGAAATCCCTATTGATGACATAGCGTCCCATGCATCAACCAGAATTTATAAATACAAAGCGGAACAGATTAACACAATATTAAAATCTTTTTATTAATACTAACAAGTACGCTCTCTCTTATATATACACTCAGCGACTCCCATAGGATATTTCTACCCTATTAACAAAGAGTCAAACCCCACAAAGCCAAGGTTTATCGCTAAACCAAAGCTCTGATACCAACTGTAACATCCCGCCTTTTTGCACACTTTAAACCGACACACGTGCCAATTCAAAGCATACGCAAGGGCGGATTGTTATGGGGTAAATAAGAAAACAGAGAAGAAATAAAAACAAAAACAGAATCTCACAGCGGAAGGATAAAATATAATAACAAATATACAGTTCATAAACAGTTTACAAAAGCTTGATCCTTCTTTTACAATAAATATCAGAGTTACACATACCAATACAAGCAATGCAGCGGAATAGAAAGAGTGTGGTGTAATACTATATATAACATAATACTTATTCTTCGTCTTCGTCCTCCAAAGCTAAAATCTGCTATCCTGAAATGCTCGGACTGACCCGAGCGAATTTGAATAGACAAAAACACCCGAGTCAGACTAGAATATCTTATGTGAGTTAAATAAACAGAATATAAATATGAGTACAGTAACTCAAGAGATGTTCGGGATTTACATCTCCTAAGGATCCGTTAAACTATTTACTATGTAGTATATTGCGCTATTATAATAGTGTCTATTTATAAAATAAACTTACTTTTAAATAGCGTTAAGGCTTTACATTTTCCACCTTAACACGTAATAGTCCCAGTAGTCCGTCCAATATCATAGCCCCTCCTGATCGGGAAGCCACTAGAGGATACCACACGGGCTACGGGAGAAAACCAAACTCGTACAAGGCGCGATATGGTAGGTGACACGGCACAACTAGGCAATGCCAGGGTAGATATACCAATTGCTATCCAGGCTGGTGGAAACGCGTAGCCGCAGTTACCGCCCACCTCGGACTAACTCCCCAAAATCAAAATATAGAAGTGGCCACTGAATCAAATCCAAGTCAAATTATAATATCGAAGAGGAGCGTCCGATCAGAGGAATGACCTCATTGGCCTGAGAATCGCTCCTGTTTTAGCCACCTTATGCCAACTCATGGGAGTTGGGTCCACGTATTTACCTTACAGGAAACGTCGCCACCACCTACTTCATTCTGGAATCTCCACCGCGTACACGGTTAGTCAAAGTGGTTTTCGGTATCGACAGAGAGTATGTCCATATCCGATCCCGGTCTCTTTGCCAACCAATCGTTATTATAACACCGCGGTCATTTAAAAATAGTTTATACTTTTAAAACCAGAATATAATCCATTTCAAACCGTAATATTACGATATCATTTCTTCTTTTAAAACCCAAAACAATATGATATCGTTTATCCCAAATAAAATTATTCCTTTCCAAAAAAATTATGTCACTTTTTATTATTTAATATCCCATGTAACCAATATTCTGTTTGTAACTTTCAACATAATTCTTCGAAAATCCATAGTATTTTAAAACCATTATTTTCAAAACTAAATGGTTTGGATATTCAACGGTATGCGAATTAAAAAGGTTTAACTTCACTGTTGCTTTACAAAGAAATAAATTACATGGCTTTCCAAATATTTCTTCTTTTAAAGTTAAACCAAAATCCAAAATATTACTTCAAGTCCCAAAACCATTTCAATTTTATATATATTTATACCCATTTTTGAGCATTAATATTTCAACTAAAGTTGGATTTTTATCCTTTCAAAATCAATATTCTATTAATTAATCTTGACCATTCACATAAAATCCATAATTAATAAGACTTCAATTTCTAGTAAAATATATATATATATATTTCCAAATTCAATTTTTACTAGAATATTCATTTCAAAATATTTTGGGAAAAATCCAATTATAAATATCATATCTTTAAAATTTCCAACTTAATATTTAAACATAGGATATAAATCATCAAACTCCATTTTCTTAATTTCTTCCATTTTCAATAAAGAAATTTATATTCCTTTTAATTTCAAAATTTCAACTTCATAGGTATATAAATATGAAATAAAATATTTATACAATATAAATTTAAGATTTATAGACCGTATTCAATCCAAACCATAGAAATCACATTAAAATAGTTATATATAGACCGCGGTGCCTGTATATAATTTTCTATCCTATGGTCAAGTGATACGGATATTTATCATTTCAATCCGCAATTTAAAAAAATAAAACTTTGCGGTTTTATCATTTCAAACCACAATCCCGAATGAAATGTAAAATGTATGCTAACTTGCAGTTTAATGATATCAAATAAAACATCCATTCAACAAAACATCCATCATCCAGTCACAAACATCAAGCAATATCAATCAATAACAATTATATATATGATCATATATAACAGGTGATAACTGGCAGTTTATTCAAATTAAAATTTTCAACTATTAATCTAACAATTTATATTCAGTGATAATTGACATAACTGTTAACTAGCAGTTCATATGCAACCAAAAATTTCTAACAGCCAATTAACACGCAATAAATCAATTAAATTAACAGTTACATTCAATAAAATGCAATTCAACAGATATGAATGAAATAACATGCCAAAAGCTCATAAATAAATTTCTATTCATTTCTAAAATTTATTTAACAAACATAAAAGCTTCTAGTAGTTGTGAGTGGGTTAAAACACTCACCTTTTGAATTTAAATTGAATTCAAATCCAATTTAAACCCAAAAATTGGACAGTCTCCAAATTCATCCAAACCAGTGCCAAAACGTCAGAAATTCCGATACGATCCCAGCAAAACAAACCGCGCGTGAATCCGAGCTCGTATGCAAAAGTTATGAAAATTTGAAAAATGAAAAATTCTGGTCCTGGGTCAACTTCGGGTTCGACTTCGGGGCGCCGCCTCATTTCCCCGATGCTTGCTTGGAGTTTTCGCCAAAACGACCCGGAGCGACCCGAGTCATTTTCTTCCTGACCCGAAGTTGCTCTAGGGTTTTCTCCTCTGAAACCCGAAGCGCGACCAGAAGCTGCTGCAGATCCACAAAATTTTTTTTTTTTTTTTTTTTTTTTTTTTTTGAAATAAAATTTTGGAATTTGGGAATTAGGTTTTTTTCTGCCATTGGAATGAGGAGTTGAGAAGGAGATGTACGTATAGAAAAATGAAAATAAGGAGTGGCTAGGGTTTATAATCGCAAATATATAGACAGATAAAAGAAGGCTAGGTGGGTACGGATAACGAACGTGCTAAACGATAGTTGGCCCAAAAAGCCCGTTCTGCCTCCGGAGTCGAATTTGTTAAAACTATATATCCAAATAGGTGTTTCAAAATATTCTGAACGCGATGGAAAAAGTTTCGCGACCAAATTCGATCGTATGAAGAAGTTATGCTAAAAAAATAAAAATTTCAAATTGATTTCAAAATGCGTAAATTTCAAGGCGTTTCGAGTCCGTACGATCAAACGACAAGTCCGATCGCAACGAAACTTGAAACATTATTATAATTCACCGTTACGGATCCGATGAAACTAGTTTCGTCGAAATCCGAGTCCGTGACAAAAATGACTATTTTTAATATTTATTAAATAAATTAAAATAAATCATAAAATCCAAATTTTCTTTCAACTTTAAATATTGGCCAAATTTCATTACTTATATAATCCAATCAATTCCCAATAATTTAGCAAGCTTGGATGTGAATTAAAATTTATAAGTATATAAATTTCGCAGTGTTAACCTCTGCGTTTTCTTATTATTTGGGAATTATAAATTTTATTCGCAAAACCCAATTATTTAATCATATACTTATACTCTCATCTTAAATCTAATTATATAAATAACTTGATTTCTATTATCCAACTCAAAATATATCAATTATTCTCCAACTACATAGTTAACGTTTCTTTTATATATCACTGTGGTAATATTTCAAAATGTTCATCTTTTGTTTGCATAAATTACTGTATTTAGATAAAATTGTAATTTTGGTAACTTATCACATAAATAACTTAAAACCTCAACTAATACATTCCACCTTTGTTTCATCTTATTCATTCACTCATCAATATTCCGTACTAACTACAAAATTTAGTGTATTCCTTTAAATTGATCAAAATAAGACTTATCAACTAATAGAAAGATTTACGTACAAAATTTGTTGTCATACATCTAATTTACAAGCCTATACTTAATTATTATCCTACAATACGTTTTACGTTACTATAATGTTCATTCTTCCGTTCCTACGTTTCTATAAATTTATTCCTTTATAATTTATTTAACGCAACACTTAATCTACACCTATTGCGATGTTTCAAATTTACTTGAATGAACAATTTCTTTACTTAAAATAGTTGTTGTAAACTCTTAATTCCACATTTATAAGTGTATTATTATTTTCACTCAAATATTATACATATATATAGAGTATTGGGTTTTTATTTAATCATCATTTATCATATATATTAATTAATTAAATTCAATACTTAAGTCTGACTAAATTTATTCCCCAAATACACATTTACATTTCTCAACCAATAAATATAACCAATCAAATTCTCATTTTATTGAACCTTGGTCAATTCCACACGTTAATTTTACTTAAAGTCTCAATTAATTAATTTACCTCGGTTTCATTACCTTATTACCTTATATGCATAATTGACATGGTTATATCTTCCATTACATCAATAATTTATCATTTCATTTCTATGCAATATATACTCATCTTATTCCATTTATTTGGTTACTGCATTGAAATCTATTTATTAACCAATACTAACGTTATTATCATAAAAAAAAAATTGATTCCCAATTTTATTCAATACTTAGAACAAAAATTTTCACATTAAATCAAATCCTTCTATTCAAACCAAGTATCATGCTATGATAATATTTTACGTTGGTTACACTGAAAAAAAATCAACTTTTTATCGTTATCAATTAAACATACATTAATTGCACAAATTAAAGGAATTAATTGCCATTTATCAAATTAAATTTTTCATACATCAATCTATTTCATCTAAATCCTTACCTATGAATATTGCAACCTTTAATTCCATTAAATACCAATTAACCCAAATTATTTCATTTATTCTAAGTCATATCACTAAAATAATTCATCATAATAAACTTAAAATCTATACGTTTATTGATTTATTTCTATTTGTCTTATGTTAAATTCTAAATTTAGTAAGACAACCTAAAGTACTCCACTCAATCGACAGTCCCTTTCAATTGTTAATACGTACTTAAATTTCTACAGTTGCCTTCCATCTGCACTTCCGTTACTATGATAAAAATTAGTAACGTTTATGCCATCAATCCATCATAATTACTTACCCTTAATTGAGTTTGATTTCCAAATAAATTTGCTGACCCTTAATTAGACAATTTATAAAAGTTTGTCATCATACCTATAGTTCTACGCTTATGCTATGTCTTAAATTTCAATAAATTTATAAATTTTGAGATGTTCATTAGGGTTTACAAATTTATTGACTTGCAATAACAGGGTTTCTTAATCTATTCAATTTATCGTTCACAATCTTTTATTGCATTAAATTGGTTTAATATTCCCATATTAAATTTTATGTACAGGTAAGAATTTTTCTTTCTTTCTCTACTTAATTCATTTGAATTTTATTCAAATGTCTTTAAATAGGTTTCTAAGTCACTTCTATATAATTTATTCTAGCCTTCATTTTAATACTTATCTACCACCTTTATTCTTTCAACTAAAATAAATTACAAAATCCTATTAAACAAACAATTTTAAATGGTCGAACTTAACGGGTCGTTACAGAATCTGTAAAATGGTTCACCGTATCGGTACTTTTTGAGCCTTTTGAGTTCCTTGTGTCCATTCATCATTTACCGTATAAATCAAATAGCTGTCGCTTTTATTATTCCAGAATTTAAGGATTGGCTATCACTATTCCCATAATTTATTGCTAACGTTTCTATTCCATCCTTCCGTTTATATTCTTTATTTCAAGTGGTTCGATTGGAAACTTATTCATATTATAATATACAGTTGTTCATGCATATCCCTGTAGCATATAAATTCCTTCTACCTCCATTTTTTCGGCTGCTACCATCACAAAAAATCTCCATCATTTGCCGACTTACCCAAACACTTACCGCACGATGCACGCCACACACAGCAGCCCACCACCAAGATCTTTACCTCGTCGAACTTCAGCCTGAACTCACCGTACCTCCTCTATGGCTACCCTCCTTGAACCCGTACACCACCTCTCCCTCCTCCTTCTTCCCTCAATCTTCGCATGGCCAAAACCATGCAAGAAATCCCATCACCGAACCCCTTCCTTCCCTTCACCGACCCCGGCCCATCAACCCCGGTTCTACCTCGACCTGCCACGCAGCCACCGGCCGCACTCACTCGGCCTCCCTCTACCTCGCACTGCTGCCTACTTGCCACTGACCTCCATTATTCCTCTCCTTCCGATTTGCAAACTGTGCTATATAAGTAAGGTCAGTATATATATATATATATAATATGGTAGGATGTATCAATCAATATGTTTTGCGAGTTTATACATATATTAGTTTATTTGTAAGTTACGTGTGTGTGTGTATATAATCTGTTACATTCACATGTATATAGGTTTTATATTGATATGTCAATATATATATATATATATATATATATTAAACTTGTATATATATTTTGATTTTTGGTTTATAAGTACATTATATATAGTTAGTTTATATATATTTATGCTATTAGTATGTAATTAAGTTTATATTGATTTCAAAATAGATATTGATTTTTTATGTAACAGGTATGTAAATTTATATATATGTTTATACAGTAGTTTATACATATGTATATATGAGTTCATATTTTTTTTCTCTTTTTGTTCTTATTCTATATTGCTTTGCTTGAGAAAGCAAGTTTATATATTCACTTGTATGTCGAGAGTTGCATATATCACTTTGTCTTTTGAGAAAGCAAGTTTATTAAATACTATGTTTTAAAGAGTATATGTATAGTTTGTATAAGATTGTTGTTTTATGTTATATATATACATGTGATATGTTTGTACATCTGCATAAGTATTTGTTTCAAAATATATTATTTAAAACAATGTATATATGTTTGATTTTAATATATGAGTTTTAATTTAAAATAGTGATTTTAATTATATTATATATATATTATTTTATTTTAACATTTTTCTTAAATTAAATATTGATTTCAAGGAAGTAATAATAATAATATACATATTTTCTGTCTCTATCAAACCGATTGATTTGTTCTCATCAATTCCTATTTATTAGCATTGCCCGTCGAGTTCGTGCCAATCTTGCTTTTCTTTGGAATTCGTCCTTAGATTCGTAACTCATCTCATTCTCGTTCATCTCTAGCCTCGAAAGGTGAGCAATTACTCACGATTAACATTCTTATATTTATTAAATTTGATTTCACTTGAAACGACAATCGAAAAATACTGCTAAATTGAACTGAAAATTTTGTAATTGCCACATGTGATATGATATTATCTGTAACTGTTCACCCGTGAGATATGACACCATACCTTATTGTTTATATTTTATATAAATTATCATGATGATATATGCCTGTTGTTGATATGTTATATTATTATCATATTTGTTATCACTCTGCAAGTTCCCTTATAGTATAGAATTCCCTATGGGTTGAAATGATACATACCCGAAGGATCTTATAAAATAAAAGAAAATCGTTATGGTTTGAAATGATAAACCCAAGCGATTTTCATTAATTTTAATTTTTTTTGCGATTTCAGGTTGAAATGATATGTACCCGCAGATATTCAAATTATGGATTGAAATGATGAATATCCTTATCGCTTAACCATAGGATAGAAAATTTTATACGGACGCTGTTGGTCTATATTGAAAAAAAATGATTTCCAAAGTTTGAAAGGAAATATATGGTTTAACAAATATTAGTTTTAATATATATATATATATATATATATATATATATATAGTTCTATTTTTATGTATGTATAAAATCTAGATTTCTAAAATAATTTGTTTGGAAATTTTAATTTATAAGTTAGTTTTGAAAATATAATTTCTAAGTTTTTCTTATAATTTTATTATTTTATAAAATATATAAAATAATATTTAATATAAAATATACATTTAATTATAAGATTTAATTTAATTATTATATAACATGTTTTAAAATATTTATTCAAAAATTTATATTAATATTTTAAAAATAGATTTATAACTTTAAAAATAAAGGTTGGAAAAATAAGTTAATGTTGACTTGGAATTTAAATTGGTTAATAATTGAACTTAAGAAAGAATTGATGTAAAACTCATTAGTTTTGAGATTTAGAAGAGATGTGATTATAACTTGATTTATAACTTGATTTGATAAAAAGTGATTAAATGAATATTCTCAATTTTGAATAAAAATTGAGATTGAATATTTAATATTGATATGAATATATAAATTGGGATTTAAATATACTGTTATAAAAATCATTAAGGGAATAATTTCCAATTTGAATAAATTTAATGTTAGATGTTGAAATATAAATGAAATTTAAATTGTAAATGTTTGAATATTTAAACTTTAAATTGAAATGGTTAAACTAGAATTGATTTAAATTAAAAATTTTGAATTTAAGCCGAATTGAATCGATTTGAGATATTGGATGAAACTATTTCATCATATAAAGTATTTTTGATAATATATAAACTATTTTAATATATAAATTATTTTAATATATAAACTATTTTAATTATAACTATTTTAGTGTATGTACCATTTTTCAATATCTAAACTATTTAAGCCAGAAGTGTTGTGATTTCCAAAGTGTTATGGTTTCAAAGTGTTATGATTTTGGTAATGGACCGCCTTTTTGTAGGTTTAAGCAGACATATGTGTTAGCTCAAACCATACAAAAGGGCGGATTGTTATTGGGGTGAATAAGAAAAAGCAAGAAAAAAAATAGAATCTTGCAGCAGAATGACAAAATATAATAATCAAATAACAGTTCATAAAGCTGTGTGTAAAACATTTGATTATACTACTACAGTATAGAATCAGAGTTACACATATGAAAGAATAATAATTAACAATACAACAGAACAATGTGATGCAGTGGAACACTATAGTAAATAATAGTGATATAATCTTTGTCTTCGTCCTCCAGAAGTAAGGTCTTCAAACCCTGAAATGCTCAGGCTGACCCGAGCGAATTGAAAAGACAAAACACTCGAGTTAGAACTAAAAGATCTTATGTGAGTTAAATCAATGATAAAATATGAGTGGAACGGCGTCAGAGATGTTTACGGGGTTTGACATCTCTTATCCAATGTTTAACAAGAGTGCAGTAACTTAAGAGATATTCGGGATTTTACATCTCATGAGGATCCGTTAAACTATTTACTATGTAGTAATATACGCTATTATAATAATGTCTAATAGTAAAATAAACTTACTTTTAAATAGCGTTTAGGGGTTACCCATATAGCCCTTAACATGTAATAGTCCCAGTAGTCCATCCAGTATCATGGTTCCTCCTGATCGGGAAGCCACCAGAGGATACTCCACGGGATACGGGAGAAAACCAAACTCGTACAATGCGCGATAGGGCATGTGACACGGCACAACTAGGCAATGCCAGGGTAGATATACCAATTACGCTTCCGGACTGGTGGTAACGCGTAGCAGCTACTACAGCCCACCTCGAGCCATACCTCCAAAATCAAAAGGGCCCCAAACAATCACAAAGTAATAGAATAGTATCGAAGGAGTGTGTCGGATAAAAGGTGCTACCTTCTTAGCCCGTTGATCACTCCTGTTTTAGCCACCTTATGTGATGTGACGCCCCACCTCTATACCCACGCTAGCCAAGAACACTCCGGAGTAGTGCTGTCAACTAGCACGGAGAATAAGGCTGTTGAGGAGCGACCATCCATGTAATTGCTTATCACACGGTGGCTATAATTAATCTTCGGAAACAAACATAGAAATAATCATATCACAAATCAGTCACAGATATCCATATCACAAAGGCGGAAGAAGATATGAATATATAACTAACACATGAAAGTGTACATCAGAGTAGTGGTCAGTAAGATCCACGATAATACAAAAGAATAGCAACACGTGCTATACAAAAGAATACAACTATGAGTCTATATCTCAAGTGTATACAACAAAAACTGCTAATCTAAACAGTTAGCCAAAAGTCAGAGTGATGAATCCCTGGAAAGAAGTCAAGCAGAAGCACCTGTAACATCTCGGTCTGACCCGAGTATTATTTAAGAAAATAATAAACGGATCAGTCTAGCTATAAATATCAGATGACATGATATAACAAAAAAGATATGGCATAAACATAAATATCCATAACGACATACCACTATAAGTATGTAAATAATGATCAACAGAAGATCAATCAATAAGAGATAATCAATATCACAAGAATCTTCTCAAAGATTCGAAGAGGGCATCATACCCTAAACTTGTACTCATAACAAGTCAATGACATAAATTCTAGAAATCAACACGAGAAATCCAGAAATCATAAAAAGGGAAAGAGGCCTATCACATGACGGTCCGAAGACCATGGGGAGCTACCCCACATGTGTGAGTGGAATCACACAGATTGAGGTCAAGACTAACCAAAAAGCAGAAAGGTATGTGTGAATGGAATCACACAAGTGGTGTCTAGTCTAACCTTGCAATGAAAGAGACATCGCACAATTGCTAGTCTAATTCACAAAGCGATCATCAAGATCAACGAGAAGTGTCAATTACACTAAGCTAGTAAATATAGAAGTTTAGCTTCATGTCCCATAACCACTTGCTTAACTTAAATATTTACGAACAAACTGTAAATCTTCACTAATAAAATTGTCACAAGAGGTTCAATCGAACAAGTCCAAGAATTAACCGACGAAGTGAACGCAAGCGTTTCATACCACTTGTTTTACTAAGTCGTTTAATTAGATTTCTCATCCGAGTGAGGTAAAGGCTTGTATATACTAATAGATTGGAAAACGGTTTACGAAAAGAGCTTTGTTATTAAAAATAGAGTTGAAATTGTTTGTTAAAAGAGTTTTGATATTTACTACTAGTATTGAAACCTTTGTATTATAAAGTGACAAAACACATAAGCAAGTGTAGAAACAATCAGTCACAAAGATCGCATACGGAGATGCGAATAAAATCCAAGGAAATCAGCTTAATGTTTTTCAGATAAGATCCCCTACGGAGGGGGGGTCCAGGGGGGGTGGCAACCCCCCAAGGTGGGGGTGCGGGGGCAACGCCACCGCTTACGGGGTTCGACCTGCCCGGTCAGGTCGCGGGGGTCCAGGGGGCAGCGCCCCCGGCGGGGTGCGGGGCAGCGCCCCGACCAAAACGGTACGACCTAGTGAAGACAAAATGAGGTCTAACGACCTAACGACTCAAGGGTCATACGACCTAACGGCTGCGACCTAGGGGTCTAAGGGGTCAAGCGACTTAGTGGTTGCGACCTAGAGGCGTTCGCGACCTAACGATGACTCACGACCCAACATGGCCGACTTAACAGAGTCGAGCGACCTAAGGTAAATGGTCCAACGACCTAACTCGAACGACTTATCTGGAGCTTAGGTCGGAGACGACCTACGAGATAAACCAGGCCGACTTAGTGGACGAGCGACCTAAGGTAAATGGTCCAACGACCTAACTCGAACGACTTATCTGGAGCTTAGGTCGGAGACGACCTACGAGATAAACCAGGGCGAGCGACTTAACGTTTGCCTAGAGATTATAGGTCGGAAACGACCTAAGACTTAAAGCTCAACTCGCGAGCGACCTACGGCTTAAGGCCAAACTCGTGAGCGACCTACGACTTAAGGCTTAACTCGCGAGCGACCTAACTCCGAAGTGCCAATACTTCCAGAATGACCTAAAGCCCTGCGACCTATGGTACTAACTCGCGAGCGACCTAACGACTTAACTCGTGAGCGACCTAATTCCGAAGTGCCAATTCTTCCAGAACAACCTAAAGTTAACTCGTGAACGACTCACGACCCATGGACGAACGACTTAACTCCGAACGACCTAAAAATGGCCAGAACGACCTAAGTGCAGAAAATTCACCAAAATGCTAAAAATTGGAGTTTTTCGCCAATCCAATCCAAACCAAATGCAAATGTGCATGCAAAAGTGATAGGGAATCATTCCCAACAGTCCAATATAGTTATAGACTAGATTTGTGAGACAAAAATCTCACCTTTGCACTAAAGTTTATGAAGATGAAGCTTGAAAGCAAGGAGAAGCAATCCAAAGCTTGAATCCAATATCTTCTACTTGAATTTGGAGTTGAATGTTGGATTTGCAATTGAATTTGTGCTTGGAGTTTTAATTTCCCATTCCCTCCACCATTAATGCCAAAGCTTGATTAGTTAGGAAATTTATGAAGAGTGAGGAGAAGAGGGTTGGAACTTGGGCTTAATAGGCTAAACTAACCCAAAGTCCAAAGCGGGAAAAGTTAGTGAAATTTCACTAACTCCAAACCTATCGATGTTTATACTTAAAAAGTTGTAAACGACATTTCGAACTCAATGGAAGTGGTCTCGAGTCCTAATTTGACCGTTTGCAAAAAGTAGCTTTTCGGACCAAAATCCGATTAACGAGTTAATATTTAAATAAAATATTTAAATACAAACTCGATAAATATGCGGGTTGTTACATGTGAACTCATGGGAGTCAGGCCAACGTATATACCTCAAAGGAACGCCGCCACCATCCAACTTCATTCTGGAATCTCCGCCGCGTACACGGTTGTTAAACTAGTTTCGGAGTTAGCAGAGAGTATGACAACTTCCGATCTCGGTCTCTTCAAGAACCAACCGTTATTATAACACCGCGGTCATTTTCAAAATATTTTGTACTTTAAAACCAAAATATCATTGCCTTCAAAATCAAATCAATACGATATCATTTTCATTTCAAATATATCCCTTTTCTAAAATCGCAACACTTTCAAAGTTATAATATTTCGAAATCAAAACACTTGAATATAACACTTTCAAATTATAATACATTGAAACTCATAACTTTGAAACATAACTTCCACCACTTAACCGGTTTAAATATTACGATACTATATATAATAAAATATCTTCTGAAATTTCACAAATTAATTCCAAAACAACTCGAATTCCTAGATTTTAATTTAACCAAATCCCAAATCATAAATTTCAATTCAATTCAGTTTCCAAACAAACTTTTCCAAATTATGTCTATTTCAAAACCATTTCAAATTCAATATATTTCAAACTTTAAGTGTTCAACAATTTCAAAACTAAGTTTGGTAATTACGATTCAACAATTAAATTCAATTATTTAGTTTTGAAATATTTTACACAATAAATCTATTATCATTTATATAGAGCATAAATTACAAATAACCAACTATCTCCTTCAATTTATTTATATTTTAAATATTCATTTAATTCACCTTAAACAGAAATCAAGTTATGAAAATCATACCCTCTAAAATTCCAAATTTAATAAATTTCACATCAAGCTTATTTGAGTTTAATTCTTAAATAAATTCAATTTCAAATAATCTCAAATTTATCTTCAAACCTAAATTTATTTAAATCATTATAAACTCTATATTGAAATATAATTTATATATTTAACCATATTATCTTCAACTAAATCAAACTTATTATTAAGCTTATTATATATTAAAACAAATTTATTCATAGCTTAAAATATCAAGAATAAAATAACATTTATATAATATTTAGAATCAATATTTATATAAAACCGCATATTTCATTACAAAACTATAGAAATCATTTCAAAAATATTTTATATATGACCACGTTGTCTGTATAAATTTTCTATCCTATGGTCAAGTGATACGGATATTTATCATTTCAATCCGTAATTTAAAATATAAATACGGTTATATATCATTTGAAACCTCAATCCCGAATGACATAAAAATCCATAAAAACTTGTAGTTTATCACAATATAAAATGCAACATCCATTCATCTAATATCAATCATCAAACATTTATCACAATAATCATCCAATTCAATCAATAACATCAATATAGAACAGATAATAAATGACAGGTATTTACTGGCATTTTATATTCAATAATAAATTAAATAACTAATTTTTCCAAATAAATTCACATAAACTGAGATGATGATTCAAAATATGTCAAGCAGTCATAAATAAATTTCTAATCACGTCATAAATCAATTTAACAAACACAAGAAATTTTAGAAGTTGTGAGTGGGTTAAAACACTCACCTTTTGAATTTATATTGAATTTAAATCCAATTTAAAGCCAAAATTTAATTGGTCTCAGAATTCGTCCAAACTAGCGCAAAAATGTCTGAAATCTCGATACGATCCCAGTGGATCAAACCGCGCGTGAAACGAACCTCGTATGCAAGAGTTACGATTAAATCAGCAGATTGAAATCAAAATTAAAATAAAACGAAACAAAATAGAGGAACGTGCACGTTGACTAGTCCACCTCAGCACACAGTCAGGTTCTTCCTCCTCATGAAAGAAATCGTGCACGCCCTAGGTTAAGGCGCCACGAATCCCTACCATACACTG
The DNA here is from genome assembly GCA_030765085.1 of Allium cepa. Taxonomy (NCBI): domain Eukaryota; kingdom Viridiplantae; phylum Streptophyta; class Magnoliopsida; order Asparagales; family Amaryllidaceae; genus Allium; species Allium cepa. The sequence continues at coordinate 98,869,287 of CM060934.1, forward strand.
GCCTAAATGCTCCTGCCACCGTCACTTGCTAGGCCGCAACCATCGCCTAAGGCCATCTCCATGTCGCTGGACCCCCCTAGTCCACGAGATCGCCCAGTGAACCATTGGCCGCCACTAATATGTGAAGCCCTAGGCGATTATTTTCGATCGATCTGACTATCAACTCGACGAACGAGAGGCGTCGATGAACAGCGCGCGACGCTCTCCACCACCCTATACCCTTGAATCGATGATCCGACGAAGTACATCAACGCGTGATGGACTACCGTGAATAGTTTTCCAATTTCTGGACAAATAGAGGTTCAAATCAGAAAACGAATTATAGATCTGAGATGCGCTGGTCGAGAGCTTCAAATCGATATTAAATTTGATATTATTTGAGGAGTTTGAATTTTTTTTGTTGGATTTTGAATTGGAATTGAATTGGAAAATTTAGGGTTTATAGCCATTGAGGAAGAGGGGCAACAAAGTTTCTGTACGTATAGAAATGAGAAATAGAAAGGCTACTAGGGTTTATAACTAGATATATATATATATATATATATATAGAGCTGAAAATAGAGGAACAGATACGATTGGTTTGGACCGTTGAACGATAAATGGCCCGAAAAGCCCGTTCTGACTCCGGAATGAAATTGGGTCAACCCATATATCAAAATAAATGTTTTTGAATATTTTAAAATCAATGGAGCATGTTTCAAGTCCTAATTGCATAGTATGAAGAAGTTATGCAAAAATCAAGTTATTTCAAATTGATTTCAATTTTATTAATTTCTAGGCGTTTCGAGCCCGTACGGTCAAATAACAAGTCCGATCGCTACGAAACTTGAAATCCTACAATAATTCATCGTTACGGATCCGATGAAATTAGTTTTGTCGAAATCCAATTCGGTGGACAAAATGGCTATTTTCACATTAATTAAATAATTAAATAATAAGTTAATTAAATCAATTTTACAATTCAAATTTAATTATTTACAAATTTTATTAGTTTGGATTACTTCGTAAATTTAGAATCCTTTAAAAAAATTCTACATCAATTTATCATTGAATATTTCCCAATTTACAGTATTTAATTTCAATTTCAATTTATCCAGTAATTAAAATTTAAATTCCCAGTAATTTCATTTATTTGGTTTTAAATCCTGTTATTCATTAAATTGTCGTTTCATAGTTACAATTAACATTGGTTTAACTTTATTACATTCACACCTTTAGTTATTGCATTAATTCTCATTAATATAACATTAAGGTTCATTTAATTCTAATTGATTTCCAATTTAATTATTAAACCAAATAAATAGGTAACTTATAACAAGCGTTACCATAACTTTAATTACACTTATGAATTCTCTATTATCAAACAAATGTTACAATTCTTATATAATTTTGATTTTATTTAATTACCATTAACTATATTATTATTCCATTAGCTAATTAATTATTTACATTCGTTTTTCTTACATTTCAATCTCATAACCAATTATAACAATTTTCACTATTTCATCTGACCATTCATTTCAATTGTAATGATTGGTTTTTATTATCGTTTCAGTATTCATTGGAATTTCATTCAAGTTATTAACAATTAACTTACATTTATATTGTTACAATTCATTCTGGTTGTTATTCTCATTAACAATTCACAAATTTTTATCTACTTCAATATTAAATTACAAAATCTTATTAAATTAACAAATTAAATTATAGAAAATTTACGGGTCGTTACACTCTCCCTACTCAAAACTTTTCGTCCCCGAAAAGGAAAAAAAAGGAAAAGAAAGAATTAAGTAAACAATATATCTTATTCAAAATATTGACTTTATAAACAAATAATTTACAAAATTAATTAATTAAAATAAAACATACCAATTTATAAACATTAAATCTTTTTATACTCAAATTAATAAAGTTTGAAAATCATTTTTCAAAAATTTTCTAAGTCCAAAATTTATGGAAAATTTCGACGGAGTCTCCTTTGTATGGAGAGGCTCGAGAGAAAATATAATATCGAATATAGCAATATATATCGCAATATCTCAAAATAATATGTCCCAACAATGGGTTAAACAATATAATAACGCTATAAAACCGTAATCCGAGAACGTGCCTATTTGTCGGGCAATTAACGCTTAATTATGAAACCAAAAGCAGCAGTAATTGCTTACATAAGCTGTATTTCACTTATATAATCCAAAAAGATTAATAGTTATATAAAATGAAATATTAAAGTTTTTTCACCCACTAACAAACAAATCAATATGAACAACAATCACTTGCAATCACAGCATGCAACCATCACATACAATCAACACAAATCAATTTATTCATCTACATCATTTAAAACAAGTAGTTAGTTTAGGCTTAGGAACTTTTAAATTGTACAAAGTGGCAAATAAACTATTAAGTATACCATTTACTCAACAGTCTTAGATAAAACCGAATAGATTATTCATACATCCAAACAATTTTAAAGTATCCTTGCCCAAACAACTATAAACTAAAACAAACAACAAATTCTAAGAATATTTAAATTTATTCTTATAAATTTTCTTTCACAACATTTATTGTTTCATTTCCTTTTGCATTCATATAATGTTGTATCTTTTTAATTTACATTTAATTTCTTACAATTTTTCATTTATTTTCATTTATTCATATCATGTAAATTTTCTTTTTATTGTATTACATTCATTTATTCACTACTTAATTTCATTTATTTATTTTAATTATAAATAGTTTCAACATTAGCTTAAGTTCAAAATCTTTACTTACATTACTCATTTCCTATTTCATTTAATCAGTAGCATTAAAATTTTGACTCAAGTTTATAACTATTTTCATGTCAAATTTCTTATTTATAAAGTAACTTTTATTGAGCACTTTCATTATTTAAGTATTATTTGTATAATATTCTATTACATTTTCTTATTAACATTTCACTTTTTAAGTCTTTTTGTAAGTTATATATATGTTAAAGAGTGCAAATTGAAAATTACACAAGTTTAACTTATTTCATTTTAATTAACTTGATGTGCAATAATCATATCCTTCGTTTATATAAGTTACAAACTTCAACTTTCTTGTAATTTCATTTATAACTTAACATTTAGTTTATTGTTTCATTTAGAGGTTCCAATTATTAATTAGTTACATTCCATTTCACTATAATAATTGAAACTATTAATTAACGTAAACTTAAGAACCAAATACCGGGTTAAATTTCAAATCATTTTAAAATAACAGATAAATGTATACACTTACAATTTATATATCCAATTATATTTAAAACAATTTGAAATTTATATTTTTTTTATCAAAATGAATCTGTAGTAAAACTACTACAGTGGTCTTCCCACTTAGATACTCAAAAATGAATGTCGATGATGCGTGCACTCATCACCGAAATTATTTTCCAGCGAAAGAGAGGGGAGTACAGCACTTATTTCCTTTTAAAATTTCTTTAAAGCAATTCTTTCAAATCATATTGAACTATTTATATCATAAAATACTTCTAAATAATATTATTATTATATTCCAAAATCATTTGAAAGAAATTTTCAAATACCCCGGAACTTGGGTTCTAAATTCCAATTTTCATTTATTTTATTTTCAATCTCATTTCAACTATTACTTAAAAATTTCATTACCTAACAACCAATATATTGCAACCAAATATGTATATTATTTATAAAAAAAATATTTTATATATATAGAAAGCATAATAGGCAAAATTATTTCATTCACCTATATTCAAAACAAATATTGTGTCGGTCTGTCCTATTAAGTGTTTAGAAATCACTGTTGATGTCATAGCATCCTATGCACCAACCAGCATTTATAAATACAAAACGGAATAAATTAACACCATATAAAAACCTTTTTATAACACTAACAAATATGCTCTCTCATATATATACGCTCAGTGACTCATCATAGGGTATTACTACCTATTAATAAACAGTCAGACCCCACAAAACTAAGGTTTATCGCTAAACCAAAGCTCTGATACCAAATGTAACAGATCGCCTTTTTGTACGTTTAAGTTGACACATGTGTCAGCTCAAACTATACAGAATGGCGGATTGTTATTGGGGTGAATAAGAAAAAGGAAGAAAGGAAAAAACAAAATAGAATCTTGCAGCGGGACGACAAAATATAATAATCAAATAACAGTTCATGAAGTTGTTTGCAAAACATTTGATTATACTAATACAATATAGAATCAGAGTAACAAATACCAAAGAATAATAAATAACAGTGCAGCAGAACAATGTGATGTAGTGGAACACTATAGTAAATAATAGTAATACAATCTTCGTCTTCATCCTCCAGAAGTAAGGTCTTCAAACCTTGAAATGCTCAAGCTGACCCAAGAAAATTAAAAAGACAAAACGTTCGATTTAGAACTAAAAGATCTTATGTGAGTTAAATCAACGGTAAAATATGAGTGGAACGGCGTCAGAGATGTTTACAGGGTTTGACATCTCCTATCCAGTGTCTAACATGAGTGTAGTAACTTAAGATATGTTCGGGATTTTACATCTCCTAAGGATTCGTTAAACTATTTACTATGTAGTAATATACGCTATTATAATAATGTCTAATAGTAAAATAAACTTACTTTTAAATAGAATTAAGGGGTTACCCATATAGCCCTTAACACGTAATAGTCCCAGTAGTCCATCCAGTACAAGGCTCCTCCTGATCGGGAAGCCACCAGAGATTACTCCACGGGCTATGGGAGAAAACCAAACTCGTACAAGGCGTGATAGGGTAGGTGACACGGCACAACTAGGCAATGCCAGGGTAGATATACCAATTACGCTTCCGGACTGGTGGTAACACGTAACAGCTACTACCGCCCACCTCGAGCCATACCCCTAAAATCAAAAGGGCCCCAAACGATCACAAAGTAATAGAATGGTATCGAAGGAGTGTGTCCGATAGAAGGTGCTACCTTCTTAGCCCATCAATCGCGCCTGTTTTAGCCACCTTATGCCAACTCACGAGAGTCGGGTCCATGTATATACCTTAAAGGAACGCTGCCACCATCCTACTTCATTCTGGAATCTCCACCGTGTACACGGTTGTTAAAGTGGTTTTCGGAGTTGGCAGAGAGTATGACAACTTCCCATCCCGGTCTCTTCAACAACCAACCGTTATTATAACACCGCGGTCATTTTCAAAATAGTTTATACTTTAAAACCAAAATATCATTGCCTCCAAAACCAAATCAATACGATATCATTTTTATTTCAAATATATCCCTTTTCTAAAATCGTAACACTTTCAAAGTTATAATATTTCGAAATCAAAACACTTGAATATAACACTTTCAAATTATAATACCTTGAAACTCATAACTTTTAAACATATCTTCCTCCACTTAACCGGTTTAAATATTAGGATACTATATATAATAAAATAACTTCTTAAATTTCACAAATCAATTCCAAAATAACTCGAATTCCTAGATTTTAATTTAACCAAATCGCAAATCATAAATTTCAATTCAATTCAATTTCCAAATAAACTTTTCCAAATTGTGTTGATTTCAAAACCGTTTCAAATTCAATATATTTCAAACTTTAAGTATTCGACAATTTCAAAACTAAGTTTGGTAATTACGATTCAATATAAATTTCTATTATTTAGTTTTGAAATATTTTACATAATAAATCCATTATCATTTATATAAAGCTCAAATTACAAATAACCAACTATCTCCTTTAATTTATTTATGCTTGAAATATTCATTTAATTCACCTTAAACAGAAATCAAGTTATGAATATCACACCCTCTAAAATTCCAAATTTAATAAATTTCACATTAAGCTTATTTGAGTTTAATTCTTAAATAAATTCAATTTCAAATAAATATCAAATTTATCTTCAAACCTAAATTTAGTTAAATCATTATAAACTCTATATTAAAATATAATTTATATATTTAACCATATTATCTTCAACAAAATCAAACTTATTATTAAGCTTATTCTATATTAAAACAAATTTATTCATAGCTTAAAAAATTAAGAATAAAATAACATTTATATAATATTTAGAATCAATATTTATATAAAACCGCATATTTCTTTACAAAACTATAGAAATCATTTCAGAAATATTTTATATATGGACCATGGTGTCTGTATAAATTTTCTGTCCTATGGTCAAGTGATACGGATATTTATCATTTCAATCCGTAATTTAAAATATAAATACGGTTATATATCATTTCAAATCGCAATCCCGAATGAAATAAAAATCCATAACAGCTTGCAGTTTATAAAAATATAAAATACAACATCCATTCATCCAATATGAATCATCAAACATTTATCACAACCATCATCCAATTCAATCAATAACATCAATATAGAACAGATAATAAATAGTGGTTATTTACTGGCAGTTTATATTCAATAATAAATTAAATAACTTTTTTATCCAAATAAATTCAAATAAACTGAGATGATGATTCAAAATATGCCAAACCGTCATAAATAAATTTCTAATCACATCATAAATCAATTTAACAAAAGTAAGAAATTTTAGAAGTTGTGAGTGGGTTAAAACACCCACCTTTTGAATTTAAATTGAATTTAAATCCAATTTAAACCCAAATTTGAATTTTGTCAGAATTCGTCCAAACCAACGTCAAAATGTTTGAAATCTGGATACAATCCTAGCGGATCAAACTGCGCGTGAAACGAACCTCGTATGCAAGAGTTACGATTAAATCAGCAGATTGAAATCAAAATTAAAATAAAACGAAACAAAACAGAGGAACGTACACGTTGACTAGTCCACCTCAGCACATAGTCAGGTTCTTCCTTCTCATGAAATAAATCACACACGCACTAGGTTAAGGCGCCATGAATCCCTACCGTACACTGGCCTAAATGCTCCTGCCATCGTCGCTTGCTAGGCCGCGACCATCACCCAAGGCCTTCTCTATGTCACCGAACCCCCTAGTCCACGAGATTGCCCAGTGAACCACCGACCGCCACTAATATGTGAAACCCTAGGCGATTTTTTTCGGTCGATCTGACCATCAACTCGATGAACGAGACACGCCGATGAACAATGCGCGACGCTCTCCGCCACCCTATGCCCTTGAATCGACGATCCAACGAAGTACATCAACGCGTGATGGACGGCCATGAATTGTTCTCCAATTTCTGGACAAATAGAGGTTTAAATTGGAAAATAAATTACAGATCTAAGATGCGCTCGTCGAGAGCTTCAAATCGATATTAAATTTGATATTATTTGAGGAGTTTGAATTTTTGTTGTTGGATTTTGAATTGGAATTGAATTGGAAAATTTAGGGTTTACGACCTTTGAGGAAGAGGAGCAACATAAGTTTCTGTACGTACAGAAATGGAAAATAAAAAGGCTGCTAGGGTTTATATATATATATATATATATATATATATATATAGAGCTGAAAATAGAGGAACGGATACGATTGGTTTGGACCGTTGAACGATAAATGGCCTGAAATGCCCGTTCTGACTCCAGAACGAATGTGGTCAAACCATATATCAAAATAGATGTAATTACATCATATGAAGAAGTGAAAAAATCAAGTTATTTCAAATTGATTTCAATTTCATTAATTTCTTGGCGTTTCGAGCCTGCACGATCAAACAACAAGTCCGATCGCTAGGAAACATGAAATCCTACAATAATTCATCGTTACGGATCCGATAAAACTAGTTTCGTCGAAATGCAAGTCAGTGGCCAAAATGGCTATTTTCACATTAATTAAATAATTTAATAATAATTTAATCAAATCAATTTTACAATTTAAATTTAATTATTTACAAATTTTATCAGTTTGGATTACTTGGTAAATTTAGATCCTTTAAACCAATTTCTACATCAATTTATCATTGAATATTTCCCAATTTGCAATATTTAATTTCAATTTCAATTTACCCAGTAATTTAAATTCAAATTCCCAATAAATTCATTTATTTGGTTTTAAATCTTGTTATTCACTAAATTGTCATCTCATAGTTACAATTAACATTGATTTGTGTTTATTACATTCACACCTTTAGTTATTGCATTAATTCTCATTAGTATAACGTTAAGGTTCATTTAATTCTAATTGATTTCCATTTTAATTATTAAACCAAATAAACAGATAACTTATAACAAGTGTTACCATAACTTTAATTACACTTATGAATTATGTATTATCAAACAAATGTTACAATTCTTATATACTTATGATTTTATTTAATTACCATTAACTATATTATTATTCCATTAGCTAATTAAATATTTACATTCGTTTTCTTACATTTCAATCTCATAACCAATTGTAACAATTTTTATTATTTCACCTGATCTTTCATTTCAATTGTTAATGATTAGTTTTAATTATCATTTCAGTATTCACTGGAATTTCATTTAAGTTATTAGCAATTAACTTACATTTATATTGTTACAATTCAATATGGTTGTTATTCTCATTAACTTCACAAATTTTTATCTACTTCAATATTAAATTACAAAATCTTATTAGATTAGAAAATTAAATTATCGAAAATTTGCAGGTCGTTACAATTTCCAAAGTGTTATGGTTTCAAAGGTGTTATGATTTCCAAAGTGTTATGGTTTCAAAAGTGCTATGATTTCGAAAGTATTATAAATTTGAAAGTGTTACGATTTCGAAAATGAATATTATTTAAAGTGGATAATGATATTGAATTTATATGGTTTGAATTTGAATATGATATTCTAATATAAAGTATAAATTATTCGAAATGAAATGACCACGGTGTGAAATAAGCGTTTGGTTGTTAAAGAGATCAGGATCGGATATTGTCATACTCTCTGCCAATAACGAAAAACACTTTAACAACTGTGTACGTAGTAGAGATTCTAGAATGAAGTAGGATGGTCTGATGACGATTCTATATGGTATTTACAGATCCCTGACTCCCGTGAGTCAACTTGATGCGGCTAAAACAAGAGCCATGCCAGGCCAAGTGAGGTCATTCCTCCAATCAGACATATTTCTTCGATACCATTCTAGTGCTTTTGTGATTTTATTGGGTGCATCTTTTGATTTGGAAGTGTGTCACGAGGTAGGCGGTAGTAGCTGATATGCGTTACCACCAGTCTGGATCCGCAAATGGTATATTTGCTCTGGCATTGCCTCGAGTGCTTTGTCTCATGCCCTATCGCGCCTTCTACGAGTTTGGTTTGTACCATACCTATGGAGTGCCCTCTGATAGCCCTCCAGTTTACGAAGGAATTATGGTACTGTATAGACTATGAGAATATATAAAAATGTGTTAAGGGGGATATGGATAACGCCTTAACGCTACTTTAATAGTGTACTTTACTATAGACATATTAAAATAGCGTAATGTACTACATAGTAGATAGTTCCACGAATCTGTAGAGGGTGGAAATCCAAAACATTCTTTAAGTTACTTGTATTTCAGTTGACATTTCACTTGAGCAGAATTTATTAATATAAGAATGTTAATCCAGACTCGAGTGTTTTGTGTTTTGCTTTACGCTCGGATCAGACTGAGTGTCACAACATTTGAGACTCACCTTTGGAGTTGTAGCTTCACTTGGAGATCTATCTGTATCTATCCAGCTTTCAGCTATCCAATGGTTTTGTTCAAATTTGTCATCTATTTGTATTCGAGACTACATTGTATTTGATACATTTTGTTATTTTTATAGTAGCTTCATGAATTACTATTTATCTTTTCCAATACTTATTGTTGTAATACTCTGCGTCTGTGATTCTGTGATTTATTTATTTACTGTATATGCTAAGTTTTGTCGAATATAAAATTAACAATCTGTTGTTTTGAGCAATTCAAACCTGACATGTGTCGATGCGAATGGTTTGAAATACCGGGTTGTTACACACTCCTTAAACTTAGAATTCAATTCCTTCAATCCTATTGCAAACTAAAATCATTTTAGAAGCTAATAATCAAGGTAACGAGTTGAAATCCTGATTTATTCCTTTGAGGAATCAATTTTAGTTCTTACAGTGTTTTATTTAAGTTGTTCTCTCTTTCTAGATGGGTTGTTCTAGGGTTGTATTGAAATTGTTAATGCAAGGCCAATTGCTTCAAATTGGCAAGCTTCTACATGGATATAAGGTGAGTAATCCTTACCACTCTCTTTGAATTTGGGTTGCATGTAATATTGCTAGATTTAATTGATAATTTCTAATATCTAATTGATCTTACTTGCTATAGTTATTAAACACTAATTGCTAGGATAAACTGAAAACTTGACATTTAAATTAGTGTTTTGATGTATTATTGAATTGCTTTGGATGCATGCAAGCCTGAAAACACTTGCAATTAACCCCGATTGATGAATCATCGCCGAAGATCGACGAAGAGTCAATCGAGGAAGGTTTCGTGGAGTTGAAAAGCTCTGCGCGTGGTCGACACCGGTCGGCCTGTGGCTCTTAACGGTGGACCGGTGGGCCATCCTAAAGAGTATCAGCTCCAGGTAATCACCTTTGTTTATGTAGTTTGTTCTCGCTTTTTGCTTCTATTTTCCTGTGCTATCTGTGATGTTTTCCAAGCTTTAAATTATGGTTTACTGAATTGAATTTCATCCTTCCATTCTTTGTTTCATGTTGGAAAATAGTAGCATATTCAAAGACAATTGGTTTTATCTATGAAAGTGGCTTTATCTATTTTAGATGGAAAGCAGTTTATAACCTCTTTTATGGACTATGGAATAACTATAATTATATTGAGTTTTGCTAGTAGAAATAGTTATGGATTTCAAAGTATGGTTTTGAAGTATAAATGTATGTTATTTCTAAACAAATGTTTGTATATTAATGAGGGTTTTGAAATATAATATAAAACTATATAAATCTTTTAAAATAAATTTTAGAACAACTATACATATAAATACATCTTTGTTATCTATTCGGATTTATAGTATGTTTCATCAAGTGATGAATAAGTATATATAACTGAATAAAAAATGGGTTTACGGATTTTAAAATGAGATGTTTGAAAGTAAGTTATACATAAATAAAGCAGTTTAAAAATCATTTTGTATAAGACAAAATTATATTCTTGTTTTTAAGAACTAGAAACTCGTGTTGACTTTTGTGGTGCTTAGCCTTTGGCTTTTTAAGCTATTTTAGGCATTCATGTGTGACTTTCAAATTTATTTCTTTCTTGCAATTTCTATCTTCATTTGAATGAGAAATCTAATTAAATGGTTTAGTAATACAAGTGGTATGGAACATTTTTATCACTTTATCGGTTAATTATTGGACTTGTTCAATTGAATATTTTAGTCGAGTGGGATTTACAATCGTTTAATAAATATTTAAGTATCGCATAGTGGTTATGGGACATTGGGAGATACTTATTTGATTACTAGTCGAAAGTATATTACACTTATCGAGTGGAGTTTTCTTACATCTAGTAAAGATTCGAGTAAACCCGAGGGTTATGGGACATGCGTTTGTTACTTGAAGGATTGTTATTTGAAAGTATATAACACTTATTTTGTCGAGTTTTCATACTCGTCCTTAGGTGATCCATTTATGTGTATTTACGGGCTTTCAAACCTATCTTGGGATACTCATTTGTAAGCAAGTTATGACGAACGAAGCGTTTATATCTTGGTTTGGCGCACGAAGTGTATGTCGGTTGTGATGATATGCGAAGTGCTTATCTACATTGCTAGCTTGTGAATTTGACTTGCGATATGCTTGTCCTATTCGATGTGTGAAGTTCACGTAAATCTATGTTAGCATGCATAGTGCGTGTCTATATTATAGCTTATGAAGTGCTTGCTTTTGGTGTTATTTGCGATGTGCTTGTCTTTGTGGTTTTTGATTTGCGACTTACTTTTATGCTAAGTCTTTTGGGATTTGATTTGCTTTCAAGCGGTCTTACATTTCCTAGAATTGACTTGCTTTATGCGGTCTCTTGTGTTCTTGAGTTTCGAAGTTAGTTTTTCTTATTACCATATTTGAGATGATTTCCGTTGATGAGCATGAATGATTTGATGATATGGTGATTTGGTATTGTTGTTTTTTTGCATATGGAATATGTTATATAATTATATTTATGCCTTGTGTTTTATGAAAATTTACTAGTGGATGATTTATGGTGAGACCTTTTGATATTTAGTGTGATAAACTATTTAGATTTATATATCTTTGATGTTATGCATGCTTATCATCATGTAATCTCACTTGATGAAATTTACAAAGAGCCCAACCCATTTATTATTTCTTAATACTCAGATTAGACCGAGACTTGACAGGTATAGGGACTTGGTGACTTTGAATTTAGGCTAACTAGAGTAGCTATACGGAGTAGCACCTTTTTGATTGAGCTCCCTTTTTAAATATTAGCCTTATTTGTAGATTTGTGTTATGCTTGGATATTGTATTAATTTGGGATGACTTGTATATTCTTTTAGACTTTTCATAGTTTATGCAAGTATATATTTGTATATATAAGTCTAGGAATTCATTTTGTGGACTTACACTTTAAAGAAGTAATTGACCTTTTTCATTTCCGTTGCGACATTTGAGTCTGTGGTGTTTACTTTATTGCATTCTGAATTATATTGAACCATTGTATTATTGTTTTTCTTCTGGATCAGATATTTCGAATTACCACTTGTAAGAAAAGAAAGAAAAAATTTAGTCATGTAATTCGATGCATCAGGCCCAAAGCAATATTACAGATGATCACTCCTAACTAGTCTTATTCTCCATATTACTCGATAATATTTCTTTTAATATTTCTAAATAATATAGGCATAAAGGTGCACATTACATATTTCTTCATATTATTCTTCTTACCCTCGATTATCAGTCTTATTATTTTATTTTCTTAAAAGTAATAAAATCTCATCTCCCCAAAGTGGATTATACTATCTCTTGATAGTGGAACCACTATAAATCCCGTGCTTGATTTTCTTTTTTGTTTGTTCAGTTTTGATCTGTGATTTCTTATTTTGCGATATTATTTTTTTGTTTATTCTACCTCACAATCAACATGATCCTATTATTTCCATTGTGTTTAGGGCGTTAAGCCAAATTTTACACAAAAATCCACTCACCAAGCCCTTTCTCAATTTAGTCTAGGAAAAATAATTGAGAATATGGTTATGAGACATTGTAATTGGTCCCAAGTATAAGTGGGAGATTAATATAGTTAACGATGTGTCATAAGGGTAATTATCTAATTTGATTATATAACTTAACTCTTATAGCAAGGCTTTTTTGAAATAAAAAGGCTAGGGTTTATTTATATTTAAATATTATTATATTAGGATACAAGTGATTTTTTTACATTCGTAGATTTTTGGTTTTACAACTTAACTTGCTGTATGACTATAATGTTGTTGTTTTTTCGTATATGAAGAAATAAATTAACTATTTGTTGAAATGGGAAAAAGTCTAACTAAGATTTTAGGAGATAAAAATTGAAATGCAAAAGAAAGAACGTCTCACACTTAGATTTATGTGGTTTGGATATTAAAGAATCCTACAAGTACATATTTCTAATATTATTCGTATACTTTTTTATTGGATCTAGAGGATCACATAGCAGAGTAAAATGGTTGATTTCCAAAAAAACTTATTAAATTTATCCAGAAACCACTTCTGTGTTATGAATGTGACGACTCGCCAGTTTATCACTTTGATAAATTATATTTATTTTTAAATTTATGCAAATAAAAGATTTATAATACAAAAAATATTATCTTGAGTAATAATAAGTAACAATAATCTTATTTTGAATAAATATTTACAAAATTATTTTCCTCAAAATCTAAATAGGAAAAATGGCACAAAACGGTTTTATCAATACCAGCTCTATAATCATAAAACATTGTGCATGGAGTTGAATACATACACTTATTTTTATAATTAAACAAGAATATGAAATAAAATCAATTGGTTTGATTTTGGAAATAAAATATATTTTTGTCATTGTTAATAATGCTCTTAAATACGACAATTGATTTATTAAATTAAATTGAGATTTATTTATTTAATAATTATTTTAATTATTTAAATAGTTATTTTAAATGATAATAGTTCATTTTTAATAGTTTTATAAACATATATATATATATTTGATTTGAAATATAAGGAAAAATCGATATCCTTTATCGGTATAATAGTGATTTTTGTAAATAATTGTTAATATAAATTTATGTGGTTTTATAAATGAAACGTGATCATTTAATTTCATATGAAATGATAATAAAATGCTTTTCAAATTTTTTTTACAAATATATGTACGTTAAAGTATAAGTGAAAATGTGACCAGGAAGCGGTTCTCCGATTAGCAACGGTTTATCAAACAAAGTTGTTCGGAATCAATGCAATGTTGTTTATATGTCATGTACATATATGTAACATACAAATGCATCCACTAACATGCAATGAATATATGTAAACATACATATATACTTGTACACTTAAAAATACATACAAAATCTAAGATATTTTAAGTAAGCTTCCTCCTTATACATACATACATGAACTGGATGGAAGTAATGGGCACATGGAGGGGTGATAATGGTCGTGCCTAAGGAAGGGGAACGTATATTGGAGAAGCAATGAAATGATGATGTGTATATGGATTCTTTTACACTCTTCATTTGGCTATAATAGTCCACCCTCTCATCACATTTTTTCACCTTCATCACTCTAGCATAACATCCTCATATCAGATTGAAATGAGGAAATTCATTTTTTGAAACCATTCAAAGTTTCAATGTCTATAACTTTCAAGTTTACCACTTCTTACCATTCATAGCTTAGCAAAGCTAAAAATATCGTTCTTTCTAAAGCATTTTCGAGCCCAGTTTTAATGGCCAAAAATACCTCTTTTTCGTTCAAGTATAACTCCTCCAAAACTGATCCAAATGAAGTAAGTATTTTTTTTCAAACCATATGAAACTCTAGTGGCTACAACTTTCATGTTAAGTACTTCTTCCAGTTTTGAGTCTAACTATGTCAAAATACCACTTTTTTGCAGTGCATTTTCAGGCTTCATTTTCACGAATCCGAGAATACCCTATCTTCTTTTGATCATAACTTCTGCTAAACAAATTGAAATCAAATGTTACTTTTTTTTCAAATTTAAGAGAAAAGTTTTTCAAATTTTGAGAGTAAGAGGGTTAAAATTCAGAGAGAAATGACATATTTTCGGCTCTAGTTTTGTGAATTCAAGGTCGAAGCACTACCACTTCTCTTCCATACTTTTGGCCATCCTCTTTAACTCTTGGCCGATCCTTCTAAAGGGTCCAAGGACCAATTTCAAAAGCTTTCATATGATCATAGCAGAGCTATTATTCGTTTAGCGAAATTAGGAAGCATTGATGCCGAGAACTCCTAAACCATATTATATTATATGTTGAATGATGGTATGATGTTTGCAAATGGATATTTGATATGCTTTGATCATTAAGTTTGGATGTTTTCATATGAATGTTGAATGTATATGCAAGTCATGAAAATACACGTCGATATGCATAAAGGAAATCACTTTCCTTAAATTAATGGAACGGTGTGTATGAAATGTTAAACCTCATTAAAAATGGTTTAAAATTTATTTGAAATTATTTGTAAAAGTTTAAAAGTGTTTAAGCGAAGTTTGAAAAGAAATAGATAACTTAGTTAAAACAAGCGCGTCGAATAATGGCAGTTTGCGATTTTACGCTATAAAAGTCAAACACGTAAAAGTAGGAATATAGATTGGAATTCTTCGAGATAAGAATTTTTCAAACTATTATATTTATAGTTTTCCAACGAAGAAAGAAAATCAAGATTTCGATAAGTAGATTTTGAGATATGAGTAAAACAAGTTTTGAAAAAAATCCCGATTTTGCAGTTCGGAATCCAAAATTGGATTTCTTTAAAAATGGCACTTTAAAATGTTTTAAAATGTAGAATGAATCTTATAAATATTTTAAAATGTTTTAAAAGTGATTTGAGCAATAAAAATGAATTTTCACATAATAAAAAATCATTTTGATCAATATACCTTAAAAGCACTTTCCGCGGCACTTCTCTATAAGTTTTGAATTATAGCTTTAAACTTAACCATTCTTTTCCTCTTTCATAAATGTTTTTGAACGATTGACAAAGTGTTTTAATGGTAATTTGAAGGATTTTTGAAATGATCAAATGTTTTAATGATTTAGAGTCGATCAAATGACTTGACCGCCTTATGGGCGTCAGAGAGATAGTGTCTAGGCTTGGGTTTGGAAAACCAGTTTCCTGCTCTCCCTGGCTATCCAGACAGGCCCGACGGAGGGAATAGTAAATTTTATTTACTCAGATCAAAATTTTCCAAAGAATAAAGAATAATAATTTCTAAGTTTAAACAACTTGGATTTTATAGAGATGTTCTTCTTGTACTCGATGTTAAAGCCCGAAGAGGGAGCTCGTACCATTCGTGGAATTTAAAAGGGTGATTTCGCCGTTATTTCATCCATAGTATTTGTTGAATATGAGAATTGATAATGAATAGAATTAGATGATTTCTATAGATTATATTCGCTTAATATTTACTGGTTTTGGGGATCAACATATTAGATAACATGGTTTTAACTCGATCAAAATAAAGATTTTTGAATTAAGAAATCTTTATTAAGATTTAAAAGAAATGATTTAGAAATAATTCCCTAAGTGTAAAAGAAATGGTTTTGAATTATTCAAATTAAAACGGTTTTAAGTAATTAAAGGTTTTGATAAGAGGGGTTTAATATTTTCGTATATACCGGAAAGAATGTTTTAGAAATATATGTCTCCAGAAGATATTTTGGTAAAAAGATCTTAATCAATTAAAGAATGATTCCCTATTCATAAAACCTCTTTTTATCGATAATTGGTTCGAAGGAACTGGGGTCGGATCTTGGGTAATTCCTATCCGAAAATCACTTCGAACCAATGTATGCGTTTGAAAAATAAAGTGCTAATAGAGAGAATGAAGAATGAAGACCAGGGATTTTTGGGATGAAAGGACTGCTTGTTTGTAATTCTGGTTAACTCCCAAATACTAAAGTAGCAGTGTTCTCTTCATTTATGAAACTTTTTGGATTGCAAGGGCTTCTTGCTACTAATCGTAGGGTTAATTCCCGACAGGATATGGTAGGAGAGTGCCTTCGGTTTTGTTCAGGCCTAGAACGAACTTGTATGGATGGATGTCTGACATTGCATTCTTCAGATTTGATTGTTGACTTTTATAAACATACATCTGTTTGGTGGCGAAGAAGGCAACTTCTCTTAGCTTAACACCATTCTCTGAGATGTATGAGCTCGGAGTTTGTATTTTTGTGGAAGTCAATAGGGATTGATGGAATGATAGTGTGGCATTCAAAGTGAAACATGCAAAGTAAAAGGTAATCGTTACCTCAAGCCTCACACTCGAAAATGGCCAAAACTTGGTAGGTGTAGCAAGACTATGTGGTTCACAACCATTAGGGTATGATCATCCCCTTCTAGATAAATTTCTACCCGCTATGACGTTCAGGTTTAAATTAATGTGGTGTATGCGAAAAGAGCTCTTGGATAGGTAGGTAACGATCGAGGTAAATGACAAATTTGCTACTATCTAGTGAGAAAGGTAGCCGGTCTTGTGTTGGTAGAGGTGCAGATGTTCTGTTGACCTCGGTACATTCTTCTAAAGATGTACTACCGAAAGATAATCCCTTCACCTGGTCATTTGTATGGAATCCATTCTCCATTAAGTGCCTGCCATTTTGTTTGTAGAGCCTAGTATGCTGGAATTTAATAATTATAGCAATTTCGGCTAAGTTTAAGAAGTTTACTTGCAAATGATTTCAATTTATGTTATTAAAAATAATATCAAGTATTTTGACGTAGAATGTTTTGGTCATCATAAGGTAAAAACCCGTTCTGTGTTTATGTGCGATGTCTTCATATGAGATACCTTTTTGTTTTCAAAACGCATATTTTGAGTTCTCACACCAGTCCCATGGTTAACCTGGAGTTTATTTTCCTTTTCCTTAAACTCTGGGTGCCTTAATTTTCCCCGGAGAGCTTAGTAGTCAGTTTTAGTTTAGAAGAAAGTTGGATGGAGCTCGAAGCATGGAGTCATAAGATTTTACTGAAGATTTTTTTATCTATTTCCACCACACTTGAGTAGTAGTGTATTCCGCCATTGTAGGGATAGATATATATAACTGTCCATTTTTTAAACTCTGATAAATGTATTAAATATTTGATGTAAAGATTATTTGTTGAAATATATGTGATATTATGTTCTATCTTCATTTTTCTTTCTTACCCTTAAGATTCTGCTTCTCTGTCACTTAGATTTATGGCACGTGGATACCAAGGATGTATTAGTGTCGATTTTCAAGAATCGAAGAAACGGGTCCTTATAATAAATAAATGCAGAAATTATAATAAATCATATTCAATACAAATTCTCTTTTTATTTGATTTGAAAATGTTTGCTATTAATTTAAATTATTGAATATGAGTAATAGTGTGCTCAATATTTGATAAGTTTAATATATAACAATATTATAATATAAATACACATGCAAGCATACACACATATATACAAATACGTATACAATAAATACATACATAAATAAATATATGTGTGTGTGTGCATTATCAATTAGATTTATAGTTATACATATATGTTATAACTAACACTATATGCATACGTGTTTGGTAGTTAATATAAATACATACTATTGGGGTAAATTATATATATACATAACATAATGTTCACAATATCTTCTACCTAATTAAAATTATTTTACATACATACACATATACATGCACATATACACACACACATACATACATACATACACACATACATATGTAATAAGCACCGATCTATACACGTACATACACGCATGCGTACGTACATACATATATATACATACGTACGTACATACTGTGCAAGGGCGGACCTAGGAATTAAAGTAAGGGTGGGCTGACTTTAAAGCTGACTTTTTTTCGAGTTATAATGCAATTCCAATTACTGCAACAAAACAATAATCCAAAGAAAAAATTCACAATATATATATATATTCATATTCCACTTTCAATGCATAATATTAGCTTAATTGTGCTCAACGAGTCTTTACAGATTCGAATTCTTTAACTACATAATTCAAATCAATCTTCCAAGCAAAATCACGCTCTAAATAAAGAGACATGCAATCAGAGAGAAATTCATCTCCTATAGCATTGTGAATCGCCGTTTTGACATGTTTCATGCCCGAAAATGCTCTTTCGGTAGTTGCAGTAGTTATAGGAAGAATCAACACAAGACGGTCAATCAAATAATAGATCTCAAATTTTCTTGTTACAAATAGCGATTGACATAAGCCACCAAGTGTAGTTATATTTTCAAACCGAGGATCGCTTTTAACATCAAGCGGATAATGCATCAATTGACATTGCAAAGCATGAATGTCTTGTTCACTGAAATCCATAGGGTAATAATTTTTGGCAAGCTTGCATATATTTTCTACATTAGAAGACTTAAAAAAATCACTAGGATTTAGAGCTGAAATAAGAGTAAAAAGTTCAACCACTACACCATTGAATCTATTTTCTAACTCCATTAACTGAAAATCAATTGTGAAATAGATAAACTAGCAAATTGCAATAAAATAAAAATCAATTTGCCTAGAACCTAATTTCTAAAGACGTGTATGCAAACTGCAGTTGTCAGTAATGAAAATTGCAAGTTTGCTTGCAACTTTTGAGATTTGAGACATGAGGTCATCAATGAATAAATAGATAAACTAGCAAATTGCAATAAAATAAAAATCAATTTGCCTACAGCCTAATTCCTAAAGAAGTGTATGCAGACTGTAGTTGTCTGCAATTTCTCAAGCAAGTTTGCAACTTTTGAGATTTGGGACATGAGAAGTTCAAAATTTAGGGGTTTTCATTCAAAGAATTAATCTCCTATCTAGTGACCTGAAAGCAATTAAACAAATGAGAAATTACCTGAAGTGAAGATATTGAGCTGAATTGAAGGCAAATGAGAAATTACTTGGCAGCTAGCCTTCGTGAAAAACTGAGAGTCGTAGGAGCAGGAATGGTGGTTGCAGGAGCAGGAATCGTGACTTATTATGATTGCAAGATGAAATTACTTGCTGAAGGATGAAAGATGAGGTTGGGCTAGTGTGAGCTTTGGAATTTTTTTTTTACCCTAGGCTGCAGCCCAGTTGAGCCCAAGGCTGAGTCCGCCCTTGATACTGTGTGTGTGTGTATATATATATATTAATTTCATTTGGATTTATCTATTATCTAATTTACAAAAATAGTTTCAAACAATAAATTTACAAAGATCCATGTTTGATGTCACAACATTAATCTCAAATAACTTGATAAAATATGCAGAATTATACACATACACACACAATTAATTACATCTAAAAAGAGCTAATAAATTCTCCAATAGGAGAAGCAAGTTACACCAAATAATAATAACACAATAATACAAAAATTTATGTCTAGAAATTAAACAAATCTTAATTAATGGATACGAAATGTTCCATGATCAGTTTATAAAAACAATTACAATAATAGATTCACAAAGATCCAAGTTCGATATTACAAAATGACTTGAAAAACTTAATAAAATACATGTAATTATATTTATCAGGCTCGGCTCGAGGGTAGGTTTCCAAGGCAGCTTCCTATGGCAATGGATTTGGAGTGGAAATGGTGAAGGAAGCAGCAATGTTGATTTTCTAAAATAATTCAAATTGCATAATTTTGAAACACGACATAAATAACAATTGTGCTATGTCTCAAGTGGTTTGTTCATTGGTCAGTATAACAAGTGAGCAGAGTTCAAATCCCATCACATTAACAGTTTTGAGGCCATTTTTTTAGAAATTAGCAATGCCGATAATTTCACTCGAGCTGCCCTAATATTTTGTTTAACAAAGCTAACCGGCTTTTGAGTGGGCCATCCAGTTGTATTAATAAAAAATAAGAACAGGTGTTTAGCACTAGGGCTAGAACAACAAAAGGAAGAAAAGGAAAAAAGAACACAACAGTTAGGCAGAAGCACCTAAACTACCTAGTAACAAGGACTATTCCCCATCATCACAACTACTGTCCCCATCAGAGACATGTCCTAAGACATGCGTATTCCTTGAAAATAACAATGCCAATTCAGGCACAAAGTGCACATGAATATAAAAACTTCCTATCCCAAGTGCCATCCTTTACGACAACCTTATTACACTCATCGCCCTTCCTTTCAGAAGATAAGATCAAGCCATCCCCTTCTACATGACACAACAAAATATATTCTTCATCTTCACGTACGACAAACAAATGGAAATTCTCAATCGACCATTTGTATCTCATTTTAAACGCTTCATGAACCCTAGAATGCTCATTTCTCTACCAATAAATAGCACAATTCTCGAGAGGCCCAATAGCTGAAAGCACTGCATCATGAGGCAAAGAGACAATATGAGGCAGACTAATACCAGAAGAAGGATCCAAGATGGGGTTAAAATCCAAAACATTAACCAAAGGGGCAGTGGATCTAGGCTCAGGAACCCACTACCTAGTAGGAGGTCATGGTAAAGGAACCTTAGCAGGGTTTGCGTGAAGCATACCGACTACCTTAAACTTACAAACCTCAACAGAGTGACCAAAAGACCAATAAAATGTGCATATATCTAGTTTCCAACTATAGCGATCTTCCATCTCTGCGTCATGACCCCTCGGCTATTCTTACCCTTAGTTTTAAAGGCAATGGTTTATTAGGAATGATTTCAATCAAAGCCTTTGCATACACCAATCTTTTCCTGGCCACGGTATTTGCATCAAAATATTTCACTTTACCAATAAGGCTGGCCAACCAGTCAAGCCTAATCATGGGTTGCATAACAGAAGAAATTTTTAAGAATTAGGCATAAAAAGGGATAGATAATAGATGCTCCCTAGCCATGTCTACTATAGGCTCCAAGTAGTAATAATGAAAGGCTTGCCATCAATAAAGATTGGATTAGCCTCAAGAACATGAAGCCTTTCATCAGCTCTCAAGAATTTGAAATAGAACGTAAAGTAATCGAAATACACATGGAGACCACCTCAGAGCATCTATGCATTATGACCCCTAACTTTGACAAGATAATAAGACGGGTTTGAATCCAGGAAAAAACAAACTAAATAATCAGATCAATAGTCTACACTCGCTTGTAATACTTCACTTGGAGGAACCATCACTCCATCAGTCTCAACTATATCAAAGGAGCAAGGAGAATAAATGCCAGCATTTCACGGCAAAGTAGAAAATATAGATGACCATGTGTTGGGCTTGATAAGGGCAGGTGCACTGGAACTGACTCGGCAAGTTGAAAAGAAGACTGCATATTATCATCGCAGCAAGCAATAGGATGATGTATTTTGGGACATCAACATGAACATTACCTTTACCAATTTTGTTGACAACCACTTCACCACCATTAGCATCTTTATCACCTGCCAATCATTCCACCTTACCCAACCTTTCGCCAAGATTAGGCAATGTAGCAGCCAACCAATGGCCATCACCATAACTAGCAATAGCCTCTAGTAAATGGGAAATAAGGAAAGCCTACATCGTAGAAGAGTTATTAGAAATACCAAAAATCAGAGCTTTATTAGCCCTAGCCTTGGAAATTTAATCATGGATGCCTACGAAGGGATTGAGGGATTCGAAAGTTGCGGAAGGAGCGAAATCAGAAAAGGGAGATTTCCATCTTATCGAAGGAGTATTGGAAGGGAAATCAACAAACGCTTGATCGAAGGTGGCCAGAAAAGAGGAGTCATTGAAAACACGGCCAGATCTAGTCAATGTGGGCATATTGGAAGAAGACAACGACTTGGGGTTATCGCAAGAAAATCATGACATGGTAGGACGATAAGTAAATCCAAATATTGATAGAAGTAAATCCAAAAACATTCTATGAATAAAAAATTATTAATTATACACAGACACACTTATGTCAAAATTCAAATGAAAATAATATACATAAAATAGGGATTGAATTAAAAAAATTAAAACTATAATTATGAATTACCTTGATGAAGTTGTGTAATTCATTGGTCGGAATTTGTAAACCACCCTCTAAAACTCCTTTTCAATTCTAGCTATGGTTTATAAGGCCTGGCTTGGAGTATCCTAATGGAGGAGATGAAAAGGAGAACCTTTCTCGAATGGAGGGATAATGAAAAGAACTTTTATCTAATGGAGGAGATAAAAAAGAGAACTTTCTCTTTTAGAATGTGATTAGAATTTTCCTGTAAATAGAAACGCAATCCTATGGATATACTTATAGTGAGAAATAAATGTGATAAATCTCTATTTATTTCTCCACGTTTGACCCTTTCTTTCAAGCATATATAGTCAATTAAAACATGCAAATAATTCAAATGTTATTTGTATTTAATTTGGCTATTAATATGTGGTGCGTGTGTGTGTTGGTTTAGGGTGGAAGCTAAATGTTTTAGATCTTTTAATTAATTAAGTATTTTATATTTCCCTTTTTAGTTAATTAAACACACATTTAATTAAGTTAACTATATACAATAATATACATATCAGCTCAATTAATTTTTAGTTAATTTAATAAATCAAATATTAACATATACATATACATAACAATTATATATACGATCTTTGCAATAATTTATAATAACTATAAATTATTAAATTATACATTTTAGGTCATGTGCTACATGTAATACCCCCATAAAGTTTACCATAAGTAAATAAGTAAACAAGTAAATGAAGTGAATAAATTAGATTAAATAAGGTGGGAGTAAAAAGGAAAACTCTGTGAAAGTTAGAATTTAGCCATGAATGTTTTACCAATGCATTTGTTGTGATATCCTGATCAATTTTCATATATAATACGCTGAAAATAGAGCTCAAATAAAGAAGTTACGAGCGTTTCAAGTTTTCAGGTTTAAAATAATTTAATTCAAATTCAAATTTAAATAAATAATAACAATAACAATTAAGCCATTAAAACTTAGGGTCGGCTAGATATGGAATCCAAAACTAAATAAGAAAGTCAATTTAAAAGTAATAATAAAAATAATAGATTTTTTAAAAAGGTTAAAATTGAAATAAAGATGTAAATAAAATAAAGTAAAATACTTAAACAAATAATAATATCACAATCATAAAATAAAAAATAAAAACATATAAAGAACTTAAAAAATATCATGAAAATAATATTAATATTAATAGTAATAATGGTAATAATAGCAATAGGGATGGATGTTAAGTAAATGCTAAATAAATAATAAATAAATAAATAAAGTAAAATAAATAAATAATTTGAAAATTAACTGAGATTAAACATGGGTGTTAAGTGAATGTTAAAGTTAAACATTAACATTAAGTATAATTAAGGAATTAATTAAGCAACATAAATAAATAAACATTCTCGAATAGTGGGGGAGCGGTCGACCTATAGACCCAGCCGGTCGAAACCTAATAGTCGATCAGTGTATCCAAGGCGGTCTACCACTACTTTTGGTGGCAGCTAGGACTTTTTAGGAAATAAACGTTCCAGATTTATCATAACCTATTTTCGTCAAACGGTTTGGTGGCTTTCAACCTCTATAAATATGACTCTAGACCCCTTCTTTTATTCACAAATATTTTGGCAACATCGGTGAAGCTTTGTCAGTTCATCTCTTCATAGATTCAGAAAACTTCATTAGGGTTTCAGGTCAAAAATCCTATATACCTATCTTTGTTTATTATTAAATTTCTAGACCTCTTTTCCTCCAATCTTTCTGAATCTAATATATATATATATATATATATATATATATATGGATCCCTTGTTGTATATATAAATAAGAAGAGATCTAAAGGAGATCACAATGGGGATTTCGAATTATAAGAGAAGCAAAGCTGAGGACCAACTGTGAATGACTATCTCAGCACTTTTATTTCAGTGATTGATTAGTATATTATGGATTTGAATATGCCTTAGGGATTCTGGAATTGTGAAAACAAAACACAATAAAACCCCCCAAATCTCCTTTAGTTCGAAATGTCAATTCTTATTGGAATTCCCAATTGTTTGCATTGAATTGTGGAACTATATATTTTTTACAATTTTTGTTGATTTCTAAGTCTATTCCACTCCTCCTTATTCCTTGATTTGATTATGAAATTTGATCATAAAATATAGACGTATAGTATGAATCTTATTCATAGTTAACAACATTTAATCCACAAAAATTAAATAGAAATTCTCTTGTTTATTTCTTTGTAAAAGAGGAGTTGAATAAAAGATGAAATTAGAATTTCAATTTCTATTGTTAAGGTTATTCCATTGGTTTTATGTAATAGATTTAGTTTATATTTTTGTATACAAGTCTATTTATTATCATTTTGGACAAGTGTATTGAATCTGTAGCGACCCACAATTTTATAATTTTTAAATGGAATATTTAGTTATCTTTAAATATTGAAATATAGAAATTTCAAACTTAATAATCATTTTTTGTGTAATAAATAAGAATGATAAACTTATTTTTTTTGTTTTGTTTACGAATACATGAAGTTTAACAAAAATGTCAAAATGTGACCGTAAAACATTTTGTTGAAAATCGATATTTTGTTCAAAATAAGTTATTGCAACATTGTTGCACCTTTGTTAGCATGTTTTAACATATATATTGCATATTTTAATAAAAAGACAAGTTTATTTTTCTCTGTATCATTAGAAAAATCTAGAAAACATTAGTAAAAGTAAGTAAGGTAATTAACAAAGATAAAAAAGAAAACATCAAATCAGTCACATCCAAATCCAACAAAATCATTACTTTATTTCAAGTGATTAGACATAAAGTTGTGAAATGAAAGGTGATGTTAAGTTTTGAAAAAAAATAGAGTTTACTTAGTGGTCAAGGAAAGGGTATTATGTTCTTTTTACCTAAAGATATTTTGTAAAAAAAATTCTATAAATACCCACCTACATTCACACATTCGTTCGCACCATTTTCTTCTTCCTCCTCCTTCTTAAAGCACCAAGAGCTCTTCTTTAACGGCTTTGACCTTAAGAAAATTCTGAAGAAATAATAATAAAATTTTATACATATATATACTATAGTATAACACCTCCAAATCAAAGCAAACACCTCCTCTTCCTCATCATAACCCACGACTATCGCCATCATCATCAAGACCGAGCTTCATCACCTATTCAGGGGGAGGCCAAGCCTATCAAGGAGAAAGGAAGGAAGTCGGGGAGCTCTGGAGCAAGGAAAAGAAGAGGAAATTTGGAAAACTACGAAAAAGATTGGTGGAGTGGAGCCATAAGTGAGTATTCACATTTAAATTAGTCTCTAAATAATTCCAAGTTTAAATGATATAAAAATATAACATATATTAGATGAATTAAATGTGTGCTGACTTGGTTGATTTCTTGTTTGAATATATGGATGTTAATATGGATGATTATTGATTTGATAAATGATAAGAGAAATTGTTATTGATTAACTATAGTTAATTAAATGGAAATTTAATCCATAAGTAATATGTGTAGGGAGTTGTTTAACCCCTTATTGGTTTTAAACATCTAAAAAGAGTTAAAATGAATTTACAATACGAAATGAAATGAAAAATGAGTTTAAAATATGAAAAGTATTTGATTAATGAATTTAAAATGATCTAGAAATGTTTTATAAACATATAAAAGTGTTTTCCTGAAGTTTGAAAAGAAATTGAAAAATAACTCAAAACTAGACACGTCTCATAACGATAGTTTGCGATTTCGCGTCGAAGAATTCAGATGAATATACGATATGAAATATAGCTCTGAATTGTTCAAGGTAAGAATTTTCTAGAAAATTATATCCATAGGTTTCAAATGAAGAAAGAAAATCAAGATTTCAGTAAGTAAATTTTATAATATGAGCAAATCAAAAATTTCGATAAAATCGCGCTTTCGTAGTTCAATGGCCAAAGTAGCAAATGTTCTAAATAAATATTTTTAAAATGTTTAAAAATATGTAATAAATCTTATAAATCATTTAAAATGTTTTGAAAAAGATATTTAAGTTGAAGAATAGAAGTTTATGAAATAAAATTTGTATTTGATTCAATAAGTTTTTAAAACACTATTTGCAGCACTTTTTCACAGCATTTTTCACAACAGTTTTATTACTTGTGAAATATGATTCTAAACTTAACCATTCTTTTTCATATCTTTTATAATTGGTTTTAAAATGATAACTAAGTGTTTTAAATAATGATTTGGAAGTCTATTAAATCATTTCTAAATTGAAGAATAATAACTGAGTATGCGAAATTGTCTAGTACATTTGTCTCGCCTATGAGATCTAGAAAGGTAAAACGAGGTGCGTAACTAAGGTTAAGGATAGAGCAACCAGTGCCCTAAACTTATCTAGCCTACGTTTTCTCTTTCTAGGCGAGCGGTAGAACAGATCGAAAGGGAAAGTCGGTTGCTCTAAAATAATGTTTTCCAATATGAGATTAAATAAATGATTTGGAATTATTTTAATTCCTATATTTCAAATTAATTGTTTTGGGTTTGCAATAAAATGTATCTTAAATAACATCATTTTTTACCTATATAGAAGTTATATTTTAGAAATATGAAATCTTTGATAAAGATTTAATAAATGATTTGGAAATGTTTTCCAAAGTAAAAGGATGAAATGATTTAGAATTATTCCAAAGTTTAAAAGGTTTTAATTAACCAAAGTATTTGATAAAATGAGGCTTAATGATTCATTTACTCTGAAAAAGATAAAGAAATAATTTAATCTGTCTCTAAGAGCAATTTAAATTTGAATAAAAAAATTAATTGATTGGATGTTGTTTGACAAACACCTATATACGTTTTATCTTTTTATCGATGGGTTGTTCGAAGGAACTGGGGTTGGATTTGGGTAATTCCTATCTTCAACCAATGTATATGTTCGGAAATGAAGACATCTTGATGATGAAGACATGTTGAAGATGATTATTATTGAAGACCGAATATCTTTATAGCGAAAGGACTATTTGTTGACATTCTCTGGGTCGCTCCCAATAAAGAGATATTTATTATAGCAATGGTCCGGTCGTGTTTTGAAATCTTCGGATTGCAAGGACTACTCGCTAGTGATCTTAGGGGTGGTTCCTAAAGATATGGTAGGAGGAGTGCCTTCGGTTTTGTTCAGTCCCAGAAAGAACTTGTATGGATGAGTGTCTGACATTGCATTTCTAAGTCATGAACGTTGTTTTACATCTATTGGTGGCATAGGAGGCAACTCCTATTAGCTTAACACCCTTCTCTCAGACATACGAGCTCGGAGGTTGTACTTTTCCCGAAGTCAATTGTAACATCCCTTTATTTGGAGGTCCAAAACTAACGGCTACGGATGCTGCAGGCATCCATAATTATTAATTCTCAGTGACCAAACATGCGATATTAGATATATTGATACACGGAAACACAAGAATATGGAAAAAAATTAACAGCAAAACAAATTCCACGTTCCATTTCAAAATATTCCAAACTGATTACATAATCCAAATTCGCATACCATGTTCAGATAACATATAATTATTACAAAATATGCTAAGAGCAATATATGAAGATACCCCTTGGTAGATCAGAGTACATAGATGGCAACAAAAGAATTTGCCTTTACAAACAAACACACAATGGAAATAAAAGAACTCTAATAATAAGTTTGCCTCCTGCACGTCCTCGGAAGCTTTATTCGTCTAAAAGAACACCTGAAAACCTTAACTCTTAACCTACTAAAAGTCAATTGAGTACCTGAGAGTTTAGGGGGAAAACAAAAATTTTGGGCCAGACATAAAACTTGGTATGAATAATAATTTACTGTCTCAAACCATTTAGATAACTAGTGAGACCACACTGCATAGCGGAACGGGTTTTTCCTTCACTATTATCTTAAAACATTCACAAAATCATATACTATGCTCCTGCATCCACAAGGTTAAAACACAATATTTCAAAACATAATGATGATATGCAAAACAATTAAATCAATTCTAGATTATCCATCCTCTTTCATTCTGACTATTAGTCCTAGTTATAGTTTCTAGAGTTACTATTAACCTGTTAAATGTTAAGGGCTATCTTTCCAATTACTTAGTTCCCATGGGATCACCATGAACCTATTAGTAACTCCAATATCTTATTTCTTATCCTACTTTTCATGGACTAACTAGGAACCTATTAGCTGACTGCCATGATCTTAATCCGGATATAGTTTTTATGGGTTAACTACAAACTTACTGGCCTCTACCAGTATCAAACCATAGTGTTCATGGGCTGACTATGAACCTATTGGCCCCTGCCAATATCATACAATTTTCGTGGGCTTACTATAGACGTATTAGCCCTTGCCAATATCTTTAATCAAAATTTTAATATCTGTTAAGTTATATTCACTACTGGGTCAACCTAACTAGTTATTCTACCCTTCTTCTAAAATACAGTTATAGATTAATAACAATGTGAAATTCATTACAAAATCTTCATTTATGTCATGGTTTTAACTTTAAATTGAGATTGGGATTATGTTTCAAAACCATAAAAAAATCTCTTTCGAAACCTCTGGATAGCCTCCTTAGAAAGCAAAGACTTCTTTTCAAAACATTGTATAGATACCTTTCGAAGCCCTTAATAAACATACTCTTCCGAAACCTATTATACCTATCGATGTATTAAATCATCTTTTTAAAATATAGAGCTTCGAAACAAATGAAAGTACCCCTTTCGAAAGCATTGGGTTTACCCTTTAAAATTCATTAGGGTCAATATGGTTATATATGAAACCATCTCTTTCAAAACCAACAAAAATTAGTTTGGGGAAAATTGATGGTGTTGGAACCATCTTA
Organism: Allium cepa; assembly: GCA_030765085.1. Taxonomy (NCBI): domain Eukaryota; kingdom Viridiplantae; phylum Streptophyta; class Magnoliopsida; order Asparagales; family Amaryllidaceae; genus Allium; species Allium cepa. The sequence continues at coordinate 98,899,220 of CM060934.1, forward strand.
GTTGAAAGCAAAAGACTTTAAAAATTCAAAATATCGAAGGACAGAGTCGAAACCCCCTTTCGACTCCATCACCTTCGAAACCCTCAACCCCTTCAAAAGCATATAGGAGAAAGGCTAAGTAAAACACAAGCAACCTCCTCGACAACATAGATAACTTCAATGCAGTCGAAAGAGGGATCCATGGCTTGGTTTCGACTGGGACAAAACCTACTCTTTCGAAAGCAATTATTTAATGGAAAGAGGTACTCCTTTGAAAGAAAATACTTTAACACTGTATGACAATCTACATCGAAAGCTAATTATAAAACCTTTGATTGGCTGTCACAATTTTTTTTCAATTACTTTACCTTTTTAAAACTGCCGCATTTATTCAAATTAAAACCATTAAATAATGCAACGTTTTAGCCCTTCCATATACTAAAACCGATTATTTCAAAAAAGCCCTTCTTTTAAAATAATTTATATCCTTAAATAAATCAATTAGGAAAAATTCTCAAATATCATAGAAAATCGATTTCATCATGTAATCAAACATATTAAAATTTTAGACCCAATTTCTTCTTGAAATTCTCTTAATAAATTTTAAACCCATTTGTACCTTATCATTCATCAAAAATTCATAATAAAATTTCCATAGCTTGGAAATTTATGAAAATTAAATGTCATCTCCAAAATTTTGTTTTACTTAACATAAATTTTTTCCATGGCATTCTAAATTCATATATTCTCGTTTTATGTCAAACCGTGCAAATTAATGTGCTTATGAATTAGAACAAATCATCACAACATAAACCAAACATATCATCATCCGATTAATCACAAAAATGAATTTAAATCATAAATCAGAAACCATATAATCATAGAAAAAAATAGAGATGGTAAGAGATTATTATTTACCTTAGAGTTGATAAGGAAATTGAGATTTGTTGTAGCTTAATCCTTCCTATCTTTGATCTTATCTTTTGATTGAAATTTCCTCTTTCCCTTCCTTTTTAATAGCCGGTTATAATAGGGTTCTTGCATTTGTTTTTATTTGAGAAATATGAATGTGAAAAGATAAAGGTAAATGCATAGTCATGCATATAAAGTGCTGCTATTTTACTGATAAGGCCTTGTGTAAGTTAATTATCTTATAAACCAAATTTAAACCCATTTATTTTATTAATAAGCATGGCACTATATGTATAATTTATTCAAATATAAATCTCCTTATCATTATTATTTTATTTTATTTATCTAATTAAATTTCCTGAATAATGTTATCAAAAATTAAGGATGTTATAGTCTTCCCACCTTAAAGAATTTTGTCCTCGAGATTCAGTAAGGACTAAATACTAGACATAGAGGTCATCTGTAACAACTCCTAACAATCACACTAGTCTAACTGACTAGCAACTATCTTCCTAAATCTGATATAGACATACCCTCAAAGCAGATCAGGAAAGACATCTCTAATTCTGTCTTCTGACTCTCAAGTACAGTCCTTCTCATTGTCGCTCCACTGAACTTTCACTAACCTGACTGTCTTGTTTCTTAATATTTTCTCGTCTTTTGTTACAACCCGAACTGGTTGTCTAACAAAAGTCAAATTAGGCTCTACCACTAAGTCATCCAACCCTGTCGGAGGAATAATAGTCTCTGGATCATGCACATACTTGCGAAGATGAGACACATAAAATACATTATGGACACTTGCCAACTGCTCTCCAACTCTATTCTGTATGCGAGCTTTCCAATCCTCTCTATAATCTGGATTGGACCTACATATCTTGGGGCTAACTTCCCCCACTTTCCAAATCGTACCATACCCTTCACAGGTGATATTTGAATAAAAACCTTATACCGAGAATTCTAGGTCATTAAGCCTCTTGCCTGCTTAACTTTTCTGTCTGGTTTGAGCTTCCTTCATCCCTTCCTGGATTAACTCAATCTTCTTTGACGCCTCTCTAACCAAATTCAGACCTAAGACAGTCTGTCTCCAGTCTCCAACCAACATGCTAGTGATTTGCATGGTCTCCCATACAAAGCTATAAATGACGCCATTCCTAGCGTGATAACTATTATTATAAGAAAAATCAACCAAATGTAGGTGATCCTCCCAAGATCCACTAAAGTCCAATACATAAGCTCCCAATAAATCTTCGAGTACGTTATTGACTCTCTCTGTCAGCCCATCCATCCGAGGGTGGTATGCAATATTCATATTAATCTTGGTACCGATTACTTCCTGTAGACTCTTCTAGAATTCACTAGTGAACAATGCATCTTTGTCACAGACTATACTGCTGGGAACTCCATGCACTCTAATTATGTTATTAAGGAACAACTTAGCTAAAACAGGTGCCATTCTGGTTGACTTAACTAGAATGAAATGGGCACTCTTGGTCAATCTTTCCACTATACCTCGTATACTTTCATTACCTCTATTTGACTTTGGTAACCCGTCAATAAAATCCATGGATATTGAATCCCATTTCCAAACTGGAATCTCTAAAGGTTGTAGTAACCCACTTGGTTTCTGATGTTCAGCTTTCACTTGTTGATAGTATGCACATTGCCTAACCCACAAGCCAACATCCCTCTTCATGCCTTCCCTATAGAAGCTCCTCTTCATATCCTAATACATCTTGATTCCTCGAGGATGAATCATGAACTTGGATCGATGACATTCTCCAAGAACTTCTTTCCTTAAGTCTTCCATATTTGAAACATACAACCGTCCCTTCTTTCTTAGCCACCCTCTCTGGTCATGTCTAAAATCCTTTAAATTATTAATCTCTATTCCCATCTCAAGTCTTCTGATCCTCTTAGCTAATATTGGATCCTCCTTTTACTTAGAGGCGATTTTCTCAATCGGTATAGGTCGAGCTTTTAAACAAGACATCCTGGCGGTACTCTGGCCAGAACCAACAGTTCATCTTAACTGCATATTGCAACTGGCTAAAGCTTCTAAATCTTTCAATTCCGCCAACATAGCTAACGCAACTCCTAATCCAGTTCAATATGCATCAATATACAATGCCAATCCTTAGTTTCCATTTGGAACTACTAATATTAGTGCATTGGTCAACAAATGCTTTAACTTAAGGAATGCCTCCTCATATTTGTCGGACCAAACAAAAATAGCTTCCTTTATGGTTAGCTTAGTTAAGGTTGCTGTTATCCGTCAGAAATCCTTAATGAATCTCTGATAGTAGCCAACAAGTCCAAGAAAACTTCTGATCTCAGCCACTATCTCTGGTCTCTTTCAATTATTCACAGCTTTGATATTGAGTGGATCAACTGACAATCCTTTCTATGAAACCATGTGACCAAGCAACTTTATCTCTTTCTTCTAGAAATGACATTTCGTAAACTTCGCCTTTAGTTGACTCCGCCTCAGAGTCTCAAGTACCACTCTAAGATAAACTTCATGCTATCTCTCATCCTTAGAGTATACTAGAATGTCATCTATAAATATAGTCAAAACCCATGCAAGTACTCTCGAAAAACTCGGTTCATCAAATCTACGAAGAAAGCAGGCGCATTTGTCAATCCAAATGGCTTTACCAACCACTCATATGAACCATATCTAGTTTGAAATGCCATCAAAGGAATACCGTCCTCCGACACTATTAACTGATGAAAACCTATCGCTAAACCCAAAAAGGAAAACACTTTGGCTCGACTCAACTGATCAAACAGATCATCTACTCTTGACAAATGATACATATTTTTAATTGTCCTTTCATTTAACTTACGATAGTCAATACACATCCTCAACGACCCATTTGGTTTCTTCACAAACACCGCGGCCTCTCCCCAATCCGAACTGTTTGGTTTAACAAAACTCCTTTCTTCTAGGTCCACTAGTTGCACTTTTAATTCTTTTATCTCAGTTGGTGTCATCCTACTTGTTTGTCTACTTACAGGCTCAGCTCCTGGCATAAGATCTATTCTAAACTCAACATGTCTTTTAAGGGGTAGTCCAGTGGCTTAATTTTTTTTGCAAATTCTCTTGCTACCTTAACCTTAGTTAGCTCATTTCCTACCTCCATAACATTAAGCATAGCACTAATGCTCCGTTCAGCGTTCTCTACTGATAATATCACTCGGTTATGCCTATATGAGTGTCTCAGCGATATTTTCCTATTTTGGCAAAATATTATAGCTTCATAACTATCCAACCAATCCATACCCAAAATGATCTCGAAATCTACGAAACTAATGACATACAAACTGCATGAAAATTTATGACCTAACTAGTCAAGTTCTTAGTGGTCACATCTTAACCCAAGAGTTGCATACCCTGCTATTGGATTCACAACCTTAAGGAAGTAACAAGGTAAGTAGGTTCTAGACATAATCTATTAATCAAACACTGAGATATAAATGAATGTGATGCACCGATGCCAAAAAGTACTCTAACTGAAATACTCTGAATCAAATGCATACCTTCCATTATAGTCTTTTCCTTATCTGCTTTAGTAGGCCTAGCTTGTCCTATAGAAAAAACTTTTACTTTGTCCTCCCTAACAGGCTCTGGACACTGATTCTTGTAATTCCCAACTTGATCACAGTTGAAGCATTCCACATTCTTCTTAATTGCAGCTTTCTTCTCATTTCTTGACTGACATTCATTAGCAAAGTGACCCTTCTTGTCGCACTTATAGAGAACTACCTCAACCTTTGACTTCTTGGTAGTATCTTCCTTTTGGGTCCACTTCTTCTTAAAGAACTTCCTCTTCTTCTCTTGTGAACCCTGGGTTTTATTGACTTCTCTTTAACTAAATCAGCAAGCAATTCCTCATGGCGAATGGCCATCTCCACCACTATATTACAAGGATCACATACATGGGTCATGGTTATCCTAGCAAGCTTGGGCCTCAGTCCCTGAATGAACTGCTCATTCCTTTTGATGTTAGTATCTATAATAGCATATCCATATCCAGATAGCTCTTCAAACTTAATAGCATACTTAACTACCGACATCTCTTCTTGTGCTATATCCATAAATTTATTCATCAGCTCAAAGTTAGCAAACTCCGATACAAACTTCTACTCATATCTCATCTTAAAATCATTCCAAGTTAACTGCTCTTCTGGCACTCCGGTAGTGACACTATTCCACCAATGCAGTGCTGATCCCTACAACTGTCTAGAGGCCGACCTCCTCTTTTGTCCGTCATTCAAACCTAAATCAGTAAATATACGCTCACAATGCAACAGCCAATTCTGAACCTCTAGGGTACTCTCCGTTCCCATGAATATCTTCCCACCCAAATAGGTGTAATTTCTACTTAGCGAAGAAAATTCCCAATCGAAGCCGTAGGAATAGCTCCTCTTACATTTCCAACAAGACCAATAGCAGCTCTAGCTTGCTTCAAACAGTGCTACGAATTGATACATCACCCCCATATCTACTGGTGGATTTCCAGCACCCACGTTGGCTTCAACTTTTTGGTTACTAGCATTAGCGGGTCGACCTGGGTTTCTCCTGGTAGTGGGTCGACCATTTTCATTAGTTGTGCTGCTTTCTCCATCGAAATTTCCTCTTCTGTTTCCTGCTTTCATATCTCGTTTCTTATAAATTTACATACGAGCCTTAGTAAGATACATAAGAACGGGCTAAGAGAGCGGGATATATATATATATATATATAGCAATTACAAGTACGTTACTATAGCGTTAACCCAATCTCCAATCTTATTATCTGATTCATTGGATTATGTTTGAAAAATGTTTTAGGTTAAGTATACTAACTTGTAACATCCTCTAATTGGACGTCCAAATCTAACGGCTATGGATGCTGCAGTCATCCGTAGTTATTAATCCTCGACGACTAAACACGGTGATATTAGATACATTGGTACATAGAAACACAAGAATATAGAAAACTTTAAACAATAAAACAAATTTCACATTCCATTTTAAAATATTCCAAATTGATTACATAATCCCAATTCGCAGATCACGTTCAAAGAATATATAATTATTAAAAAATACGAAAAGAGCGGCATATGAAGATGCTCCATTGGTAGATCAGAGTATATAGATAGAAAAGAAAACAATTTTCCTTTACAAATAAACACATAGCAGAAATAGAAGAACTCTAATAAAAATTTTGCCTCCTGCACATCCTCGTAAGATTTATTCATCTAAAAGAACACCTGGAAACCTTAACTTTCAAAGTACTCAAAGTTAATTGAGTACCTGAGAATTTAAGGGGACAAAAACTTTGAGCCAGACATAAAGCCTGGTATGGATAATAATTGACCATCTCAAACCATTTAGATATATAGTGAGACCACACCGCTTAGCCGGACAGGTTTTCCCCTCACATGTATCCTAAAACATTTACAAAACGATATACTACACTCCGGCATCCACAATGGTTAAAACATAGTATTTCAAAACATTATGATCATACGCAAAAATCAACTTTGGATTACCCATCCTTATTCATTCTGACTATCTGTCTTAATTATAGTTTCTAGGGTTACTATTAACCTGTTAAATGTTAAGGATTATCTGTCCAATTACTCAGTTTTCATGGGATCACTAAGAGTCTATTGGTAACTCCAATATATTATTTCTTATCCTAGTTTTCATGAGCTAACTAGGAACCAATTGGCTGACTGCAAATATCTTAATCCAAATATAGTTTTCATGGGCTAACCACAAGCCTACTGGCCTCTGCCAGTATCAAATCATAGTTTTCATGGGCTGACTATGAACCTATTGGCACCTACCAATATCATATAGTTTTCATAGGCTTACTGAAATCTATTGGCCGCTGCTAATTTCTTTAATTAAAATTTTAATATCTGTTAAGTTATATTCAATACTAGGTCAACCTAACTGGTTATTCTGCTTTGCTCCCAAAATACTGTTATGGGTCAATAACAATGTGAATATCATTTCAAAATCTTTATTTATGCCATGGTAATTACTTTAAATTAAGATTGGGTTTATGTTTTGAAACCATAAAAACATCTCTTTCGAAACCTCTAGATAGCCTCCTTCGAAAGCAAAGACTTCTTTTCAACACATTGTATATATACCTTTCGAAGCCCTTAATAAACATTCTCTTTCGAAACCTATTATACCTTTCGATGGTATTAAATCATCATTCTAAAATATAAGGCTTCAAAACAAATGAAAGTACCTCTTTTGAAGGCATTGGGTTACTCTTTAAAAATGATTTGGGTCAAAATGGTTACATACGAAACCATCTCTTTAGAAACCAACAAAAAATTAGTTTGGGGAAAAATTGAAGGTGTCGGAACCATCTTAGTCGAAAGCAAAGGACTTTAAAAATTAAACTTTGAAGGACAGAGTTGAAACCCCCTTTCGACTCCATCACCTTCGAAACCCTCAACCCCTTCGAAAGCATACAAGAGAAAGGCTTAAGTAAAACATGAGTAATCCCCACGACAACATAAATGATTTCAATGTAGTCGAAAGAGGGACTAGCGGCTTGGTTTCAACTGGGATAAAACCACCCTTTCGAAAGAAATTATTTAAAGGAAAGAGGCAATCCTTCGAAAGCAAATACTTTAACACCCTATGACAATCTTCTTCGAAAGCTAATTATAAAACCTTTTTGAAAGCATAGCTTGCAACTATGTTAGAAGCTTTAGGTAAAACTTGACAAGGCTTTAACTTTTGAAAATAAAGCAAGGTTTCAACCCCATCGGAAGCTACCATTTTGACACAATGGCTTCCGCCTTCCTTCCAATCCACTGCATACCATCTAAGTTATATATTGGTTTCGATTACGTGGGTATCAACTATGTTTGTTTTGACTGGGATGACGCTGAATCAAAGGAATCGAAAGGTCCTTACTAAAAGGGGCGGAACTCATTTTTTCGGTTTAAAGGCTGAATTATAGCAACTTTTAATAATTGCTTTCTAACAACTTGCGCATTTATAAACTATTGATTGGCTGTCACAAAAACTTTTCAAATACTTTATCGTTTTAAAACTGCCACATTTATTCAGATCAAAACCATTAAATAATGCAGCGTTTTAGCCTTTCCATATACTAAAACCGATTATTTTAGGCCCTTCTTTTAAAATGATTTATTTCTCCAAATAAATCAACTGGAAAAAATCCCCAAAGATAACTGAAAATTGATTTCATTATGTCATCAAACATATTAAAATTTTAGGCCCAAATTCTTCCTGAAATTCTTGAAATAAACTTTAAACCCACTTATATCTTATCTTTCATCAAAAATTCATAATGAAACTTCCATAGTTTGGAAAATTCTAAAAATTAAAACCCATATCCAAAATTTTATTTTACTGAACATAAAAATTTTCCATGGCAATCTGGAATCCTATATTCTCAATTTTATGTCAAAACCATGCAAATTCATGTGCTTATGAATTAAAACAAATCATCATAATATAAATGAAGCATATCATCATTCATTTAATCACAAAAACGAATTTAAATCATAAATCTGAAACCCATGTAATCATCGAACAAAAATAGAGATGGTAAGAGATTATTATTAACCTTAGAGTTGATAAGGATATTTAGATTTGTTGTAGCTTAATCCTTCCTAGCTTTGATCTTATCTTTTGATTGAAATTTCCTCTTTCCCTTGTTAATGGCCGGCTATAATAGGGTTCTTCATTTGTTTTGACTTGAAAAATATGAACGTGAAAAGACAAAAGAAAATGTATAGCCATGAATATAAAGTGCAGCTAATTTACCAATAAGGCCTTATGTAAGTTAATTATATTATAAACCAAATTTAAGCCCATTTATTTTATTAATAAGCACGACCCTATATGTATAATTTATTCAAATCTCAATCTCCTTATCATCATTATTCTATTTAATTTATCTAACTATTTTAGCCAAGTAATGCTATCAAAAATTATTAATGTTACATCAATCAATGATAAACGAATATGGCAATGTGGCATTCTAAGTGGAATGTGCTTTGTGGAAGATTAAAGCATAGCTTTGTAAAATTTCGATTGACATCACCATGATCTGTGCGTTTAAAATTTCATGTGTCTCGCACTAGCTTATTAAGCCTAATCCGGATATTTATAATACTTATGTCGGATCCGAGTAATTTCAGGTATATTTGAAGGCGCTTGGAGTTTTCAGAGTAGAGTTGGAGATCTTCATTTACGCATGGACATATTCTATTATCCGTTGCATCTATTGCATTTGTCCTTATATTTATAAGAACATAGGGTTTATACCAGTCCAGGCTAAATCCAGGTAAGATTTTGATATTGTATTCAAAGTTTTTCGCTGTAAAGATTATATATTGAAATAATATATGTTATTCCATTCATGTGAGATTCTATCTTCTATTCTATTCTATCTTCTTTTCTTTTTCACCCTTATTGTCCGAGCTTTCCAGCACATGGATTTACGACATGTGTATATAGAGGATGTATTAGTGTCGATTTTCGAGGATCGAAAATCTCATTTGTTACATTTTGTATTAGAGCTTAGGTTGAGCGAACACCTAAGCTTTGGTGGAAGTAAAACTCCTTATAAATAAGGTTAGTAATATCCTAGAATGAGTAACTCATTAGAGATAGGGTTAGTAACAACTTAGAATAAGTTTAAGAGCATTGTATATATGAGCGTGCATTTGTTATTTGATATAAAAAAAATTTGGTGATTAATCTGGTTAGTGGTTTATGAATTTTGATCAGTGCATGAAGAGCTCCATGTCATCGGCAGGGATTCCTAAATACTTAAAACAAGGCGAATCGACACACCATTTTAAAAGAAGTATATTATATATATACAAAAGTATACATATTTATGTGATTTGGAAATTTTTTATGATGTGATCCCTTTGGGAAGTTCCAAGAATAAGATCTTGATCTATTTGGTGATGGTGGGAATAATCTTCTAAGTATTGATCATATGTTGGCTTGAGCAAATGGTTTCGAACACTTGGTATATTATTCTTCTTATCATTGTGCAATCAGGACAAGTTCAATGCCAAACAAGTTAAATCAAGTAATTTGGATTAATGGTATGAAACCTCTGGTAATAACATAGTATATCATTTAGGTAAGGATGTCTTATTATATGTCGGGTGATGAGTTATGGGCTAATCTAAAGCAAGCACGAAGAATACATGCACAAAAAGAGGGAGAGGAGAAATTAAAGCTAGGATCTTCTACCGGCATATTCTGTTATAGTTGCGATAAAGAAGGACATTATGCATTTTTTTGTAAGGATTGGAAGATAAAGGAAAAGGATAAAAGGAAAGTAAAGAACAAGAAGAAAGAAAAATCTCTTGGGTTTGATATATTCTGTTTCAAGTGTAAAAGATATATGTTTAACAAAAAGGAATTTTAAGAACTCCTATCCTAATCTTTTGAAAATTTGAAACGATTATATTTTAGTTTTAATTACTGAATAATTTCCCAACGGTTTGCTCCTCGAATCTTTTTATATTTATATAATGAAGATCAAATTCTAGGTTATATTTTGGGGAAGATATGACATAGTTTGATACAAACACCACTGGGGGATGGAATCAAAATAAAAATAAGGAAATATTATTCATTCAAGCAGGAAAGTATGAAGGAATATCTTTTAAAGGATATAGATATTTACATGTGTCTGTTTATGGTTAAGGGGATAATAATATTCAGTTATTACCATTTGTTGATTGAATGAACATCTTGTGAATTAAGTTTCACGATTTAACTATAAGATGTTTGATAATAATAATGAATTTATATAAGATAATAAAATAAGCATGTTGTAAAAAAATGTATTTTACATAAATTTTTTAAAAAAAGATTGATATGACAAATATGTTATATGAATTGAGAAAATAAATTTTGGGTATTTTGGAAAAGAATTATGAAATTTTAAAAGGAATTAAGTTAATATAAGATGATTTTATGAAAGGAATTTATAAAATGGGTTTTATAAACAAAATAATCTCTATTGAATTTTTTGAAAAGAAATTTCAAATAAGAAAATTGAAAAGTGAGAAAGTCTTAAGTGATAACTAGTTTGAGGGCAAGAGATATGTTCGAATGCTAAACACTTCGCTTAAGTATTACCCTTCTTTTTAAGGGAATATAGAATACTATTGGTAGTACCTAGTTTCTTGGTATTATTTTGGAGTTACTTGATCTATATGATTTTCCTTAAGTTAAAAGGATGATTTTGAATTATTATTTCATAAATTAATATCAAGGTTAGTTAAAAAGGAATATATTATAATGAGAGAAGTTGATTGTAATTTTGGGAAATAAAATATAGATTATCTTTTAAAATTGAAATGATTCCTTTGGGATGAAATGTTTTCCTTTAAGAAAAATATTTTGAAATAAATATTTAAAGTGATTATATCTTTATAAAAAATAAAGGATAAAAGTTTTATAAAATATCTCATAAAGATTTTTAAATAAATATATATGAGGTACGTAGATCATTTTGTCATAGATTTTAATCTAAGATTCAAGTACAAAACTTTAAGTCATTCTTACCAGTTTTGTAACGACCCAAAAAATTCAATAATTAAAATTTGGCTAAATTAATAAGATTTTGTAATTAGATTTAGAAAGAAATAAAAATCTTATAATTTATATTGGAGCGAAAGTTAGAAATTAAATGTAGCAATTGTAATTAAAATTAACAATTTAGAATGAAATTGCAATATAAATTGTCGTACTTGGTTATAAGTTTAATATAAGAAACAAATGGGAATGTTGAATTAGTAAATTAAAAAAATTATTATTATAACTAGAATGGAATTCGAATTAATATAATAATGGAAAGTGTAATTTGTTGAATTTGGGTATAAAGTTTAAAATAAGTAAATAAAAGTAGGCATTTAATTTACCAATGGAATAATATATTAATTATTAGTAACTGAATGTAAATTAATGTAATAAGGTTGATGCAAGTTGATAAGTAACTAAATTAGTGCAATACCTATAAATTGATACAAATTGTATGGTTATAATTGATTGAAATTAGGTAATCGAGGAATAAATTCAAAATTTATTAACTAAGGAAGTAATACATAATAAATTGAATAAAATCAATATTATATAAGAATTGTGACATTTGTTTGTGAATAGTGAATTCATATGTGTAATTAAAAGTTATGATAACGTTTTCTTAAGTTAACCATTTATTTAGTCTATTAAATTAAAACGGGTAATCAATTGCAATAAATCTAAAGTAAACGTTATGTTAATGTAAATTAGGGTAATAATTAGGAATAACGTAAATTTTATTCTGTGTTTGATAATTAGTTCAATATAACATAAACTTAAGTGTAAATTTAAGGTTATGATAACAATTATTATAAATTACCTAATTAATTGGTCAATGAATGTATTGGAAATCAAGTTCATTTAAATGTTAAGTAAATGAAGGGTAAACAATAGGAACTAGGTATAGAGTAATAATGGACTTAGTATAAAGATTGAAACTAATCAAATCAAAGTTATTTGGAATTTATTTTAATTAATTGGAACTCGAATTTTAGTAAATGAATCTATTATAATGAAATTTAATTTATTGCGTTCATTGAGATTAAGATGAAATTTGAGAATAATAATGTAATAAACCATAAACCAATGTTAATTTCATCCGTTGGATAATAATAAATTGAATAATAAGAATGAAAAGTAAATTCAATGGGATTATTGAGAATTTAAACTATAATTTGTGAATATAATGAAATTGAAAATTTAACACTGAAATTTATAAATTAATCATCTCTAAATTGACATTTAAATTTGTTTAAATCATTGTAAATGATTGAGAAATCAAAAGTGATGAAATTTGTCAATTATCGAATTGAAATTGAAAATTCGATTTAATTAATTAATTTTTAATTTATTTAATTAACTGGAAAAATAGCCATTTTGGCCACTAACTCGGATTTCGACGAAACAAGTTTCATCGGATCCGTATCAGTGAATTATTGTAGGATTTCAAGTTTCGTAGCGATCAGACTTGTCGTTTGATCGTACGGACTCGAAACGCCTTGAAATCAATGAAATTGAAATAAATTGAAATAAATTGAAATCACTTTGAATTAATTTGATTTTGGTATAACTCCTTCATACGATGGAGTATGGACTTGGAACATGTTTCATCGCGTTTAAAATATTTTAAAACATCTATTTTGATATATGGGTTGACCCAATTTTGTTCCGGAGTCAGAACGGGCTTTTCGGGCCATTTATCGTTCAGCGCGTTTATAAATCGGGTCCATCTATTCTATTTTCAACTTTATCTATAAATACCCGGTTATAAACCCTAGCCTACTTCTATTTCTCTTTTGTCTGTACGTACAATTCAACTATCTCTCCTCCTCAATGGCAGACAAACAAATTCTAGATCCAAACAAAAATCAAATTCAAATTCAAAGCAAAAATTTCAAATTCCTCAAAAATAATTCAGAAAAAATATATATCGAAGTTCTCGAGGAGCGCAAGCCAATTCTGCTGTTCGTTTTTCGATCTGGGCTTTCGTTTGACCGAAAATTGAGGAAGGAGTTTCGGTCGTCCGTTGCGCTCCGATCAACTGCGATGGATCGGCGATTCACGGGTATGGATGGGTGGAGATCAGTGAGCGTAGCTCATCGGTGAGGTTCGTTCGGCAATTTGACGGCTAGATTTTTCTGAAGAATTGGATTAGGGTTAAATCAAATTGGCGGCGGCTGGAGATTTTACACGCCGATCGGCATGATGAAGTGGAGTCGCGCGTGCATATGAGGTAGCGCGGCACCTGGGGCGACGGCGGCGTGGCCTCGACGGCCTGGGAACGCGAGGTAGTGGCGGCATTTCTAGGGTTTAGCAGCTCGTGTTCGAGCTTCGTGCATGCCGCTAAGGGTTTCAACGTGAGAAGAGATGACGTGGCAAGGGGAGTATGTTTATTTTAATTATTTTCTAAATTAAAATCGATTAACTTCTAACTGCTATAAAATTTTCATATGAGATCCAATCCATGCGCGGTTTTCTCCGCTAGGTTCGTATTGGAATTCCGGACAGTTTAAGGCTGGTATAGACGAATTCGAAGACTGTTCAATTTTTGGGTTTAAATTGGATTTAAATTCAATTTAAATTCAAAAGGTGAGTGTTTTAACCCACTCACAATTTCTAAAATTTCTTATGTGTGTTAAATTAATTTCTGATGTGATTAGAAATTTATTTATTGCTATTTGGTATATTTTTATCATCATTCCGGTTAAATTTTAATTTATTGAATTAAATTGTTATTTAATTTATTATTGCATATAAACTGCCAGTTAGATAGATTGTTTAATTTATCATTGAATATAGACTGTCAGTAATTACCTGTTATTTATTATATGCTCTATATTGACGTTATTGTTTAAATTGGATGATGATTATAATAAATAGTTGATGATTGATATTGGATGAATGGATGTTGTATTTTATATTGTTTTAAACTGCAAATTTGTTATGCACTTTATTTCATTCGGGATTGCGGTTTGAAATGATATATAACCATATTTTTATTTTAAATTACGGATTAAAATGATAAATATCCGTATCACTTGACCATAGGGTAGAAAATTATATACAAACACAGTGGTCTATATATTAAAGTATTTTGAAACGATTTTCTATGGTTTTGTAAAGAAATATATGGTTTTATGAGATAATGATTTGGATATTTTATAAATGTTATTTTATATAGTTAAATTCTGGGTTTTAGACTATGTATAAAATTGATTTGAAGTATAAAAGAAGTTAATAATTAAGTTTGATTTTATTAAGATAAAATATGATTAAGCATTTAGTTAAATTAAATTTCTGGAGTTTATAGTGACTTAAATGAGAATAAGGTTGGAAGATGAATATGAAATTTATTTGGAATTTAACAAAATTTAGATTTTAAAGGGTATGATTTTTATAACTTGATTTTTAGTTTAGTGTGATTTAAATGGATATCAAGTTGATTTCAATGAATATATCAAGTTAAATAAATTGAAAGAATATCCAGTTGTTGAAGTTAAAAGTTTTACTTAAATTATATTGGATTTATTAAGTAGACATTTCAAATCTAAATAATAGTAATTAAATTTGATATATATGGAATTATCAAAGAATTAGTTTTGAAATGGTGGAATATTTAAAATGTAACGCCCCGAAAATTTATGACTTTCGAAAATTCAACATCGATACTCACTTTATCGACTGCCGAGAAATCGAAGGCCGAAAACCCGAAATGTTATGGGTTTAAGAAAGAAGAAAAGAAAAAGAAAGTGGTAGAAAAGAGAAAATAGAGAGTAAAGAAAACAGAAAACAAAACAGAAACAGAACAGGACAACAATATCAGAATCTCACAATTCGCAGCGGAACAACATATAATAGATAAATGAATAATCTTTAAACAAAGAACTATATCAGTTATTACATTACATTACATCATATCATCAGAGTGTACAATAATAACAACAACAGCGGAAAAAGAAATACTATACTAGTATTACGCCATGCCATCCATCTTGCCTCCAGCAACTCCAGAATATCCTGATAAACCTTAATTCTTGACTGCCCGTGTGAAAATTGGTGGGCACCCAGAGTTTAGGAAGGAAAACAATAAACTCGGCACCATCCCAGCCCCACCGTGGCTTACACTGGTATCCCAAACTTGCTTTTACGGCCAGCCTCTCGACTGTCTCAGGTTACACCTAACCAACCCCCTAAAAGAGGATGTGTGGGAGTAAGAGTCTCCCGTTCGCCACCTAACCGCGAAGCGAGAACCCCCCATCACATAGCCCAAAGCTTAACAAGACTGGTGTGAGAACTCAAAACGGTTTATTTATCTTTAAAATCAAAATAGAGGAATATTTTTAAATTCAATTCGCAATGCTTTTAAAAATGAGACTACCATAAGGCCTCCCGCACACACACACATGCAAATGCAGAATCGGAGGAGATTTCTCCTTATGATAGTCAAAGATGCTTGATACGCATTAAAAATAACATTTGATATCATTACTAGTGCATAGTGTAGAAGAAATTCATTTCGAAAGTAGAATATAAATCTTAGCCAACATACGACCATTATCGTATGCCTACTATAGCTACCATCCAAACAGTGTTGCGACACCATAAGTGAATGATAGGTTCTACAACTAATACCGTACAGGGTTTCGTACTGTTTCTTTGGATTTCCAACAAATGGTCAGGCCAAGGAACTTCCCATTGCCACATGAGAATGCCTCTGGAAAGACATCCCCGAGAACCAAACCGGAACTCTGCCAACACAAGGCCGGGTTACCCCTAACTGGGTAACTACTGACACGAGCACGCCATTCCCCAATCGTAAACGACCTTTCTCACGGGATCCCGAAAACCAACAACCACAAAGTAATAAATTCGTAGTAACCTCAGAGGTTATATAGTTGAAGTTATCAGCGATGATTTGGTTGTAATAAATATACATTGATTAAGTAATTTGGTTGTAATAAATATACATTGATTGTTATATGATTGTTAATTAGTTGATTGTATATAATTCATTAAGTGTTAATGAAATTGAATTAATGAAATTGAAAGCTAAAGTAATTGAATTCAAATTAGAAGTAAATAAATTTGAATAGAATTGAATTTGATTGGAAGTAAACCAACTTGAATATGAATTAGTGAATATAAACTAATTGAGAATGAATGTTAGTAAGAAAATTCAACGTAATGAATCAAATGTGATTAAATTGAAAAATCAATTCATTGAATATTAATGAGAATATGAATGAATATGAATTTGTTGAATGCTAGTTGGTTGATGGTTGAATATATTGCTTTTACTACATTTGCTATGTTGGCATATATAGTAATTATGTTGCTATATGTTGTATATTGGTACTATTGCCTATATGCATGTTCTCATGTTGTTTGTTGAGTGATTAGTAGGTGCGGATCGCGTTTGCTTCGCATTTGGAGCTCGCTTTTGCGCTATATTAGCCGTATATGCTTGCTAATAAAATATAAGGTACATATCTCGGATTACATACCGTACTTTTACACTTTTTTCCCTACGGGATGCCTCATTACTTGATGAGATGTATATTTGTGATATATATACTGTCATTTTTTTTCGGATCGAGCCGCGCAAAGGAGACTATGGCGAATTTTTCCGAAAATTTAAGGCGTTAGAAAAATTTGAGAAAATTGAAATTTTTTGAAAACTTTAACTTTGATTTTAGAATTGAAAGTTAAACAACGTAGTTGTTTTTAAAAGATAACTAAGTATGATTTGGAAAACTTAGTAAAGATTTGTAAGAAGTTTAACTATGAATTTTGGAAAGTTAATAAATTCTGTAACTTTTCTTACTTATAATTTCGAGGACGAAATTCTTTTAAGGGGGGAAGATTGTAACGACCCAGAATTTTTAGTAATTAAAATTTTAATATTTAATTAATTTTAAATATTAATAAGTGAATTTATAAGTCAAATAAATTTTTATTTGAATTATTGGATTTAATTGAATAATTAAATCAATAAATTAATACGTTAAATTATGGAAATAATTGAAAATATAGTTAAAAATGATTGAAAATGATTTGTAAAATTTTATTTTATCATATAGGAGTTAGAACGATATTTTAGAACTTTTAAAATCGAATTAAAAGTTAATTTGTGAAAATTGAATATTTTAATATTAAAATCGACTAGTGAAAATAGTCAATTTTTGAACAGTCTCAGAATTGAATGAAACCAGTTCCATTGGATCCGTAATAGTTAGTTATTACCGGGTTTCAATTTTCGTGTCAATCGGAGCTATCGTTTGATCGTGGCAGCTCGAAACGCATCGATTTATTTTTAATTTAAATTTGACGAGTGAAAATAGCCATTTTTCAAAAAGTCTCGGATTTCGACGAAACCAGTTTCATCGGATCCGTAATGTGATATTATTGTAAGGTTTCAAATTTCGTGTCAATTGGATTTACCGTTTGTCCGGTACAAATTAAAACGCCTAGAAAATCGCTTAAATCAGTTTAATTTAAATTGAACGTTTGTAGCCATAACTCGCACAGATGTCCGAATTAGCTTTCGAAACCTGTTCCATTGTGTCCGGAACGCGGGATAAACCCTAGGAATGTTAGTTTCGGCGCGTAAATCGGAGTTCGGAATTTCCGGAATGAATAGTGTTTTGAATAATTTCCTATAAATATACCATACCCTCATTCACAAATAAAAAAAAATAACAAACCCTAAACCTAATTTGCTCAGCCGCCACTAACAAGATAAATGGCCAGAAATTGATCTCATTTCTTCCTCAATCTCTCTCAATCCAGCAAGAATTAGCCAAAGTTGTTAACTACAACATTGAAGATCATGAAGAGAGCTTTCAATCCATACGGATTTGATGGGTTTTAGAGCATCGGAGGAGGAGCTAAGGGGGGCCGTTGGTCATGGCTTGCGCACGCCATACGTGGTGGAGGGGGGGGGGGGGGCCGAGCTCCACCCTATTGAGGCCGTGCATAGGTGGTGGAAGGGGCTACGTGATGGCACATCTCGATCGTGTTCAAGTTGAACGGAGTTGTTGCAAAAATTGAAACCCTAATTACTATGTTGGGTTCTTTTGTTTCGTGAGTTACTGGAGAGGAGTAACGTGGAGAGGGAAGAAGAGATGGACGGTGGAGATGAGGGGAAGCAAGATCTTGTGGCCAGAAATTGAATAGGTTTAAAATATATAAAGTTTGTTGTAAATTAGCAAGTTTAAATACGTGTAACTTCAAAAATTCATAACTTTTTCATACGAGGTCGAAAAAAATGCAAACTCAGTTGCGTTGGAATCGTATGGACGAGCACTACGCGATGGAGTTGATTTGGAGTCGTTTGGAGTTAGTGAGAATTTCGGGTAAAATTAAACGCGCGTTTAATTTTATTCGAAATAAATCGCTAAAACGAAATTGAAACCAAGGTGAGAACTTCTCACTCAATCGAATCAGTTTCGATTTTATTTTAGATAGTTAGATTTAAAATATTTGAATGCATGTTTGAATGTTCATTGATATCTATTGATTGTTAAAATAGACATTATACGCCGTTATTAAGCGGATAATATTTATTAAAAACATATACCGCGATAATTTCGTACTGGAGCGGAATTGGTATTGTGCTAATGTTTGTGAATGCAGGAAAACAGGTTGGAGGGATCCAACTGGATTCCTCAACAGTATTTATTTGATTTCAGATATTTTGATATTTGATGGATTATCATATTGATATATGATATCGTTGTAGTCGTGATTGACTATTTGGTGTGTAGCATCATTGGACCAAATTTGGAATTTTAAAATGAATTTTAAAGTGATTTTTGAAAAGTATACGTTATATAAAATATTTTTGGAATTGATCCATCTTATATAAATAAACATTATAATTTTTAAAGTTATAAAAAATTATGATTTTTAAGAAATATAGTTAAAAAACTGATTTTTGAGAATATGATGCTATTGAGTTTATAAAATAGTTTAATCGAGATATTTTAGAATTATTGTGAAAAGTTTAAATGTAGGATTTATAAAATTTGATTATTTTATAAATCAAGAGAAAGGATGAAATTATAAAGGAAATCAAAGACGTTTTAAAAGGATAATATAAATTGATTTATATTAAGAAATTTATAAATGGATATTTATAAATTGAAATACGGACATTATAAAATGAGTTTTTATAAGTGTTTGAATGAAGTGAAAATGAATTTCATTAAAGAATGAAATTTATAGAATTATAAACGGTGAAGTTATAAATGGAATTTTATAAACAGTAGGTTTATAAAATTTATAAAGTTATTGAAAGAATAGATTTGGTTAAACAAATGAATATTATAAGTTATAAGGTTTATAAATTGGAAAGTCTTTAAAAGAACGATTTTGTAAAATAATCGTTTTATAAGCATTCGACTTATAATATGAACTTTTAGTTTATAATTGAGTTATAAACTGGAATAGGTTAATAAAGGAATTTATAAAAGGAAGTTGTTATAAATAAATAGAAATGGAATTTATAAAACGTTGTTTTATAAATTCACAAACGACTTATTTTGATAAGCAAAATTGTTGAAAACCTATTAATGGAGTTATATTCACGTTTTTGAATAGTGAATAATTCTTTTAAATAAAATGTATAAAAGGATGAAATTTTGTTAACGTAGTATATTCACGTTTTTGAATAGTGAATAAGATGTTAAAGAAATTGTTTTGAATGTGATATATGAACCGAATTAAACGATCTAACGATGTTTTAAATGTGTTGAGATTCGAAAGCATAGATTTCAACATTGATTGTTGAAATAGACGTTTTCGAGAAATAGAAGGAAATAATGGACTATAACACTGTTGTTATAGTAAATGATTTCCGAAAGGAAATGTTTTGTATAGTATTGAGATTTATATATCTATTTTAATTTCGAATCCCTATACTAGTGATTTTGGGTTGTCGTAACGATGTTTTACGCAACATTCGTTTTGGCCCAAATAAATATGTTTAAGAGAATGATTTCCTTAAAGAATGAAATATATACTTATTTTTGATTTAAGCATATTAAATATTTTCTAAGTGTTGAAAATAAATAAAATTTGTGAATTACTTATTAAATAAGTATGGAATTGTTTTCCAATATGAAGTGATATTTAGAATTCATCTTTTTGAAGATAAATTGAAAATGGATAATTGAAAACGTATATCAATAGATATTGTGAAATGTAAATTCAATATGGAATTTATAAAAGAAAGTGGAATCTGTTTAAAAATAAATATTGATTTATTTTTGAAGTGTGAAATTTTATATCTAGTGAAGATATTTTTGGAAAATAAATAATTTGGAAAATTATTTGGAATCTGGTGATGTGTGCATATCCAGTGATAGTTCAATAACCGACTATCAATATTTCCCTTTGAATGGGTAATTGATGTGATTTGTTTGAATGTGAATGCTACACTTATTTTTGAATAAGCGCTCACTATTCGGGTTAACCGGGAAAGGACCATGGGGTCGTATAACCCATTCCGAATATGTGATACGTCGTTGTGAATTGCATTGAAGATCGGTGTTGAAGACCCGGTATTTGCGAGAGCGATAGGATGACCTGTCGATTTACTCTGCACCGAGTAGCTACGGTATAGAGTTCTCCATATGTGATGGTGAATCCGATCAGGATTGTGAATATCCGGATTGCAAGGACTTCTTTGTAAGTGCCTTCGGTTTTGTTCGATCCCGGAACAAACTTGTATGGATTGTATGTCTGACATTACAAGTTGAGATATAAAGCCGATTTCTTTCAAATATATTTCTGTTGGTGGCGGAGAATTTATTCTTTTAGCTTAACACCCTTCTCTGAGACGTACGAGCTCAGATGTTTTATAGTTGAAGTTATCAGCGATATATTCCCAATTTGGTAATGTGACATGCTGAGTGATGCTGAAATGATCATTGTGTTGATTATTGTGATAGGATCATTTATTTGATCGTCTATCTTGGTGGTCATTGTGTTGATCATTTGTTGACCCAAAGCATGGCTTTTGTATAAAGTATGTTTTTGTGGACGTGACTTCGTCGAACCTCACACCCCGGAAATGGTCAAAACAGGAAAGATGCGGCAAGGTTATGAGGGGTAGCACCCTTTAGGGTATGTACATTTCCTTCTGGATAGAGGTGGTATCATGGTATGGAGCCCAGATATTTAACCTATGTGGTTACTATGAATTTATTACTTTGTGGTTGTTGACTATCGGGATCCCGTGAGAAAGGTCGTTTACGATCGGGGAATGGCGTGCTCGTGTCAGTAGTTACCCAGTTAGGGGCAACCCGGCCTTGTGTTGGCAGAGTTCCGGTTTGGTTCTCGGGGATGTCTTTCCAGAGGCATTCTCATGTGGCAATGGGAAGTTCCTTGGCCTGACCATTTGTTGGAAATCCAAAGAAACAATACGAAACCCTGTACGGTTTTAATTGTAGAACCTATCATTCACTTATGGTGGTCACCACTGTTTGGATGGTAGCTATAGTAGGCATACGATAATGGTCGTATGTTGGCTAAGATTTATATTCTACTTTCAAAATGAATTTTTTTCTCTACACTATGCACTAGTAATAATATCAAATGTTATTTTAAATGCGTATCAAGCATCTTTGACTATCATAAGGAGAAATCTCCTCCGATTCTGCGTTTGCATGTGTGTGTGTGCGGGAGGCCTTATGGTAGGTAACGACCCAGAATTTTTAGAAATTAAAATTTGAATATTTAATTTATTTTAAATATTTAATAAGTGAATTTATAAGTCAAATAAATTTTTATTTGAATTTTTGGATTTAATTGAATAATTAAATCGATAATTTAATACGTTAAATTATGGAAATAATTGAAAATAGAGTTAAATATGATTGAAAATGATTTGTAAAATTTTATTTTATCATATGGGAGTTAGAACGATATTTTAGAACTTTTAAAATCGAATTAAAAGTTAATTTGTGAAAATTGAATATTTTAATATTTAAATCGACTAGTGAAAATAGCCAATTTTTGAACAGTCTCAGAATTGAACGAAACCAGTTCCATTGGATCCGTGATAGTTAGTTATTACCGGATTTCAATTTTCGTGTCAATCGGAGTTATTGTTTGATCGTGGCAGCTCGAAACGCATCGATTTATTTTTAATATTAATTTGGCGAGCTAAAATAGCCATTTTTCAAAAAGTCTCGGATTTCGACGAAACCAGTTTCATCGGATCCGTAATGTGATATTATTGTAAGGTTTCAAATTTCAAGTCAATTGGATTTACCGTTTGTCCGGTACAAATTAAAACGCCTAGAAAATCGTTTAAATCGGTTTAATTTAAATTGAGCGTTTATAGCCATAACTCGCACATATGTCCGAATTAGCTTTCGAAACCTGTTCCATTGTGTCCGAAACGCGGGGTAAACCCTAGAAACGCTGGTTACGACGCGTAAATCGGAGTTCGGAATTTCCGGATGAATAGTGTTCGAATTTTTCCTATAAATATACCCACACCCTCTTCATAAATTAAAAAATAAAATAAAATTAGGTTATAAACCCTAGCCGCCGTTCACCCCATGAATGGCCAGAAATCTCTAAGCTTCTCCTCCAATTATCTTCCCATCCGTGAATTAATTCAACAAACGTTCAACACGAAACTCGTAGAGGATGGCGAGATCTTTAATATCAACGGTCAAGATCGTGTTTGAGTCGATGTGGTGGCCAGAATTTAGGCCGAGATGAAGGCTGTTCATTCTCGAATTGCGTGCTACCTGGGGGGCCGAGTATCAAGCCATTCAGGCCGAACATGGTGGAGGAGATGAGCTTCAAAACGCAAGTCTCCGATCGTGTTCAAGTTGAGTGTGGTGATGGATAAATCAAAACCTAATTTGGTGTTGTTGGGTTCTTGCTTGCGTGCTTGCTTCTGGAGATGGGAACGGACGTGAACGAGGGAGAAGGGGTTGCGTGGCACGGCTAGGATCTGATGGAGGCAAAAATCTAACGGCCTGTAGTGTTTGAGTTCAAAATTAATTAATTATGTTGTAAATATTAGTTTAAAATCGCGTATAAACTTCATAATATCATAACTTTTTCATACGAGGTCGAAAAAATGCAAACTCAGTTGCGTTGGAATCGTATGGACGAGCACTACGCGATGGAGTTGGTTTGGAGTCGTTTGGAGTTAGTGAGAATTTTGGGTAAAATTAAACGTCCGTTTAATTTTATTCGAAATAAATCGCTAAAACGGAAATTAAAATCAAGGTGAGAATTTCTCACTCAATCGAATCAGTTTCGATTTTATTTTAAATAGTTAGATTTAAAATATTTGAATGCATGTTTGAATGATGATTGTTATCTATTGATTGTTAAAATAGACATTATACGCCGTTAGTAAGCGGATGTTATTTATTAAAAACATATACCGCGAATATTTCATAAACAGTGAAATTGGTATTATATATAATATCAATATATATATATTGGCATATGTATATATTGCAGTTGTTGATTTCCCGCATATTTTTTTTAGCGGATGAGACCCTATTACGCCGTTATTAAGCGGATAATATTTAATAAGAACATATACCGCGATAATTTCGTACTGGAGCGAAATTGGTATTGTGCTAATGTTTGTGGATGCAGGAAGACAGGTTGGAGGGATCCAACTGGATTCCTCAACAGTATTTATTTGATTTTGGATATTTTGATATTCGTTGATTATCATATACGATATGTGATATCGTTGTTGTCATGATTGGCTATTTGGTATGTAACATCATTGGACCAAATTTTGGGATTTTAAAATGATTTTTGTAGTGATTTTTGAAAATATACTTTATTTTTTGGAATTGATCCATTTTAAATAAATAAACGTTATAATTTTAAAAGTTATAAAAATTATGATTTTTGAGAAATATAGTTAAAAACTGATTTTTGAGAATATGATGCTATTGATTTTATAAAATAGTTTAATCGAGATATTTTAGAATTATTGTGAAAACTTGAAATATAGGATTTATAAAATTTAATTATCTTATGAATCAAAAGGATGAAGTTTTTAAAGGAATTTGAAGACGTTTTAAAAGAATAATATAAATTGATTTATATTAAGAGATTTATAAATGGATATTTATAAATTGAAATACTGACATTATAAAACGAGTTTTATAAGTGTTTGAATGAAGTGAAAATGAATTTCATTAAAGAATGAAATTTATAGAATTTTATACGGTGAAGTTATAAATGGAATTTTATAAGCAGTAGGTTTATAAAATTTATTGAGTTATTAAAATAATGATTTTGGATAAATGAATGAATCTTATAAGTTATAAGATTTATAATTTGGGAAGTTAAAAAGAACGATTTTGTAAAATAATCGTTTTATAAGTATTTAACTTATAATATGAACTTTTAGTTTATAATTGAGTTATAAACTGAAATAGGTTAATAAAAGAATTTATAAAAAGGAAGCTTTTATAAATAAATAGAAATGGAATTTATAAACGTTGTTTTATAAATTCGCAAATGACTCATTTTGATAAGTAAATTGTTGAAACCTATTAATGGAGTTATATTCACGTTTTTGAATAGTGAATAATTCTTTTAAATAAAATGTATAAAAGGATGGAAGTTGTTAACAAAATATATTCACGTTTCTGAATAGTGAATAACACGTTAAAGAAATTGTTTTAGATATGATGTTTTAAACAGAATTAAACGATCTAACGATGCTTTAAAATGTGTTGAGATTCGAAACCATAGATTTCAACATTTATTGTTGAAATAGACGTTTTCGAGAAATAAAAGGAAATAGTGGACTATAACACTGTTGTTATAGTAAATGATTTCCGAAAGGAAATGTTTTGAATAGTATTGGGATTTATATATCTATTTTAAATTCGAATCCCTATACTAGTGATTTTGGGTTGTCGTAACGATGTTTTACGCAACATTCGTTTTGGCCCAAATAAATATGTTGAAGAGAATGATTTCCTTAATAGAATGAAATATATACTAAATTTCGATTTAGGTATATTGAATATTTTCTAAGTGTTGAAAATAAATAAAATTTGTGAATTACTTATTAAATAAGTATGGAAATGTTTTCCAATATAAAGTGAATATTTTGGGAATTTATCTTTTTGAAGATAAATTGAAAAGGAATATTGAAAATGAATAATTGAAATCGAATATCCATAGATATTTTGGATTATAAATTCACTAAGGAATTTATAAAAGAAAGTGGAATTGGTTTAAAAATAAATATTGATTTATTTTTGAAGTATGAAATAATATATCTTGTAAAGATATTTTTTGGAAAATAAATAATTTGGAAAATTATTTGGAAACTGGTGATGTGTGCATATCCAGTGATAGTTCAATAACCGACTATCAATATTTCCCTTTGAATGGGTAATTGATATGATTTGTTTGAATGTGAATGCTACACTTATTTTTGAATAAGCGCTCACTATTCGGGTTAACCGGGAAAGGACCATGGGGTCGTATAACCCATTCCGAATATGTGATACGTCGTTGTGAATTGCATTGAAGATCGGTGTTGAAGACCCGGTATTTGCGAGAGCGATAGGATGACCTGTCGATTGTCTCTGCACTGAGTTGCAGCGGTATAGAGACTCCCTAAGTGATGGGAAATCCGATCAAGATTGTGAATATCCGGATTGCAAGGACTTCTTTGTAAGTGCCTTCGGTTTTGTTCGAGCCCGGAACATACTTGTATGGATTGTGTGTCTGACATTACAAGTTGAGATATAAATCCGATTTCTTTCAAATATATTTCTATGGGTGGCGGAGAATTTATTCTTTTAGCTTAACACCCTTCTCTGAGACGTACGAGCTCAGAGGTTATATAGTTGAAGTTATCAGCGATATATTCCCAATTTGGTAATGTGACATGCTGAGTGTTGCTGTAAATGATCATTGTGTTGATTATTGTGATAGGATCGTTTATTTGATCGTCTATCTTAGTGATCATTGTGTTGATCATTTGTTGACCCAAAGCATGGCTTTTGTATAAAGTATGTTTTTGTGGACGTGACTTCGTCGAGCCTCACACCCCGGAAATGGTCAAAACAGGAAAGATGCAGCAAGGTTATGAGGGGTAGCACCCTTTAGGGTATGTACATTTCCTTCTGGATAGAGGTTGTATCATGGTATGGAGCCCAGATATTTAACCTATGTGGTTACCGCGAATTTATTACTTTGTGGTTGTTGGTTATCGGGATCCCGTGAGAAAGGTCGTTTACGATCGGGGAATGGTGTGCTCGTGTCAGTAGTTACCCAGTTAGGGGTAACCCGGCCTTGTGTTGGCTGAGTTCCGGTTTGGTTCTCGGGGATGTCTTTCCAGAGGCATTCTCATGTGGCAATGGGAAGTTCCTTGGCCTGACCATTTGTTGGAAATCCAAAGAAACATTACGTGACTTGTACGGTTTTAGTTGTATAACCTGCTATGGAATGTGGCGGTAACCTGCTATTGAACATAGTTAGCTATAGTAGGCATACGATAATGGTCGTATGTTGGCTAAGATTTATATTCTACTTTCGAAATGAATTTTTCCCCTACACTATGCACTAGTAATAATATCAAATGTTATTTTTAAATGCGTATCAAGCATCTTTGACTATCATAAGGAGAAATCTCCTCCGATTCTGCGTTTGCATTGTGTGTGTGTGCGGGAGGCCTTATGGTAGTCTCATTTTTAAAAGCATTGCGAATTGAAATAAAAATATTCCTCTATTATGATTTTTAAAGATAAATAAACTGTTTTGAGTTCTCACACCAGTCACATGACTGACTTGGAGTTTATTGTTTTCCTTCCTAAACTCTGGGTGCCCACCAATTTTCACACGGGCAGTCAAGAGTTAAGGTTTATCAGGATATTCTGGATATTCTGGAGGCAAGCTGGATGGCATGGCGTATGACTACTATATAGTATTTCTTTTTCCACTGCACTGTTTGTTATTGTTATACACTCTGATGATATGATGTAATGAAATGTAATGTATAAAATGTAATAACTGATATAGTTCTTTGTTTAAAGATTTTTCATTTATTATTATATGTTGTTCCGCTGCGAATTGTGAGATTCTGTTGTTGTTCTGTTTTCTTTCTGTTCCGTCCTATTTTCTTCTGTTTTTCTTTTTCCTCTATTCTCTTTTTCTTCTATGTTTTCAAAATGTTCTCTCTCCTCTTTTCTTTCTATTTTTAAAATTTTCTATCTTCTGTTTTCCTTTCCCCTCCATTTTCTCTTCTCTCTATTTTCTATCTTTTCTCTTCTTCTCTTCTCTTTTCATAAATTCTTTTTAAAACCCATAACTATTCGGTTTTTTGGCAACGAAAAATTCGAAGCGTTACATTTAAAGCTTTGAATTATATGGAAATTGAAATGGTTTAATTAGAGTTTCAAATCGGTATTTGGAATTTATTTGTGAAATTTAAAAGGCTATTTTATTATATAAAGTAATTTAATATTTAAACCATTTAAGTATTCGAAGTTATATTTCAAAGCTATGGGGTTCAAGGTATATAGATTTGAAAGTACTATGATTTTGGAAAAATGATATATTTTGAAATAAAAATAATATCATATGGATTTGGGTTTTTAAAACAGAAATGATATTCGATTTATATGGTTTTGAAAGGGATATTATATTCTGTTTTGAAGTATAATTATTTTAAAATGACCGTGGTGTTATAATAACGTTTGGTTGTTTAAGAGATCAGGATCAGAAGTTGTCACACTCTCTGCTAACTCTGAAAACCACTTTAACAACCGTGTATGCGGTGGGGATTCCAGAATGAAGTAGGATGGTGGCGGCGTTTCCTTTGAGGTAAATACGTGGATCCGACTCCCATGAATTGGCATAAGGTGGCTAAAACAAGAGCGATCGACGGGCTAAGAAGGTAGCATCTTTTATCGGACACATCCCTTCGATATTATACTCTGACTTTTGATTGATTCGGTGGCCACTTTTGATTTTTGATTTGGGGGTGTGGCTCGAGGTGTGCGGTAGTAGCTGCTACGCGTTACCACCGGCCCGGAAGCATAATTGGTATATCTATCCTGGCATTGCCTAGTTGTGCCGTGTCACCTACCCTAGCGCGCCTTGTATGAATTTGATTTGTGTCGTACCTATGGAGTATCCTCTAGTAGCCTCCCGATCAAGAGGTATTACGGTACTGTATAGACTATTGGCATTATTACATGTTAAGGGCTATATGGTAACGCTATTAAAAAGTAAGTTTATTTTACTATTAGACATTATTATAATAGCGAAATATTACTACATAGTAAATAGTTTAACGGATCTTTAGGAGATGTAAATTCCAAACATCTCTTGAGTTACTGCACTCACGTTTGACACTGGATAGGAGATGTCAAATCCTGTAAACATCTCTGACGCCGTTCCACTCATATTTTACTGTTGATTTAACTCAATAAGATATTTTAGTTCCGACTCGAGTGTTTTGTCTTTTCAATTCGCTCGGGTCAGCCTGAGCATTTCAGGATTTAGAAGAATGCACTCTGGAGGACGAAGACGAAGATTTATTTAGAAGAATGCACTCTGGAGGATGAAGATGAAGATTTATATAAAATAGAATCATGTTTTGTGTAATAAATAAGAATGGTAGACTTATTTTTTAGTTTTGTTTACAAATATATTGAGTTTAACAAAAATGTCAAAATGTGACCATAAACATTTTGTCGAAAATCAATGTTTTGTTCAAAATAAATGTTGCAACGTTGTTACACCTTTGTTAGCATGTTTTAACATATATATTACACATTTTAATAATAATATATGTTTACTTTTTCTATGTATCATTAGAAAAATCTATAAATTCATTAGTAAAAGTAAGTAAGGTAATTAGCAAAGGTAAAAAAAGAAAACATCAAATAAATCACTTCCAAATCCAATAAAATCATTACATATTTTAAGTGATTAGACATGATGTTGTGATGTGTAACGACCCGTAAATTTTAACTGTTTTAATAATGTGATTAATCGAATTATCGTAAAAAAAAATTTAAAAAATATTTTGAAATAAAAATTTAATATTTGAAATACGTATATTTAAATATAGAAGATGGTAGATTTTCATCTGATTTTATGAAAGTTTATTTCATTGTGAAATTCTTTTAAATTCAAGTCAGTTAATAATTGTTGATAATAAAATATTTCTCAAACCTGAATATTTTTATATAGAAAAATTCTAAATTATCTTCTGGCTGAGACGTCATTTTTCGTTTTTCCAAATCCGGACTTCTTTAGCTCCGTCGATCTTATTTTTCTGCGTTTTTACTACATTTTCCGCTAGTAGAAAATTCGAATTTTTACAATTCAATCGTACCACT
This sequence comes from Allium cepa, assembly GCA_030765085.1. NCBI lineage: Eukaryota > Viridiplantae > Streptophyta > Magnoliopsida > Asparagales > Amaryllidaceae > Allium > Allium cepa. Next base: position 98,929,087 of record CM060934.1, read on the forward strand.
GATATCTATATACCGTTTTGATCATCTCGTCGCGCTGATCACCATAATATATTAGTTAGCGTGTTTTGAAGTACGGGAGACGGAAAATCTATGGAACAAATTTTCATATCAGTTCCACAATTTGACTTTTGAATTCCCCGTGAATATTCATTGCTCACCATGTATCCACCAATAGCCTTTAGCTGTTCTTATTTATTGAAATTCAACTTTAACTATTGCTATTCCCAACAGTTTCAAATATTGATGGTTCCTTCTCTACCATTATTTCTATCAGTTTGGAAAAATAAATTTTATAATAATAGTACGTTATGCATTTCTTTAGTTGTTGAACTGTTCGTCGTTTGAATTTACATAACGGTTCAAAATTGTTGTATGGTCCATTCATATTTTATCTGGTTCATTTCGCCTGTTCGTTTGATATGATAATGTATGGGGTGATAGCTCATTTTGCCTGAAGCGAACTCATTCTTCTCCTCTTCCCTTTGAAACTATTCCCTTCTCATTTATTTCCTCCAGGCCATCTGCACCCAATTTTCTCCACCACAGCCTTCACCATCAATCCACTTCCCCACCTACCCATGCAAATGACGGGCCACCTTTACCTAGAACAACCTCCATGAACCCATGGCCCGACCCGCCGCACCGCAACTTCGCCCGCATCTCCCACGGCTCGAGCTTCGCCTTCTCACCATCTTCTTCCCCATCGCAGCAGTCTCCGCCACCGACTTTTCTCCGCCCTATCTCACCTATTAGCCGCACTCTTCTTCCCCAGCAAAGCCAAGCAACGCCAACATGGCACGAGCAAGCACCTCAGCCCGCAAGCACACAACACCGAGCCTCCCTCTCCACTGTAGCTGTTGCTGCCACCAGCCATCCGCCGTACAACACTTTCCCTCGTCTCGGCCAACGACCGCCATCAGCCACTTCACCTTGCCTCGGCAGTGCGCGCAACTCCGGAGATCCTACCCTCCCCTTGCTCGTCCCCTTGCCATCCATTCTTGGCTCGTTTTTTTTGTTGCAGCAGCCTCCTTCTTTTCCATGGTATTCATAATTGAAGGTACATATATATAGTAACTGATATATATTAGTTTACGTAATAATGGTTATAAGCTTAATGTATAAATCTTTATTTAACAATTCGTTTTTATTGTAGTATATATATAAATGTTACATGATACAATTTGTTTATAACAGTTCATTTTGGTTACAGTATGCTCTTTATTGATAGTGATATACGTATAAGTGTATATATAAAAGCTAGTTCCTATTTTCCCCCATTTTATATATATGTAAAAAATTAACTGAGCAAGATAATGATGTATAATAGGTTGACATTGATATATTTTATAACAATTTCAAAGGGTACATAATGCCTGTTAATGTATAATCTATTGTATTAAAGATATCCTCTTTCGGGTTTTATATTTAGGCTAGTTAATAGTATGACACTTTAGGTATTCGAAAGTATGGGTATTCATATTTATTCCTGAAATAAATGATGGTTTTAAGTACAACTTGTATATAAGGATATATAGGTATCGGTTTTCAGATTTCAAAATAATAAGCAGAGCCATATATTAGAGTTTCTATATTTATGTACGCTATAATAACGTATAAATTTGTTTTAATGCATATATTTGAAAAGAAAGAATAGATACGTATATGTCTGCTATATATATAAAAGTGGTGTAAGTTGTTTATTTTACTGAAATTGTATTAGAATATTTATGCATAAGTTATCTTGTTTCAAAAATGGAAGTTATATATATATATATATATATATATATATATATATATATGGGCATTGTATGGTTGATTTTAATAGTGTTTGTTGATATAGATATTGTTAAAAAAAATGATATGTGAAAAAGTAAATATGTTATATGCGGGTCGTATTATATATAGGTCTAGCCTAGATAGTATTTTCGGTTGCATATGGAAGAGCTTGCATGCTTGTTATGATCTGAATAGATTTATATGCATTAATATTCTTTATTAATGTATACGTTTTAAGGTGAAGTGATAGTGTATATTTAGTGAAATAAAGAAGATTTTTTTGATTTTTTAAATGCGCTATATATATGATATAATAATAATGTATATGTTGATTATATATATATATGTCTTAATTTAAAGCTATGATTTTTGAAAAAAAATATTTATATATTTAATTTAATATTTGTTTGAATTTAAAATATGAGTTTTTTTTAGTGCATGCAAGTTCTCTTGTACCAATTTTATACATCGACCCATTCTGATCTGTTCCATCAATTCTTCTTATCAGCCTTGATCGTTAAATTGGTGTCGATTTCGTTTTGCTTTGATGTGTAATTCAAATTCCATTGCGCGTATCCGGGACATCTTCTATATTCTCTATCCTCGAAAGGTTAGCAATCACTCACGATTTACGTTCTTATATTTATTAAATTTGATTTCAATTGAAACAACAATTGAAATATGTTGCTGTTAGTTATTTACACTGTTATATATGTTATTACCTGTATCCGTTCACCTGTGACATCTGACACCATTATCTGTCATTTATATTGTTGATATATGTCAGTGTATATACTGTTATATATATACTGTTATAACTCTGCAAGTTCCCTGTTAGTATAGAATTCACTATGGGTTGAAATGATACATACCCGAACGGACTTTAGAATAGGTGAAAACCGTTATAGGTTAAAATGATAAACCCAAGCGATTTTCATTGACATTGAATTTGGGATTACGGTTTGAAATGATATATATATATATACCCATACATATTTAAACTATAGATTGAAATGATAAAGATCTGTATCACTTGACCGTAGTATAGAAAATTATATACACACACCGTTGGTCTATATATAAATATTTTGAAAATGATTTCTATGGTTTTGGAAAGAAATATATGGTTTTATATAAATGTTGATTTTGGATATTATATAAGTGTTATTTTATATATGGTTAAATTCTTCATTTTAAGCTATGTATAAACTTGTTTTAATATAAATAAGCTTAATAATAAAGTTTGATTTTATTAAAATATAATATGGTAATGTAAGTATTTAAATTATATTTTAATATAGAGTTTATGGCGGTTTAATAAATTAAGGTTGAGAAGATAGATTTGAAATTGATTTGAAATTGTATTTAATTAAGAAATATATTTAATTAGAAATCGATTTGAAACTTATGGAATTTGAGATTTGAAAGTATATGATTTTTATAATTTGATTTGGTTTAAGGTGATTTCATGAATATTTCAAGTTTAAATTAATTGAAGGAAATATTTAGTCGTTTGAAATTTGGGGTTTTATTTAAATGATAATGGATTTAGTAAATAAATATTTCAAAACAAATAATAGTAAAGTGAATTTGATATATATATATATATGGAATTATCAAATCTTATTTTGAAATGTTTGAATATTTAAGCTTTGAAATATATTGAAATTGAAATGGTTTATTTTATGGTTCTAATATGTATTTGAAATCGATAATTTGAAATGGTTTATTAAGAAACTAAATCGAATTGAAATTGATGATTTGAGATTTGATTAAATTTGAATTTGGAATTCGAATTGATTGAATCGATTTGTGAAAGTTGAGGAAGCTATTTTATTATATAAAGTATTTTTAAATTATATTTAAAACTATTTATATATGTTACTTTATAAATTTATTTCATAGAAACTATTTTAATATAAATTATTTTTAATACAAACTATTTTAAAATTATAACTATTTTTATGTAAACCTTTTTAAATTATAAACCATTTTATTATATGTACTATTATTTATATTTAAACAGTTAAGTGGGAAGTGTTATGATTCCAAAGCATTATGATAATTTTGATTTCCAAAGTATTATGATTTCCAAAGTGTTTGATTTAGAAGTGTTATAACTTTGAAGTACTAAGATTTTGTAAATGGATATATTTGAGATAAATATATTTAAAATGGAAATGATATCGTATTTGCTTTTTGAAATGGAAGTGATATCGTATTGATATGGTTTTTGAAATGGTAATGATATTTTGGTTTCGAAATATAAACTATTTTGAAAGTTATTTAAATGACCAATCGATGTAATAATTACGTAGTTATTGAAGAGTCCGGAATCGGTTAGGGACATACTCACAGTCTAAAATGAAAACCATTTTAATAACTATTATACACGGGGTGTGATCCAGAATGAAGTGGTTGGAATGATGACGTAGCTGGATTCGAAGAAAGAGAACGATAATGGATAGCCTTGACACTTGTGTCAAATTTGAAATGACTAAAATAGGAGCTATGCCGCGCCAAATGGGGTTAGCCACCTCGAGCGAACACACTTCTTCGTAAACTACTCATTACTTGTTATTGATTGGTGTGCACCCTTGAATCGGGAGTGTTGTTTCGCGGTGTTGCGATCGTTGCGGCGATGCGTTCTCACCAGTCCGGATCAGGAAAACTGTAGTTTCACTACCTTGGGTATTGCCTCATGTGTCTTGTCATACTTGTATCCCTATACGCGACCACTACGATTTGTTTTGTGTTATACCTATAGAGTACTCCCTGATTGCCCACTAGTTTACGGTGGAGTTTACGGTGCTGTATAGACTATGATACTTATATAAAATGTGTTAAGGGGGATAATGGTAACGCCTTAACACTATTTTGATACTTTATATTTCTGATAGGCATTATCTACTTAGCGTACATATAGATGTTTATCGGATCCTTATAGGATGGTTATCCCAACATCTTTTGAGTTACTTGTATTTCAGTTGTTACTTCACTTGAGTTGGTTTATTAATATAAAAATGTCAATCCTGACTCGAGTGTTTTGTGTTTTGCTTTACTCTCGGGTCAGATCGAGTGTACCAGTATTCGAGACTCACCTTTGGAGTTGGGGCTTCGCTTGGAGATCCAGCTATCTATCCAACTTTCAGATACTCAGTTGATTCCAGTGATGTATTTTGATATTGTATTTGACTATTGTATTCGAGACATCTGTTGTACCTTATTTAACTCTGATATGCATATAGTAGCTTCATGAACTACTATCTTTTATTTCCGCTTTATTTATTACTCTGTGTCTGTGATTATTAATTACCGTATATGCTGAGTTTTGCCAAATATAAACTTACGATCTGGTATTTTGAGCAATTCAATTCCGACTCGTTCGGATGCGAATGGTTGAAAATATCAGGTCATTACATTTGGTATCAGAGCTTTGGTAGCTTTAGGCAAAACTCAACATCTATGGTAAATGTATTTACAGAATCACTTTCATTCGAGTTTGAATCTCCTCCTATTTGACTCGATTCCTTTGAATTTCGGAACGTTCCCTATGGTTCCAAAATCCATCTGTGTCCCTCACTATTTGTCTTCATTTGATTTTGGAGTATCCCATAACTCCACTTCGAATGATCTTTATATTGAGTCGGCAGTCTCGCCAACCTCAAATTGATTTATAAAGGGGTGAAACTCCTTTACAACAACATCGATTCACCAAAGATTTTATATCCTCGGTTTAGATGCTAGTATCTCTTATAATTCCAAACTCTATCTCTTGAGAAATTCACATTGATCTTATCCTTAAGTCACGGTTGACCGGTTAAGGTTGCCCGAGATTTGTACAAGTCTATTCCCCTTTCTCTTTTGACATTTAATCATCTTATCTTCTGTTTGGAACTTATCTTCGAATCAGAATTCTCCTTGCTTTGAGTCCATTAAATTTGAATCTCTATCCTCGCTTTGAAATCCATTCTTATATCATCGAGCGAGGAAGTGTATTTGTAAACTAGTATTAATAATGTTATATATATTGTGTTGTTTGAGTTGTTTATGTTGATTTTGATTTTCGATCGATTCGTCTGATCAACACTATCAATAGGATTTCCAAAACATTTGAGCAGAGCAAACTGACACAATATTGTTTTCAAATTTGGTAAATAAAATAAATTTTACGTGATTATAGTATATATAAGTATAATTTTTTGAAAATGAATTGTTAACAGAATTGGTTGTCAAAGATGATAATATTTGATTTTCATTTATTATTTTGTAAACCATGATTTTACCAACATATAAATAAGGGAAATTACAAAACATGGTTTATAAATTGATTTAGAATTTAAATGAATTTAAATTAGAATTTTAAAATTTAATTTTCGGTGATTTGAAGCTTTGGTTTTAAAGTCTTAAATGTATATTATTTAAAGTATTTCGAATAGAAATGGTTTTCAAAGAATTTTAAATGTTTAAATTAGAGCTCTTCTCTTTTGTCGCTGGAAAATAATTTTGATGATGACAGCCGCATCATCGACATTCATTTTCGAGTTTCGACGTAGAGAGACCATTCTGTAGCCTTGCTACACTATTATGTTGAAAATTAAATTGATTTGAATTGATGAAGTATGACTTGATTTATAATACAAGTATATATTTTTAGATTTGATTCGACTTATATATTTGTATATTTATCTCCAATGGTTTGAAGTGAAATCAGAAATTTAATTCTTAAATTTACGATTAAAGATGATTTCAATTATCAATTGAAGCAAAAATTTAACTGAATTGTAAAAATTTATTTGTATAATACCCAATTGCATTCCATACATAATTACCTAATTTTTAAAAGTTAACTATATTATACGATATAAAATGATATCAATGGAATTTATAAATAATTTGAGTAGTTATAATAAGAGTAAATATACTTAATATATGTGATAAGATATATTAAGTGAAATAAAATTTAATAATAATTTTCAGTAAAGAAGAATTAAATTTGTTGAATAAAATATGATTGTTAATTTTAGAAAATTGTTAATAAGGGATAATTGGATAATAAAACAATGAATAAATGAGATAAATAAAATAAAATTTAGTTTTGAAGAAATCTTTTGGAGTCAACTATTAATAAATTGAAATTAAATCAACTTATTGAAATACCGTGAATTTTAAATCAAATATTGAGTATTAATTAAGGTAAATTGAAATTTATATGGTTTGAATTAATTGTTTTACTCTGTTTTAATCTATTTTCTTTCTGGTTGTTTCTATTCTCCCACCTCCTTCCTTTTCGGGGACAAAAAATTTTGAGTGGGGGAGAGTGTAACGACCCGTAAATTTTAACTGTTTCAATAATGTGATTAATCGAATTTTCGTGAAATTTAAAAAAAAATTGAAATAATTATTATTTGGAATATGTATATTTAAATATAGAAGGTGGTAAATTTTCATCTGATTTTATGAAAGTTTATTTCATTGTGAAATTCTGTTAAATTCAAGTCAATTAATAATTATTGATAATAAAATATTTTCCAAACCTGAATATTTTTATATAGAAAAATTCTAAATTATCTTCTGACCGAGACGTCATTTTTCGTTTTCCCAAGTTCGGACTTCTTTAGCTCCGTCGATCTTATTTCTCTGCGTTTTTGCTGCATTTTTCGCTAGTAGAAAATTCGAATTTTTACAATTCAATCGTACCACTGATATCTATATACCGTTTTGATCGTCTTGTCGTGTTGATCTCCATAATATATTAGTTTGCGTGTTTTGAAGTACGGGAGACGGAAAATCTATGGAACAAATTTTCGTATCGGTTCCGTAATTTGACTTTTGAATTCCCCGTAAACATTCATTGCTCACCATGTATTGACCAATAGCCTTTAGCTATTCTTATTTATTGAAATTCAACTTTACCTATTGTTATTCCCAACAGTTTCAAATATTGATGGTTCGTTCTCTACCATTATTTCTGTCAATTTGGAAATATAAATTTTACAATAATAGTACGTTTTGCATTTCTTTAGTTGCCATACTGTTCTTCGTTTGAATTTACATAACGGTCCAAAATTGTTACATGGTCCATTCATATTTTATTTTGTTTATTTCACTTGTTCGTTTGATATGATAATGTATGGGGTGACAGCTCATTTGGCCTGAAGCCAACTCATTCTTCTCCTCTTCCCTTTGAAACTATTCCCTTCTCATATATTTCCTCCAAACCATCTGCACCCAATTTTCTCCACCACAGCCTTCACCATCAATCCACTTCCCCACCTACCCACGCAAATGACGAGTCGCCTTCACCTTGAAGAACCTCCATGTACCCATGGCCCGACCCGCCGCATCGCAACTCCGCCCGCACCTCCCACGACTCGAGCTCCGCCTTCTCACCATCTCCTTCCCCGCCGCGGCAGTCTCCGCCACCGCCTTTTCTCCACCCTATCTCACCTATTAGCCGCACTCTTCTTTCCCAGCAAAACCAACATGGCACGAGCAAGTACCTCAGCCCGCAAGCACACTACGCCGAGCATCCCTCTCCACTGTAGCCGTTGCTACCACCAGCCATCCGTCGTATAGCACTTTCCCTCGTCTCGGCCAGCAACCGCCATCATCCACTTCACCTTGCCTCGGCAGTGCGCGCAACCCCGGAGATCCTTCCCTCCCCTTGCTCGTCTCCTTGCCATCCATTCTTGGCTCGTTTTTTTTTGTTGCAGCAGCCTCCATCTTTTCCATAGTATTCATAATTGAAGGTACATACATATAGTAACTGATATATATTAGTTTACGTAATAATGGTTATAAGTTTAATGTATAAATCTTTATTTAACAGTTCGTTTATATTGTAGTATATATATAAATGTTTACAGGATATTATTTGTTATTAATAGTTCATTTTGGTTACAGTATGCTCTTTGTTGATAGTGATATACGTATAAGTGTATATATAAAAGCTAGTTCCTATTTTCCTCTGTTTTATATATATGTAAAAAATTAACTAAGCAAGATAATGATGTATAATAGGTTGACATTGATATATTTTATAACATATTACAAAGTGTATATAATGCCTGTTAATGTATAATCTATTGTATTAAAGATATTCTTTTTCGGGTTTTATATGTAGGTTAGTTAATTGTATGATAGTTTAGGTATTCTATAGTATAGGTATTCATATTTATTCTTGAAATAAATGATGGTTTTAAGTACAACTTGTATATAAGGATATATAGGTTTCGGTTTTCAGATTTGTAAATAATAAGCAGAGCCATATATTAGAGTTTCTATATTTTTATACGGTATAATAATGTATAAATTTGTTTTAAAGCATATATTTGAAAAGAAAGATTAGATATGTATATGTCTGATATATATATATATATATAAAAGTGGTATAAGTTACTTATTTTACTGAAACTATATTAGAATATTTATGCATTATTTATCTTGTTTCAAAAATGGAAGTTATATATATGTGGGCATTGTATGGTTGATTTTAACAGTGCTTGTTGATATAGATGTTGTTTTAAAAAAAATTGATATGTGAAAACGTAAATATGTTATATGTGGACCGTATTATATATAGGTCTAGCCCAGATAGTATTTTCGGTTGCATATGGAAGAGCTTGCATGCTTGTTATGATCTGAATAGATTTATAAACATTAATTTTCTTTATTAATGTATATGTTTTAAGGTGAAGTAATAGTTTATATTTAGTGAAATAAAGAAGATTTATTTTGATTTTTTAAATGCGTTATATATGAATATGATATAATAATAATGTATATGTTGATTATATATATATGTCTTAATTTAAAGCTATGATTTTTGAAAAAAAAAACATTTATATATTTAATTTAATATTTTTTTTGAATTTAAAATATGATATTTTATTAGTGCGTGCGAGTACTCTTATACCAATTTTATTCATCGACCCATTCTGATCTATTCCATCAATTCTTGTTATCAGCCTTGATCGTTAAATTCGTGCCGATTTCGTTTTACTTCGATGCGTAATTCAAATTCCAGTGCGCGTATCCGGGACATCTTCTGTATTCTCTAGCCTCGAAAGGTGAGAAATCACTCATGATTTACGTTCTTATATTTATTAAATTTGATTTCAATTGAAACGACAATTGAAATATGCTGCTGTTAGTTATTTATACTGTTGTATACATGTTATCACCTGTATCTGTTCACCTGTGACATCTGACACCATTATCTGTCATTTATATTGATGACATATGCCTGTTATATTATTATCATATCTGTTATCACTCTGCAAGTTCCCTGTTAGTATAGAATTCACTATGGGTTGAAGTGATACATACCCGAACGTACTTTAGAATAGGACAAAATCGTTATGGGTTGAAATGATAAACCCAAGCAATTTTCATTGGCATTGAATTTGGGATTACAGGTTGAAATGATATATATATATATATGTATATACCCGTATATATTTAAATTATGGATTGAAATGATAAATATCCGTATCACTTGACCGTAGGATAGAAAAATATATACAGACACCGTTGGTCTATATATAAATATTTTGAAAATGATTTCTATGGTTTTGGAAAGAAATATATGGTTTTATATGAACGTTGATTTTGGATATTATATAAGTGTTATTTTATATATGGTTAAATTCTTGATTTTAATCTATGTATAAATTTGGTTTAATATAAATAAGCTTAATAATAAAGTTTGATTTTATTAAAATATAATATAGTAATGTAAGTATTTAAATTATATTTTAATATAGAGTTTATAGTGGTTTAATAAATTAAGATTGAGAAGATAGATTTGAAATTGTATTTAATTAAGAAATATATTTAATTAGAAATCGATTTGAAACTGATGGAATTTGAGATTTGAAAGGATATGATTTTTATAATTTGATTTGGTTTAAGGTGATTTAATGAATATTTCAAGTTTAAATTAATTGAAGGAAATATTTAGTCATTTGAAATTTGGGGTTTTATTTAAATGATAATGGATTTAGTAAGTAAATATTTCAAAATAAATAATAGTAAAGTGAATTTGATATATATATGGAATTATCAAATCTTGTTTTGAAATGTTTGAATATTTAAGCTTTGAAATATATTGAAATGGTCTATTATATGGTTCTAGTATGTATTTGAAATCAAAAATGTGAAATGGTTTATTAAGAAACTAAATCGAATTGAAAGTAATGATTTGAGATTTGATTAAATTTGAATTTTGGAATTCGGATTGATTGAATCGATCTGTGAAAGTTGAGGAAGCTATTTTATTATATAAAGTATTTTTAAATTATATTTAAAACTATTTATATATGTTACTTTATAAATTTATTTCATATAAACTATTTTAATATAAATTATTTTTAATACAAACTATTTTAAAATTATAACTATTTTATATAAACCTTTTTAAATTATAAACCATTTTATTATATGTACTATTGTTTATATTTAAATAGTTAAGTGGGAAGTGTTATGATTCCAAAGCATTAAGATAATTTTGATTTCCAAAGTATTATGATTTCCAAAGTGTTTGATTTAGAAGTGTTATAACTTTGAAATACTAAGATTTTGTAAATGGATATACTTGAGATGGATATATTTAAAATGGAAATGATATCATATTTGGTTTTGAAATGGAAGTGATATCGTATTGATATGGTTTTGAAATGGCAATGATATTTTGGTTTCTAAATATAAACTAATTTGAAAGTTATTTAAACGACCAATCGGTGTAATAATTACGTAGTTATTGAAGAGTTTGGAACCGATTAGGGACATACCCTCTGTCTAAACCGAAAACCACTTTAATAAATATTATACGCGGAGTGTGATCCAGAGTGAAGTGGTTGGAATGATAACATAGCTGGATTTGAAGAAAGAGAATGATAATGGATAGCCTTGACACTTGTGTCGAATTTGAAATGACTAAAACAGGAGCCGTGCCGGGCCAAGTGGGGTTAGCCACCTCGAGCGAACACACTTCTTCGTAAACTACTCATTACTTTTTATTGATTGGTGTGCACCCTTGAATCGAGAGTGTTGTTTCGTGGTGTTGCGATCGTTGCGGCGATGCGTTTTCACTAGTCTGGATCAGGCAAACGGTAGTTTCACTACCTTGGGTATTGCCTCATGTGCCTTGTCATACTTGTATCCCTATACGCGACCACTAAGATTTGTTTTGTGTTATACCTATGGAGTACTCCCAAATGGCCCACTAGTTTACGGTGGAGTTTACAGTGCTGTATAGACTATGACACTTATATAAAATGTGTTAAGGGGGATAATGGTAACGCCATAACACTATTTTGATACTTTATATTTCTGATAGGCATTATCTACTTAGCGTACATAGAGGATGGTTATCCCAACATCTTTTGAGTTACTTGTATTTCAGTTGTTATTTCACTTGAGTTGGATTTACTGATATAAGAATGTTAATCCTGACTCGAGTGTTTTGTGTTTTGCTTTACGCTCGGGTCAGATCGAGTGTACCAGTATTCGAGACTCGCCTTTGGAGTTGGGGCATCGCTTGGAGATCTAGCTATCTATCCAGCTTTCAGATATTCAGTTGATTCCAGTGATGTATTCTGATATTGTATTTGACCATTGTATTCGAGACTTCTGTCGTACCTTATTTAACTCTGATATGTATATAGTAGCTTCATGAACTACTATCTTTTGTTTCTGCTGCATTTATTACTCTGTGTCTGTGATCTGTGATTTTTTATTACCATATATGTTGAGTTTTTCCAAATATAAACTTACAATCTGGTATTTTGAGCAATCCAATTACGACCCGTTCGGATGCAAATGGTTGAAAATATCAGGTCGTTACATTTGGTATCAGAGCTTTGGTAGCTCTAGGCAAAACTCAGCATCTATGGTAAATGTATTTACAGAATCACTTTCATTCGAGTTTGAATCTCCTCCTTTTTGTCTCGATTCCTTTGAATTTTGGAACATTCCCTACGGTTCCAAAATCCATCTGTGTCCCTTGCTATTTGTCTTCATTTGATTCTAGAGTATCCCATAACTCCACTTCGAATGATCATTTTACTGAGTCGGCGGTCCCGTCAATCTCAAATTGATTTGTAAAGGGGTGAAACTCCTTTACAGCAGCATCGATTCACCAAAGATTTTATATCCTCGGTTTAGATGCTAGTATCTCTTATAATTCCAAACTCTATCTCTTGAGAAATTCACATTGATCTTATCCTTAAGTCACGGTTGACCCGGTTAAGGTTGCCCGAGATTTGTACAAGTCGATTCCCCTTTCTCTTTTGACATTTAATCATCTTATCTTTTGTTTCGAACTTATCTTCGAATCAGAATTCTCCTTGATTTGAGTCCATCAAATTTGAATCTCTATCCTCGCTTTGAAATCCATTCTTGTATCGTCGAGCGAGGAAGTGTATTTGTAAATTAATATTAATAATGTTATATATATATTGTGTTGTTTGAGTTGTTGATGTTGATTTGAATTTTCGATTGATTCATCTGATCAACGCTATCGATAGGATTTCCAAAACATTTGAGCAGAGCAAACTGACACAATATCGTTTTCAAATTTGGTAAATAAAATTAATTTTACGTGATTATTGTATATATAAGTATAATTTTCTGAATTTGAATTGTTAACTGAATTGGTTGTCAAAGATGATAATATTTGATTTTCATTTATTGTTTTGTAAACCATTGATTTTACCAACATATAAATAAGGGAAATTACAAAACATGGTTTATAAATTGATTTAGAATTTAAATGAATTTAAATTAGAATTTGAAATTTTAATTTTCGGTGATTTCAAGCTTTGGTTTAAAAGTCTTAAATGTATATTATTTAAAATATTTCAAACAGAAATGGTTTTCAAAGAATTTTAAATGTTTAAATTAGAGCTCTTCTCTTTTATCGCTGGAAAATAATTTTGATGATGACGGTCGCATCATCGACATTCATTTTCGAGTTTCGAAGTGTAGAGACCATTCTGTAGCCTTGCTACACTATTATGTTGAAAATTAAATAAATTTGAATTGCAGAAGTATGACTTGATTTATAATACAAGTATATATTTATAGATTTGATTCGACTTATATATATTTGTATATTTATCTCCAATGGTTTGAAGTGAAATCAGAAATTTAATTCTTAAATTTACGATTAAAGATGATTTCAATTATCAATTGAAGCAAAAAATTTGAATAAATATTTAACTTGAAATAACTGAATTGTAAAAATTTATTTGTATAATACCCAATTGCATTCCATATATAATTACCTAAATTTTTAAAAGTTAACTATATTATACGATATAAAATGATATCAATGGAATTTATAAATAATTTGAGTTGTTATAATAAGAGTAAATATACTTAACATATGTGATAAGATATAATAAGTGAAATAAAATTTAATAATAATTTTCAATAAAGAAGAATTAAATTTGTTGATTAAATTATGATTGTTAATTTTAGAAAATTATTAATAAGGATAATTGGATAATACAACAATGAATAAATGAGATGAATAAAATAAAATTTTGTTTTGAAGAAATCTTTTGGTATCAAATATTAATAAATTGAAATTAAATCAACTTATTGAAATACCGTGAATTTTAAATCAAATATTGAGTATTAATTAAGGTAAATTGAAATTTATATGGTTTGAATTAATTGTTTTACTCTGTTTTCAATCTATTTTCTTTCTGGTTGTTTCTATTCTCCTACCTCCTTTCTTTTCGGGGACGAAAATTTTTGAGTGGGGGAGAGTGTAACGACCCGTAAATTTTAACTGTTTCAATAATGTGATTAATCGATTTTTTGTGAAATTTTAAAAATAAAATTTTGAAATAAAAATTTAATATTTGGAATACGTATATTTAAATATAGAAGATGGTAAATTTTCATCTTATTTTATGAAAGTTTATTTCATTGTGAAATTCAATTAAATTCAAGTTAGTTAATAATTGTTGATAATAAAATATTTTCAAAAACTGAATATTTTTATATACAAAAATTCTAAATTATCTTCTGACTGAGATGTCATTTTTCGTTTTTCCAAATTCGGACTTTTTTAGCTCCGTCGATCTTATTTTTCTGCGTTTTTGTTGCATTTTTCGCTAGTAGAAAATTCGAATTTTTACAATTCAATCGTACCACTAATATCTATATACCGTTTTGATCGTCTCATCGTGCTGATCTCCATAATATATTAGTTTGCGTGTTTTGAAGTACGGAAGACGGAAAATCTATGGAACAAATTTTCGTATCGGTTCCGCAATTTGGCTTTTGAATTCCGCGTGAACATTCATTGCTCACCATGTATTGACCAATAGCCTTTAGCTGTTCTTATTTATTGAAATTCAACTTTAACTATTGCTAATCCCAACAGTTTCAAATATTGATGGTTCGTTCTCTACCATTATTTCTGTCAGTTTGGAACTATAAATTTTACAATAATAGTACGTTTTGCATTTCTTTAGTTGCTGAAATGTTCATCGTTTGAATTTACATAACGGTTCAAAATTGTTGTATGGTCCATTCATATTTTTTCGGTTCATTTCGCCTGTTCGTTTGATATGATAATGTATGGGGTTACAGCTCATTTTGCCTTAAGCCAACTCATTCTTCTCCTCTTCCCTTTGAAACTATTCCTTCTCATATATTTCCTCCAAACCATCTGCACCCAATTTCTCCACCATAGCCTTCACCATAAATCCACTTCCCCACCTAACCACGCAAATGACGAGCCGCCGTCACCTTGAACAACCTCCATGAACCAATGGCCCGACCCGCCGCACCGCAACTCCGCCCGCACCTCCCACGGCTCGTGCTCCCCCTTCTCACCATCTCCTTCCCCGCCGCAGTAGTCTCCGCCGCCGCTTTTTCTCCACCATATCCCACCTATTAGCTGCACTCTTCTTTCCCAACAAAGCCAAGCAAAGCCAACATGTCACGAGCAAGCACCTCAGCCCGCAAGCACACTACGCCAAGCCTCCCACTCCACTATAGCCGTTGCTGCCACCAGCCATCCGCCGAATAGCACTTTTCCTCGTCTCGGCCAGCAACCGCCGTCAGCCACTTCACCTTGCCTCGGCAGTGCACGCAACCCCGGAGATCCTTCCCTCTCCTTGCTCGTCTCCTTGCCATCCATTCTTAGATCGTTTTTTTGTTGCAGCACCCTCCATCTTTTCTATAGTATTCATAATTGAAGGTACATATATATTGTAACTGATATATATTAGTTTACGTACTAATGGTTATAAGTTCAATGTAAAAAAATTATTTTACGGTTCATTTATATTGTATTATATATATATATATATAAATGTTTAGGGGATACTATTTGTTTATAATAGTTCATTTTGGTTACAGTATGCTCTTTATTGATAGTGATATACGTATAAGTGTATATATAAAAGCTAGTTCCTATTTTCCCCTGTTTTACATATATGTAAAAAATTAAATGAGCACGATAATGACGTATAATAGGTTGACATTGATATATTTTATAACATATTTCAAAGTGTATATAATGCCTGTTAATGTATAACCTATTGTATTAAAGATATTCTTTTTCGGGTTTTATATGTAGGTTAGTTAATAGTGTGATAGTTTAGGTATTCTATAATATGGGTATTCATATTTATTCTTGAAATAAATGATGGTTTTAAGTACAACTTGTATATAAGGATATATAAGTTTCGGTTTTCAGATTTGTAAATAATAAGCAGAGCCATATATTAGAGTTTCTATATTTATATACACTATAATAACGTGTAAATTTGTTTTAAAGCATATATTTGAAAAGAAAGAATAGATATGTATATGTCTGATATATATATATATATAAGTGGTATAAGTTACTTATTTTACTGAAACTATATTAGAATATTTATGCATAAGTTATTTTGTTTAAAAAAGGAAGTTATATATATATGGGCATTGTATGGTTGATTTTAACAGTGCTTGTTGATATAGATATTGTTTAGAAAAAAATTGATATGTGAAAAAGTAAATATGTTATATGCGGGCCGTATTATATATAGTTCTAGCCCAGATAGTATTTTCGGTTGCATATGGAAGAGCTTGCATGCTTGTTATGATCTGAATAGATTTATATACATTAATTTTCTTTATTAATGTATATGTTTTAAGGTGAAGTGATAGTTTATATTTAGTGAAATAAAGAAGATTTATTTTGATTTTTTAAATGCGCTATATATATATGATATAATAATAATGTATATGTTGATTATATATATATATATATATGTCTTAATTTAAAGCTATGATTTTTGAAAAAAAAACATTTATATATTTTATTTAATATTTGTTTGAATTTAAAATATGATTTTTTTTTAGTGCATGCAAGTTCTCTTATACCAATTTTATACATCGACCCATTCTGATCTGTTCCATCAATTCATGTTATCAGCCTTGATCGTTAAATTCGTGTCGATTTCGTTTTGCTTCGATGCGCAATCAAATTCCAGTGTGCGTATCCGGGACATCTTCTGTTTTCTCTAGCCTCGAAAGGTGAGCAATCACTCACGATTTACGTTCCTATATTTATTAATTTGATTTCAATTGAAATGACAATTGAAATATGATGCTGTTAGTTATTTACACTGTTATATATATGTTATTACCTATATCTGTTCACCTGTGACATCTGACACCATTATCTGCCATTTATATTGATGATATATGCCTGTTATATTATTATCATATCTGTTATCACTCTGCAAGTTCCCTGTTAGTATAAAATTCACTATGGGTTGAAATGGTACATACCCGAATGGACTTTAGAATAGGAGAAAATCGTTATGGGTTGAAATGATAAACCCAGGCAATTTTCATTGACATTGAATATGGGATTACGGGTTGAAATAATATATATATATACACACACACACACCCGTATATATTTAAATTATGGATTGAAATGATAAATATCTGTGTCACTCGACCATAGGATAGAAAATTATATACAGACACCGTTGGTCTATATATAAATATTTTGAAAATGATTTCTATGTTTTTGGAAAGAAATATATGGTTTTATATAAATGTTGATTTTGGATATTATATAAGTGTTATTTTATATATGTTTAAATTCTTGATTTTAAGCTATGTATAAACTTGTTTTAATAAAGTTTGATTTTATTAAAATATAATATGGTAATGTAAGTACTTCAATTATATTTTAATATAGAGTTTATAGTGGTTTAATAAATTAAGGTTGAGAAGATAGATTTGAAATTGATTTGAAATTGTATTTAATTAAGAAATATATTTAATTAGAAATCGAACTGAAACTTATGGAATTCGAGATTTGAAAGGATATGATTTTTATTATTTGATTTGGTTTAAGGTGATTTAATGAATATTTCAAGTTTAAATTAATTGAAGGAAATATTTAGTGATTTGAAATTTGGGGTTTTATTTAAATGATAATGGATTTAATAAGTAAATATTTCAAAATAAATAATAGTAAAGTGAATTTGATATATATATATATATGGAATTATCAAATCTTGTTTTGAAATGTTTGAATATTTAAGCTTTGAAATATATTGAAATTGAAATGGTTTATTTCATGGTTCTAATATGTATTTGAAATCGATAATTTGAAATGGTCTATTAAGAAACTAAATCGAATTGAAATTGATGATTTGAGATTTGATTAAATTTGAATTTTGGAATTCGGATTGATTGAATCGATTTGTGAAAGTTGAGAAAGCTATTTTATTATATAAATTATTTTTAAATTATATTTAAAAATATTTATATATGTTACTTTATAAATTTATTTCGCAGAAACTATTTTAATATAACTTATTTTTAATACAAACTATTTTAAAATTTTAACTATTTTTATATAAACCTTTTTAAATTGTAAACCATTTTATTATATGTACTATTATTTATATTTAAATAGTTAAGTGCGAAGTGTTATGATTCCAAAGCATTATGATAATTTTGATTTCCAAAGTATTATGATTTCCAAAGTGTTTGATTTAGAAGTGTTATAACTTTGAAATACTAAGATTTTGTAAATAGATATACTTGAGATGGAAATATTTAAAATGGAAATGATATCGTATTTGGTTTTGAAATGGAAGTGATATCGTATTGATATGGTTTTGAAATGGCAATGATAATTTGGTTTCGAAATATAAACTAATTTGAAAGTTATTTAAATGACCAATCGGTGTAATAATTACGTAGTTATTGAAGAGTTCAGAATCGGTTAGGGACATACTCTCTGTCTAAACCAAAAACCACTTTAATAACTATTATACGCGGAGTGTGATCCAGAATGAAGTGGTTGGAATGATGACATAGCTGGATTAGGAGAAAGAGAATGATAATGGATAGCCTTAACACTTGTGTCAAATTTGAAATGACTAAAACAGGAGTCGTGCCGGGCCAAATGGGGTTAGCCACCTCGAGCGAACACACTTCTTTGTAAACTACTCATTACTTGTTATTGATTGGTGTGCACCCTTGAATCGGGAGTGTTATTTCACGGTGTTGCGATCGTTGCGGCGACGCGTTTTCACCGGTCTAGATCAGGAAAACAGTAGTTTCACTACCTTGGGTATTGCGTCATGTGCCTTGTCATACTTGTATCCCTATACGCGACCACTATGATTTGTTTTGTGTTATACCTATGGAGTACTCCCTGATAGCCCACTAGTTTACGGTGGAGTTTACAGTGCTGTATAGACTATGACACTTATATAAAATGTGTTAAGGGGGATAATGGTAACACCTTAACACTATTTTGATACTTTATATTTTTGATCGGCGTTATCTACTTGGCGTAGATATAAATGTTGAATATGCGCTTATATGATTTTTGTTTGATGATAATAAACATATATACATTCGTTTAAATGTATTTGTTAATGTACTATTTTAGTTTTCATAGATTAAATAATATTTGCTGAATAAAATTAAATACACAGAATTTGAATTCAAACAGAAATTTTATTTAAACAAATATTTATTACATTTTTGTATAGTACAAATTCAAGCTCTCACTATACATATAAAATTTTGATTACAATACATCACAATTTCATATTTAAATAAATTCCTCACTACATATCACTCACACTCGTAGTTCATCTTCAACTTCATTCCAGTTAGAATCCAGCATCTGAGCAATCTGCAAAAATATTCACTAACGCGGTAAAATTGAAAAAGAAATATTTTTGCAGTATAAAATAAAAAATGAATTTTGAAAATAATATTTGCCTCAGTTATTTGGGTTGTTCGTCATGATTTATTTTTGAATCCATTATACACGAACAACTTGTGACATACACTGTATATCACTGTATATGCCACAAGGCCGTGCACACCAATATATACTTGATAATGCTACAGGACAGGTGAGCACAAGGTTAAACCCAAATAAAAAGACGGGTTCAACTCAGGTGCAACATAGATAAAATCTCGACTTCAGCAAAAGGTCAAACCCGAGTTGTGAAACTGGATTCAACACAGGTGCACTTAAAAATGTGCAAGTATGGAAAAACGGTCTGGACAACTAAAACAAGTCTCGACCAAAAATCAGTGACATAAGTCAAAGCCCGAATCCAAACTATTCAAGTACCAATGAAACCAACACAATGAAACTGACTCGAAGCAAACTCAGTGCACAACAATCAAATGAACACAGCAAACACTTCAGGACAAGGTGCAGACGATCAATATACTACAAGTATGCAGTTCAATGTGGAATGCAACCAGAGTCGAGAAGACCGCAAGTGTACAACCATTGCAGACTTGTTCAGCAAACAACAATGCACCAAACAACATGAAGAACATCAATCCAACAGTGGTGATGTAATGCAAACAGTCGAAGTCATGGAGCTGCAGTCAATACACAATGATGAACAAAGCCACAAGATACCCAGTAACCAAATGAAACAATGAACCAGTGGCCATAAACATGTGTGGTCAACAAAAACAAAGCTAACAACACCCAGATGAACACATGGCCGAGGTCAATGAAGCCAAAGCAAACAGAAGGGATGACTGAAGTGCAGCCGCAAATGTTCACTGACTCGAAGGATGAATCAGAATACAAATGCAAGTGAAGCTACACAACTATATACATGTACAAAAAGCCAAAATGCAAAGACCAGTGATGCAACTCAATGCATAAATCAGTGACTCAAACAAATGCATCAATCAAAAACCAAAACAGTGCATCAAAACAAACTACAAGATGTGTGAGGCAATGCACAAACAAATGTAGAGAGTGTCAACAGTCAGCAGTGCAAACAAATGTATAGAGTGTCAACAGTCAGCAGTGCAAACAAATGTATAGAGTGTCAACAGTCAGCGGTGATGCAATAATAATGCAGCATGAATAGCTAGTGTCACATGGCAGTAAAAATATAACGGTCGTGAACAGCAAGTACAATGTCATAGAACAAATGGTACAGTTCGAATGTGGTCATCAGTTTCTTAAGAAATCAAAAATGGTCGAAGATGTGAATTTGCATGCACATGACACCTAATGCCGAAGACAAAATGAAATCAGAGAGTAAAGTCAAAGAATCAGAGAATTCGAAGTCATGGAATAGCATATACAAAGTCAAAGCCAAGGTCAGATGAATATTAAACCAAGTTAGAATTCAACGCAAGAAAAGAATTGAAAAAGTCAAAAATAAAATAGGAAAGTAGCTGCCGTAACGATCAAGGAAGGATCGAACGATCTCAAGCTAAAGCCGTAACAGTAAAGTAAGAGAAATATTCGAATTGAATTCGTCAGTTAAATCTCAAGCGTTCAAGCAGTATCAAATGGCAGAGAAAATGTTTTTGATGAATTCAAACAAGAAATATACGATGTAAATTTAGGAATTCGACTCCTATAAATTACAATCGACATCATCGGCAATAATCATCGAATTCAAGCAATCAATCCAGAAAGCGAAAGGAACAAATAACATACCAGAAGAAAAGTCAAATTCGATCATCTCGAAGCAACCAAGCCAACTTCATCAAAACCCTAATTTCACAGAACCATCAACTTCGAAGCAGACGAGCGGAACACAAGCAGTCGACAAGTTATCACGAATATTCTACTGATCAAACGCTCAGCTTTGAAAGCCCTAAAAATTGCAAAGAGGAGCGAACGAAGAGCCTCCATTCTTAAGAAAGAAAAAGAACGGGCTAGAATGAAGATAAAAGGAGCCGGCCTTGTTTATAAGAATAAGGGCTTTAGTTTTTTAATTCAATAAGGGCTTTACTTTTATTTTGTTTTAAATTTGTCTTTAATTTTTAAAACTCTCTTAACCGTTGTATTTACTAGTCGTGTGACTAGGGGACAAGCTACGTGGCGTAGTTTGAGAATTCGCAACTCAGTGGCTGAGTTGTGGAAGGTTTTGAGTGTAGAGTTAGGTTAGTCAGTAGCGGGTGTCGTGAATTTACGTGTGTAAGCGTGTGACTACTTAATTTCTAGTAGAAATATTGGGGGCAGCACGTAGGCAGGGTTTTGCCGAAGCTGGGTAAATTCTGTGTCGTTCTATTTCAGCATTTTATTATTCTGCTATTTATTTCTGTGCTGCTAATATTCTGTGATCTGTGTTGAAATTATTTTATAAGCTTCTGCAATTAATTTTTATAATTAACACCATCACCCTATTCACCCCCCTCTAGGGTGAAATCGATCCTACAAGTGGTATCAGAGCTAGGAATAGAAATCAATTTTTTTTGTTTTAAAAACTCATCTTTCAAAATCAGTTTTTGTTTAAAAGTTTGAATTTTTAAAATGGCTTCTTTTAATAATGCTTTTGCTGAGGGTCAGTCCATAGTCAGACCACCAATGTACAATGGTGAAAATGCTTATTGGAAAAATAGAATGAAAATTTTTCTGAAAACCATTGACGCTTGGAACATTGTTGAGACAGGTTATAGAGCACCAACTATAATTGTAGACAATCAGGAAATAGATAAACCGAGGGATCAATGGACAGAACTAGAAAACAAATTACAAAATGCTAATGCTAGAGCTATGAATTCTATCATCTGTTCATTGGATGAATTTGAATTAATCGTGTCTCACATTGTCTAACTGCGCAGGAAATATTGCACACACTAGAAGTGACTCACGAAGGAACATCTCAAGTCAAAGAATCTCGCCTTGCCATGCTAAGCAGCGAATACGAAAATTTCACAATGGCAAAGGAAGAAAATGTTAAAGAGATGCATGGATGACTTTCCAATATCGTATACAAATCAAAAGCTCTTGGAAAATCATACACAGAGTTGGAGATAGTCCGAAAAATCCTCAGAGTCCTTCCACGAAGTTTTGAAGCCAAAGTGACTGCCATTCAAGAATCAAAAGATTTGAAACAAATGAAAAGTCGAAGAACTCATTGGAAATCTCACCACTTATGAGCTAGAAATGAAATTCAAGGAAGAGCGTGGAGGAGGAGATATTCGCAAGAAATCTATGGCTCTCAAAGGAACAACAGAAAGTGATGGTGGTGGTGATGATGACGATGATGGAGCAGCGGAATTAGAGCTGATAATAAAGAAAGTCAAAAGGTGGAATTACAATGTAACATCCCGCTTTTTCGCACACTTTAAATCGACACACGTGCCAATTCAAACCATACGGAAGGGCGAATTGTTATGGGGTAAATAAGAAGAAAAAAAGAAAAAAAAAACTAAACAGAATCTCACAGCGGAAGGATAAAATATAATAATCAAATATACAGTTTATAAATCTGTTTACAAAACCATTTATATAATACATATCAGAGTTACACATACCAATAACAATGCAGCGGAACAGTGTGTAGTGCACTAGTATAAATAATAATAATATAAATCTTCGTCTTCGTCCTCCAGAGCTAAATCTTCCAATCCTGAAACGCTCGGACTGACCCGAGCGAATTGAAAAGACAAAACACTCGAGTCAGAACTAAAAGATCTTATGTGAGTTAAGTTAACAGAAATAAATATGGGTGCAGTAACTCAAGAGATGCTCGGGATTTACATCTCCTAAGGATCCGTTAAACTATTTACTATGTATTATATTGCCCTATTATAATAGTGTCTATTTGTAAAATAAACTTACTTTTAAATAGCGTTAAGGCTTTACATTTTCCACCTTAACACAGTTATATATTCCCATAGTCTATACAGTACCGTAATCTCCCCCGTACTGGGCGTCGTCAGAGGGAACTCCATAGGTATGGTATAAAACCAAAATTGTATAAGGCGTGCTAGGGTAGGTGACACGGCACAACTAGGCAATGCCAGGGTAGATATACCAATTACGCTTCCGGGCCGATGGAAACGCGCAGCGCGCAGCTGCCGCCCACCTCGGACAAACTCCCCACATCAAAGAAATCAAAAGTGAAGGTGGCCACCGAATAAAATCCAAAGTCATAGTATAGTATCGAAGGGAAGTGTCCGATCAGAGGTGCTACCTCATTAACCCGTCGATCGCTCCTGTTTTAGCCACCTTATGCCAACTCACGGGAGTTGGGTCCACGTACTTACCTTGCAGGAAACGCCGCCACCAACCTACTTCATTCTGGAATCTCCACCGCGTACACGGTTAGTCAAAGTGGTTTTCGGTATCGACAGGGAGTATGCCCATATCCGATCCCGGTCTCTTTGCCAACCAATCGTTATTATAACACCGCGGTCATTTAAAAAAAAAATTATTCTTTTAAAACCAAAATAAAATATCCATTTAAAACCCATATAAATACGATATCATTTATTCTTAAAACCCCAAATCAATACGATATCATTTTATTTTCCAATATATATTCTTTTCAAAACCATAGGGTTTTCCAAAATAAAATATTTAGAAATAAAACTCTTGAATATAATATTTCCAAATTATACTACCTTGACAATCATAACTTTGAAACAAGTTTCCATCTCTCAAGTGGTTAAATATCAAACTACTTTTATAAAACAAAATAGCTTCTTTAGATTTCACAAATCAAATTCAAATATCGATTTAAACTTCCAAATACCATTTCAATTCTTATGTTCTAAAGATTTAATTATTTCACCATTTCAAAAAAACAAACTCATTTAAAAATCCTATATATATTAAATTCAATTACTTATTATTTAGACTTGAAATCTTTACTTAATGAATTCAATATAATTTAAGAAAACCTTTAACTTCACATAACTGAAAAAAATCTTTCAATTTATTTTATATTCATTTAAATAAACCTGATATTCATTCATTTAAATCATTCTACACAAAAATCAAGTTATAAAATCATATCCTTTAAAAATTCTAACTTTTTATTAAATTTCCTATTTAACTTAATATTCATCTTCAAATCTTATTCTCTTTTAAGTCATTTAAAACTCCAGAAATTAGATTTTAAATAAATGATTAATCATATTTGATCTTAAAAATCAAACTTTATTTTATACTTCAAATCAAATTTATACAAAGCTTAAACCCGAAAATTACTATATATATAAATAACTAATTCAATATCCCATAAACCATATATATATATATAGCTTTACAAAACCATAAAAACATTCCAAAATATATTTTATATATATACCGCGGTGCCTGTATAAAATTTTCTACCCTATGGTCAAGTGATACGGATGTTTATCCTTTCAATCCGCAATTTAAAATAAAATGCGGTTGTATATCATTTCAAACCGCAATCCCGAATGAATGAAATGCATAGCAACTTGCAATTAATAAAATAAATCATCCATTCATTCATCAAATCATACATCCATTTATAACAGTCATCATCCAATTTCAAACAATCATCAATATATAACAGATGATAAATAATGGTATCAATTATCAGTTTATACTCAAAATAAATTTAATAACTGTTAATTGGCAGTTTATATGCAAAAATAAACGTAAATTTAACTGGCAGTTAATATGAAATAAAAATTTAACATAACTATGACTGGCAGTTAATATGCAATTAAATAAATTCTAACTGTCAAATTTATGCAATAAATAAAATTAATTAACAGTTATATTAAATGAATGCGATTTATCAGAGATAATGAATAAAACATGCCAAACAGTCATAAATAAATTTCTACTCATATCTAAAATTAATTTAACAAACACAAGAAATTTTAGAAATTGTGAGTGGGTTAAAACACTCACCTTTTGAATTTAAATCGAATTTAAATTCAATTTAAACTCAAAAATTCGACGGTCTTTGAATTTGTCCAAACCAGCGTCAACAGATCTGGAATTTAATTACGATCCTAACAAAAAAAATCTCGCATGAATCGGACTACGTATGAGAAAGTTATTCGAAAATTTCGATTGAAACAAAAATTAAATAAAACAAAATAAACAAATATACCCCATCACCATGCCACGTCACAGGCCACGTCCTTCTTCTCAAATTCGAGCACGCTACAGCACCAATCAAAAAAAATGGACAGTACCAACAGATTACGCTCTTCGAGAATTATGACATATAATTTTTCTGGAATTTTTAGAGGGGTTTGAAATATATTTTTTTTTAATTTTTATTTTGGACTGTAATTGGATCTAGAAATTTTGCAGAACAGAAGAAGTTGAAGAAAAGAACACAGAGAGAAATGAAGATAGATGGAGGCTAGGGTTTACACAGCCTATAAATAGACAAAGTGAAATAGGATAGGTGGGCACGAATCATAAACGCGCAAAACGGTTGTTGGCCCACCAGAATATTTTATATTAATTGGATACGTTACGGATTAGTAAATAAATTAATTTCTTCCTCAGACATTTACATTGAATTTTAAACGTATTTACAAATGTAAATTTAGATGCTTCATTTATAAGTTTCAATATAAATTCACAATTTCATTAAATTCCAAATTCATAGATAAGTTTCCATTTTCAACTAAATTTCTAAATTACCGTAATAATTATCTTAGATTTTTATTCATTCTCAATAGATTTAACTATTGTAAATTGACTAAGTTTTCATTCTATAAAAATCCACATTTCTATGTATATATACATTTGAATTCCCTACTAAAATATTTTATTTATATTTCGCAGTTACTTCAAATCCATTTTTTTTGGCATCGCACTGTTACTTAAATAAATAGCCTATACCAACACTAATTATCATTAATTTGAAAACGGGTTACCAAATTTTGGATTTTATTAATAATTATTATTTATTACTTCATTGTTTATTTAAATTTAGACAATTTAAGATGTTTCTTAAATGCTGAGTACATTATTAACTTCAGCGTAAAACTTCAATTTTATTTTATCTACAAATTATAAATTAACTTTGCAGAAATCCTTTAGTTGACCTTTCATTTAATTATCCTATCTATTGGTATCCCATAGATGGGAATTCCTAACACATCTCCGAATTCCAACTTTAATTTCGATCACATAAAATGTTCTATTCAGTTTCCAATAAATTCAATAAATTCAAATTATCATGTTCTAAATCCAAATGAATCCATATATCCTGCCTTCCATTCTTTTAATCTAACTAATTATCATATTCTGAATAAAGTTTACGTTATTTCCACCTATAAGCTACAAATAACAACGAATGTTGCATTTGATTTAGATTCTAAATAAATTGATGGGTAATAATTAATAATTCTCACTATTGCCCGATTTATTCCCATTCATGCTTAAATTACCACCAAACAATCATTAAATTTACCTATCTTTTATTGATTCCATAAAATCTATTTGCCCTGAGTTAGTTACTGCATTTATCAAATTCCAATTTCGCAATCACCTTAAATACATAAATTGGTATTGCATTAACATTTAAATTTATTAGCTTATGTCAACACTATTAACATTAATTGCAATGTATTACCAATTTTAGTCACTACCCTAACTACTAGCTCATATTAACCTACATTATTCCCAAGAATTTCATTGGTTTTTCTTATATTAAATTTATCAACCATATTAATTAAGGTTTCTTAAAAACAATTAATAAAATTCCCTTTAATATATACAACTTAGCAATCTATTAAGCATGGTATTATATTTCACGTAAATGTACATTTAATTACATTTATTACAATGTTATCCAAATAAATTGAATGATCTAAGTATATAACTCCTAATATCCACCCACCTTGCCTTAATCCCAAATAACATACAAATTAAACTACCCTTAATTTCAATTAACCCTATCATTACTTTTTATATTCCAAACAAATAAATTAATAATAGGTTAATTGAATCAGATTTACAATCCAACTTTAATTATTTGCAAATTTTGTCAGTTTGGACCACTTGGTAAATTCAGAATCCTTTAACAACTTCATACATTAATTTATTTTTGAATAATTCCAAAATTTTAAATATTAAAGTACAAATCCAATTTATCAAAAATTAAAACTTAAATTTCAAGGAATTTATTTATTTAGGTTTAGATCCCGTTATTCGCTAAAATTGGTTGGTATTTATTTCATTCGCCTCTTTAATTGTACGTAAATTTCTCATAAATACACCTAAAATTTCATTTAATTCCAACTGCTTCCTAATTTCCATTTCTACGTCTTAACACACTCTATATTAAACTTCTAGACATTGTATTACTTATCATATTAATGTAACCTTTATTTAGTGTATTAACATTTATTTCAATTCAAATTCTATCAACCAATTAAACATGTAACCTATTACTATTGCTTACAAATCAAAATATTGCACCCATTGTCATTGTAACAACCCGCATATTTATCGAGTTTATATTTAAATATTTTATTTAAATATTAAATCGTTAATCGGATTTTGGTCCGAAAAGCTACTTTTTGCAAACGGTCAAATTAGGACTCGAGACCACTTCCATTGAGTTCGAAATGCCGTTTACAACTTTTTTAAGTATAAACATCGATAGGTTTGGAGTTAGTGAAATTTCACTAACTTTTCCCGCTTTGGACTTTGGGTTAGTTTAGCCTATTAAGCCCAAGTTCCAACCCTCTTCTCCTCACTCTTCATAAATTTCCTAACTAACCCAAGCTTTGGCATTAATGGTGAAGAGAATGGGAAATTAAAACTCCAAGCTCAAATTCAATTGCAACTCCAACATTCAACTCCAAATTCAAGTAGAAGATATTGGATTCAAGCTTTGGATTGCTTCTCCTTGCTTTCAAGCTTCATCTTCATAAATTTTAGTGCAAAGATGAGATTTTTATCTCACAATTCTAGTCTATAACCATATTGGACTGTTGGGAATGATTCCCTATCACTTTTGCATGCATATTAGCATTTGGTTTGGATTGGATTGGCGAAAAACACCAATTTTTAGCGTTTTGGTGAATTTTCTGCACTTAGGTCGTTCTGGCCATTTTTGGTGTTCGGAGTTAGGTCGCTCGCGACCCAACCCTTAGGTCGTTCGCGTGTTATCGCGCTAAGTCGCACTGCCTTGAATCTTCACTTCGGAGTTAGGTCGTTTCACGTTAGGTCGTAGGGCTTTTAGGTCGTATGTCGTATGGCTTTTAGGTCGTAGGTCGTATGGCTTTTAGGTCGTAGGTCGTTGGCCTTTTGACCGTTAGGTCGCATGCCTTTCTACTTAGATAGGTCGTTCGGCCATGCTTTCTATTTTTAGGTCGCGACATCTTTAGGTCGTGTTACCTATATACCCCTAGGTCGAAAGACCTTAGGTCGTGCACCTTTAGGTCGCGAACCCTATTAGGTCGCGAACCTCTTTAGGTTGCATGTCCCTTAAGCAGTTAGGTCGTTCGTCCTGTGATGCCTTAGGTCGTTTGACCGTGTAACGTTAGGTCGCGTAACCCCTTAGGTCGCTTGACCTTATTTTCGACCTTAGGTCGTTTCACTTTTAGGTCGCATGACCTTTAAACTGTTAGGTCGTTAGACCTATAACTCGATGGGTCGTTCCCCTTTAGGTCGCGAACCACTTTAGGTCGCATGACCTCGTCTCCGTTAGGTCGTGAACCTTGTTAGGTCGCTCATCCTTAGCTCGCGAACCTTCTTAGGTCGCGCACCCCCCTTAGGTCGTAAGACCTCATTTTTGTTTTAGGTCGTAGGCCGCTTGTCTTCACTAGGTCGTACCATTTTGGTCGGGGCGCTGCCCCCTGGAGCCCCGCGACCTGACCGGGCAGGTCGAACCCCGTAAGCGGTGGCGTTGCCCCCGCACCCCCACCTTGGGGGGTTCCACCCCCCTGGACCCCCCTCCGTAGGGGATCTTATCTGAAAAACATTCAACAGAACTTGCTTTGTTGAGATGCTGAGTTGACCATTCTTCGAGACAAACTACCTCTGGTTATCTCGGCCACGTTTGGTCGTTGGGGATCTTCCACTTTGATGCTTTTGAGCTGATTTCCTTGGATTTTATTCACATCTCCGAATGTGATCTTTGTGATGATTGTTTCTACAATCTCTTTTGTGATTTGTCGTTTTAAGAATATAAAGGTTTCAATACTAGTAGTAAATATCAAAACTCTTTTAACAAACAATTTCAACTCTATTTTTAATAACAAAGCTCTTTTCTTAAACCGTTTTCCAATCTATTAGTATATACAAACCTTTACCTCACTCGGATGAGAAATCTAATTAAACGACTTAGTAAAACAAGTGGTATGAAACGCTTGCATTCACTTCGTCGGTTAATTCTTGGACTTGTTCGATTATACCACTTGTGACAAATTTTATTAGTGAAGATTTACAGTTTGTTCGTAAATATTTAAGTTAAGCAAGTGGTTATGGGACATGAAGCTAAACTTCTATATTTACTAGCTTAGTGTAATTGACACTTCTCGTTGATCATGACGATCATTCTGATGATTTAGACTAGCAACTGTGCGATGTCTCTTGTTGCGAGGTTAGACTAGACACCACTTGTGTGATTCCACTCACACATACCTTTTTGCTTTTTGGTTAGTCTGGACCTCAATCTGTGTGATTCCATTCACACATGTGGGGTAGCTCCCCTTGGTCTTCGGACCGTCATGTGATAGGCCTCTTTCTCTTTTCTATGATTTCTGGACTTCTTGCATTGATTTCTAGAATTTATGTCATTGACTTGTCATGAGTACAAGTTTGGGGTATGATGCCCTTTTCGAATCTTTGAGAAGATTCTTGTGATATTGATTATCTCTTATTGATTGATCTTCTGTTGATCATTATTTACATACTTATAGTGGTATGTCATTATGGATATTTTATGTTTATGCCATATCTTTTATGTTATATCATGTCATCTGATATTTATAGCTAGACTGATCCGTTTATTATTTTCTTAAATAATACTCGGGTCAGACCGAGATGTTACAGGTGCTTCTGCTTGACTTCTTTCCAGGGATTCATCACTCTGACTTTTGGCTAACTGTTTAGGTTAGCAGTTTTTGTTGTATACACTTGAGATATAGACTCATAGTTGTATTCTTTTGTATAGCACGTGTTGCTATTCTTTTGTATTATTGTGGATCTTACTGACCACTACTCTGATGTACACTTTCATGTGTTAGTTATGTATTCATATCTTCTTCCGCCCTTGTGATATGGATGTCTGTGACTGATTTGTGTTATGATTATTTCTATATTTGTTTCCGAAGATTATTCATAGCCACCGTGTGATAAGCAATTACGTGGATGGTCGCTCCTCAACAGCCTTATTCTCCGTGCTAGTTGACAGCACTACACCGTAGTGTTTTTGGCAAGTGTGGGTATAGAGGTGGGGCGTCACAGTCATCTTCTGAATGGAATTAGTCTTTATTTCAAAACTTATCTAAATTTACATTGAGACCATATTTCATCCTCTTCGATAATATTAATCCTCAATTTATTAAATGGAATCAATATATCTTACATAACATGTTTTACGCATAAATTAATATTATTTCAACTTATTCCCCATATTCTCAATAATTACCTAACATAAATCTACGCTTATTTTATTCTACGTTCACACTTCCGTTACTCTCAAATCAATAAGTAACGTTCATATAAATAAATGTTATGTCAGTTTCCTGTTTATTGCGATATTTTTATTTATTTATTACTTCATAACTTTACTTATTTTCTTCCCATCACTTTAAAATTAATCGTTAAAGTAACGCTTATCAATACGCATCAAATTATTTACCAAATTAAAAGGTTTTGATTTTTTTTAACAAATTAATTGACAGATTAATTAGGTAATGTATACGAATTGTTATTATACCCATAAATTTACACTTAACTAATTAAATGCCTTGCCTGTATTCTCTATCTTCCCATTATATTCAGGTACAATACTTACACCAATTTTTATTGAAAAATTTATTCATATTACAAACAAAGGCTTAAATTACCATTGTTAAATTAGCGTTCAATATATATTTATCACCTTTTATTATTTCTACTAAATTTTTATTACAAAATTCTATTAAATAAATTAAATCATCGAAATTTACGGGTCGTTACATACAAATACGGAAATCCAGCTCTAAATCGAAAATTGAAAAACAGAATAAATAAAATATTAGACAATCCTGAAGAACCGAAGATCATCTGTCATAAGTGCAACCAACCCGAACACATCAAGCCCAATTGTCCTCAAAATCGACGCGACTACGAAAAGAAATCAAAAAGGAGAAGTTTTGCAGCCACGTGGAATACCTGTGATGAAGATAATCAAAGTACTAACAGTGAGAGTGAGAAAGCAGACATATGTCTTCATGGTGAAATAACTGACGGTGATGACGACGAGCCAATTGAGGTATCAAAACTTTCTCATTCAGAATTACTTATATATTTCCACGAAGTGAATGGCTATTTTGAACGACTTAGGGAGAAGTATGCCAAACTTGAATCACAAAAAGATACCTTGATAGATTTAAATAAACAACTTGACCAATTAGTTAAAACCTATCAAAGTAGGATCCCTAAGTGTGATAAGTGTCCAACACTCGAAGAAGAAATCAAAAAATCAGAAATTAATATAAAATCACTTGAAAATGAAATTCTGATTTTGAAAGAAAGTAAAAATACGAGGAGAGAGAACTCTATTAAAAAGTGCACATAATTGTTAAATGAAAATGAATCTCTCAAAACCAAGTCCAACAATTGTCAACGACCTTAGATAAATTTTT
Source organism: Allium cepa (assembly GCA_030765085.1). Classification (NCBI taxonomy): domain Eukaryota; kingdom Viridiplantae; phylum Streptophyta; class Magnoliopsida; order Asparagales; family Amaryllidaceae; genus Allium; species Allium cepa. The sequence continues at coordinate 98,961,952 of CM060934.1, forward strand.
CAAAAGGTGAAAAATCGTTGAATATGCTATTAGGAAAGCAAACTGGTAATACGATTAGACAAGGACTTGGATATAATCAATCTGAAAATATTGAAAGCAATATTAATCAAGAAAATTCTATGTGCACAATTTGTAAAAAATATGGACACAATCACAATAATTGTTGGTATAGACCCAAACATGTGAAAACTATACCAATTTGGGTTCCAAAAGGCACAAATATAAAATCTCTCAAAGTTAAACAAATTTGGGTGCCAAAAGGAACATATATAAATAGTTTTGGGTCTTCACAAAATTATTTTTCAAAATATTCTACCACTAACAACCATGGACCTATAAAATCAAATAGGTCACAAAAATCTTTCATTGTGTAGGTGTGGTGGCAGGCTAAGGAACATCAATAGTGTCACTTGGATTCTGGCTGTCCCAAGGGCACACCGAGCGACAAAGTAAAGTTCCTTAGCCTATTATAAAGGTGACAGAATCACAATGGACAACAACGAAAAATATCGTAAAGGTAAAACAGGTAATGGTATATTTATTTGAACGATATATTAATTGTGATGATCTGCACCATAGTCTGAATTAAAATCATCCAATATTGAGATGGTGAAGAGATGATGATTTTGATTCTGACTTGTTCAACATAGTTGGCCAATTATATTTATGCCAAAACACTATAAAATTCTCTAAATTCTTTGATTATATTAGGTTGGATCAAAAATAGTGTTTTGTTGGATATTGATACATTTGGTTATAATATGGCTAACTCTATATTCATGTTTTTTGATTATTTACACAGCTTCAATTCAACTTCAAGAGAATGTCATTTAAATTGCTGTCAAAATTGAGTTTGAATTTTTTTTGGTGCACACTTCATGGTCTTGTCTACTAAATTCAATTAGTGATATTTTGGAGTGAAAGAAAAATTCAGACGCAGATCATACTGGTAATCTAGTTGAAAGAAAACTTACTAGTTGAACGTGAATTTTGGTAACTGCATCGTTAATTTTTGGGAAATGTCTACATATTTTTAAATTCAAATAATTTTCAAATAGCAGAAATTTTTCCTTATATAATCCCTTCGAGAAAATCATTTTTGACCATATTTTCAAAAATTGATTTTATAATTAATTTTGAATTTGATTTTAAATGACAATTTTGACTAGTCTGAGTCCCTAATAATTATCGAAAAGATAAATAGTGATTGAAAAAGTGATGAGTGTTGATATTTATCCTACATTACTCAAGACAGTATATTTAGAAAATTTCTTTAGAAATTCAAACAAGAGTTATAAAAACTTTTTGTTGGGTAAAGATTCCATGACCATTTCTATTTCTACCATATTTCTATCGACCATCGCTCGTCAAAAATTCAATATAGTTTGTCGATATGTGGTACTTTAAACAGGAATCATTCGTTTTTCATTTTATAAAATAAAATAAAATCCAAAGTATTCACTCTCATTTAAAAGTCCTCACGGTTATGCATGGGTGAATTACTTGGAATTTGTTATGTGCTTCCATGCTCATTTAAAAGTCCTCACACTTATGCATGTATGGAATGCATATCAAAATTGATTTATTAAATAAACAAGTTGATTCTAATCCCATTTAAAAGTCCTCACGGTCATACGTGGTTAGAAGATACTTGAATTCATTTTTAAAAATTAAATTGGAATACTACTAATCTTATTTAAAAGTCCTAACGGTTATGCATGATTAGTAGTTATTCAAATTCCTGATATAAATGTACCATAAATTGATACAACCGTATGGTTTTATATGATGACACCATTTCCATTATTTCTAAAAGCGGAATATGCGTCTAACAAGGGTAGTTATGATTCTTTGTTTGATGTTTTATTGAAGTTTAATATTTATATTCAATTGAGTTTTTAATGTTGGATTAATATCAATCACTTTATCTCTATTTTCTCTAACACTATTACTCTTTTGCTGATAACAAAAGGGGGAGAGAAAAGTTAAGATTTTGTCAAATAAAATCAAGCAAAGGTCAAATATTTTCCATTTGCATCTAGGCTCATTTGCATATTATTTAATTGTATGCATATTAGTAGGGGGAGCTTTGTGTAGAGAGGAAGCATTTAAATAGGGGGAGCAATTAGGATATATCTATAGAGCAAATACATTTAACACATTCAAAATCTTAAATATATATTCGTTATCATCGAAAGGGGGAGATTGTTGAATATGCGCTTATATGATTTTTGTTTCATGATAATAAACATATATACATTCGTTTAAATGTATTTGTTAATGTACTATTTTATTTTTCATAGATTAAATAAATATTTGCTGAATAAAATTAAATACACAGAATTTGAATTCAAACAGAAATTTTATTCAAACAAATATTTATTACATTTTTGAATAGTACAAATTCAAGCTCTCACTATACATATACAATTTTGATTACAATACATCACAATTTCATATTTACATAAATTCCTCACTACATATCACTCACACTCGTAGTTCATCTTCAACTTCATTCCAGTTAGAATCCAGCATCTGAGCAATCTGCAAAAATATTCACTAACGCGGTAAAATTGAAAAAGAAATATTTTTGCGGTATAAAATAAAAAGTGAATTTTGAAAATAATATTTGCCTCAGTTATTTGGGTTGTTCGTCATGATTTATTTTTGAATCCATTATACACGAACAACTTGTGACATACACAGTGTATCACTGTATATGCCACAAGGCCGTGCACACCAATATACACTTGATAATGCTACAGGACAGGTGAGCACAAGGTCAAACCCAAATAAAAAACGGGTTCAACTCAGGTGCAACATAGATAAAATCTCGACTTCAGCATAAGGTCAAACCCGAGTTGTGAAACTGGATTCAACACAGGTGCATTTAAAAATTTGCAAGTATGGAAAAACGGTCTCGACAACTAAAACAAGTCTCGACCAAAAATCAGTGACATAAGTCAAAGCCCGAATCCAAACTATTCAAGTACCAATGAAACTAACACAATGAAACTGACTCAAAGCAAACTCAGTGCACAACAATCAAATGAACACAGCAAACACTTCAGGACAAGGTGCAGACGATCAATATACTACAACTATGCAGTTCAATGTGGAATGCAACCAGAGTCGAGAAGACCGCAAGTGTACAACCATTGCAGACTAGTTCAGAAAACAACAATGCACCAAACAACATGAAGAACATTAATCCAACAGTGGTGATGTAATGCAAACAGTCGAAGTCATGGAGCTGCAGTCAATACACAATGATGAACAAAGCCACAAGATACCCAGTAACCAAATGAAAAAATGAACCAGCGGCCATAAACATGTGTGGTCAACAAACACGAAGCTAACAACACTCAGATGAACACATGGCCGAGGTCAATGAAGCCAAAGCAAACAGAAGGGATGACTGAAGTGCAGCCGCAAATGTTCACTGACACGAAGGATGAATCAGAATACAATTGCAAGTGAAGCTACATAACTATATACATGTACACAAAGCCAAAATGCAAAGACCAGTGATGCAACTCAATGCATAAATCAGTGATTCAAACAAATGCATCAATCAAAAACCAAAACAGTGCATCAAAACAAACTACAAGATGTGTGAGGCAATGCACAAACAAATGTATAGAATTTCAACAGTCAGCAGTGCAAACAAATGTATAGAGTGTCAACAGTCAGCAGTGCAAACAAATGTATAGAGTGTCAATAGTCAGCGGTGATGCAATAATAATGCAACATGAACGACTAGTGTCACATGGCAGTAAAAATATAATGGTCGTGAACAGCAAGTACAATGTCATAGAACAAATGGTACAGTTCGAATGTGGTCATCAGTTTCTTAAGAAACCAAAAATGGTCGAAGATGTGAATTTGCATGCACACGACAGTCAATGCCAAAGACAAAATGAAATCAGAGAGTAAAGTCAAAGAATCAGAGAATTCGAAGTCATGGAATAGCATATACAAAATCAAAGCCAAGGTCAGATGAATATTAAACCAAGTCAGAATTCAACGCAAGAAAAGAATTGAAAAAGTCAAAAATAAAATAGGAAAGTAGCTGCCGTAACGATCAAGGAAGGATCGAACGATCTCAAGCTAAAGCCGTAACAGTAAAGTAAGAGAAATATTCGAATTGAATTCGTCAGTTAAATCTCAAGCGTTCAAGCAGTATCAAATGGCAGAGAAAATGTTTTTGATGAATTCAAACAAGAAATATACGATGTAAATTTAGGAATTCGACTCCTATAAATTACAATCGACATCATCGGCAATAATCATCGAATTCAAGCAATCAATCCAGAAAGCGAAAGGAACAAATAACATACCAGAAGAAAAGTCAAATTCGATCATCTCGAAGCAACCAAGCCAACTTCATCAAAACCCTAATTTCCAGAACCATCAACTTTGAAGAAGACGAGCGGAACACAAGCAGTCGACAAGTTATCACGAATATTCTACTGATCAAACGCTCAGCTTTGAAAGCCCTAAAAATTGCAAAGAGGAGCGAACGAAGAGCCTCCATTCTTAAGAAAGAAGAAGAACGGGCTAGAATGAAGATAAAAGGAGCCGGCCTTGTTTATAAGAATAAGGGCTTTAGTTTTTTAATTCAATAAGGGCTTTACTTTTATTTTGTTTTAAATTTGTCTTTAATTTTTAAAACTCTCTTAACCATTGTATTTACTAGTCGTGTGACTAGGGGACAAGCTACGTGGCGTAGTTTGAGAATTCGCAACTCAGTGGCTGAGTTGTGGAAGGTTTTGAGCGTAGAGTTAGGTTAGTCAGTAGCGGGTGTCGTGAATTCACATGTGTAAGCGTGTGACTACTTAATTTCTAGTAGAAATCTTGGGGGCAGCACGTAGGCAGGGTTTTGCCGAAGCTGGGTAAATTCTGTGTCGTTCTATTTCTGCATTTTATTATTCTGCTATTTATTTCTGTGGTGCTAATATTCTATGATCTGTGTTGAAATTATCTTATAAGCTTCCGCAATTAATTTTTATAATTAACACCATCACCCTATTCACCCCCCTCTAGGGTGAACTCGATCCTACAATAAATGTTTATCGGATCCTTAGAGGATGGTTATCCCAACATCTTTTGAGTTACTTGTATTTCAGCTGTTGTTTCACTTGAGTTGGATTTATTGATATAAGAATGTTAATCCTGACTCGAGTGTTTTATGTTTTGCTTTACGCTCGGGTTAGATGGAGTGTACCGGTACTCGAGACTCACCTTTGGAGTTGGGGCTTTGCTTGGAGATCCAGCTATCTATCCAGCTTTCAGATATTCAGTTGATTCCAGTGATGTATTCTGATATTGTATTTGACTATTGTATTCGAGACTTTAGTTGTACCTTATTTAACTCTGATATGTATATAGTAGCTTCATGAACTACTATCTTTTGTTTCTGCTGCATTTATTACTCTGTGTCTGTGATCTGTGATTATTTATTACCGTATATGCTGAGTTTTACTAAATATAAGCTTACAATCTGGTATTTTGAGAAATTCAATTCCGACATGTTCGGATGCGAATGATTGAAAATATCAGGTCGTTACGTGAAGTTAGAGGTGATGTTAAGGGTTAAAAAATGGAGTTTATTTAATGGTTAAGGAAAGGTTATTTTGGTCTTTTTACCTAAAGATATTTTGTAAATTGTTTTACCTATAAATACGCACCTACATTCACATATTTTTTTCACACCATTTTCTTCTTCTTTCTCCTTCTTCTTAATGCTTTAAGAGCTCTACTTCAATGGCATCCACCTTAGGAAAATTATGAGGAAATAATAATAAAATTTTATACATATATATACTACAGTATTACACCTCCAAATCAAAGCAAGCACCTCCTCTTCCTCAACATAACTCACGACCATCACCATCAAGACCGAGCTCCATCACCTATTCTAGAGGAAGGCCGAGCCCAATAAGGAGAAAGGAAGAAAGTCGGGGAGCTCCAGAGCAAGAAAAAGAAGAGGCAATTTGGGAAGCTACGGAAAAGATCGATGGAGTGGAGCCATAAGTGAGTATTCACATTTAAATTAGTCTCTAAATAATTCCAAGTTTTAATGATAAAAATATATAACATATATTAGATGATTAAATGTGTGATAACTTGGTTTATTTCTTATTTGAATATTTGGATGTTAATATGGATGATTACTTGATTTAATAAATGATAAGAGAAATGGTTAGTGATTAAACATAGTTAATTAAATGGAAATTTAATCCATAAATAATATGTATATGGAGTTGTTTAGCCTCTTATTGGTTTTAAACATCTAAAAAGAGTTAAAATGAATATTATAATAATATAATATTATAATATGAAATGAATTGGAAAATAAGTTTGAAATATGAAAAATATTTATTTAAATGGGTTTAAAATGATTTAGAAATGTTTTATAAACATAAAAAAGTGTTTCCATGTAGTTTGAAAAGAAATTGAAAAACAAGTCAAAATAAGCACGTCGCGTTATGGTAGTTCGCGCCGAAGAATTCAAATGAGTATGTGAAATGAAATATAGCTCGAAATTGTTTAGGATAAGAATTTTCTAGACTATTATATCCATAGTTTTCAAATTAAGAAAGAAAATTATGATTTCATTAAGTAAATATTAAAATATGAGCAAATCAATTTTTCGATAAAATCTCGCGTTGGTAGTTCGATGGCCAAAGTAGCAAATGTTCTGAATATGTTTCTTTTAAATATTTAAAATATGAAATAAATCTTATAAATCTTATAAATCTTATAAATATGAAATAAAAGAAATTCAAGTTGAAAGCATTATTCGTAGCAATTTCATAACTTGTGAAATATGATTCTAAACATTCTTTTTCATAACTTTTATAAATGGTTTTAAAGGATAAATTAAGTGTTTTAAATAATTATCTAGAGGTTTAATAAATCATTTCCAAAATGAAGATTAATAACTGAGTATGCAAAAATGACAAGTGCAATTGTCCTGCCTGTGGGATCTAGAAAGGTAAAAAGTAGTGTGTAACTAAGGTCGGAGATGGAGCAATCAATGCCCTGAACTTACCAAGCCTCTGTTTTCTATTTGTTGGCGAGAGGTGGAATAGATCGAAGGGAATGCCCGGATGCTCTAAAATAATGTTTTCCAATATGAGATTTAAATAAACGATTTGGAATTATTTTAGTTTCTATACTTGAATTAATTGTTTTGGGTTTGCAGTAAACCATATCTTAAATAACATCGTTTCTGACCCATTTAAAAGTTATGTTTTGGAAATAATAAATATTTTATTAATATTTAATAAATGATTTGGAAATATTTCCCTAAGTAAAAGGGTAAAATGATTTAGAATTATTCCAAAGTTTAAAAGGTTTTAATTAACCAAAGTATTTGATAAAACAAGGCTTAATGCTCCTTATACTCTTAAAAAGATAAAGGAATAATTTAATCTAACTCTAAGAGTAATTTAAATTTGAATAAAAAGATTAATTGATTGGAAGTTGTTTAACAAACACCTATATGCATGATATCTTTATATCGATGATTGGTCTGAAAGAACCGAGGTTGGATTTGGGTAACTCCTATTCGAAAACCACTTCAAACCAATGTATACATTCGGAAATGAAGACATCTTAATGATGAAGACATGTTGAAGATGATGATTATTAAAGACCAAAGATCTTCATAGCGGAAGGACTTCTTGTTGGCATTCTTTGAATCGCTCCCAGTATAAAGATATTGCTTATAACAGTGATCCCGTCATGTTTAGAAATCTTCGAATTGGGAGGATTACTTGCTATTGATCCTAGGGGTGATTCTTAAAGATGTGGTAGGAGGAATGCCTTCGATTTCGTTCGGTCCCAGAATGAACTTGTATGGATGAGTGTCTGACATTGCATTTCTATGTCACGATTGTTGATTTTTACAAACATATATCTATTAGTGTAGGAGGCGACTCCTATTAGTTTATCACCCTTCTCTGAGACATTCGAGCTCGAAGGTTATATTATTATGGAAGTCAATCAGTGATAAACGGAAATGACAATGTGGCATTCTAAGTGGAATGTGCTTTGTGGAAGAATAAACTATAGCTTTGTAAAAAAAGGCATGGCATTATGAAAAGAAGAGCATAGCCTCTCTAGACTAGCAACCCTGTAACGATATGAGATACTATGTGGTCTGCATGACACAACTACAGGCTATCGGGTGAAATATCAAAAAGGCTATTGCCTTCCATGGGTAGAATAAGTGGCGTCTGAGTCCTCGGATGAGTAGCCATTGATATTGATTCCCATCGGTTATTGATAGCATGATATAGTGGTGTTTGAGTCCTTGGATGTGTAGTCATTAAATATATGGATTTTACAACCAAAACATTGCAAAAAATAGGCCGCTAGTTTCCTGTCATGTTGGAAATCCAATCCCAATATGAGCTTTATGGTTTTGATTGTAGTCCCCAACTAGCTATAATTCTTTGCAAACATTTCAGCTACCCCTTTTGTATCATATATTCCGTCCAGGTATATTCCAATTTGACCTAGTCCGGATATATTACCATAGACTTAGTCGTGTATTGATACTTTTTTTAGATATATTTACTTGGAAATTTCTTTGAAATCAATGTCATTAAAGATAATATCAAAGTGTATTCAGTATAAAGTATTTTGGTTATCATAAGATAAAAATCCATCTGTATTTATGTGCGGACAAGGTCTTATGAGATATCCTTCTTTTCAAAGGTTTGGATTGACATTAGCATGATTTATACATTTAAAATTTTGAGTCTCACGCTGGTTTATCAAGCCTGATCCAGGTATTAAAAATACTCAGGTCAGATCCGAGTAGTTTTAGGTTTAGTTGAAGATGCTTGGAGTTTCCAAAGGAGAGCTGGAGATCTTCATTTACGCATGGACGTATTCTACTAGCCGCTACATTTATTGCATTTGTTTTTATATTTATAAGGGCAGTGGGTTTATAGTTGTGCAGGCTAAATCCATGTTAGACTCTAATGTTGTATTCAAAATTTTCCACCGTAAAGATTATATATTAAAATAATACAAGTTATTCCATTCATGTGAGATTCTATTTTCTGTTTTATTCTATCTACTTTCTTTTTCTCTCCCAATGTTTGGGCTTTACAGCACTTGGATTTACGTCATGTGAATACCGAGGATGTATTTGTGTCGATTTTCAAGGATCGAAAATCCTAGGTCGTTACGGAATCCTTGTTATAGATATTAGAATCCTTTATTACGGATATTGGAAATTTTGGCATCGTTGATAATATAAAAAAAGGACTTTTGTTATTGTTGTTAAAAAGGAACTTACATTTAATTCTAGTTAGGGCATAACCTCCGCTTGCATATAAAATAATAAATGCACATTTAATCATGTATTAATTACTGTAAATAGCATATAATTATAATGTATTAATTGCGTAGTTAATTAGATAATAATTGTCATTAGTTCCCCCTTAGGAAAGTAATTGATTTATTAAGGCAAAATAAGAAGGAATTCTTATATAGCCTAATAAATGAACATGATGAGATATATGATGAGATATATGATGATATATAGAGTGCTGTAAAGTATGAATAAGTCATTAGCAGTGCGAGGTCAGGCTAAAGACACACAGAAGTCTGCCCAGCTAATATGGCTACCAACAGTGTGACTTTGGGCCTGATATAAGACATCACCTATGATAAGTAACTACGATTACATAAGGATCGTCCCAAAATCTATAGGATAGATATACCCAACTAATCTGGCTACTAGTACATATGAATAGTCGGGCTAATATGAGATGTCACCATGGGTACGGGTCTTAAGACAAAGGACTTGCTTCAGTGTTTTGTAGGTATTAAGTGGTAATACGAGGACCCCACTCTTTGCATGAAGTATTAATTGGTCAAGATTAGTTAAGGATATCTCGGAAAGGTCCACTAGAATAGGAAGTAGTAAGTGTCCGAAGAGATTTCCATGTAACGTCGGCTAGATAGGTACCTATGAGCATTCTGCCATGGAATAAGTATTAAATATTGGGGGGCCTACCTCAATTGAGGTCTTAAGTGGTCAGAATCTGCCTATTTTCCATTAATAGATATTAAGAGGCTTGGGTTCTATCTCTCGCATTGTTAGATATTTATAACGTTGGTTATGGGTTATGGGATTTGGAAACCTACTTCGAGAATGGAAGCTATTAAGTGGTTGTTTGAGGGCCCGCCTCCTTTCCTTATATGAAGTATTAAATAGTTTAAATACATGTAAGAAATATTCCTACTTTGAAATATACTATGCAAGTACTGAAATATTAAGGCTCGAGGTTTTTATTTACCAGACACTTATAGTTCTTACTCCCTTCTCATTACAACACAGGTTAGAGAAGGAGTAGATGATGCTTGAAGATAGCGAGATTGAAGTTTGTGGTATCTATCTTTTAATGTTATTTTCTATTGTACCCATAAAATCTACTTTTGAACAAATTGAAGCAATAGTTATTGTTAACATTATGATACCTTTTGTGGTGTTTGAAATGGTTTGAAATAAATGGGTACTATTACTGCTATTATATTTCGCTCCTTCTATAGTGAGTTCTAAAAGAATAAGTAGATAGCTCTGTGTTATTTTTCTTTTTATGAACACACAACTAGTTTTGGCATGGGTCTAAATTTCAATGGACCTTTCTAGGCCAGAATTTTGGCATATTTTGGGGCAAGCTGTTACATTTGGTATCAGAGCTTGTGTTACCCAGTCAATTGGGAAAATTATGTATATAAGCGGCATATTTGTTATTTTTGAAAATATTTTTCAAAAATCCTACCATATAAATATATATATATATACATACATATTTTGAATATATGATTAACTCTATAGAAGCAGTTGCAACCATATTCCGAAAGTGTGGGTGAAGTAACTATGAGTTGGAAAAATAAACAGACTTAAATTTATACTCCAACTCTGATTACCCATGGAGTGGAGATTGTATCGTAAGGAGTAGATGAAGAAGAATATGACCACGACATATGGAAGCGCCCTAGAAACCAAATAGTACTTGATTTCTTTGTTGGACACGGACTTCTGTATAATTAGGGACCCCATAGACGTAACAAATAATAGGGATACGAAATGTTAGTAGAAAGGTTGTAGCTCCAAAATTTAATAGACAAAGAATGTGCAATAACCGAGGAGTTACAAGAAACTAAATAGGTTAATGAGACATTTATGGAAATAAATATTTTTAGGAAATATTCGTCAAGATAATATGGACAAAGTGACGTTTATGGAGGTAATGAAGAAAAATCTTAGGTATTAAGTAAATATCATAAGGTAAAATATTTGTAAACACCTGGAAGCAAGATGTAAAGTAGGAATTGAATAAGCTTCTGTAAGAAGGTGTATATTTATCTCTACAAGAAGACAACTGGATTTTAAGAGGATGGAGTAGGAAAAATCAAAGGAAAGAACAATTAAATCCAATTTTTATATCCACAACATGAGAAAGAAATTGATTAAATATTTTTGAAAACTCCTTGAATGTTTTGTAAGAGATTTTCAAAAGATTATTAAATGAAGATCTTATGCACTATGATTTAAAATTTATTTTGGCAAAAAGTGATTTTAGATGGCTTGGGAAATATGGTACTAATTGTTTTGTGAATAGTTTGGAAAAAGAATGTAATTTCAAAAACAAAATGGCGAATGATTTTTATAAAATAAATTTGTAAATCTAATGGCTTGAAGAGTTTGAAAAAAATAGCGAGAGAAGGCTTTCATTTGTTAATTTCTCAGTTTAAATTTTATTGAATTGAAAAGCTCTCAACTTTTGGATTCTTCATTTTTGGACTCTTCTAATTTCTATACGACTTTTCCTACGTTACAAATTTGGAAGTTCTTTTCTTTAAATTCTTTTTAAAGGATGTATAAATGGAAATGGCACATGATTGAAATAGGAAAATAGAAAATAGAGGAATAAGAATATCCAATAAGGTAAGTAAGAGGAACATTCTCATATAAGGAAATATGGAGAAAAATAGCTGAAACTTAGGTGGTAATAGCATTAGGAATTTTAATCCAGTAATAAATAATATAGGAGAAGCGTAATAGGAATAAGATAGGATTTATCTTTGTCTAATCCATTTTTCCATCATTTAAAGTTATACAAGGTGTTTTTTTGAAAATTGAATGGAATTAAATAATAATAATTAATGAATGGTGGATATTTTTGTATATTAAGGAAAAGCATAACAATTTTATATATACATTTTTTCTATTTGGACATAGAACTGGTTTGAATAAGAATATTACTGGATTTAAAATGCAGTTAAATAAATTGGAATTGATAAACTAAAAGATTGCATAAAATTACGGAAGTTTTAGGCAAAGATATAAAAAAATATTTGGTTAAATAATAGTATATTTTGAGTAATAAGTAATAAATATTGATATACATTTTAAAATAATATAACTGCCTTGTAATTAGAAAAATCTTTAAAATAAAAAATGTCTAATATATTATTTTGGAATGATAATTGAGTTTTTGAATGTTTTGGGTTAAAACCCTACTTTTAAAAGAAGCAAGTCCTTGTTATAGTAAGTCATTAAAAAGGGAAGTTTTTCATAGTTCCTTTTTTGAATATTAAGCAATTTTGAATTCTCGATAAAGCATTCTAAGTTTGTATCTTCCAAACGGGGAGAGTTTGAATTTGGTACTTCATGTTTGTGAAATTATAAATTTTACGAGAAAATGGTTAATAAATTCCAATCTTAAATTTTGCATAATAGGTTTATTTGTATGAGAATAATTTATTTAAAGGTATTTTATATGTTGCTGAAATTCTGGTTTTACAAAGACTAGCGAAAACCAAATTTTTATGGAGTAGATAGGGATCACTGCCTTGATAGGACAGAATAAAGTTTTTAGGATATGAATAAAATAGAAGTATAGTGTACAACATGATCTAGAAATTTGAAATCATTCCCCAACTTCTATTGGTAGAAGTTGGTAAAGTTGTAAAGATATTACATAACTATAATTAGTTTGTAAATTGGGTTGCCCTAGATAGCTTAGAATGTAACTTTCCACGTTTAATTTATTTGGAGTTGTTTCCATGTGATTTCAATAAGTTACCGTATTCTGAAATATGTATAAAAACGTGCTATTTGAATCAACAAAGAATGCACCAAAAAGGGATATAGTTGTGCAGGATATATATACCCTTTCCATTATTACACTATCTCTTTCAATAAAATAAAAGAAATAATACTTTGTAAATTCAAACAAAGTAGTAATTTCATTTATGGTTAATATATGAGAGATTATTATGGTAGTCCTTTCTAAGGATAGCTCCAATAATTAGAAAATGAAGAATAAGTGTTATAGTTTAGAAATTACTATACATGTATAACGACACCTAATGACTAAAATAGGAATAAATAAATAGTATAAATTACAACTATATACGTATTAATTAGTAATTAACGGATTTTGATTTATGGACATTAATTACAAGTTTAACTAGCAATAAATTTGTATTTAATAAAAGGAAAAAGGAATTAAATGGGAACTGATTAGGAAAATTCGACATGACAATTATGGAAGAACTGAATTGGAGTAATGGATGAATTTTGGAATTTGAAAAGGGTTAAAGGGATTAAATACAGACTAACTAGAGATGGTCCAAACTTTGACAAGGATGATCAACTGCTATGGATATATTTATTGAAGCAATGGATAGACCATATTTATTAGAAACCAAAATGAAAAATAAGGAAATTGGGTAACAATGGAATGACATATTAGAAATACCTATCTTACTTAGTAAGAAGTGTTAGGACCTTAACATCATTTATATCAGTTCATGGTAAATGGAAACTTCTAGCAAAATTTTCGTTTAGATTTTTTGTATTGTAATTGCTAGTTGTCTTCCTTGGTTATCGGAAAAGTTAATGATGTGGTGTAAGATACATACCTATTTTATTCCTGTGTTGATTTTATGAATGGAATGAAACCACTTGATAATTATATACATATTGAGATGCAATATAAGCAAGGAAATTTTATGGGGACACTTAACTAGCAATAAACCATAGGTAAGATTGGAAGTTAATGTGGAATTATGTTAGCAAACTGAAGGAAATGTTTCAACCCCAAAACGTTAGAATTTTGAGAAAAATAAATTTTAGCAAATAGAATGTCACCTTTAAGCAAAAGATAAAATATATAGACATGTGAAGAGAAATTTCTATTTAATAAGAATAAAGAAAAAGGTAGCAAATTATGCCGCTAAAAAATTAAAGGAAAAAAAGAAAAAATGGCATTTACGGTAAATGGTAGATAGACTCGCTAAGGAGGGAGACCCATTAGTGAATGGGTATAAGGACCGCAACGTCTCTAGCACAGCTTCACATCAGGAAGGTGGTTCGACCTCATGGAATTTTCAGTTAGCGTCATTAGCAATAGAGGCCTCTTATTTGCTATCAAATTTTAGAGGTAATTGCTGGTAGCTTAACTTCGTTAAATCTTAGCACAACTTACCGCACGTAGACCGAAAAACAAACTGAAGGAGTGAATGAGAACTTGGAGGATTTGTTGAGAGCTTGCACTGTGGACTTTGGAGGACAAAAGGAGCAACAATCATGGATTTTGGAGGACATCAGGAGTAGCACTTACTCCTAGTAGAATTTGCATATAATAGTAGTCACCAATAGAATATTGGTATGACACCCTTGAATCACTTTATGGAAGACCTTACAAATCGTCAAATTGTAGGTGGGAAACCACTGACAAAATACTACTTGGACTAGATTTTAATTAAGAGACTTCGGAAAGTTAGAGTTGGTTAGGCAGCGTGTGAAAGGCGTAAGGTTTGGAAAACTAGAAAAGTTGGTCCCAAGATATATTAAGCCTTTCCTAATATTGGAAAAAATAAGAAAACCTATAAGTTGGCTGGAGTTCATGACTTTTTCACATTTTGCATTTGAGGAAATGTCTTTGTAGCATAGCAATTGTGGTAGAGCCTAATCAATTAGGGGATACTGAGATGGAGCCAATAGCTTTCCATGCCACTGCATGCATTGTGGAGCATGAAAATAGGAAGCTTTGCAATAAAGAAATTAGATTGGTCCGAGTACAATGGGGTGAAACTCCGGTAGAAGGCATGAGGACTTCTAATCTTTAGCTTTTCTCAGGTAAACTTTTCTCTCCAAAACTAGGATATTGGTTGCATTGTGGTTGCTAGATTGGATGGTAAAAGATGGTTGCTACACTTTTTCACAATCATTTTACACTTATGTACAAGTTTTAAGCATGTTTAAGGTATTCTCATACATATGTGCATGACACGATCACACACTCATTCTAGGGTAGAGCACATTTATAGCATGTCTGAAGTACATAATAACATTGCACTTTGGTTGAGTAGAGGGTTATGTAAATAACATGGTTGTTTAACATGGATGTTATTGCACATTACTCTATTCGCCCCTTGAAAACATTGTAGAGCGATATCCTTTTAAATGGGGAGAATATAACGCCCTGTAAATTTTACCGGAAGCAAATAAGTAAACAAGTAAATAAAGTGAATAAATTAGATTAAATGAGATAGGGGTAAAAATAAAAAATTTGTTAAAATTGGAATTTGGCCACTAAAGTTTTACACTTGCATTCATGGAAAAATTCTGATCATTTTTCATGTATAATATGCAGAAAATGGAGCTTGAATGAAGAAGTTATGAGCATTTGAAGCTTTTAAGTTTAAAATAATTTAATTCGAATGCAAGTTCAAATAAACAAATAAATTTAACATTTTAAGATTAACAGTTAGACTTAGGGGTTAAGTAAATGTTAAAGTTAAAATTAATGTTAAGTATAATTACGGAATAAATTAATTAAGCAATGGAAATAAATAGACCTTCCCAAGTAATGGGGGAGCGGTTGACCTATAGACCTAACAAGTTGAACCCTAGCGGTCGGCCGGTGTTTATAGGGCAGTTGACCGCTACTTTTGGTGGCAGTTAGGGTTTTTAAGGGAATAAACGTTCTAGATTTATCCCTTTTTAATATTTTTCATCCTACGGTTCTGGTGCGTTTCAACCTCTATAGATAAGACACTAGACCCCTCACTTTTACTCATAAATATTTAGGAAACATCAGCGAAGCTCTGTTAGTTTATCCCTTCTTAGATTCAGGAAACTCCATTAAGGTTTCAGGTAAGAAATCCTATATACCTACCTTGTTTATTATTTAATTTCTCAACCACTTCTCCTCCAACCTTTCTGAATCTAATACATATACAAATCCATTGTTGTATATATCAATAAGAAGAGATATAAAGGAAATCATAATGGGCGTTTCAAATCTAAAGAGAAACAAAGGATTAACTGTAAGTGAAAATCTTAGCATTTTTATTTCAGTGATTGATTAGTATATTATGGATTTAAACATGCATTAGAGGTTTTAGGATTGCGAATACAAAATACTATAAATCCCCTAAAACTCATTTAATTCGAAATGTCAATTCCTATTGGAATTCTCAATTGTTCACATTGAATTATTGGAATTATATAGTTTTTGTAGTTTTTGGCGATTTCAAAGTCTATTCCACTACTCCTTATTCCTTAATTCGATTTTGAAATTTTGATAATAAAATAAAGGTGTAAAGTATGAATCTTATTTGTAGTTTACATCACTTATTCCATAAAAATTAAATAGAGATTACCTTGTTTATTTCTTTGCAAAAGAGAAGTTGAATAGAAGATGAAATTAGAATTACAATTTCTACTACTAAGGTTATTCCATTTGTTTGATGTAATAGATTGAGTTTATATTTTTGCACATAAGTCTATTTATTGCAGATTTGAATAAGATCGAATCCTTGTTATGGATATTAGAATCCTTTGTTGTGGATATTTTAAATTTGGCATCATTGATGACATGGAAAAGTGACTTGTATTATTGTTGTTAAAAAGGAATTGACATTTAACGTTGGTTAGGACATAATCTCCACGTGCATAGAAAATAATAAGTGCGCATTTAATTATATATTAATTACCGTAAATAGCCTACAATTATAATGTATTAATTGTGTAGTCAATTAGATAATAATTATCATTAATTCCCCCTAGGAGAGTAATTGATCTGTTAAGGCAAAATTAGAAGGAATTCTTATATAACCTAATTAATGGATAATGCAAGATGTGTGATTTTATATATATATATATATATATATATATATATATATATATATATATATAGCGTTGTAAAATATAACTAAGTCATAAGCGATGCGAGGTTAGTCAAAAGGCACACGCAAGTCTACCGAGTTAATTTAACTGCCAACGATGTGACTTTGGGGCTGATGTGTGACATTACCTATGATAAGTAACTACAATGACACAAGGTTAGTCTCAAATTCCACAAGGTAAATCTGCCCAGCTATTTGGCTTCCAGTACCTATGAATATTGGGCTAATGTGAGATGTCTTCATGGGTACGGGTCGTAAGATGAAGGACTTGCTTTGCTGTTTTTGAGGTATTAAGTGGTTAATTGAAGGCCTGCATCTTTTTCCCAAATGAAGTATTAAATGGTCAGGATTGAGTTAAGGTGCTATTAAGGATATCTCGTAAAGGTCCACTTCAATGGGAAGTATTAAGCGTCCAAAGAGAATACCATGCAATGTCGGCTAGATAGATACCTATGAGGAGTCTACCTTGAGAATAGATATTAAATGATGGGGGCCTACCTCAATCGAGGTCTTAAACGGTTGGAGTCTGACTATTTTCCATTAAAAGGTATTATGTGGCTTGGGTTCTGTCTCTCACATTGTTAGATATTTATGACGTTGGTTATGGGTTATGAAATTTGGAAACCTACTTCGGTAATGTAAGGTATTAAGTTGTTGTTTGAGGGCCTACATCCTTTCCTTATATGAAATATTATTAAAACACGCAAGACATATTCCTATTTTGAAATATACTACCCAAGTACTGAAATAGTAAGGCTAGAGGTTCTTATTCACCAGACACTTGTTGTTCTGACTCCCTCCTCATTATATCACAAGTTATAGAAGGAATTGATAATGCTTGTAGATGGAAAAAGTGAAGCTGGTGGCATCATTATCAGTTTTGTCATGTTATTTTCTATTGTACTCAGAAAATGTACTTTTGAAAAAAGTGATGTAATGGTTGTTGTTAACATTATGATATGTTTTGTGGCATTTGAAAGAGTTTGAAATAAACGGGTACTATAATTGCTATTATACTTTGTTCCTACCGTTATGAGTTCTAAAAGAATATATATTTACTCTATATTGTTTTTCATTTTACCAACCAATATCCAGCTTTGGAACGAGTCTATGTTTCGATAGGCCTTTTCTGGGTCGGAATTTAGGCCTATTTCGTGGTGGGTAAAAAGACCCTTTCCAACCAGGATATTGGTTGGTAAAAAGAAAAAAAATACAGAGTAAATATCTATTCTTTTAGAACTCATAGCGGAAGGAAAAAGTATAATAGCAATTGTACCCATTTATTTCAAGATAAATTCAAATATCACAATATAGAACAAAACATAGTCTCAAACAATAACCGTTATATCATTTGTTCCAAAGTATATTTTCATAGGTACAATAAAAGCATCATAAATAAATAATAATAATTGCCACAAGCTTTGCTTACGCCGTCTTCACGCATCATCATATCACTCCTTCCTTAACCTGTGTTGTAATGAGGAGGGAGTCAAAACAACAAGTGTCTGGTGAATAAAAACCTCGAGCCTTATTGTTTTAGTACTTGGGCAGTATATGTCAAAATACGAATATGTCTTACGTGTTTTAAAACAACTTAACACTTCATACAAGGAAAGGAAACGGGCCCTCAACCAACCACTTAATACCTGTCATCCTCAAAGAAGGTTTTCCAATCTCATAACCAGCGTAAAAAATGTCTAACAATGCAAGAGATAGAGCCCAAGCCACTTAATGCCTTTTATGGAAAATAGGCAGACTCTAACCATTTAAGACCTCGATTGAGGGTAGGCCTCCTTCATTTAATACATATTCCCAATGCGGATTCCACATAGGTATCTATCTAGGTAATATTATATGACTTAAAAGTGTCACTTCGGTGATCAGTTAATATTTGAACTATTTAAATATCAAATTCTATGCGGACTTTATTGAAGCATAATAAAAGTCATAAAGTCGTATACTTATCAATCATCTATGTGAAGTCCTACTTCATACTTTATCTAAAGTTGTACCTTAAATGTTTATGCACGTTTATGTCTTTATAAAAACTAGATCACCTATGATAGAGTTAAGGGTGTGCCCTAGAGGCAAATTTTTAACTTGATTATATAAATAATTCTTACAGTGAATCTTATTTGGAATAAGTAAGTTTTTTGATTTTATTTGCTGTTGCATATATTGTAATATTGGGATATAATTAATGTCATAAATGATGGAAGTGGGCCAACATGCAAGGGTTAAATGAATAAATTTAAAAAATAATTCATTTTTCGATCTTATTGGGCATATGAAGTCTAAACTAATTTAGATCTAATCTAAATAAATTTAAATAAAATCTTTATTTTATTTAATAACTTTATACAGTGGATTCGATTTTATAATGTTTAGTATACAATGTATATGTGTATCAAATACGCACAAATACATGTAGAGTACATGCGCAACATGCAAATGTGTACATAGTTAAATATGCCCAAATATAAGTATCGGGATTTACACTTCAAGAGACACATTTGCCTATTTATATACATATTGATGTCCATAATTAATTTATTATTATATACATACATATACATATACATATATAAAGCATTTCTATATTTAATAATGTTTATTTAAAAGATGTTGACTAATTTAAATACTTCAAATTAATATCCAAAATATCTTAAGATATATTTAAATTTGAACACAGATTAAGATCTAATGGATATATGTAAACGAATATATATAATTTTTTAATTTAAAAAATCAAAATAATATGAGGGTGATTCCCTTCAACTTGAGGTTAGAAGTAGGAGGAATGGAGGGTTAGTGTAAGCTAAAAGAGAGAGGGGATGGATGGTTATATAGGCGGCGGGAAGGGGTAAAAAGAGGAGATCTGGATTTCTATTTTACCTCTTCTCTATACCAATTTGAAGCCTTATTTTTCAAATAAAAATCCTCCTCCCCCATCTAGTATGGACATCCATATATGGGCCTATTGGTCCTATATAAGTTTCCAAATTCAATCAATATTTGTTCACTTTAAATTAAATTTAAAGATTTATTGAGATCATATATCGATACATACATAAATAACTTTTATATACATACTTTATTGAATAATGATTCAACAAAATAAAATAATTAATTAATATTTCATACATATTAATTAGATTAATTAATTTAAAAATTATAATTTGATTAAATCATGTGGTATTTTGGAATATTCAAATTGCGGTTATGCGACTCATTGGTGTAAATCAATTAGTGATTAATATTAAACAAATCAAATATTAACATTCACACATCACTTTAGCTACTAATGTGGCCGTTTGGCTATCGACTTTATCACTTAAACATTTTTTGGTAAAATCTAATTTCACCATTTTAAAAGGGGCCTTGTAGCAACGATTATTTAAACTAATTCTCTTCATCAAAACTATATCACATCGGGACTTAGGAAATATAGTTTTGGCCAAAATTTCAATTTCATCCACATTAAACTTGAATAATCCAAACACAAAGTCCCTAGTTTAATAATAAAAATTATTACTAATCGAATTGCTATTGCCAAAGATATTGACTTTCAGTTGACTATAGTTGACCATGATACTAACCTCATATAACTGAGGAGACGAATTATCTATTGAATAGTGTTTCACTACCAATGCTTCTACTCAAACCCAACTATAGTCATTTTATTGACTCTATTTCATGATTTAACTATAATCAAAGTGGAGTGTCCACATTAAAGTTCAACAGTGTTCTCAAGTGGAGAGAACTGTGTAACATCGTCACTTTGATATTTTATGTTTGACCTTAGTTATATTAACCAACATAAAACTATCAAATGGCTTATTCCATAGATAACCAATAACTATTAGTACATAACCCCTTGGTAGCCCATCTTCCTTGATAATATACTGCCCAATATATGGAGAGCAATACGCACTCAAGTCTCAATAGATATATTGATATCCTATCTCGAAACATCTTGATTAGGAATATTTAAAATGATAAGCTATATTTAATTGTGATAAGTTTATTATGATTACAATACATTTTAATAACTTTCACAAAAAATTTCATTTAAGGATTTTCTATTTAATATAATTAAATTAAATAATTAATTAACATATCATAATATGTCAAGTACATTATAGAAAGAAAAAAACCTTTTATTTTGAAGGATACTTTACTATAGAGTTAATAGTTTACAATAAATTACAGAATTATCTTTAAGGCATTCCCTTAACTCTATCAATCTCCCACTTGCACTCGGAGCTAATTATGGAATATTAATTCCATCCCATTGATCAGTTTGCTGAGAAAGGATCGAGCTATTTCCTTCATGAATGGATCTGCTATGTTGTTTTAATTACCTACTCTGTTAATCAACTTTGACCAATGTTGATAAATTGCCTTTTATCATGTGGAACTTTATGGAATATGTTTCTTCATTTCTACTGAGCATTAGGTTCTTTCATGATTAGTATCATGATATTGTTATCATAATAATGACATGTGATTCTCAACATTTGGGATCACTCCTAGCTCAATTTTAATTTTATGCATTTATATATAAATTGCTTTCATTGCAATGCTATTCAAGGCGATGTACTCAGCCTTTTTAGTCGAATCATCCATAGCCTATTTGTTTGAAACATTTCTAACTTGAAAATTATTAACTAAGATTGATCATAAATTTAGGATTGACATACTATACTCAATATCATTTATGAAGTTTGAGTTTGAATACTCTTTCATAAGGAGTTAGTTTTTTCCATAAACTATTCTCTAGTATTACGTAAATACTTAAGAATGCTCTAAACTACCATTTAGCCATCATAGTTCAGATTTGGTATTTTCTTTATGTATCAAGTGCATACACAAAATGTAATACTGTAGACAACATAGTAAGTATGATAATTCCTATTGTTAATGCATAAGAAATCCATCTTACATGCTCTATATTAAACATTTTAATATAGGGTATGTGTATATCGTTTGGGGAAATCCCAACATCCTTCTATACTATTTATAAAAGATGTCATCTAGAAATCCAATGTTGAGTATTAAATAATCAAACTGTAAAAAATTTAACTAGAGTACATCATTAGTAATCATAAGTTTGTTATTTGCCTTTTAGAAATATTTTAGAACCTTTATGCTTCTTTCTTGTAGACACACGCTTCCTCTGCATTTTAACAGAAAATCAAACTAATTGATATTGCTATCAAAATACTTGTTTAACTCTCGTGCTTATCAAATGATACTTTCATATCGATTCTTGGTTCGTATCTGAAAATGAAAAACTCGGTATCGCTCCCACTAAATTTGAGACACTTTGGTTGTAATATAAAAACTATCTATTCTAAATCATTATATAGAACTTTTTATTTGAATATATTTGCACAAAAAACTCAAAATCATATTAGCAGTAATTTTGCAAGTAAAATCCAAATTAACTTAAGCATGTTGAACAATGAATCTATTATGTCAATTTTAACAATTGAAATTTATGTTGTTATTCTTATCAACGTTTCTTACTATACTTCAACTGCATTGGTATTTTACACCAAAACACATTTGCCGCTGTTAGATCATATCCCTTTGACTAGAACAATCAAACTCATATTTTGATAATATACTCGAAATCCATTTGGAATTTTCGCATCATGTTGTATGACAAAGCATAACACCTCGCAATTTTAACGTTCAAATATTTAAGTGATTAATTTACATATTTAATCGTTAAACGGTGGAACGCCTCTTATACTCTATTTTTGCAAACAATTGAATTAGGACTTGAAATCACTTCCGTTGACTTCGGATCGATGTTGTAAATTTGAAAAAGTATAATGTAACAACCAGTATTTTTTATAGTTAAAAATATTAAATTAAATAAGATTTTGAAACTTAATATTATGAGAAATTAAAATTTTTATTTATAAATGTAATAAAATCATTAGAATATGATTTAATAATGTTGTTTGAATGTAATTGACAACTACTTTAAAGTAATTTCAATCAATTGAAATAATTTTAAAGTTAATTTGGTTATAATTATAATAAGGAATAAATTAAATGTTGAAATCATATGTTATAAATTGGAATTGGTTTATTATGGAATATGAAATCAATTAATTAGTACGTAAATTTATTAGCTTTTGTTTGCAAATAATAAAATATAGAAATGTGTATGAATTACTAATGTGTAATACTTGTTTTAATTATTATTTTATTATTTAATCAGTTGAAATTAATTTGAAAATCAATGATATTTAATGTAATTAAATATTTCAGTTAACATGAGTTAAGATAATTACTTTAGAATATGAATGTAGACTAATATTGATTATATTCATAAGGTAATAGTTGATTCAATAATAGTAGTGTAAATCGAAATAAAAGAAATTGATTGAAATTAAAATATAATTAACTAGGGTTTTATTACAGTTGTAATTGAACGCTGAAATTAGTTTAATATTTAAATCTTGGATTTAATAAGGAAATTTGATTTTAAAAAGTTTTTCTATGTAACCAAGAATGATAAATTTTTTAACTTTTAAATTTGATTTTTAAGGTGATTAAATCGATTTAATAATAATTTAATTAATTAGCATGTAAAATTAGCCATTTTGGCCACTATCTCAGATTTCGATGAAACCAGTTTCGTTGGATCATTAACAGTGAATTATCATTGGATTTCAAGTTTTGTAGTGATCGGACTTATCATTTGTTCGTGTGAGCTCAAAGTGCGTAGAAATCGATTAATGAAATTTAAATGAATATAAATTGATTTTAAAAGCTAACTTCTATATATTATGGAATTAGGGTTTGAAACTAGTTACATTGAGTTTAAAATATTGAAAACCTATATTTTGATATATGGGATGACCTACTTTCGTTACGGGAATGAAACGGGCTTTTCAGGTCGATTTTATAGTTATGACCCAATTTGATATGTCATTGCGTTCTTATCCATCTATCTATATAAATAGATACTTCCTGAAACCTTAGCTAGCAGCTTTCTAATGTCATTTGCTATATGTACAAATTTCTATTCCTTCTTTACTTCCCAATGGCAGAATCCCTAATTTCAATTTCAATCAAAACCTTAATTTCAATTTCAAATCAATCTTCAAAATTCAAACTCATCAAACATAGCATATTATATATCATTGGGAAGCTCTTGATGAGAGTAATCTATTTGTGAAATTCGCCTTTGCAATCGAATCACGGTTTGACCAAAAATCATCGAAGAAGTTTCGGCCGTCCATATTAGAGTTTTGTTTTCAACGGTGGATCGTCAATTTTTCAATGATTGAAGGGTACTGCGGCGTAGAGGCAGCCTAAGGGAGTTGATCTATGGTCTCCATTCATCCTAGATTGGCAAGACGTCACCAGAATTGGCGACTCTTTGGAGCGACGGTGGCTGCACACTCACGGCGGCGGAGGGGTAGGCGAGCCTGTCGTAGGCACGACCTCATGTGGGGAGGACGGCGGTGATCTGAGAAAAGGGGTGGCGAATGTACGTTGACATGGGTTCGTTCGTCTTTGCTAGGGTTCATGTAGAGGTAATTAAAATTACAAAAATGCCCTTGTTTTTTTAATTTTTAATTTAATTCCAAATTTTCTAATGCTAAAAAAAATTTCATACGAGCTCGGATTTGGACGTGGTTTCTTTCGTTATGATTGTATCGAACTTTCGGGCAACATGGAACTTTTTTGGTTGGATTCTGAGACTGTTTAAATTTTGGGCTTTAATTGGATTTTAAATTGGCGATAAACTAAAGGTGGATGATTTTACCCACTCGCAAATACTAAACCTTCTTATGTTAGATGAATTAAATTTATGATGTGATAAAAATATTACTGGTTGTTCTTTGGTAGTTTAATTTAACAATTTAATTGAAATTGAATTGTATGCAATCAAATTGCCATTTAAATTAATATTGAATTAAATTGTTAGTTAAATACCTGATAATGATAACTAGTTAACTGTTGTGATTTGTTGGCTGATTTGGATGTTGATAGTGATGGATATTTATTTGTTGATATTTTGGATAGTTGGATGTTTATATCCCTGTTATCACTATGGGTTGAAATAATACATACCCAATAGATTAGGAAAAATCGTTATGGGTAGAAATGATAAACCCTAGCGATTTTATTAATTTATAAATAATTAATTCGAGATATGAGTTGAAATGATATGTACTTGGAAAATTTAACTATTTTGTGGTTCAATTGATACATACCCTATCACTTGACCATAGGGTAAAAATTTATATACGGACAACGTTGGTCCATTTTAAATTATTTTCTAAATGGTAAATATGTTTCATTTATAAATATGAATTTTAAATTTAATTTAATGATTTTTTAAATTATATTTTTAAATTAGTTTATTTTATATGCTTTAAAAGCTTCAAATTATAAGTTAATATATGGTTTTAAATGTAAATTTGAGATTTAAACTTATAATTTTATTTAGTTTTAAATAATTTTTTTAAATAGTTTAAAATTAGTTTAATTAAATATTTAATATATTTTTAATATATATATTTTAATATAATAAACATAGTTTTGATTTAAGATAATAAAAATAGACTTTTATAATAACTTTAATAAATAAAATATTTTTGTAAAAGATTCAAGAATTTTGTAAAAGGATTTGTAAGGAATTTATAAAAGTTTTGTAAGAAATTTTATAATGGATTTATAAAAGATTTTTTATAAAGGATTTTTTAATGGATTTATAAAGGAATTATAAAGGTTTTAAAGGATTTTATAATGGGTTTTATAAAAGAACTCGTATAAAAGCATTTAGAAGCATTTTAAAGGAATTTGCATAGAAGCTTATGAAAAGGTAAGAGTTGTAAACTGTTTCGGAATTTATAAATAGCTTTATAAATGGTTTTAAAGCATATAAATAGTTTATAAATGGTTTAAGAGAGATTTATAAATTAATTTCGAAATTGATTGAAAAAAATCTTTCTTGGTATTTATGAATATATTTATACTTTTGGAATAAGTATATGTATATCTTGATATGAAGGTGTAAACTATTTTCTAGGTTTATTATTAAAAATGTTTTACAAAATAACCATGATGTGAAAAATATAACGATTGGTTGTTAAAGAGATCAGGCTCGGATATTGTCATACTCCATGCCAATTTCGAAACCATTTTAACAACTATGCATGTGGTGGAGAATCCATAACAAAGTAGGATGGTTTGGTGAACACTACTGGTATGAGGTAAGAATGCAGCCCTGGTCTTTGGGACAGCTTGATATGACTAAAATATGTGCTATCCCGGGCCAAGTGTGGTCGCTTCTCCAATCGGACATGCTTCTTCGATACCATATCTGTTACTTTGTGAATGATTTGGTGGCCACCTTCGAATTGATTATGGGAGTGTGTTCCGAGGTGGGCGGTAGTAGCTGCTATGCGTTACCACCAATCCGGCTATGCAAAATGATAGAATCCTACCCTAAGCATTGCCTCACATGCCTTGTCATATGCCTTATTGAGCCTACTACGATTTTGGTCTGTGTCGTACCTATGGAGTGCTCCTTGATAGCCCATCGGTTTGGTGGAGTTTACAGTACTGTATAGCTATAACATTTATAAAATGTGTTAAGGGGGATATGGGTAATGCCTTAACGCTGTCTTAAATATTTATTTTATTGATAGACACTACATATAATATATAGCATATCTTACTACATATAGATAGTTTAACGGATCCTTAGGAGATGAAAAATCGCATAACATCTCTTCAGTTATTGCACTCACTCTATACACTGGATTGGAGGTGTAAAATCCTGTAAACACCTTTGAAGTTGTTACACTCATATTTACTTGTTGTTGATATAACATACATAAGAACTTTAGTTCTGACTCGAGTGTTTTGTCTTTTCGTTACGCTCGGATCAGCCTTAGCATTTCAATTTTTGAAGGCAATATTTCTGGAGGACGAAGACGGAGTTCGGTATATTATATTGTTAGTATTATTCTGCTGCATCATTATTGGTATGTGGTTGATTTTACTCTAATTATGTTATAAAATTGTGTAACAAAATTTATATTATAAAATAGCTTCATGAATTTTATTTCATTATTATATTTTGTCATTCTGCTGTGAGATTCTGTATTTTGTTTATTTTTTCTTTTCTCTTATTTTATTATTTACCCCATTGACAATCCCCCCTTTTGAATGGTTTGAGTTATACGTGTGTGGTTTATCATCAATTCAAACCGTCTGAAAAGGTGCGTTGTTACAGTTGGTATCACAGCTTTGGTTTAGCGATAACCTTAGATTTGTGGGGTTTGACTCATTTGTGATAAGGTGGTAATACCTTAGAATGAGTTCTTTGAGGGTGTATATATATGAGAGAGCGTATTTGTTAAACCTATAAAAATATTTTATATTGTGTTAATTTGTTCTATTTAGTATTTATAAATTCTGGTCGGTACCTAGGACGCTATGGCATCGATAAGGATTTCTAAACACATAATAGGGTAGAGCGACACAATATTGTTTTTGAAATATAGGTAAATGAAATAATTTTGTCTAGTATTATATTTTGTATATAAAAGAATAATTTTTACAAATGGATATAGTTGAATATGATATATTTGTTTATCGGGAAGTGAAATTTTATAAATATTGGTTGTAAAATTGGATTTACAAATAAAGTGAATATGAATTGGAAATTTGAGAACTTAGGTTCCGGAGTTTTGAAGAAAAAAAATTCAAAGATTTTGAAATATAATATTAGTATTATTTAGAAGTTTTTTTGGATATAAATATTTTCAATGTGATTTGAAAGAATTGTTTTAAAAGAATTTTAAAAAGGAATTAAGTTCTGTACTTCCCTCTTATGTCGCTAGAAAATAATTTCGATGATGACTGCGCAGCATCTACGACTTTCATTTTTGAGTTTCAAAGTGGGAAGACCACTATAGTAGCTTTGCTACACATTTGTCTTGATATGCAAATTTTAAATTTTATTTTCTTTAGTATGATTTGATATATATAAAAGATATTAATATATATAGTATTTCAAAATGATTTGAAATGAACCCGGTATTTAGTTCTTAAGTTCCTATTGAGTTAATGATTTTCAGTTATAGAAATAAAGTGAAATTTTAATAGTTGGAAACTTCTAAAATGAAAAATAAGAAATTAGAAGCTAAGTGATTAATGAAACTGTAAAGAATTGGAGATTTGTTAAGTGTAAATTAAAAGATAATGAAATTAAGAAGATGTAAATTATTGAACATTATTGCTAACTAAAATGAATAAGATAAATTTGTATAACACTCAATTACATTCTAAAAACATATATAAAACTTACCGAAATGTTTAAAAGTTGAAATGTCAATATGAATACGTAATAGAATTTTATACAAGTAAAACTTAAGTAATGGAGTTATGTCTACAAATAAGAATAATGATGTACAAGAAATATTTTAAACATGAGTTAATATTTTGAAATGATTTTAACTAAATTAAATAGTAAAAAGTGAATATTGTTTAAGTAAATGTTTATAAACTCAAGAAAATGACTAAAATGATTCACTGATGAATATTAATATTAAAATGGAAATAAAGGTTATAACTAAATAATAAATGTGAATTAAACTGTAATGAAATGTACGTAATACTTTAATAATGAATTCATTAACGATTTCAAATATTAAATAGGAAATAATCGTATAAGTAATGAAGGAAAATTAATAAAAGATAACTATTGTATGAATGAATGAAAACAAATGAAAAGTAAATAATGATGTGAAAAGAAACCAATACAATAAAATATATAAATTAAGCATAAATCATTTTATATGCATAATAGCTTTGATTCAGATTTGAATATAAGATTTGTAGTAATTCACACCAGTTCGAATTAGGATTTTTCGCTCAATTCTTGACGGCGATCAATTGATACGAATTTTTGATATTAAATTAAAGTTTTCTGTCATAGTTTATGGCTATGCAAGGAAAATAGAAATTTCAAATCAAGAAATCGATCGGAGTCCGCACTAGAGTGGTCGGTTAACAATACTAGTTTGAAAGTGGAATGTGTGTATTCAAGCAAATGATTAGAATTGATGTTGTGTATAAAAGATTTATGTACATCATGCAAATTTAAATAATACATAAATTCTTTGTTGTTTTGGCTAATGGGAAGTTTGGGGAAATGATACTTTAAAATGTTCAATATGTATGAATAATCTATTAAGAAATTACTTGAGGGTTGTTAAGCATAAGGTATACTAGGTAGTTTATTTATCACCCTTGTACGATGAAAAAAATTTGACCCTGAATAAACCATTAGTTTTGGTTGCTATGGATGAATGATGGATTCTTTGGTTGCATATAATGGTTGTATGGCTTTTGTTCGCATATGGTTGTGATATATTGTATGTTTCTTATGCTATTAATTGATACTATTCTTTTACATAATTTTAACTCCTTTTGGAATTGTACAAGTGAAATACAGGTTCATGGAAGCAATAGCTACTGCTTTTGGTTTCATAAATAAATTTACTTGCCCGACAAATAGGTACGCTTTCGGATTACGGTTTTGAACGATATTTTAATTGTTTTCCCTGGGATGTTTTGAAATATTATATGTATATATATTATAATTATTGATAATATTATTTTTTTCGGACCTAACCGCGTAAACAAGATTCTGCCGAATTTTTTTGTAAATTTAAGATTTAGAAATTTTTTATAATAGTTGTGTTATTTTCTAATTTTTGTTAAACTTAAATATGTAAGTTAAGTGTTTATAAATTGAATAATTTTAATAAAGTTATATCAAGTTTCTTAATTCCATCTTTTTCCTTTTCGAGGATGAAAAGTTTTGAGTGGGGGAGAGTTAACGACCCATATTTTTTATAGTTAAAAATATTAAATTAAATAAGATTTTGAAATTTAATATTGTGAGAAATTAAAATTTATGATTTATAAATGAAAAAAATCATTAGAATATGATTTAATAATGTTGTTTGAATGTAATTGACAACTATTTTAGTGTAATTTCAATCAATTGAATTGTAACGTTAATTTGGTTATAATTGTAAATAAGGAATAAATTAAATGTTGAAATCATATGTTATAAATTGGAATAGGTTTATTATGGAATATGTAATCAATTAATTAGTACGTAAACTTATTAGCTTATGTTTGTAAACAATAAAGTTTAGAAATGTGTTTGAATTACTAATGTGTAGTAATTGTTTTAATTATTATTTTATTATTTAATCTGTTGAAATTAATTTGTAAATCAATGAAATTTAATGTAATTAAATATTTCAGTTAATATGAGTTAAGATAATAACCGTAGATTATGAATGTAATAAATGTAAACTAATGTTAAATATATTCATAAAGTAATAGTTGATTCAATAATAAGAGTGTAAATCGAAATAAAAGAAATTGATTGGAATTAAAATATAATTAACTAAGGTTTTATTACAGTTTTAACTGAACGCTGAAATTAGTGTAATATTTATATCTTGGATTTAATATGGAAATTTTATTTTAAAAGATTATAAATTTCTATGTAATCAAGAATGATAAAATGGTTAACTTTTAAATTTGAATTTAAAGGTGATTAAATCGATTTAATAATAATTTATTTAATTAACGTGTAAATTTAGCCATTTTGGCCACTATCTCAGATATGGATGAAACTATTTTAATCCCGTAACGGTGAATTATTATAGGATTTCAAGTTTCTTAGCGATCAGACTTATCGTTTGATTGTGCGACCTCGAAATGCGTAGAAATCGATTGATGAAATTTAAATTTATATAAATTGATTTTAAAAGCTAACTTCTATATACAATGGAATGAGGATTTGAAGCTAGTTCCATTGAGTTTAAAATATCGAAAACCTATATTTTGATATATGGGATGACCTACTTTCGTTACGGGAACGAAACGGGCTTTTCACGTCGTTTTTATCATTACGACCCAATTCGATATGTCCTTTTATTCTTATACATTTGTTAATATAAATAGATACTTCCTGAAACCTTAGCTGCTTTTTGATTTCATTTACTGTACGTACAAATTTATGCTCCTTCCTTCTCAATGGTAGCAACCCTAATTTCGATTTCGAATCAATCTTCAAAATTCAAACCCCTCAAACCATAGAAAATTATATATCGTTGGAAAGCTCTCAACGAACATAATATATTTCTGCAAATCATTTTCGCAATTGTATCACAGTTTGAACATAAATCATCGAAGAAGTTTCGGCCGTCCATATAAGGGTTTTGTTTTCAACGGTGGATTGTTAATTTTACAACGATCGGAGGGTACCGCAGCATAGAGGGAGTCGAGAGGAGTTGATCTATGGTCTCTGTTCATCCTAGATTGCCATAACATTGCTAGAATTGGTGAATCTTTAGAGCGGCGGTGACGGTGGCACGCTCACGGCACTGGAGGGGTAGGCGAGCCTACTGTAGGCGCGGCTTGATGTGGGGAGGACGGCGGCGACCTCCAATCGTGTTGTAGGGTCACGTTGTGGCGGAGATCTGATTAAAAGGGGTGGCGGTTATACGTTGACATTAGTTTGTTTATTTCCGCTAGGTTTCGTGTAGAGGTAATTAAGATTACAAAAACGCCCTTGTTTATTTTAATTTTTTATTTAGATTCCAAATGTTCTAGCGCTAATTACTTTTTCATACGAGCTCGGATTTGAATGCGGTTTTTTCCATTGTGATCAGTTCGAAATTCCCAATAACATGAACAGGTTTGGTTGGATTCTGAGACTGTTCAAATTTTGGACTTTATTTGGATTTTAAATCGACGATAAACCAAATGTGAGTGATTTAACCCACTCACAAATACTAAACCTACTTATGTTAGTTGAATTAAATTTATGATGTGACAAGAATATTATTGGTTGCTGTTTAGTAGTTTCATTTGACATTTTAATCGAAATTGAATTTTATGGAATTAAATTGCCATTTAAATTGTTAGTTAAATTTCTGATAATGATGACTAGTTAATTATTATGATTTTTTGGCTGATTTGGATGTTAATTATAATGGATGTTTATTTGTTGATATTTTGGATGATTGGATGTTTATATCCATGTTATCCCTATGAGTTGAAAAGATATATATCTGAATGATCTTATAGATTAGGAAAAATCGTTATGGGTTGAAATGATAAACCTAAGCGGTTTTATTGATTTGGAAATTATTAATTTGGGATACATATTGAAATGATATATATCGAAAAAAATTAACTATTTAGGGTTGGAATAATGCATATTCAATCACTTGACCATATGGTAGAAAATTATTTACGAACACCGTTGGTCGGTTTTAAATTATTTTCTAAATGATAAAGTATGTTTGATCTTTAAATTTAATTTAATGATTTTATCTTAAAAAAATAATTAAATTTGAAATTAATTTATTTTATATGTTTTGAAAGCTTCAAATTATAAGTTTATATGTGGTTTTAAATGTAAATTTAAGATTTTAACTAATAATTTTATTTAGTTTTAAATATATATTTTAAATAGTTTAAAATTAATTTAATAAAATATTTAATATAGTTTAATATATATATAAATATATATATAATTTAATTTATTATAATAAATATAGTTTTGATTTAAGATAATAAAAATAGACTTTTATAACAACTTTAGAGATAAATTATTTTTGTAAAAGATTCCAGAATTTTGTAAAAGGATTTGTAAGGAATTTATAAAAGTTTTGTAAGATATTTTATAATGGATTTTTAAAAAGATTCTATATAAAAAAAATTATATTAGATTTTATAATGGATTTATAAAGAAGTTATAATGGTTTTAAAGGATTTTACAGAGGGTTTTATAAAAGAACTTGTATAAAGGGATTTAGAAGCGTTTTAAGGGGATTTACATAGGAGCTTATGAAAAGGAAAGAGTTGTAAACTGTTTTGGAATTTATAAATAGCTTTGTAAATGGTTTTAAAGCATATAAATAGTTTATAAATGGTTTAAGAGAGATTTATAAATTATTTTCGAAATTGATTGAAAGAAATCTTTCTCGGTATTTATGAATATATTTATACTTTTAGAATAAGTATATGGATATCTTAATATAAAGGTATAAACTTTTTTGTGGATTTATTATTAATTTTTTTTATAAAATGACCACGATGTGAAAAATATAACGATTGGTTGCTAAAAGAGACCGGGGTCGGATATTGTCATACTCTGACAATTTTGAAACCACTTTAACAACCGTGCACA
Source organism: Allium cepa (assembly GCA_030765085.1). Taxonomy (NCBI): domain Eukaryota; kingdom Viridiplantae; phylum Streptophyta; class Magnoliopsida; order Asparagales; family Amaryllidaceae; genus Allium; species Allium cepa. The sequence continues at coordinate 98,995,457 of CM060934.1, forward strand.
TGGTGGAGAATCCAGAACGATGTAGGATGGTTTGGCGAATGCTACTGGTATGAGGTAAGAATGCAGCCCTGACCTTCGGGTCAGCTTGATATGACTAAAACAGGAGCTATCCCGGGCCAAGTGCGGTCGCTCCTCCAATCTGACATGCTTTTTCGGTACCATATTTGTTACTTTGTGATTGATTTGGTGGCCACCTTTGATTTGATTATAGGAATGTGTCTAAGGTGCGTGGTAGTAGCTGCTACACGTTATAACTAGTCCGGGCATGCAAAACGGTAGAATCCTACCCTAGGCATTGCCTCGCGTGACTTGTCATATGCCTTATCGAGCCTACTATGATTTTGGCTTGTGTCGTACCTATGAAGTGCTCTCTGATAGTCCACCGATTTGGTAGAGTTTACAGTACTGTATAAACTATGGCGTTTATAAAATGTACTAAGGGAGATATGGGTAACGGCTTAACGCTATTTCAAATATTCATTTTATTGATAGACACTATATATATAGCGTATCTTACTACATATAGATAATTTAATGGATCCTTAGAAGATGGAAAATCCTGTAACATCTCTTATGTTGTTGCACTCACACTATACACTGGATATGAAATGTAAATTTTTGTAAACATCTCTGAAGCTGTTACACTCATATTTACTTGCTGTTGATTTAACTTACATAAGAACTTTTAGTTCTGGCTTGAGTGTTTTGTCTTTTCATTACGCTTGGGTCAGCCTGAGCATTTCAGTGTTTGAAGACATTATTTATGGAGGACGAAGATAGAGTTTGGTATATTATACTATTAGTATTATTCCATTGCATCATTATTGGTATGTGGTTGATTATACTTTGATTATGTCGTAAAGTTGTCTAACCAAATGTATATTATAAAACAGCTTCATGAACTGTTTATTTGATAGTTATATTTTGTCATTCCGCTGCAAGATTCTGTGTTTTGTTTTTTTTTCTTTTCTCTTATTTTCTTATTTACCCTATTGACAATCCTCCCTTTTGAATGGTTTGAGTTAGACGTTTGTGGTTTATCGTCAATTTAAACCATCCAAAAAGGTGGGTCGTCACATATAAGGTTCAATATGTTTGAAGTTCAAAATTTTTAAGAATGAATAGTGATTCCTAGCAGAGAATGAAAGTTGGATTTAGGCTAAGTACATTACTTGCCCATAAGTTAGCTTATATGTAGCTAACTCCTCTTCCACTTCATTTCAAACATTCATTTCCTCTTCCATCTCCTAATCACTTTCCTAATCTCACCTAAAGCCTAAACCCTAGATCCACTAATTGTTGCCTACATAAAATCTGTAAATTCAAACTAAAATAACCATAAATCCCATCATGTTATTCTCCATATAACCCCTAAAGGATTTTTCTTAATTCGGAGTTCGAGATTTCATCTTGGATTTCAAGAGATCATGGATTTGGGTTTTGATGATTAGAGCCTGGATTAGGTTTAATTAAGGTGAGTGGGATGATTCTCCATGTTAATTTCATATTATACTTCAGATTTTCATTATCCACAAATATAAAATTGTATGGAGTAATTTGGAGATTGTTTGGGTTTGTTTTTATATTGTAAACATATTTACATTAACCCATTAATTGTTTAAGACCATAATACCATGTTTTTGAAAGTAGTTAGTAAGCCCTAGATTTGATTTGGGATAATTGATTGATTGTTTGTGATGTTATTATTTGATTTCAGATTAGTTGTGTAAAGTAATGATGTACATGTCATTAGTAATAATTAATTATCTATTTGAATTAATTTACAAGGTTAGTAAACTAATTAAGGGATTTAGGAGTTCTACATTCATCATTAAAATGATTAGAGACCCAGTGAATCTGAATTAGTATTTGTAAAATGATTCGAAGGTTTAAATAGTATAATGAGGAATGCTTGATTTTAATGAAGTGATTAAGTATTTTAAAAGGCGATAAAGTGATTTATAAGCGAGTATGGTATTTTGTAAAAATGGTAAGAGATTTTATAAAATGAGATAAGGAGGTGTTCACTTTTATTGAAGAAGTTTTGTGAATAAAAGTAAGTTTTGATTTAGCTAATAATGGAATTACTTATCTGAATATGCATGTACATATATATGCATGAGGGGTATACATATATGTGCATTTGGAGCTATGCTGCAATTAAAATAAATAATGCATTGTAACTACAATTGTTGTGTGTATTGTGTGTTTTTTAGTTATCTATATATGTTTGTAATTGTTTGATTATCTAGAGATATAATTGATTTCATGTACGTTGCAGGCGATTCACATAGCCAATGACTATCATGTGCGCTAATTGTGTTAGAGTATACCGGGTAAAGCAACTATCCTAGTGAGGTTCAAAATGTGATTTGTGTTTTGCTGTGCATTGGCGTGAACGTGTGTGCATAGGCGTGTACAAATAAGTGCATCGATACGTGCATGGGCTACGCATAAGGCTAGAGGAAAAATTCAATTTGTGTAAATTCATGATTTGAAGTCTTTAGATTGAAGAGAATTTCTCCACCATCGCGACGGAAGAAACGGCGAGTAGTTTGGAGCTACGGATCAAAAGTTATATGTGTTTGAAGGTTGATTTTGCCCATAATAAGGCATCCAAATGTCTGCCCTTGAATCTTGGACAATTGGTTAAGCCCTAGGAATAGACAACATATATCAAACATCTGATCCAAAATATCAGACGTCTAGAAGGTGTTGCAGACGTCTGACAGCCTGCTTGAGTTTTATCGATCGATTGACCGAAATTTCAAAATGCAATAACTTCCGCATACAGACTCGGATTAAGGCACCGTATGGTCCAATTTTCATCATTTTAAGTGCTACAATCTAGGAAATTATGGTAGATTTTAGCAGACTTTGATTTCGGGGCCTACGCGGAACCCATCCCGATACTTATTTTAAACCATTGGTTTTTAGGTAGATCGGGAGGGTATAACCGGGGGAGTATTATGAGGTTGAGGTCGTTTGTTCTATTTGGAATGAAATTAGGGTTAGTATGGGTTTTTGTTAGATTTTTCTGGTGGGTTTTAGGCCATGAAAACTGGAGCAATGCAAGGCGATTCCATATGTTATATACAGAGGGTACTCTAAGATTTTGATCTTAGAGTAGTATATGATTTGTTTGGTGATGTCTTATTATGACATGCCAAGGGTATAGGCTTATATTCGTGACCAACCTAGGTTATGGACTTATATTCATGACCTGTCCAGGTATCGACCTTACTATGGTGTACCTATAGTGTTGTTGATGGCCATGCCACACTCGACATAGTCTTTTGAGACCATGAATAGCTTTATCTTGTTGTGATCGCTTGGGCATTTTTGGATCCTATATTCATAACTTACGAGCGTTTAGTCTTAGCAATAGTGACCTATGAATTGTGGCATATCGTTGTAGTCTTAGTAGTAGTGACCATGCGCATTATGGCATACTTATTCAGTCTTAAAGTAGTGACCTATACGTTGAGGCATATTGTATCGGTCTTAACAGTAATGATCATTGTTTGGGATCACGGTTTGATCATGGCATATTGTTACTGTATTATTAGTAGTTTTGGGCTAGTGAAGTGCAATATTAGATATTACGCAAACTTTTTATTACAGGAGAAGAGTAGGTCATTGTATGATCCCCTAATTTTGAGATGGATTTACTGTACTTATTTATAGGTAGTCCGGATTACCCCCGAGCCACATTTGTGGAGAAGGACGACTGTGCTTTTTTAGTTCTTTGAGATAGTTCCTATCACACCAGACTTTGTGTCTGATTATGTCATGACAACTATTAGATGCTCGTTTGAGTAGTTCGGGAGTTAGGTACTGATAAGGATATGCTAGTATAGAGTGCAACTGGAGCATTTTTGGAGCCGCGACATCGATGTTTTGAGATATATATACTTGTTAGTTCACTTGTACATGATAGATATATTATTTGTATATGAGATTGTTTTATCAGATATTTACTTAGAACTCTATGCTTTTGGTAGTTGGTGTATTCTGATTTTTTGTACTGATATTTATTGTGTCAGTTGCTTTCGCTAAAGTGGTCTCTTATATATTGTTATCCTATTATATTCATGTATATTTAGTATATCATATGTTGTCATTTCATTGTGAGATCTTATCTATGTCTTTTTTTAGTGTTTCGTTCTAATTTTACCCCGACGGTTTGTCACTTGTGGTATTGGAAAGTCATGAGATGATGTAAGGCATTGAATTTGGGCATCACGAAGGGCGAATCATTACAAAGAGTCAACAATATTAATGGCTTATTGACAACTTAGGAATTTCATTTCTTGAAATCAATGTGAAATCAATGTGTGAGAACGCTTATTAGACATTCTAATGTGTTATATTGGATTAAATTTTGTTAATTTCATTCAATCCTCGTAATCAGTTTTGTCTTTTGATTGTTTCTATATCCATTTCATTACAAATTATTTTTAAAGGAAATTCCTTCGTTGTGAAGTTGGTGTTTCTTGAAACAACGATTGTTTCTTAATGCTGTGGAATATGTATTCATAAACACTTTATGAATTGCCTTACATATGTAAAACTAATTTGGTTTTATTTTATGAAATTTATGTTCAAAACATAAATTGGTCGATCAATATTGATCGGTCCTGAATTCCTTTAGGATGGCTAATAAAATATCCCTCATGAATAATTATTGCGTGTAGTCTTTTGACTCGCACTCCTGTCAACTCATTGATCTATGATATGTAAGGGTTCTTATAAACTCTTACCTTGTATGATATTGTAAAATATGTTTTACATAAAATTAACTTTAACCTTATGTACTACTCTTAAGTATACAACTTTACAGAAAGAAGTTAATCCAACTTCACACATTATCAATCGTACTTTTTATGCCAAACTTTGGCACAAACACCAAGAGATTTAAAGTAGAGAATAAAATGAAGAAATTAACTTGAAAATGAAGAAAATAAGAACATACAACAATCATAGTGGTTCGGCTAATCAAAGACCACATCCACTTAATCTTTGTTAAGAATTTATGATGTGTTTTTACAAAATTGCTCCTGTGGATCAGTGATGATCCCGGAGTTACAAGGACAATACAATGGTTTGTTAAATAAGTGAAAAAGTTTCCTCAAACAATGCCACTCCTCCTCTATTTATAGCTATGGTTCATCAAAAAACTCTTATTCATGTTCTAGCCCACATTTCCCATGTCTACGAGAGATTAATTGAAGAGATTGTGGCCACATCATCAATAATCGGGGACCTGTACAGGTACCGATCCATGTTCAAGGGCATGTATCGATTTGTGACTTTGTCTTGTGGACCACAGTTCCGTTCTCTTGATCATTTGTTTGATTTGTATCTTCGTCTTCATTATCTTATTTGCATTGCTATGGGCTAGAATTTGATTGAATGTCATTGTTCAGAGGTATGTTAGAGGCACTTGTTCGTGTCGATAAAAGCTTGTGATCCATCCAACATTGCATGGATTAGCTTGTAATTTCTTTGCCTCGATGTAGCATGAGGTAATTGAAGAGATTGAGGAAAATTTAGGAGCCGGTACCGATCCAATGTTAGGGATTGGTACCGATCCACAACATTGCTTGTCACTCGTGCTTTTGAATCTTGTACTTGCTATGAGATGTTGTTTGGGTTGTAATTAAAGGTTTCCTGCTATCTTGGGACTTTATTCCTTGGTCTCCTCTGACACTTGAGTTTGGGTATTGCTCCTATAGATCCTTACTCGATAACTTCTTAGTTTAACTAACGTGATGCATTTGAATATGGCCAGGTCACAAGACTAAATAACATTTTCCCCGCAAATTATATCTCTTTTAACAAGGTATGCTTTGGAACAAGGGAAATTAAAGATTCCACACCGTTAATCTCGAGTCTATTTCAAATTGACTCCACCTTTTCCCTGAAATGCTTTCGTAAAGTATTGTGCCTTTTACCAATCCTTACAAAGCTTTGAGAAGTTTTAAACTTGTAACTTTGGTGTGATGTAAAAATAGAAGCATGATTTACAAGTTTTTCATTCCAATTTCAGAAAACTCCCAACGTTCTCCTTCATTGAATTAATCACGTAAGACTTCGGCCTTTTGAAATTATGGTTGTCCCGTGTCGTGTATGCATGCACATATAACCAAGTACAGGCTACCATTGTCATACACATATGTAGGCATATGTATTATTTTATATTATTTATTATTATTATTATTTTACCTTTTAAGGACTATATGGTTCGATACCAATCCATGTACCATAGATCGCTACCGATCCATGGTACCGTAAACTTAGGCAACTTAAACGCCTAAGTATGTATGTTTATAAACACCAAGCTAGTGCTCGAGAATATCACTCATTTGTCTCAATAGCTTTCACCTTCAAGGCTGCCATTATCAAGCTCCATATCTTGACCTAATTTTAAACTTTCGATCGCCGCTGCCATTATCGATCGAGCCTTTCTTCTCCATAAATGCTGACGCCGCCATTCTAGGTCTTACACCGTCTCTTAGTACACTGTACCGCCTCCACTACTTAAGAAATAAAATATGAACAAGTCAAACTGGACAAAGGTGATTAGATTTAGGTAGGTGATGGCATAATCTTTCCTACGCTGCTATCCACCGACCATCATGTGCCTCCAACGATACACGAGAACCCATCCCTTTGCTCGTATGATTCAGAACTGATCCCAGACTTGGGAATTTTTGATACAGAAATTTAAACCAGGGGATGCAGCACTTGTAGCATGCTTGGCTTGACTCGGGCTTCCTTTAACTTGTGAAATCCTAAAATTTTCCTATGTAAAATTTTCTAAGTCAAAGAAAAAGATTGTATGAGTGAACAAGTCTCTAAGGTGATCTTGGTCGGACGATAGCTGGTAATCGCGATCCATCGGGGCAGTTTCTGATAACGGTCTCTTCAGATGTAGGTTGATTTGACTTGCACAAATTTAGATGAATACATTGCAAGATTCCAAATGCTTGGACTGCACAATACTACCCAACTTTAAGTGCACTATATTGCACTTCATTAATGTACGAGACTCGATCAGTCAACACATGTTGATATCTGTTGGATTTGATACATTGACTTTATAGGGCTCTCTTTCCAGCATGACAATTACTAATTTTTATGTGCCTGACATCACTTATGTATGAAGCTTTGATAGTTATGGATTACAGACACTTTGAGCGACACTTTGCTTTGGCATCAGGTCAGTCGACATCAAAATATGCGAAATCTGGCTTAGAATCCAGTTCTACTATAGTTCACGGCGAGACATATTCCTCAATCAACTAGTCGTCAAACAATATAACCTTAAATTAATTCCTTTTATGCCAGTAGAGGGGCCTACATTTGGAGCTGCACTTGATGTAGATGTGGGCGATGCCATTATTTTAGATGATCCTCATGATTCCCCAGCATTGAAAGTTGATGAGGCATCTCTCCGAAGAATATGTGAGAGGCATGAAATCCCCTATGAGGACGTGTTGATTCCATCATGCCATCAACGAGCACATCTGCTGCTAGTTGGATATAAAGCTTACAAATGGTATATGTGTATGGCTAGCTATGTTCCACCATTCAACCACTTTATCTGATCGATGCTGCAATATATAAATCTTACTCCGCCTCAATTACATCCAAACATTTACACTTCCTTGAATAGTATGCATATAATTTTTACCCACCACTTGAAAAATTATCCTAATGCTCTTGAGATTCACTATTTGTATCAGTTCGACAACCATAAAGATCCCTTTATCTTACCTATCTAGAGCCTTATAGGGGCTGCCAAATAGTGATGGGCCTATGGAACAGGCTGAGCTAATTCAAGGATGAATTTTTATTTGTTCATTCACCCTTGGCTTTGCACATAGATGGCAGCTTGGACATAAGTCTTATTCTCACTTCCTTCCCTCGATGTGAATGTCACAACGTTAATTATTCATGTTGTCATTTTCTATGATTGCAGATAAATTAACAAGGAACGATGGCACAGCTTTAGAAAACACCCTTCCTACTCTTCATTAAGTTCCTCTTAAAGAAAGAAAGATGAGAACTCCTTTCTAACGAGAATTTGCACGCTTATAGCTTGCTAGAATAAGGCTATAGTGTCAGCCATGTTTCAGAGGTTGTGAAGATGATGATAACAACGATGATGACACGTACGAACACGCCACCGCTATAGATGCCCATAAAGGCCATGAGGTGCCCCCAATTTTGAGCCATGTTAAGCAGGTCATAGGGTTAGAGATAGTGGAAGAATGAGGAGTGAGCATGCTAAGGAAAGAGAGAGAAATGATGGAGACAATAATGATGTCAATATTGGCCACGAGTCTTTAAATGATGGAGGTGACGATAATCAAGCATTTTTCATAACTCATCGAACGAAGATAAAGATAATCTAATCTTGGACATCCTAACATCCTCCACCATCCACTACAATGGAGGAAACTCCAGTTCCTCCTTATGAAGACATTATGGGTCCCTTATGCCAATTCCCGACGAGTTCAGTTCTTTTTGTCTAGGGAACATCTGTATCAGGGATATTGGATCCCTTATCCATTTACTAGATGAAGTGCATGTTAATCATGTAGGGAATATCACCCCTATTAGCAAATTTCAAGTCCATGGTCCATAGGGGAATAATAGGACACATACTTACACAACACTACACTTTTTTAGTTCATGCCATGCTCTAACTCGTTTGCATTCGCATATTCAATGGAGAAAGGGATATGTACGAACCATTAGAGCCAGGGAAGCAAGTATAGAGACATGGATTGTATACTTGTCCTCAAAGCTCCTTTTACTACTCTGATCCAAGGTGGCATTCAGGTTGAGACTACAAAAATTGAGATAGAAGCCATACATCTCATGAGTCGTCTCTAGGTCACAGTATGGATATAAATTCTTCATAAGTGATCGTACATCTTCTGTTCATGCATCATGCACTGTTATCTCCATTTCATTATCGATACAGCCGACGACATCCACTCATGTGCTGCGATGCTCCATGCATACATCAAGGTCGGTTACTTTTGGTATTTCTCATTCAACGCTTGACAAGAAATAATTTCAAATAGAAAATGAGATTGCATCCAATCCCCACACGGATGCTTTGCGACGTAAATTTGCAAAGCTATTTCTTGATGACATTAATTTTTTCCTCCATTTGAAGGACATTATTCCATACATCAGAACAGACATCGTGGCCTATGTCGACAATGTATACAACCCGTACTTAAAATGGAGATGGTTAGCTGAAGTCATTTATGAAGGTTCTTATAATAGAAAAGCGAAGCTTCAAGGGATGAAACTCAACGAAGAGCATGATAAATGCTTCATTGCCAACCTCGATGAGGAGGTTGAGAAGCCCAATGCCTCATTAGTCGAGTCTAAGAAAAAACTAGGCGACCTGACCAAGTCGGCTGGGGAAGAGTAGCAAAATCAGAAAAACAAATCGATGTTGCTTACCATAAGAGTTATACTCTATCGCTAGAAAATGAGCGACCGAACAAATAAATTAAGGAGCTGAAGAAATAATTGGAGGAAGAGAAGAAAGAGAAAGATGATGCTTCTGTTAAGGCTCGGGGATATTGTGAGGTGTTGTCAGATACTTGCAAGGCGAGAGATGATGTAGAAGCCTAAACAAAAGATGTTGAAAAGTAGGTTGAAGCCGCATAGAAGCAGATTAAGGATAAATTTGAGCCAGTAATTATTCGTTATAAAGCAAATGTGATCAAGTTCAAAAGATTGAAATGACTTAACGAAGGATATCCTAAGGCATTGGCCTTGGCAAGGAAGGAATTTACGAACGAAGAACAAGAGCTTTTCAATGGAGCTAAGATTGATGTAGAGAGGTTGAAGCTTGACCTTCTGGATGTGGAGGATCTAGAGGCGCTTAAGGGCGGTGAGCTTATCCTGCACACTGAATTAGCTGTCTAGGCCCAACTGAGAGCTCCAAGTATGCTCTTCGCGATTCCATGGCGAATATTACTGCTCCTCTGACTTTGGAGTCACTGTGCACTGAGAAAGTTATTCCTCTAACCGGCTCTACCGTTGTATCTGCCACGAGGGCGGTTATTGAAACTCCATGTATCCCTATCAGAGGACCAATACAACCATGATTAACCTTTGTTTCTGAACTCGTTCATCTTATCTCCTATTCTTTAAGTGGTGGCACTCCAGCTCAAATCGAATCTGCATGTCCTGGAGGTATAACACTAACCTCATTCGTGTTTGAGATGGTGCATATGACACCGGTCGATGTCATTAATCTCTGTTTTTTATGTTTCTCAAGTTCCAGGTCAGCCTTCGATCGTCTCTCTGCTTGAAGAGATTCGATCTCAGTGCTAAAATTATTCATTCTTTGAATAAAGAAACTAGTAGTGATGATCGTGGGGCTCAAGAAGAAGATGATGCCACCATAATTGGGGATTTTGATCATTCCTCGGGACATACTATGGAGGAGGTGCTCCAAACTCAAGTTCCGCTAACCAAGGAGATCAAGAAGGAAGTAGATGTTGATATACCTCGTCCTCTATAGATCTTGTTGCCTGATCAACCTATATATATGCCTCCTGAAACTTTGGCGAGTGATCTTCTAAAGGTCATAAAGGAAAAGATAAAAGTAGGAGAATGCCTTTGAGTTTGGAATACACTCTTTCGAGGAGAAGGAGTCGAAGAGGAGGAGGAAGACTTAGTTCCATCCTTTCTTTTTTTGTCATCTTCTGTTTTGTTCGAATAATTGTGTAAATAAGCTAAAGTTGTGCTAGTGCAGCCCTTGCGTTTTTTAAGCAACATTTTAATAAAAATTAGACTTGTTTTCCTTTCAAGCCTTGTGTCAATATGTTTAAGTATTGGGAAATTCGTTTATTATTTTTGCTCACTTGTATGTGAATCACTTCTATATCGTCATTTAACCAAGTTAGTAGCTTGTGTTGTTATCTTTTAGTCGAGTTCTCTTTAACTAATGGTGATGTATGAAATTGCATTATTCTCAATATTAGCGAATAATATCACGGATGCCTATCTTCGATCATATTTGCTCAACCGATCTAATTTCAAGTCTTGATCCAAATTGGTTGCTTAGAGTAGTGGCTTTAGCATCCATTTTCCAATTGTTTTTACTCAATCTCGCCTAACTTTGGGTGTGGATTAAGGTTGATCACCTAAAATGATGGTTAAAGTGTCCATTTATTAGATACATTGGGAAGATCTAATTCAAGCGTGGATCTTTGACCTCGCCATTCTCTGAGTGAGGAGCTTGTGCTCTACCAAACTCCAAGCGAAAGCATTGGTATAGCGTAAATCGTTTGATTTTCTAACTCCGAGCAATAATTCTTAGGGTGAACTATCTCGTTTGACTCCCTATGTGTTAATACTCTAATGTCCATGTCATGGGACAGAGGAGATAGTTGACTTCTACTCCAGATATTCGGAATAATCACATTCCTTAGGTCCAGTTACGGACCATAGAGTTTGGTTGGAATCTATCTCTAGGCACCTGCAATTATGTATTATATAAGTATGTATCATTCGGTTATGCTTTTGTTCACAGCGTAAAAATTAGCTAATGAGAATGCAAGTCATCGATCCCCAAAGTCAATTCATTTCATGTTCATAAGAACGGCCAATCATGCCTCTTTTTTTTGAGATTAATTAGATGTTTACAAAGGAAATCATAAGCAAAATAGCATTGAATGTTCTATCTCCAAGCTTGTGTTCGATAGCATACGGACCCTCCTAAGTCAGGCACATATTCGTTAGACGTAGAAAGATTCGTTTAAAAACGAGATCACCGATCTCGAAGTTCAGGTTCCTGATCTTTGTGTTGTAATTCCGAGCTATTCTCTTCCGATGAGAAGCGCCTCTCAAATCAGCTTCATAATGCATCTCATCGATCTTATCGAAGGACTCGAGGAGGAGTTCCTCTTTCCTTTTGGGATCATAGTGGATCTTTCGATGAGATTACATTTCCAATTCATTTGGAATCAGGTCTCCTACCCATAGGCCAAAGCGAATGGAATGTGGCCAGCCATAGATTTATGTGTCGTTCAATCAGCCCAAAGTATCGGTAGCAACTCATCGACTCACTTGTCTCTGGCCTTTTTCAATCGTTATTTTACAACGCACTTGATGATTTTTTTTAACTGCCTCCGCTTGCAGATGCACTACAGTAGTTAATCTTTTCTCAATCTAATACTTGCCGTAGAAGTTCTTGAATTTCGCATGTTGAATTGGGTCCCGTTAATGGAAATAAACATTTATGGGATACCAAATCGATAGAAAATATTCCGGACTATGAAGTTGATCACCTTCTTTGTGGTGATCATGGCACGTTCTGCCTCGGCCTAAAATAATCAACCACAACAATGACATATTTCGCCCTACCTTTTGACCCTAACAGAACACCAATTATGTCGATTCCCTATATGGAAAATGGCTATGGCCAGAACATTTGCGTAATCTTTGTAGGTAAGGATCTAGGAATTTTGGTGAATCTTTGGCATCGATTACACCTCTTAGTATAATTGAAGGCAACTCTATTGACATTTCGCCAAAAGTATCCGTAGTGTAGAGCCATCTTCGCTGACGTTTGTCCCCCGATGCGATCTACATAGGCTCCTTCCGGAACATCTGAAAGGATCTTTTTAGCTGCTTCATGGAAACATATCATGGCAGGGGAATAAAGAAACCATTTTATATAATAGCCCATCCTGGACAATAAATCACGAAGCTCGACGTAGTAGTTTCCTTGGTTCGCTTCTTCCATTTGAAAGGGGTTCCTTCAGTAAGTACACCTTAATCGGAGTCATCCATGATTCTTTTTTAGGTTCAGCATTTAAGATCTAATCAACATCCATTTGATCGATGCTCGGAGCTGATAATACTTCCATTGGAACTAGACCCATGAGTTGCGCATCCCTAGAGCTAGCCAGCTTGGCTACATAATCCGCTTTCATGTTTTCTTCCATAAGAATGTACGTTATCATGTAATACTCAAAATGATTGAGCAATTCCAGAACCTTCATCAAATAAGGGGCTAACCTAGCGCCCTTTTATTGGAATTCCTTCCTTACTTAGTAGACCACAAACTGAGAGTCACTGTGTATGTGCAAGGTCTTGATTCCTAATTCCTTTGCAATCTTGAGTCCCACAATTAGAGCTTAGTCTCAGCCTCATTGTTTCTTGTAGGTTACACAAGTTTTAAGGCATATTAACTAATCATTCTTCATAGGTTACCAAAACTACTCATGCCCCTCAACAACGCTCATTGGATGCTTCATCTGTGTCCAACTTCCATTGAGCACTCCACTTTACAATTTCTTGCCCTTCGTCATCTAGAATAGTGAACTCGACAATAAAATTGGCCAATGCTTACCCATAGATCGTCCTATAGGATGATATGATTTATCATACTGACTAAGTTCGATATTCCACTTCGATAATCTCCCAGAGGTCTTAAGTTGTTGCAGTTCCTTTCCTAAGGGTTAGTTAGTCGGCATGTTAATTAGATACGCTTGGAAATAAGGATGGAGTTTTCTCGAGGCGAACAACAAACAATATGCCAACTTTTTTAACTTTGGATAATTCTCCTCTGCTCCTTCCAATCATTTGCTGATATAGTATACTAGACTTTGGATTCTCGTTTCTTCTCGTACAAGGGTAGTACTCAAAGCATGAACAGATATTGCAAGGAAAATGAATAAATACTCTCCTTCCAAAGGCTTCCATAAGATAGGCGACCTTTCTAGGCGATCGAACGATGTTTGAAAATCATCCTTGCATTTCTACGTCCAAGCAAAGTTTCTTTTCTCCACTTTGAAGACATCGAAGAATGTTATGCATTTGATTGTAGCACTAGAGATGAATCGGCTACTATCACGTTCAGACTTTGTACCTCATTAATCCTCTTTGGGGCTTCCACATTCCTCAAGGCTCCAATCTTCTCCAGACTGGCCTAAGTTCCTCCCGAGTTCACAATAAAACCAGGAACTTCCTTAATGCGACTCTAAATAAGCATTTTAGTAGGTTAAGATTCATTCCATATTTCTGGAGTGTTAATACCTCAGTTATTGATTTTGATGATAACAAGCTTGATAATAATAATACATTCATATAAAATATGGATACTAATGTTTTGCTGAGTTATATAGTGTGTAGTGTAGGATACTATACAAGTACTGAATCGACAATTGTACAGTATAAAGACTCAAAGAATGGACATAGAGACTCATGAGTATAAACATTAAGCTATGAAGATCTTAAGACTATAGTAAAGTTTATAGAATCACGGAATATTGTTAAAGTCCCTGATAGCAATCTTTGATCTCTATTTTCCATTTTCTAATCCTTTATCTTTAAAACAAAATTTATTTTAAAATTTTATTTATGAATATTTTATAAAAAAATTCAAAGGCTAATGGTTTATAAACCATATTTAAACTAGTTTACAAAGTGTCAAATTACAGTATAGGATTTTCAAAACATTTTCAAATAAAAAAGTTTTCAAATTACACAAGCCTATGACGACATCTAAGAAGATGATTTGGCGAAATACATGCCATATTTTTTGAAATTCAAATTTTTAAATGAAGTGTTTATTCATTGTAACTCTTTGTGAATGGACATGTTTGTTTATTCTCTATATATAGAGAGTTTTCAAACGAATTTTAAACAACTACTTTCTTATATTCTTCTCTCCTCTTACTCTGTCAAAATCATGTGAAAAATATGTTCAAATCTTCTCAAATTCAACCAGAATCAATTCAATCTTCATTGTATTTATTCTCTATTATTTACTTTCTGATTTCAATCATCTCTCTCTCAATCAAAGATCATAGTGCTATCCAAAAAGCTATAGAATTCATTGTAATAAAAGATTAAAAATTGTCTTTGGAATAACAATCAAACTCTAGTAATATTTGCTTGGTTGTGATTGTAGCTCATTTAAATCAATTAGGTTTGCTTGGAAGTCTGGAAATCCGAGTGAGCGTGCTTGTAGTCCATCCAATTCAAGTGAGTGTACCCTTAGACCTAGAAAATCAGAAGGGTGGGTCTTGTAACCTCGAAATCAAGATTGTAATTGGATTTTCCTTCCACCCATTTAAAGGTAGCATTTGAATAGAAATAGGTACAAGTAATTATGAAGGATTAGACGTAAGGTAACTCCAAACCAGTATAAAAATCCTCATGTGATCTCTCGAATTCTTTACTTTTTACTCTACTACATTTATACTTATCCGTATTTTCATATGCGATTGGTTATTCTACATTTGTCAATAATCTTGAAAGAATTGTTAAAAGATTCAAAAAATTAGAAAAAACTATTCACCACCTTCTTGTATTTAATTAATCTTAAGATCCATAGTTTTGCAATCCACATTCGGTATCAGAGCACTAGGTTTTCAAAAACTCATAATTAGATTTTAAAAAGTTTTAGTGGTAACAACACTGTTAGTACATTTTTAACAGTTTTGTCAGAGGACAATCTACTGCTAGACCTTCATTTTTAATGGCAGTAATTACATTTATTAATCATGTAGGATGAAGATCTATTTATAATATGTTGGTTTAAATAATTAGAATGTTACACACAATGAGTACACTGAACTACAAACTAATTTTGCACAATGGACTGCTAATCAAAAAGCGCTTGCATAGAATAATTATAAGCCATGAATATTCCATTATTTTCATTAGATAAAAAATGAATTTTAAAGAGTGTTTATTTATAGGTCCGCATACGAAATTTGGAGGACATTATAAGTTATACATTATGGCACTATTAAACGGAAACATGCTAAAATTTCCATATTAACTAATCAGTTTCAGTTGTTTAACATGAATCTAAATGAGCCTATTTCTAACATATACTACAGTGCATTCATTAGTCGCATTAGGTAAAAACTTTTCTCAAAAGGACCAAGTTAGAAAAATCCTCAATCCACTCTTTTAAGAATGGGATAGAATGACATTTTCACATGAAGAGGCTAAAGATATTAGTACCTTAAAAATTGAAGAGTTAATATGCAATTTAATGTCCTATGATGCACAAATGCAAGGTGAAAGGGAAAGGAAGACAATGGAAAAGAAATCCATAGCTTTCAATGCAATAAATGACGATCAGGATTTTGATAATGATAATGATGAAGAAATTGCTTCCATGAAAATAAATTTTAGAAAATTCCTGAAGTATAGAAAGATGATTAATTTTTGAAAACCTAAAAACAAAACAACTACAATTGGAACTGCGACTAGGTTCTTCAACTGTGATGAACCCAGTTATTTTTAGAGAAATTGACCACATCCAAATAAATCAAAGATCTCATTGGCAAATGATTCATCCATAAAAAGAAAAAGAGCTTACAAAACAACTTTGGATGATTCAGACGTTTCTCTAGCGACAATGAATCTGACACTAAAAATGTGAATATGTATTTCACGGCAACAATAAACTAGTCAATACTGATAAAAAAAGTAGCAAAAATCGATGCATGTTACATTTTAATTTTACTTATTTTGGTTGCTTTTGATTGATAGGAAAAATCTATAAATTAATAATAACATTGGGATAATTACAATTATATATAGGTATTTAAGTATATAGGAATATTTCATCTTTTTTTTTTGAAAATTAAAGGTTATATGTCGACATATGTTCCATCTTTATATCAACATATGCACCAGAAAAATGAAATTTCAAATTCCATTTCAAATTCAATTTTAGAACTTCCTTCCATTTTTCACTTACTATTATGTTATGGAAAGATGCCTTTATAACCAGAGACTATGTCCTTGATTCTCTACTAATTTGCTCTATCACCATCCTACCATTTCACTCACTTTATTTTAAATATCATTTCACTCTCTTATCTCCCTAAAATTTCAATAATGGCTTCCTCTAGTCAAATCCAAAAACCACCAGGTTCATTAAGAAAACTAAAAGCTTTGTCCTCAATGAGAAAGATGCCATTGAAGCCTATATGGAGTATACTACTTTTGGAAAGGTCTCTCTTAGAAGATTTGCTAAATTTAAAGATTTTTCTTCTTATGATTTACATAATCTTTGTTTTGAAAATGAAATTCTTGGTTCAATTGAATCTTCTCAAAATGTTTTCGTTTGTTATCTCAATTTTGTCGAAATGTTTTAAATGAATTTAAACGGAAAATTTTATCAAAAAGAAGAAGGTCAAGTTTGGAGTAGCATTAATGGTACTAAATTCGTTTTAAATTGTGAGATTTTGGGTTGCATTCTTGGTTACAAATCTAATGGAATTGACCTCTCCAATTTTCAAATTGATATACAGAATCACGAAGTTCTTCATCGTATTTTGAAAGTGATGAAAATTTAAAATTTGAACACAATAATCTTCGACCAAAATCGAGACATATGAGTCTCCTTTTACAACAAAGTAGTACTTCGAGGACAGGTAATCATAACTACCCTACTCAAAAGTTTTTCAAAGCCCTTTTTTCCATTTATAGGTGCTATAATATAAAATGGGTACAAGTCATTTTAGATGAATTTGTTCAAAAGAACATTTCTAGACATGAGAACACACTCTTCCATGGTGTGTATTTTGCTAGAATTTTCTTATATTTTGATGTGGATTTAAGAGGAGAAAAATCTGTTCCTTAAAAAAATTTCGACAAAGCTAATATCCCTCTTATGAACATTCCGTCATTTTTTGAGCTATGCGAGACTCTTCCCGAAAAGGAGCAAAGGTTGGCATGAGAAGAACGAGAAATTCAACAGGAAGAGGAAGAAAAAGGGGATAAAATGGAAGTGGAAGAATAAGAGGAAGAGGAGGAAGAAATCAAATTTTCCTTAGAAAGTTTTGACAAACCATCCCACCCCTCCAACAAGGTGATAATCAGGAATCAAGAGAAATTTCTTAAAAACCAAAATAAGCTTAAGGGTTCTTTTAGTAAAACGTTCATCTCTCTTTCTAATAAAATGGACAATTTTTTTGGAAAAGTCATTCGCAAACTTGGTGGCTCTTCATCATTGTCATCTGCATCCTTCCAAAACCTGTCTAGTTGTTTACTTATGATATTTAGCTTGTATTGTGTGTTTTTGGTTTAAGTTCATGTCGGCTCTATGTATTTTCTTTTATTAATCATTTAAATTCATGTATCCTTCAAGTTCTAAGTACTGAAATATATTTCTGTCTTATATTATTTTTCAGTATATGTATATTATAAATATATAATGGTATATGGTAAAAAAAACAAAAATTATGGCAAATATTCTTGTTTTGAAAGTTTATGTATGTATGTCGACATACATGTAACTTATACGTCGACATATAACGGGCAGAAAGCAAATTTTTTAAAATTCAAATATAAATAACAACCAACCATCCATTCATTTCAACCAAGTTTCTACTCCTATTTAAGTCTATTTCTTTAAGATAACTCATCAATTTATTCTATAATCTCTTTTCATTCTCAAAAATATTTTCACACATATCCTTCTCTATATCAAAAATTATGGGAAAGTCTTGAACATACTCTTTAATCTTTCAAATACATTCTCTTCTTTATCCTACAAAATCATAGGCATTTCGAGTTGAGTCGAATGAAGATGATCAAGGAATAAGAAAAGCATTTTGATGCCATTCCATGGATGATTTTTCCATAATCAAAGACGAACCAACCAACAATCCAGAGTGCACTATTAACAAGGATAATGAAGATAGGATGACATCAAAGCAGATCTAATCTTTAGGTTCGACGGTTGGGTTGAGGTTCCATGAAACGTACAGTTATTAGGTTTGGATTTGATATGTACTCTTAGGATTTAGTTTGGATTGTTTAATTATTTGGTTTGAATGATTGGATTCTTTTGATTGTGTTTGGAATTGGATTGAATTGTATGTATGAATTGAATTCATATAGTCTGAAATAAAATTTAAGTTATAAGTCTTCATTATCATATGTAGTATACAATAGTGCATTATTTATCATATATCATTATATATAATCATATCAGTTTAACTTGGATTATTGATTTTGAATATATATTTTCAATGCATTTGTGTTAAGGGGAGTTTTTAATTTTTCATACGTTTTTGTTGATGGCAAAAGTGGAAAAAAAATAAAAAATACAAATGCATATATTCAGGGGGAATTGTCTAAATCAGGGAGAGCTATATTATATTTTATATATATAGGATATTAATGGTTGTCATCATCAAAAGGGGGAGATGGTTAATACTTTAGTTATTGATTTTGATGATAACAACCTTGATAATAATAATACATTCATATGACATATGGATAAATAATGTTTTGTGAAGTTATATAGTATATAGTGCATGATATTATACAGGTGTTGAATCGAAGACTATACAATATAAAGTCTCAAAGAATAGGCATGAAGACATATAAGTATAAAGATCAAGATATAAAGATCTCAAGACTGTAATAAAGTTTATAGAGACACAAAATATTATTAAATCCCATGATAGCAATTTTTTGATCCCTATTTTCCATTTTTGAATCCTTTATCTTTAAGATAAAATATATTTTTGAAAATATATTCAAAAATATTTTACTAAATCTTTTCAAAGGCAAAAATGTTTATAAACTACGTTTAAACTATTTTTTAAAGTATCAAATTATTAGTATATGATTTTTAAAACATTTTAATATAAATAATTTTTCAAATTACACTAGCCTATATCGGCATATACATAGATGATATGTCCACATACATGCCGCAATTTTCAAATTCAAAATTTGAATTAAATTGCTTACTCTTCGTGAATGGATTTGTATATTTATTCTCTATATATAAGGGGTTTTCAAATGAATTTATTACAATAATTTTCTTATTATGTTTATCCTCTTACTTTGCAAAATTTCTAATAAAAAATATATTCAAATCTTCTAAAATTCAACCAAAATCAATTTAATCTTCATTGTATTGATTCTCCACTATTTACTCTCTGTTTTTAATCATCTCTCTATTTCAATCAAAGATCAAAGGGTTGTCTAAGTGGCAATAGGATTCATTGTAACCAAAGATCAAGAAATTGTCTTTGGAAAAACCATCAAATTCTACTTTTATTTTCTTAGGTGTGATTGTAGCCCATTCAAATCAACTGTTTATGCTTGGTCACCCAAAAATTCGATTAGTTGTGCTAGGATCTCGTCCAATTTAAGTGGGTGTACCCTGAGCACGAAAAATCGGAGGTTGTGTCTCATAACCTCGAAATCGAGAATGAAATTGGGTTTGACTTCTACCCGTTTAAAAGTTGGCATTTTAAAAGAAATCTGTGCAAGAAATTGTACGGGATAGGATATATGTTAACTCTAAACTAGTATAAAAATCCTGGCATGATCTCTCTAATTCTTTGCGTTTTACTTTACTGCATTTACACTAATCTGTGTTTGCATATGTAATTGTTGATTTTGCATTGGTACATAATAATCTTGAAAGAATTTTAAAAAGATTCACATAATTTAGAAAACACTATTCAGCCTCCTCTAGTGTTTAATTAGCCTTAAAATCCATAATTTCGCAACCCACGCGGAGCACACTAAACATTTCCAATACGTCCTCTAAATGGTTCATCGATCGTCACGACTTCACCAACGTATCATCCATGTAGACCTCCATTGATCATCTAATCTGATTTTTAAACATCAAATTCACCAATCTCTAGGTGGCTTCGGTGTTCTTTAGACTAAATGGAAAGTAACACTATAGTCCCGAGTCAGTTTTGAAGCTGGTATGTTCTTAATCTGGGAAGAGCATTGGAATCTGATTGTAGCAAGAGTTGGGTTTCATGAATGACAGTAATTCATGTCTGGTAGTTGAATCTACCAGATGGTCAATTTTCAATAGTAGGAAACTATCCTTTAGGGATGCTTTATTCATGTCCAAATATATGACGCATGCCCTCCATTTTCAGTTGGACTTCTTGACCATGACCTGATTAGATATCCACTCTGGTAAAGAGTGTCGTAGATGAAACCATTGTCTTTTATCTTATCCACCTCTTCTTTTGGCACAGTAAATCGCTATGGACCCAAACTACGCAACTATTTTTTCACTGGGAGACCCTAGGGTTCCCATTCAATGTATGACATGATATGTCCAACGATATTTCACATACGTCGGAATGTGTCATGGCAAACATATCCAAGTTTGCCTGGAGAAAACTCGTCAATTCCTCCCTCATCATCATGCCAAGGTGAGACCCATTTTCAGGACCCGTGTAGGGTTATCCTGACTGACTGGGATGCAAATCATCAACTCGGCAGAGGGTACCCTCGCATCCTTTTGCCCTTTCCAAAGGTCCATAGCTTTTTTTGTACCTGCTATGTCGATCGATCCAAGGTTTAGCTGGTGGTTGCTATGCGTCCACTATCTTGACGTAGAGAGTCTCCTCGATGCCTTTTCATTTCTCTTGTCATTTTGCTTCCTTTAGCTCCATGATGTAGCGTTCACATCCAACACTTTGGTCTTCTTGAATGACTCCTACCTATAATAGGAAATTTCATTGTTAAGCACCACGACGCAAGGGCCACCTAAATGCTAGCTAGAGTCGATCAACCTAAGAAAGCATTATAAGTAGAAAAAAATGTCCATCACGACGTAGGTCACAACCCGCACTCTCTTGTGGTCACCTTCACCTAGAACCGCCGGTAAATCCATATAACCCATAGGCTCTATCGCCATTCCGTTAAATCTCCGAATTCGAAATTTACACTACTTCATATACTGGCCATCTATCACTCATTTGATTGTAAGCTATCTTAAAAAATGCTCACCAAACTACCACAATCAACTAACACCTTCCTCCCAATCGTGACCGATATCAATAAGGGATCCAGTGTAGGTTCTTCGATCCTATCGGCATCCTGATTCTAAACAAAATATAGTCAATCATCATCCTAAGTTGCTTTCTTGGAGCTCCATCTTTGAAAACAAAGCAACCATCATGCATATCATACTTCAAAGAACTTTCATATCTCTCTTTCTCATTCCAGCTCTGCACAGCTAGATGAGGTCCACTAAAAATCATGTTAATTACCAATCTTTTCCCTAGTTGCCTAGGCATGTCATCACTAAGTCCAGCTTGGCCCTTTTGGATTAGTTGCCCCTAATATTGAGCATCCTCTTGCCTGCCATCCTAGGGGCATTCACATACGGCTATGGCTTCTTTTTTGGGATCATATCCTCAATCACATTTATAAGTGTTTGCACTCATTCATGGTATGACCATGGGTCTCATGGAAGCAACAAAATTTCCCAGACCTTTTTTCTCTTTTCATCGACTCCTTGGGGTCGATTTCTTATACCATTTAGTACCCATGTTGTATGGTATATATTTCAACCGAATTGTTCAATGGGGTAAAATTTTCAAATTTTGGACGTCTCTTGAAACCAGGATTCCTGCTTCCGTCGCCTTGATCGTTTTTCTTCTAGTTATTGCCTTTATTTCCTATATTTATAACTACATTTCCGAAACTTTCACTGGATCGCTTCACAATTACATTACTTTGTACCAATTCAACTGATTGATCACGACTGGCCTTCTTGGCAGTTGCACTTACCTCTTCCAAGTGCAAGAAATGAGTCGGCTTCCTATAGAAAACATCCATCATCGATGGGGATTTATCTTCAACCACCTTCAATCTGTATTAGGATGTATCCCCTGATTAAAACTATTAAAAAAATGTCCTCCTTTGCATTGCTCACCTCCATCACCGTTGTATTGAACCTGGTCGAAAAATTCTTCAGCGGCTCCCTTTCTCACTTGAAGAGGTTTGATAAGAACATCACGTCTTTGGGATGGGTTGTGTGCAAATGGAATTGCTCAACAAACTTCCTTACCAGCTGGTCGAAATACAATATGGACCTCAGCGGAAGCTGAGTGAACCATCTTTGCTGCACCCTCAAGAAAGATCTAGAAATATCTACATCTCACGTCATCCATCGCCATTTCCTTATCCATATGCTACTCATATTTCAATAAATGCTGCCTCAGATCTACCATTCCGTTATAAGACACCATCATAAGCATTGCGAACCTCCAGGGATACTCCTCATGTATTATATCCTTGGTGAATGGGTTCCTGCTAGATGAAGAGCCCTACTCATTGTTAGTTCTAGGTTGGTTTTCACTCACCATTTTCTTAACCATATCTGTCAATGACTTTGGCTCGACTTGATCTACTAGATGGCAATAATCATAGACTGCCCTAGGTATTTGACTTCGCAATTGGTCTTGGTTAGTTCCATGATACCTAGGTTCTCCTATCTCTGGGAGAACTATTCGTCCAGTTGACACATTCCTGCAATTTCTACGAGGCAAATCAGCAACAACCGCTTGAATTTCAACATTCTGGTCATCGGCAACATGACCAATGTCACACTAACATCACCATACAAATCAGCAGCATCTCTATAGCCCAAGTCAAGAACTCAGGGTTCAGCAATGATCCCTGAGTACTGTTTGGTACCGATACACAGTCCTTTACTCAAAGCGCTATCCAGTCCATCTTTTAAAGTACCAAATTCCTTTCGCTTCATTTTTTGTTTTCCATCTCGATGTTTTTCAACAGATGAAGAAGAACTATCTTCCAAGTCAGAAAGTGATAAAACTCTCCTACTTCTTCTACGACTACGTGTTAACTAATTCAGTAAGTCAAGACTCTCCTTCATTTGCCTCCTTAATTCGTTTTGACTCACTTAAATCTTGTCGTTCATTTTCTTCATCATCATGTCCATCTTAACCCATGTTATTATGTCCGAGCGATTATGAACATCAGCAATCACAGGTTGAGCAACTTCTTCAAAATGTTGAGAACCGGTGTTCTCAACATCAGCAGCAGGTTCGAAGGTAGCAGATTTCTCATTTCGTGAAGGCATAACTTCAATTGATCCTCTAATGGATTCTGTTGAAATTTGAGTAGTCATAGATTACAACAAAAAAATTAAGGAATATACCTAGTGGATTTGACAACCCAAAAGTAGAAAATAGATTATAATAGCATGAGATCGATAAGTTCTCCATGTAGTCACCAAAATGTTTATGCCAAAATTTGGGACAAACAACTAGAGATTTAAAATAGAGAATAAAATAAAGAAAATAATTAAAAAATAAGGAAAAAAAGAACATACAAAAATTTTAGTGGTTTGGTCAATCAAAAACGTACGTCCACTTAAACTTTGTTAAGGATTTCTGATGAGTTTTTACCATACTATTCATGTGGATCGGTGATGACCCCGGAGTTACAGGGATAATACAAGAATTTGTTAAATAGTTGAAAAGGTTCCCTCAAACAATGCTCATCCTCCTTTATTTATAGCTGTAGATCATCGAAAAAACTCTCACCCACATTCTATCTAACATTTCTCACGTCCAGGGGAGATTAACTGAAGAGATCATGGTCACATAATCAATAAGTAGGGATCGGTAACAATCCATGCTCAAGGATCGATACCGATCCATGACTTTGCCATGTGGATCATATTTCCTTTCTCTTGATCATTTATTTGATTTATATTTTCGTCTTCATTGCCTTATTTGCATTGCTATGGGCTACGTTTTGATTAAATTCCATGGTTCGAAGGTATGTTAGAGGCACTTGATTTATGCAACAGTTGTTCGAGTCGATATAAGCTTGTGATCCGTCCAACATTGCATGGGTTAGCTTGTAATTGCTTCGCCTCGATATATCATAAGGTAAATGAAGAAATTGAGGAAAGTTGGGGGATCGATACCAACCCATTGTTGGGGATCGGTGCCGATCCACAACATCGCTTGCCACTTGTGGCTTTAAATCTTGTGCTTGTAGTGAGATGTTGTTTGGGTTGTAGTTAAGGGCTTCCTACTATCTTGGGTTTCATTCCTTTGTCTCCTCTGACACTTGAGTTTGGATTTTTTTTTATCCCTGCTTGATAACTTCTTAGTTTAACTAACCAGATGCGTCCAAATATAGCCTGGTAACAAGTTTTGATGACAATTTTGTTAAACAAAATCTGATTACTCTTTATCAATACATCATTACGTATTATAGGGAGGAGTGACTTTTAAGATTTAATCTTTATTCGTTTTTAGATGCATTTGGAACTTTTTCAAATGTACCAACATATTCGATTAGATCCAATCATTTTACTTTCTTTTGCATGGTACATTACTTACTTCCATTTTATATTCTACGAACTTATTATAGACATACTACATATGTATCAAATATACTTGTTCATTTCTATGATGCTTCATTGGCAAATTTAACGAAGTATATAAAATCATTTTGGTATCATTAGACTTATAACTGCATACATCTATAGGTATCAATCCGAAGATTTCGCCAGCTCTTATATTGCTCCCTCTAAATCAGTGCTTTGACATTAATCATTTGAGATATGATTAACCACTACCATATAATTCACAATCATATTATTAAAGAATTATTTCTCATAATTATAGCTTAGTCCATAATGTCAAAATAATTGTAAAATTTCAGCACCATTTTGTTTTGAAAACAAATACCTTTATTATAGTTTTATCTTATAACGAATATACATAATATTCATATTGAGATAAAGCTATATCTATTTTTAGTCAATATTGAAAACAATTATTATTTCATAAATAATATTTGGTATGTTTACAGAAATAATTTTTCATAACTTGATGCGACTACTAAGAAGTGTTATATGGTATACTCCTACTATATCATAGTAATTAAGTATTCATTTTATAATTATTTTATAAAACCTTACAACCATTTGATAAAATAATTCCTTCAACTATTTTATAAAATCTCATACTTTTATAAAATATCATTTATACTATTTTATGAAACTCTTTATTGCTATTTTTAAAATCTTATTCTATTTTATAAAATACATCTTTATTGCTATTTTATAAAATTCCATTATATTTTGTAAAATATATTTATTACTACTTTATAAAACTTCATCCTATTTTACAAAATAGGTTCTTATTACTATTTTACAAAATCTTGTTCTATTTTATAAAATATATCTTTCACTTATAAAATTATTTCCTTACTCAAAAAAAATTTATAAGTAATATATCCCTATTACTATTTTATAAAATCTCATTCTATTTTAAAAAATATATCTTTCACTTATCAATTATTTCCTCACTTAAGTAATATTATAAGTACAAATTAAGCTCTCTTAACCCTCTAATCACTTTAATAATAAGTGTAGAGCTCATAGCTCACTTAATTAGTTTACTAATTTCATTTTATATAATATTCTGTTATTTTATAAAATCGGTCTTTTTTAAATAATAATTATAAATATAATTAAGCTTCATTAGACCTCTAATCACTTTAATAATAAGTGTAGAGCTCATAACTCACTTATTTAGTGTATTAACTTTCTAAAAACGTTCATATATAATTTCAATATAACTATACAATTACTAAATCATATTTATAATGCATAATTCAGCCAAAACAATCATTCACAATCACTTAATCAAACTGAAACCAAATCCAAAGCTGGCTAACTTTTCATAACATGGTCTTAATGGTCTCTAATAAATAATGTGATGGTATAAACATGTTTAAGGCATAAACATAAGCCTAGTTACATTACAAACATTTTCTAAATTACTTCATAGTATACTTTAAAATCATAAACAAATTAATGAAGTATAACAAGTAAATAATTTAGGAGAATCAACTTCTCACCTCTTCTTCTCCAAACCATGCTCAAAATCAACAAAACCCACATCCAAGCTCTCCTTAAATTTAAGATCTCCATCAAAACTGCACTTCATGATAATTCCTTCATGGTTATGTAAGGAATTGGATGAGAGGTATTATGGTTATATTTTAAGCAATTTTATTTGGGCTTGGATTAGCGATTTAAAGATAGAGCATTAAGAGGAGATTAGGAAAAAAATTAGGAGAATAGGAAAAGCAAAGCAACGTGAATGAGAAATAAATTAAGAGGTTTAGCCACTTATAGGCAAGTAATTGGATTTAGATTAATTTATTTCTTTTCTTAAAAAATCACTGCTCGCTCCAAAAACACATCGACCTGAAACATAGCCAAGTTTATACTTATTTTTCTTGCATCGGAAAAGTAGTCTTACTATGGATGTCTCAAAACTCAATTCATCCATCTCTGAAAAATCGAGTATAATTGGTGTTTTGTTAATTAACGATTAAATATTTAAATTAACCATTTAAATATTCAATCATTAAAACTGTGGGTTGTTACATTTTCCTTTCCTTAAAAGAAATTCGCCTCCAAAATTCCTATGATTATGAGAAAATAACAAACTAACTAAAATTTCCAATTCTAAACCTTGGAAATTTTCAATAATACTTCCCTTACACAGTAAACATGATAGAAACTCCCTAATTAAAATGCACCTCACACCTTAGGAAAAAGGCGTTAACCTACATTATCCTACGTTTCCCTTAGTATAAACTTCTTTTTAAGGGAAGCTTCTCACTATTTCAATTTAAATCCAAACAAATAAGCATTTAAGTAGCTAAATTTTAGCCCTCAAGTATCTTATCGTACTGTATAAAGATGGTTATACACCAATTGTACAGCAATGCAATTAAAATATGAATTTTTTTACATAGTAATCGATGCTATCACAACCATATATTACTATTAATTAGGGAGTGAGCTAAAATAAGTCGGTATCCAAATATACCATAGACTCCGGGTTACACCAAAATGCAATGGACTTGTATAGATCTCATCTTGATCCCTAACATGGCCATTGATGACATATGATTTATCCTAAATAGCTATTGTTATTTCTCTCCGAACATGCTATAACAGTTAATTATAACGAGCATGGTAGTAACCAAACATATAAAACAAGCAGCAACAAATAACAACAACAACCAATCTATCAATCACATAACAACAAGAAATTAATAAGTAGCATAAGTAATGGAAAACAATAGAAAACAACAACAGTCAACAAGAAGTAATAACAAGCAACAATAGTCAATGAAAATCAATCAACAATCAACTAAAAAGACGCACAAGCAACAAAATCAAGAAGTCAACTAATCAATCAATCAACAGTAACAAGCAATAAAAAACAATATAAACAAAAATAAATAGCATGCAAAAAGAGTCTATACCAATATACACAGTAACCAATAGTGGTGGAAGTGTGTGTGCCCAACTATAAACTCCCATGAGCATGCTTGACTTCCAAGATGAACAAAATGCTTAAGTAGTGTAACTCCTTTCGTGAATACAATACTCAAAAGACTATTACACATCCTGCTACGAAAAGGAAAACTTATATGATATGTTGGATCATCAATCCTATAAACTTTCAAATAAACCCAGCAACCTAAGTTTCAATTTCCTTCCTTCCAAACAGAACTCATTCTCTAAAGGAGAAAACGTCAATAATTAAATCGTTACTAAATGACAATTTACAAATGCTTGGGCTCGATTGAGTTCCAAGTCACCTCAACCGCACAATGTTATTAATGATAATGCACTAAGTGTACCGGGGCGCTCGCCTAGGTACGTATCACATTGCCTCTAAGAAGATTATACAAATCTTCACAAAACTAGTCAAGAAGTCTGTGATAACCGGGATTTCTGGGCATTGTAATTAATAATATAATTGGGTTAAGTAGTAGGAATACTGAATTTATAAATTGGACAAATAAATCTGATCAAATAAATATTTATATTTGAAATTGTGTTGTGTGTATATATACATTTTAAATAGAATTATTATATACAAGTTGAAAATTGTATTTGTTTAAATATATGTATATATCAAATTAAATCTGAAATTTAAATTGAATTTTGAATTTTTATTTGAATTATGAAGTAATCAATGGTTGATTTTTTTAAATTTAATTATTTAATCAAAGTTTTAAAGTAATGTTTTTAATAACAAAGTTTTCGAATTATTTTGAAACTAAATAAGTTTAAATTAGATGTTAAAGTGTTTTAAATTTCAAAATTGATTTCTAAATTCCTTATTTCCAAATAAGGTCATTTGTTATAATTTTGAAATCAAAAATAAAATAATTTATTTATATTTATAATTAGTTTTAGCAAATTCTCTTTTAAAAGGCATATATAAGTATTTATTAATTAAGTAACTTTAATAAGTAAGTTATATTACATTTTAAAATTTAATAAAATTTACTTAAATACTTATATACATATATGACCATATTGTCACATTTTAATAACACATGTAAAGCTATTAAGCTAATTAAAATGACAAGTGTAAATGTTAGTGACAAGTGTTTAACAAGTAACTTTATTTTAACAATTTGTTTTTTTTTCCTTTAACTTTAATAAACTTGTTTTCCTTCTTCTTCTCATTCCTTTTCCTTTCTTCATTCCTTTAAATTAATGTCAATCTGAAAATTCAAACTTAAGCATTCTTTTAACCTGAAAACTAAAAGCAAATGAAAACTTAAAACCATCAATTGAAAACTTACAAATTCAAACTTTTTGCAATAGAAGATCAAACTCAGAAAAAGTCAAATCCGAGTTTAAATTGCAAACCTACAACTTAAAAGGGAAGCTCAACATCAATTACAGCCCTTAAATCATCAAATTGTAAGCACGCAGTAGGATCTTATCAGCAATCATCAAAGCATATTTTTCCAGATTTAAAGATTGCAAGGCTTGGAAGTACTATAACTTGCTCTGCTTTTGTTCACTACAATATTAAAGGTGAGAAATTTAACCCAGATTTAGTTTAAATTTGATGCACTGTAATGTTTGTGAAATCCTTTTATGAATGATATAATCTATGTATGCATGCTTGGTAAAAAACCTGGAATCAGAATAATATGAATATATTGATATGTATGTTGGTAAATATAGTATTCAAATTCAAAATCTGAAGCAAATCAAAGTGCCAGAGAAAAAAAAAGGGGGGGTTTCAGAGTCAATGTTTTCAAATTTTATACTGCCTCAAACCTGCTCTGTTCAAATCAAAATGCAGGAGAGTAAACCAAATTTTAGTTTAGTTTGAAATCTGGAGGCATGAATAAATCTTAAGTTGGATGTTATAAAAAAAAATGTTTGCATAATGATGTATTGTATTTATATGAATGTAAAACTGTATGTATATATGGTTGTGTCAGGGTTCTTCTCTGTTTAATATACAGAGTTCAAATTCTAGATTAAAATTCAAATTATCCTAATCTAGTCCTTATTTGGCTTAGGTATCTATACAAATAATTTTTGTTAAAACTTAAGCTAAGATTTAAAATTAAATTTAAGTTAAATAAGTGTGTATATTTCCTAAAAATCTGAATTTACAGTGGGAGCTTATTCAAATCAAAAGCACAAATTATAAATTTCCAAGTTTTGATTCTTAAATTGGATTCGTATATGGGTAACTTGATTTTTGATATTAATATGGTGATTTTTAGATATGTAAATTTTGAAAATTTGAGGGATGAACATTTTCCGTTCAAAAATTAAATTCAGGCGATCTCATCGCCGTGGGAAGGTTCGGCTGGGTCTGGTAGATGCTGGCGATCTTAAGGAAGATGCCGATCATGGTGGAATTTTAGTTTTGGACTAGGATTGGTTGATTGAGTGGGTTGTAGGGTTTTGAAGGGGCATTGTGAGGCCGGCGAATGAAATCAAATTTGGAAGAAATGACGCAACCGAGTTCTTCGTGGTTTGGTGGAAAGGAAGTGTCGGAGTAGAGCTTCCGATTGGTGGGAAGGCTGTTCCGAACGATGGGGTGTGGTGGTTGCAGTTAGTCGATCTAGTAGAATGGGTTTTTCCCTGGATCCGCATGAGAGGTTGAATTTTCGTGTGAGTGGCCGTGGGTCATCGAAGGGATGGCAAACTGATCATGGGATGATTGGAAATTTGGCTGGAATGTCGCGATGGCGAGTTAGTCAGAAACGTGGGTGTGTACGTGTACGACGTGCACGTGGAAGCTTCCATGGCTGCAAGCAAACGAGATAGTGGAAGGGGGTTCGTTTCTAGCTGTGTTGTTTGTGTTCTAGTTGGAATAAGTGTTGGAAGAGGCACGATGATCGGGGCTGTTCTCTTCCATTCGAGGCTTCGGCGAAGGTGGCTGATCGGAGAATGTGAGGAGGTGTGGAAGATGGATTGTTTGGTTTTGTTTTCAGGTTCGACCCTGTGTTTTTGCGAGTTGGTTTTCGGTCCACCATATTGTACTGTTTGTTTTAGTTTTGGCTTTGGGCTTTGGCCTGTTGGATTTGTTTGTGTAAAACAGTATTTGATTTGTTTCTAAATAAAATTGTTTTAAAAAGAATTAAATCCATTATCAATTGAATAATAAAATCAAGTATATTGATTTTAAGTAAATGTTTATTTAAAGTTTTATATGGACAAAGGAATTTTAAAATTTTAAATTGTTTTACTTTAGGTCTATTTAATTTAGGAAATTTTAAAATAAGTTATTATAAAAATTAGACAAACTTTTGGAGATAATTTATTGCTATTCCTTGGGTTCATTGAGTTTTATTAATTAATACTTAAAGGATGATTAGTCTTAAATTAATTAATCTTTAATCAAAGGTAATAAATGATTAACCCAATGTAAGTTAAGGGTAGATTAACAGTTTAGTCAATTAGTGATTAAGGATTAGTAAATTTGTAATTAAGGTTGTTAGTTAATAATTAAATTTTATTAATTAATAATTAAGATATAATTGATTTGTTAATAGTAATTAATTAATGAATTATAAGAATAATTATGGATTAATTCATTTGAATTAAGAGCTATTGATTAATAATTAGGGTTATTAATCAATAGTTGATGATTAATTAATCAGTTAATAAGAGGTTAATTAATTGATTATAAAATCATTAAGGATTGATTACTTTGTTTAAAAGGAGATTAATGAATAATTGAGATTTATTTAATTGGTAATTAAAGAGTAAATAATCTGTGGTTAGAGATAAATTGATTGGTTGATAAGGTAACCAAGGAGTGATGAATTAATTAATTGACTATAATTAATCAATGGTTGAATAGGCAGGATCAGCTGATTTATTATGATATGAATTGAGAATACTTGCTTATGGATGATGAGTTGTTGAATGTCTGAATTTAGATGATATCTATTGAATTGATATCTATTAAAGATTAATTACCGTATTGGGTTAAGGATAATTAGTTTGGGAAATTAATTAAGGATTAATTACTTAAATGTAATTAAAGAATAAATAAAATGATATTGGAAGCCTTGATTAAATGTTATCCCTAATAGGTGGTTCGTGATGCTATGTGATATGATATGTTTGATTTAAACTGTGAAGGTGTGGTTATCTATTGATGATGAATTACTATTACATCCTGTATTAAAAGTAGAATTGTATTTCACTTGAATAATTTAAGTTAAGTTGGCAAGGGTTTCGAAGAGACCGGAGTCGGGTATTAGTGAATACCCGAAACCACTTCGATTCTTATAGTATGAAATGTGAAACTAATAAAATGAAATGGAATGACTAAAGTGATTGGACCATTTAATCTAAGTTATGATACTTAGAAATTGATGTGTGATGTAAGTAATGTTCTATAATGACTTGTGAAGTTGTAAATTGATACAAGTTACCCCGAGTTACCCCGGGTTTATTTGAGTTGTATGTTTTGGTATTCCATGTTAGATGGGTTTACTCACGCTGGTTTCCAGCCTGACCCGGGTGTTACTTTGATGTAATGCTCGGGTCAGACCGAGTATTACAGATTTTCAGGTAAGGACGTTCTGGAGCACAGGAGGCGAGATGGAGAGTAGGAACGTATGGAGAGCTTCTGATGTTAATATATATTATAGTATCTGATACAGATAGATTTATCTGTACTGCGATTGTAAATCTGTTGTAACTCTGATATAATAAAGTGCAATTTGACAAGTACAGTTTCCTTTGTATAACTATTATTTATGAGATATTATATTTTATCCGCTGCGTATGTGAGATTTCTGTGACTTGTTCTGTCTTCTTCTTCTTTCTCTTTTCTTCTTTTCCTAACTATATGGAAATTTCGGGATCGAAATTTTCGGGTCGTTACATTTAGTATCAGAGCGAGGTTAAGCGAGAACCTTGGCTCTGGTGGGATTACTCATTAAGGATAGGGTGAATGGTACCCTAGAATGAATTGAGTGTATAAATATGAGAGAGCGTACTTGTTATTTTCTTATATAAAGGTTTTTAAATGATTTCAAAAGTAAATGAATTTATATAAGAAATAGATTATCTATTATATTAAGGAAATTGGTTATAGTATTAATTAAATTAAAAGTAATAGTAAGAATTAAGTGATAATAGAAATACAACCAAATTGAAATTAAATTAAAGACAAGTTCGAAATGGATTCAAACTGAAATTAAATCTTGAATTTGGGAAAGGTTTCAGGATAAGGATAATAATTGGAAATGATAAAATTAAGAGGAAGTTACTTAATGAAGTAGCTAGAGGTAAGTAATTTAAGGGACAGTTACTTAATGAAGATAATTAAGAAATAAGTTAATTACCGAATGTGATTAATTGGAATTTAACTTGGAAAGTTAAATGGTTATTTTGAATTGGAGTTTGTGTAATCTTAAATTGGGTTTGAGATCTAGAAATTTAAAATGAATAGATGTTTTAAAATAATTTGAATAATATCATCCCATTGTTATTGGAAATATTTAAATTATGAAATTGAATTTGTTTAAATAAATAGGAAATGAAGTGTGGTGATATATCCATTATTGAGATAAAAGAAAATCTAACTTTAATTTGAAATTAAATTGTTTAAAAGTTTAATAAAGGTTAACTTGGTTTAAAGGGTTAAACCAATCTTAGTGAATTTAACTCGAATATATATAATTCGAGATGGTTTAAATTTGGAATTTGGAATTTGAATTAGTTCAAATTGAATTTGATTTGAAGTAATTGAAAGTGTGATTGAAGATGTATGAGTATAAGATTCAAATGGAAAATTTGAATTGGATTAATTTGTAACGATTTGAAATTGAAGAGGGTTCAATTTGAAATTAGTCCAAATTTATTTGAATAATATGGAATTGAAATTTACGTTGAATAATTTTAAAATTCATATGGAATTTGAATTTGATTTGGGAAGGAATCAAGAATAATTTGATTTGATTTGGAAAATGAAGTTTGAAATTGGGATTAATTCAAACTGGAGTTGAAATGAATTGAAATTGGAACTAGTTCAATTGAAATTTATTTGAATTAGTAGAATATGAGAACAAGGTTGAATAAAGCTAAATTTGGAAAGAAACAGAGGTTAATTCAACTTGAATTGGGGTTGAATCAATTACAATGGAAATTAAAGTTATTTAAATTGGAATTGGGTCAATTTAAATGGAAATGGAAATTTAAATTAAATCGATAAGAATGGAAATTGGGAAGTGAGCAGTTTGACTCTGGACTATTTTTAATATAAATTGTTTTAATATAAAACTATTTTTCCAAACTGTTTATTATATATACAACCTCTCTTTAAAAAAGCCAAACTATATTATACTTGTTTTACAATTATTTTTGTAACTATTTAACAATTTTCCAACTGTTTTAATAAATTAATTACTATATTTCAACTATTTTACAAAACTAATTACTACATTATTATTATTTTGCAATTGTCTAAAATTTCTATAATTATTTTAACTATTTTCTAACTATTTTACACCTATTTTACAAACTAGTAATTATTTTCCAACTACTTATCTATTTTTAAAATTTTCAAGTTATTTTCTAAATTTAAACTGGACAGAGTTCAAACTGTTCTTGGTTAAATACCCAATCGAGATAAGAATAGAAGTGATAATCCAAATGGATTGAAGCAATTGTGAGTAAGTGAATGTGAATAGAAATGGAATTGATTTGGCTAATAACAAAAAATGATAAATACGTAGGGTGTACATATGTTATTCTATTCGCATGGTGATTTGATCCAGATTCGAGCACAGAATTTCGAGATAGTTATTTCGATCCGAGTAGGATTTTTCACTCGATTTTCGACGGCGAATCTGGATATGGATTGTTGATTGGTTCTGGATATTATCTATCATAGTTATAACTATGCAAGGAGAATGACGGTTTTTGATCAAGAAACCAGATCTATGTTCGCACTAGGAAGTCGGGTGGACGATACTAGTTCGGAAGTGAAATTGTGTGGTCGAGTGAGCGATCAGATTGGTATAGCGTACGGATGATATGCATACATCGTACGGATTTAAATGATATTAAAAGAATAATCAAATTGAATATTGGATTTTGAGTAAACAAAGTTAAATATCTTTGTTTTATAAGATGAAACTCCCCATGTTGAATCTCTTGCCAGAAGAAAAGGATTTTGAAGGTGTTTTGGAGTATAAAAGAAGTTTTATACAGGTTTGAAATGATCCAAAGTTTTAAAAATTATATATATATATAAAGGATCTTATGAGGATTTTGGAAAAAGGTTTTGGGAACCTATGGATTTGGAAAGGCTTTTGATTTTTGGGTAAAATCAATATTGAATTTGGAAAGCCTAGTTTGAAAATTATCGATTTTGGGATAATCGATTTTGTGTGAAGGAGCTTTGTATGGGATCATACTAGGTGTATGATTGAAGATGCTATATTTGTATAGTATAAAAATGTTTTGATAATGGCTCTCGGGAAAAAGGCGCTCCCTTGAAATGAACTTCTCAGGAGTACCACCGGGTGGTGCTGCCTTGAGCCCCAAGGGGGGGTTCTAAAGTTGATCCTGTGAGGAGTCCGGACAAAACTAGTTCCTGGGGATTTTGAGTAGAGTATACCATAGCGAAAGTCGTGTGTGCCGCTGAGAGCCAACAGTTACATGGACTTTTGCTGCGAGGGCAACGTAACCCAGGATGTAACTGCGACCTATGGTATAACATAGCGAAAGTCGTGTGTGCCGCTGAGAGCCAACTGCCTGCGTTTGATTTTATATCGGCAGACTGCGACCTATGTAGGAGTGGAGAGGTTTCATTTCGACAGCGAAAATCAGAGGCCGCTGAGAGCCTGCAGTTACATGGACTTTCTACTGCGATGGCAACGTAACCCTGGATGTAACTGTGATCTGTTGTGTGGGATCCATGGCGTAATCGGGAGGCCGCGGAGAGCCTGCAGTTACATGGACTTTTGCTGCGACGGCAACGTAACCCTGGAATGTAACTATGACCATGGATGGGGTGATGATTTCCATAGCATTCTCACCAAAGATATATCCTCTATTTTCAAAAACTGTTTTCTATATTTTCGATAAAATTATTTTCCAAATATTTTCACTAGGTGTTGAAAACGGGTCTGCTAAGTACTTGTAGATTTTCAGTCTTACGCCTGATCAACGTATGACCGAATTTCTGTAAGAACGAGGATAGATGTGTTGAAACATCGAGTTATAAAAAGTATTTTTATAAAACTATTCTGACAGTATTACAAAATTTTGAAAGTATTTTAAAATGATCAAAGAATATTTTAACTGGTTTTAAAATATTTTTATAAATTCTAGCTTCGTTCCTTTTCGAGGACGAAAAGATTCAAAAGGGGGGAGGAATGTGATAACGGGGATTTCTGGGCATTGTAATTAATAATATAATTGGGTTAAGTAGTAGGAATACTGAATTTATAAATTGGACAAACAAATCTGATCAAATAAATATTTATATTTGAAATTGTGTTGTGTATATATATACATTTTAAATAGAATTATTATATACAAGTTGAAAATTGTATTTGTTTAAATATATGTATATATCAAATTAAATCTGAAATTTAAATTGAATTTTGAATTTTTATTTGAATTATGAAGTAATCAATGGTTGATTTTTTTTAATTTAATTATTTAATCAAAGTTTTAAAGTAATGTTTTTAATAACAAAGTTTTCAAATTATTTTGAAAATAAATAAGTTTAAATTAGATGTTAAAGTGTTTTAAATTTCAAAATTGATTCCTAAATTCCTTATTTCCAAATAAGGTTATTTGCTATAATTTTGAAATCAAAAATAAAATAATTTATTTATATTTATAATTAGTTTTAGCAAATTCTCTTTTAAAAGGCATATATAAGTATTTATTAATTAAGTAACTTTAAT
This sequence comes from Allium cepa, assembly GCA_030765085.1. Lineage (NCBI taxonomy): Eukaryota > Viridiplantae > Streptophyta > Magnoliopsida > Asparagales > Amaryllidaceae > Allium > Allium cepa. The sequence goes on from CM060934.1 coordinate 99,032,546, forward strand.
AAGTAAGTTATATTACATTTTAAAATTTAATAAAATTTACTTAAATACTTATATACATATATGACCATATTGTCACATTTTAATAACACATGTAAAGCTATTAAGCTAATTAAAATGACAAGTGTAAATGTTAGTGACAAGTGTTTAACAAGTAACTTTATTTTAACAATTTGTTTTTTTTTCCTTTAACTTTAATAAACTTGTTTTCCTTCTTCTTCTCATTCCTTTTCCTTTCTTCATTCCTTTAAATTAATGTCAATCTGAAAATTCAAACTTAAGCATTCTTTTAACCTGAAAACTAAAAGCAAATGAAAACTTAAAACCATCAATTGAAAACTTACAAATTCAAACTTTTTGCAATAGAAGATCAAACTCAGAAAAAGTCAAATCCGAGTTTAAATTGCAAACCTACAACTTAAAAGGGAAGCTCAACATCAATTACAGCCCTTAAATCATCAAATTGTAAGCACGCAGTAGGATCTTATCAGCAATCATCAAAGCATATTTTTCCAGATTTAAAGATTGCAAGGCTTGGAAGTACTATAACTTGCTCTGCTTTTGTTCACTACAATATTAAAGGTGAGAAATTTAACCCAGATTTAGTTTAAATTTGATGCACTGTAATGTTTGTGAAATCCTTTTATGAATGATATAATCTATGTATGCATGCTTGGTAAAAAACCTGGAATCAGAATAATATGAATATATTGATATGTATGTTGGTAAATATAGTATTCAAATTCAAAATCTGAAGCAAATCAAAGTGCCAGAGAAAAAAAAAGGGGGGTTTCAGAGTCAATGTTTTCAAATTTTATACTGCCTCAAACCTGCTCTGTTCAAATCAAAATGCAGGAGAGTAAACCAAATTTTAGTTTAGTTTGAAATCTGGAGGCATGAATAAATCTTAAGTTGGATGTTATAAAAAAAAATGTTTGCATAATGATGTATTGTATTTATATGAATGTAAAACTGTATGTATATATGGTTGTGTCAGGGTTCTTCTCTGTTTAATATACAGAGTTCAAATTCTAGATTAAAATTCAAATTATCCTAATCTAGTCCTTATTTGGCTTAGGTATCTATACAAATAATTTTTGTTAAAACTTAAGCTAAGATTTAAAATTAAATTTAAGTTAAATAAGTGTGTATATTTCCTAAAAATCTGAATTTACAGTGGGAGCTTATTCAAATCAAAAGCACAAATTATAAATTTCCAAGTTTTGATTCTTAAATTGGATTCGTATATGGGTAACTTGATTTTTGATATTAATATGGTGATTTTTAGATTTGTAAATTTTGAAAATTTGAGGGATGAACATTTTCCGTTCAAAAATTAAATTCAGGCGATCTCATCGTCGTGGGAAGGTTCGGCTGGGTCTGGTAGATGCTGGCGATCTTAAGGAAGATGCCGATCATGGCGGAATTTTAGTTTTGGACTGGGATTGGTTGATTGAGTGGGTTGTAGGGTTTTTAAGGGGCATTGTGAGGCCGGCGAATGAAATCAAATTTGGAAGAAATGACGCAACCGAGTTCTTCGTGGTTTGGTGGAAAGGAAGTGTCGGAGTAGAGCTTCCGATTGGTGGGAAGGCTGTTTCGAACGATGGGGTGTGGTGGTTGCAGTTAGTCAATCTAGTAGAATGGGTTTTTCCCTGGATCCGCATGAGAGGTTGAATTTTCGTGTGAGTGGCCGTAGGTCATCGAAGGGATGGCAAACTGATCATGGGATGATTGGAAATTTGGCTAGAATGTCGCGATGGCGAGTTAGTCAGAAACGTGGGTGTGTACGTGTACGACGTGCACGTGGAAGCTTCCATGGCTGCAAGCAAACGAGATAGTGGAAGGGGGTTCGTTTCTAGCTGTGTTGTTTGTGTTCTAGTTGGAATAAGTGTTGGAAGAGGCACGATGATCGGGGCTGTTCTCTTCCATTCGAGGCTTCGGCGAAGGTGGCTGATCGGAGAATGTGAGGAGGTGTGGAAGATGGATTGTTTGGTTTTGTTTTCAGGTTCGACCCTGTGTTTTTGCGAGTTGGTTTTCGGTCCACCATATTGTACTGTTTGTTTTAGTTTTGGCTTTGGGCTTTGGCCTGTTGGATTTGTTTGTGTAAAACAGTATTTGATTTGTTTCTAAATAAAATTGTTTTAAAAAGAATTAAATCCATTATCAATTGAATAATAAAATCAAGTATATTGATTTTAAGTAAATGTTTATTTAAAGTTTTATATGGACAAAGGAATTTTAAAATTTTAAATTGTTTTACTTTAGGTCTATTTAATTTAGGAAATTTTAAAATAAGTTATTATAAAAATTAGACAAACTTTTGGAGATAATTTATTGCTATTCATTGGGTTCATTGAGTTTTATTAATTAATACTTAAAGGATGATTAGTCTTAAATTAATTAATCTTTAATCAAAGGTAATAAATGATTAACCCAATGTAAGTTAAGGGTAGATTAACAGTTTAGTCAATTAGTGATTAAGGATTAGTAAATTTGTAATTAAGGTTGTTAGTTAATAATTAAATTTTATTAATTAATAATTAAGATATAATTGATTTGTTAATAGTAATTAATTAATGAATTATAAGAATAATTATGGATTAATTCATTTGAATTAAGAGCTATTGATTAATAATTAGGGTTATTAATCAATAGTTGATGATTAATTAATCAGTTAATAAGAGGTTAATTAATTGATTATAAAATCATTAAGGATTGATTACTTTGTTTAAAAGGAGATTAATGAATAATTGAGATTTATTTAATTGGTAATTAAAGAGTAAATAATCTGTGGTTAGAGATAAATTGATTGGTTGATAAGGTAACCAAGGAGTGATGAATTAATTAATTGACTATAATTAATCAATGGTTGAATAGGCAGGATCAGCTGATTTATTATGATATGAATTGAGAATACTTGCTTATGGATGATGAGTTGTTGAATGTCTGAATTTAGATGACATCTATTGAATTGATATCTATTAAAGATTAATTACCGTATTGGGTTAAGGATAATTAGTTTGGGAAATTAATTAAGGATTAATTACTTAAATGTAATTAAAGAATAAATAAAATGATATTGGAAGCCTTGATTAAATGTTATCCCTAATAGGTGGTTCGTGATGCTATGTGATATGATATGTTTGATTTAAACTGTGAAGGTGTGGTTATCTATTGATGATGAATTACTGTTACATCCTGTATTAAAAGTAGAATTGTATTTCACTTGAATAATTTAAGTTAAGTTGGCAAAGGTTTCGAAGAGACCGGAGTCGGGTATTAGTGAATACCCGAAACCACTTCGATTCTTATAGTTTGAAATGTGAAACTAATAAAATGAAATGGAATGACTAAAGTGATTGGACCATTTAATCTAAGTTATGATACTTAGAAATTGATGTGTGATGTAAGTAATGTTCTATAATGACTTGTGAAATTGTAAATTGATACAAGTTACCCCGAGTTACCCCGGGTTTATTTGAGTTGTATGTTTTGGTATTCCATGTTAGATGGGTTTACTCACGCTGGTTTCCAGCCTGACCCGGGTGTTACTTTGATGTAATGCTCGGGTCAGACCGAGTATTACAGATTTTCAGGTAAGGACGTTCTGGAGCACAGGAGGCGAGCTGGAGAGCAGGAACATATGGAGAGCTTCTGATGTTAATATATATTATAGTATCTGATACAGATAGATTTATCTGTACTGCGATTGTAAATCTGTTGTAACTCTGATATAATAAAGTGCAATTTGACAAGTATAGTTTCCTTTGTATAACTATTATTTATGAGATATTATATTTTATCCGCTGCGTATGTGAGATTTCTGTGACTTGTTCTGTCTTCTTCTTCTTTCTCTTTTCTTCTTTTCCTAACTATCTGGAAATTTCGGGATCGAAATCTTCGGGTCGTTACAAAGTCCTTCCCAAACTATCCCAACTATCCTAAATGACTACAATATAAATTATTTTGTAACGAATGAAGATCATCCAAAATAGAATATGATGCCCAATCTAATCCTTTGTTCGCTAGCAAGATTTCTTTGTTAAACTAAGGTTGACCACCTGACTCTCATGCGAACTTTGATCCAGTTCCTTGGCCAAACCACTGAAATTTTGACGCATTCATAGGGTGGTGCTTTAGAAATCCCTCAGTTACCTCAAGAATCTGACATAAGTGCTTGCCTTTAAGAAGTAAGTGCAAAACTCTTGCCTAATGGGTGCAAATCACTTAAAAACCCTATGCTCGAACTAGTGATTAGGAAACGGTACACGAATGGGCTGTTCCTTAGAAATTACGCTTTTAGTATAGAGGATTACTCCCATTACCTAAGGTCTACAAAAAAAGGAAATACAATTCAATCATGAACGACTCTACACAAAATGTTAATAAGTCCCCCACTCGATCTGCACTTATTACTGGGAAACCACCAAATTCTACTTGGATGCAAATCCAAGTCATGCTTCATCGCTCAACCCCACTCAACTTGAAAGATCATGCATCGAGTTTGAGTGGTGGTACTCGTAGTCACTACACCACTGTCAATACCTACCATAGCTACACGTGTATCTCGTCTGCTCATATTGATAGCCTGAATAAAGATACCTTAGCAACTAACGATCGAAATAAATCTGATTTTAGTAGAAAAGTGGTGTAAGCAATATTACATAGTACAAAAATACAAGTACGTTCTCTTAATGTATTTCCCTCTACTAGGTTGTTTTAACTCAAACTGGTCTACTTAGTTCTGAGTGTTGAACCTCAACTCTGATACCAAATATAACATGCCGCCCTTTGTCAAACCTAAAAATCCACGTCAAATGATAACGTCTAGCTCCAGAATATCACAAAAGACAGCTTGTTAGAAAAAAAGAAACAAAACACTATATTAAGGCATAAAGATATAATCTCATAGTGGAATTATCACATATAATATGCTAAATATACATGAACGGAATGGGATGAACAATAAATAGGAGACTACACTGGCTGAGGCAACTGATAAACAAATATCAATATAGGAAGTTAGAATAAAATATCTGATACAACAAGTCATATATATAAATAACATATTTGTCATGTACTTGTAGAATTTCAAGTATATACCAAAAGTATCATCTTTGCGTCCAAAGCTCAAGCTGCGTCGCTCTAATAGCGTATCCTCAATGCACCTAACTCGTAAACTACTTAATCGAGTATCTGATAGTTATCATGACATAAATAGACAGAGAAAAAAATGCAAGTCAAACATAAATCCTGGTGTGATGGAAAGTATCTCAAAATACTATACATCAAAACTATATACATATATAAACATGAAGCTACTAAGGTATAGTCGGCCCTCTCCACTAACGTGGATTAGGGGTAATCTGGGTTGCCCATAAACAAATAAAGTGAACCCATCACAAAGTGAACCCATCACAAAAGTAAAAGATCGTACCATAACTAGCTCTTCTCCTGTAATTAACAAAATAGAACAAATAATATAATATAACTGATACATAACACTGTGACATGATAAGGTAACCAAATATAAAATGAAAAGACAATATAAATATCACAATATGAGCATGTCCTAGAATATATAACAATACTATCAACCAACTAATATAACACATATAGTATAACGATAAGCGATAGGCATATAATATAAATTGGTACCCATCATTGTCGATGGGTGGAATCTGCTGTGGGCACTAATCAATTCAATGATCCCTCTTTAGAATCTAAAAAAGTGGAGTTAATACCAAATTGTACTATAGACATCAATCATAATCCGATGATTCCAATTGAAGGTCCAAAATAAATAGAGTCGGTACCTAAATGTACCATAAACCCGAAGTCGCATCTTGCTTTGATCGAACTCATGTAGGACTCACCGTACCCCTATAACGAATATAAATGATCATTACCTACTCAAGATATCTAAAAATTATGTGGATCTTACTGTACCCCCATAACGAGCATAAGTGATATGTGACTCACTCGTAGAAGATCATCATCATCTCCCCTTTGGTCATCATTTATTTCCTAACAAATTCCTATAATGTCTTGAAAAAAAGAGAATGTTGGGTGTATCTCGTATAGTATGCCATCCGGGCCATAAAGGAACATAGATGCCATAGATATGTAGGTATGTATATCAAATTTAACATCATGTAATCAAATACATCTATCACAGACGAAAATCGATATGTTGTCATCCTCTATCAATATGGATGGCCTATACTATAAACCAATAAAAGGCATGGCCACTAATATAAGGCTAATACCGGGTATGGTCACTAATATAAGACCAATACAGGGTATAGTCACAAACATAAGACCGATACTATTCACCAAACATATATACTCAAGTTCAAAACCAAGGGGTATAGACCAACTCAGCTCAATCACGTATGCTCATCAATGTGACCATACAATCGATCACTGCACCAATATCGTACTTGATCGATATTGATCGCACATGTATCACCATGCATTGCATCTGAATCCCAGGCTTTTCTTTTCATTCCACTTTCTCGAGTAGCCCAAAGCCTCCTCAAAATTAAGCTAAAGCTTCACACAAGCCTGCATCTAAAATCGAGGAAGAATCCCTGCTAAAAATGCACACTGCTTGGGATTTAGTGCCCAGTTTGGTGCATCATTGGTGTACCGGTGGTAAGCCACCAGTGTACTGTTAGTGGCCTATCCTCGGCAGTAAAGCTTGGGGCAGGTTCAAACCATGCCATTGATCATCGATTCGAGCATCGTCTTCTCTGTTGCTTCACTTGATGAGTTGCCTAGCTCCGCTAGCTTACCTTCACCACATTGGACTTCTTTTGTAGTCTATTGGTTGATATATTGGAAGTGGTTTCTTATGTATTCGAAAATTGATTCTGATATGAAAAACCACTCTTTTACACGTAGAGTTTCGCTGGATGATATCTAGTGACCCGGGCTCCACTAACATGCCAAAATGAACTCAACCGACCCTCCTACCTAAGATGATGCTCACATATGTGCCGACGCACCTAATTGTGCATGCCTATGCACACACGTACACGCAAACATCCTTCCACTACAGAAATCACATTTTGAGCTTCACCAGAGCGATTTCTCGACCCAGTATTCTCTCATGTGGCTTAGCTCACCCAATAATCGCTATGCTATGTGAGAGTGCTTGTAACATGTTTATATACACCTATACAGATAAACACTCATTATCAACAAGCCAAACCATCCAACAATTCTACTTTAATACATGAATAGTATTGAATATCATATAATTTCAAATATATGTATATGTATACTTGGTCATATTCATATATGTACATGTATATTTTAATAAGTATATCGATTATTACTTAAATCAAAACTTACTTTTATTTAATAAATATTTTCAATAAAAGTTAAAACTCATTTTTACTATTTTAAAAAATCATTATATTATTTTATAAAATACAAAACTAGCTTATAAATCATTTTTAAACCTTTATAATATTTAATTTCTTTATAAAATTAAATATTCAACTTTTTTATGAAAAAATTAAGTACTCATCTTGTAATTATTTTATAAATCCTCACAACCTTTTTATAAAATAATTCCTTTGTAATGTCCCACTATTTTGGACCATTCAAATCGACAATAAAACCACACATGCCGGACTTGAATAGTTCAAAACAACGTATTGTTAATATAATTTGGAGCAAATAAAACCAATCACAGAATCACAAACACATAATATCAGAATAACTCGCAGTGTAAAATAACCATAGTAGTTCATGAAGCTACTATATACATAGTCTCAAAAACAAATGCAAAATACTAGAGTCTAAAAGCAAATACAATAGAAATCCACTAATACATAAGCTGAATAGAAATAACTGAAATAGAAATAGATAGACAACTAAATAGATAGATAATCTCCAGCAATTCTCTAGCTCTAAAAGGTGAAATCCAAAGCTGTGATACTTAGGCTGACCCGAGCGTAAAGAAAACACAAAACACTCGAGTCAGGACATACATACTTATATAATGTAAATCAACTCAAGTAAACTGTAATAGAAATGCACAAATAACTTAAAGCATGCTTAGGATCGCCCATCCTTTAAGGATCTGTTAAACTATCTTCTATGTAGTAATATACGCTATTATAATAATGTCTAGAGTAAAGTATACTATTTAAAATAGCGTTAAGGCTCTACATTTGCCACCTTAACACATTGTATAGTGCCAATAGCCTATTCAATACCATCGTACCTCCAGATCGGGAGGCTACCATAGAAAGCATGATAGGGTAGGTGATATGGCACAACTAGGCAATGCCAGGGTAGATATACCAATTACATTTTCGGACTAGTGGTAACGCGTAGCAGCCACTACTGCCCACTCCAAGAAAAGAAATCAAAGGGTGCACCCAATCAATCACATAGTAATAGAATGGTATCGAAGGAGCGTGTTCGATTAGAGGAGCTACCTCATTGGCTCGTCAATTGCACTTGTTTTAACCGCCTTATGCCAACTTATGGGAGTTGGGTCCACGTATATACCTCAGATAGGATCATCGCCACCATCCTACTTCATTCTGGAATCTCCACCACGTACACGGTTGTTAAAGTGGTTTTCGGAGTTGGCAGAGAGTATGACAACTTCCGATCCCGGTCTCTTTAACAACCAATCGTTATTATAACCCATGGTTATTTATTTCAAATGGTTTTATATTTCATATCAAGTATATCCATTTCAAGACCATTTAAATTCAATACCATCGTACCTTCAAAATAATACATTATACCTTCAAAATAATATCCATTTCCTAAAGTTGCAACACTCTCAAAACTATACACTTAGTTATAACACTTTTTGAAAATGTAATAAGTTAGAAACCATAACACTTTGAAAATGTGACCTTTATATAATAGCACTTTGAAAATGTTACATTTAAGAAATAGTATCACTTTTAAAACATAACATAAAGTTGCATAGCAATTTTTTTAAAAAGCATAACTTAAAATAACATAGCATTTTGAAAGTGCGACCAATTTTTCAAAAACATGTTTAAAACATAAAATTTATTTCATAAATTAAAGCTATCACTATTATTAGGTTAGATTTAAAATTCCATATTAAATCAAATTAAAATATTAAGTTATGTTAAATTTTATATCATAGATAAAATCTTTAAATTTAGTTTACACCATTTATTTACTTACAGAATTTTAACTTACTAGAAAATCAATATATATTATTTAAATCATTTAAATCAAAACTTAAGTTAAAATTTCATATATTAAAATTCAAAATACTTAATAATTTTTAGAAAGGTATCATTTTAACAATATTAACCATGGGTCTGTATAAAATTTTCTAACCTAGGTCAAGTGGTATGGATATGTATCATTTCAATCCGTAATATATAAAATTTTGTACGTGAATGGCAAATGGAAAGGCATCTTTTCAAATGAATGGACAAAGATGTGTCTCTTACGAAATTCCTAAGCCCACTAGCCAAGCCCAATAACAAAGCAAGCCAAAAACACAAAAAAATCAAGCCCAATGCCAAAATGAAGTAGAAAATAAAAATACTGAAAAATATTTGCGGGTAAAACGCTGAAACTTTGCAGATTTTAAAAAGTATAAATTAGAACTTGACGAAACGAAAAGCATAGAGAATGTTAAAATCATTTCAAGCTTCAAAGAAAAAGAATAGAAATTAAAAATTCAAATTTAAAAAATTTCAACTGAAAGTCAAACTTTGACCAAAGTTGACCAAAATTTAAAATTTGTGAAAAATCTTTATGTCATCATATTTGGAAAAATAATTCTCAACTAATCCCAAAATTACATTGTGAAATACCAAATTTTCAAATTTTAAATGATTTAAAATCAAAGTTTTCAAATAAATTATATAAAAAAATATTTACAAAATTATGGGTTGTTACATCCTTCATACTATTTTATGAAATCTCGTACTTTTACAAAATATCATTTATATTATTTTATAAAATCTCCATCTATTTTATAAAATATCTTTAGTACTATTTTATAAAATCTAAATCTACTTTATAAAATATGTTGTTATTACTATTTTAACAAATCTCAATTTATACTACCGAATATATCTATTGCTGATTTATAAAATCTTATTATATTTTATAATATGTATCTTTATACTATTTTTAAAGTCTCCACCTATTTTATAATATACATCCTTATTGCTATTTTATGAAATCTCATTCTATTTTATAAAACGTACCTTTCACTTATAAAATTATCTCTTTACATAAATAATATTTTAAAGTACTACTTAAGCTTCGTTAATTCTTTAATCACCTTAATAATAAGTGTAAAGTTCATAACTCAATTAACTTACTAAATTCATTTTACAAAATATTCTGTTATTTTATAAAATTGTTCCTCCTTTTAAATAATAATATTTACAAATGCTAATTAAGCTTTGTTAGGCCCTAAATCATTTTAATAATAAGTAGAAAGCTTCTAGCTCACTTAATTAGCTTACTAACTTTCTCAAAATATTCATATATAACTTCAATATAATTATACAATTACTAAATCATATCTACAACGCATAATTAAGCCCAAACAACCATTAACAATCACTTAATCAATCAAAAACCAAAACCAAAGCTTACAAACTTTTCATAACATGGTCTTAGAGATGTATAATAAATAATGTGATGGTATACACATGTTTAAGGCATAAACAAAAGCCTAAATACATTACTAGCATTCTCTAAATTACTTCATAATACTTTAAAATAATAAATAATAAGTTAATGAAGTATAATAAGTACATAAGTTAGGGGAATCATCCCACTCACCTCTTTTTCTTCTTCACACCATGCTCAAATCACCAAACCCAGATCCACGCTCTCTTTAAATTTGAGATCTCCTTCCAAACTTCACTTCACCTTGATTCATTCATGGGTTATGTTAGGAATCATATGAGAGTAACTAAGGTTATTTTTCATGAATTTAGGAATTTTATTTTGACTTTGATTGGTAAATTAAAGAAAGCGGATTAAGAGCAGATTAGGAAAAGATTAGGAGAAAATGAAAAGAAAAGCAACGTTAATGAAAAGTGAATGGGAAATAATGAAGGGTTTTAGCCACTTTCAGGCAAGTAATGGGCTTTAGCCGGTTCATTTTTATTCTCAAAAAATCACCATTCATTCCAAAAATTCATCGACTCCAGACATAGCCAAGTTTATACTCATTTTTCTCATGTCAAATAAGCAGTCTCAACTATAGGTGTTTCGAGACCTAGTTCATTCGTCTTCGAAAAATCAAGTATAATAGACGCCCTGTTAATTAACAATTAAATATTTAAATTAACCATATTTAGTCATTAAAATTTCAGGTTATTACGTTCTCCCCTCCTTAAAAGAATTTTGTTCTGGAAATTCCTATGAGTACGAGAAAATAATAGAACCATCCAAAATTTCCAAGTTTAAACCTCAGAAAATTTTGGCAGTACTTCCTTTACATGACAAATATTACGGAAACTCCTGGATTAAAATGCATCTCACACATAATAATTATGTGATAACCTATATTATCCCACATTTCCCTTAGTATGACCTCTTTTTAAGAAAGTGTCTCACTATTTAAATATAAACCTAAACAAATAAGCAATTAAATAGCTAAATTTCTGCTCTTAAGTACCAAATTCTACTAGCGATAAATCTACAGCAACACACAATTAAAACATGTATAATTTTAGCATAGCAACTGATACTATCACAACCATACCTGACTATTTATTGGAGAGTAAGCTAAAATAAGTCAACATCCAATTATGCCATAGAATCCGAGTCATACCAAAATGCAATCGACTCGGGCATATCTCATCTCAACCCCTAAAATGGTCATAGATCACATGTGATATATCCTAAATAGCTATTGATATTTCTCCCCAAGCATGTTATAACAGGAAACTATAACTAGCATACAACTATACAAGAAACTAGCTACACGAAACAAGCAGCAGCAAATCAATAATTAATAAAAACCAATCAATAATCGATCATAACAATGCAAGCAACAATAATAAAAAATCCATCTATCGACAAGAAATGGCAAATAATAGAAAACAACAAAAATCAACAATAAGCAATAACAAGCGTCAACAAGCAACAATAATCAATAAAATTAATCAACAATCAACCAGAAAGCAACACAAGCAACACAAGCAACAAAATCAAGAAGTTAATTAATCAATCAATCAAGCACAACAATAAGAAAAAATAAACAATATAAGCACAAATAAATAGCACACAAAAAGTTCTATACCAACACACACAATAAAAAAAATGGTTGAAGCATGCATGTCGAACTATAAAGTAAAAGATATCTATTCCAGGAGGACGCCGAGAATGAAGGTGTTGAAGTTAACGTCATAGAAAATGAAGGACCATCTAGAACGAGATATTGGAAAAACCAAGGAAAGTGCAAAGCTAACAATGGCTTCGAAGGATCGAAGCAACAAAGAAGGGAATTAAAAGCTTACACTAACTCAATAGAGACCCCAAAGAAGATTTACTTGGATATTCGGGGGGGGGGGGGGGGGAATTCCCTATAGAAAACCCACAAAGAGAGAACCCATAAATTGGGAGAAAAAATCTAGAAAATACTGCATATTCCATGAGTTGGACGCGCACATGACCAACGAATGTAGGCATCTACATGACTTGATAGAGGAGAAGGTACAAAGTAACCGGCTATAACAATATGTAAGGAACTAAACCGAAGTGGTGCAGCAGGATCGACCACCATGTGTTACAGATGTACCCAATTATGGAAATAGATCTGGGTCATGAATGATTATCCCTTGATCGAAATGAATTGGGGTAAAGTTTAATTTTCTGCATTTTCATTTTTCTTTGAATAAACTTCGAGGGATCGGTATTTGACCACTTACTCGTGCAAGAGATCTCGATCGGTCCTAAGGCGTGCTTTAGGTTAAGGTTCGAAGTTATCCGTGACTTGATTAGATATTTTGGTATTTACTGATGCATTTTGTTTTGAAATTTATGAATAAGAAATTGATAGATTTTGGATTTGAAAATCATTCGAACATGATAATTTATATTCTAATGGATGTTGATATAATATAGTCATCCCTTAAAGCTAACATATAAACTAATAGGACTTGGTTTTCCAAACTAGACTAATATGGTGATGAACATGAAATATAAGTCCCCTTGAAGTAGAGCGAGTGGATGGACTTTTACAGAATAGTAAGTCCCCTCATTAGAGAGTGGATGGATGGACGTGCTCAGATATTGGATCCCCTCGCCTGAGACTGAGCAGATTGGGCTTACTAGATTAATGATAATGTGATCTACAGAGATCATAAGATTATGCAATCCAAAGATATCTATAATTAACCTTAGGATTTGAACTTCTTACGATTCGATAATGATTAATGGATGTCAATGATTTGATTCGATTGTACTTTCTTATAATGGAATGCTAGGCGATCTAGAAAATTTATAAGTAACGTTCCATTTGGTGGCAATGCACCCCATTGATCAATGATGCATGATAGCATGTTATGTGATTAATCAATGGATAAATCCATGGTGAACAGGATGATATAGATATCGATTTGTGATAACTTAATCCTGAGTGAACACGGGATGCCCTTACTTTATGATAAATTATATGACGATTTCAAGGGAACAAAGAATGATTATGATTCATAACTAACACTTAAACAAGGACTTGAGTACTTAGCCGCGATGGTTTGGAACGACCTTTGATTTATAGGTGAATTTGAAGGAACCAAATGATTCGCTATGTACGGGCCAGTGGATAGCCAGAAAACGTAAGCAATAATTTTTTGATAGTCTCGACGTTTGTTCTTGAGAAAATCACATCATTTATCCATAAGGCGTACTTTAGGGCATAAATGTTACCAACGAATTTTCCATTGTCTCAAAATAGACTCAAATAGATGAATTGGACTACAAGTTTATAAGGATGGATTCAGAAGCTTGAAAACTATCACGAACAACAAAATGAAGGAATTAAACAATTTTTGACTAAGTATTGAATATGAACAACCTCTCCTCGAAAACCTCTTATCTAAAACTATCATCGAAAAAATCTCGTTGAAACCTCTCAATGAAAATCCAAAACTTGAAGACTGAGCAAGCATGAAGAAAGATCGAGAAAGAAAGTAGGCAACACCACTCGGCATCAACCAACACCAATTCGGTACTAATTGGTTTTGATTGTCGATTACGACATGTTCTTAATGTAATATTTTTTGACCTTAGAATTGAGACTTGTTCTAATCTAGATGGCAAGACTATGCAGGAATTCGAATATAAACAGCAAGCAGCTTACAATTAGAATGATATTTTTGGAAGGGACTTGGGACTTAGGGATTTTCCTATCTTTTCCTCTTAGAACTCTAGCAAATCTGAATCTACTATATTGTAGTCAGATCTGATTGTAAACTTTGTATTTCGGAGAGAAATTAATCAATAACAAAGATTTAAGTAGACATAGGCCAGAGTATTCACCGAACCACTATAAAAATTGTGTCTTTGATCTTCTTCATATTATATTTGCTAGGTTGCTTTATTGGGTGTCTGTACCCTTTTTGATCCAAATAGTTTTAGAATTTAGAACTTACAGAAATTAATACACAGTCTCGGGCAAATAAACACGTAAGTGACCAAGTTACGAATGTATTTAATAGTTGTATAATTAAGTGCTTGCATGGGTCTTTAAATGACAACATGCCAAAGGATTTATTGGTAAGTACAATTATATTTTTATGTCAATCTTAATTCATTTCCTTTGTATATTTTAAATGATAAACATTTTATTAAATTATTTTAATTGCACAAATTTATCAAAGTGGATTAGTTTGATTTACATGTATCATAAGTTTTTGTATTATAGATATGTTAAATGTTATATTTCACTTATTTAATAAGCTCAACCCTAAGAAGAAACAAAGAAATCTTTGGATTTCTTATTGGGTATTAAGACTCGCATGTCTTAGGATTCTAATCATGAGGAAACTCAATAAGTCATAAGCTCACATGTAATGGATAACATCTAATCGGTTATACCATATATAACTCCTATCCATATGATCTTTGTCCTAAACTTATCTTTACCTAGAAGAAACTAAATAAATAAACAGAAATTATTCACTCGTACCTACCATTTCACAACGGCCTGAGTATAATGCACATACCCTGAGGAAAGCTCAACAAGTAGGTGCAAGTATCTTGCCTCGTCTAGTCATATATTAATAGTAATACACAACGTCTCTGGCTTGAGAAAAGCTCAACAATTAAATAGTATGCAAGTAGTCTATGAACGTATTAATGATAAAGGACAACACTTATAATAAAGATTCATGATTTTATTATATTTATTTGAATGATATTGACTTATGGAATAATGTATTTCTTATAAAATAGCCTTATGATTCAAGTGTCAGACATATCAGAAAGCACGACATACGTACTATATATATGTATTTATTCCTTAAATCTAATTTGGATTTTTTACTGTTCCACCTTTTATTATACTTTCATATTATATAAACTTAATTCGTGTATAATAGTTTATAATTTTAATCAACTTATATAATATTCTTTTATATAATTGTATATTATTTTTTTAATTAAATCTTATTTAATTAATTAAATTAATTAATTAGCATTTTAATTAATTTAATTTTATTCATTTTAAATTAAATATATATGTTATCCGACCTTTTAGCCCGGCTACACAAAGGTGATTACGAGGACCAGACTTGACTATTGATGAGAAAGATGGCTATAAGACGACAATAATATTACCAGAGCATGATATCCGTACAGTTATATCTAGCTCAGGTAAATAAGATCAACGAATAGGTGATACAGGATGTTAGAATGATGAAGGTTAGGTTGGTGGAATAGGTGTCGGCATAGATGTTTGATAAGTTGAAGAGTGTATAAGTAAGGTCGGCATTGTGTGTTGGGCTGAGCTTTTCTTATGGTGGGCCCAAGTGACCAAAGGGGTCCAGATTTGAAGATGTTAGTTGGGCTGAAAGCTACCTTCGTCTATAAATAGAGGGGTTGCGGGCCATTTTTAGGATCTCTCTCGCTCTCTCTATTTAGGGGGACTTCATCATCTTCTTCTTCCTACTCCAAATACTCCGCCATGGCTATTTTTCTTATAAACTTTTATCAATGGATTCTAGCCAATCGAACAACTCATGTAATTATAATCAAATAAAGAAAGAATGAAATTCGTAGTGGACGTAGGCCGAGATTGCCAAGCCACTATAAAATCTTTATGTCAATTAACTTTTATGCTTTGTTCTCTAGATTCTATTAATTCCTCGATGTCCATGAAATTCTACGGGTGTTAGTGACCAATTTTGGTGCTAACAATATATATATATATATATATATATAACACTATAACGTTTATAGTAATTATATATAACATAATATATGTATATTATTTTATTGATTAGTTAATATTTAATTTATTTTTTAGTTAAAGCAATTTTAATTAATTTCGAAAACTATTTATTAGTTATCTTAAACATTTAAGATAAATTTACATATATTGATATATATGTTTAACAAATTATTTATTTAACTAATCAAATTAATTGTTATTAGAATTTTTGAAAATAATTATTTTGTTTCAAAACATTTTTGAAAATATTTTATAATGTCTATAATTTTTTACATATTTCAACTTTAACCTTTCAATTTTAATTTTTGGTTTATTATTTCAAAATAGAATTTGAAAATTAACCCAAGGTCAATAATCAATTTAAGCCATTATGTCGAGGAAAACCTTTAAGCTTACTTCATCTTTTGGGCTTGGCCAGTAGCTCGGTAGGGTAGAGTGTTTGATTACCCAACAACCCTACCTTCGACACTATCTTTCTAGACATCATACTCAATGGGTAAGCTTTAATAAGTTGACCCTACCTAATACTGCTAATTTACATTGCATAGGTTATTAGGCTATGATACCATTGACAGAACTGGACCAACGCGTTACAGGTCAAATGGGTGAGTTTCAAAAAAAATTCCATTTTAGAATCGTATTGGGGCTATAAAGTATAAATTCACGTAGATTTAATATAAATAAATTTAAATAAATTATTTATATTGTTTAATAAGTTTATACAAAAGATTTGATTTTATATTATATATAGTATAAAACTTATATGCATATCAAATACACATACATATATAGTTCATGTGCAACATATAGTATGTACATAGTTAAATGCACTCGTATATAAATGTTGAGATTTACATTGAAATAGACACATTTTCCTCTTTATATACATATTTGAAATCTGTAATTAATTTATTATTATATACATTTACACACACACACAGATGTGTGTGTGTGTGTGTAAATTACTTATATTTATTGGTGTTTTTTAAAAGAAGTTGACCATTTCAAATAATTCAAATTAATAACTAAAATACTTAAGATAATTTGAATTTAAAAGAGATCTAGATTTAAAATAAAATATTATTTTAAATTTAAAGATCAAATTTCAAATCCAGATACATTTAAATATATATATATTTATTTATTTTAAAACGTTCAAAATATTTATATACAGTTTAAAAATTTGTTTATAGAATTTCAATTAGTAAATATAAATAAACATATGATAAAAATTGATTTATTTTTTAATTTTAATTTTTGATCTAAATCTTCTATTAACAAAAATATTTTTTATCTCACAAATCGATGCGGATTTAAAATTAATTTCTTTTTAAATTATTAAATCTATATGGATTTTATAAGAATTTTTTGATTAATAAATTCGTAAGGATTTAAATTTAAAAGAAATAATATTTTATATACATAATTATTTAAAACGTTTAAATACATTTGTAATTATTATTTTATTTTAGATTTAAATACATACATACATATATATATATATATATATATTTGTGTGTGTAAATGTAAATTAATGAATACATATATATAATATACATACATGCACTCATCATAAATTCAAATTTTAATTTAAAATAATTTTAAAAACATTTTATCTTTTAATTTTTTATGACTTTAAAATGGCCAAAAAGATTTTCATAAATATGTTGTATGTATATATGTTTTTTGAATCCAGTTTAAATGTATATGTATATGCACGTAATTAGGCAACAAATAAATACATAAATTCATGATAAAACATCGATCTAATTAATTTACACATATCAACTAACATAGATAAAAACTATAGAACGAAAACTATATTAGAAAATACCAATGTTGTAGCCTTGAATGCACCCTTTGAATGTTGAATCCAAAACTTTTCATATCCAATC
This sequence comes from Allium cepa, assembly GCA_030765085.1. Taxonomy (NCBI): domain Eukaryota; kingdom Viridiplantae; phylum Streptophyta; class Magnoliopsida; order Asparagales; family Amaryllidaceae; genus Allium; species Allium cepa. The sequence continues at coordinate 99,050,882 of CM060934.1, forward strand.
TACACTGCTCTTAGATTTGCAGCAGACAAGAAGTGAACATCACTAACCAGTGATGAATTTATTTGATTTAAATTTATTTAGGAAATAAGGGGGAGATTCCTTCGAACTTGTGGCCATAAGGGTAGAATTAAGGCATAGAGTAAACTAAAAATTGGAGAGGATGGATGGTTTACCTATACTCTTTGCCAATTCAAATGAGGAGATGCGGATCTGCTAGTTTACCTATACTCTTTGCCAATTCAAAACATAATTTTTCATATAAAATCTCATGTCCCTTACCTAGTATGGTCGACAATATGTGCACCTATGAGTCCTATATAATTTTCAAAATTTAATCAAATATTCCAATATAAAGGTTTATTGTTATCGTATATCGATACGTACATATATATTTTTATATATGCACTCTATTAAATACTAATTCAATTAAATAAAATAAAATTTAATAATCAATATAACATAAATATTAAGTAATCTAATTAACTTATAACAATTATAATTTAATTAAATGATACGGTATTTTGGAGTATTTAACATTGTGGTTGTGTGACTCGTATGAGTAAATTCAATAAGCGATTATACCGAACAATTCGAACATTGACGTTCAAACGTCACCTTAGCTAGTGGTATGACAGTTTGGCCGAATTTATTGCTTATCTTTTAGTGACATCCACTTTCACTATTTTAAGCCGTATCTAGTAGTAATGATTACTATACCAATTTTCTTCATTAAAACTATATCATACTAGAACTTATGGAATTGGGTTTTGGTCAAAATTCCAACGTCGTCCACATTTAACTTCTACAATCCAAATATAAATTCCTTGGTTCAATAATAGCAATTATTATTAACTAAATGCTATGGTCAGAAACTTTGACTTTGAGTTGATTACAATTGATCGTGATACTAACCTTATATAACCGAGGAGAGAAATTCTCTATTGAATAGTGTTTCACTTCCAATGATTCTACTTAGACCAAACAATAGTCGTCCGATGTATGTTATGCCATGATTTAACTATAACGGAGTGTACACATTGAAGCTCGGTAGTATTCTCAAGTCAAGAGAATTGTGTAATATCGTCGCTTCGATGTTTTCTATTAATTATACAAACTAATAAACTATTGAGTGACTCATTTTATAGTTATCCAATAACTATGGGTATACAACTCCTTGGTGTCTCAAGTAACCATGAGTAATGCACTGTCAAACATTTAGAGAGCATTTCATACTCTACTCTCAATGGATGTATCGATATCTTGTCTCGAAATATCTTGACTAGGAATATTAAAACAATATGTTATTTTTAATTGTGATAGATTTCTCATAATTACAACACATTGTAATTATTATCACAAAACATGCCATTTTAGGAATTTCTATTTAATATACTTAAACTAAGTAATTAATTAACATATCACAATATGTCAAATATATAATAGAAAGAAAAACACATTTTATTTCGAATGAGATTTTATTGCAAAGTCAATAATTTATTGTAAATTACAGAATTGCCACTGGGGCATAACCTTAACTCTATTAATCTTCCACTTGCACTTGGGGCCAATTATGGAATTTTATTTACATCCTTTGATCAGTTTTCAAAGGACTATCCATGCTAGTACTTTCATGGACGGATTGCTATGTTATTTTAATTATCTGTCTCTGTCAATCAACTTTCATCGATGTTGATAAATTGCCTTTAACATGTGGAACTTTTCAGAGTATGTTTCTCGATTTCTAACGAGCTCTAGGTTCTTCTATGATCTATATCACGATATTATTATCATATAATAGTGACATATGATTCTCGACATTTGGAATCATTCCTAACTCAGTTTTAAATTTGTACATTTATATACATATATTGCTTTCATTACAGCACTATTCAAGGCAATGTACTCGGTCTTTTTGTTTGAATCTTCCATGACATATTTGTTTGGAACATTTCCAACTTAAATCTTCTTAACTAAGATTGATCGTGAATTTAGGATTAACATACTATACCTAATATAATTTAAGAAATTTGAGTCCAAATACCCATTCATAAGGAGTTCGTTATTTCTATAAACAATTATCCAGCATGACATAAATGCTCGAGAACACTCTAAATTACCATTTAGCGATCCTGGTTCGGATCTGTTATTTGCATTACTTATCAAATATATAAGTGAAATGCGATATTGTAGATAAAACAATATGTATGATAATTATTATTACTAATGCATAAGGAACCCATCTTACATGCCCCATATTAAACATTTTGATATGATGTCTGTGTATATTATTTAGGCCAATCCCAACATCATTAGCTGTAAAAGATGTCGTTTACAAATCCAACGTAAAGTATCAAACAACCAAACTATAATGATTTCAACTTGGGTGCATCATTAATAATCATAAGTTTATTGTTTGTCTTTTAGAAATATTATAGTACATTTATAGTTCTTTCTGATAGATATATGCTTCCTCTACATTTTGATTGAAAATCGAACTATTTGATATTGCTATAGACATACTTGTTCAACTTTGATGCTGATTGAATGATACTTTAATATCAGCTCTTGGATCATGTTTGAAACCGACAAAATCAGTATATCCTCCACTGACTTCGAGGCATTTGGTTGTTATGTGCAAACAGTCTATTCTAAATCATTATTTAGATTTTTCTATTTCAACGTATATGCACCAAAAAATAAATCTTTTTGGTGATAATTTTGCAAGTAAAATCAAAATTAATTCAAACATGTTAAATAACGAATTTGTTATGTTAATTTCAATAATTGAAATTTACAATGTTATTCTTATCAACATAGCTTACTATATTCCAACTGCGTTGGACTACTTCTTGATGACACATTTGCAGTCGATGGATCATATCCATTGTTCTTTTCTCGATATTAATATAAAACACATAACTACTCTTAAATGTGAAAGAAAATTTATCTGACATTCTAATATGTTGTATAAGATTAGATCGGTTAATTTCATTTCATCCCGCATAACTGGTTTTAACTTTGGATCGTATCCAAATCCATTTTACTACCTATAATTTCTAAAAGAAATTCCTTCGAAACAAAAGTTGGTGTTTCTTGAAACAACAATTGTTACTAAGTGCAACGAAATATGTGTCCATAGACATTTTACGAATTGCCTTATAAATTTAAAATTGATTTGGATTTATTTTATGAAACTTATGTTCAACACATAAACTGGTCAATTAATATTGATCGATCCCAAACTCTCTTGGGGTTACAAAAAATTCCTCGCGAGCAATTGTTACGTGTAGTCTTTTGAATCGTACAACCTATCAACTCTTGATCTAGGATATGTAAGGGTTCTTATAAGCTCTTATGTTTTATGATATTGTAAACTATGTTTTAGATGAAATTAATTTTAACTTTATATACTACTCTTAAACACACAACCTTACAAAAAGACATTAACTCAACATCACACATTATCAATCATACTTTGTCAAACAAAGTCCGATTACTCCTTACCAATACATCACTATTTATTACAAGGAGGAGTGACTTTCTAGATTTAATCTTTATTCATTTTTCGGTGTATTTGGATCGAATCATTTTATTTCCTTTTGCATGTTACACTACTTACTTCCGTTTTATATTCTATAAACTTATTATAGACATACTACATGTGTATCGAATAAATGCTCATCGAAGAAAATCAAAAGTGGTAAACATAGAATTGGGCTTTGATGAATGGAATGTACGGTTCTTTGGGTTATGTCAATGCATTGGAGTTGCATATTAGTCGAAGTGGTAAGTGCAACGATTGATTTGACGTGAAAGTTGAAGTGATGGCAATGCTATAGGATTGGTGAAGTATGCTGGTTTGACGTATGGATATTAGTCCAATGGTGGCTGATCAATGATTGGCTTTGGGTTGAAGAGATCATGGTGCAGCAATAGCTACAGTCTGGTGGTGTGTCGTATAGTTGGTGGAAGTGTCAAATGGAAGTTCGTGTTCGGTGGTGAACTCCAAGCTGAGTAGGAAGATGCTTCAATCTAGGTGTAAGTACTGGATAAGGAATGTTGTTCGAGGAATGGGTGCTGAACAAGGAATTTAGTCTGGGGTTTGGCTTCAGTCCAAGGGTAGAAGGGCTTCGGGCCGATCAAGCAAAGAACTAGGCCAAGCATTTGGGGATGTAGTCTTGGTTGTTAGCTTCAGTCTTGGCATGAGTGTGCTTCGAGAAAGAATCGGGATTACTTTGAGGAACATAGGGATTTACTCTTGGTTTTTGTATGCTGACTTCGGGGCAAAAGTTAGTGACCACAGAGACATCTTGGTAATGATGTAGGACCTTGATGATGGTTGGGGAAAATTGACATCTTGGTGATTGTTGACATCAATAATGGTTGTCAACTCCCAAGCAGTATGAAACCACCAAAAATACAATCACAATTTATAAACAGAGAATTAAATGCATAGATCATAGATTTAATAGAAAAAAATTAAGTGAATACACAAATTTTATAGTTGTTTAACAAACACTGGCGTACGTCCACTCTAATAATCCTTTTTTTATACCGTAGGTTTACAAATACAGTTTATTTTAACCTTAGAAAATTAATGGATGAAGGAAAGAGAAACTATCAAGAAGAGCCAAAAGAAGATCCACTGTAATGAGCTAATGATCCTGTATTTACATGAGAAGATGTGCGAATATTCAGCTAATAATCCGCATGCAAATGACTAAAGCCAAGACGGACCGTTCTAGAAAAAAGAAGGCCCATTTAGGGCCATATGATCGATCGAGACTGATCGATGGTGGGGGCAATGGGGCGCCACGCGATCTGTTTTAGTGGTCCCCTTCCACTTCCTTTTGTTCTTCCATAGTTTTTTGCTTGATTCCCTTGGCATTTGTTGAGTTATTGATCAATCACCATTGAGGTAAACGGCCAATCCGAGTGATCCAAGGCCATAGTGATCTGATACGATCCCCTACCTAGGGGCAGTTCCAATCCATACTTCGAAAATCCGGGATACCATTCGCCTAAATCCGCTTAACTATCATCCATAGCCTTGCTTTATAAAAGATCTCCAAACCTAATAATCATCTCTCCAGGCTTCCTGCCTCGATGACCAAAAACTACATTTAGCCAAATCCATTATATCATGGTCTTGTTAAAAGGCGGGATAACATTTGCCCCCTAATATGCCTTGCGATAGGAAGGTGTGTTTTGAATTTCCATAAGTCTAAAGTCCATAAACCATCGATGGACAAATCGTCCAATCCAGAATCCAATCCTTTGCCAAGCCAAATTGCCATAGTCCGTGACTGTTCTAAGTCGATAGCCAATTATGAACCATTCCAAATCCTTAGCCAAATACATATCCATCCAAAGCCAGTAATTAAATCCATGATCTCACTGGATAGTTCGCCAATTCCAAGGTCTCGTAGGACCAATAGCCTAGTTCATAGTTTCTCTGGACCGATCATAGCCTCTTCAAGCTCTAGCTGGACCCCATCTGGTCACTCTCCGACGAAAGGGAGAATAGCCATAAGTAAGTTGATCATGTCTCTCTCTGGCAAAGAGGCATTACTTCCTGCACTTTGATTTAGTATCCCTAAAAATAAAGTGATGTCATCACCTTCCTAGGCTGATCATATTGTCTCTCTGGATCTTTGCGGGACCCATTCACCCTCCGGCGAGAAGGGTGCAACGATATGTAGGTCGATCTTGTCGCTCTACGATGAAGTAGCCTACTCTTGCTTTTCTAATTCCATCTCCGGTCAGAACATAACACAATCCGTGGGGTATTATTCTCTGGGATTGATCCCCAGTCAAGGACTTAATCCATGTATAAGTCCATCATGTCGCTCTCCGACGAAGGGACTCGCACATTACGGTTATTTCCCCATCTCTCTGGTCGAGGAAACCATGATCTATTTCATTTACTACTTTTAAATACAGATTTAAGCATTCCAAAATACTTCACTAAATTGTTAAATTTAAGTTATTACAACCAAAAAACTAGAAAACGAAGAACAAGAAAAACCAAACACCGCCTCTCTGGGCATGATGGTTTGTCGTCATCTCAGAGCATGCCTAAGGGCCAACCTTGATCCCATTCATGTGCAGGTGACTTAGCTGTTTATTATGGAGTTTATAATTTATTTAGTTTAAGCTATCCCGATCAAGAGATGACAATCTGTGACCTCGATCCAAGGCCATTTCCAATTGATGCAGATGGTGGCTGCTCCTATTCCATCGCCACAGTCTGAGTCCTTATATATTGCCGCAACTGATTATTCCTCACATGTTCCTCAACCCTATCCTTTAAATGCCTATAATTATATGTATTATGCATATCTAGCTCATGGAATATGCAGTATTTTCTTGATGCTCGCTCGCATTCGGTAGGCTCTCTCCTTGTTGGCTTTCGTATTGGAAGGCACCCTCAAGTATCCAAATAAATCCTCTATAAAGTATCAATCAAATCGGTATAAGAAGAGAATTTTGTTCTCTCCTTTGCTGCTTTGTTCCATTGAAGCCATCATCCGATTTCCTTTATCCTTGCTTGAACCTTCCCCAGGCGGCCCTCCATCCCTCATTGCATTAACCTCTTCTCTACCCGCCTTAGCATCCTCCTACGTAGGAACCTTTCGACCTCATGATAAAAATTCCCCAAGATCCATTGGTGGATCCCGTTCTAGTGCAACCATGAAGTCTGTGTTGTCAACTGTTCCTGATACTGTCGACATTAAGACCACCGACGGATCCGGCCAATCCAGCAAAGCAACCATCACATTAAACTATGTTAATAAATTCCCCAAGGACTCTTCGATCCTTTGATTCAGTGTTGTCAACGTCGTCACACTCTTATGTCATGATGTGGACCCGAAATTCCCATATGAGTTTATCAACCAACTCCGTCCAAGTATCAATAGAACCGTTCTCCAATTGCCTAAACCACATTGCAGCTATATATGCCAAGTACAAGTAAAAACATCGTGGCATAACTTCCTCCGATGCTATAACACCTCCATATGCCTCATGTACCTCATAAGATGAACAATAGGGTGTGACTTTCCATCATATGCCCCCAGTGTCGATAACTCAAAATCCTTATGGATTCCTAAAATGCCTGATGTTAGGAGTGAATGGACTTCTATTCACATCTTCCAAATCCCTATTCTCCAACTCTCCTCTCATTACTCATCTGATTATTTTTGTAAACCTGTCATTTCCATACAAAGATAGCCTCCAATTATCATTTCCAGTCTGCCTCCCATCTCTGCAAAGGAATCCCGAAACATACTCCTCTAGACGCGCATCTGCATTCTGATCAGCACCAAACCGCATAGCATCAACCACTGGCATACCATGAACTGATCCCTCCTGACCTGGGACATGCCCCATTAATATGGAAAATCAACACTGATCTGCATTGGGGGATCAGTGCCACTCCCTCCTTATTGGTTGGGGACTGCCGTGGTTGCTCTGTTCCATTCTCTCGCCTGTTAGCTCATACTCCATGCTTCTGGTCCTGATTTCCTATAACTCATGTTGCTCTAACTCCTTGGTCCAGATTGTCATTAGCTCTTACTCTAACCTTTCCATTTTACTTGAGGAAATTCTACATCATCTCCTCTTGTCTCTTTATTATTCGCTCCTGCATAGCTTCCATCACCATCTCCATCTCATTCCTAGTGATGTAGATGGAGATTTGATTAGCTACAGCTCTTGAGGATGCCTCTTGACTCCCCCCATAGTGACTCATATCTACCACCAGTCTTCTTGTTGATTATCTAGCTATTTCTTCCTAAATCCATGTATCCAAGCTTCCAAATTCAAGATCCTCACTTTTAAATTTGCGAGTGCAAGCCTTTTCGGTGAAAGCAGCGAAAATTGACTTAAAAAATGGCCATCAACACCCAAATAGTATGGAAGCATCATAAATACAGTCATAATTTTCAAACAGGGAATTAAATGCGCAGATCACAGATTCAATAGCAAAAATGTAGATAAATACATGAATTTTATAGCAGTTTGGCAAACTGTGGCCTACGTCCACTCCAATAATCTTTTTTATACTAGAGGACTACAAATACAGTTTGCTTTAGCCTTAGAGAATTAATGAAGGAAAGAGAAATAATCAAGAAGAGCCAAATGAAGTTCCCTTGCAATGAGCCAATAATCCTGTATTTATAGAAGAAGACGTAAAAATATCCAGCTAAAAATCCACGTGTAAAAGACCGATGCCAAGACGGGCCGATCTAGAAGAAATGTGGCCCATTCGAGGTCATATGACCGATCGAGGAAAATCAGTGAAGGGTTCCATGTGGTGCCTTGTGATCAATTGTGGTGGTTGCCCTCACTTACTCTTTATGATTCCATAGTTGTTTGCTTGATTCCCCTGGTATTTGTTGAGTTATTGAGCAATCATCGTTGAGTTGAACAATCAATTCGGGTGATCCATAGCCATAATAATCTGATCTGATCCCCTGCCAAGGGGAAGTTCCAGTCCATACTTAGCCAATTTCGGGATGCCATTCACCCAAATCCTCTTGAATATCATTTATAGCCTTTCTTATAACTGATCTCCGAAACTGATAATCATCACTTCGGGCTTCTTGCCTCGATGACCACAAAATTCATTTATCCAAATCCATGGTATCATGACATTGCCAAAAGGTAGGACAACAGTGATGATATAGGACCTTGGTGATAGTCGGGGTAGAGTGGCATCTTAGTGGCAATGCAAAACCTTGGTGGTGGTCGGGTGATACGACGCTTTAGTGATGGCAGGAGCGAAGTGAGAGCTTGGCGATGGTTATCGCTGCATGTTTACTATGTGTTTTCTATGTTTGTTGTGTGCTTGATATGTGTCTTATATTGTTATGTTATACCTCTATACCCCATATTTTACTTAGTGTTGTACACTTATATGTGATAGTATTTTAACATATTTTGTGTTTATGTGCTAATTTGCTGGATGTGGGGACATTTTTGGTATGGTTCTACATACACTATGTTCTTAGTATTATATATGGTTTTTTTATAGTATTTTGAGATGATGTATTGCTCATACTAGACTATTGTATGACTCGGTATTTTATGCTTTGCTTCTTATTATCTCAAGTACTCTTAAATGAGTAAATTAGGGATAACAGTCAGGATAGAGCATGCAACTGTATGGAGTACAGACAAGATGCTACACTTTGATATATTTATACTTTGGAGCTTATTATTGCTTATATTCCATTATGCAGTACTACAGAGCTATTACAGTAATTGTGTTATTAGAGAAATTTATTAGAGTTTATTTTGGTGTATTAAGATGTATAAACTCTACTATTTCAGTTTTGTATAATTTTGTGAACATGCTTAACTCTGATGTTCTAATTTATGGTTCATTTGATTATAGTTGTCACTCCTATTTTATACCTATGATTGGGTATTATATTCAATCCTTATACGGTGAGATATATGATAGGTTCTATATTTTTTTTATTACTTTACTACCTTGAAAATCGTCCTACATTGGTCGAGTACCGTTGTAATGCATTCTATAGGGCTTATTGGGTAATAGAGGTTGTATGGCGGTCATCACATTTGGCATCGGAGCTTAGGCTGCATAGTTGACCTAAGTTGATGCTCTAATCCATTAGTGATAAGGATGGGATATAACCATAAAATGGATGGAGTGATATATGAGAGAGTGTATTTCTTATATTTATTTGTTTTCAAAACTATATATTAGTACCATATATAGTATATAAGTTGCATTTCACACTTGAGCAATATAGATGTAGTATTCCTCTATTCATAGATTTTAAGAATGAGGCGATATATAATAAATACTGCTATAAATTCTATATCGGGAGTAGAAGGAGAGGGAACAGGCACAAGGGAACCTGTTGACCCTGATATGCAGACCATATTAACTAAGATGACAAGGATTGTAGATGGTGGTGCTCTGGTGCAAGCACCCAGATCGAAATTTGCCAAGCTGAACAAGGATTATTTTAGCCATAGAGGCAAATCGTTCCTTAAAACGGAAAAGAAATGTGAACTGTAGGAATGGATGGATACCTACAAGCATATTTTTAAGAATTTAGAGTTTGAAGATGTGACGAAGAGGAAGTTAGCCTCTAGGCAACTTTAGGGTTAAGCTATGGGATGTTGGAATGCTGGGAAGATCGCTACTCTCGAGGACCAGTGTGCCTGGGAGTAGTTTGAAGCCCGATTCAAGGAGAAGTTCATACCGACCACCCATAAGTTGGTATTTTTAAGTACCTTGCAGAGTTGAAAAAGAAAAAGAAGACTATTTCTGAGTATGTAGCTGAGTTTGACATGTTGTCGAAGTATGGTTTGTCCTTTATAAACACTTCGCTAAAGAAAAATGAGAAGCTCATAGTTGACCTGAAAGAGTACCTGGGTGAGAGGATAATTAGTCATTTTGATGAGACCTTCGAGAAGGTCATGAAGAGAGCTTTGAGGCACAAGATCCTATACTCAAAACCAAAAGTTGAAGTTGTTGTTTCTAAGGGAGAGCCAAAGTCGTAGGTGAATGGGAAAGGCAAGAAAAAGTGGAACAACAATGACAAGGAAAAAAAGCAATCTTCGGAAGGAGATGACTAGAAGAAGGGAAAGTAGAAGCCAATGTACTTTAATTACAGTGAAAGGGGTCATTTTAGAAAAAAAAATTAGGGCCCCAAAGAGTAGGGAAAGAAAGTGCTTCAACTATGATAGGAATGGATACATAAAGAAGGATTGTCCAGAGCTACAAAGGAATAGGCATGATGTGTCTTATGTGCATTGAGCGATGTTCCTACTTTGTTGACTACTCCATTAAGGAAGGAGAAAGGGAAGGGCATCATTATACGAGGTATGCTTTCCATTTATGCTATACCCATATGTTTTTTATTTGAGATTGATATGTTAGACCCTTTATATCCAATGACTTGGTAAGTAGGTTAAGGTGGTGTCCTAACCAAGTAGGCAAACCTTTACTTGTTCCATAGGTGGCGATGGTTCAACCAATCTAGGTGTGGTTTTTTAAGATTTAATGTTGTCAAGTCATGGATGTTTTTTATATGAATTGCTTTGTTTGGGTTTTGATGGGTTTGATATTTTTTAGGGATGGAGCGACTGAAGGGATACAGAGTTGTAGTGAATGGTAAGATAGCGCAGAAGACGATTAGGAATGATGGAGGGTAGAAGCTAGAGTTAAAGCGTACACCTGAGGATATAGTTATGGTTATCTTGGTGTGTTTGCACAAGGTCAGTGCGAGGATTCATCATCACTAGAAATGGTAAGGAAAATATATGGAGAGAAAACTATTACTATATAAGGAGATTGAATTTTGTATCAATCGAGTGGCCAATTGTTATATTTTTAAGGAGGGTGACAGTTAAAGGACAACGAACGCTAGAGATGTTAGTGGATGACATATGGAGAAGAGGGTTTAGTTATAGGAATTTACGTGGGTGAGGGGCTCTTATAGTATTTTCATAATGAGCGGATGACTCTTTGAGATAGTATAGAGTGTTGGGAGCTAACCGAGCTTATACTGGTATTTCTAGGTGATGCTCTTGTCTTCTAGTGAAAGAGAAGCACCGGAAATACTTGAGATTGGTGCAAGAGACATGCGAGTGGTGTTTCTAGTGTAGATACGATTTGAGTATATTACTAGTTATGATTTTCAATAGAGAAAAGAGTTGGAGCCAGAAGTGTCGGCATGATACATTGATTATCCCTAACATTGATGGACTTAAGGATAGGGTACTATGAGAGTACCATCGTTTAAGGTTTACATACATCCTAGATGTATAGAATGTATAAGAAAGATGTATTATTGGAAAGGATGAAGGCGGACGTCGGGATTAAGGTGCATTAACTACCACTGGAGGAGCTGAGAAGAATGGCCTAGCAGATTGCTGCAACCGTAAGGAATTCTTCAGTGGAGAGGATGTGGATAGACTACTAAGAGCTAGAAAAGGGTATCGTAGCATCTGAGTCATGGTTAGTAGATTTATGAAGAATGCAAAGTTTATACCCATGAAGTCAAATGAATGGGCTAAGTGGTAGGTGAAGTGGATTATGAGGTCCTAGGCTGTGCCAAGGGTCATTAGAAAGCAATAGATACCCATTATCCATGAGTAGATTATGAGAGGAGCTTATAAGAGGTGCTATGAAAGGTAGCACTGGATTGACTGCGTGATATTTAGAATGGGCGGAAAGCTTGGAGACCTCATAAGCTCATTCTACAGTCAGATAAGATATCAAAGGCTTAGGGGAAAGACGGTGATGTTGGTAAAGGCCCAGTAGAGTGAAAGCGGAGGCGGTAGCGCCTGAGAGACCAAGGGGAGCATGATGACCACTTATCCGGAGCTCTTTACTTAGTAGGATGTTTTGTTTATTGCATTAGCATTCACATTTGATATCACATTTTTTAGCTATATTAGGTAGTTTACTATCCTGTATGCTGGGGATATGCATATATATCATTTTTCCTTATGTGTATATATGGTTGATGATTGATATGATTGCTTAAGGTTGCTAGGAAAATAAAATTATTTTATTTTATTTGAATTTATAAAATGATATTGTAGTATTTAACTTATGTTATTATATGCATATAAGTGTATCATATACACATATACTTGTATGTGCATGTGTAACATATCAATCCGTGCAAGGTATGAAAGCACGTGCATAGATGTTGGGATTTACACTGCAACAGACATGTTAACCTATACAATATACAAATATATCTTCCATGCATGTTTATATATTTTTACTTACATAAATAAAATATTGCAAATATACATGTACATAAGTAAATGATATTTTCTTTAAATAATAATGTATAAATAGAAATAAAAATGTGTGTGTGTGTACATAAGTGTGCAATATTAACATTATAAATATCTATAAGTATATGAAGTTAAGTCATTAATAAAATACATTAAATATAATATATATTTTTGATGTAAAGCCGAAAATAGTTTATATATTAATATAATTTTTTAATATATATATATATATATATATTAAATACTTATACATATATGTATAATAATAAATATAGATTAATATAAATGAAATTCACAAATAATTTATGTAAATTTGTTATAACCTGGTCTTGCGCATAGATCAATTATTTTTTAATTTCAAATATATATATATATATATATATATATTATAGTAAATAACCAAATGGAAATTATTTAAAATTAATAAAAAAAAATTTTCGAAACAAAATTTGAATTTTAAATTTCTAGTGAAATTCTAAATGAAGATTTTGTATTTTGAAAATTTATTATATAAATTTACAATTTAAAACAATTTAGAAATCAATTTTTAACTTTCGACTTATATTTAAATATTTTAAAAATATAATAAAATGTTTTATTTTCCTACCGAAGTGTATTAATCTAATTTTATAAAATATAAAATAATTTTTATTATACATTTATGTATTGATATAATTATTTATATGATTAACTGATTTAAATATTATTTAAAAATAATATATAAACATAGAAAATATTTTGTTCCTGTAAAAAATATTATACCTACTAAACCTTATATATAAAATTATATTTCCTTATTTTTTACATAAGTATGATGTAGTATTTACGTTATAAACAATATAACACACACACACACACACATATATATATATATATATATGTTTATATATTAAATTATTTAAATTAAAAAAAGTTTAATGTTGAGCTATGCTACATATAGGTGTATATACATGAATATTTTTAATATAAATAATACATACACACACAACCAATCAAAATTGAGATAGTATATTTATATGTTTGTGTTATCCGACCTTTCGACCTTGCCATATCAGGACTGACTCGACAAGTTAGAATCGATGACAAACAAGAAAAGCAATTTAGAGAGGTGATCATAGAGTCCGAAGTTCAAACACAGACAACAATATGATGTAACAATCAAGAGAAAACAAGAGATAGACTCTACGAAACATTCTAAGTATGGATTAGTACCTTCCTTGGATAGGTGATTGGTACCTATCCCTCTCCCTGGGGGGTTCGGATCACTATGGCTATGAACAGCTTGAATCAACAATTCAACTTAACGGAATTGACTGCTATCCCTAAAAACATGAATACAACTATGCAGAAAACTTTAGAAACATGAAGTTTGCATGGAGGGTGACTTACACGATCGATCGTATGGTGCCATATGGCAGGAAAGACCGATCAAGGTCGATCGCCCAATATTGAGAATTAGGCCTTGAAATTTTCTGGGTGACGTTGTCTATATCTGGAGATTCCATTGGCAAATTTTCAGGAAGATATTTGATTGTCTACCACTATAAATACATAGTTCATATATCATTTTAAGGTTCGTTATGTTGTTGTTTTCTTGGTACTCCACTGTATTCATGGATTCTGGTCTGATCCCTCTTGTACTTAGAACTTCAAGCTATTAATAAAGCTATTTCATCAAAGTGGATATATGCATTCAATGCTGAACCACAAATCTGTTTGTCATTGTTTTTTTTACATATTTTCTGCTTGTTTCCTCTATTTTAATTTTAATCTCTTTATTTATTTCTCTACACATTATCTATTGTGTATTTGTGATAACTTTTGGTGTAAACATTTTAGTGCTTTCACTGAGAATAAATTCTCAGTTTGAATGGATCTCATCGTCTACATGTGGATCCTCATATCCACGAGATAGATCAAGATCTCTGTTGATAAGTTTCCGTTTCTACTCAGATTTGAAGGAGAACTAAAAGGAAGCTATTTGCCATGGCTAGAGTAAAGTCTACTACTTCATGTGATGTTGAAGGCAATGAACACATTGCGTTCAACAGGTTTATCAAAGCGTACAACCGGCTGTTGCCAATCCTTAGAATCCAGCTGACTACATCACCAAATCAAACTTTGAAGTCCTAATAAAGGAACTGATGGATAGCCGTCAGCAGCTCAACCGGCAAATTCAGACTAACATTGACCTAATGAACCAGTTGAAAGATCGGCGTGGAAAGACAAGGAGGAAGCCTACTCCATACTTAAGATTGTAGAACTCCTCCTCATCTGACGACTATCACAGAAACAAACGCCACAAAACGGATGCATATGTTGCTAGAACATTGGGATAGAATCAAACTATCGACTATGGCTAGTCTACACCTGTCAGTACCGAATCCCCTAAGGGAATCAGCACCGAAACCTCGAATCGTGGGGCCAGTCAACATGCAGGTGGAGGAGCTCACTCTGGAGGTGCCGTGATCGATCAAGGTGTTAGAGGTCAGACGAATGTGATTGAACCGCATTAGAGAGATGAGGATAGAACTGTTGCTTAGGAAATGGATCAAGGGCAAGAGGAGCCAAGGCAACATATCACTGACCGAAGGCGTGGATTGGGTCGCTCGCGTCTGGTGGAACACGATTGTTGCCTGGCACCAACTCTCCAAACAGCAGACTTAACAGCTATGGCGAGGCAGCTAGTGAGGGAAAGTCAAGGCTTTACCGGTGATGATTAGGGACTTTCTAGAATTCATACTCTATTCACCGACAACATTGTACATGCAGAATATCCATGGAGATTCCATATTCTTACAGTGCCTACCTATGCAGGAAAAACTAACCCCAGGCAGCACCTCTTGAATACGAATGGAAAATGGACTCCGCCTGAGCCACCGATGCAGTCAATTATAGGTGTTTTCTCATTTTTCTAAAAGATTTTTTGACCACGTGGTTCACCAAGCTACCACCGTGGTCAATTTTTTCATTTGATGAGTTAGCAAAGAAGTTCCTAGAGCAGTTCCGCATGCACACGACTTACCCCAATGATGTAATGTCACTCTCCAACTTGGTCCAAGCACCGAGGCAGTCACTAAAAAATCTTTTGGAAAGGTTTAATATAGTTATTATAGAATTCTATGATAGAATTATGATGCAATATTCATGGCATTGAATAGGAGAGTCGACCCCGATTTCGAGTTTGGCGATTGATTAGTGGGAAAGCCTCCTTGTACATTGAACTGTTTCTTTGCAAAGGTGGCCCAGTTTTTTAGGAAGGAAGAGGCAGAGCAAACTAGGAAGAAAGATATTGTAGGCCCAAGCCCCAAGGGAGTATAAAGTAATGTGGCCGTCAAGCAGTCCGATGATAGTTCGAGGAAATTTCAAATCAATATTCAGAACAAACCAAATGAGCAGAAGAAAGGCAGTGATAGATGTTATCCTGCCTTTTGGCAAGGTGGTGACACTAAGTAATTGGCTGGAAACCAAAGACGATCCATCTCGAAGATTGGTTATACACAGGTTCGCTATGGATACTGACAAATTTCCTCCGAGTCCGGATCGAGCTACAATTGATATGGCATGACAAGAAAAGCTATGAAAGCCAACGTTTCAAATTTCAAGTCAATCAGAGTTTGTATGCTCAAGATATGGTCGATGCAAGTTTGAATTTGTTGAAGGCTGTCAAATTCATATCACTTCTGTTCGCATCACTTCTGTTCGCACTGTTTCTGTTTGCATCGCTTCTGTTCGCATTGCTTCACTATTCACATTGATGGATACGAATTGTAGTTGTTTTTTAACTTGCATCAATCATAATTCAAGATCTACAAGTCTATATGCCACTAAATTTTCACAGGAGCATACGTACAACCTCGGGAATGTTCGTGATCGATCTCGACTCGATTGGATGAAATCTTGATCGATATGAATTTCGTTCGTATCGATTACGGATTGAGTTCAAACGATCGAGGATCGATCACGTGGGTCCACCCATGTGAGAGAAGAGGTCTTCCAAGATCTGAGCGAGATATTTGCTGCCTACGCCTATAAGCAGCCCAAGACCTACTAAAAAAGGACTTTTTGGCTCTTCTACGTCCAGACTCTGCCGGAATCATTGTTGTACTCGAGTTTTACTGTTGTAATTCGTTGTAATCAGCAAGCAAAATTTAATAAAAGTCAATCATTTCATAGTGGACGTAGGCCATATGCCGAGCCACTCTAAATCTGTGTGCTTCTGTGCGTTTTTCATGCTTATTATTTGTATGTTTGTTAGATCTTCCCTCTTTTCCCATTTACTTTATTCATTTTATCTCTTCAAACACATCGGAAGAGTGTTGTGCCCAATTTTGGTACAAACATAGAAGCCATGATCGAAGGATTTCCAAAAAGGGAAGCCGAGGATCCCATCATGTGATACATACATGTTATTGAATATGTCACTAGAGATTGTTTAACTATCAACTTGTTACACTATGTAGTATCGAAAATCACCTCCGAAAGAACCCATGAAGAAGCAGAGATAGTTTGGAAAGTACTGTAGATTTCATGAAAGTTATGTACATACCATGGATGAGTGTCGCCACCTCCGTGATGTTATTGAGAAGTTAATTCGAGAAAGAAAGTTGTAGCAGTTTGTTAAAGCCCCACAAGAGGTGGGCAAGGGACATCCGACCCCAATCAAGGACATGCTCTTCCTAGTGCTAAGGAACCTCAACGAATAGGAGGGATATTATTTATTAATACAGTATTGGAGGACCACATCCAGCTAACAAAAGCTAGATTAAAATGGAGTGTTACATGAATGTTATCAGACATATTGACATTGAATGTTGCTCGAACACATAGGACAGTGCTCCAGCAAAGCAGCAGCGAACTATGACAAATGATATCGTATTTTGGAGTAGAGATGCAAACAAGGTAGAGGCCCCTACGATCGACCCAATGGTGATCTCAGCTATGATCGGCCCCACCTTGGTGAAAAAGATTCTAATTGATTATGGAAGTTCTGTGAATATCATTTTCAAAAAGGCATATGACCAGATGTTACTGGAACCAAAGACCTGAAACCGTGCAAAACCCATATTCATGGTTTTAATGGTATTGCAACTGAAGGGTAGGCAATGTCAGGCTATCGGTAGAGTTAGGCGATGGCAGCCGAAGGAGAACGGGATGCTACCGTCCGTTGTGATAGAAGTGAACTCTCCGTACAATGCTTTTTTAGCCGACTGGCCCTTGCTGAATTCAAGGAAGCGATCGGCCCTTGGTGTTTGACACTCAAATTTCAAATAGAGAATGGCATGGAAATTATTCATGGAGATTAGGCGACTAGTCGTGTCTGCTATGTTGTTGAGTTGACGGATACTTAATGAATAGAAACGTGAAAAGATATGAAGACGCCTCTATGCATCAAGACTAGCGAAGCTTAGCAATCATGTCTGAGCCTTCGCTCGGGAACCATAGTCGGTTCTATAAAGATATAGATCTGAGAGATAAAGAAAAGGAGCCCAAATAGACTAAGGTTGTTCATGATGAGCTAACGATCGACATCATAGTCAACCATGACAACCCATCATAGGTCCAGAAGATTGGATCACAGCTCAATACAACGATGACAAAGGAAATAGCTAGTTTTCTCCGAGAAAATCTTGATATGTTTGCTTGGACCCATTCTTACATGTGTGGGATCTCACTGACTAGCACACGCTATGCATTGAACATCGACCTGAGGCATGTCCCAGTGAAACAAAAATGACGTGGCATGGATCCGAAGAGATCTGTCTCACTTAAAAAGGAGGTGGATAAACTCAAAAACAATGGGTTTATCCACAATGCCCTCTACCCAATCCAACCCAGTTCTTGCGAGAAAAGCTAACGGAAAGTGGTAGACGTGCATCGACTACTCAGACCTGAATAAGGCGTGCCCAGTAGAATCAATCCACTTTCAAGGATCGACCATCTGGTAGACTCAAACATTGGATATGAACTGCTTTCATTCATGTATGCATACTTCGGATACAATCAAATCCCGATGCACGTCCAAGATCAGGAACATGCTAGCATTATTACTGACCTGGGATTATACCGCTATGTTGTGATGCCTTTTGGACTTAAGAACATTGGAGCTACTTACTAGATACTGGTTAACCGGATGTTCAAAGGCCAGATCGGGTGATCAATGGAAGTTTATATGGGTGATATGCTCATGAAGTCATGGCAATCAAATGACCACATCCATGACTTGGCGGAGATGTTCAGTGTTCTCCAGGAATATGGAATGAAATATAACCTCTTGAAATGCTCTTTCGACTTTGCATCGGGGAAATTCATTGGTTTCAACATCAACTCTCATGGAATTGAATCCAATCTCGAGAAGATTCAAGTGATCAAGGATATTCAAGTACCAAAGACAATTACGCCGGTGTATAGCCTAAATAGGAAGGTCACCATCCCGAGTTGATCCATCTCCAGGGCTATCGATAAGTGCACCCCTTTCTTTGACTTGATCGGGAGAGGGTAGAGGAACTTTAAATGGATTGTATTGATTCATTCCAAGCTCTGGTATATCACTTAGAGAGACCCCCATCTTGTCCAAGCCCCTGGATCATGAAGACTTGTATATTTACTTGGCAGTGTCAGTACATGCCATAAATGCCGCATTGCTATGCGAAGAGGATTGGATCTAGAGGCTGGTGTATTATGTTAGCAAGCGGTTGATAGGTGCTAAAAGAAACTATTCAAAGTTAGAGAAAATCGCATACTGCCTGTTGATTGCATCAAGAAAGCTCTGCCCTTATTTCCAAGCTCATCCCATTAATGTCTTCACCGAACAGCCATTTACGACAGGTCCTACAACAACCCAAGACGCATGAAAGGTTACTTTAATGGAACATCGAATAGAGCTAGTTCAATATCACTTATCTCCCTCAAAAAGCCATCCAGGGACAAGCACTGGAGGACTTTAAAGCCGAATTCACTACATAAGACGACTCTTTAGAGAGTAGTAAACTTACCATCTAATGGAAGATGTGCATGGATGGAGCATCCAACCATCGGTGTTCTGGAACTAGAGTTATATTGGTAACTCCTGAGGGATGCTCGATCTACTATGCCCTAAAACTTGACTTCCTTGTGACGAATTACGAGGTTGAATATGAAACCATGATCATTGGGATTAACGGCTAGAGAGCTGGGAGTAAATGATCTGAAAATTTTCTATGATTCCCAGTTAGTAGTGTACCAAGTCATGGGAGAATATCAGGCTAACCGAGCGTGAATTGATCCTTACCTCAACCAAGTCCAAGAGCTACTAACAGATTTTGAGCATTACACCATTACACACATCTCCAGAGAACAAAATAAGAAAGCTGACTCACTCTCCAGTTGGCCAATTCTGAGGATGCACAATAGATGGGCTTGGTTCTAGTTGAAATATTCAGTGCTCCGAGCATTGATCAAATGGAGATTGATTGGGTCTTAGAGACGAAGCCTGAGATGGAGTCATGGATGACTCTGATTAAAGACTACTTGTAAAGGGGAATCCTTCTCGAATGGAGGAATGAAAAATGATAGATCCTTTGTAAAACTTCACGATACATCCTTCATGTAGGGGTCATTTGTAGAAAGGGTTTCTCCATCCCCCTGCTTTGGTGTATTGCCAACGATGAAATCAAACGAGTATTAGGAGAAGTTCATGAAGGAGAATATGGTAATAACACCGAGGGGAAAAACCTGGTAAAGAAAATACTCAGCTATGGTTATTACTGGCCAAACGTCAACCAAGGTGCGGTCGATTATGCTAGAAGATGTGACAAATGCTAGATATTTTCAAAGATTCCGAGAGCCTCGTCGGCAAAAATTACTTAGATGGTCAGTCCATGGTCATTTGTTACTTTGGGTATTGACATTATTGGCTCCTTACCGATTTCCAAAGGTGGCGCGAAGTACGCCATCATCGCAGTCGATTACTTCACTAAATGTGTTGAATCCAAACATTTGGCCACGATCACAATGAAGAAAGTAATCAATATTGTGGTTTAAAACATCATCTATCGTTTTGGTCTCCCATGAGCAATCGCAACTAACAACAAGACCCTATTCAACAGTGTTGAATTCAAAGATTTCTGTCGCCAACATCATATTGAGAAAATATTAGCGGAAGTTGCTCATTCCTAAGCTAATGGATAGGTCAAATCTGTTAATAAAATCATAAAGTCCTTTCTGGAAAAGGCTAAAGGCAAATGGGTGATGAAGTCTCATCGCATTATGGCATACAGAACCACCAATATGTCTACGATTGGCCATACTCCATTCACCCTTGCTTATGGCTCTAAAATAACGATTCCTATAGAACTTGAAGTCCTTTCTCATTGAGTGGCTTACTATGACCCTGGAACTAACATAGATCTCCTTTTGGAATCCTAGACCTGGTTGATGAGAAGCATGAAGAAGCTGACTTGAGGGCAGCTGCACACCAACACTAAGTCGCCCTGTACTACAATGCTAAAGTCCGACCTAGGATCTTTCCTAGCTTCGTAAACATAGTTCTAAGATGGAAAGGACCGTAGTCATCAATTAGAAGCTTGGAGATGGAACTTTCAAGCTAGCGACTGCCGATGACATTACACTCCATAGAGCATGAACTAGCAAGCATTTACGATGCTATTCCACTTAGTTTTGTTTCATTCAGTTGTATTTCATTTAGAATTTGCTTTTGCATTTTGGTTCATACCTATGTAATAAGACAGACTCTATCGTTCTCTCTTTTAGTTTACAATAAAATTTGAAGGTTGCTCCATATCTGTGTATTGTTTGTGCATAATATAATAGTTGTGATATGCAACCAACTTACATATGCCTAATATAAACCGGGAAGTACCCGTATGTGGTCCCAACCAAGTACACGGGTCCATAATCAAATTAAACAAAATTAACATGACTCGATCATTCATCCATTAACTTTTGCTTATAATCTGACAGGCTGAGTATAAGACAGAGAATGGGTATGAATCAACCATCTGTTAACTAACTCCGTCTCCTAATTAGATGGGAAGAATGTAAAGCAAAGTTGGTCGTGATACGACCGACCACTCTTCGACTTTTGCCCCAAACTTAGAGGCTAGGGAATTATTCAAAGGAAATGTGATTCGACCATTTTCAGAACAACTTCAATCCCCAGAGTGTGGATAAGAGCACAAACAAAATGAATGAGTGCTATTCGACCATTCATTCTTCAACACTGGCCTAAATCTAACAGGAGGAGTATAAACTCATTATGGATGGGACCCAACCGCCCACGATCTACCAACCCAAGATTGGGGCAGCTTAATCATTGAATAAGATAGCATAACACTGTGGCTTGCGTCTAGTATTTGATACGACATAAGACCACGATTTAAAGGAGGCCTTGAGATGGATTTGAGGGATCGACGTCTGAAACAATGGGTGACTGAAAGACATTGCAACTTGAATGATGGGCAATGAATTACAAGTACATTAAATGGAAAATGTAATAGCTCGAAGACATAAGCAAGTTTCGTACAAAAGTTGAACAAAAACAAAAGATTTTTTATTCACATACTGAAACTTGGAAACTGAGTACAAGTTTATTTCAGACACTAAAAGTCAAAAGTGGGGGCCATATGCGCACAATTGCGGCCAACAAAAATAAAATAGATACCCAACTATGCACTACCCAAGCCGATTTGATGGCTATTTCTCATCTTTTTAGGCTTCATCGAGATGGACTCTCCAGAGCTTCCATCTCGTCCTCTCTTCTTTGACCTTCTTTGGCCCTTGCTACCCTTACAAGAAATGATTTCAGAGATAGGAGCATAAGTAGCCTCACTTTGGGATCCAGAAGGGTCGATCTCCTTAGGAGTGACACCGCCCAGCAGTATAACTTGGAGCAGAGTAATATCCACTTTGGTGCTCTCCTTCTTGGCTTGCAAATCAAGCTCCTCCTTTTCAATGCGCTTCTTCATGATAAATTTACCAATGTGTTCGGAGCCATGAGTCACTACAATGTCATCTGTTTTATCCTGGCCCTGCTAGTCATCAGTCTTTTCTTTGTTCAAAGCCTCAATGACTTTAGCATCCGGGTCGAGAGTCTCGGCAGGTTGATTAGTTAGAGCCACCTGTACGGTGATGGCATGGACGTTGTAGTCAGCACCTGCTGTCCGAGAATAACATCATCATCAGGAGCATGGACAAATGTAGACGGACCTACACTTTCATAAACATCAATGGGTGAACCCATGAATATCGCATGTGAGAATAAACCTTATGGAATAAAGGAGAAGCGAGAGATATACCTTTGCCAAATTAGCCTTCAATCATAGTTGGAGTGCCACCTTCCAAAATCGAAGACAACCCAAAAGAGTTGTACATCATTGGCTGATCTGAATCGTAGCCCGCATCCTTTACCGAGGAATGAGAAATTGAAGCATAAGTTTCTTGAGTAGTAGGAGGGTCTTGGGAAGTAGATCTCGAGGCTTCACCACTATCTTTCCCCTTTTTGATGGTCATTGGATCACTGAGTAAACTGAGCAAAGCAACCTTGAGTTCATCGGGCTCTTCATCATGCAAGATTTCATGCATGAGCTGCTCTTCATCCACTTCAACACAACCGAGGGACTTCTTTTTCAGATCTACAATATAGTCCCAGGCTTTGACAAGCGACTTAGGATACCCCTCTCCAAGGAAGCAGAGGTTGCGATTCATGAGGATGCAAGCATCGTAATATATTAGCAAAGGATCGAACTTGTCCTTTATTTCTATTCAGTTAGCCTCTCTAGCCTCTTCCTTGGGGGCTTCTATCAGTGCAATTTTTCTATCAACCTCCATTTTAGTTTCGCGAGCCTCGATGATTTCGTCATGATATCGTTGAGACTCCAACTGAGCGTAAAGTTTCTCTTGCTTTTCCTTCTCAAGCTCCTCCTCGAGTAGTTTAATACGAAGGGCCAAGGGATCATTGTCTTTTTTAAACATATCTTTCTCCTTCTCTAAGTCATCTTTTTCAAGGTCTAAAGCACCACTACGACGAACGGCAGTGTCCATTTCATCTTAGTGCACTTTTATTAAATGCTCAATAGATTCAGAAGACCAGCATCGGCCAACTTTTTACCCTACTGCTTGACCTCCTCGTCCAAGTGCTTAATGATGTCCTTTTCGTGGATCACTTCGAGAGTTAAGCATTTAATTTTGTATTTCCTTTCCATTGACACCTCATAAATTCTCTTAGTCGCATAGAGAGTTGTATTGTGCTGGATATAGATGTCACTAGCATAAGCGAGCACCATGTTCTTGGCCTCTTCAAGAATCTAATGCATAGGAGGAACAAACATGAAATTGTAAAAACATAACTTAGGAAAGCTGGCCTTGGGATTGGCCATCTTTTTTGCAGCAGTGGCATCAAGAACATATAGAGCTGCAAAGGGACATTTCTCGTGCCTACGGGATGATGTATCAAGACCTACTACGCTAGACTGTCATTCTGAAGATTGATGGGTGCCAAAAGAACCCAAATACTGCTCAGGTGTAGTAATCATAGTGGGTGCATGAGGTAGTGACTTGCTACTACTATATATAGTGAGATTTTGATCGGCACCCTTGTAGTAAGAAGACTAAAATTTTAACTTATGCCTGGACGATGAGACCTTGGATTAGTGGCTTCAACCTCGATCTTCTCTTCCTTTATGACCTTCTCTATCTCGACCAAGGTTCAAACCTTGACTAGGCCCAAAATAAGATGGCTGGGAGTATGCTGATCTCTTCAAGTGATCATAGTCATGGAGGCAAACAATTGAGCTAGCAAACAAAATGAAAATTTATAATAATCACCGAAGTTAAAGGTGGATAAGTGTTGTGTCATGCAGTGCACGTAATCGTGAGTGTCCTAGTGTCCCCCCAATAGACCAGTTATTGGAACTTTTCTAGCTGGAGTAGTCTCTCCCATGCTAGTTGGAGGAACGTCAACACCGAATCGAATAGGAGATTTAGAGCCCCCAAGGCATAAATTAGAAAAATCATAATTCCCAACATCATCTGGAATTGGGACGTCCAACAGCCCACCAAATAAATTTTTTGAAGGCAGAGACCTAAATTGATCCATAACAGCAAAGGTTGACTTGGATTTCTCGGAAACCTGCCCTTTACGAAGCTTGTAAACGAGCCTTTTTCTTCTTCTCTTTTCTCGGGCGAGGAGGTATGGGTCCTGAGAGGTTCCAATCGCAAGCTCATGACTTGAGCTCACATCATCATGACAGGATTAACTTCGCCATCTCCTCGCCCAAGGGCGCCTCTTATTTCTACCACATCACCCTCGGTGTTCCTTCGCGACCCGGTACGATGACCTTCTTCTAATAAGCCGAAGATAAAATGGGGCTCGTCGATAAGAAGAGATCCGATGTCCCTATCCACTACCAATATATATTTTTAGCGCTTAAACCGCCTCCAAGTACATGTCGCCGGTGGGATGTGGATGGCTACTTGTAATATTCAATTAAAAATTGCTTAGTTCTGGATACAACTTGAATAAAAGCGCTTAAAGTTAAATTTGAAGCGACACTTACGTCCTTCCAGCCACCGTCCTCAAAATCGGGTAGGCGGCACACATAGAACCATTCATTCTTAAAAGTGCTCAGTTTGTTCCAAGCACCAATTATCATCTAGTAGTTGGTGACTAAATCGATGAAAGTGTACAAGAGGCTTACCTTTCGCTATTTGAGATTGTAAATGAATCTGGTATCTTTTGGAGTCAGCTCATGATATAAGAATTCAAGGAATATCATATACGTGTAGTGCAGAAATGCGTAGCTGTTCGGATGTAACTGAGCCGACACCAATCTTAAACGGTGTACCCTTTTTTGAATGATAAATTGAAAGGCGTGTAAGAAATGCGAATTACGGATCTTAAAGCTAGGATAAACACTAGAGGGGGTGAGTAGTGTTTTAAGGAATTATTAAATCTTTTTGAGTTTTGGTTAATTTGAACACAAATGTATGCAATATTCAAACACAAATATGATCACAGAATCAAACACAGATGCAAAAATAAAGTAAAAGCAGTAAAGGAAAGAACACACCGGATTTTATACTAGCTCGGACTTACCCTACATCCAGTCCCGCACACAAGTACGGATTTCCTTTCAAAAGCGAATGTACAATTACACCTTCGATTTCAAGGCTACGAGGTACACTCTCCAGATTCATAATCCTCTGGGTAGAGATACTTGATTTCACGGGCAACAAGTTCACCCAATTGATTTCCAAGGCTACAATCACACCTTTTCTCGCTTGATAGATTTCCAAGGCCACGATCACATCTTTTCTCGTTTAATTGATTACAAAGAAGCCTATAACTCTGAATAGCACTGAGGATCTTTTTGAGATAGTGATAGAGAATCAAACCAGAGATAATCTAGTTAGATTCAATGTTGATTTCGACAGAGTAATGGTAGGAATATGTATAAAGAAACATGGAAGAAGAAGAGAAATGAAAATCGGAAAATATGATTAAAAATTCATTGAAAACAGCCCCTATTTATAGAAGAACAACAGCCATGTTTATTCGTGAAGAGATATGACGAATAGACGCTTCTTTTGAAATTTAAATTTTGAAATTAACTGACACTATGTCGACATGGGTGTATTGAGCATGTCGACATCCCAACGGAAATTTTGGTGTTTTGTTTTTCTTTTATAAATATACTTAACTATAGTTAAAATACATAAATAAATAAATATAGAGATTAATATTTTGGTATATATAAAATTTTACTATAATTGTATATTCAAATCTAAGTATAAATATTAAAAGTTAAATATATTATTATTAAAAGATAGTTTAAAACTAAAGATAATTTGATTTTGCAATTAAAGATTATTTTGAGGCTAAAAGTATTTAAAACCGGGATAGATGATTTTGATTCTTTTAAAAGGAAAGTTTTGAAAACATTTTGAAAACAAGATATAATTTTGTAAAATCATTTTTAATAAAAGTTAGCAGATACAAAACAATGTTCCACTAGATTTTTCGTAGGTTCCATCCTACTTAGGGTTCCATCCCTTTAACAGGCTCGAAGTGGATTCCATTCCACGAATAAATTGGATTTTAAGATGCCGGTGCTTTTCTAGGAGTTTTAACAAAATTCCTAACTAAAATTAAAAATAAATTACTTGAAATCTTGAACTCCTGCTAATCTTGATACTCATGAGTCTACAATCTTGATATCTTGAATCTCTATACCGTACAGTCTTCATTCTTGGTGCCTGCATGGTTAAATCTTGCATATGCATATTATTTCTAAACTATAATGTTAGAATATAATCCTATTCTAAGGTTGTTGTCATCAAAACCATCATCTCACGGACTAACAATCTCCCCCTTTTTGATGATGACAACCTTTGATTATAAAATATTACTTCTATCCTAATAACTCCCCCTTAATCTACGCCTAACTATCCTATTTTATATTTCTCCCCCTTAATCTATGCCTAACTACCCTATTTTATATTTCTCCCCCTTTGTCATCAACAAAAACTAACTCCAAACTATATAATCTCCAACTATATACTCCCCCTCATTCTTGGACTAAAGTACTTTCATTAATAAACTATACAAATGGAGTATATAATAGATAGATTAAGAGATAATTATACTGATAGACATGATAATTAATTAAAGATCATATAAATATTAATGCATATATATGTTTTTCACACCAAATATTAATCTAAATCAATTCAAATCAAATCAAACAATTCAAATCAAACAAACCAAATCAATTAAACCAAATCAAACAAACCAATCAAATCAAACATTACGAGGGACTTCCACCCATCCTTCTTCTCCAAATATAAGGTCTGCTTTAATGGCATTCCAATTTTCATTATCATTAGTGAGAGAGACTAGAGGGTGTGCTTCGTTATCATCCTTGTGCAGGAAGGAAATCATCCATCGTATTGCATCGAAATCCCTTTCTTGCTCTTTAATCATCCACGTTTGACTCAATTCTAAGTGTCGCTGGTTACGTAGAATAAACGAAAGAATATTCTTGAAAGAATTAAGAGTTTCTTCAAGATTTTCTGATACATTATGAATTGGATTGGCCATATTCGAGTTTGTGAGAAGAATGAGAGACAAAGTGATAAGAAATAATATTCAGTGATGAATTCTGGAAGAAATAGGTATTTATAGGTGTAGAAATTCGTATGAAATGAATAGACATAAGGTTAGTTATTCAAATTTCAAATTAAAAATGAAATGTCATTTC
This sequence comes from Allium cepa, assembly GCA_030765085.1. Lineage (NCBI taxonomy): Eukaryota > Viridiplantae > Streptophyta > Magnoliopsida > Asparagales > Amaryllidaceae > Allium > Allium cepa. The sequence continues at coordinate 99,078,934 of CM060934.1, forward strand.
TGACAGTACATATCGACATGGTCATAGGGGGGATGTCGACATGGTGTAGTGAATTTTGATGGCTTATTTTAATTTTGTAAATAATTGTGTATATATGTATATTTATATAATATACTAACATTTATTCTGGAGATAAGATAAGCTAGATAACAGAAAAGGAAATCAATTTCATTTCATGATAACACGATATAACGATTAAACACAAAGAACTACACGAACATTCAAATCAAAATAAACTAAAACAAATACAACGAGATACGAAAAGGTAGAACTAGTTAGAGGATGATGACGATGAAGATAATCCAGGCTTCTTGCTGACTTTGGAAATAAACTTATTCATCTTGGATGAAATTTTGTCCAACTTCTTACTAACGGATCGTTTAAGAATCCGTTGATTCTCAACAATGGTCTTTTTGTTTTTGAGAAGGGTTTTGTTGGATGGGTTAGGAGGATAGTTGATGCTTTACAAAGAAGTTTCACCTTCTTCTTCTTCTTCAATTTCCATTTCATCCCATTCTTCTTCTTCTTCCTCTTCCTCTTCTTCCATCTCCTCATGAGCCAAACGCTCTTCCTTTTTGGCAAGAGTCTCATAGGGTTGAAAAACAAATGGAATTTTCATAAGCGAAATGTTGGAATAATTGAATTTTTTTATAGAAACAAATTATTCTCCTTTGAAATCCACTCCAAAATAGTTAAAAATTCGAGTGAGATAAATTCCATGATACGAAGTATTCTCACCCATTTCAAGATTTTTGGGACGAAGTTCATCCAAAATAGCTTGTACCCAATTAATATCATAATTTCCAAAAATAACAAAAAGTGCTTTGCAAACTTTTGAAGTGGGATTGTTAAAATTTCCCGATCTTGGGGTCAAAGAATGTTGTAAAAGAAGATTGAAAATTCTAGCTTTTGGTCGAAATTTTCGATATTTGAATTCAAAATTATCATTTCCTTCAAAAATGTGATGAAATGTCTCGCGATCACTTTCATCGATTTTAAAATTAGAAAGATCCATTCCCGTACTCTTGCAATGGAGAATGGTATCCAAAAGATCAAAATTCAAAACAATTCTAATGCCTTTGACACTACTTCAAATTTCATCATCGTTTTCATTATAAAATCCACGATTAAGATTTGCATAGAAAATTTTGACAAGATTTGGATAACAAACAAAATCATTTTGAGAAGCATCAAGAAGACTAAGAATTTGATTTTTCGCAAAAAGAGAATCAATTTCATAAGAAGAGAAATCTTGAAATATAGCAAACTTGTATAGTTAGCATAATTGATGTATGCTTTTATAGCCTCCGGATCATTGAAGAGTTTCTCTTTTATCTTTCTGGAAATTCTCATGGTAGAGGGGTTGCTTGAAGAAGCCATTAGAGTAGAGAGTAGGGAGCTTGAAGTTTTGAAGAGAGAGTTTGAATTTGAAAATGAGAGTGAAAAGATGTGATAAAAGATAGTGAATAAATAGATTCTCAAAGGACATGTTCTCTTGTCAAAAGATGCCTTTTCAGAGAATTGAATGAAGTGAAAAGGTGGAGGGAAATTCAAGCATTTGAATTCAAATTTTGAATTTCAAATTATGTACCCATGTCGGCATTATGGTAGGGACCATGTTGACATGTGCTTGTGAATTTCTATAATTTATTTTTTCCAAGTACTCTAATATATATATATATATATATACTTATTATTTTTAATGTCTATATATATCTGGAATATTATTAGAATTGTAGTATATTCCATAATATATTATTATACTAATAAAAATAATAATAAAAACAATAGTAAAATAATAGTAAGAAAATAGTAAAAAAATTAAAATTCCAATAACACGCCAATTCAAAATCAATCAATCAAGCATCTAATTCTAAGCATGCAATTTCAACCAATTGTATTGTAAATGTGTACCTTTTTCTGAGTCCGTTTTTCTGAGTTCGTCGGAGTCATGAACTGCCGTGAAACACAAATTTGAATTAACTGTCTTCTGATCATCATCGATTGAGGACGAGTCTGAGTCATCTAAAGTAGCAGTAAATGTACGCTTCCATTTCTTTACCGAATCATTGTTTATAAGAGGATTTTGCCTTTCTGGATACGGACAGTCTCTTTTGATATGGTCTGGTTCATCACAGTTGAAACATTTGACATTGTTTGGCAATACATTCTGATTTCTAGAGTTCTTATAGTTGTTTCTCTTGAGATTATTCATCTTTCTGTATTTCAGAAATTTTCGAAAATTCCTGGTCATCAAGGCTATCTCTTCATCATATCGTTGTTTGAGTCTGATCCATCAGTCAATGCATTAAATGCCATTGATTTTTTTCCAGATGCTTTGCTTTCTCTTCCCTCGATCATTTGGACTTCAAACGATGTTAGATTTCCAATTAATTCTTCTATCTTTAAGGTACTCATGTCATTTGCCTCTTCGATCGTAAGTGTCTTTTGATCCCACTCTGGAGTAAGAGAATTTAAAAAATTCTGACTTGATCTTCTTCCGAAAATTCCTTTCCCAAGGATATTAGAGAATGCACAATATCATGAAATCTACTATACATATTTGAAATAGACTCATTAGAATTCATTTTAAATAATTGAAACTGATTTGTGAGCATGGAAATTTTGGTCTTTTAACTTTGCTTGTTCCTTCGTGAGTAACTTGCAAAGTTTTTCAGATTTCATATGCAGACTTACAAACTGACACTCTATTAAATTCATTTCTATCAAGTGAACAAAATAGAATATTTATTTCTTTAGAATTATTTTGTGCAACAGTCTTTTGCTCAACGGTCCACTGTGCAAAATCAGTTGTGGGTTCAGAATATTCAGTTTGTGTGATATTCCAAGTGTCTAATCCTACAAATTGTAAATATATTTTCATCCTACATGCCCAATATGCATAGTTACTGCCATTAAAAAATGGTGGTCTGACAGTAGACTGGCCTTCGACAAATGAACCAGTGACAGGAATACTAGTGTTAGTAACAGTACCAGTGTTGGTAGCCATTTTGAAAACTTTTCATATTCAGATTATGAAAATTTGAAAACCTTGCTCTGATACCAAATGTGAGAAATGCGGATTACGGATCTTAAGACTAGGATAAACACTAGAGAGGGTGAATAGTGTTTTAAGGAATTATTAAATCTTTTTGAGTTTTCGTTAATTTGAACATAAATGTATGCAATATTCAGACACAAATATGATCACAGAATCAAACATAGATGCAAAAGTAAAGTAAAAGCAGTAAAGGAAAGAACACACCGGATTTTATACTGGTTCGGAGTTACACTACATCCAGTCCAGCACACAAGAACGGATTTCCTTTCAAAAGCAATTGTACAATTACACCCTCGATTTCAAGGCTACGAGGTACACCCTCTAGATTTACAATCCTCTGGGTAGAGACACTTGATTTCATGGGCAACAAGTTCACCCAATTGATTTCCAAGGCTACAACACACCTTTTCTCGCTTGAATGATTTTCGCAATCACACCTTTTCTCGTTTAATTGATTACAAAGAAGCCTATAACTCTGAATAGAACTGAGGATCTTGTTGAGATAGCGATAGAGAATCAAACCAGAGATAATCTAGTTAGATTCAATGTTAACTTCGACAGAGTAATGGTAGGAATATGTATAAAGAAATGTGGAAGAAGAAGGGAAATGAAAACCAGAAAATATGATTAAAAATTCGTTGAAAACAGCCCCATTTATTGAAGAACAACAGCCATGTTTATTCGTGAAGAGATATGACGAATAGACGCTTCTTTTGAAATTTAAATTTTGAAATTAACTGACACTATGTCGACATGGGTGTATTGAGCATGTCGACATCCCGACGGAAATTTTGGTGTTTTGTTTTTCTTTGAAAATATATTTTATCTTATATTAAAACTATTTTAAACTTTTATAAATATACTTAACTATAGTTAAAGTATATAAATAAATATAGAGAATAATATTTTGGTATATATAAAATTTTACTATGATTTTATATTCAAATCTAAGTATAATATTAAAAGTCAAAATATATTGTTATTAAAACATAGTTTAAAACTAAAGATAATTTGATTTTGAGATCAAAGATTACTTTGAGGCTAAAAGTATTTAAAACCAGGATAGATGGTTTAGATTCTTTTAAAAGGAAGGTTTTGAAAACATTTTAAAAATAAGATATAATTTTGTAAAATCATTTTGAATAAAAGTTAGCGGATACAAAACAATGTTCCACTAGATTTTTCGTAGGTTCCATCCTACTTAGGGTTCCATTCCTTTAACAGGCGCGAAGTGGATTCCGTACCACGAATAAATTAGATTTGAAGATGCCAGCGCTTTTCTAGGAGTTATAACAAAATTCATAATTAAAATTAAAAAATAAATTACCTGAAATCTTGAACTCTTAATAATCTTGATACTCATGAGTCTTCGATCTTGATATCTTAAATCTCTATACCGTACAGTCTTCATTCTTGGTACCTGCATAGTTAAATCTTGCATATGCAAATTATTTCTAAACTATAATATTAGTATTTATATTTTATAATCCTATTCTAAGGTTGTTGTCATCAAAACCATCATCTCACGTACTAACAAGGCGGAGTGCAACCTGCCCAGCATATAGACTTGTTGCATGCAGTACACACTTCCGGGAGAAAGTGAGCCCTATTGTTACGAGACGGGACTCACACATCCTCGTATGAAATCCCATGTTTAATGCATAATCTATGGAGAGAGGCCTCATCGACCCTTGAAGCCACGAAATCCTTCGGATCAATTAAATATATGACAATTTCTATAGTGTCAGAAGATGGCTCGATTTCCGCTTTTAAGTTCAAAGGAATTTCTCGCACCTGTTGATAACTTTTAGGCTATGTTGATTGATGGTCTAGAGAGTTTCGAGCAGACATTGTTGCAGAGCTTGACTCAACATTGGGATTATCATAAGAAGAAGTTTGTTTAGTGCGTGTAGCATCTAAACGCTCAGAGTATCTGAAACCCATATCTATTAAACTTAACAGACAGTAATCATTAGAAAAATTAACCCGTTCCCCCATGTTAAGTCTAGTGCGGTGTGATACAATGTTGTGCATTACATTATTAAACAATTTAAAATTAAAATAACAATTGTGATGAGATTTTGGTATTTGGTTGGAGTGACCGTCATTGCTGACTGTTCCAACCGGCTTTCACGTTGATGTTTGTGGATTTTATCTAAGCTTTAAGACCAGTCATCAGCATATTGGAGTATGATATTTGTGTTCAGGTTCATATCTCATGTGTATTTAAGTTAGAGTTTAAGTCCCAAATTCATGCATTCAATCAAATATGTCCAATAAAATTCTAAGTCATATGCATTGGTATTCAAGTCAAAGTGCTAAAATCATGTTCGAGTCCTATTCTTGAGTTCAATTGCTCAAGTTCAAGTCCAACATTAGGTATGCAAATGTTCACGTCCGAGTTTGTTCAAATGTTCATGCTCTTATGGTAGGGTTCGAGTTCGATCATGCATGCAATTCCACGTGGTCAAGTCCAAAAGTTCGAATGTGCACAAACAGGACTGAAAAACGGCTAAGTCCCCCTAAGCTAGGGGATCACACCCAATCCCTCACATAGTTGGCCTTGCCTTATGCATTTTCGAACCCTCATTGCAATGTGATCCCTCTTTCCAAATCAAAACCAATCCCTTCAATTTCAAGATTTCAATTACTCCACAATGCAACTGATCCCTCCATCATTGATTGCCTTCATCACTTCGTTCCACTTCATATCATAGTTGATCGCATGCCTACAACTGATCACTTGGACTTGACCAATCCATATCATACACATTCTAATAAACCACTGATCCCTTCACCCAGTATTTACAACCACTCCTTCTCCTCCGTATGCACATCGATTGCGTTTCCCTCTTCATTACTTCACTTCTTCTCCAGAACCCATGTCGATCCTTCCATGCTAATAAGCAACCAATATGAATCCCAATCGTCTCATTACACAATCGTGTGCATCTTAAATCCAAACCCACCTATATTATTCAACGGTCAAGTTTGCTTGTAGGGGTGAAGGAGGATAGGGTTTATTCAAGTAGCGAAGTTAGGTGTTTGGGTTTGATTAGCAAAGGCGGAGGGCTGATTGATAGTCATGGCGAACGATTCAGGGAGGATGAAAGTTTGGATTAGCGTAGATTTGTGATTGGCGGTGGTAAATTTCGAAGACTTGTTAATGAAGGGAAGAGAAGAAAAGAGTAGGATCAATTTAGTTATGAAAGCAAATAAAATAAGTAAAGAGAGCAAGCTAAGTCCTTGCTTATATATCATGTGCAAGTCGAACACACAAGCTTGAAATCAACAAAGTCCATATAAGTGAAGGGATTACATCCGATACCATGCCTAGGGGATTCATACCGGTCCCTTACCAATATTTTAAAAAAAGGAGAAATAGTGATGCAATTGTGTTTGAACTACATGAAATTGGCAACGACCCATAAACATGTGAAACTGTTCGGGAACCAATAACAAAATGTGTACATGAATGAACGTGCATGTTACATACCCAACATTCAATTTCATGAATCGACGAAAGTTAAATTCTCAACTAAATTCTCATAGCGATAACCAGTTTAGATAACTGAGGCCTACTAGCCCTACTGATTAGCTCAATGGAATCGAGAATAGAATGGTGTCGATAAGTTACAATCCAACATTTATACTGTAAGATATAGACTAAGCATCACAGCGACTAGAAAGAGATGCAACTCTTTGGAAAGACAATTCAATGAACGGGCAAATGACTGTTCGAGAAACTATATGGAATCCTTTACGGGGACTCTAATCTGCTTCGATTCAAAGCACACCATGTTCGAAACAAGATGTACATTGGGAGGCAAGTTTTTTCAGCCATTTGACCCGGCTACATGCGGACAGACTAGACAAGTTAGACTTGATGATAGACAAGGAAAGCAGTTCAGAGAGGTGACCATAGAATCCAAAGACCAAATATAGATAACAATATGAAGTAACGATCAAGTGAAAACAAGAGATAGACTCTACCGAACATTTTAAATATAGATTAGTGCCTCCCCTAGGCAAGGGATCGATACCAATCCATTCCCCTAAGAAAGGGATTGGATCGGATCACTATGGCTATGAACAGCTTGAATCCATAATTCGACGGGAATTTATTGATATCTCTAAAAACATGAAGACAACTATGCAAAAAAAAATTGGAAACATGATGCTATTATGAGGGGGACCAACACGATCGATCGCATAGTGCCATGTGGCAGGGAAGAGCGATTGGGACCAATCGCTCTATATTGGGAATTGGGCCTCGAAATTTTCTGGGTGACCTTGTCTACATCTGGAGATTCTTCTAGCAATTTTCAAAAAGATATTCTGTCGTTTACCCTTACAAATACATAGTTCATAGTTTATTTTAGGGATCCTTACATTTTTGTTTTCTTGGTACTCCATTCTATTCACGGATTTCGATCTAATCCCTCTTGTACTCAGAAATTCAAGTGATTAATAAAGCTATATCATCAAAGTGGACATAGGAATTCAACGCCGAACCATTATAAATGTAACGAACCATAAATCCGTACCCATTGAGTCAATACTATTCTGCATAAATCAACTCAAGTTGAACAGAAATACGAACCATTTGGGTTAAAGAAGAAGAGGTAGAAGAAGAAAATAGAAAACAACATCAGAATCTAACTATCGCAGCGGAATAAAATATAATAGATGATCACAGATCTTTACACCAAAAACAAATACTATATCTGTTTTATACATACATCATCATCAGAGTACATCATCAGAGTTCCACATCAATAACATACAACTGGATTCACATCGAATAATAATCAAATACGGAAATACGTATCGCCATCCAGCTCGTCTCTGAGCTCCACAGCATCACATCCTGTATCCTATAATACTCGGTCTGACCCGAGCATTATAGTTAAATAACACCCGAGTCAGTCTAGAATACCAACGTGAGAAAACCACACTCAAATTGATTATTAAGGTTTCAAAAATCCTTTTGAAAACAAAAGCATCTCGTAAGACCACGCCACAAACAAACATGTCAGGTTTTTACCTTACGATAGCTAAAACACTTAATCCTCTGATATTATAATAGGGACTATTTACAAATACTTATTAAAATAGCCGAAATTGTTACATCTATTAAATTCCAGCTACTAGCCACAAAGTGGGTAATACAAACAAAACTCGTAAAAGGCGTAGGGAGAATGGATTTCCAACTAATGACTAGGCATCGGGGTACCACCTGTCACGGTACCTGGTCTAGATCAGCATACCGAGGATCACTCCCAACCCCCTGCAACACAAGATCCCGACTATCCCTTACTGGATAATCCCGAGTAAGATCACCTCATGGTTGGGATCAGCAACCGCACCACTAAGCCGAATAAAAAGGGACATCTAGACAGGGATGACCTTACCCGGAAATGGGTGCTGCCCACCAAGCCTTGCTGCATAACCTCTGATTTTCAGTCATTCCCGGGTTATGAGGCTTGAGGCTAAGCGTTACCTTTTTAGAACATATCCCTTAGAATGCTCTTCGTCCACCTGATGATGTTCTGAAAGCATTCATCCATACAAGTCTGTTCCATGTTCGAACGGAACCGAAGGCACTATTCCTACTACATCCAATTTGGAATAATCCTCAGGATTAGTAGCGACTAGCCCTTGCACTTTACTGCTCCATCTTCGAATCCAAACTCGTTTTTCCACGATAACGTACAAACCGGATCGAAGTGGTTTTCGAGAAATAAATCTCGATCCCGGTCTCTTCGAAACGATCAACGCATTTGGCCAATATTGATAGTCGGTTATTTAGCTATCAATTAATATTCATAACAACCATCAAACAATAAATAATTTCCTAAATTATTTATATATCTCAAAATATCTTCGCACGATATATTTCCATTTTCAACCCTTTTTGGAAACAGTTTCAAACTATCTTCCTTTTCAAATTAAATTTTCCCAAATATTTTCTATTTCCACTAAAATCACCAAGCATAAAACTTTAGATCTTTAAAATAATTTAAAACGCTTTATTATAAAATATATTTTAACATTTAGATTAAAAACTACTTCAATAGTTTATTAAAAATATACACTTTAGGAATATTTAAAATGAGGTTACTTTTATAAAATATAAAACTAGATTTTCTCTTTAAAAACAAATACCAAGTCACTTTTAAATAATTACTACCATAATAGATTAAAAGAAAATACTTACTTTAGAATTTAAATATTTTAGAAAAAATAAAATTTTCCAAAACTTGCTTTTTAAAACAACTTTAAAACTTTTAACTTATATTTAAAAATTTACTTTGAAAACGTACTTGGTTATCCAGGGAGAATTTCCAATTTCAATCACTTAAATCAATTTTCCAAATTGATTTCCAATTTACTCCATTTGAAATAAATTTCTTTACTTACTCAATTCATTTCAAAATCCATTAATTATGGACTTTATTTATTAATAACTTTTTTTTCGTTTTGATTTTAAATCTTTTAACTGATACATACCGATTTCGAATTTTCCAAATTTCTTCTTTATTCTTTCAATAATTTAAATCTTTATTTAAAATAAATGCTTTATTCTTATAAATAATAACACTGAAATTTAAAATTCATTATCTTCCTGTTTTTAAAATTTTAAAACCACTAATATCCTTATCCAGTTCATTCTTAATTTATTTAAATTCTCTATAATTATTTCACTTACAAATTCTCTTCCTTTTATTTTCCTTTCAAAATCCAATTCTATATATTTTGATAACACAGTGTACCGAAATATTCAAGTAAACCATAACATTTAATATTCCAATTATCAATAATATCCATCACAGGATATCAAATATTCATAACAGAGAATATTAAACAATATAAATAGTTTGAGGAATCCAGTTGGATCCCTTCAACCTGTTTCGCTGTATCCAAAGACGTTAGCACAATACCAATTCCACTTCGAGGTGGAATATCGTGGTATATGAGATTAATAAAATATCATCCGCTATAATGCGGCGCATAGGGTCTCATCCGCTATACAATGTGGGAAATCAATCATTCCAAGATGTGTTATATATTATAATATAGCACATCAAATTAATTCAATCATCCAACCAATTTATTTAAATTTAACCATTTAAATTAAAATTAAAATTCAGCTGAGTGAGATTAACTCACCTTTTATTTTGCAATCCACTTCATTCTCGATTTGATTCCACGATTTCAGACCTTGTAAAAACATTAGATGTTTTATTAATATTCGAGTCAATTGAGCAATTTAAATTTCCATTTGATAATTTAATTAACCATTGATTTCATTTTAAACAATTAAATTTAATTTTAAACTAATTCCCCTTTTAACAGATTTTCCCATTCCTTTAATAAATTATTTTCAGTAACCAAGGTAAATTAAGTAAGTTTATTAAATACATTATTTTAATAATAGCTAGCAAGTTTAAAATGTGATTGTAAATGTAATCAACTAATACTGTAAATTACTTTACAGAGACGGTCCTATATACAATTTTCTGCTGCAATTACTTTTCCTTTCAGTAGACATATGTGTTGAATCAAAACTGATGTAGTTTTTAAACCCTACTGTAGTCATTTTCTTTTCAGGAAATAATAACAGAATTTTACTTACTACTTATATACATATATATTTAAATATATAAATAAATAAGAATAAATAAAAACAACATATCGATACCTCACAGCAACCGCTCGAGGCCGTCACCACCTCCCCCTCCGTCGCTACTAGATCAGCACTGACAAAGCAATCTCGAGCTCGCACCCTTCGACCTCGCCTTCGAAGTCGACATCGTTTCCCCTAGGTGTCGCCGCACTCACGTCCAACCCTAGCCTCGACTATCTTCGCTGAGTACTCCACGTTCGCGATTCAATGACGATAGATTCTACTCGAACCCTTGCGTGATAGGAATTTCCAGCGACTTGACCCCTCAGGCCTCATCGTTGATTCGAACGCGATTTCAATCCCTTTTCTCAAACGAAATTCGTTCGATTTGCTCCGAACACTTGAGCGTGATGAGAGGAACGAAAAAAAAATTTGAGAGCGATTGATTTGGGAAGAAAACGAGCTCGCGGCCATGACTTTTTTTATAGCTGAGACTTTGACTACTTCCCTTTAGTTTCGGCCATTTTTATTTCTTTAGAGATTGAACTGATTCGTTCGATAGAGACGTATCTTCAAGGATCGAATTGCTTCCAAAGGAAGACAAGGTAGCGTGCTTAGGAAAGGACTAGAAAAAATTCCGATGTGAAATAAGTTTGACTAATCAAGTTCAATATTACTTATTTTTAAATTCAAATTCAAATAGTCATGAAAATTCAACTCACAATTTTGAATTCCTATCGAGGCATGCCGCTAGGCGTTCCTAATGTTATATCACTATTCCGAACGCAATGGAAAAGGTTTCGAGTCCTAATTCGATCGTATGGGGAAGATAGCTTTCCGAATCAACTATTATCAATTAAATTTTCAGCGCGTTTATATATCGTACGCTCACACAACAACTCCGATCAATATGAAATTTGAAATCCGATAATAATAAAATATTAAAGATCCAATGGAACTAGTTTCGTCGAATTCCGAGACTGTGCCTCGGAAGGCTATTTTTAAATTCAATTTAAATGATGAAATTTCAAAACTGAACAAATCACTGTTAAATTCAATTTTGAAATTTCTATTATCCTCAGCATTGTCAATATAAATTTTACGAGCCTTTAAATTATTTTCAACAATCTTAAAACTCTAGATTCAACATTTTACCCAACTTCAAATTATTTAATTCAATAGTTTAATTATCAAATAAATAGTGATATTTGAATTCAAGTTAAAAACTAACTTTTAAATATTTAAAATCAATTAAATATTCCAATTTCAAATGCTTAAAAATTCTGGATCGTCACGTTCCTCCCCCCTTAAAAGAATTTCGTCCCCGAAATTACTAGTTAGGAAGAATGGTCAAATACCCGTTTACTTTTTCCAAAACCAACAATTCAACATCCTACCAACTATCTTATTTAAAAGACCCATTACCATTCTTACTAACTTCTCAACTCTCCCATAGTATGCAAACAATACTATTTGTTTAATCATTCAAGTCTCAATTTAAAACCAAAATTTGAATTATCAAAATTTTATGAAATTTTTTTTCTAACTCCCTAAATTTCCGAAAAATTTCGCAAGCGCCTCCTTTGCGCGGCTAGCTCGGTACAACTATAAAATGCCTCTACGGGCTCCCAAATTTCAAAATAAAACAAAAGCCAAGTGGCTAGATCAAAAACCCAATCAAATTTCATACAGAAATTTAAACACATACCTTTTTGTCGGGCAATTCAAATTTATCTTCTAAAATCATAACCAAATTTCATTTCCCTTTATAATACCTGCATATCTTACTTAGCAATAATATCCAATCACAACATTCAAAAATATTTTATCGACTTCCTTACAAAATGTCATTATTTATTCATTCAAATATTAACTTAGTATATATTTGTAGTATCAATTTCCAATTAAGAATTCACCATTCCTTTCTTAAGTTTAGTATAAGCATTTAATATGCTTCTTTATTTATTTTCACTTTACCACTTTAGTTTATATCTATTTCTATTCAAATAGGTTCTCCCATTTCCATATGAATTCAATTTACCTTCAACTCTTAATATTTAATTCTATCTTCCATTTATACTGATTCATATCATTATTTTAAATTAGTTCCATTCCCAAATTTATTTCAATTTCCAATTTGAAATCGTTTTGTCGTTAACTAAAATTTTCCTAAACATTTTCAAAAAATTTCTAACTCCCAAAATTTTGGAAATTTTTTGGCAGAGTCTCCTTTGTACGGAGGAGCTTTTGCAATTTGACAAGAGATATAAATATATATACATCGACCCACACGGTCAAAAAAACAAAAACAGTTCATATTTCCTATTTTTATTGCGTAGGCGTACCTTTATTTAGCATTTTTAAGCGAGCGGCTTATTATTTTAGCATTTTGCGCGATCAAATCAAGCCAAACGGCTTTCCGGTACCTGTACTTACTCAATTTAAACACATAAGTACTAAATATAGGAAGTTTATAGCATTTCACTTAAATTTAAATAGCTAAAACTTGGATCCTGTAACAATGCATGTTATACTTTCATAAACACATATGTAAGGTTCCGACACTTACTACAATTGCTTACATCCAATTCTCAAACCATTCCATTTAGTTTAAGTGATTTGCAACTTATATGCTTATATCTAATTCATTCTAAGCAAAACAAACTCATATTCATTCCAATTGATTTCAAAATCAACATATTTCACTTCTAATAACTCATAGGATTTTATCTAATCTCGTTTACCTCAAACGATCCATTTTCTTATGCAATTCTACAATATTAATGTGAATAAATATTTACTTAAGCTTTATAACCATTTAAATTGATTCCAACTCAATTTACACTTGATTTCATCCCATTTTAATTTATTCACAGACTTTTCATTGCATTTTCTTTCATATCCAAAAAGTTTGATTCCAAACCATTTTATTAAACTCGACAACCAATATATTAAATAACCATCTCGCAATTTACTTAAGTTACTTATTTTCTTCAAACTATTCCACCCAGTAACTTAAGTTTATTTTATTCCACCAACTTCCATTTAAATCTTTGATTTGATTTTCCATTGATCAAATCCCAACTAATTTACTAATTTTTTCGATTAGTTTATTTTTTATCCATTTTTAAATTTTAATTTACATTAACAATTCATTATTGAATTTATTTATAATAAGGTCATTCAATTTATGCTTGAATTGGATTTGTTTACAACTCACACCAATTCTATTTTAATCCAATTCAATACTTACTTAGTTTACATTTATTTATTTAAGTAAGAATTTTATTCCATTCAATATTATCTATAACTCAACTAAATTCATTTCAATTCAATTTTATTCAACTTAACTCCAGTTAAATCTAGCTACGAACCATTCCTTTCTGAATTTTGTCAAGCAAGGACTTAATGCCATTTAATATCATTCCAATACAACTTTCAACTCATGTGCTTACTCACATGAATCAATTAGTAGTTACAAATCTTAATTCCAATACTTTGTTTAATATAGTCCAACCTGGCTAATTTTCCCATTCCACATAATTCAACACAATTCAATTTTAAAATCCAGTATTCGGTTTTCACTTTACTTTTACAAATTAAATAAATTTGTCCTCCCACAAATTTACTTCCAGTAAATTTACTTTTATTTACTAGATTCAATTACATTCCATTTCCATTCAATTTTTTTTTACACTTCTTTAAGTTTCCAACTTATCTATATTCCATTCCCATTTCCTTTTAATTCAGTACATTGTATTGGTTTACTATCTTACTTTGTTTCCTACTTCCTTTAATTTAACTCTTTCAAGTTGAATTTTATTTCAACAAATTCCAAATTTACAAGTTATCAAACTTATAATATGCCATAAACATTCTTAGTTAAAATTCCAGAGTTTAAACAGTCTTTTAACATTTCAAAATTCCCTTTGAAATCACCTATATCCAAAATTCCTTACATTTCTAAAGTCAAATTTAACTTTTGCAAACAATTTCCATTCAAAACAATTTAGTAGCAATTTCTCTCTTGGAAACTCGAAAATGAACATCGATGATGCTGTAGTCATCACCGAAATTATTTTCCAACGACCGAAAGAGTTCAATGCTTTTATCTCTTTTAAAATCCATCAAATATTTTTTAAATTCCAAATCTCTATAGATTTTCAAATCTGATTCAAAAATATTTCTCAAATACATTTTATTTTTCCCAACTTTTTGAGAATTATTTTCAAATTCAAAGGAATTTAAATTTCCAAATTCCAAATCCCAAGTCCTTTAAATTTATGTTCAAACATTACTTTGAAATTTTATCTTATTTTAATAATTAATCACACTATAATTCACATTTAGTTTATATTTACAAATCTCATTTGTATATGAATTTGTTTCTTAGTTTTAATTTTGTCTTCAATGTCTTATTCAATTATGAATCACTTTTGCAAATCCTATTTATTAATTTATTCCTTCATCTTTGGTTATTATTTCAATTCTCATTCAATTTTACACATTAATAATAATAATTTAATTTTATCATTCCTATCAACCAAGCATCCATATATAACTATAATAATTTACGAAAAATCATTTCTTTTATATACAAAAATAATTTTGGGTAAAATTATTTCATTTACCCTAGTTAAAATAATATTGTGTCGGTTTATCTTGTTTAAGAGTTTAGAAATCCCTATCGACAATATGGCGTCCCACACATCGACCAGAATCCATAAACACTCGACCGATAAATCAACACAATATAAAAACAATTTTATATTTACTAACAAATACGCACTCATATCTATTAATACGCATAAGCTCATTCTAGAGTACTATGGACTTTATTCAGTGAGTAATCCCCCCAGAGCCAAGGTTATCACCAACCTATGCTCTGATACCAAGTGTAACGACCCGCAAATCCATACCCCTTGATTCAATACTATTCTACATAAATCAACTCAAGTTGAACAGAAATACGAACCATTTGGGCTAAAGAAGAAGAGGTAGAAGAAGAAAATAGAAAACAACATCAGAATCTAACTATCGCAGCGGAATAAAATATAATAGATAATCACAGATCTTTACACCAAAAACAAATACTATATCTGTTTTATACATACATCATCATCAGAGTTCATCATTAATAGCATACAACTGGATACACGGCGGAATAATAATCAAATACGGAAATACGTATCGCTATCCAGCTCGTCTCCTGAGCTCCACAGCATCATATCCTATAAGCTCCACAGCATCATATCCTATATCCTATAATACTCGGTCAGACCGAGTATTATAGGATACGGGATATGATGTTGTGGAGCTCAGGAGACGAGCTGGATGGCAATACGTATTTCCGTATTTGATTATTATTCCGCCGTGTATCCAGTTGTATGCTATTGATGTGGAACTCTGATGATGTACTCTGATGATGATGTATGTATAAAACAGATATAGTATTTTTTTTTGGTGTAAAGATCTGTGATAATCTATTATATTTTATTCCGCTGCGATAGTTAGATTCTGATGTTGTTTTCTATTTTCTTCTTCTACCTCTTCTTCTTTAACCCAAATGGTTCGTATTTCTGTTCAACTTGAGTTGATTTATGTAGAATAGTATTGACTCAAGGGGTACGGATTTGCAGGTCGTTACAATAAATCTGTTTGTCATTGGTTTTTACTTGGTTTCTTCTTGTTTCCTCTGTTAATTTTGATTTCTTCATTTATTTCTCTACATATAATCTATTGTGTGTTTGTGCCAACTTTCGGTGCAAACAGTTGGAATCGTCACCTAACTACCAATATAATATATGAAATAAACATTATATATAGATTAATATTTATAAACATGTTAGAAACATACCTTACAGCCAAAGCCTGTAAGTACATATTAATAGATGAGATCTGATCCTTGAACTGATTTCCAATCCAAAAGAGTGCTAGTTCATGGATCGTTGATCACTAGCTATTAAATAACACTTGATTTGATTTGATTTGATTTGAACATAAAAGATTAGAGTGATAGGGGAGGAGAGTTCGGCCAGAAGTACAGGGCATATGGAGGCTCCAAAAAAATTCTAAAACAAGTGTAGTACGGAAGCTTATGTAGAGAATAATTTATAAATATTTTAGGATCGAAATCCTACAGTATCCTTTACTAATTCTCTTCTATCTTAGCCCTCACTACACCAAAAAAAGGCTTTTTGTAGCATCCAAGAAACGCTACCAATTTTTTTTGTCGCGTTTTGATAAGCTTATACAGAATGCTATTAAAATCCTAAACTTTCTGCCGTGTTATTATAAATGCTACCAAAACTTTGCATATTGTAGCATTATGCTATGAAAAGCTTTATTATGTTGCATTTATCAGCTGCTAAAGATAACAATTTTTGGGTGGCGTTTATCATTCTTTCTTTTTAACAGTGTTTTCAAATCGCAACCATATATATTTTGTACGGTTTGTGCTTTACTACTATATTTTTTGTAACGATTATGTTTGCTACAATATTTTTTTTGGAGCATTTCATTTATGCCACAAAACATTTTTTGTAGTATTTAATAATGGCTACTAAAATATACTGATTCTGTTCCAGTTTGTTTTACATACTACTATACCATATTGTTGGCTTGTTTAGTTTCTACTACTATAATCATAGTATTTAAACAACTAAAAAACGCATTAATCACATAATCAAATACAATATCTAACCATTTCAATACAAAAGTTTTTCGAACAAATGACTAAATTCATAAAATGGCCATAATCAATCATTAATTAGTTTACATAACTCATAGTCACATAACCAAATTCATAAAAAATCCTATAATCCATGACCAAAATGAAAGAAGGAAGAAGCATTATGAGTTTATCCTTTCAGAAAGCAACGAGAGGAAGTAGTAAAGGCGGAAATGGAAAGAAACGGGTTGGCTAAAAGAGAAGGAAACCGAGGTATGTGTTGGATTCATCTTCTCGAATCAAAAATGAGTGGTCGTGCGGTGGATTGGTGTGAGTTAGTCATGAGTGTAGTCGCCACCGTCGTGAGATTGTTGATCAGACGATGAATTCGTGACTGGTGGAGAGGAAGATTGTAAACTTAGGTTCTTCCATAAATACATAGAATTGAATGAAAAGGAAAAGAAGAGAAGTGATGAAGCATTTGTGTAATAATGCATTTCTTTCACCAAAATATTAGTGGGTTGGAAGGCAAACATTCTCGGTAGTGTTGAGGGAAAAAAGTTTGATGACTGAAGATTTATTGGTTGCATTGTTGATTGAAACGCTACAAATAAATGCTGTTGAAACTAGGTTTTCTTGTTGTGCCTCCATCTCAAAAGCCTCTCTAACACCATCATATGGCTGCACCATGCCCCTATCATAGTAGAATATGATTAGCCCTTATATGAGCTTCAAACTGATTTAAAGCCTGAGCAAATATTTTGCATTTCAATGCAATTTAAACGCGTATCGATATCGTATATCGATTAATATATTTACAACAATTATAAATACATTTAATAATATTTGTTCATCAAATCAAAATCAAATTTTATAGCTAATATTTCACAAATATTAATTAATTTATAATAATTAAAAATTAATTTAATCGTTTGGTCAAAGGAGTATTTATCGTTTCGGTTGCGTGACTCCTAAGTGTTAGTTTGGTCAGCAATTAATATCTAACTATTCGAATGTTATCGTTTATATGTCACTCAGCAGGTAGACATTTTGGCCAAATTTATTGCTTAGTTTCGGTAAAATATAAGTTTGCTTTGTTAAGCGTTATCCAGTTGTGACTATTAATTATACCAATTCTCTTCATCAAAACTATATCACTTTGGACTTGTGGAATTTGTTAATGGTCAAAATTCCAATATCGTTCATTTTTAACTCTATAATCCAAATACAAAATCCTTGGTTCAATAATAACAATTATTATTAACCAAAATACCATGGCTAGAGACTTTGACTTTGAATTGACTTCAGTTGACTATGGTACTAACCTTATATAACTAAGGAGACGAATCATCGCTTGAATATTGCTTCACTACGGGTACTTCCACTCGGCCCAACTATAATCGTTTAACGGACTTCTTACCATGAGTTAACTATAATCAAATTAAATTTTTCACGTTAAAGACCAACATTATCCTTAAGTCAAGTGAACTCTGCATTTTAGTCGTATCGATATTTTTTGTTTGACCTTAGTTATATTAACCAACAGAAAACTATTGAGTGATTCATTCTATACTTATCTAATAACTATCGGTACATAACACCTTGGTGCCCCCAAGCAATCATGAGTAATACAGTGCCCGATATTTGGACAGCGTTATGTATTATAGTCTCAATGGATATCGATATCCAGTCTCTACGCATCTTGACTAGGAACATTTAAAATAATGTGTTTATCATATTAAAATACAAATACAATACTTATGATTATAACTATTTGTAATTACTATCACAACACGCCATCGATGAATTTTCTTCTAAATATACTTTAATTAAATATTTAATTTTTTCTAACATATTTTAACAAATATATAACAGAAAGAAAAACACATTTATTACGAACGAGAATCAATTACAGAGTTAATTAATTTATAATACATTATAGCATTGCCCCAAGGGTGTACCCCTAACTCTGTCATCATTAATTTTTAAGAATATCAAATAAATTTCACTTTACGTAAAATGATCAAATTGACATTTCAGTGATCGAATTCTTAGAACTATCTTGCAATGTTTGTTCCAGTATTACATATAACTTAACAATATTAATATTGTTATCTATAGTATTGAATACATGATCTCACACTACAATTTACTTGCTTATTTCAATAAAGTGTTTTCATCGAGACTTCATACATTACGAATTGTGACCATTCACCATATAAAATTCATATGTGATCGTATATGGATCGAATATCCATATTCTTGTATTGCTTTTAGATTCTGAAACTCATTGACAAAAATACACGGTTTCATGTAAGTAAACTAGTAAATGACTAAGTTACGAATGTATTTAGTGGTTGTATAATTAGGCACTTGCATGGGTCAATAAGCAATATTAGTAAGTATATTTAATATTTCTTTATCAATATTTAATTCGGTTACTTTATATATTTTAATTGATAAACATTTTATCAATTCTATTTAATGCATGAATTTACCAAAGTAGATTATTTTAATTATACATAGCAGATGTTCTTACAATATTAGAAAGGTAAAATATTACCATTTCATTATTCTAATAAGACTCCTACTAGTTTTTATGTTTCTCCAAACCCTGAGACGAAGCATAGAAGCACTTTGACTTTACTTATGAGCATTAGGACTTATATATCTTAGGATTCTGGCCTTGAGGAAAGCGCAACAAATCATGCTTCCATTTACAATGAATAACTCCTTATCGACTGTATCACGTACAATTCCTAACCTTGTGATCCTTTTCATAATTTCATCTTTACCTTGAGGAAAACTCAAAAACAAAAAGAGATTATTCACTTGTTCCACCATTTCACAATGGCCTAAGTATACTATATATACCTTGAGGAAAGCTCAATAAGTATGTATAAGTATCTTACCTTATCCAGTCTATATATTAAAAGTACTACACATAACATCTCTAGCTTGAGAAAAGCTCAATAACTAAAGAGTGTGCAAGTAATCTATTGATATATAAATGGTAGAGGACAACTTTATATTAAAGATTCATAATCTTCAATATATTTAGCTGAGTGATATCAAATTATGGAATAATGTGTTTCTTATGAAATACCCTCGTGATTCAAGTGTCGGACACATCTAAAATCATGGTATATGTGCTTTTACTTATGTATTTATTTCTTAAGTCTATTTAAGCTCCGCTTGGGGGTTTTGTAGTACTGAATATGAGAGGTTTTGAGAGTATCGCTTTTGACCGTAAATGATCGCAGTAGTTTTGATTGATTTACATGAACTGTTGTTATAGCTTATCAATACATACGTAAGAGTTTAACATACGCCAATTTTAAGAGTTTTCCACTAAATTAATATTACATATATACCTCTATATTTATTCTCTAGTTTTTTAAAAATTAATTTTCCAATATGACTAATAGGGGTATAACTGAAAAAAGTTAGAACCCCTTAAAATACGCTAATTTGATGGGTTGAGAATTACCATTAAAATCACATTACATTTGATTTATAACCAACAATAACCGATGTAGAAAAAAAACTTATAAGAAGGTTATCACAACACTTGAAATTCAGAGCCATCCAAAACTGGTAAAAATTTGTAAGAAAAAAAATCCCAAGCAGAGCCTTAGGGTTTCTTTAATGTTCCACCTTTAGTTTATACATTTATATTATATAAGTTTTACTGTTATATTACTTTTATACTTTATTTAAGTTATATAATATTTTATGTATAACATTATATTAATTATATCTTATTTAATTAATTTAATTAGTTAACACTTTAATAATTAATTATTATATTATTCAATTTTAACATATTATATTGAATATGTATACTATAACTTTTATAGTAATACACATATATCTTATATATACAAGTATGAAGGCACATCCGATGGACGTGAGTAAGGCAAGCTCGTGTAAAAGTGGGTTGGTGTGAAGAGAACTATCTAGTATGTGTTTTAATGAAAAATAGTATTGTGTGAATTTGTTATGTTGTCCTTACATACTAAACGCCTAATGCGTACTTACCCATTTGTGAAAAGTGTAGTTGTGTTAAGGAGTTTGTGGAGTCAGATTGAAGTAATAATTCACGAAAGGTAGATAGTATAAGAGGGAGAAAAAATAGATAAATGAAGAGCAATATATGTGAAAAAGTAAAATACGTAGTCCTGTATCTAAAAGCTTGTTCAACTAAAATAGGTACTCGTGTATCTAAAACCAAATTTGAGTGTATGCGACACTATGTAAAAGGCTTTTTATTTAAAAGCTTGACAAATTGGTATATACATACGTAGCTGTACGTACATACGAAATACATATCACATTGTTGAAGATACACGACAATTTGTGTTTAAAACTTTGTTTATTCAGAAGTATGCAGTTACAATACTGATTTAATTCGTGGGTACTGGATATAAATTTTTATATATGGAGGAAAATGATTCTTTTCGCAGTGAGTGAATATAGAGGGGGTATTTTCCCAAATCAGAGTGCAAAGATTAGAACATTCCAAAGTAAGTCGCATGGAAATGACAACAGTCGAAATTGGTTGTGCACAGTTACATATGTATGTATGTATGTATACATATATATACACGGACATATATATATATATGTATGTATGTATGTATATGTATGGTACGTATCCAAATTTTTTGGCTTTGAAATATGATGGTAATCATTCAAAAATTTACATCCTCAAAATGTCTAATTAAGTTGAAAGTTGAAGATTAAGAATGCCAGTGTAAAAAAAAAGTCATATATGTGATTGAATGCATTTTCAAAATAAAATATGGACTTGGAACTTTGGACTTTCAAAGTCACTTTATTTGTAGAATCTTTATTTGTAGAATCTTTATTTGTAGTCAATGCTGTGTAGAAAACTGCATATACTCAAAAGCTGTTCATATGATGGAACCATATATATGTCAGTGTTCAAACCAAACTATATGCATTTATATGCGAAATTACAGTTTCACCAATTGAATTTGATGATCCGCAATCAAAGTATTACACTCTCAAAATCAATAGTTCATTTGAAAATGCATTTATAGAACTACATGGTAAACAAATTATGTGTGGTACGTAACACATTTTCAACATCAAACATGGAACCGAAACTATGTACTTTGAAAATAACTTTATTTATAGAATGTATATTTGTGGTGAAAGCTATGTGTAATATTGGATATATTGAAAAGCTGAAGATAATATGGAACCATATAGACCCGCACTTGAAACCAAACTGTATGCTTTTATATTGGGAATTAAATTTTCAGAAAATGATATATTATGTGTTACCTTTATATATTTTGGAAATGTTTATGGCAAAAGCTGAATCTATTGAAACCTGTTGTGTTATTAAATGAAGATAGGTACAACACACTCAGTACTGAGCTGAAAATCCTACATTTCAAACCTAAATGCATAAACTTCAACTCTATATTTTGCAAAGATGATGTAGAAAATCAGTTAACAGATTCAAGGCCAGAACAAAAACACATATTTGAAGTCTGTTACGTTGAAACTCAGTTGACATACATTTACAAATAAATAAAAGTGCATATTCATAAATTAACATCTATACGTGTGTATATATATATATATACAGGAAATTATCGTCAAGGACAAAATTTCACAGCTTTTTTGCCTCAAGGACAGACCTTCAATATTTTATCCTGAAGGACAACTTTCTGTAGGTATCAGTTTTTAGTTATTGATAGCATTTTTTAGGTATCAGTTTGTAGTTATCGGTAGCAGTTTTTAGGTATCAGTTTTTAGCTCGGTATCAGTTTTGTTGTCCTTATGAATAATTTTGGAAAATGTTTGTCCTTGTGAATAAATTTTAGAAGAATGTTTGTCCTTGTGGTAAAAATATTGAGGTCGCGTCCTTGAGGCAAAAAATATAGAAATTTTTGTCCTTTAAATTAATTCCCCCTATATATATATATAAATATAGTTGATGCATTTTCAAAATCAAATATGTACCGCAGACTTTGTATTTTCAAAATCCATTTATTTTTAGTATATGTATTTGTATTAAAAGCTATGTATAAAAGTGAATATATTCAAAAAGTGAGTATATTATGGAACCACGTATATGTGAATGTTGAAGTCAAACTTCAGGCACCCATTCAAAATTTTACATCCTCAAGATCGATAGTTTAGTTGAAAATTGCAAATTTAGAATTTCATGGTAAAAAAACCATTATGCATCCTACTTAATACCGTTAGACCATCAGAAATGTACCCAAAACTTTGTACTTTGGAAATAAGTTGATTTTTAGAATCTGTATTTGTAGCCAAAGCTATGCATAAAACATGATATATTCAAAAGTTGCGTCTTGAAACCAAACTGTATGCTTTTATATTGGAAGTAACATTTTTAGAAATTGATATATTATATATGTTTGAAACTTTCATATATTTTGAAATTATTTGTGACAAAACCTAAATCTGCGGAAACCTGTTGTCTTATCAAGTGAAGACGGACATAGTTCAATCAGTACCGAGTTGAAATTCGTACATTGCAACCTGTTTTCATAAACATCAAAACTATATTTTGCAAAGCTAATGTACAAAATCATTTAAGAGATTCAAGGCCAGAACTCAAACAAATATTTAAAGTCCGTTACGTTGAAAATCAGGTGACATACATATAGAAATAAATCAAACTGCATATTCACAAATTTATATCTATGCATACACACACACACTTAATGCATTTTCAAAATCCAATATGTACTTGTCACTTTGTAATTTGAAAATCACTTTATTTTGTGGAATCTGTATTTATATTAAAAGCTGCGTATAAAACCGCATTTATTAAAAAACTGAACATAATACGGAACCATATATACCTAAATCTTGAAACCAATTTTTATTTTAAATTTGAATTTCAAAAATTGTTGTATTATATATCTGTACACAGTAAAAGCATGCATTTATATAACTACATGGAAAAAAGTATGTCTGGTACGTAATACGTTTGCAGCATCAAATATGTGACCGAAACTTTGTACTTTGAAAATAACCTTAGTTTTAGAATCTGTATTTGTAGTCAAAGCTACGTATAAAATTGGATATATTGAACAGCTGAAGATAATATGGAACCATATAGACCTGCATGTTGAAACCAAACTATATGCTTTTCTATTGGGAATTAAATTTTTAGAAAATGATATGTTATATGTGTTTGAAAGTTACATCTATTTGGAAAATGTGTATGCCAAGAGCTGAAACTATTGAAACCTGTTGTGTCATCAAATGAAGATAGGTATAGTATAGTCAGTACTGAGATGAAAATCCTACATTTCAAACCTGTATGTATAAAGTTGAAATCTATATTTTGCAAAGCCGATGTAGAAAATGAGTTAACAGATTCAAGGCCAGAACTAAGACCCATATTTGAAGTCTGTTACATTGAAAATTAGTCGACATACATTTACAAATAAACCAAAGCACATATTCATAAATTTACATCTATACGTACGTACGTACATACATACATACATAGACATACATACATATATATAGTTGATGCATTTTCAAAATCAAATATGTACCAGAAACTTTGTACTTTCAAAATCGGTTCTTTTAGAATCTGTACCTATCCCCTGTATTCTCAAGGAAGTTCATTTAGCATTTTTAAGAACAGCTGATTCAAATTCCAAAAAGGTATGCATTTCAAATATTTGTATGTTTAGTATGTGCAACATTGGTATTGGTAAAGGTGAAAAAGAAAAGGAGAGGAAGAATTAAAATTGGTACCGGTTGTAAGTGGTCCTTGCAATTCAGATGTGAACAATTGTTGCGCACGCCGTTGTCGTCTACGGTGAGCCAGCTGAACTTGTCGTGCATCGTTGGACATTCTTTCACGTCGTGCTCATTGAGCCAACCTATGTTGTTTGCGTTGATGAGCATCCACCTGTTTGTCAGTCAGTGGAGGAAAATAAATATTAAATCAGTAAATACCGCAAAAAATGGTAATAATGTAAGGTAAAGTTGCTATAATGGAAAAAAGTGTTAACGTGAAGGGGATGGAATACCTAGTTGTAGCTAGACTACAGACATATGCAGATAGGGAGGAGAAAGCGTTGTTTAAGTACTGTGGATATTCGTTAAATTAAATAGGATAGGGGAAAAAAGAAGGAGATATTTTGAAGTTTAGACGGTAAAGAAAAAACAGAAGTATTTAGCGGGGAATAAGTCTGTAGGGAGTAACCGCTATATTTTGTAATATGTTGTATGCAAACATACTGGGCAGTGGAATATTGAAGAATAGGTAAAAGTAGGAAACCGGTTTAATGTGTGTATCATAAACTATTAGTGATTTACCTACTGTTCATTCTCGTGCTGCAGTAACGAAGGTGGATAATGCCCAAACGAACTCCTCTTGCCATTCTTTTACTTTCACAAAAATCAAATTGCACAACAGTCCGAGCTATACTGGTAATAAATACAGCTTCACTCAAAGTTTCTTCGGCATTGCGCTTAAATTCAGACGGACGTTGGGATCTCATTGTAGTATCTTATGAACCTGACCTTCTTGCCATTCTTTTACTTTCCTCTTTTTTGCAGTATAATGAAGCGAATCAGAATACTGAAAATCTGACAAACCATTATCTGTGTTTTCAGGGGTGTTGTTAGTGAAGACAGAACTTGAGTCCATCTTTAGTTGTATCTCTTTTGTGCATTGATTCAGTATGCTGATCAAGTTTCCGAATAACATCTTCTTCATCCAAATAGCACCTAGAATGTCAGGCTTCTTCCCTATATAATTGATTTCGTCCACAGTATTCCTTGCCTTTCCTGTAGGTACTCTAAAAGTATTTGCTGAAGAGTTTTTTTTCTCCAACAAATGGTCATTTACATCCATTGAACCTTTGGCCTTAACTATGCATCTTGGTTCTCTAAAGTTGAGTGCTTGGGTAAGTTTGATGCAACCATTGCTTCCCATTGATTCCTTTGTGAAGTGTTTATTTGATGGGCATGCTGGTTGTGATGACCCGCAAATCCATACTCCTTGAATATACACAAATCTCCATAGATTAACTCAAGATGAACAGAAATACGAATTATCAATGTTTAAGAAAAAGAAAGAGACAGAAGAAGAGAGAACAAGACAGAAAATATAGAGAGGAAAGAAAATAGAACGGAACAGAACAGAAAACAACAGAACAACATCAGAATCTCACAATTCGCAGCGGAACAACATATAATAAATAAATGAATAATCTTTAAACAAAGAACTATATCAGTTATTACATTACATCACATTTCATTACATCATATCATCAGAGTGTACAACATCATACAACATCAAACAGTGCAGCGGAAAAAGAAATACTATATACTAGTAATACGCCATGCCATCCAGCTTGCCTCCTGCAACTCCAGAATATCCATAATATCCTGATAAACCTTAACTCTTGACTGCCCGTGTGGAAATTGGTGGGCACCCAGAGTTTAGGAAGGAAAACAATAAACTCCGAGTCAGTCATGTGACTGGTGTGAGAACTCAAAATAGTTTATTTATCTTTAAAAATCAAAATAGAGGAATATTTTTAAAGTCAATTTGCAATGCTTTTAAAAATGAGACTACCATAAGGCCTCCCGCACACACACACAATGCAAACGCAGAATCGGAGGAGATTTCTCCTTATGATAGTCAAAGATGCTTGATACGCATTAAAAAGAACATTTGATATTATTACTAGTGCATAGTGTAGGAAAAATTTATTTCGAAAGTAGAATATAAATCTTAGCCAGCATAGACATTCCGCACTTATGCCTACTATAGCTACCATGTTCAATAGCAGGTTACCGCCACATTCCATGGCAGGTTATACAACTAAAACCGTACAAGATCGTATTGTTTCTTTGGATTTCCAACGAATGATCAGGCCAAGGAACTTCCCATTGCCACATGAGAATGCCTCTGGATGGACATCCCCGAGAACCAAACCGGATCTCTACCAACACAAGGCCGGGTTACCCCTAACTGAGTAACAACTGACCGAATATGCCATCCCCCGGTCCTTTGGGACCTTTTAACCGAGCGCTCGTCGCCATCATCACACAATCATAACAAAGTGTTTTCAACATGAGTAAGTATCTGGGCTCCATACCATGATACCACCCTTTTCCAGAAGGAAATGCACATATCCTAAAGGGCTCTACCCCTCATAACCTTGCTGCATCTTTCCTGTTTTGACCATTCCGGGGTGTGAGGCTCGACGAAGTCACGTCCACAAAAACATACTTTATACAAAAGCCATGCTTTGGGTCAACAAATGATCATAGAAATGATCACCAGGATAGACGATCAAATAAATGATCCTATCACAAATAATCAACACAATGATCATTTCACAGCAACACTCAGTATGTCACATTACCAAAATGGGAATATATCGCTGATAACCTTCAACTACATAACCTCTAAGGGTGTTAAGCTAAGAGAATAAATTCTCCGCCACCAACAGAAATATATTTGAAAGAAATCTGCTTTATATCTCAATTTGTAACGTCAGACATAATCCATACAAGTCTGTTCCGGGATCGAACAGAACCGAAGGCACTTACAAAGAAGTCCTTGCAATCCAGATAATCTCTAATCACGTCCGAACTTCCCATCACATAGGGAGTCTCTATACCGTAGCTACTCGGTGCAAAGACAATCGACGAGTTGTCCTTTCGCTTTCAAAAATATCCGATCTTCAACACCGGTCTTCAAATGCAATTCATAACGACGTATCACATATTCGGAATGGGTTATACGACCCCATGGTCCTTTCCCGGTTAACCCGAATAGTGAGCGCTTATTCAAAAATAAGTGTGGCATTCAAATTCAAACAAATCACATCAAATACCCATTCAAAGGGAAATATTGATAGTCGGTTATTGAACTATCAATGGATATGCACACATCACCAGTTTCCAAATAATTTTCCAAATTATTTATTTTCCAAAATATGTTTACAAGATATATATTATTTTCAATACTTCAAAATAAATCAATATTTATTTTTAAACAAGTTCCCCTTTCTTTTATAAATTCCATAGTGAATTTATATTTCACAATATCTACTGGTATACGATTTTCAATAGGTTTCAATATTCCTTTTCAATTTATCTTCAAAAAGATAAATTCTCAAAATATTCACTTTATATTGGAAAACATTTCCATACTTATTTAATAAGTAATTCACGAACCTATTTATTTTCAACACTTGGAAAATATTCAATATACTTAAATCGAGATTAAGTATATATTTTATTCTTTAAGGAAATCATTCTCTTAAACATATTTATTTGGGCCAAAACGAATGTTGCGTAAAACATCGTTACGACAACCCAAAAATCACTAGTATAAGGATTCGAAATTAAAATAGATATATAAATCCCAATACTATACAAAACATTTCCTTTTGGAAATCATTTACTATAACAACAGTGTTATAGTCTACCATTTGCTTCTATTTCTCGAAACGTCTATTTCAACAATAAATGTTGAAATCTATGGTTTTGAATCTCAACACATTTTAAAACATCGTTAGATCGTTTTAATTCTATTTAAAACATCAAATCTAAACATTTTCTTTAACATATTATTCACTATTCAAAAACGTGAATATACTACGTTAACAACTTTCATCACTTCTATTCATTTTATTTCAAAGGATTATTCACTGTCTAAAACGTGAATATAACTCCATTAATAGGTTTCAACAATTTACTTATCAAAATAAGTCGTTTGCGAATTTATAAAACAACGTTTATAAATTCCATTTCTATTTATTTTATAACTACTTCCTTTATAAATTCCCTTTATTAACCTATCTCAAATTATAACTCAATTATATACTAAAATTCATATTATAAGTTAAACACTTGTAATTTATTTGTTTACAAGAATCGTTCCTTTGAACTTCATACTTATAAATCTTATAACTTATAAGATTCAATTATTTATCCAAAACCATTCTTTTAATAACTTTATGAATTTTATAAACCTACTGCTTATAAAATTCCATTTATAACTTCACCGTTTATAATTCTATAAATTTCATTCATTTATGAAATCCATTCATAATTCATTCTAACACTTATAAAAACTCGTTTTATAATTCAAATATTTTCATTTATAAATTATCAATTTATAAATCTTTTTTTATATAAATCAATTTATATTATTCTTTTAAAACATCTTTAATCTCCTTTATAATTTCATCATTTTGATTCATAAAATAATTAAATTTTATAAATCCTATATTTTCAACTCTTTATAATAATTTCAAAAATCCCGATTAAACTATTTTATAAAATCATTAGCCACATATTTTCAAAAATCAACCTTTAACTATATTTCTCAAAATCATAATTTTTATAACATTAAAAATTATAACGTTTATTTATTTAAAATGGATCAATTCCAAAAATATTTTATAAACGTATACTTTCAAAAATCACTTTAAAATCCCTTTTAAAATTCCAAAATTTTGGTCCAATGATGCTACATACCAAATAGTCAATCACGACAATAACGATATCATATATCGATATGATAATCAACGAATATCAAAATATCCATAATAAAATAAATACTGTTGAGGAATCCAATTGGATCCCTCCAACCTGTTTTCCTGCATCCACAAACATTAGCACAATACCAATTCCGCTCCAGTACAGAATTATCGCGGTATATGGGATTTAAAATATTATCCGCTTAATAGACGGCGCAATAGGGTCTCATCCGCTATACAAATGCGGGAAATCAATAACTGCAATATATACATATGCCAATATATATATATATATATATATATATATATATTGCTATTATATATAATACCAATTTCACTATTTATGAAATATTCGCGGTATATGTTTTTAATAAATAACATCCGCTTACTAACGGCGCATAATGTCTATTTTAACAATCAATAGATAACAATCATCATTCAAACATGCATTCAAATATTTTAAATCTAACTATTTAAAATAAAATCGAAACTGATTCGATTGAGTGAGAAGTTCTCACCTTGATTTCAATTTTGCTTTAGCGATTTATTTCGAATAAAATTAAACGGACGTTTAATTTTACACGAAATTTTCACTAACTCCAAACGACTCCAATCCAATTGCATCGCGTAGTGCTCGTCCATACGATTCCAACGCAACTGGTTTCGTGCGTTTTCGACCTCGTATGAAAAAGTTATGCATTTAACAAGTTTACACGATTTTATAATTAAAATTACAACATAAATCAACTATTTATAAACTTAAGCTATTATCTACCGTTAGATCCCCTTCCTTTGCATCATAGCCACACGCCCTTTCTTCCATCTCGTTCACGCGTGCACAGAACAAAACACGGCCGAACTAACCCATCATAGATCAAACTAGGGTTAATAACTACGGCCACCACATCAACTTCCAACGCGATCAGGAACCACCACGTCGAAGAGCATCTCGAGCACGACACTCGGCTGTAGCCTGGATGAACTCGGCCCCCCCTACAGCCTCGAATTCCGTGCGCAACAGCCAGGGAATGCGGCCTTATTTCCACCTCCACGCGACACTAAACCTCATCATATCCGTATGGATCTCAAGATCTTGCGAAGCACTACTACTTTGCAGTTGAACACTTCGTGAATTGATTGATGGATTGAGAAATATTAAGGGGAAAAGAAACGAAAATTTTCGGCCTTAGAATTTGTAGATGGCGGCCGGCTTCATATTAGGGTTTAGTTTTTTTTTATTTTTTTTTATTTTTTATGTGATAGTGGGCTATTTATAGGAAAATCAATCGACACTATTCATTCCGGAAATTCCGAACTCCGATATACGCACCGTAACCAGCATTTCTAGGGTTTACCCCGCGTTCCGGACACAATGGAACAGGTTTTGGAAGCTAATTCGGACATCTGTGCGAGTTATGGCAATAAACGTTCAATTTAAATTAAACCGATTTAAACGATTTTCTAGGCGTTTTAATTTGTACCGGACAAACGGTAAATCCGATTGACACGAAATTTGAAACCTTACAATAATATCACATTACAGATCCGATGAAACTGGTTTCGTCGAAATCCGAGACTGTTTGAAAAATGGCTATTTTAACTCGCCAAATTAATATTAAAACAATTTCGATGCGTTTCGAGCTGCTACGATCAAACGACAACTCCGATTGACACGAAAATTGAAATCCGATAATAACTAACTATTACGGATCCAATGGAACTGGTTTCGTTCAATTCTGAAACTGTTCAAAAATTGACTATTTTCACTAGTCGATTTAAATATTAAAATATTCAATTTCACAAATTAACTTTTAATTCGATTTTAAAAGTTCTAAAATATCGTTCTAACTCCAATATGATAAAATAAAATTTTACAAATCATTTTCAATCATATTTAACTCAATTTTCAATTATTTCCATAATTCAACATATTAAATTATCGATTTAATTATCCAATTAAATCCAATTATTCGAAATAAAATTATTCGACTTATAAATTTCACTTATTTATATTTAAAATTAATTAAATATTCAAATTTTAATTAAATAAAATTCTGGGTCGTTACACTGGTGTTCCAGCACAGAAGTATTTCTGGTGTGATAACATCATTAGGTCCATTCAAATTGACATGGAGTTCAGTAGCGATCACCTCCCTATGTCTGCCCGTAAACAGCCAAATCGGTAGACAGGGCGTCTCATCACTGATTATACCTGATTAGCCCTGCCTACCCTCAGACTTCCACATAGTCGTAACTGCCAGACGAACAACAAATACAACTGAGTCACAACCGTAAACCTTCGTTAGCAGAGTCCTATTATCTATGTCCATGATGAGGAAGACAACCTAAGCCTTCGACCTGAGCGGGCAAGTAAAGTCATCAAACATCAGATCCGGTCGTCGGTAGGGCAGATCGAAATCCCAAGCAAAGCAGAGTCCATATATTTGTGAAACACAAAGACGGAAAGCCCATAACACAGTCGAATCAAAATCCAGGGTTGGTAGATGGTCGATTTACAGTGGCAACAGTGAAAGCGAAGAGCAAGTGAGCTTGGGAAGGAGAATTAGGGGAAAGCATTGGAAAGCCCATAACAAAGTCAAATCAAAATCTAGGGTTGGTAGGTAGTCTATTCATAGCGGCAACGGTGAAAAGCAATGAGGAAATAAGCTTGCGGAGGAGAATAGGGAGAAGCAGAAATTGTAGGTTTTAGAAGTAGAGGGCAAGTAAATTAGTGAAGTGAAGGGAAGAATGGGAGGATTGTGAGATGCAGGTTAAGCGGAGGAGGTACACGGAAGTTGGTTGGGAGTGAACATAGGGAAGAGAAAGTGGGGAAAAATGTTGAAAACTGCAGAATGTAGTGGGCGGTAGATGATGGGAAGGGTAAAATACATATATGCCCTCTTCAATTTAGTTATGTAGCTAGTATTGCAGGGGTTGGTTGGGAAGTTTAAAAAAGCTTCACCAAAGTAAAGAATTTGTATTATTAGTAGAGATATATATTAATTTATCAATTAACTCTTAATTAATTTATTTAATTAAACAATTTTGATTGAACTATAGTACTTTTGAAAATTCTTTTACACATACATGGACACTCGTATTGTCTTAAACAATTGAAGACAACATAACATATATCATTATATTTATTATACTTATATGTAAATTTAATTAATTCATTTATTTTATTAATCTTATTAATAAATTATATATTTGAAATTAATTTTATAGAATTTTTAAATATTTTGAAAACTTATATTATAACTTTTATAACATGTATTTTATTTTAAATTAAACTTTTAAATTTAAAACATTTATTTTAATTTACAAAATGATTTGGGAATCTATATTCTAACATTTATAATATTTTTCTTATTTTAAAATTAATTTAAAATTTAAAAAAATTTATTTTAAATTTTAATTTTTTTTTTTGAAATTAGCCCAAGGCCGAATTCAAAATGGGCCTTTTATATTAAAGGCAACCTTTGAGCTCACATAACTGTTCAGGGCAAGCCGGTAGTCAGGTAGGATAGGGTACTTTGATTATCCAATAATCCAGTAGAGACACTGCCTTTTTTAGACATCTAACTAATTGGGTTGTAAGCTTAATTAGTTAGCCTTAATGTTTACTTTAGACCGCATATGCTATTAGGCTCTGATACCATTGTTGGAACTAGGCCAACTTGCGACGAAAGAAATGGGTGAATTTAAAAAAATTACCATTTTGGATCTTTGAAGTCCAATTCATTTAGAAATTTTCTAAATACTTGTTAAATAAAACCGTTATTTTATTTATTTTTATAAATAAAGTTTTAATTTATATTATTTTGTATTATATTTGAATATGTGTATCATTAACACACGTGTGTACATGCACATGTAACATAATAATATGCGCATAGTTTAACATTCCCGTATATAGATGCTGAAATTTATACTAAAACGGACATGTTATTCCCTCTAATATTCGAGCATGCTGTCTAAATGAAATATATGTATGCGTAAAATTGTTATATATATATATATATATATAATTATACATATGTAAAGCAAAATCATATACACACACACACATATAACTATGAAGAATTGATAATTATAATAAGTTATACAAAATAATTAAATATATATATATATACATACATATACATATACATATAATTAAATCATAAAATCATTTAATTTAATAAAAAAAATTTAAACATAATTATATATATATAAATTACTATAGCAAACTTGAAAGTATGTAAAAAAATTATTTAATTATAAGTATTTATCAATATACAAACATATAAATAAATAAATAAATATGTGTGTATATATATACATATACATACACACACACACACACATATAATAGATTTTGATGTAAAAATTATGCATACTTGTAGTATGATCTTGGCTATATATGTGTGTGTGTTTAATATTTATTTACATATATGTATAATATTTATTTAAGTATAAATATATATAAATGTATATACAAATATTTATATATATATATATAATAATTTTTACATATAAATTAATGCATACTTACAATAAGCTTTCGAATTAGAAAATAATTTTATTTATTTATTTTAGTCAAATTTATAAAATGATTTTAAATCGAAATAAAAACTATTGAAAAATTAAATGTTAAAATTTTTAAAAAGTCATCTCTAAATTCTGAAAATTTTATACTTAATTTGATATTTTATATATGTATATGTATTTATTTTTAATATAATCAATTTCTAGTTAAAAATAGTAATATTAGTATATAAATATATGATAAATATAAATATATATATTAATATTTTACTTATTGCTACCCATTAACTTTTACATGTAAACAAAATTTTATAAATTTTGAAAACATTTGTTTTATGATTTTAATGTTTAGAATATGATTTATTAGTTTATAAATTATAAATATTATTATTTAATTCGAAATTTTTTGTTTATTTCTTTTGCTTTGAGCTTAAGATCAGCATGCATTCAAAATAAATTTTTTACTCTATATATATATATATAAATATATATATATATATATGCACAAATATGTCCAACCATCTAATATGTGACAAAATGTCAGTATACTAGGTTCGTCATTTAACCTAACAGCCTATGATATGAATCAACAATCAATTATAATATCATATGAATGAGATGAATTAGCTTTTACAAAAGTGAAGCGATTTACACCTTAAAATAGATGCTCCTTGATACCGTTCGCATATTAGAAGGTGTTAGCTTCCAAATCACTGACCAATCAATCGAATTGAAGTAATTTTGATACAATTTGAACTTACAAATATTTGGTGCTTGGATGGGTTAGTTTTGCCTCAACTATGGCTGTGGAAAGAATAATTCTCTAGTTCAAATAAAATAAGGTCCTAGTGGAATAAATAAAGGAAGCATTGAAGGAGTAAAAAATGAATCAGATCCACTTTTCTCTCTTTACCAAATCTTGTATTTTTTGAACTCAAACTACTTAGCCATGTACTATACATGACCGGCCTCACCCTTCCTCACTCATGACAAAATTTGATGCTATCATATGGGCCTTGAAACCATTTCAAGCCCAAATAATAATTGCTGCATTTAAGTTTAATTTAAACGCATACTGATATCGTATATAGATCTGTATATTTATAACTCTTATAAATACACTATTTAAAATTGTTCAAAATATCAAATAAAATTTTATAATTAATATTTCATAAATATTAGATTAATTTAATTTGTAACAATTATAAATAATTAAATTAGGTGGCTAAAGGAGTATTCAACGTTATGGTTATGTGACTCTTAGGTGTAAATTTAGTTAGCGATTAATATTGAACAATTTAAATATTAACATTCACACATAAATTAGAAGGTGTTGTGATATTATAGAAAAATTTATCGCTTACATGGTTTCGGTAAAATCCACTTTTACTTTGTTAAGCTTTACTCAGTAGTGGCTATTATTTACACCGATTCTCTTCACCAAAACTATATCACTTTGGATTTATGGAATTTGATAATGGTCAAAATTCCAATATCGTCTATATTCAACTTTATAGTCCAAACATAAAATCCTCATTTCACTAATAACAATTATTATTAACCAAAATGCTCTGGCCAGAAACTTTGACTTTGAGTTGACTTTAGTGACTATGGTACTAACCTCATATAACTAAGGAGACGAATCCTATCTTGAGTAGTGTTTCACTTTCAATGCTTCCATTCAACCCGAGAACAGTCGTTTGACGGACTCCATGCCACGATTTGACTATAATCAAAGCAAAGCTTCCACGTTGAAGATCAAGAGTATTCTTAAGTCAAGAGAACTTTGTAATTTAGTCATATTGATATTTTTTTGACCTTAGTTATAATAACCGATAGAAAACTATTGAGTGAGTGATTCCATAATTATCAAATAACTATCAGTATGCAACTCCTTGGTGCCCCCAAGCATTCATGAGTAATACAGTGCCCAACATTTGGAGAGCATACTCTATTATCAATGGATGCATCGATATGCAGTCTCGATACATCTAGACTATAAATATTTAAAATGGTATGTTTATTTCATTATGATAAATCACTCATGGTTACAATGCATTGTAACTACCATCATCTAACATACCATTTATGCATTTTTTCATTAGATATACTTTTAATTAAATTAATTAATTAATATAACAATTATATCAAGCATATAATAGAAATAAAACATCTTTTATTTCGAAAAAGATTGGTCAACGAGTTAGATATATATAATAAATTGCGTAATTGCCCTAGGACAAACCCTGACTCTATCAATCTCCAATTTGCAATTAGGATCGATTATGGAATCTCTATCTCATCCTTCAATCAGTTTGATGAGAACAGATTGAGCTAGAACTTTCGTGAATGAATCTGCTATGTTGGTTTGATTAACTACTATGTCATTCAACTCTCTCCGATGATGATAAACTCCCTTTATCATACAGAACTATTCAGAGTATATTTCTCGACCTCTAGTGAGCTCTTATTATTATATTGTTATCATATAACATTGATTAGTACTCTTAATACTTGGAATCATCCATAGCTTTGTTATAAATTTATGCATTTATATTTGTACATCGTTTTATCGTGCTGCTATTCAAGGCGATGTACTTAGACTTTCATTAAATTAGCCATAATATTTTATTTGGAACATTTTCAACTTTAGCTTCTTAATTAAGGTTTGAACATGAATTTAATATTGATATGTTATACTCAATATCACTCATGAAGTTTGAGTTCATACACTCTTTCATAGGGAGTTCATTATTTCTATAGCACAATTTTGTAGAATTTCGTAAATACCGAGAATGCTCTAAACTACCATTTAGTGATCTTAATTTGGATTTGATAATTACTTCACGTATCAAATACATAAGCAAATTACGATATTGTAGACAATACAACATATATGATAGTTCTCATTGCTAAAGCATAAGAAATCTATCTTATATGTTCCTTGTTAAACATTTTAATAAGGTATTTTTGTATATCGGCTAGGATATTGCCAATATCTTTTATACTTACTATAAAAGACATAATTTACAAATCCAATATTGAGTATTAAGCAACCAAAGTATTACTGATTTTAACACAAGTACATCATTAACAATCAACAGTATGTTATTTACTTATAGTCTAGAAATACCATATACCTTTTAGTAGTTCTTTCTTATAGACACACGCTTCCTCTACATTTTTACTGAAAATCAAACCATTTAAAGTTTCTATCAAAATATTTATTCAATTTTGATGCTTATATAATGGTACTTTCGTATCATATCTTGGTTCATATCCAAAAACCCACAAATTCAATATTGCTCCCATTAACTTCGAGACACATTGGTTGTTATATGCTAATAGTCTATTTTAAATCATTATTTAGATTTTTCCATTTAAACACATATGTGCCAAAGCACAAGGTCATATTAATCAATTATTTTGTGAGTAAATTCAAAATAACTTGGGCACGTTAAATAATAAATATTAGAAGGTTTAGTAGGGAATCTCGCACACTAGAGAGATACTATGGTTTTCTCATAGATGGTGAGAAGGATGACCGTGTCTTAGATGATGACACCCCTCTATCTTTCCAACAAGCACTGTAGAGTAAAGA
Source organism: Allium cepa (assembly GCA_030765085.1). Taxonomy (NCBI): domain Eukaryota; kingdom Viridiplantae; phylum Streptophyta; class Magnoliopsida; order Asparagales; family Amaryllidaceae; genus Allium; species Allium cepa. The sequence goes on from CM060934.1 coordinate 99,116,965, forward strand.
CTCTGCACTCTAGCTTGGGGCAATAAAATCCGTGATGGATTCCATATAGGAAAATAAAGTATGGACTTCATCGGAAGTGCCCGAGAAGATAAAATCCATCGACTGCAAATGAATTTTTAAGAAAAAGCTAAATTCAGATGGACAAGTAGAGACTTCTATGGCTGGGCTAGCGACGAAAGGATTTCATCAAATTCAATGTGTTTATTATGACGAGATCTTTTCACCAATAGACATTCTTAAGTCTATTCAGATTATGCTGGACATTGCTGCATTCTATGACTATGAAATATGGCAAATGGGTGTAAAATGACATTTCTTAATGGTGATTTAGAAGATACCATCTATTTGTCACAACCAAAAGGTTTTGTAGTTATTGAGAGTGAGAGAAAGGCTTGCAAGTTGTTAAGGTCCTTTTATAGACTTAAATAAGCTTCAAGAAGATGGAAAAACTATTTTGATAAAATAACCAAATAGTTTGGTTTTTATCAAAACATGGAGGAAGCATGTGTATGCAGAAAGGAACATGGCAATGCTATCGTATTCTTGGTACCATATGTTGATGATCTTATGTTGATTGGCAATGACCCCTCGTTATTGCAATCAATGAAAGCTTAGCTTTCCAAGATCTTCTTTATGAAGGATTTGGGAGAAGCGGCTTATATACTAAATACAAAGATCTACAAAGATATATTTGAAAGGCTATTGGGATTTTCCCAATTATTATACATAGATACCAAACTAAAGAGGTTCAATATGAGAATTCCAAGCTTGAAAATATTCCAACACAATCTAGAATCATTCTTTCTAAAAAGCATGCTCCTCATACCGATAAGGAAAAAGAGTATATGAAGAGGATCCCATGTGCTTCAGCCATAAGATCTATAACATATGTTATGCTATGTACTAGACTGGATGTGGCATACGCATTAAGATGCATAAGAAAATAGTAGTCTAATCCTAGAGAAAAGTATTGGACAACTGTAAAATGTATACTGAAGTATTTAAGAAATAATCGAGACTTATTCCTCATATATAGGAATGAAGACCTCCTTATGAAGGGGTATATAGACTCTAAGTTTTAGAGTGACATTGATGATAGCAAGTCATCGTCTAGTTATGTCCTTACACTTAACGGCATAGTCGTCAGTTGGAAAAGTTCTAAACAAGATGCATTAGCTGATTTGATGGTGGAGTTCCAGGTACATTGCCCTTAACGAACAACTAAAGAGGCAGTCCGGATGCATAATTTTTTGAGTGAGCTCGAAGAGATTCTTAATACCGAGAATCTGGTGGCATTTTTCCATGATAACAATGCAGTGATAAAGATTGCAAAGAAGCCCAAACCACACAAGAAGTCATGACATATTCTTCGTAAGCTCCACCTCATAGAATTCGTAGAGAAGAAAGAGGTAGTGATACAAAGGATAAATATCAAGGACAACACAGCAGATCCATTCACTAAGGGTGTAGCTCGATTGACTCTCGAGAAGTCGAATGAAGGGATGAGATTTAGATTCCATAATTAGCCTAAAGTGCAAGTGATAGATAGATAGAGTTAGGTGTATACCCTATGGGAAATTTTGTAATTTATCTTAAATTATTGACTCTGTAATCAATTCTCATTCATAATAAAGGTGTTTCTTTCTGTTATATATTTGTTATAATGTGTTATAAATAATTATATTTTTAATTAAAATATATTTAACAGAAAATTCATAAAGGGTGTATTTGTGATAGTAAATACAATAGTTGTAATCGTGGGTATTGTATCAGAATATAATAAACACATCATTTTGAATATTCCTAATCAAGATGCATCTAGACTGGATATCGATGCATCCATTGAGACTAGAGTATGTAACGCTCTTCAAATATTGGACGGTGTTACTCTTGACTGCTGGGGGAATTAAGTGATCACGTACTGATAGTTATTAGATAACCATAAAATGACTCATTTGATAGTTTTCTATTGGTTTATATAAACAGAAAATATCGATATGACTGGTTTACATAGTTTTCTTGACTTAAGGAAACCATTGATCTTCAATATGAAAGCTCATCTTTGATCATAGTCAAATCGTGGCATAACGTCCATCAAATGACTATAGTTGGGTCAAGTGGAACTATTGGAAGAGAAACACTATTCAAGAAAGGATTTGTCTCCTCGATTAGATGAGGTTAGTGTCACGGTCAACCGAAGTCAACTCAAAGTCAAAATCTATAGCCAGAGTTGCTCGGTCAATTGTGATTATTATTATTGAACCAAGGACTTTTTTTGGGCTATAGAGTTGAATATGGACGATATCGAAATTTTGACCATTATCAAATTCCAAAAGTCCAAAATGATATAGTTTTGATGAAGAGTTGGTGTAAATAATTGTCACTACTAGGTAATTCTTAATAAAGTAAAATTGGATTTTACTAAAACAAAGTAGGCAATAAATATGCACATAATGTTACACCACCTACTAAGTGAAGTGTGAATGTTAATTTTCGAATTATTCGATATTAATCGCTGCCCAAATTTACACCTAAGAGTCACACAACTGAAACATTGAATACTCTCTTTTCATCCGATTGAATTAATTTGTAATTGTTATAAATTAACTAAGATAATTAATGTTTTTGAAATATTAATTATAAAAGTTATTTGATGTGTGCTTAAAAATATCAAGTAGTGTGCATATAATACTTATGATGTTGAAAAATGAGGATTATCTAGGAATGGATCTTAAGGCTATTTAAACACTAGAGGGGATAAAGTATGTATTTCAAATTTATAAAACTAACTTATGAATTTAACACTATATCTATTCAACTTACAAACATAAATAGTTATTGATAAAGTAAAATGCAGTAAAGTAAATAACGCCAGATTTTTATACTGGTTTGGATTAACCAATCCTACATCTAGTTCTGCACTACACTCCATTGAATTTCACTATAATCGCTTGCTTTCTATGGGTGACAAGAACACCTATACAATCTTGATTTCACGGGCTATAGGATACACCCTCTTGATTTCACAGGCTATAAGAATACCTTCTCCTTTTCATAAACAATAACAATGTATGACAAGTAGTCGTATCTTCAATATAGATTCTTGCAGACTTGGTACAACGATCCTATAGACCTCCAACAACAATATATGTTTGGATTCTTTACGGAATAAGATGAAATCAAAGAGAGAATGATATGAATTTAAGTAGAAACTTTCTAACATTGTGTGGTTTGCAAATTCTTCAAGAATCAAAGTGAAATGGAATGGATTCACAAAGAGAATGGAAGATTATTCAATGGATTTCTCTCACAAATGTTTGGGGAAGAAAGAGTAAGAGAAATATGAATTATTGATTTGAAATTTCATTTTCCATGGCCTTTATATAGTGGTTAAAGAGACGTGCCTTTTGGCAAAGAAGGGGAGGGAAATGTCTTTTCATTTATAATTTGAATTTCTAAAAAATGTGTAGTATGTCGACATATCCTCTGAAGTATGTCGACATATGTGTGTTGCAAAAAGAACAGCAACACTAATAAGTGTTGTAGATTTTCATATTTCGAAAGTACGTCATATTTGTGGATTTTTGTGATTTGGTCAAGTCAATAGTTGATGATCTTCAAGTATAACTATCATGGGGTCTTTAATAAGAGATTCTAAGGTTCATCAACTAATCATCTCTTCAAATACCTTTGTCGTTTCAGCATCTGCATTTCTTCTTCAATCAGTTTTTTCATCCATTTTTATTCATTTGCTTCTACTAAATTCTTGTTTATCAGTAAACGTCTCCATAATATATCAGAAATAACTGCATAACTCAAAGATACATTAGTAGTAATATTTATATGGTTTTTGTTGTCAAAATCAATACCTAGGATATTAACAATCTCTCCATTTTTTATGATGACAACCACATAAACATTTTAGAGACAAAATATAATATTTTTATATTTGCCTCCACCCAACTCTATGCACTCTCCCTATCATTATGCCTAATATATTTATATATTTTCTCCCCTTGTATCATCAACAAAAAGGGCAAAAAAGAATTGTTAGGCATAACTAGACAATATGCATAGAGTTTGTAGATAGAGATATATATAAATGTATATAACTAGAACTCATGAAGGGAATCAAACTAAATACAAAGCATGGAGTTTGTAGATAGAGATATATATAAATGTATATAACTAGAATTTATAAGGGGAATCAAAATAAATACAAAGCATGAAGTAAAATATTAAAATAAATTAGAGTTACCAACTTTGCCGATGCCAATATCCTTTTAAATTATATCGAATTCGCCATCTTTGTATATAATCTTGTTTGGTATCTATGGACTATATGCTTTGAACATCCACTGTCTGGTATCCATTGTTTGGTACCTAAAAAATATAAAATACAAGACTGTTATCCTATTTTATTTTTGGGTCATGGGGTTAAGTTTTGGAAAGCCAAACCTAATAAGAGTTTGAATGCCCTTTCAAATATAATTATTAGATAAACGAATATTATTAACAAAATATCAATATATTATTTTTTCTCATTATTGTCTAATCTTCTAGGAACCTATAAATTAATGAACTTATTTAGGGATTTGAACTTTAATTCCTAGGTTTTGGTTTGAATTTGGTATCCTTTATAAATTTAGTACATTGAGTACTATTTTTTTTTTTTTTGATTTGGCCTTAGGGGTATACCCAAGTCTGTGTCTATTATTAGTGGGTTTAGATGCAGATAATGAATTTTATAGATTATCCTTCCCTTTGTTAAATTTATCCATATCAGTTTTTATTTTATCAAAATCTTTAATACAGTTAAAAATAACATTATCTAGAGATGTTATTTTGTCATTTAGATCAGTGATTTCTGATTTCATTGAAAGATTTTCTGATCTTAATGATTCATTTTCACTTTTCAAAATTTCAAAACTTTCTAGTTTCGAATCATCATTAAGTCCATTAAGTCTTCCAATTTCATCTTCTAAACATTGTTTTTCTTCAGTTAACATTTCATTAAACATTTTTGATCTATCTATCTCTACTAAACAAGGCTTGTACTCTTTCTTAAGAGTTTCATATCCTTGTTCATATCATTTAAGACATTCATAATTTCTTTATTAAAATTCCATACCTCTTCATCCTTTACCATGAAGCATATATTGGCATTTTCTATTTCTGAATCACTATCACTTGATGATGTATCTGAATTATTCCATGTTGCATTGAAAGCCTGTTTCCTCTTCTTATTGAAAGTGTTTGAAGAGTACTTTGATTTCTTTAGGTTGAGACAGTCTCTTTTTAAATGACCGGGCTTATCACATTCGAAACACTTAACAACATTTCCATTTCTAGAATTATTGTTGCTAGTTTTTCGAAGTTTGTTCATTTTCCAACATTTCAAGAATTTCTTGAAATTCTTTCTCATAAATTCGATATCATCATCATCATCGACATCATCCAGTTCATCATTACCGTTCGCAGCATTGAGTACTAGTGATTTCTTTACTTCATAGGACGTTAGATATCCAATTAACTCTTCTATTTTCATAGTACTAATATCATTGGCTTCTTTGATTGCTAGAGACTTCCGATCCCATTTGCTAGAATGTGAATTTAAGACCTTTTTGACTTAGTCTTCTTTAATAATTTTCTTTTCTAATGATATTAATGCATGTACAATATCCTAAAATTTAGAATACATCTCAGAAATAGACTTATTGGTTTCATTTGAAAAGTTGAAACTAGTTAGTTAGCGTAGATATCTTAGTTTGTTTTACTATACTAGTGCCCTCTGTTGAATATGCGCTTTGCGCTTATATGATTGTTTGTTTGATGATAATAAACATATATACATTCGTTTAAATTTATTTGATAATGTACTATTTTATTTTTCATAGATTAAATAAATATTTGCTGAATAAAATTAGATACACAGAATTTGAATTCAATAGAAATTTTATTCAAACAAATATTTATTACAATTTTGAATAGTACAAATTCAAGCTCTCACTATACATATACAATTTTGATTGTAATTACATCACAATTCAATTTACATAAATGCCTCACCACATAACACTCACACTCGTAGTTTATATTCAACTTCATTCCAGTTAGAATCCAGCATCTGAGCAATCTGCAAAAATATTCACTAACACGGTAAAATTGAAAAAGAAATATTTTTGCAATATAAAATGAAATATGATTTTTGAAAATATGATTTGCCTCAGTTATTTGGGTTGTTCGTCATCATTCACATTTGAATTCATCACACACGAACAATGTGACATGCACAGTGTATCACTGTACATGCCACAAGGCCGTGCACATCGATATACACTTGATCGATTTACATGGACAGGTGAGCACAGGTCAAACCCAAATGAAAAGCCGGGTTCAACTCACGTGCAATATATTTAAAATCACGACACGAGTACAAGGTCAAACCCAAGTTTTTGAAACTGGATTCAACACAGGGCAGTTCACAGGTCAAAAACAGAGCATCAAAACAATGTCGAAGTCATTCCAGCAAAATGAAAGTACAAACAAGTGCACACTGGAAGTACAAGCACATGAAACATATATACAAGCAATTGAAGGCAACATGATCGACAGTACAATATCAATTTCAAGCCAGACCAACATAATGCAACAGTGACATGCACATCAACCAAAGTCAAGGCCATAAATGAAGATTACAGGTCTCAATATCAATGAAATACAAACTGTATCGAACATGATATAGTGACAATATGAAGACAGCTACTTGACAAAGTAAACTGCAAGTGTCGACCAGATAGCAAGTCAAGTCAAAATGCATCATGCAAGCCATCAAGAATCGGTACACAACAAGCATGAATCAAGTTCAGTAAGGCAATGCATAAATGCAACAGACTCAAGTGAATGCAACTACATGACATGAATACAACTACAGGAATTCAAAAAGATAGACAAACGATATAATGCAATCAACATGAAGCACTGCAACTCAAAGAGATAGTCAGACCAACAACTACATGCAGATGAACAGAACGTCAATTGAGTACATGAAGTTCAATCCACCAGTCAGTGCAGTGATACAATACAGACTTAAACAACATCAAAGAAACAAGTCTCGAACACTATGCAGTGTACATGAAAGCAACAAGTAAAGTGCATCAAGTACAATCCAGTCCAAATGCAACAAGCAACATCAATAAACCAAAGTGCAGACCAAACAAAGACACAGTGCAGAACAAGATTGCCACCAATATAACAGAAATGAAGACTGCAAGAATTTTGCAGTGATACAAAGTAGACATGAATGCAGCAACAAACCCAAATGAAGAACAACAGCTACATGAAGCAAACAACATGAATGTCACAAGCATGAAACCACATTATGAACACAGTAGTGTACATGAATACATGGAGACAAGATACACAAGTTCACATGTATGCAAATACCAGAGACAGTCCCACAAAATAGTAACATGCAGTTTTGCAGTGATACAAATACACAGCAGTCTCAAGTGATATAAATGCACAACAACATGAATAATGCAACACACAGTGAAAGTCGAAAGATTAAAAATGCAGACACTTCAATAAGCTACGTGCAATGTGCAAGTGCAAACTAAAATGAGCAAATGCAACAGTGAAGCCAGAACAAATGGAATGCAACAATGATTCACAGTGAAGTTGAAATCATGGAAGGATGCTAAAGTCAAGTCAGAGAAATTCATGAAAACAAACTTAAATTCAAGTGTGTATCTTTGAAATAGTCAAAGAAACTTAAAAAGGGAAAGTTTCTGCCGTTTGAAAAAAGAAGGATCAAACGTTCTCGAGTTAAAGTGTAAGGACCCGATTCTTCGTCTTTTGAAAATTCAACATCGATACTCACTTTATCGACTGCCGAGCAATCGAACGATGGAAAACCGAACACTTAGGGTTTTAAGAAAAAGAAAAAGGTAGAAGAAGAGAGGAAAGACAGAAAATAGAGGGAAAATAAAATAGAAAATAGAACGGAATAGAAAACAACAGAACAACATCAGAATCTCACAATTCGCAGCGGAACAACATATAATAATAAATGAATAATCTTTAAACAAAGAACTATATCAGTTATTACATTTTATACATTACATTACGTTATCATCATCAGAGTGTACAACAACAACAAACAATACAGCGGAAAAAGAAATACTATATAAACTAGTAATACGCCATGCTATCCAGCTTGCCTCCAGCAACTCCTGAATATCCATAATATCCTGATAAACCTAACTCTTAACTGCCCGTGTGGAAATTGGTGGGCACCCAGAGTTTAGGAAGGAAAACAATAAACTCCGAGTCAGTCATGTGACTGGTGTGAGAACTCAAAACAGTTTATTTATCTTTAAAAATCAAAATAGAAGAATATTTTTAAGGTCAATTCGCAATGCTTTTAAAAATGAGACTACCATAAGACCTCCCGCCACACACACAATGCAAACGCAGAATCGAAGGAGATTTCTCCTTATGATAGTCAAAGATGCTTGATACGCATTAAAAAGAGCATTTGATATTATTATTAGTGCATAGTGTAGGAAAAATTCACTTCGAAAGTAGAATATAAATCTTAGCCAACATAGACATTTCGAACTATGCCTACTATAGCTACCATCCAAACAGTGGTGACCACCATAAGTGAATGGCAGGTTCTACAACTAATACCGTACAGGGTTTAGTATTGGGAATTGGATTTCCAACGAATGATTAGGCCAAGGAACTTCCCATTGCCACATGAGAATGCCTCTGGATGGACATCCCCGAGAACCAAACCGGATCTCTACCAACACAAGGCCGGGTTACCCCTAACTGAGTAACAACTGACCAAATATGCCATCCCCCGGTCCTTTGGGACCTTTTCAACCGAGCTCTCGTAATCAATTCACACAATCATAAAGTGTTTTCAACATGAGTAAGTATCTGGGCTCCACACCATAATACCACCCTTTTCCAGAAGGAAATGCACATATCCTAAAGGGCGCTACCCCTCATAACCTTGCTGCATCTTTCCTGTTTTGACCATTCACGGGGTGTGAGGCTCGACGAAGTCATGTCCACAAAAACATACTTTATACAAAAGCCATGCTTTGGGTCAACAAATGATCATAGAAATGATCACCAGGATAGACGATCAAACAAATGATCCTATCACAAATGATCCTATCACAAATAATCAACACAATGATCATTTACAGCAACAATCAGCATGTCACATTACCAAATTGGGAATATATCGCTGATAACCTTCAACAACATAACCTCTGAGCTCGTACGTCTCAGAGAAGGGTGTTAAGCTAAAAGAATAAATTCTCCGCCACCAACAGAAATATATTTGAAAGAAATCGGCTTTATATCTCAATTTGTAACGTCAGACATACAATCCATACAAGTCTGTTCCGGGCTCGAACAAAACCGAAGGCACTTCTTACGAAGCCCTTGCTATCCGGGTATTCACAATCCCGATCGAATTCCCCATCACTTAGGAAATCTCTATACCAGGAGCTACCCAGTGCAGAGACAATCGATAGGTCATCCTATCGCTTTCGCAAATACTCGGTCTTCAACACCGGTCATCAAATGCAATTCATAACGACGTATCACATATTCGGAATGGGTTATACGACCCCATGGTCCTTTCCCGGTTAACCCGAATAGTGAGCGCTTATTCAAAAATAAGTGTGGCATTCAAATCAAACAAATCACATCAAATACCCATTCAAAGGGAAATATTGATAGTCGGCTATTGAACTATCAATGGATATGCACACATCACCAGTTTTCAAATAATTTTCCAAATTATTTATTTTCCAAAATAAAATATCTTTACAAGATGTATTATTTCACACTTCAAAAATAAATCAATATTTATTTTTTCTAAACCAATCCCACTTTCTTTTATAAATTCCATAGTGAATTTATATTCCAAAATATTTATGAATATGATTTCAATTATTCATTTCAATTTATCTTCAAAAAGATAAATTCTCAAAACGTTTCATTTCACATTGGAAAAACATTTCCATACTTATTAAATAAGTAATTCACAAATTTTATTTATTTTCAACCTTTGGAAAATATTCAATATACTTAAATCGAAATTAAGTATATATTTCATTCTTTAAGGAAATCATTCTCTTTAACATATTTATTTGGGCCAAAACGAATGTTGCGTAAAACATCGTTACGACAACCCAAAATCACTAGTATAGGGATTCGAAATTAAAATAGATATATAAATCCCAATACTATACAAAACATTTCCTTTCGGAATTCATTTACTATAACAACAGTGTTATAGTCCACCATTTCCTTTTATTTCTCGAAAACGTCTATTTCAACAATAAATGTTGAAATCTATGGTTTCGAATCTCAACACATTTTAAAACATCGTTAGATCGTTTTAATTCTATTTAAAACATCAAATCTAAACATTTTATTTAACATATTATTCACTATTCAAAAACGTGAATATACTACGTTAACCAATTTCATCTTTTCTATTCATTTTACTTTAAAGGATTATTCACCGTCTAAAACGTGAATATAACTCCATAAATAAGTTTCAACAATTTACTTATCAAAATAAGTCGTTTGCGAATTTATAAAACAACGTTTATAAATTCCATTATAAATCTATTTATTTTATAACAACTCCCTTTTATAAATTCCTTTATTAACCTATTCAATTCATAACTCAATTATAAAACAAAAATTCATATCATAAGTGAAATACTTATAATTTATTTGTTTGAAAAATCGTTCCTTTGAAATTTATAATTATAAATCTTATAACTTATAAGATTCAATTATTTATCCAAATATATTCTTTAAAAATTTCACAAAATTTATAAATCTTACTATTTATAAATTTCATTTATAACATCACCGTTTATAATTCTATAAATTTCATTCATTTATGAAATTCATTCACAATTCATTCTACACTTATAAAAACTCGTTTTATAATTTCAATATTTCAATTTATAAATATCCATTTATAAATCTCTTAATATAAATCAATTTATATTATTCTTTAAAACATCTTTAATCCCCTTTATAATTTCATCATTCTGATTCATAAAATAAATAAATTTCATAAATTCTATTTTTAAACTTTTCACAATAAATTCTAAAATTCCGATTTAACTATTTTATAAAATCATTAGCATCATATTCTCAAAAATCAGTTTTCAACTATATTTCTCAAAAATCATAATTTTTATAACATTAAAATTATATGTTTATTTATTTAAAATGGATCAGTTCCAAAAATATTTTATAAACGTATACTTTCAAAAATCACTTTAAAATCATTTTAAAATTCCAAATTTGGTCCAATGATGCTACACAACAAATAGTCAATCACAACAACAACGATATCATATATCGATATGACAATCCATCAAATATCAAAATATCTGAATTCAAATAAATACTGTTGAGGAATCCAGTTGGATCCCTCCAATCTGTTTTCCTGCATCCACAAACATTAGCACAATACCAATTCCGCTCCAGTACGGAATTATCGCGGTATATGGGATTTAAAATATTATCCGCTTAATAGACGGCGCAATAGGGTCTCATCCGCTACACAAATGCGGGAAATCAATAACTCCAATATATACATATGCCAATATATATATATTGCTATTATATATAATACCAATTTCACTGTTTATGAAATATTCGCGGTATATGTTTTTAATAAATAACATCCGCTTACTAACGACGCATAATGTCTATTTTAACAATGAATAGAAAACAATCATCATTCAAACATGCATTCAAATATTTTCAATCTAACTATTTAAAATAAAATCGAAACTGATTCGATTGAGTGAGAAGTTCTCACCTTGATTTCATTTCCGTTTTAGCGATTTATTTCGAATAAAATTAAACGCGCGTTTAATTTTACCCAAAATTCTCACTAACTCCAAACGACTCCAATCCAATTCCATAGCGTAGTGCTCGTCTATACAATTCCAACGCAACTGGTTTCGCGCGTTTTCGACCTCGTATGAAAAAGTTATCACATTTCAAAGATTTTACAAATTTTAATATAAATTATTATAAAATTCCTTTTACATTTAAATCCTCAACAAATCTGGGCCGTAGATCCAAGCCCCCCCCCCCCCCCCCCGATCTCCACCCTAGAACGCAAAACCATCTTCCCCAGGTTATCATCGTTCGCGATGATTAACCCATAGCCGACCTTCCCTTCATGAATTTCGCACCTCCCCTCGAGCACCACTACATCGATCAGAGACCGGCGCCTCGAAGCTCAAGGCCACGCCTACCCACGGCCAGAAAATGGTGTAACTCGGTAGTCCCTATGTCTCGATTTCCGTGCACGATGGCCGGCAGTTCAAACGAATATTGCCGCTGATTCGAAGCTTCGATTTCAATCTCCACCGTACAACAGGTAGAGCTCGCAGAGCTCTTCGATCTTCGTTTAGAGAGTTTGCAAAAATATTGTGTGGATTGATCACGAATTGAGGAAGAATTTGATTTGTTTTCGGCCATTGACCAAGCAAGTGGTAGCTGAGACGTTTTAGGGTTAGGTTATTTCTTTTCTTTTTTTAATTTTGTGATGGGGCTATTTATAGAGAAAAAACGAACACTATTCATTTCGGTTTTCCAAACTCCGGTTTACGCGCCGAAACTGACGTTCCTAGGGTTTATCCCGCATTCCGGACACAATGGAACAGGTTTCGAAAGCTAATTCGGTCATCTGTGCGAGATATGGAATTAAACGATCGATTTAAATTAAACCGATTTAAACGATTTTCTAGGCGTTTTAATTTATACCGGACAAACGGTAAATCCGATTGACACAAAATTTGAAACCTTACAATAATATCACATTACGGATCCGATGAAACTGGTTTCGTCGAAATCCGAGACTTTTTGAAAAATGGCTATTTTAACTCGCCAAATTAAAATTAAAAATAATTCGATGCGTTTCGAGCTGCCACGATCAAACGATAGCTTCGATTGACACGAAAATTGAAATCCGGTAATAACTAACTATTACGGATCCAATGGAACTAGTTTCGTCCAATTCTGAGACTGTTCAAAAATTGACTATTTCCACTAGTCGATTTTAATATTAAAATATTCAATTTTCACAAATTAACTTTTAATTCGATTTTAAAAGTTCTAAAACATCATTCTAACTTCAATATGATAAAATAAAATTTTACAAATCATTTTCAATCATATTTAACTCAATTTTCAATTATATCTATAATTTAACATATTAAATTATCGATTAAATTATTCAATTAAATCCAATTATTCAAATAAAAATTTATTTGACTTATAAATTCACTTATTAATATTTAAAATTAATTAAATATTCAAATTTTAATTAAATTAAAATTCTGGGTCGTTACAATCTTCCCCCCTTCAAAGAATTTCGTCCTCGAAATTACTAAGTAAGAAAAGTTATAGAATTTATTAATTTTCCATAAATCCATAGTTAAACTTCTTACAAAACTTTACTAAGTTTTCAAATCATACTTAGTTATCTTTTCAAAAACAACTACTATTGTTTAACTTTCAATTTTAAATCAAAGTTAAAGTTTCCAAAATTTTCCAAATTTTCTCAATTTTTTTTTCTAACGCCTTAAATTTTCGGAAAAATTCGCCATAGTCTCCTTTGCGCGGCTCGATCCGAAAAAAAATGATAGTATATATATCACAAATATACATCTCATCAAGTAATGAGGCATCCCGCAAGGAAAAAGTGTAAAAGTACGATATTTAATCCGAGATATGTACCTTATATATTATTAGCAAGCATATACGGCTAATATAGCATGAAAGCGAGCTCCAAATGCGAAGCAAACGCGATCCGCACCTACTAATCACTCAACAAACAACATGAGAACATGCATATAGACAATAGTATCAATATACGACATATAGCAACATAATAACTATATATGTCAACATAGCATATGCAATAAAAGCAATATATTCAACCATCAACCAACTAACATCCATAACCAATAAATATTCATTCATATTCTCATTAATATTCAATGAATTGGGTTTTCAATTTAATCACATTTGATTCATTAACAGTGGATGTTTTTAACAACATTCATTTTCAATTAGTTTATATTCACTAATTCATATTCAAGTTGGTTCACTTCCAAATCAAATTCAATTCTATTTAAGATTCACTTAACTTCCAATTTCATTAATACTTAATGAATTATATACAATCAACTAACAATCAAATAACAATCAATGTATATCAATTACAACCAAATTCCTTTGCTTATCAATTGGTTTAATAAATTGATTTTCATTCAACCTTTCAACTTCTAATAATATTAGATTTTAATGAATTAACACTTATATCCATTATTTCATATCAACTTAATTTACATTTAATTGATTAACATTCAATTACAAAAGTTGAATTTCATTTATATAACTCAAGTTCACATCCACCACTTAACTTTATTAATTTACTTTGATACTAATATCAACTTCATTCAACATCTCTTAAGTCATACTCCATTTTACAAACATCACTTGTTTTTACTTAACTTAAATTCCAACTTATAAATAAATTTAGATTCCAATTCTAAAGTAAATTTTCCATTTAACTTTAAATTCATTTTTATTTACTACTCATATTCATAAATATATTCATATAGTTTCACTTCTCATATATATAAGTTTATTTCACAATTGTAAATCACTTTAATTATAATCCAATTCTTATACAATTATTCTTTTACTTATACAATTCTTCTTTTAAATTAGATTATTCAAACATCTAAACAATCAACTTATATACTTTAATAATTCTGAAAAATTATTCCTTTATATATAAAATATACTCAAGGTAAAATTATTTCATTTACCCAATTTAAAACAATACTGTGTCGAATTGTTCTATACAAGTGTTTAGAGATCCCTATCAACAACGTTAATTACTCGTATTAACCAAATCTATATACCACTCAACAAACCAACCATCACAATATAAAACAATTTTATATACACTAACAAATACGCTCTCATAGCTATTATTACACTCAAATTCATTCTAGAGCACTACTGACTCTATCTCTAATGAGTAATACCCAACAGAACCATGGTTGTCGCCTAACCATATGCTCTGATGCCAACTGTAAGGACCCGATTCTTCGTCTTTCGAAAATTCAACATCGATACTCACTTTATCGACTGTCGAGCAATCGAACGACGGAAAACCGAACACTTAGGGTTTTAAGAAAAAGAAAAAGGTAGAAGAAGAGAGGAAAGACAGAAAATAGAGGGAAAAGAAAATAGAAAATAGAATGGAATAGAAAACAACAGAACAACATCAGAATCTCACAATTCGCAGCGGAACAACATATAATAATAAATGAATAATCTTTAAACAAAGAACTATATCAGTTATTACATTTTATACATTACATTACATCATCATCATCAGAGTGTACAACAACAACAAACAATACAGTGGAAAAAGAAATACTATATAAACTAGTAATACGCCATGCTATCCAGCTTGCCTCCAGCAACTCCTGAATATCCAGAATATCCTGATAAACCTAACTCTTAACTGCCCGTGTGGAAATTGGTGGGCACCCAGAGTTTAGGAAGGAAAACAATAAACTCCGAGTCAGTCATGTGACTGGTGTGAGAACTCAAAACAGTTTATTTATCTTTAAAAATCAAAATAGAAGAATATTTTTAAGGTCAATTCGCAATGCTTTTAAAAATGAGACTACCATAAGACCTCCCGCCACACACACAATGCAAACGCAGAATCGGAGGAGATTTCTCCTTATGATAGTCAAAGATGCTTGATACGCATTAAAAAGAGCATTTGATATTATTATTAGTGCATAGTGTAGGAAAAATTCACTTCGAAAGTAGAATATAAATCTTAGCCAACATAGACATTTCGAACTATGCCTACTATAGCTACCATCCAAACAGTGGTGACCACCATAAGTGAATGGCAGGTTCTACAACTAATACCGTACAGGGTTTAGTATTGGGAATTGGATTTCCAACGAATGATCAGGCCAAGGAACTTCCCATTGACACATGAGAATGCATCTGGATGGACATCCCCGAGAACCAAACCGGATCTCTACCAACACAAGGCCGGGTTACCCCTAACTGAGTAACAACTGACAAAATATGCCATCCCCCGGTCCTTTGGGACCTTTTCAACCGAGCGCTCGTAATCAATTCACACAATCATAAAGTGTTTTCAACATGAGTAAGTATCTGGGCTCCATACCATGATACCACCCTTTTCCAGAAGGAAATGCACATATCCTAAAGGGTGCTACCCCTCATAACCTTGCTGCATCTTTCCTGTTTTGACCATTCACGGGGTGTGAGGCTCGACAAAGTCACGTCCACAAAAACATACTTTATACAAAAGCCATGCTTTGGGTCAACAAATGATCATAGAAATGATCACCAGGATAGACGATCAAACAAATGATCCTATCACAAATAATCAACACAATGATCATTTACAGCAACACTTAGCATGTCACATTACCAAATTGGGAATATATCGCTGATAACCTTCAACTACATAACCTCTGAGCTCGTACGTCTCAGAGAAGGGTGTTAAGCTAAAAGAATAAATTCTCCGCCACCAACAGAAATATATTTGAAAGAAATCGGCTTTATATCTCAATTTGTAACGTCAGACATACAATCCATACAAGTCTGTTCCGGGCTCGAACAAAACCGAAGGCACTTCTTACGAAGCCCTTGCAATCCGGGTATTCACAATCCCGATCGAATTCCCCATCACTTAGGAAATCTCTATACCAGGAGCTACCCAGTGCAGAGACAATCGATAGGTCATCCTATCGCTTTCGCAAATACTCGGTCTTCAACACCGGCCATCAAATGCAATTCATAACGACGTATCACATATTCGGAACGGGTTATACGACCCCATGGTCCTTTCCCGGTTAACCCGAATAGTGAGCGCTTATTCAAAAATAAGTGTGACATTCAAATCAAACAAATCACATCAAATACCCATTCAAAGGGAAATATTGATAGTCGGCTATTGAACTATCAATGGATATGCACACATCACCAGTTTCCAAATAATTTTCCAAATTATTTATTTTCCAAAATAAAATATCTTTACAAGATGTATTATTTCACACTTCAAAAATAAATCAATATTTATTTTTTCTAAACCAATCCCACTTTCTTTTATAAATTCCATAGTGAATTTATATTCCAAAATATTTATGAATATGATTTCAATTATTCATTTCAATTTATCTTCAAAAAGATAAATTCTCAAAACGTTTCATTTCACATTGGAAAAACATTTCCATACTTATTAAATAAGTAATTCACAAATTTTATTTATTTTCAACCTTTGGAAAATATTCAATATACTTAAATCGAAATTAAGTATATATTTCATTCTTTAAGGAAATCATTCTCTTTAACATATTTATTTGGGCCAAAACGAATGTTGCATAAAACATCGTTACGACAACCCAAAATCACTAGTATAGGGATTCGAAATTAAAATAGATATATAAATCCCAATACTATACAAAAAATTTCCTTTCGGAATTCATTTACTATAACAACAGTGTTATAGTCCACCATTTCCTTTTATTTCTCGAAAACGTCTATTTCAACAATAAATGTTGAAATCTATGGTTTCGAATCTCAACACATTTTAAAACATCGTTAGATCGTTTTAATTCTATTTAAAACATCAAATCTAAACATTTTCTTTAACATATTATTCACTATTCAAAAACGTGAATATACTACGTTAACCAATTTCATCTTTTCTATTCATTTTACTTTAAAGGATTATTCACCGTCTAAAACGTGAATATAACTCCATAAATAAGTTTCAACAATTTACTTATCAAAATAAGTCGTTTGCGAATTTATAAAACAACGTTTATAAATTCCATTATAAATCTATTTATTTTATAACAACTCCCTTTTATAAATTCCTTTATTAACCTATTCAATTCATAACTCAATTATAAAACAAAAATTCATATCATAAGTGAAATACTTATAATTTATTTGTTTGAAAAATCGTTCCTTTGAACTTTATAATTATAAATCTTATAACTTATAAGATTCAATTATTTATCCAAATATATTCTTTAAAAATTTCACAAAATTTATAAATCTTACTATTTATAAATTTCATTTATAACATCACCGTTTATAATTCTATAAATTTCATTCATTTATGAAATTCATTCACAATTCATTCTAACACTTATAAAAACTTGTTTTATAATTTCAATATTTCAATTTATAAATATCCATTTATAAATCTCTTAATATAAATCAATTTATATTATTCTTTAAAACATCTTTAATCCCCTTTATAATTTCATCATTCTGATTCATAAAATAAATAAATTTCATAAATTCTATTTTTAAACTTTTCACAATAAATTCTAAAATTCCGATTTAACTATTTTATAAAATCATTAGCATCATATTCTCAAAAATCAGTTTTCAACTATATTTCTCAAAAATCATAATTTTTATAACATTAAAATTATACGTTTATTTATTTAAAATGGATCAGTTCCAAAAATATTTTATAAACGTATACTTTCAAAAATCACTTTAAAATCATTTTAAAATTCCAAATTTGGTCCAATGATGCTACACACTAAATAGTCAATCACAACAACAACGATATCATATATTGATATGACAATCCATCAAATATCAAAATATTTGAATTCAAATAAATACTGTTGAGGAATCCAGTTGGATCCCTCCAACCTGTTTTCCTGCATCCACAAACATTAGCACAATACCAATTCCGCTCCAGTACGGAATTATCGCGGTGTATGGGATTTAAAATATTATCCGCTTAATAGACGGCGCAATAGGGTCTCATCCGCTACACAAATGCGGGAAATCAATAACTCCAATATATACATATGCCAATATATATATATTGCTATTATATATAATACCAATTTCACTGTTTATGAAATATTCGCGGTATATGTTTTTAATAAATAACATCCGCTTACTAACGGCGCATAATGTCCATTTTAACAATGAATAGATAACAATCATCATTCAAACATGCATTCAAATATTTTCAATCTAACTATTTAAAATAAAATCGAAACTGATTCGATTGAGTGAGAAGTTCTCACCTTGATTTCATTTCCGTTTTAGCGATTTATTTCGAATAAAATTAAACGCGCGTTTAATTTTACCCAAAATTCTCACTAACTCCAAACGTCTCCAATCCAATTCCATAGCGTAGTGCTCGTCTATACGATTCCAACGCAACTGGTTTCGCGCGTTTTCGACCTCGTATGAAAAAGTTATCACATTTCAAAGATTTTACAAATTTTAATATAAATTATTATAAAATTCCTTTTACATTTAAAGCCTCAACAAATCTGGGCCGTAGATCCAAGCCCCCCCTGATCTCCACCCTAGAACGCAAAACCATCTTCCCCAGGTTATCATCGTTCGCGATGATTAACCCATAGCCGACCTTCCCTTCATGAATTTCGCACCTCCCCTCGAGCACCACTACATCGATCAGAGACCGGCGCCTCGAAGCCCAAGGCCACGCCTACCCACGGCCAGAAAATGATGGAACTCGGTAGTCCCTATTTCTCGATTTCCGTGCACGATGGTCGGCAGTTCAAACGAATATTGCCGCTGATTCGAAGCTTCGATTTCAATCTCCACCGTACAACAGGTAGAGCTCGCAGAGCTCTTCGATCTTCGTTTAGAGAGTTTGCAAAAATATTGTGTGGATTGATCACGAATTGAGGAAGAATTTGATTTGTTTTCGTCCATTGACCAAGCAAGTGGCGGCTGAGACGTTTTAGGGTTAGGTTATTTCTTTTCTTTTTTTAATTTTGTGATGGGGCTATTTATAGAGAAAAAACGAACACTATTCATTTTGATTTTCCAAACTCCGATTTACGCACCGAAACTGACGTTCCTAGGGTTTATCCCGCGTTCCGGACACAATGGAATAGGTTTCGAAAGCTAATTCGGTCATCTGTGCGAGATATGGAATTAAACGATCGATTTAAATTAAACCGACTTAAACGATTTTCTAGGCGTTTTAATTTATACCGGACAAACGGTAAATCCGATTGACACGAAATTTGAAACCTTACAATAATATCACATTACGGATCCGATGAAACTGGTTTCGTCGAAATCCGAGACTTTTTGAAAAATGGCTATTTTAACTCGCCAAATTAAAATTAAAAATAATTCGATGCGTTTCGAGCTGCCACGATCAAACGATAGCTCCGATTGACACGAAAATTGAAATCCGATAATAACTAACTATTACGGATCCAATAAAACTAGTTTCGTCCAATTCTGAGACTGTTCAAAAATTGACTATTTCCACTAGTCGATTTTAATATTAAAATATTCAATTTTCACAAATTAACTTTTAATTCGATTTTAAAAGTTCTAAAACATCATTCTAACTTCAATATGATAAAATAAAATTTTACAAATCATTTTCAATCATATTTAACTCAATTTTCAATTATATCTATAATTTAACATATTAAATTATCGATTAAATTATTCAATTAAATCCAATTATTCAAATAAAAATTTATTTGACTTATAAATTCACTTATTAATATTTAAAATTAATTAAATATTCAAATTTTAATTAAATTAAAATTCTGGGTCGTTACATAAAGCCGTGAGTATCAAGTTGAGAAAATATATCAAGAAAGCCGTGCGCATCAAGAAAGCAACAATTTTGGAAATTATCGAATTGATACGAACAAACTCAAGTGTCGAATTCATATAAATACCAAACCCAAGAATTCATCATAGGCATCGAGTTCAAGAAAGCAATTAAACCAGCAATGAAAGAGAATACATACCAATCTATCGAACTCGATCAAAGGAGCAGCTGCAAACAATTCGCAATCTCGAAGTCAACCAAGCAGCCGATCTCAAGAGAATCGATCATCAGAGAACGAGCGAGCAAGAGCAACACAAACTAGACAATCGATTATCGGAGAATCAGTGAGCAGAGAGCATCACAAACCAGAGAAAGCCCTAATTCTCACAAGAGCCGAAGCCCTAATTCGAGAAAGAAGAACGAAGCCGCCATAGCAAAAGAGAAAAGAGAACGGGCTAGAGACTAAAACATTTGGGCCGACCTTATTTGTTAAAAGGGGATTTATTTTATTTCAAATAGGGTTTTAAGTTTTAAACTGTTTTTTCCAGTTTGTTTTAAATTTTCTTTAAGGTTCAATTCTTGGTTAATCACCACCTAGGTTGTAAGTAGTGTCAGATTGTCTAGTTAGAATTAGTTCAGTGAGCAGGGTGTGCGAGTTTGCAAAACTCTATAGGCGGGAGCAGAGTTTGCGAGTTTGCAAAACTCTATAGGCGGGAGCAGGGGTTGCGAGTCTATTAGAGTGTTTGTAAGCGGGGGCAAGGGTTTGCGAGTCTGTTAGAGTGTTTGTAAGCGGGAGACTGTTTAATTCTAATAGAAATCTGGGAATGCAGCAGTAGGCAGGGGTTGCCGAAGCTGGGTAAATTTTGTGTGTGATTTACTTTTCAGCATATTTATTTCTGCAGTTTGTTTCTGTGTTTAAATCGAGAAAATTTTCTATAACCAATTCACCCCCCCCCCCCCTCTAGGGTTAATCTAGATCCTACAAGTGGTATCAGAGCACTGTATTTTTCTTTAACTCTAGAGTCATGAATCCACCAAATAATGCTTTTTCTGAGGGGCAATCTATTGTTAGGCCACCCATGTTTAATGGGAATGATTATGCTTATTGGAAAGTTAGGATGGGCATTTATCTTAGTTATGTTGATTATGATGTTTGGGACATTATTGAAACTGGCTATAAATCTCCCACTATAACTGTTGGTGATACTGAGATTCCTAAACCTAAGGATAGGTGGGATGCTAACGATAAGAATTTAAAAGCTGCAAATGATAAAGCTATGAATGCTCTGATCTGTGCTCTTGATAAGACTGAATTTAATAGAATTTCTCGTTGTAAAAATGCACAGGAAATCTGGAATACTTTCGATGCAATATATGGTGCAAAAGTCAACAGCAATGAGAAATCCTCCACAACCAACTCAGTTGAAGAAAAGTGCTTAACAGGATTGGTAAAAAGTAATTGTGATGAGAATGATGATGATGGAGCAGCTGAGCTGGCGTTAATAAAGAAATTCAAGAGGTGGAACCACAAATATGGAAATCCAGCTCTAAATCAAAAATTAAAAAGCAAAATAATCAAAGCACTAGACAACTCGGAAGAACACGGGACCATTTGCAATAAACCCGGTGATATCAAGCCCAATTATCCCCGATTTCAACGCGATTTTGAAAAGAAATCAAAACGGAGAAATACTACAGTCAAGTGGAATACAAGTGATGAAGATAATCAAAGTTCTAGCGGTAAGAGTGAGAAAGCAGATATGTGCCTTCATGGAAATATAAATGATAGCAACGATGACGAGCCAAGCAAGGTATCAAAACTTACTCACTCTGAAATACTTATTTATTTCCACAAAGTAAATGGCTGTTTTAAATGACTTAGGGAGAAGTATGCCAAACTTGAATCACAAAGTGACACTTTGATAGAATTAAATGAACAACTTGACCAATTAGTTAAAACCTATCAAAGTAGGATCCCTAAGTGTGATAAGTGTCCAACATTCGAAGAAGAAATTAAAAAATCAGAAATTAATATAAAATCACTTGAAAATGAAATTCTGATTTTGAAAGAGAACGAAAATACTAGGAGAGAAAATTCTATCAAAAAGTGCACACAATTATTGAACGAAAATGAATCTCTCAAAATACAAGTCCAACAATTGTCAATAACTTTAGATAAATTTTCAAAAAGTGAGAAATCGTTGAATCTGCTATTAGGAAGCAAACTGTTAATACAGCTAGACAAGGACTTGGATATAATCAATCTAAAAATGTTGAAAGCGACATTAATCAAGAAAATTTAGTGTGCAGAATTTGTAGAAAATTTGGACACAATCAAAATAATTGTTGGTATAGACCCAAACACATTAAAACTATATCAATTTGGGTTCCAAAAGGCACAAATATAAAATCTCTCAAAGTTAAACAAATTTGGGTGCCGAAGGGAGCAATTATAAATAGTTTTGGGTCTCCACAAAATTATTTTTTAAAATATTCTGCCACTAACAATCATGGACCTATAAAAACAAATAGGTCACATAAATCTTTTCCCATGTAGGTATGGCGGCAGGCTAAGGAACAACAACAGTGTTCTCTGGATTTTGGCTGTTCCAGAAACACAACGGGCAACAAAGCAAAGTTCCTTAGCCTAGTACAAAGGTGACAGAATCACAATGAGCAACCATGAAAAATTATCGTAAAGGTAAAATAGGTGAAGGTATATTTATCGATATATCAAATGTGATAATCTGCACCGTACTCTGAATTAAAATCAGCCAATATTGAGATGGTGAAGAGATGATGATTTTGATTCTGACTTGTTCAGCATAGTTGGCCGATTATATTTATGCCAAAAACACTATAAATTCTCTAAATTTTTTGATTATATTAGGTTGGATCAAAAATAGTGTTTTGTTGGATATTAATACATTTGGTTATAATTTGGCTAACTCTATGTTCATGGTTCTTTGATTATTTATACGGCTTCATTTCAAATTCAAGAGAATGTCATTTGAAAAGCTGTTAAATTTGATTTTGAGATATTTTGTTGCATACTTCATGGTCTGGTCAATCAAATTCAATTAATGATAATTTTAAGTGAAAAAGAAATTCAGAAGCAGATTACACTGGTAATCTAGTTGATAGAAAAATTACTAGTTGAATGTGATTTTTGAGATATTTAGTTACTGCATCGTTTTTCAAAGAAAATATCTGCATATTTTTCATTACAAATAATTTTCAAATAACAGAAAATTTTCTCATATAACCCCTTCGAGAAAATCATGTTGACCATATTTTCAGATTAGTCATTTTTATTTGATTTTAAATGACAAATTTTGACTAATCCGATTCCCTACTCATTATCAAAAAGATAAATAGTGATTGAAAAGATGATAAGTGTTGATATTTAACATACATTACTCAGAGAGTATATTTGGAAAATATCTTTAGGAATTCAAACAAGAGTTATAAAACTTTTTGTTGGGTAAAGATTCCATGACCATTTCTATATCCATCATATTTCTATCGACCATTGTTTATCAAAACTTAAATATAGTTGGTCGATATGTGGTACTATAATCAGGGATCATTTGTTTTTCATTTCATATTTTTTGTAAAAATAAATAAATATCCAAAATATTCACTCTCATTTAAAAGTCCTCACGGTTATGCATGGGTGAATTACTTGGATTTTTGATTATGTGTTTCCATGCTCATTTAAAAGTCCTTACGGTTATGCATGTATGGAACGCATATCAAAATTAATTGATTAAATAGACAAGTTGATTCTAATGCCATTTAAAAGTCCTCACGGTCATGCGTGGTTAGAAGATACTTGATTTCATTTTTTAAAAATTAAATTGGAATACTACTAATCTCATTTAAAAGTCCTAACGGTTATGCATGATTAGTAGATATTCAAATTCCTGATATAAATGTATCACAAGTTGATACAATTGTATGATTTTATATTAGAACATCATTTCCATTCTTTCTAAAAGTGGAATATGCGCCTAACAAGGGTAGTTATGATTTTTGTTTGATTTTATTGAAGTTTAATATTTATATTCAATTTGAGTTTAATGTTGGATTAATATTGATCACTTTATCTCTATTTTTCTCTAACACTATTATTCTTTTGCTGATAACAAAAGGGGGAGAGAAAAGTTAAGATTTTGTCAAATAAAATCAAGCAAATGCCATTTTATTTTCCATTTGCATCTAGGCTTATTTATACATTTCTATGCATATATGTAGGGGGAGCATCGTGTAGAGAGAAAGCATTTAAATAAGGGGAGCAACTAGAGTATATCATTGACCAAATACATTTAACACAGTCAAAATCTTAAATATATGTTTGTTATCATCAATAGGGGGAGATTGTTGAATATGCGCTTTGCGCTTATATGATTTTTTGTTTGATGATAATAAACATATATACATTCGTTTAAATGTACTTGATAATGTCCTATTTTATTTTTCATAGATTAAATAAATATTTGCTGAATAAAATTAAATACACAGAATTTGAATTCAATAGAAATTTTATTCAAACAAATATTTATTACAATTTTGAATAGTACAAATTCAAGCTCTCACTATACATATACAATTATGATTGTAATTACATCACAATTCAATTTACATAAATGCCTCACTACATAACACTCACACTCATAGTTTATCTTCAACTTCATTCCAGTTAGAATCCAACATCTGAGCAATCTGCAAAAATATTCACTAACGCGGTAAAATTGAAAAAGAAATATTTTTGCAATATAAAATGAAATATGATTTGCCTCGGTTATTTGGGTTGTTCGTCATCATTCACATTTGAATTCATCACACACGAACAATGTGACATGCACAGTGTATCACTGTACATGCCACAAGGCCGTGCACATCGATATACACTTGATCGATTTACAGGGACAGGTGAGCACAGGTCAAACCCAAATGAAAAGTCGGGTTCAACTCACGTGCAATATATTTAAAATCACGACACGAGTACAAGGTCAAACCTGAGTTTTCGAAACTGGATTGAACACCGGGCAGTTCACAAGTCAAAAACTGAGCATCAAAATAATGTCGAAGTCATTCCAGCAAAATGACAGTACAAACAAGTGCACACTGGAAGTACAAGCACATGAAACATATATACAAGCAACTGAAGGCAACATGATCGACAATACAATATCAAGTTCAAGCCAGACCAACATAATGCAACAGTGACATGCACATCAACCAAAGTCAAGGCCATAAATGAAGATTACAGGTCTCAATATCAATGAAATACAAATTGTATCGAACATGATATAGTGACAATATGAAGACAGCTACTTGACAAAGTAAACTGCAAGTGTCGACCAGATAGCAAGTCAAGTCAAAATGCATCATGCAAGCCATCAAGAATCAGTACACAACAAGCATGAATCAAGTTCAGTAAGGCAATGCACAAATGCAACAGACTCAAGTGAATGCAACTACATGACATGAATGCAACTACAGGAATTCAAAAAGACAGACAAACGATATAATGCAATCAACATGAAGCACTGCAACTCAAAGAGATAGTCAGACCAACAACTACATGCAGATGAACAGAACGTCAATTGAGTACATGAAGTTCAATCCACCAGTCAGTGCAGTGATACAATACAGACTTAAACAACATCAAAGAAACAAGTCTCGAACACTATGCAGTGTACATGAAAGCAACAAGTAAAGTGCATCAAGTACAATCCAGTCCAAATGCAACAAGCAACATCAATAAACCAAAGTGCAGACCAAACAAAGACACAGTGCAGAACAAGATTGCCACCAATATAACAGAAATGAAGACTGCAAGAATTTTGCAGTGATACAAAGTAGACATGAATGCAGCAACAAACCCAAATGAAGAACAACAGCTACATGAAACAAACAGCATGAATGTCACAAGCATGAAACCACATTATGAACACAGTAGTGTACATGAATACATGGAGACAAGATACACAAGTTCACATGTATGCAAATACCAGAGATAGTCTCACAAAACAGTAACATGCAGTTTTGCAGTGATACAAATACACAGCAGTCTCAAGTGATATAAATGCACAACAACATGAATAATGCAACACACAGTGAAAGTCGAAAGATTAAAAATGCAGACACTTCAATAAGCTACGTGCAGTGTGCAAGTGCAAACTAAAATGAGCAAATGCAACAGTGAAGCCAGAACAAATGGAATGCAACAATGATTCACAGTGAAGTTGAAATCATGGAAGGATGCTAAAGTCAAGTCAGAGAAATTCACGAAAAAAAACTTAAATTCAAGTGTGTATCTTTGAAATAGTCAAAGAAACTTAAAAAGGGAAAGTTTCTGCCGTTTGACAAAAGAAGGATCGAACGTTCTCAAGTTAAAGCCGTGAGTATCAAGTCGAGAAAATATATCAGGAAAGCTGTGCGCATCAGGAAAGCAACAATTTTGGAAAGTATCGAATTGATACGAACAAACTCAAGTGTCGAATTCATATAAATACCAAACCCAAGAATTCATCATAGGCATCGAGTTCAAGCAAGAAATTAAACCAACAACGAAAGAGAATACATACCAATCTATCGAACTCGATCAAAGGAGCAGCTGCAAATGATTCGCAATCTCGAAGTCAACCAAGCAGCCGATCTCAAGAGAATCGATCATCAGAGAACGAGAGAGCAAGAGCAACACAAACCAGACAATCGATTATCGGAGAAGCAGTGAGCAGAGAGCATCACAAACCAGAGAAAGCCCTAATTCTCACAAGAGCCGAAGCCCTAATTCGAGAAAGAAGAACGAAGCCGCCATAGCAAAAGAGAAAAGAGAACGGGCTAGAGACTAAAACATTTGGGCCGGCCTTATTTGTTAAAAGGGGATTTATTTTATTTCAAATAGAGTTTTAAGTTTTAAACTGTTTTTTCTAGTTTGTTTTAAATTTTCTTTAAGGTTCAATTCTTGGTTAATCACCACCTAGGTTGTAGGTAGTGTCAGATTGTTTAGTTAGAATTAGTTCAGTGAGCAGGGTGTGCGAGTTTGCAAAACTCTATAGGCGGGAGCAGAGGTTGCGAGTCTATTAGAGTGTTTGTAAGCGGGAGCAAGGGTTTGCGAGTCTGTTAGAGTGTTTGTAAGCGGGAGACTGTTTAATTCTAATAGAAATCTGGGAATGCAGCAGTAGGCAGGGGTTGCCAAAGCTGGGTAAATTTTGTGTGTGATTTACTTTTCAGCATATTTATTTCTGCAGTTTGTTTTTGTGTTTAAATCGAGAAAATTTGCTATAATCCTATTCACCCCCCCTCTAGGGTTAATCTAGATCCTACACCCTCATGTATGACTTGCAGTATTCTCCAAATTTTACATGCGGACTTACAAATAGACACTCGATTAAATTCATTTCTATCTAAGGAGCAAAATAAAATGTTCATGACCTTTGAGTTACTAAGTGCTTATGTCTTTTGTTCTAGTGTCCATTATGAATGTTCAGTTTGTGGCTCAGTGTACTCTATTTGGGTAATATTCCAAATATCTAATCCACTAGACTACAAATAAAATTTCATCCTACATGCCTAATATGCATAATTACTACTATCAAATAGAGGGGGTCTAGCGGTAGATTGCCCTTTTACAAAAGTATTACAAGTGTCATTAGCCTTTTATGCTTTTCAAAAACCAAGTTATGAATTTTGAAAACCAGTGCTTTGATGCCAATTATTGAAAACTGGATTGTCTATAACATAATAAGGAATGGATTTAAGGCTATTTAAACACTAGGGGGAGTTAAAGTGTGTATTTCAAATCTATAAAAACTAACTTATGAATTTAACACTATATCTATTCAAATTTCAAATAGAAATGAGTAAACAATAAAGTAAAATGCATTAAAGTAAATAGCACCTAGATTTTTATACCGGTTCAGATTAACCAATCCTATATCTAGTCCTACACTGCACCATGAAGAATTTCACTATAATTGCTTACTTTCCATAGGTGGCAAGAACACATTTACAATCTTGATTTCATGGGCCATAAGATACACCATCTTGATTTCACAGACTACAAGAACACCTTCTCCTTTTCACAAACAACAACAAAGTATGATAAGTAGTCGTATCCTCAATACAGATTCTTGCAGGTTCGGTATAATGATCATATAGACCTCCAATAACAATATATCTTTGAATTCTTTAAGGAACATGATGAAATTAGAGAGAGAGAGAGAGAGAGAGAGAGAAAGAGAGAGAATGATATGAATTCAAGTACAAACTATCCAATATTTGTGTGTTTTGCAGATCCTTAAAGAATCAGAGTGAAATGGCATGGATTTGCAAAGAGAATGAAAGAGTATTCAATGGATTTCTCTCACAAATGTTTGAGGAAGAAAGAGTAAGAGAAATTAGAATTATTGATTTGAAATTTCATTTTCCATGGCCTTTATATAGTGGTTAAAGAGATGTGCCTTTTGGTGAAGAAGGGGAGGGAAATATCTTTTCATTTAGTAATAATATTTATATGGTTGTTCTCATCAAAATCAGTACCTAGGGTATTAAGTATTAACAATATAAACACTAATCGATACACAATTAAATTGGATTTAAATGCAATAAATATTATTTAGGCTTGAAGTGAATTTGAGGCTTATATGAGGCTTGTTATTTCGGCTATGACGGGGCCATGATAGGTTGTCCATTTGATGGCTTATTGAAGGGATTTTAAATTTTTAAAATGAAGGGAATAAGTAAGAGAAAATTATGGATTTTATTTCTACTTCTACTCTCTACTCTCTCCTATATATAAACATCTTAACCTAATTTTATTTTGATTTTTTTTTCGTAGCCTCCATTATCCTTTTTTGCTAGCTAAAATATGCCACTCCCGCTCCTCAAATATCAAGGAATTTAAATACTAATTAAAATCATATAATAGTTGGTGGTAAGACAATTCGAAAACCAACAACTTCAAGATTGGAATTTGATTCAAGGAGTTCACTTCTCCATTTCAGCATGCGAACTTTGGGCTTTGGTGAAAGGCAATCTTGTAGTTTACTATAATATATAATTTTTATACGATCATTGTTCAATATATTGCTATGTTTGATATATCACGAATCGATATATCGATGGACTGTCACATGTAGATGATTGTGTCTATAAATGTATGTATGTGTATATATATATTAAAAAAATTATTTTTATTCTTATTTACTTGTTCATGCTCTTGTCTTGGGAATTAATTTTTTTTTTTGGAAATTTAGAATAATAATATATCAAATGATTTTGAATTCTAAATCTGATTTTAAAAGTTTAATACAACACAATATGTGTTTTATATTTTTATGAAATTTAATTTTGTTTAAAGTTTCTTTGGCAATTTTTTTAACTTTTTGGATTTATATATTACATATATTAATATACACTATTATTTAAATAAAATTGATTATATAAATAAAGTGCATATATATAATATATATAATAAAATTCTGTAAAAAAAATTACAACATATTTTGACAAATTTCTTTTCGAAAATATTTTTTATATTTATGTTATTGTTTATTTTGCAAGGTTTTATAAATAATAAATATTTAAATAATAAAATATATATATATATAACCAAAAAAATAAAAAATTATATACGAGTCATAAACATTACAACAAATATTTATTAATATAATTTGATTACTTTTTATTTTGTATATACACATATTTAATTAAACCATTAGTTATATGTTTATACATAATTCTTCAATTAAATTAATTTGAAAAAATCTATCCAATTTTTTGTTGTAAACATAAACACATGTAACACACATACACACACATATGTTTAAATAAATTATTTACAGTTAATATTTCAATATGCATATATATAATTATAACTTATATAATATTATTTTCATAATATTTCGATGTATGTATATACATACACACTTAGACAATCCATTTGCATACGCAGGGACAAATATGTCTGTGGTGTAAATTCCAACATCTATATACGAGCATGTCAAACCATGCACACGTTATTCTGTTGCACACGCACGCACACATATATGTGTGTATGATACATATATATAAAATGTAATATAAATTATATAAAGTAAATCTTTATTTATAAATTTAAATAAAATATTAATTTTATTTAATAGAAAATGTAGAAAAATTCTAAATGAATTAGACTACATAGGCCCATTCAAGATCTAATAATAGATTTTTTCTTTAAATTTATGCAATTCCTTCACTGCGGGATGATCGATTTCCAACACAAACAAGTTTGACAAAACATGAGACACTAAATAGCATTTGGAGAAGAAGACGAAGTTAACTATTTTTACAAAAAAACTGTGAACCGTTTGGATTCCTTAAGGAGTTTTCATGGTAGAGGCATCATGATTTCAAAGTAGAAGAAAAGGAGGATATTTATATACCATTTTCCCATCTTGCAACCATTATACTAAAAAAGGCAAAAGAAATCTCAACTATTCAGATGAGATCAAGACTAGGTCACCTCATGCACTAGGAGATGTGACGCATTCCTTGCTAGGTTTGAAAAGCTAAACCATCATAACCAATGATACAATGCCATGTAGAGAGCACATTAAATGCATAGCAGAGCCAATGATCCGCAAGATTTTCGTGATTTGACAAGCCTTCATCCATATACCAATATGAACTTAGGAGGAAAATGTTTCTTAATTTTCTTGCAAGTAATTACCAAGCCAGTTAAGGCACGGTCTGACCCAATCAAAGTCGGCACACATATTGTACGATTGGTCCACGTAGGTCGGCCCAGGCTTAAGGTCTTAAACTAGCTCATCCACTAAGCAGGACATCAAAAAATAAAGTCTGACCATTTTAACCCTAAACGGCGTTTACAGCTCGCTAAAAGAGCAAAGCAAATTGTAGCCTTGCCCGGTTCACTCTCGCCCAGCTCAATGATGATCAATTCTCTTATGTCGACCCACTTCTAGTCCAACTCCAAGTCAGCCCAGCCAGTCAGCATCACATTAGTTGCCGACCGACACAACTTTAGGAAACCGAACAAACCATCATAATTGATAAGACCAGCTCAAGCATGATTCATCCTTGGCCCAAATTTAGTATATCTGCCTTCGACCAGTCCCACGTAACCCGTCCCATCGCCTTACATCCGACCTAGCACCATCTCCCTAACGGGGTCCTTAACAATTATCGATTTCCTTCATATCTTCCATAGCCGACCTTCCAACTCAGCAAATCTTGCCACATAAGCACATAGGAGTAAGCGACAAGCTGTCCATCCATCTGCACAAAGCATTATAGCTGGGCGGCTGAACTGATGTGGCAAACCATTAGCATTAAATGCAATCTACACATGGTGCAGATGGGTAATTAGTATATTTTCCTAGCCATACACCCCTTTGCACCTTTGCAATTATCTTCCATCCGCCCATGCAATCAGATCAACGGTCAAAAGCTGCCATACTTATAACATAGTCTTAGCCATATATCATTCATTCAACTACTGTAAATACCTCAATGCATTACCATTTCAAAGGATTTGAAATATAAAAATTTAGGATAATACACACAATTTAGAACTCCTTACACCACAAGTTCATAAGATTAACAACTTTATTAGTCTTAGGTGCTTCCATTTTTCTTATTATTCTCTTGTGATTTCTTATAATCATAGAAAAAATATATAGTAAAAGAACTTCATAGTGGATGTAGGCAAGCTTGTCGAACCACTCTATATTAGATATCATTTACTTTAATTGCTTATGTTTGTCCTTGTTTTCTTTTCTAAAATCCTAGTGTTAGCAAGTAACATTTGCCCATTAGTCTAATTTCAAGGTTAGTTAAATCTCTAGTCAACGTCATTTTTATACTTAGTATAAGTGAGTATTGGGACGGTCCCAGTTGATATACATAGACATCATATTAAAATATTTAATATGGAGCATATGAAAATAAATTCCTTATGCAGCAGCAATAGGAACCATCAAATATGCTATGTTATGTACTACATCGGAATTCGCTTTTTTTTTTTGAATTACCTAGAGAACCAAGCTTCGCTTGTAAACTCTAGGGAAGTATGTGCCTGCCAAACACATACTTCGGGTACTTGTTACAGGGTTGTCAGTTTCGGAACTCGAACTCGTGACCTTTGATCACGCAGTCCGGACCATCAACCAACTGCGCCAACCCTGTTGGCCGGAATTCGCTTCTTCACTAGGCGCAAAGAGAAAATGTCAATTTCGAATAAAAATCACTAAATGGTATACTAAAATATTCTTGAGTATTTGCGAAATACTGGATAATTATTTATGGAAACAATGAACTTCTTGATAAATAATAAGTCAATCATAAATTCATGTTTACCCTTGATAAAGGGACTTTAAGTTGAAAATCTTCTAAATGAGAGCTTAATTAAGTATATCAAAGTGAATTCCCTTGTCATGATTTAACTATAATCAAAGTGCAGTATTCGTACTAAAGATCTATAGTATTCTCAAGTTGAAAGAACAGTGTAACATCGTCCCACGAAGATTTCATATTTGACCTAATTGTTATCACTAACAGGAAACTCTCAGACCAATCATTCCATAATTATCAAATAACTACAATTACGTAATCCTTGATATCCTCAATAGCAATGAGTAATACAGTACCAAACATTTGAAGAATGTCATGCACTTTAGTCTCAATAGATGAATCAATATCATTTTATCGAAACATCTTGATCAAGAATATTTAAAACAGAATGCCATTTTACTTTGCGATCAATTAATCATGATTACAGCTATTTGCAACTACAATCACATAACATTTTATTTAAGGATTTTCTTAATATATACTTTAAAGTAATTACTTAATTAATTATATTACAATTAACAAAGTATATAAAGGAAAACAAATACTGTTACTACGAAGAAGATTGACTACATATTCAGGTGTATGTAACAAATTACATAATTGCCCGTATGACATACCACAAACTCTTTTAATTACAAGGATCCCTATACAATTAGATTTAAGAAGAGATAAGAAGTGAAGAGAAACAATACACGGATAATTTCCTCGTAACAATATTTATTAATTCCTCCAAAATATTAATAGGAAAAACCTTAAAATTGAGAAGGAATCTTAATCCTCAAAATCCTAATACAACGTCCCCTCTCAGCACTAGTTATTGTGGTCCATATACAAATCTTTTATAGAAGTTTAAAGTAATTCTAATTATTGGATCAAAAATATACAGAGATCTACGATTGAAAACTCCAAAACACTCTTAAAAGACCAAATGACCACTAAGAATTCGGGTCCAAATTCTCCAAAAAAGTCGATCCACTAGTGTCAATCAAGTAAGAGGAGTTTCCAGTCGACGAGAGAGAGAAAGAGAGAACTCTCTCCTTGGGCCAAAATTTGACCCAGAACTAATCGATTGAAATAATTTCAGTCGACAAATAGATCACAGTCGACTGAAAATTATTCCAGACGACTGGATGCGTGTAGCTATTGCTACAAGCTTTTGATTCTTTCCTACCTCCTTGTTGCTTTCCACATCCCTGTTGCTCATCTTCTGTTGGTTCAAGCGGTTCCTGTATACTTCGTTTTGAAAATATCATATCATAAATCTCAATAGCTACGTGTATTTCGAACACCTCCTCATTGTAAAGTCGATGGTACTTTAATGTCAACATTCAAGGTATATTGATTGAAAAAAAAGACAATAAAAGGAGATAGGATGCAACTTTAATATCATTTGACATATACAAAACTTTAATCCTCCAAACTATCTTCATTATTCTCAGTAATTGCTTTCCATTACCGTGATAGTGATAACATCGCATAACTTTGGATATTTTTTGAAAAGTCCTCCACTGCTATGTCTATATTAACACGTCTAACGATTTGACAATTAAAAGAACATGATGTGCATTTAACAAAACCACAAATTGTATGTGTAGCTCAAACTAAAGCCATATACAAAGTGCAAGCGCGCGTTTTACCTTATTGTGAACGTGGAATGCCAAATATTGTAAACATTTCCTTGGTGTGAAGAAATTCGCAAACGTACATTAATGATGTCTGCTGACATCGACATAATTTTGCCAATGATGTCGTTAATCTCAATAAAATAAAAAAGTGGCCCTTTGATCTTTTATTAAATTTTCTTTCCGAAGTGTCTTAAGCTATGCTTTACTTTCTTTCACCCTGTAAAGTTATGATTTCATTTCCTCCTTTCCTCCTTTCTTCTTACTTCGCTTCATTTAGTAATGTAATACTCAAATGTTCTTAGCGGTATAATCGACACCTTGATCAAATATCGTCTCCTTTCTCCGTCGCTGCCGTCCAACATCCGCAGTCCGAGATCTTTGTTTTCTGTTTATGTCCTAATAATCAATTCAAAAACTATAGTTCACTTAAAACTTTAACCATGGGCGGCGGCGGAGCGACGGAGATTACCAGAGAGTTGCCGATGGTGACTGCGCGGTATGTGAAGGCGAAGACTTGTGTCTGGTGGGACATAGAGAACTGCGGGGTGCCTAGATCGTGCGATCCGTATTCGATTGCGCAGAATATAAGCAAATCTCTAGCCGATATGAATTATAAAGGAGCGGTTACGATTTCTGCTTATGGTGATACGACGCAGATTAATTCTTCTGTGCAGCAAGCTCTTTCGAGTACTGGAATTGCTTTGAATCATGTTCCTGCTGGTGAGAATTTTGAAAAATATTGAATCTAATGGCTGCTTGTGTTGATTTTAGAAGTTTGAGCGATATTTTCTTAATAAGTTTGATTAGTAAATGATGATTATTTCTAAGTGGCTTTGTTTTCAATTAGAATTAAGTGTTTTTATAACTAACATTCACTTCAGTAACCATTGACATAGCGCTTAGTGCTGAAACTAGATATAATTAATTAAGAACTACTTGTTTCAACAAGTGCTTAATGACAGTAAACACTGAGAGCAACAAACACGCTAGAAATTGATTATGGATACTTATTGAATATTAAGACTCTCAATTTTAATCGATTTGATTATCTAAGTGCTGTTTTCATATTATGCATCACTTGTTAGCTCCAGTGTTGATTATTTTTCAGTATTCTTGTTGACTTAATTATGATTCATCTGAAGTCTGTCTTAATTTGTGTATAACACAATCAGAGTCTATACGACATTTTTCCTTCTTATCTTTGTCTGCTCCTTAACATGAAAAATGAGATGGTTGTGTGCCATAAAATGGTTCCCTAAAGTTATTGAAATCTACTAATCAAAAGGTAAAAAATGTATGCCCATGGTTCTTAGTACATCTCCGTGTTATTAATTCGAAAGTTCCTTGTTGTGAAATTGATTCTAAATAGATAGATTTCTGCACTTTCTGGTTATGTTCAGTGGAAGCTGAAGAATCTCTTCTCTGTGTTTATAAACATGCTTCACCTTTACTTATCATGTCATGGTGATCCTCTTTAGTTGAACTCTTACTATAACTGTCAACTACAGGAATCAAAGATGCAAGTAATAAGAAAATATTGGTTGACATGTTGATATGGGGTTATGATAATCCCCCTCCTGCAAATCATTTGCTTATTTCCGGTGATGGTGATTTTCGAATGCACTTCATCAACTAAGCATGAGGAAATATAATATTTTATTAGCACAACCAGAAAAAGCATCACAAGCTCTTGTTTCAGCTGCCAAGACCGTGTGGCTATGGACCAGTCTTGTAGTAGGAGGTAGACCATCTGAAAAACTACCGAACTTCCATAATACCTCGACCAACCGCAAATCAAGTATCGTGACAGAAAGCAACATAATTTTGTATTCATCACAACCAGATGATTTCAATCTAAAGAACAATAATAACGGAAATTTCTATAATGGCAATAATGCCAAGCAAATTTCTAAGTCTCAAAGCCATCCAGTCCTTAGTTCATCATCATCCAATGGAATTGAGGATGGTAATAAGCAGTCAATTGGAAGTTCTGATTCCTCTAAGTCCAATCAGGAGAATGATTTAAAGCATCCCAATCATTTGTTTGTTTCAACAACTGCAGATATGGCTTCCAACTGCATCACGAGCATCGCAAATCCCACACCTTTCATCCCGAAATCTAAAAATTTAGTTGATTCTGGTCAATTTAATGCACAATGCCTACCAAAATCCAATTATACACCTAAAATTGAGCAAAAGTACGGGAATAAGATACCACGCAATACGGCTATGTCTACCACAGATGGTTCTGGAGTGCAAGAGAGCATTATTAAAGATATGACCAAAATCAATAACGGCTCCACTTTATCTCGACCTTCACCTCTTGTTGTTCCTGAATCGAGTAAACCTTTGTGTATCGGTTCTACATTTGCTAATATCCAGCCTCTCCCTGATATGGCAAGTAGCAATAACGAGAATGAGATGACCCAACCAAGTCATGCACCTGAAGCAAAAGATAGTAGAAATATAAACGATACCTCTAGCTCTTTTTCTACGAAACCCTCTTCTCAAGTATTACCTGAATCTAACTCACCTAATGTGCCAAAAATCAATGCTAACAGTAAAGTCAAAGCTGTCATCAAGGGAAATAGGAATTATTTTCACAAGCAGCAGCAAAACAAATGCGCACGATCTTATTTTCAATCTAGGAATTTTTCTGCAGCAAATTACAATCATAGCTCGAGTTCTTTACCAGCTTCATCTAATTGTTTACGAGGACAAATAGGGTTTATTTTAGAGGCCTTGAACATATTGAAATCTGAGAAGATATCTCCAACTAAGGCCAATCTATCAGATTGTTTCCGTTATGGAAATATAGGTGCTCAGAATTTCAATGTGCAGTCAGCCCTTGATTACGCTGTAGAGCACCGGGTTGTTGTAATGCATAAATCAGTCGGAAATTGCATGGATCTATATGTCGGGAGGAACGATACCCTTTGGAATTATGTTAACTTCATGGACAGTAAAGTTGCTAACCATGACACAGAAAAATTTGATGCAGTTCTCAACTTTCAGTCTTCTGCTAATGGTTGCTCTGCAATATCATCCTCACAATGCAGGTATTACTTGATTGTTATGTTACACGCAAGCATGCACTAACTAACTAAATAAAGCTGATATCAATATTAAAACACCAAACAATCAGATAATACCAACACAAATAAGATATTTTACTTAATTACATCTTTACCATGTTCTTGGTTTGTTTCAATTTAATGAATTACAAAATTAAAAACAAATGGAATAAAACTAAGAATTGAAATTGAGAACGCAATCTAATTATTATGACTAATTTTTTGACGTTTGGATTAGACAAATCTTTGAAGCAGAAATCTTCTATGAGATACCGATGTTTCGTAGTTAGAATCACCATCCGTGTTCATATTTGGAAACCTAATAGAAGCATATTTCAAAACAGATAAGAACATACTCTATAGCTAGAGATGAAAACATGCTTTTCTTGGGACGAGATTTCAAAGACAAAACCAAAGTTATGAAGGGAACTAATTTGTTGAAAAAATTGGGAGCATTTCGGTACATATTGGTCAAAGCGAAAGTGAAAACGAATTTTCTACATCTTGGAACAGTTACTTTTGATAGAGTCACATTTTTATAAAATAAAATAAAACAAGTAATGTAGATCTGCGAAATTATGTTTTGAGTCGCACAACCACGGAAGCTGTGCAATTTCTGTTGGATCGAGAAAGATGGTGATATTGGAGGGAAAGGAAAAAATATTTTTTTATCTTTTATCTAAATTTTATAGAAAAATGATAACGCTTGTAAATTGGGTGTTTACATGCTGGGCCATCGGGCTTTATTAATAAATCTATACACGATATATCTATGTCTACACCCCCTCAAATTGGAGGGTGGTTATCAACCATGCCCAACTTGGACAATATAGGTTTCAAATGAATGCCAGATAAAGACTTAAGTCAACAAATCTGCCAATTGCTCTGGCGAAGACGTGTGAGAGAGGGAGATTAAACTTTCCAAGAGCTTTTCTCGAGCGAAGTTTCAATCAAGTTCTATGTGTTTTGTTCTTTCATGGAACACAGGATTGCGGGCGATGTAAATCGCCGCATTGTTGTCACATTTCACTGGTATAGGTGTGATGTCCTCCACTCCTATCTCATTCAACAACCTACTCAACCAGGAAAGTTCAGCGCAAACACGTCTCAAGGACCTGTATTCAGCTTCTGCTGATGACAACGAGACACTGTTGTTTTTTTTGATTTCCAACAAATCAAATTCTGCCCCAGAAAAACAACAAAACCACTTACAGATCGACGAGCGTATGATCAAGAAACCCAATCTGCATCACAAAATGCCTTTAATTGGAAGTCATCTGAATCAGTGAGGAGCAGTCCTAAGTGAGAAGTACCTTTAAGGTATCCCAACACATGGAAATCAGCATCCATATGGGGGTGTCTCGGTGCTTGCATAAATTGGCTAAGAAATTGCACAACAAAAGCTAAATCAAGTCGCGTATGTGTCAAAAAATTTAGCTTACCGATCAATTTTCTATATAGGAGTGGATCGGCCAACAAAATTCCTTGATCTAGTTGTAACTTCAAATTCATTTCTAAAGGACTGACAGAGCAGTCAAGTTTTCACAAGAAAACTCTTTAAACATCTCGTGAATGAACCTTCTTTGACTCGTCACCTTACCATGTGAAACCGGAATAAACTCCAATCCCAGGAAAATGTTTAGAGGGCCCAAATCTTTAATTCTAAACTCTGCATTCAAAAAAACTTTGAGCGCATTCATCTCTGCCAAATCATCCTCTGTCATCAAAATATCTTCAACATAGACTGCGACAAACACTACAGAAGAAGATGATCTCTAGTAGAAAGAGAATAATCATACATAGATTACTCATAGCCTCTTGATTTCAAAGAAGTGCTCAGTTTAGTATACCACTGACGTGATGCTTGCTTCAAGCCATAGAGAGATTTCTCTAGCAAACTAACCTTGGACTGAGCATCCACTTAAGCCCCGGTGACACCTTCATGTAGACTTTTTCATCTAAGTCTCCATGTAAAAAAGCGTTAGTTACATCTGATTGGAATATATTCCACTTCTTTTTGAGTGCCACAGAAACCAGAGACCTCGCTATGGTCATCTTGACGACAGGTGACAACGTCTCATTATAATCTATCCCTTCCTTTTGTGTAAAACCCCTCATCACCAGCCTTGCCTTGTACCTATCTATCACTCCATCTGTTTTTCTCTTTACTTTATAAACTCACTTGCAACTTATAGTTTTCTTTCCCTTTGGAAAATCAACAATATCCCAGGTATGATTCAATTCTAAAGCTGCAAACTCCTCCTTCATGGCTTGCTGCCAAACCAAATGTTTGCAAGCTTCTACGTAAGGGAAAGGTTCAAGTTTTGGTCTGTAGTCAACACCAGTGTTACTCACTGGAAAACTGAGTGTAGAAGTGGGAGTATGAGCACAAAAATGATGAGTGCCTACGATAGCCCCACACCATAATCAGCTAAGTGGGAAGGAGGTGCATGACTTCTAGTGGATCTTCTCAAGCTTGGATGCAAAGAGGCATCTGATTGAGATGGAAGAGATTCTTCTGGTGGTGTTTCTATATATCTTCAAAAGTTGTAGGATGGGAAGAAAACTGGAAAGAATCGGGTTGTGTGGATATATTTCTTTGCAAATAGAAAAATAGTTTCATGAAAGACTACATCCCTAGGGAATTGGATTTGGTTTGTCTCAAGGTTATACACCTTATATGCTTTCTTAGCAAAGGGATAACCCAGAAAAACACTTGGGGTAGCCCTGGCCATGAACTTTTCTCTTCCTTGTCTTAAAGTCGAAGTAAAGCATAAGCAACCAAAAGCTCTCATGTGATCATAATTTGACTGTTTTTGAAAAATAATCTTATATGATGTCTTGTTTTAGAGAAGTTTTGAAGGCGGTCTTTTGATGATGTATACCGTGGTCAAAACGCTTTCTCCCCAAAACTTGAGAGGAAGTTTGGACTGAAACATAAGTGCCATTGCCACCTCTAGAATGTGTCTGTGTTTCCTTTCTACTACCCCGTTTTGCTGAGGTGTTTCTGCACAAGAAGTTTGATGCAGAATTCCTTTTGTAAGAAAGAATTCTGATCCTGCTCTACTAGATCCTAGCTCTAGTGCATTGTCAGTCCTTGCTACCTTTACTTTCTTGCTAAACCGAGTCTGGACCATAGAGATAAAACTCTTGATCAGCTCAAAAGCTGAACTCTTTAAAACAACAAATGCAGCCACGTTGCTCTACTATAATCATCAACTATAGTTAAAAAATACCTATAACCATCCAGAGCAGGCACTCGATATGACCCCTCACATCAATGTGAATCATATGAAATGGATGCATTGTATTTATAGAGCTATCTGGAAAAGACAATCTAGGTTGCCTAGCTTGTGCACACACATCACAAGACCGTAATTGAGCTTTATTACACTCATTTGCAGTAACAACATTCAAAGTGCTCAACTTGTACGAAGGCAAATGACCAAGTCTCATGTGCCAAATTCTAGTTTTAACATGACAAGCAAACAAACTATATTTTGTCAGTATACTTCTGTTTTTGTCTTCAATTGTTCTGTATGTAGTAGAAAAAGATTCTTGTCAGCTCTACCAATCACCTTCTGTTCCTTCAAAGCTGGGCCCTGCAAAACACATTTTCCTTTTGTAAACAAGACATCACAGCTCATATCTCTTAACAATTGTTCCACTGATAACGGATTGCATTTGAACATTGGGACATATAACACATGCTTTAAGATCAAATCTGCAAGGAGGTTTACAGTTCCAACGATATGTACTTCTACAATTCCTCCATTCAGCAAAGAAACCATAAATGTTCTCTAATCTCTTTTTTCTAGCAAACAATGTAATATCACAACTCATATGAGAGCTTACACCACTATCAATTATCCAGGAAGTTCTATTAAAAAATCTATCTTTGGAGCCAGCAGCTGCAAAACCTGTAGAAGGATCTTGCATTATCCCCTTTCCTTTGGTGGAGTTAGCATTCAACAGCTTCAGCAACTAAGCAACCTGATCGGGTGTAAACTCCGACTAAATTGTTCCTGACACCTATCCATCTTTTGAACCTGCATTGTCTGTGTGTGAAGTTGAACCAGCGAATTTGCCTTCATCTTGCCTTTTCTTATTCTCGAGCTGCTTATTTGGTGGAAATCCAATGATGAAATAGCACCTGTCTATGGTATGGTTTGTCGTTTTGCACTTGGTGCAGTAAAGAGGTTTTCTATCACCATTGCTTCGAGGATTCACAGTTGATCCTCCATTTGAACTAGCTGTCGCCATCATAGCTGCAGAATCTGACATGTTTCGTGTGCTTGCCTTAACTTCTCTGTGTTTCATCTTGTGATAATAGAGAATATACATGGCTCATCCCAGGAAGTGGATTCATCATGAGAATTGTGCGTAGCACACCTGCATACACGTCATTGAGTCCCATCATAAAGTGAATCAAGCGTTGATCTTCCTCATACTTTACAATTTTCTCAACACAACCGCATGTAAAGACTGTAACTCTACGCAGGCTATTGAGTTCATCCCATAGAGACTTCGATTTTGTGAAAAATTCAGATATGGTGTTGGCGCCTTGATCAAACGAGTTGAGCTCCTTCTGCACAGCATAGATCTGTGCATTGTTTGATTGACCAAAACGAGTCTGCAGTTCCTTCCAGATTCCTTACGAAGTCTCGATATGTATCACTGATCTGCGAATTTCACTGCTCCTGCTAATCAAC
Source organism: Allium cepa (assembly GCA_030765085.1). Lineage (NCBI taxonomy): Eukaryota > Viridiplantae > Streptophyta > Magnoliopsida > Asparagales > Amaryllidaceae > Allium > Allium cepa. The sequence goes on from CM060934.1 coordinate 99,159,485, forward strand.
TAGGAAATCACTGTATCGTTACATCGTTTCCGTAGATGAAACTTATCTGAAGTCTTATCTGGTCGCGCTAGGGTTCCGTCTATGAATCTGACCTTGTTCTTTGCTGAGAGAGCAATCCTTATTGATCTACGCCATTCTCCATAGTTCTTGCCATCAAATGGTGGAGTAACTAAAACAAGACCCGGATGATCACACGGATGCAGATAATGAGGATCGCTAGGATCCAGCGCTTGAATCACCATATGAATCTAGGTCTACAAAAGGGGAAAAACTGGATCTGTGATACGAAAATCAACAATCAGACTCAAAAGCCTGCTCTGATACCATGTAGATCTGCGAGATGTTTTGAGTCGCACATCCATGGAAGCTGTGCAATTTCTGTTGGATCGAGAAAGAAGGTAATATTGGAGGGAAAGGAAAAAATGTTTTATTATCTTTTATTTAAATTTTACAGAAAACGGATGACACTTATAAATCGGTGTTACATGTTGGGCCATCGGACTTTACACTACAACAAAACAGCCTTTTTACAACGGATAATGCCCGTTGTAATATGGTTTTCACGACGGGCATGTACCCGTTGTAATATGCCTCGTTGTAATAGATCCACCACACTTTACAACGGGCAAAGTCCGTTGCAGTATACCTTTTTGCAACGGGTTATGACCATTATAATAAACTCTAATACAACGGTCATTGTCCGTTGCAATAGACTAACCATACTAGTTACATAGCCTTTTTCACAACATGTATTGACCGTTGTAAAAATCATATTTAACAACTTGTGTTTCCCGTTGAATAAACTATATAACAACGGTCATAACCCGTTGCAATAGACTAATCATACTAATTGCATAGCCTATGTCACACATGTATTGACCATTGTAAAATACCTATTTAACAACGTTTGTCGACCGTTGTAATAAGCTCATATAACAATGCACATTGCCCGTTGCAAAATAAATGCAAATTTAAAAAAAATTAGAGCAGCATTCATGCAATACATCCATACAAATACTAAATATTGTCGTAAAATAATTAAAATCACATACGAAAAGACTAAAAGCTAGAGTCATAAAATTTTAACACTCCAAAAATTTAGATAAGTTTACATGCCAAATACATAAAGCGTTAACACATAACAGTCCGCTACAAATATCACGTTCTAAGTACAATCATACTATACCACAGAGATGAAGTCTTTATGCCACGCGACGGTTGATCCAACGACCTCTTTGATAGTCTGCATCTCTGAATTTGGCCTAAATAAAAAGGCTTCTGGTTCCACCGCTACACCAACCCATACTTTCCAAGCATTCACTCCAAGCTTTACAAAATGTACTGAAGCATCAGGATCAGTGCTTGCTATCGTTCCCTTTGCAACTGCGTTCTTCTGCCAACCCAATAGCTTGCACTTTTTTTTCACCAAACCATCCACAGTAAGCTAATCTTGAACCTGCATATTGTTACTCTCGCGGTGTGACTGCAAGCAAAAAACCATGGAACAATGTTATATAAAAATACTGAGATTCAAAAGGTAAGTATGGAACTTACTATTGCGGTGTCACCTAAAGGTTTTTTTATTTCTTTTTTTCTAAAAATAAATGAAATGTGAACTAATTAAACTAATTGAACTACTACCATGATTAATGAACAACAATTTCTCTACGCAAAAAAACCAAAATTTCATGTACTAATTTAGGATTATTTATATATTCTAACCTGAGATGTATGATCCTCAGCGATCTCCAAATCCGTCACATTAACATTTCTTCGCTGTAAAAGTACAAGAGATGACTTGGTAATTCATAAGCACATATCACATATTTATTAACAATAGCTAATTAAATATAAACTTACTGTCATGACCAAATTAGTCAACTCTTCTACTCTAGCCGCCAACTGAGTTACTTGATTTTCCAATGCAATCACCTTTTTTGAATTAGTTGAATAAACACCCATTTGAGATGGTACTAAACCAAAACCCAGCCCTCTCACCCTTCCCCTATGTTCATTTCCAAAAACATGTGACACTCCATCTCCACTTACCGATGTTGTTCCATGAGAGCTCTGAGCACTACTGTGCTTTTTATCCTAGCCTACAAATCAAAATAGACCATTTCAAGAAAAATGAAATATGAATAAACTATCATCCCTCAATGTTCAGTTCAATGTATTTAATATTTGTAGTGAAATGTTGATCGCAGAAAATATATATGAGCTGATATATGACTGAATCGTCAAAATATTGATCCCTCAATGTCAAGTACATATGAGTTTTGAATAAATATCTATACTCATATCTCAAAAGAATGAAAAAAACTTACGATGCAATCGGCAACAACGGAATTCGTTCGATCTTCATTTTTCTTTATATGGTGCACCATAGGTCGTCTCTGCTAATATTTGATATTCCAGTTTCCTTTTTCTGCAATTAATAATAGTAAGAAGACGAACCAAAGAAAAAAAATATTATTGATGTAAATGTACATGCACTTCTTACCATATCTTCAGCTAATCTCGCATAACCCTTTCTGCTCATTGTATGTGGAAGTTTATTTTTATCTCACAATACTTTGAATTTTTTGCTAGTTTCCTACATAGGAGAAATTCATTAATAAACTATTATTTACCCTTTTAATTTATACTGAATAAAATGCAACTTATTACCTCAAATTTCTCCGACAACTTTTCCTTAATAAAGTCGTTCCACTCTTGAACATTTTCTACAGTATCTGGTTTTAGCATCGCTAATCTAGAGGAAGCGTCAGAGCAAGTAGAAGCTACTTTAATAGCCGAAACTAATCTTGACTTTGCCTCTCTCCATCGTACTCTTAACATCTTAAGCAATAAACCCCTGTATGCTTCATCCACCTTGAATCTTGACTGCACAACAAAAATCATTTCCTAATCAATACAAACAAAAACATGAATTTGTAGATATTCGTCAACTATGGTCTTTTAAATAACCAATCTCATTACAATTATTATTATCCAGAGCTACCATGTAATTTTGGGTAAAAATCTCATTTTGTTGTGCGTTTGTTCCTAGTGTTTACCTCTCAAGGAGTTTAATATGTGCAAAAGGATCAAGGAGTTTAATATGTGCAGTTACTATATCAAACAACCATCATTTCCACTTCATACTGTCGCAACACTGCACTGATCACAACTTCATCACTTCATTTCTACAGCACAAATAAAACCAATTGTAGAAATTTCATTGAGTAATGTTCCAATGAACGTATATTTAGTCATTCAGTAATGACCAAAAATAGTTCTAATTGACAATGTTTTGTTAATGTTAAATTTGACGAAAAATAACACATTAAATTTGAGGGAGAAAAATAAAAGTATATGATAATGGTAAATGATCGTCTTTATTGCAGCAGTTAAGGCGGTTGACAGGTTGCAATTCTGCGTCTACCGTTCAATGCTAACATGTCAATATGGGAGGAGGATTACCTGATCCCAATATTCTCTGTCATCTTCTGTTAATTAATATTTTAAGTTTTAATAATTAAATATATTAGTAATAAATATGGAGATTTAATTGTGGGGATACTAATATTGCAACCAGAGGATTTGCTTCCGCGTGTTTGGGCCTCCAAGTCAACATCGACTTGCTGAATCTCGTGGGCTACAGTAATGCTGCTCAGTGTACTTCAAATCTTCTCTACTTCATTGCATTATGTTTTCGAACACCCTTCACCATATTTGTGTATCTATCTACATGGTTGAATGAATGTTATCCGCTGGATTGTAAAGCATTATTTAGATTCGGGCCGGCCCGACCCGAAGAGTTTATAGCTCCATCCCATAATAATCCATTGAAGGCAAACTGGGTTTTGAACTTAGCAGTGTACATTAAAGTATTTAATAGATCAAATTTTAATAAATTTTGTTCTGGTCCATTGGGTTGACTCAGCCCGCATGTTTAGTAGGCTGCTCTATGCCCCATACCCACTCAGTCACACAATCAACTTTAACCAATTGCTGCACTGCCCATCAACATTCAACATGCAAAACCCCATAGCATCAAAACATCAAAACCCATCCAACATCAAAACCCCACAGCAGGGAACATAAATCACAAAACTCACCACAACATACAGCCAAACTTCACAGCCCCAACCTACTTCACAAACATGTACACTCTACTTCATCTGAAACCATCACTAGTGAAACATATACAACAGTTCTTTCAACATGACAACACTACTCCTTTCCTCATTCAGCAACCACTACCACATACATCCTCCTTGACTCACTGTCAATTTCTGCTTCCAATTGTGAAGACTCCCCAAACCATCCTTTCAACACTGCACCAATTAAACATCACAGTCAACCACCGTACATTCTCTTCATCCACCTGCAGTCAATTGCCCGCTACCCGCTCCACTGCATAACCATCCTGCACACTCCAGAAAATCTACTTCTCTGCCTCTCTTTATTTTACTTTAATTCCCACCTAGCACACTACAAACAACATTCCTTTCATAAACATCACCTGAAACCAAATCATTCCCACAGTTCTTCCTTACTGTTCAATTACATCTACTTCAGTTTACCACCTCTGCCTTGTACCATCTCCTCTGGTCACTTCAAACTGCCCTACAAATACCCCCTCCATCTATTCACCACAAACAGTCACTGCCAAATCCCCATACCCCCATGACCATCTACCCGTACAACACTGCATCTCTCAAACAACAGTGAACTTCATTTCACAACATACCATCACTGCCTTGCACTGCTCAACTACCACATTCCCTCAACCAACTTAACTGCCACACCAGTGCCATCCCACTGCAAAACTGATATCACCAGTCAAAATTGATACTGCCCTACACTGTCATACATCTCCTCTAACCCCCAACTTCATTTCAGGAAATTTGGCGGATGTTCTGGGATTCGACTCTCTTGACACGTATGCTGTAAGATTCTCTCAATTTGATTGGTTGTATAAAGTTGATACAGCGATTGTTTTAGTCTGAATTTTTTCTTTCTTCTTCCTCTTATTTATTTATTTAATTTTTTTAGTGCGAGCTTGATTTTTTTTTTAAAAAAAGAAAGAAAAGAAAATGACGATTTTGCATCAGTCAGTTCCTGTATACTGGAGAAAAGCAGTAGCGAATTACAGAATTTTGGGGGTAAAATGGAAGATGGAAGCTGTTATATATGGATTCAGTCTAACATAATATCAGGTTGTCATGGAACTCTATTATGATAAAATAAAGCAACTTTTATGAGTTTTGATCATATTAAATAAGATTAATTTTTTAACAACAATTCTTTCCATTCCTCTTTTGAATATAGTTAATAGATTGAATAAAAATGACAAAATATTTAGTTGGATTTGAAAAATGAAAAGTAAATAATAATAGATATTGTTATGTGAATGAGATAAAAAGAGTAAAATTACGAATAACTAAATTCAATCGATATTTGAGTTATCTAGCCGTATTTATAGGATACTTCTTGTTAAAAGCTCTCTGCTTTTGACAGCAACTTATAAAACTACCAATTTTCATTATTTCCTGTATTTATTTTAGTTTGATGTATACCAAATTTATGTCCACGAGTTTGTTTTAGTTTTTGGATGCTATTGTGTAACAGTTTGCATTTTTCTGACTATACGCCTTTGTTCACAGTTTTTATTTGCATTTGTATAACTGCTGTCTGCTTTCACTGCCACATCACCTTATCTTCCATAACTAATTAAGCATAAATTCTCTAGAAAAAAACAAGAAAAATTTCTATTTACATTGCATTGCAATGCATTCACATTTCTGTTCACATCAGGTAAAGTAGGTTGAAGTTTACAGTGGAGAAGAGAGGACCCCGCTACTCAGAGAGCAAATGCTCTATTATCTCCGATGGGCCGTAGCCTCACTTATGTCAGACCCCAGTTGAAAGTTGCTTCTAGCATGGGTCCTGCCATATACAGTGCACATCCTTTCACCACTGCATTGCCTTGCTTCGACCAACTCTCCCTTGAACACTCATCATTCTACAGCAAACTTCAACAACCCCTCTGCCAACATTTCCTGACAACACATTCTTCAACCATCATCCACTTCTGCATAACCTTCACTGCCATCAACTTGCTGCCTAATTCACTTCCAATCACCAGAGTGCATTGTCTTTCAACCTCACTCTTCACCAGTGCACATCGGTGTTACAACCTGCTTCATACAACAACCCACCCATTTCAACCACCACAACCAAACCTCCTCAAACCACATCTGTCAACATCTTACAACAATAGTTCCACCTCCACAGCATCAACAACATACAACCCTTATCTTCATCATCAATAACTATATTTCACTGCCCTACTTTACAGCAGGCACAACCAAATTCATACAACAGTCACCATTCCTTAACAAACAACCAAATCCCCAATATTTATCCTCCAACTGACATACCCATATCTATCTCTGTGCACACAACATTGCAAACTTTCAACCCGCCTGAATACTCTTACAACCATCAGAACCACAGCAACCATCCTCACTGTCAAAACATCAATTCTCCAAACACTTGCTTCTCTTACAACATCTCCTTTCTTCCTTCCTCTGCCTGACCACTCCAAACTATCCACTGCACAAACCATTCACTTCTGCCTGCCATCCACTCAACATCACAAAATCACCAGAACATTGCCTCTTCCTGTCAACTACTCAATCCCTAACCACTCCAAACTATCCACTGCACAAACCATTCACTTCTGCCTGCCATCCACTCAACATCACAAAATCGCCAAAACATTGCCTCTTCCTGTCAATCACCTAAACCTGTGTAGTTTCATTTTAAGCTGTCCAATTTCTTAATAATCAAAGTTGGAAAGTTATAAATGAAAGTTAAGAAACAGGCAATGTAGATAAACAAATTTTACTAGAACTAGTCCCAGAGGAATATGATGTGAACTTGGGTATAAGAGAGAATACAACAACACCAAGCTTAGCTACCACATGTCCATGTGCTTCGAACACAACAACACCAAGCTTCTTGAATTATATTTCTAACATGTCGTGTTTTTTCATCGGAGAAAATACGGTGATTCCAGCATACAGAAATTGTGCAGCAGAGTCTAACGGTAGACTATTTTGTATATGCACAAACCTATTGGACATTATATCATCTTGATTTAGAACTCATCACTTGTTTCCAAAACCCATATAAGCTTAAAATATATAAACCAAACTCTAATCTCTAAACTTATGAGAAAATATGAACTAATTGTACTAACGAATTGACCTTTATCATTGAAATTCTATAATAACAATGTCATCTATGTGTTTTGACATGGAAAACATCATAAATCTTGATTTTTCTTTACTCTTTAGCATAACGCTTACCATGAACAACAACCTGAACTTATGAGGTTTTTATTTGTAAAATTTCATAATATCTAATTCTAGTTGGTGGAAAGGAAAAGTGATCGTGTATAAGTTGGCAGTACCTTCATATTGCAATACATATTACATCTAATAACACTACAACAGCATGATAAAATTAAAGCTGCAAAATGTAATTTTTTAAATAATTAACCTTGATCCTTGCATTATTCAGTGCCCTAATCTAAAGTATCATTCTATAACAATTATATTATATGAATAATAGCATAAAATATTATACTCCTAAATTTTGCAGCTAAGCTACTTAAAAAGTTATCATGTCTCTTGTCTAACAATTGGATTCGTATTTTATCATATACAATACGTAGTGGGAATAAGAAAAATCACTAATATATTGACATTTTCCTGTACAGTTAGTAGAAAAGGGGGGGATTTTTTTCTGAAAACACAAATATTTGTTTCAGTGCATCTTTGAGGAGGGTTTCAAATCATTATACGAATTTCTTACCGTACAATCTGAAGTCAAATTACTTTATGTTATCAAACAAATAATTGCACGCAATAACATCTTGAACTTCTCACGCAACAATTATCCACAACCACATACTTGTAAAATTAGGGGTGAAACCGAAAGGAATGAGATGATGAAGCTAGAAAAGAAAAGAAACAACTATAATATGAAAGGAAAATAACATATCAATACAAGTCGAACTCGATCGAGAAGCAGCCGGCTTCGAATCAAAGAGACAAAGCAAACCGTATATGATTCAGTCTTCAATCAACTACATAAGCCGGCTTCAACAAATTCGAAAGCCCTAATTTTTCGAGCAAAGAAAAGTGGAAAGAGGAAAAGAGGGCCGACTTCTATAATTTATCTTTGGGGTCCGATAGTTTAAAATTTAGGGTTTTGTTTTATATTATTTGTGTTTAACTGGCACCTATTATAACGGGCATTTTTAGCCCGTTGTAAAATTGGCACCTATTGCAACGGGCAGTTTTAGCCCGTTGTAAAATTAGCACCTCTATTACAACGGACATTTTATGAACGTTGTAAAATTGACATCTGTTACAACAAACATGAAAGGACCGTTGTAATAGCAATCTATTACAACGGATGATGACTGTCCGTTGTAAAAAAATGCGTTACATAAGACATCTATTACAACGGGCCTGAATGGACCGTTGTAGTAGCCTACTATTACAACGGACAACCAATGCCCGTTGTAAAAAGGATGCTGTAATAGAGTATTTTTGTTGTAGTGTTATAATCTATAAATCCGTCCACAATATATCTATGTCTACAAGTAATGCTAGTATGGTACTGATAGTTTAGTAAAATAATACGTTTGAATTCTATATCCAGTATATGTTAAGTTTTATGTTCTGAACAAACAAATAACATTATACATTTAAACATACATCAAAGCTTTTGAAAAATGCATGTTAGTAAATATTTTTAGATATATGTTCACATCTCATTACCAATGATTGATTCTTATTTTAAGTAGACAGGCATTTTCATTTCCATGCTGGTTTCTGCTCTTATTTCTGACTTTTAAGAATCTCATTCTAACTGTAGAAATTGTACCTAATTACCTATATATGAGGCATTCATTTACCTAATTACCTATTAAAATAGATTTGTCTGACAAAAATAAAAACAAAAATTGGAAAATAAGTAAATCAATTTATGCCTTTTACTTATCGAGTTTCTAGAATAATCGAAGTTTAAAATTCAAACTTAATTAAAATTTCATGTTGTTAGACTCAATTTAAAAAAAAAATCGAATTTAAAGTTAAAATTAAAAAAATTCGAAACCCAAATTTTCACTTATAAATCAAAAAAATTTCAAGTTCAGTTTCAAATATGTAAAGATCAGACACACGAGTACTGTGAATAGCCTTAATAGTAAAATTTTCAATAGATAAAGTAATATGTCATAGTTTTTTTTGATATCTCATAACGAAAGTATAAACAAAATATATCAACATATACATGCAAAACGTAGGGAATATGACATATGAAACATGATAACATCATGAGTCTAAGTGCATAAACGTCCAAATAGATGAAGTCCAAATAGTATGTCAATTTTCATACTTAGTAGTACGAATAAGTCTGACATGTAATACAACCAGAAAACTGGATAGATAATGGTAATATGTTGGCTATCTCCATACTCGCTAACCTCGTGTCTTGCTACCAAATGTCTCGTAACCTGATAGTTACCTACTCAAGGAAGTAGACAACTAAAAATAAAAATACAATGAAGTTCATACATAAAGCTTGGCGAGAGAGAAATATGGCTAAGTCGAATGATAATTGATATACTGATACAGCATGAAACAATGAACTAAGAGGTAACACTGCTAATATACCTCGCTATGCCTTTTCACTAGCATCCAACAAGTTAGTACAATGCTACACTAAAAATGGCGAGTGATATGTGGTCTGCACTACTGTCTACGTATATGCCAGGAGTCCAACCTGTCTCCCTTATCCTTAATAGCCTAGACTAGGCAATGGGCATCCCCATCTCTTTATAAGTGTGAATAAGGGTGTCGGTCCCCAGAGTTCGGAACTGACATCATATACTTCATCCGTGTTGAAAAACGTAGGGTAATATAAGACTAATCATTCTAAGGCACAAAAAAATCGCTGTTTTTCAAGAATGTTTTCCTCTTCTTTATCACAGTGGATTGTATGAAAACCTTCTTTCAGTATACAATGGGGATTTATCTGAGCAAGTTGTGATTACCTTCTCAGATCAGAAGAAACACTCAGAAGTTAATAATGCCAGATGAATTAGATATTGAAGAAAAGAGAAGCGTATTCTGCGTTGATGGAATGCACTGTTATATAGCGAGTGGGATGTCTATTCGTCTACATGTGTCTATTCGAACGGTTGTGGCCGTTTTCTAACGGTTGTTACCGTTGGCTATTGAATTTGAATTAAACAGTCAACAAAACACACCGTTTTGGACGGGGCGCTGTCTCCTGAACCCCTGCAACCTGACTGGGCAGGTCGAACCCCGTAGTGGAGGCGTTGCCCCCACACCCCACTTTGAAGGGTTGTCACCCCCGACTCCCCCTCCGTAGTGGATCTTATTTGAAAAAGCATTCAAACAAATCCCTAACAAACTAAATGTTTCCCCGGTATGTTTAGTACCACCATACCTAGTACGTAAGAAAACACTGAAACTGTATGCACATTCAACATCAACCAAAAACTCTACAAGACAAAGCATCTCCCTAGTATGTATGGAACCGCCATATTAGAGTCGTATGTCAACACTGAAATCATGAACACATACCTCACCAATGCATACAACAGTCATCTTGTCTCGAACGACCTAACGACCTTGCATCGTCTTGACCACGTCACACAACCGCATCTTAGGTCCATTAGACGATCAACCACCTACTCGATCTAGCATAGTACCAAACAACGCTTCCTTCCGCGGCACCGCCTTCAGCAATAAAACTACAGACCTTGCCTTGTATCGAGGCCATATGGATGAGTACTACACCTAGACCTCCAACAGAATTGGTTAGTCCTGCTGATGCCATCCAGCATACACCAGAACAGTAATAATCCATCATACTTGCTTCCTTGCACTCATATGGGTGCAGAAAATTCATTTAGTCACCGATGGACTGCTGGATATCCCATCAGTCGACTAGTGTTTGCATTTCCCGGGTAGTAAAAGCCTAGGCTGTGCACACTATAGTGCACACGGGTCACACCATCCACAGTCCTGCCATGATTGGGTGCCGGACCATGCTCAAGCACTACATGACCGATTTCACACCTTCCAATCCTCATTGTTTCGCTGATTTTGGTTTTCCTTATTGATTTTAACACTTCTTCTCGTCTTCTCAACTCTTGGTCTATCTTCCTACACAACACTTGTACGCTACTTCTTCACCCATCATTGTCAACTGAGACCATTATTTCGTTCCCTAACATATGTGGCTTGCTATTTGGGTGATGTTTCTTCTCCGACATTTAAACTAAAACCGTAAAGGCCTAACTTTTAACATTTTAACTAATCAAAAATAAGTGTTAATCAGTTCGCTATAATTACATACATACATCTGTGCATCAATCACAAACAATCAACAAGCATTCATACAAATTATACATTACTAAACTAGAGCTTACTAACTAATTACAAGTTTTCATATTTCACTATATTGTAATTTTATTCAATAATCATTCGATAACAAATAGATTAGGGGGCTTTAGTTAGATTTAAGCATTACAAATCCATCTCTACATCTTACTAACATGTTTCTACACCAAAACCTTTCATATGAACATAAATAAAAACATAAATGTGATCATATAGGATAGAGGGTCATTCCCATTCGCCTTAGCAGTATTTTTCAATAGTCCAAACTTCAAACAAAGATATGTCAGTGTGGATAAAATTTGAATATTATTGGAACGGCGAAAACCATGTCCCATTTGGACCTCATATGCAAAAAATGAAATTTATAAGATATAGATCAATTATCAAATAATAATCTTTGAATAACGTTTAACTATTTACGAATAACTTCTCTTTCTTATTTCATTTTTCCTGCTTTGGGCATCCATTTGACGCGATACCATAGATCGTCGGACCACCGCATGATAACACCAAACTCCATCTCTTTCACAGTCGTGCCCATTGCACGTCCAATCACCTCCCATAAACTCGAAAATCAACAGATTTCCTACCTCACCGTCGTATGACGTATATGACCATCGTGCTGGTCATCACCACCATCGATCAACTTGCCTTGCCATGTCGACCACTCCACCGCTTTTCGTTTTAGCAAAACACCACTAGTGCCATCGAAATTTGATCATGACCAAACCCAACCTCAACTTTTTCGGTGTTTTTAGATTTCGGTGATACAATATTTTCAAATTGAAGTAGATTTTGGAGGTATGAATTGGTGAATTGATGAGGAATTGATTTATTGATATAAATCAATTACTTCAACCACAAGTAATGTTTATATGCAGTCGTTTTTTTAGAGATTGGTATCATTCTCTCAAGTTATGTTTCTTCAGATTCTTTTGCTTAGGCTTCATTATCAATCTTGAAATTTTCTTTTATCAGAAAATAATGAAATCTCGTCTTTTCTAAGCGGATGTAAACCATCTCGTGATGGTGCAACCACTATAAATCTTGTGTCTTTTACTTTTCAGTTTTTTGCATATGTTTATTTAAAAAAAAGGAGAGGCTACTGTACATAGTGAAATAAAACTAGGATTAAGTTTTATTAATTTATTTGAGCAATTCGTTTACTCGTTTTGAGATAGTATGATTCGTAGAAGTGTTGGATTGTAACGATTCTTTGATTGAGTGACTTTTCGTATTTTTCTCGTTTCAATGGTATATGATATGACAACATTCTTGATTGTGCCCCCAAAAACCTATTTCACACGATTTTATGCAATATGACTATGAGCCATCAAACCGTATAATAAGCTAACAACATGGTGTTATACAGGTACGAAGCAGCTCTTGTACTGAAACAATATTGTCTGAAGAATATTGTATTAGGTGAAATACTGCAATTATTGCATATCATCATACAGTTCAGGAAGTGGATTATTCCTCATGATTTTGGATGGCAGCCTCTGGCTGTAACTGTTCTCATGAATCCAAATGAGGGCAGCACTAGTTCACCTTCTACCAGTTTTGGTTGGGAGTAAACCTTCATATATAGCTAGCGCAAGTCTCCTAAAATGAGGCGACTGTTTTAACCTTGTTAATGGATTTGCCTATAGTATTTCTTTAAAGTATGGTGCTGAAGTTGTCAGATTGCCTCTGAGATGGCAGATCTGGATCTAAAATGATGTGTTTTTTTTAAGTGTTTAACTTAGGATTTCTTTTTTGTGCGCGTATATGTATACATTTGCTCTACTGTTTTGCATGTTGATACAACTACATAGGGATGTTACGGTTACGGTAACCGTCATTATCACCACCAATCGTAACCATGACTGTTGTTGACGGTTATATATTCTTATAACCGTTACCGCAACCGTAACCGTTGTTGACGGTTATAAATTCTTATGACCGTTACCGCAGCCGTTTATGATGGTTAACCGTTATATTTTTAATTTTGAAGCATGTTTTACATATATTTTCAATCATATGCATTATTGATGATAAATTCATATAGCTCTAACTCTTTTTTACAAATTTATTTATTTTTGAAATGTTCAATATACGTGCACATGTTATAAGTTCATGAAGACGCATACTATTAATGTACAAGTTATTCCTTTAACTTAAATTGCTAATTTTATTTCTTAATGTTAAATATTATACAAAACAATCATGTATGGTTGGTTAACCGTGGTTAACTAATTCTTCAACCGTAACCGTTACCGTTATGTAGGATAGCCGCATGAACGGTTGGTACAGTTGATGATTCAACCGTAACAGCTCTACAGCTTTACGTACGCATGTAAGTGATAAAGCAGAGATATTGTAATAGTTACATGTGTATATTGTCACCTTTGTGTAGGACCGGCCCAAAGGGCAGCCACCAAACCCGCGGGCTGGGGCAACCCACTGGGTCAAGGTAAATTTTATTAAAATTTGAATTATAAACTAAATAGGAATAATCGGTTACAAATTTTTGTCATTAGCAGCGTTGGTGAAGTGGTAGTCCATATTGTTAGCACCCGTGTGTGTTGGGTTCATATCCCATTAGGGGCAACAATATTTTGCATCAAAATTTTATTCACGGGCTATATGTTTAGGGCTGTGGCGGTGAACTGACTGGGCCGGGCCTGTATATGAGTGCATATGAGCCATTAGAAATTTAGTGTCGCCAAATGCAGTGAAAATGCATTACAATCCATTAAAATTTGTGTGTCGTGGCGTAATTAAGAAATAGACAAGTTTGTCTATGTTTTTAGTAAATAGACATTATAACCTGGGCTCTTAGAGCACGCTTTCGCAACAGTACCTTTGTTTAAATAATCATAATTGTTAAGTTTAGGCTTTAGTTATTCATGCTTCAACTATACTACCGCAGCTTTAGCCCAAGTATTATACCGGATTTTCAGTTATGAATAAGTAGTTTAAGAGCACAGAAGCAACCTCCATAATTTGTGAAATCAAACGGCGTGGATTTTTTCCTTTCTACGCCATCTCTCCACTACGTTCATTATCCTCGTCTTTCCCGTTCACATTCTCTGTTCCTTCCATTACCATTCTCTCTTCTTTTCCAGCTAACCAATGACCTAAATCATTTTTTCTCTAACCTAAAACCATAGTGTTGAGAACCAGACCCAACCTGTTCCGATCGCGAATAACTGCAGGTCGTGGACTATGACGGCGCGGAGTAGAGTTCACCCTCCTCATCTATGACTCGCCGGTTGAACCATCGAACCCGAGATTCGACCTGTCGTTGCACCTTTCAAACTTTGGTTTTCCCCAAATACTTAGAATCCTAATTTTCAATTTGATACCCACATTTGCTCTGAAGCCTCTTTTGCAATCGTTACCATATACAGCTTTATTTGTAGTTAATGGTACCAATTTGGCTTTTTTTTTCCTTTTGTTATATAGTTGGTGTTTGGTAACATTTCAAAAGTTTTGCTGATTCGGGGAAAATTTTTCTAGCTAATAGCAAGGTTTATTAATCTCAGATTCTCAATACATGAGATGATATTGCTATTCATATTTGTAATTTTTTTCTGTGGCTTATGAGATAGAATGTTTATTTATAAACTGAGTTATATATTGTTAAGATATGCTAGGTAGAAGGTAGAGTAAAATTTGTAAGGTTGAAGTTAATTAGTCGTTGTGTTCGAACTTTCTTAACGAAGTTAAATTGAAGTTTTCGTGTTGATCTTTTAGATGCATCATGGAAAAATCCATGAAGGAATGGGTGTATGACCAAAGTGGAGTACAGTTGGATATATTTGTGTACTTATAGTATTATAAAACCGCACATACTATTAAGTTTTAATAATTTAAACTGTATAAGTTTATGTTCTTTTTAAGTTTGGATTTTGTGATTTTATTATATATGCTATGTCGTCGTTGTTGTGATATGAACTAAGATGATTATATATCTTTGGTATTATACCTTATATTCGAAAAGTATAAATGACAAAAAAAATTACATGGTTTTGACAATTCAACCGGTTATTTTATTTTCAACCTATAGAAAAAAGATGTTCACAATAAAGATAGGAGAAAAACGGTACGCTTGAATTAAAAAAATATGGTTATTTCTTTACTTTAAGTATTCGTGTAATCATCTTAATCGTGGTACATCATAGTTCAATGCGAGCTGATATATTAGGCTATTGAATGTTACCTCGTATCAGTCTTTTGGACTAATTCTTATATCATCTACCTGCCATTTAACATCTGCTTTGTTTGCTTCATGTATTTGGCTTTAAGGTGCATTACTTTACTTATATTACACTATTGATGTGCTATTTTTTTTACTAGATATGGAATTGCTTTGAAATGAAATCTACTTTAGGAGCATGCGTTTTGAAACAATGAACTTATATAAATGAAGCTGAACACAAAAGTTGACAATATTGCAGCTTTACTACACAAACAAGCTTTGCTGTTGTTACCATTGTTTTCACCTTCAGTTCCTTGATAATAACTATTTTATTTTCATCAACAATTTGAATTCTTACCCCTGCTCATAGAACTCACTTTGAATTTTCTCTCTGATATTTTAGATTTGGCTCTTTGGATCTTCAGCTTATGCCAGTCTCATGTTTAGTAATTTTTTATCATTTTAGCCTTTTCTATTTACTCATTTCCATTATATCTGCCTATTACATATGTTGTCTTAGGTTTTCATCATAGTTCAATGGAATAAGATCAAATGTGTTGTTTCTTCTAAATCAAAATTTTGTTTTCATGTCTAATAAATTTTATGCACTGTAATTTTTGAAGGGCCAACCTTGTTTAAATTTGTTGGTTAGTTGAAAATTTGTTTATGTTCCATAGTTAATTTAATATTCACAAGAAAATATTTCGGAAATGAAAAATTGAAGTCTTATATAAATTAGTTTCGAGTACATCTTTTTTTGTAGTGTAGCAAGGATGTAGCCTTCCTCACATAGTTGCTTCCCTTATTAGGTTTTGTGAGAAGGGGGAAGACCATAGTTTTCATAAGAAATTGCGATGCATTGTCTATTAAGAGTTTGCTTATTGGTAGGTACAGTGCCTATCAGACTGAGATAATGCCATTCGATTGACAATAACTGCTATCATATTTTTGTACCCTTATTATATAATAGATGTTGTTAAATTTTGGTGATACAAAATCACAAATAAAGGGAAAAAAATATGCAAAAGAAAGAAAGAGAAGATTTTGTTTCCCCTAATTAATAGGCATATTGAATATGTTTGTTTCTTTCTCTAATTGGCTAATCAAATTATTTTTTGTCATCTAATGTTAACTTGGGTATTCAGTAATTGATTATATAAATAGAGACTAGAAAAGAAGGTAAATGTATGGTGGAAAATCTATTTGCTAATTTCATGTTCTCCATCTTTGTTCTTCTTCTCCAACAAATTTAGCCATATAGATATTTGCTCTCTTTCTCAATTTGGTTATTGATTCAATGGTATTTTGTTTATTTTAGCTTTGTTCTATTAATTGTAAACAAAATTTTTGGTGAATCAATAAAGTGGGTGGTTGGGTGGAATATCTTATCTTATTGCTTTTAATTTCAGTTCCGTCTTATTTTTAATCCAAGTTATCTCTTTGTGATTTGAGTGACAAAGATCCGTTGATATAAGCTTCCGCAAAGCGCTGCCCTTTTTTTCACAACAGATTGGTATCAGAGCACAGATCATCGCAAAGCTTAGAGTAATTTTGGATTGAAAAATTATTGATGTCGGATATGATTTCGTTTTCAAAGATGGCTATTTTGGATGGGTAGAATTGAGGTATTTGGAAGCCTAAGATGGAGGATGTTCTGTACGTCAATGATCTTCATGATTTGATTGATGGAGATGGAAAGAAGCCCTCTAATGTAGATGAGAAAAAATGGAAGAAGATGGATAAGAAAGCGATTGCTTTGATTCGTCAATATCTTGATGATTCAGTTTTCCATCATGTGGCTAGTTGTGAATTCGCAAAGGCTTTGTGGGATAAGTTGGTATCTTTATATGAGTCAAAGAATGCTACTAGTAAGGCTTTTCTCGTTCGAAAGTTGGTACAACTGAGATTAGATGAGGAGAAGTCTGTTGCAGAGCATTTGAATGAATTTCAGGATGTAATAAATCAATTGGCAAATATGAAGGTCAATTTTGATGATGAGTTACAGGCTCTTTTATTGATGAGTTCGCTTTCAGAAAGTTGGGAAACTTTGGTTGTTTCATTGAGTAATTCCAATGCTAATGGAACTATCTCTTTGGAAACTGTTCGAAGCAGTTTTTTGAATGAGGAGCTTAGAAGAAAAGGGTCAGGTATGAAATCAATTCAAAGTGAGGCTATGGTGGCAAGGGACTCGAAGAAAGATACAATTTGGAAGAAGAAGGATGCTAATGGTAAAGGTGTTATCACTTGTCATTATTGTAATAAGAAAGGTCACATACGCAGCAAGTGTTATGCTTATAAAAGAGATCAGAAAAAGGCTGCGTACGGTGATACTAGTAGTGATGCACATGCAGGTTTTGCTGAAGGTACCAATAGTGATGCTTCTTATGATGTTCTCTTTAGTGAAAATAAGCCTTGGAAGATGGATTTGGGAGTCAGTTTTCACATTTGTAGAGATGTGAATTGTTTTTCTTCTTATGAGAAGATTGTCGACATGATTAGGACAACCAATGGAGAAGAGCTACCAATTTGTGGTATTGGATCTATCCGGTTTCGTATGCATGATGGTGTGGTTAGAGAAGTCTCTGGAGTGAGACATGTACCCACTTGTTCGCATAATCTTATTTCTCTCGGTCAGTTGGATCGCCGTGGTTGCACTTATGAGACTCAAGGTGGAGTTTTGAGAGTGAAGAAAGGTGGTCGTGTAAAGATGAGAGGAGTATTGAAAGAAGGAAACCTTTATAGCTTGGTTGGTTCCGTAGTTGACTATGGAAAGCGAGTGACGGTTGAAGAACCTAGTCCACAACAAGGTGGAGAGATTAATGTGGTCACTGCTTATGATTCTAGCATTGAGGATCATATTTTAGACAGGGGTCTTCATGTTGATGATGCTCGGGGGATCGATAGTGATCAGGTAATGAGATCAGATTGAGTGATAGACGGGTGTCGAGTTGCAAAATCCACAAAGACAAGACGGAGATCTTTGTGGTATTACAAACATTTTTGAGACCGGATTTGTGTGGTGCACCTCATGTGGGAGATGCATCATTTGCAGTTGGTGGTAGAAGTTTGTAATTTGGTATGATTGAGATATAGAGAGTTGTGATAGATCTAGATATGACATGTTTGATATGTTGGAGATATGTGATTTTGCATCAAGGTGGAGTGTTAAATTTTGGTGATACAAAATCACAAATAGAGGGAAAGAAATATGCAAAAGAAAGAAAGAGAAGATTTTGTTTCCCCTAATTAATAGGCATATTGAGTATGTTTATTTCTTTCTCTAATTTGCCAATCAAATTATTTTTTGCCATCTAATGTTAACTTGGGCATTAAGTAATTGATTATATAAATAGAGACTAGAAGAGAGGGTAAATGTATGGTGGAAAATCTATTTGCTAATTCCATGTTCTCCATCTTTGTTCTTCTTTCCAACAATTTTAGCCATATAGATATTTGCTCCATTTCTCAATTTGGTTATTGATTCAATGATATTTTGTTTATTTTAGCTTTGTTCTATTAATTGTAAACAAAAATTTTGGTGAATCGATAAAGTGGGTGGTTGGGTGGAATATCTTGTCTTATTGCTTTTAGTTTTAATTCCGTCTTATTTTTAATCCAAGTTATCTCTTTGTGATTTGAGTGACAAAAATCCGTTGATATAAGCTTGCGCAAAGCGCTGCCATTTTTTTCACAACAGATGTAAATAAATTTGGATAACTAATGTGTGCTTTCTTTGTTCAGTATTCCACTTATGTTAATTCAATGCACAATATGGTTACCTAATTGCAGAATATAGCAGAACATGACAACACCATATATTTGGTATCATTTTTCGCTACCTTCTATTATCTCACATTTTAACTTATTCATCTCCATATGCTACATTAGCCATGCATATTATAGAAGCTCAATACTTGCAATATGAGATTACTTAATGTTTTGTTTTCTTCCTGTTAAAGAACATGACGCTTGCTTCCAATATAACATCGGTAAATGGTTTATTTTCTTTAAAGTATATACGCATACCCCATGTTATACTTATGAGAATTTGCATTCATATTTTTACATTTCTCCCAACCAGAAGTCGTTTGCTTAAGGATTAGACTTTTTATTTAAAAACTAACTTGCATGTTTGCGTATATTATGGTTGCCAATGTCCATTGCATGTTTTACAAGAAAACAATATGAAATTATCTGCACTAAATGAACTATTAATATATTGCTTCAACACTACAAACATATGATATAAGAAGCTAAGAAGCTGATGGAAAATAATGCAGATCTACAAGTGGAGGATTTATAATGAATTAGAATATGTATATTTCCCATCCGCTTTAGTGGAATAATTAGCGTCCTTTCAACCATTAGAAGATCAATATTACTTTAAATATCTATGGTAATTTCCCTCACCAACGTCATTACAAAGCAACAAGTTATTATAGTATTACATTATATCCCTGCCTCTGGCATATTAAACTGTGCGCCATGATGATTCTTGCAGACTTGTGTGCTGCCTACTTTGTAAATATAAGTACCCAGTTTCAAAAAAAAAGCTTATGTAATTGGTCAGCCAAAAGTTTAGTTTGTTTTGATTTATTGTACATTAGTGAATTATAGAAATTGGTGACCTAGGAAATCCCAATTTATTTAAATGAGTGTAATTTTAACGTACTTTTTTTTGAAATGGTATTTTATATACAACAAATCACATATCACATGTTAATGTATGTTCGAATCAAGCTACGCAAGTTTGAAACTTGTGAACTCTCGCACCAGAGTCGAAACACTTAACCACTTGGACAACGATGCTTGTTCTTTTTTAGCGTGGAAGGAAAACTTGAAAAGTAGTATTTACTTTTATCTTCATATTGAGAGAGTTGATATCATTGGTCTATTGGTGTGCAATATTAATCAAAATTTTGAGGTTTCTTTTGGATTTGTTTGTTCATTAACAAAGGTTAAAAGCTTATTTAGAACTTAGACTAAGTATACATATATGTGAATAGGTGGAATAATAATATTTGAAAATTGGCACACATGCTATTTTCTGGTTGATTTTCACCTACCAATGCTTTACATCAAATAATCATTATCTCATAGTGTTATAGTTTGTTAAGCATTGGTGCATTAAGAAAAATTATCAATGAGATCATTTATAGACTCCCTCTAATTTGAACATTTGAATTCAAAGGTACATGTCCATTGAACATCAAAATCGAATATTTTCCAATGTTAAAGGCCAACATTTAAAGTAGCACGTCATCATAAACTGTAGTGAATCTTAAGATGTATATCCCTTACATACTAGTTACAATAAATAGAAAACCATAAGCTGTATATCTCCCACTCATCAATCACTATAAAGAAATGTAAAGGAAATAGAATATTGTTCATAATAGAGTTTTCCTTTAGATTAAATTTACTGATAGTCATGGTGGTATAAACAGAAGCTTATTGATAGGTTGGAAAAAAGTGAATGCTAGAGGTTTTGAACATATGTCTAGAGTTTCAAATTTCTGTTTGACACTCGCTTGTTTTTAATGTTTATTACTCAAAATTCTTATGACGTCCCATAGAACCAAGACATGATCTATGGTAACCAGGAACTCTTTGTCCTGTGGCTAAAAAAAAAAAAAAAAAATTAAACCTGCACATGCCAGGTCGCACATAACACTTAAATGTAAGCCACTGGAATATACAACGGGCAATTGTTAATTGTTATACATTATAATGAAATCACGAGGTCATGTTTGGAACTTGGGATTCGCTATAGAAGTAAAAAGAGCAAGAAGAATCTGCTCTTTGTGCTCTAGAAGTTGGGCAAAGGTAAAATGAAGAGTATGCTACAAAAAAAGCTAAACAAGAGGTTTGTATTAGAAGGCGTAAGCATGAAAAACTTTGAAAATTAGAAATTTACGGGCGTGAATGTATTTCCTCATGGTTATGCAACAACATTATCTCATGACCCTGTAGGGGGTACTATAATTGCCATGGAAAAAACCCGCTAATCGTGTGATATATTGTACATGTCACGTAAGGCCATTTTTTAGAGTTGGGTTTCAATTTGATTTTAAAATAGCTTTATATGTTTGATTTGTGACATTTCTAATGCTTCCAACCTTTTTATTTGCTCTCTCTGCCTATCATAATGGCAGGTTGCTTATTATTGTTGTTAACTAACAAAATATTAGATTGGTAATTGCAGATACAATTCTTTTCCCACATACCCTTGAAGCCATAATTTGATGTATGTAGCAGGAATACTCCCTTATAAAGAGAGTTGGTTATTAGAAAGACTTGGTATGGTCTTATGGACTTAGGGTGCAGATGGATAACGGAGCCATAATAATTAATTGGGCAACAGAAAGCATGTAACAGTTGACACGGATTGCAAAATGCAAGGCTCAAACTAATAAATTCGAACCTGAAATTAAAGGAAACGAGAAGATTTTCATGGCTACTGTATCACACTTTGGGTCCAAAAGTGTCTTTCAACTTTGACTGCTTTAAGTAGCATAGTTAGAGTAACATCTATTTAATTTTTGAATTTAATATTCATGTGGTTTCCCCAGGATGTATCACAAATCTAATATCATGATAGAAAGAAACATATTTTTGCATTCATCACAACCAAATGATTTCAATCTAAAGAACAATAACAATGGGAATTTTTATAATGGCAATAATGCGAAGCAAAATTCTAAGACTCAAAGCCATCTAGTCCTTAGCTCATCATCATCCAATGGAACTGAGGATGGCAGTAAGCAGTCAATTGAAAGTTCCGATTCCTCTAAGTCCAATCATGAGAATGATTTAAAGCATCCCAACGATCCGTTTGTTTCAACAACTGTAGATTTGGCTTCCAACTGCATCACGAGCATCGCAAATCCCACAACTTCCATTCCAAAATAAATAAATAAAAGTTGATTCGGGCAAGTTTAATGCACAATGCAGACAAACATCCAATTATACACCCAAAATTGAGCGAAAGTACGGGAATAAGATACCAAGTAACACGTCTACCACAGATTGTTCTGGAGTGCAAGAGAGCACTACTAAAGACACAACCAAAATCAATAATGACTCTGCTTTGTCTCGTCCTTCACCTCTTGTTGTTCCTGAATCGAGTTAGACCCTAACCAACAAGCTGTTCTGTTCACTCCTCACTCTTTCATTGGTGACAACCGAGCGAACACACGGCACAACTAGTAGGGGAAAACCCGTCACTGACTAGTTTGGAAGATAGTTTATAATAACAAAAAGTTTGTCATTTTAAACTTACAACGACAAATTCTTTACCGTTATAAACTTACAATGGCAAAGTCTTTACCGTTATAAAACTCTTAACCCTAACCAAGCCATCACATTTTCACTTTCATCTTTTATCCCTTCTTCATTTTTACAGCAACCCGAGAGCACGAAAACCATCCTCCCCAACTCCAATTTCCACCACCAAAGCCGTGTTGAAACCTCGTCTACGACCTTTCATACTTATGATATTTTGACTACGACGACTGTATACGTTGATTTTCTATACTAACTTGTTTTTGCAGGAATATCTACAAGATCAGATTCCAATGAACTTCTTGCTGCATATATATTGTTTTGAGTCATTGTTTAGAATTAAAATAATGTTAAAATCTCTCCTTTGGATATATATGTTTACACGTGCACATACACACATGCATAAAAGCATATTTGAATTTTTAGGTCAAATTCAGAAATCTGAATTGACCATTTCAAATGTCTGAATCTGTAATCAAATTTGATTTTTCAGACAATATTCAGACGTCTGAAATTTATTTTCAGATGTCTGAATCAGGTCAAAAATGACCTATTTCCTTTCTGGTTTGCATGTTAACAATTTCAGAAGTCTGATTTTAATTTTTCAGACGTTTGAATTCCTACAACGACTATATTCTTGAATAGACATTTCTCTTCCATGAAGAAATACAACTTTTTATCAGTAGATATGTTCACATATTTTCATGATAACTATTCACGAACAATTGCATCTTTTTGTACTATATATAAACATGTTAGAATCATCCATTTTATACACCTAATTGATCCAACTCTTTCTATTCTTATACTACTTTGATTCTAACTCTCTTGTGCATTCAAGTTCAAATAAAATCATTCACTTACTTCCATACTCTTCACATACATACATACACACACACACACACACATACATACATACATACATCATACATACATACATACATATCAAAATGAGAAGATTGTAAGAAAATTGTACTATCAAGAGGCAAATCCGTGTTATCAAGAACACACTGTATCAAATACTCTTTGTATAAGTTGAAGTTCTGTTCTACTGTTCAGGCGAGTGAAGTCCTCTACGGCTGTTGAGGCATCGAAATCCTATTCTGTTGTTCAGGTGTTGTAAACCTGTTCCTCCGGGTTAAGTGAGGATTGTTGTTAGTGAAATTCCAAAAGGAGTCTGCGACTGGACGTAGAACGGGAAGTTTGAACCAGTATAAAAATTCATGGTGTACTTGTTTTATTTTTCTTATTTACATTGCTATAGTATTTTTAGTTTATTTCTGCACTAGTATAGTGTAATTCCATATAGCACGATCCGCACTATCTTTTCATTTGGTATCAGAGCGAGGTTTCTTATAACCGTTACACAATTATCTGATATCTTGCTAATATGGAAAACAACACCAGCACTACCACTAACACTAGTTTTATTGAAGGTCAATCTACTGCACGACCTCCACTATTCAATGGCATGAACTACAAATATTGGGCCACACGAATAAGTGTTTATATGCAAGCCTGTAGTTTTGATGCATGGAATGTTACACAAGTAGAATATACTGCACCTACTACAGAATATACTACGTGGACAACTGCACAAAAACAAGATGCTTCTGCTAATGCTAAAGCAATGAATATGTTGTTTTTTGCATTAGATAAAATGAATTTAACCGAGTTAATATATTTAACGCTGCAAATGAAATATGAAGAACACTAAAAGTCAATCATGAAGGTACTAACAAGGTTAAACAAAGTAAAATATCTATACTTTAGAATCAATTTCAAAATTTTAGAATGAAGCAAGATGAATATATAAATGATATGTACTCTGGATTTCAAGATATTCATCATTCATTACTAGGACTAGGAGAAACATGCTCCGATTTTGATATTGTTTGAAAAATCCTTAACTCTTTAATGAATGAATGAGAAAGAAAAGTTTTAGCTATTGAAGATGCTAATGATCTTTCTACCATGAAACTAGAAGAGTTAATAGGTAATCTAATGTCCTACGAAGTAAATTTGCAGGCTAAAAGAGTACAAGTTCAAGACAAAAAGAATATGGCTTTTCATGTAGAAAAAGACGAATCAGACTCGGATGAAGAAGACTTAGCATTCATTGCTAAAAACTTTAAAAACTTTTAGAAGTACAGAAAAGGAAATCGAAACAACGGGAAAAGAAACTTCGACAACAATACAAATAAGTCATCTACATCTATACTAGAATGCTTTAACTGCCATAAGAAAGGGCACATGAAAAAAAGATTGCCCAGAACAAAAGAAAACATATCACAATAAGAATTGAAAGGACAAGTTTAAAAAAAAGCATTTTCAGTAATATGCGATGACTCAGATTCTTCTTCTTCAGAAAGCAACAGTGATAGTGAAAAAGAACAAGCAAATGTTTGTTTCATGGCTACAGAAAATGAGGTAAATGATCTTTCTTTTGATGATATGATTGAAATTAATTCAGAACTTCTTGATACCTTAAAAAGTATCAAAAGAAAATATAAAGAAGCTCTAGAAAATTAGAGAAAAGCAGAATTCGAGAGAGATATACTTAACTTGGAAAACTTCAAGATATCTTCTCTAATGATAACTCTCAACTTACTTTATTGAGTCAAAAAATTGAAACTCAAAAAGAAAAGAATGATTCTCTTGTCTCTGAAAATCATGAGCTAAAAACTAATATCAAAATGATAGAATTAGATAATATTTGTCTTAAAACCAAGTTAGATAATATTACTATAAATGTTTCAAACTTTAATAAAGGTTGACAAATTCTCTCAAATATTCTTGAAAATTCTCAATCCACTTCTAATAAAAAGGGACTAGGATATTCTAGGAAATCAAAGGCTCCATCTAAAAAGGAAACTAGGAGAAATATTTCTAATGCTACTTCTCGTCCAAAAAGGAACAATAATTCAAAAACCATAAAAATATGGGTTCTTGAAACTAACAATAGTCTGATTAGGAATAAATATATAAATACCTTTTTGGAAACTGTTCATAAATATAAAAATTATATTTTTAAGAGGGATACTGAACCTACTTGGGTTTGGTTTCCTAAGACCTAACTCTTAGGACCCTATCACAAAGTGGGTACCAGTGTTATTATTATATTTTGCAGGACCCACTGAAAAAGAGAGGAAAACAGATACTCGACAGCGGTTGCTCAAAGCATATGACTGGAGACAAAAATATGCTATCAAACATTACTTACTCAGATGGAGGCTCTGTCACTTTTGGAGACAGTTCCAAAGGATATATCATTGCAAAAGGCGACGTCGGCAATGTCGGTACATCTAATTTACTTCTTATTTCTAATGTTTTACTAGTCTAAAATTTAAAACACAATCTTTTAAGTATCAGCCAGTTGTGTGACAAAGGATTCAAAATCTCTTTTTCAGAAGATAAGTGTAGCATTTTTGATAAAAACCAAAATTTATATTTGAAGGAAATAGAGACAGAAATATCTATATTCTGAATATGAAAATCAATCGCAATTCAGATATGTGTTTAATAGCTAATGAAAATGATCCTTGGCTATGGCACAAAAGATTCTTTCATATCAACTTCAAAACTATAAACAAGCTTTTTGAAAATGATTTAGTCAGAGGTTTACCAAAAATGAACATCAAAATCAATCATATTTGTGATGCATGTTATTTAGGAAAATTAACCAAATCATCTTTTAAATTTAAGAAAGTTATTTCTACATTACAACCACTTGAATTACTACACATTGATCTATTTGGGCCAACCCAAGTTCAATCCTTAAACCACAATAGATATGTGTTTATAATAGTAGACGATTTTTCTAGATATATTTGGACCATTTTTATGAAAAATAAAAGTGATACGTTCGAGCATTTTAAAATTTTTATCAAACGAATCCAAAATTTAAAAGGCTTGAAAATAAAGAACATAAGAAGTGATCATGGAGGAGAATTTGAGAACAAAGTTTTTGACCACTTTTGTAAAAAGAAAGGAATTTTTCATAATTTTTCATTCGCTAGAACTCCACAACAAAATGGAGTTGTAGAACGTAAAAACATAACTTACAAGAATGTGCATGAACCTTGTTAAATGGAAGCACTCTTCCAAAACATTTTTGGGTACAAGCTGTTGCAACTGCTTGTTATGTTTTGAACCGTGTTTCTATTCGACCTCTCACGAAAAACACTTCTTATGAAATTTTTACTAGAAGAAAACCAAAGATTTCTTATTTCAAAGTTTTTGGTTCAAAATATTTTATATTAAATACAAAAGATCAGCTTGGAAAATTCGATACGAAATCTGACGAAGGAATCTTTCTAGGATATTCAGATCATAGCAAAGCTTATCGCATATTTAATAAAAGATCAAATAATGTTGAAGAAACTTTACACGTATCTTTCGATGAAAATTTTCAACAAAAACCAAGTATAAAAGACGATGAAGATTTTTCGGATAACATCACAAATACGGAAACTACAAACCTTGAAAATGATGAAAACATTGTTCATAACAATAAAGATGAATTAAGATCTCCACCAAAAATATTACGGGATCATCCCGTTTAAAATGTTATCGGAGAAATTAATTCAAACATATGAACTAGAAGTCAACTAAATCAAATGGGCCACGTAGCATTCCTTTCCAATATCGAACCAAAGAATCCCAAAGAAGCTTCCACAGACAACTACTGGATAATTGCAATGCAAGAAGAGCTAAATTTGTTTGAACACAATGAAGTTTGGGAATTAGTTCCTAGACCAAGTGACCAAACTGTTATTGGAACGAAATGGGTCTACAAAAATAAAGCAGATGAACAAGGAAACATTACCAGAAATAAAGCAAGGTTAGTTGCACAAGGATACAATCAAGAAGAAGAAATTGATTATGAAGAAACGTTTGTTCCGGTTGCAAGACTAGAAGCAATACGGATCTTAATGGCCTACGCATGTTTTCACAATTTCAAACTTTATCAAATGAAAGTTAAAAGTGCTTTTCTGAATGGTTATATAAGAAAATGTGTATGTTGAACAACCTCCCTTATGTATTCACGAAAAATTTCCAGATCATGTCTACAAACTTAAGAAAGCTCTATATGGTTTAAAACAAGCACCACGTGCTTGGTACGATCGACTAAAGGCATATTTAATTTCTTTGGTATTTCAAATTGGGAAAGTTGATCAAACACTTTTTATTAAACATTCAAAAAAGGATATTTTAATAGTTCAAATTTATGTTGATGATATCATTTTTGGTTCTACCAATGACAAGTTGTGTCAGGACTTCTCCGAAATAATGACCAAGGAATTTGAAATGTCTCACATGGGAGAACTAACATATTTTCTTGGTTTACAAATTAAACAACTTCAAAATGGCATTTTCATTAATCAAGAAAAATATTGTGATAATTTAATCAAGAAAAATATTGTGATAATTTAATCAAGAAAAATGACTTCAATATAAACTTATCAAATTCTACTATATATTGTGACAATTCTAGTGCTATTAACTTGTCTAAAAATCCTATCAATCATTCACGAATAAAACATATTGACATTCGTCGTCATATTCTTCGTGATAATGTTGAAAAAGGAACAATAAATTTGGATTTTGTTTCTTCTGAAAACCAGCTGGCTGATATTTTTACAAAACCCTCTTTTAGAGAATGTTTTTATCAAACTCAGACGAAAGCTTGGTATCGTCTCACTTAAAAATTTATGATATCTTTCTATATGTTATAAATGTCTTTGCTTATCTTTACATTTCAAAACTATTATCTCTTAAGTAACTAAAACTAACTTTAATTTACAACTTCTTGTTTTCTTTGCTTTTAAATATGTGTTTATTACTGTTTAAAACATTTCAGCCATCATTTTTTAAATAACATTCTATTTTTGAACTTTTCACTTTCTTTTATAAACTAATTCCGTACTTCTTTTTACCAAAGACTTATTACTATGGATTCCAATAAGATTTTTCTCCTCCTCACCATGGCTTCAAACAAGAACATCTATGACAACTCTCCCTCATCATATTCTACATCTTCCATTGAAATATTGGCACTCCAACACCACATGAACTGGCTAGACCTCATCCTTCATACGAACCATCTGAATATACTCTAGAAAAGGAGAAATATCGATGATTTCTTTTTTTCAGTTCTCCATCAACTAAAGAAAAAATAGCCAAGATTCATCATTACCAGAAAGAACAGTTGGATTTACAACGGAAGATGTATTATGAACATAAATTTAATGCCAAACGACTTACTTTCATTGAACAAGTGGCATTAAAATTCTGCGGTACATCCCCAAAGAAAGATGTAGTTCAACCTTCAGCTTTGAATCCATGGGAGTCTAGTCCACAGTGTCCTTCGGTTTCTCCAAACTCTTGGGAACGTCAACCATATTGGTCTCCATTGCGGCCATACACGGAGATAACCAAGATTGAACTGGAAGAGTGCAAGACTCCAAGTGATTCGACCTAATGATTTCATTTATCTATATTTGTTTTTTGAATGATCATAATTGTATGCTATATTTCATTCAAATATTAATATTTTCTTTTTATTTTCTTCAATTTTTTTATGGTCTGAATTGTGCTTTGATACACATTTCAGACGTCTGAAAAGGGTATTTCAGACGTCTGAATATTGAAGAAGAAGAAATTTTTCTTCAAATTCAGACGTCTGAATCTTCAAAACCAGACGTCTGAATATAGCCTAATTTGAACTAATTTCTTTTTGACTCGGTTTTATTCGATTCAGAAGTCTGAATTGAATATTTCAGACGCCTGAAATCTGCTGGCTTTTCAAAATTGAATTGCTTTTGCACGTTTTTCGATGTAACCACCCCTTTATTCAACTCATATGTTTCTTTTATCTTCATTCTTCATCTTCTTTTTCAGTCTTTCCCCACTAAAAATCAAATCTTTCTTCCTCAAATTAACAAATGGCTCCAAAACAAAAAAGATCCAGGCCATCTACTTCAACATCTACCCCAAACATAGATAAATGGCTATGGAATGAGCAAAAGACAACGCTTTGCAAAAATGAGTAGATCTAACTTCTTTACAGGTGTTTTCATAAAATTTGAAGAATTCGATGCTTATCAGACTCACCAAGTTGTAAGAGAAAATGGGTTAGAATCTCTTGTCTCCTTTGCTGCAAATAATATCAAAATCAATCATCTTTTGGTCAAATTGTTCTATGCTAATATGAATTTGGACCATCATACTCCTCATAATCGCAACGATTATATTTGGACATTAGTTTGTGGAGTTAAAATTTATCTACCACTTGCTAGACTTGGTGAAATTCTTCAATGTCCATCAATGGGAAATGATTTGAATGAAATTGATGTTTCTTTCAACTTGGATGATAGAGACGAGGTCTCACATGAATTTTTGAATGATGACATTACTAGACTTACTTCTATTCAACTCCGCCCACAAGCTCGTATCCTCTACAAAGCTTTGATTCGCTCCGTTATTCCACCTACAGGAAGATATGAAATTGTTAACAAAAGAAACTTCCAAGCCTTTTATGTTATCTATTCCGGTCAACCTATCAATTGGGCTCAAGTGATTTTGGAAGAATTCATGGATGTCAATCGTCGAAGGCGCTATAAGACCTTTCATTATGGTGCTTATATAATGAAGATTCTTAAAAAATTTAACATTCCTTTTCCTGATTCCGAATTCACATCGATCAAAGAGCTTGGATCAAAGACATTGGGTCTTATGGATTTGGCAAAACGACCGGGAAGTTTGACATATATTTCATTTCAAGAATGAGTTGCCAATCGTGATCAAAACCAACCCCAACCTTGCCAACATGTTTAACATACTCAACCTATTGCTCCTTCCACAGAAGAAGAAGACAATGATGGTATAGTAATTCTTTCTCCCGACTCTACCTCAAGGAATGTTTTGGTCACTCTTTCCCAAAACCAAACAATGCTTAGAAGCCGAATTGTCAATCTTGAAAAGAAGACTGAAAAACATTATAATTCCATTCGTGGCTTCCTCAACAAAATTTGGGAATGTATTGGTTGCTCCACCTCATCATCTACTGAAGTTTTCAACCCCGCTCCATTTCACTGGTCATCAAGCTCGGGGAACAACAATGGTGAAGATGAAGATGATGACGACGACGACGATGATGTAGGAAGTGATTCAAGCCCTAGATTTTAGATTCCTTTGATATTAATAAGTTTGTTTTGAACTATTTCGTTGCTTGTTATTTCTGTCATAAACTCCTTTATCATCTGATGGTATTGTAGTATGTTTTGAATACTCCACTTTGCTTTGTCATATATTCTTATTTTCCTTTTTGCGATCTCAAAGGGGGAGAAGTTGTTGAAATTGATAGGGGGAGCTTAAATTGACAGGGGGAGCTTTTAAATAAGGGAAGTATACATATATATATTTCTTGTTTTATATAGTTGTCATCGTCAAAAAGGGGAAGAATGTTGAAACCTCGTCTACGACGTTTCATACTTATGATATTTTGACTACGACAACTATATACGTTGATTTTCTATGCTAACTTGTTTTTGCAGGAATACCTACAAGATCAGATTCTAATGAACTTCTTGCTGCATATATATTGTTTTGAGTCATTGTTTAGAATTAAAATAATGTTAAAATCTCTCCTTTGGATATATATGTTGACACGTGCACATACACGCATACAAAAAGCATATTTGAATTTTCAGGTCAATTTCAGATGTTTGAATTGACCATTTCAGACATCTGAATCTGTAATCAAATTTGATTTTTCAGAAAATATTCAGGCGTCTGAATTGTATTTTCAGACGTCTGAATCAGGTCAAAAATGACCTATTTTTTTTCTGGTTTGCACGTTAACAATTTCAAAAGTCTGATTTTAATTTTTCAGACGTTTGAATTCCTACAACGACTATATTTTTGAATAGACATTTCTCTTCCATGAAGAGATACAACTTTTTATCAATAGATATGTTCATATATTTTCATGATGACTATTCACAAACAATTGCATCTTTTTGTACTATATATAAACATGTTAGAATCATCAGTTTTATACACCTAATCGATCCAACTCTTTCTATTCTCATACTACTTTGATTCTAACTCTCTTGGTATTCAAGTTCATATAAAATCATTCATTTACTTCCATACTCTTCACATACATACATACACACATACATATATATACATATACATACATACATACACAGATATATATATATATATATATAAAGGAGAAGATTATAGGAAGACTGTACTATCAAGAGACAAACCCGTGTTATCAAGAACACACTGTGTCAAATACTCTTTGTATAAGTTGAAGTCCTGTTCTGCTGTTCAGGCGAGTGAAGTCCTCTTCGGCTGTTGAGGCATCGAAATCATGTTCTGTTGTTCAGGTGTTGTAAACCTGTTCCTCCGGGTTAAGTGAGGATTGTTGTTAGTGAAATTGCAAAAGGAGTCTACGACTGGACGTAGAATGGGAAGTTCGAACCAGTATAAAAATTCCTGGTGTGCTTGTTTTATTTTTCTTATTTATATTGCTATAGTATTTTTAATTTATTTCTGCACTAGTACAGTATAATTCCATATAGCACGATCCACACTATCTTTTCAACCGCAAATTCGATCATTTTTAGCCAAAATAAAGGCATTTTTTGAGATATACGCTTGAAAAGATGTCTAGATTGCTTAAAAACTTTGCCAAAAAACTCATGCACAGGGAAGGTAGCAGCAGCTGTGCCGGCGGCGCAAGCAGGAGCGGCGAGGAGCAGAATGTCGTCTTGTATGGGTAGGATCAAGAACAGACAGGAATAGAAGATTTGCTATCAACTGCCGAAAATCTCGAGAATCAGGACGCAGACGCAGAGGAAGGCGGTCGTCGGGGTCGCGGCGGCCGTAGGGGTGGTCGAGCAGGTAGGACGCGCAGGGGTGTTGGGTAGATTTTCGCCAGACTAACCGACCTTGACGGATTTTAGGATCCGAACCTTAACGCGGCGAACTTACCAATGCTTTTCAATTTTCGTGCACTTCCAGATGAAGAATTACACGTCGGAACGCAGATGAGTTTGGTTGTAAATATTCCTTTATATGGTAAATAACTGCAATACGTTGTTAGTTTAAATATATAGTATGACTTTATTTAAATTTAACAGTCGTGAAATAACTGCTATACGGCACGGCATACATCCCCCAGTTGCCGATGATCTCAATCAGCCCAGTCAGGGTTACCGTGCACTCGATTATGCGGCGGTTGCTTCTCACTTTGAATGGACCATGGCAGTTCCTACCATTGGACCAGACCGCTATGTTGACATATGTCATCCTCTAGCATGCGATTATTACCCCGATCCTACCCAGATATCCTACCACGATCTATATGACATGAAGATGGAGATCAGACATAAAAAATACATGGAGCATAGGCGTAGCCTGGACTACTACGACGGTGAGCTACGTCGGCAGGTAGAGGAAGCAGCACGACTGCAGGCACAGCTGAAGGAAGAGCGTAAGAGATTTACGGACATGCAGATGTACTATCAGCATTTAACTGGTCCGAGCGGTGTTGGAGACGATGAGGAGGAGAGGCGCCGACGACGTCATAGACGTTCACGTACATATGGATGATCTAATGTATTGTAGTTCATTTCTATTTCTATGCACTTTATGTATTTATTCCTTTGGTCTGATGTATTATATACCTACGGTATTCGGTCTGTGTATCGATGTTATTATTATTCATGTTTTTGTGTAGTTGTTGTTATTGTTCATGTGCCGTGCTGTATGATATATCCGTTTTATTCAGTTTATGCATTGGCACCGTTGTTTTTTATAATTATGTGTTGTTGGCAAATGTGAATTACTGAAACTGTATTCAAATGAACTAACAACATTTAAAATAATGTTATTTGACTAACACTGTAAATGTATTCGTATAATAAATAACTAATGGACAAAATGTAATTATACAGGACACTAATTGTAGATGTTACTGTCATGTCATTTCCATTAGTACACTCATAAATAGCCGTTGGACTGTCCTGTCATTTTCAACATTACCAAGAAGTAGCCGTTGTTGTCCTATCATTTCCAACTGTCATGTCATGCCATTATGTGCTCTGCAACCGTACAAAAAAGCAGTCCCACTCACGTCATTTCTACTGTAGTCATGTAGCATCTGCCAAGACATTATATCACTGGCATATAGCATCTACCAAGACATTATATCACTACTTGGGAGGAAAGTATGGAGGAGCCAACGGTAGGTAAGGTTGGCTGTAGGCAAAGCTTGAATACAGCGAATATACGTACTCGTGTGAAGGACGAAGTGTTTGCTACTGGTATGCTGGACGTTGGTTGGAAAATCCGGAGAAATATGGATTGGACGTGAGTTTCTTGGCGATAACTTTCTTCCCAGTTCGTTTGAAAGATGAAAACATTTTCAGAAGTAAAGAATGAAAAAGTAGAGAACTTGTATATGTGTAAGGAGGAGATGGTGGAATGGAGGAAGATATATGGTGAGTTTTGCCCGTTGGAAGGAGCCGTTGCACTGGCCGTTGGTGTGCTAAGGTATTTATTATAACGGAGCGACTTTTCCGTTATAATAACCAACTTCTGTTCATCCAACCAGCCACGAGAACAGCTCCAACCAGACATGAACTAGCCACAACGGAGTGAACAAGCTATACCTGGTTGCCCCGTGGCTTGTTTAGTAATTGAACAAGTCAATATTGGTTGTGGCCTTAATTAGGCCCTGTCTATCAGTCCTACATTTGCCACTATCCAGCCTCTTCCTGATATGGCCAGTAGCAACCATGAGAACGAGCTGACACAACCAAGTGATGCACATGAAGCAAAAGGTGGAAACATATGCAATATCTCCATCTCTTTTTCTATGAAATCTTCTCAAACATTACCCGATTCTAACTGTATCACGTGCAACACGAATCCCTCACCTTGCAATCCAAAACCTCAACAACTAGTTGATTCTGTCAAGTTTAACGCACCATCTGAACCCATATTTAGTTATATACCCAAATTTATGCAAAAATTTGTATAAAGGATACCAAGTAATATAATTAAGTCTACCACAGATGGTTCTGAAATGCAAGAAAGCGCTATCAATGACACCACGAAAATAATGATCAACTCTACTTCGTCTCGACCTTCATCTGTTGTTGTTCCTGAACCGAGTAAGCCCTTGTCTATCAGTCCTACATTTGCTAATATCCAGCCACTCCTTGATATGGCCAGTAGCAGTCACGAGAATGAGCTGACACAGCCAAGTGATGCACATGAAGCAGAAGGTGGAAATATAAGCAATACCTCCAGCTCTTTTTCTACGAATTCCTCTTCTCAAGCATTACCTGAATCTGACTGTATCACATGCAACACGAATCCCACACCTTGCAATCCAAAACCTCAATAATTAGTTGATTCTGTCAAGTTTAATGCACCATGTGAACCCATATCTAGTTATAAACCCAAATTTATGCAAAAATTTGTACAAAGGATACCAGAGTAATATAGCTAAGTCTACCACAGATGGCTCTGAAGTGCAAGAGAGCACTATCAATGACACCATGAAAATAAGTAATAACTCTACTTCGTCTCGACCTTCGCCTCTTGTTGTTCCTATATCGAGTAAGCCCTTGTCTATCGGTCCTGCATTTGCTAATATCCAGCCACTCCCTTATATGGCCAGTAGCAATCATGAAAATGAGCTGACACAACTAAGTCATACACATGAAGCAAAAGATGGTGGAAATATAAACAGTACCTCTGGCTCATTCTCTATGAAATCCTCTTCTCAAGTATTACCTGAATCTAACTCACCGAATGAACAAAAAATCAATGCTAACAGTAAAGTCAAACCTTTCATCAAGGGAAATAGGAATTGTTTTTACAAGCAGCAGCAAAACAAATATTCATGATCTTATTTTCAGTCTAGGAATTTTTTTGGAGCTAATTACAATCATAGCTCTAGTTCTTCATCAGCGCCTACAATCAGGCCAAATAATTATCAATCTGTTCCTTCAACCATGCCTAATGTTTCTCCTTCTACTCCTATACCTGATATTGGTAAGCTAAATGTTTCTAATCATCCTTATCCTACACAATGGATGAGTGGATCTTCTATTTTCACTGGTGATGCCACGTCTAACAACCAATCAGGTGGTAACCTAAAATGGCCAGCTTCAGCTAATTGTTTAGGAGGACAAATGGGGTTTATTTTAGAGGCCTTGAACATACTGAAATCTGAGAAGATATCTCCAACTAAAGCCAACATATCAGATTGTTTTCGTTACAGAAATATAGGTGTTCAGAATTTCAATGTGCAGTCGGCCCTTGATAATGCAATAGAGCACCAGGTTGTGGTAATGCATAAATCAGAAGGAAATTGCATGGATCTATATGTTGGAAGTTATGATACCCTTTGAAATTGTGTTAACGTCATGGACAGTGATGCTAACCATGATACAGGAAATTTTGATTCAATTCTCAAATTGTTGTGTTCCGCTAACGGTAGGTCTGCAACGACTAAATTGTTTCAGCTTGGCGACGGCGGGTGACGGCATGTCGCGCCATACCCGTTTTAACTAATTTTTCACATGTTCATAACCGTCGCTATTTTGATGACGGTGCCGTCGCTTTACTGTGTTGTGACGTCTTTTAGCCGTCGCTAAAGCCCTCTTGTTTTGTAATGTTAATGCTACTTACATGTCCAATGTCTTAGCTAATTTAGCCAATTCTTATTTAAACTTTACTGATATTGGTTTATGAATGAAAATTTATAACCAGTCACACAAATTTTTGTCACCTGTTTTGAGGGTTTACATCTTACAATCATTGGACATCCAGATTTAAATTTAACAATGGAGAGTCAGTTTGTTAGGAATTTGGCCCAGGTTATTAGAGCAAAGATTCCCCACAAAATCTATTTAAGTTATACCAATGAGCTTTAAGCCACCTGTGCACAAATAGACCGTTCAAGCCGAAATATTGTCTAAAAGATTCAAACGAAGCTAGATTTTAATATTAACACAACAAACAGTCAGGTAATACCAGCACAGATGAGATATTTTACTTAATTACATCTATACCATATTATTGGTCTGTTTCAGTGTGATTAATTATAAAATTAAAACAAACGGTATAAAGTTAAGAAATGAAATGGAGAACGCAATCTAATTTTATGACTCTAATTCTTTGGTACATATCTTTGAACCCGAAACCTTCTACAGATACCGATATTTCTTTGTTAGAATCGCGATCGGTGTTCATATTTGAAAACTCGATAGAAACACATTTCAAAATAGATAAGAACGTGCTTTTCTTGGGATGAAATTTCAAAAACATAACCAAAATTATGAGGAAAACTAATTATGGAAAAAAATTGGGATCATGTTGGTACATCTTGGTAAAAGTGAATGTGAAAACGATTTTTGTACATCTTGCAACAAATTCTTTTGAATAAATCACTGTTTTTGTATAATAAAATAAGTAATGCTAGCATGATACTGAATTTTTGGTAAAATAATATGTTTAATTCTATATGTAAAATTTTATGCTATGAACAAACAAATGACACAGTGCATTTAAAACATATATCAAAACTTTGAAAATTTCAATTGAAATATTACTAAATACATATTCTCATTATCATTGATTGATTCTTATTTTAAGTGGTCAAGCATTTTCGTTTCCATATCGATTTTGCTTCTATTTTCAAATTTTAAGAATCTCATTCTAACCGTAGACATTTTGAAGGGGTCGTGCTTTTACTTTTCCAAATCCCATTCCACTCTAATTTTTGCTAACAAAAAAGTAATGGTATTTGGAGTTTTCAGTGCTTTTCCTTTTCTCTTTGATTGTACCATTCTAAACTCTTTCTTCTTTTAGCATTTCTCATGTAATAGGTGGTCGTAGATCTATCAAGTCGGTCGTGTCATAAAAGAATCGGGTCAAAATTTTCCAATTCATTTATGATTCAATTCAGTTAACCTAGTAAATGATCAACCTGACCCAACCCACTTGATATATGAGTGAGCCATCCGTTAACTGAATTTACTATTTAAATTGGATTTGGTTGACAAAAAATATATCCAATTTATGCCTTTTACTTTATGAGTTTCAAGAATAATCAAAAATTCAAATTTAAATTCAAAATTTCGAACTCATTTTCATATTGTCAAATTCAATATCAAAATTTTATAACATCAAATTCAATTTTTTTTTAAATTTCAAATTCTTAGTTAATTTTTTTTTTTCAAAACTCAAATGTTCACACATAAATTTAAAATTTCAAAATTCAGATTCAAATATTTGAAGATCTGTCATTCGTAGTACTTGAAGCGATGCACAAAAAGACAATCGGGCTACAAATACTATGAATAGAAGGCCATAATAGTAAAATTTTCAATAGAACAGAGTAATCCATCACATATGTGTGTGTATATCACATCTCATTACAGAAAGCTGAAATGTAGTATATCATCATATACATGTTAAACATAGAAAATATCACATATGAGACATAATAACAGAACTAGCAAATACTACTGGTAACATCATGAGTTTAAGCGCGTAAACTTCCATACAGATGAAGTCCAAATACTATACCAATTCCCATTCAATAATAGTCTCGTACAGGTGAACAAGTCTAACATGCAATACAACTAGATAACTGGATAGATAATGATAATATGCTAGCTACGTCCATACTCTCTAACCTTGTGTTTTGCTAGCAAATGTCTCATAACCTGATTGTCAGCCTACTCAAGGGAGTAGACAATTAAAAGAAAAAATACGGAAATGGTCAGACATAAATTTTGATAAGAGAATATCATTAAACAGAATTAT
Source organism: Allium cepa (assembly GCA_030765085.1). Lineage (NCBI taxonomy): Eukaryota > Viridiplantae > Streptophyta > Magnoliopsida > Asparagales > Amaryllidaceae > Allium > Allium cepa. Next base: position 99,198,323 of record CM060934.1, read on the forward strand.
AACTGATATACTGATATAGCACTAAACAATGAACTAAGAGACAACACTGCTAGTATACATCAATATGTTGCTTCTTCTACGTTCAACAAGTTAGCACAATCTATAACAGTGTTATATCAATAACAATAAGTAATATGTGGTCTACACTCCTATCTACGAAGTATAAATGAAATGAATATAGAGGGAAATTCAAGCGCGAGTAGAACATACTAGCATGACGATACGTCCATACAGTGCGACGTATATGCACATATGTGTCAGGAGTCCTGCCCGTCTTCTTATCCTCAGTAGCCTAAAATAGACTATGGGTACCCTGTCTCCCTGTAAGTCCAAATAAGGATGTTGATCCTAGCACTAACGGTTGCCAATTGCGGCAGCCCTTTGCGTCGGCTAGCAATGGCTTAAAAAATGGGCCATCGCCAGCCGACGCTAGCCGATGCACGATATGAAAATACGGACAGCAACTCAGACCGAAACAATCACTCTTCCCTTCCTCAAAATATTCGTCTTTACCCCAAAATCACCACCAGCCGCCACCAGCGTCGCCGTCTTCCGTCGTCAATTTCAAGCTCTCTAAACTTACCGGTATCTCCTCCTTTCCATTATTTATGTTTAATTTAGGTATAGACTAAATTAGTTGATGATCAGGGATTTGAAATTGGCTGATTTAGGGATTTAGAATTGATGATTATATTTTAGTAATTGATGAGAATATTGTTTATTAGTTGATTTTGGTATATAATTAAAACCCTAATTTAGGAAATTACTTGATTATGGTTTTGAAATTGATGATTATTATGTATTAGTTGATGATTATTATGTATTAGTTGATGATTATGGTATGTTAATTGATTTAGGAAAGTTAATAAGTGGTTTGATTATTTAAATTGTAAACCAAAATTAGGATTGATTTAAAACTCAAAAATTAGTTTGTAATTGTTGATTAGCATATGCTTTTTGATAAGTGTGCAATATTTGATAAGTGTGTGTTAATTATAAGTTTTAGTGGTTACTATAAAATAGTAAGTTAAAATTTTAGTTTACAAACTAGTTAAGTTAACACTTTAAATTGTTTACTGAATACTGAAATAAATTTTAAATTTTCAAATTTATTAAATAAAATGTTTAAATAGTTGAATGAATTATCAAATTTTGAAAAGAGAATAACAACAAAAAATATTCTAGTGAAGTGGATTTGTATAAAAATTAAGCAATGAATATAACAACAACAAATAATTCTAATGAAATCGATTTTATAAAAAAATAAGAAATGAACATAACAACAACAAATATTCTTCTAAAATTAATTTTATAAAATGTTAAGAAATTAATATAACAAGAACAAATATTGTATTGTAAAGAAATTTAGGAATGAAAATAACAACAACAAATATCCGCTAAAATCGAATTTGTAAAAAAATTTAGAAAATGAATATAACAACAACAAATATTCTGCTAAAATCGATTTTGTAAAGAAATTAAGAAATGAATATAAGAACAAATATCGTACTAAAACCGATTTTTCAAAAAATTGAGAAATAAATATAACAAAAATAAATATTTTACCCAAATCGATTTAAAAAAATTGAAATGAATATAATGTTGATTTGAAAATAAGCACTAAATATTATTTCAACAGATAATTGACGCTAAAAAATCAAAGCCTTTAGTCTCAAAAGGTTTTAATTTAGTTTAGAAAATACAACGATAAAAATAAACCCCTTGGATGCAAAGTTATGCGTAGAAGAGAAGTGAAGTGCTGTCGAAATTAGACAGAAGTGTGGTGTGTGAAGCCTTTATTCCTAAATGGCTTTACGTTATTTTAGAAAATACAACAACAATATACTATTTGAGTGTAAGTTATGCGTAGAAAAAGAAGCGAATTGAAGTGCTGTCAAAATTACTAACATATATTTTCAAATTAGGAAAAATGTTCGATTATTTCCTCAACGTACTTGGATGTATGAAGTCAGAACTGGTAGGAAAGGTTCAATAAATGAACATTTATTTAACGACGTACATGAATTTATTAGATTCGCTAAATCTAATGATCGAAATAACGAAGAAATTCGTTGCCTGTTTAGTAAGTGCCAACATTTGAAGTATTGGAAACCAGATATAGTTGAAGTATATTTGCATAAATATGGTTCCGTACGAAATTATTATTTCTAGGATCGTCATGGAGAACTTGTTAAATCTACACCTAATCCTGTAGCGTTATAAAATGATAATATTATGATGAATCCGATAAAAAATATGGTAGAAGATACAGCACAATCAATGTTTCCTACCATTTAAGACGACGATGAAGATGTAAATGTCGAAGAAGAACCGACTGCGGGAGCTAAAAGAATATATATGGTTTATTGGATTCTGTTAAGAGGTCGTTGTGGGACAGTTGTAAAAGCGGAACTGAACTATCAGTAACTGTTAAGTGCATTACTATAGAATCAAAATTCAACCTTATAGAAGCTGCATTTATAGCAGTTGTACAAGCTGCAAAACAACACATGTCACCCAATAATATGATGTGCGATAGTCATTATAAAGTGCAAAAACTGATGTCCGCTTTCGGTTTGCCGTATGAAAGACAGATACATGTTTAAAAAGTTGCATGTTGCATTGAAAAGATGACGTTAACTTTAGAAAATGTAGAATATGTAACTTGGAAAGATACAAACCAAGAAAGAAGAAAGGAAAAGAAGTTCCGTACAAGAGAATACATTATTTACCCATCACTCTCAGACTTCAAATGTTATATGCATCTTCTGCTACGGCATGTTATATGCGATGGCACAGTGTGAGAACACCAAAAGAATGAACTTTGATACATCCATCTGACAGACAAGAGTAGAAACATTTCGATAGCACTCATCCCGCATTTGCTGTAGAAAGCCATATTGTCAGACTCGGTTTATGTACGGATGGATTTTCACCATTCTCTCAGTTTGGTAGTAAATATTCATCCTGGCCATTTATCGTTACTACGTATAATTTACCTCAATGGACGTGCAGAAAACACCATATATGTTTCTCACTATTATTGCTCCTGGCCTTCATGATCCAACACAAGGAATCGATGTTTATTTACAACCATTGATCGAAGAGTTGAAAAAACTGTGGAATGAAGGAGTTGAAACATACGACATTTCAAGAAATTTTTTTTCTGTATGTTCACTTCTATATTATTGACTATTAGTGATTTTCTTTCATATGACATGCTTTCTGGTTGGAGTACGGCCGGTTGGCTAGACTGCCCTTATTGTATGGAAGAAACATGAGCATTTTCTTTACGGCACGGGAAGAAAATTTCTTGGTTCGATTGTCATTGGTGTTTTCTCCATCCCAATCATACTTTTAGAAGAGATAGAAAAAACTTTATTACTAATAGAGAAGTTAATATGCAACCACCAAAGATTTGTTCAAGGGAAGAATTATATGAAATTGTAAAGGATTATCCAAAGATACATGAAACTGGAGTGCATAATGAAATTCCACGAAAATCGGACATTCATAATTGGTGCAAACAAAGTATATTTTGGGAGTTATCATATTGGTAAATTCTCTTACTCTGACATAATATTGAAGTTATGCACAACGAAAAAAACGTGTTTGATAATGTGTTTAATACAATCTTGAATATAAAGGAAAAAAATTAGGACGATTTGAATTCAAGACTTGATATAGAAAAACTATTGTAAACACCCCGAACTTCATATGAAGGCCAATGACAATAAAACCCGAAATCATGCTAGAGCTAGATAGCAAGCAAGTAAAACTCGTGCTAAAGTGGGTGGAAGAACTAAAATTTCCCGATGGGATTTCTTCTAATCTTCGTAGATGTGTTGACTTTAAGAACAGTAATTTGAGTGGGATAAAAAGTCACGATTATCATGTCATGATGGAATATTTACTACCTATGTCTTTTAAAGAACCGTTGCCCATAAAAGTATGGAGTGGTATAACAGAATTAAGTATGTTTTATAAACAGCTTTGTTCGACGACAGTAAAAGTAGATCGTATATGTAAACTTGAAGTTGAAATCCCCATACTGCTCTGCAAACTAGCGAAAATAGTTTCGCTAGGTTTCTTTGATGGAGCATTTATCTAATCATCTTCCATCCGAAGCACTTTTTCGAGGTCCTATGCAATATGGATTGATGTATCCATTTGAGAGGTAATATTAAACATCTGCAACAATTTTGTCAGTTTAAAATTCAGATTTCTATATCTAAATATGAATTAAATTTATTTTATAATAGGTACCTGAATCATCTGAAGAAAAAAGTTAGACAAAAAGCACGAATTGAGGGTTCGATTTGCAAATCATATCTTGAAGAAGAAACTTCGTTCTTTTTCTCTCATTACTTCAGTAACGATGTGAACTTATCGTTTGTAAGCGTTCCTCGTAATGATGAAGTCATTGAACAAGATTATTCTCAAACAATGTTATCTATTTTTAGACAACATGGTCGACCTGTTGGAAAATATGTGGAAATATGGTTAGACGATAGAGATTACCATGTAGCACACACATTACCATGTAGCACACACATATGTTCTTCTAAATTATGCTGAAGTTGAACCATTTTTTAGGTAATAATAAATTCATATATAATTAACTTATACGTATATATTATTATAACCAATATTACATATTTGTAGTATCTAAGAATCACAGCATCCATCTGACGATCTCAGCAAACAATTCATTAAATTGTTTTTGAACTATGTTTATGATCCAAGAAACTATGTCGTTGATGAAGGTTTATGGCATCTTGCGATTGGACCAAAAGGAAATGTGAAGACTTATCTAATATTCTTCGTCAATGGATTTAAGTTCAAAACGGAAGATTACGGGACTGAAAATTTAACATATAACCGCGGTGTATTTGTCAAAAGTAGTGATGATACAGATGAGCATATAAAAGATCTTTACGACGTCTTAACACAGGTTCTAGAGTTGACATATTATGTAGAATCTGTAGAATTTTTTTTATTCAAATACAATTGGTTCAGTAATGTTCTTGGTAATGGATCAACGTGCACAAAGATTTTAAGCTTATTAAAATAAAGTATACCTTACATTACTTTAAGTATGATCCTTTCGTATTAGCTAAGCAAGCACTACAAGTTTATTTTGCTCCGTATCCATCCTTAAAAAGAGATAAAGCGAATTAGTCAGCTATTTTTAAAACAAAGCCAAGGTTTACGTTTGATGGAAATAACATTCCAGTCGAAGCAACGTATCAAGCGGATCTTGAACCAAATAAATAAATAGTAATAACCGATGATATTGATTTCGGACCGTTGAATGATGAACCGAATGTTTTATTAGATGCATTTGGAAGTACCAAAGAAAACGAGATAGAGTACGAGATTGAGTCTGAATCAGAAAACAACGAAGACTAGAAACTCTTAATATTTACATTGCTTGTTGTATAATGTATTATTCTTAGCTGCATACTATTCCGAGCTATGTATTATTAATGATGACCATGTTCTGAGCTACGTACTATTCTATTTTGAAATTTCTATATTTGTATTCATGAGACCTTGTCTCATTTATTATGATTTAGTGGAAGTTTTACGTGATGATTACTGAAACGTGCTTTGTACTAATAAATTTATGTCTTTTCACTCTGTGATATTATTTCTCTGTGGTAGATATGTCTGGCAGGTGACGTAGTCAGAAATCCGAGCCTTCTCCATCTTCCGGTGCAGGTGCCACTAGCACTGCACCGTATTTACACCCACTGGCGGATGTAGTTTCGAATAGCGTCGGGTAAGTATCAAATTTATTTGAAGCATTTTTTTAATTTTATTAAATATCTACATCAAAATTTGTAAAGGGCTTTGAGGTGGAGCCTTCGGATTTCATCCTACAAGTTTTCAGGAAGGCATTTATGAGTAGGATGTCCGGTTGTTTGCCTCATTGGGATGACATCCCACCACATATCAAGAATGCTATTTTGGCTGATGTACTCATAAGTATAAGTTTGAATTTCAGTTGAAAATTAATATAATTTAGATAATTCAAACTAATTTAAATATGTTGGCAGCCATGCGTGTAGATCCAGAGGATATGGACATTTTTACCAATCACTGGAATAAAAGTATGAGAAAAAATTACAGGAACACTCTATCTAAGGCTAAAAATGTAGGTAAAAAAACCAAATTGGATGGGAGAAGATGTGTGGGCTGAGTATCTCCAGCTCTGAGACACTCCAGAAGTGAAAATAAGTTATATACTTTTGCATTGTTGTTAATTTTATTTTAAATTTCGTATGTTAGTTGCAGTAATTTTGCTAATTGTGTATCTGAATTTGTAGGAATTATCTGTCCGGAATCGTGCCATTATGAATAAAAATCCTACGTTGCATTGTGGCAGCTCTAAATCCTTCCAAGAACACGTGAGAGAGTTGGTAAATCAATAAATTATGTTCATAAAAATCTAAATTGTTGTTTAATCATATTTGTAACATTGTTTATTCATATGTATATATTTTCAAGCGGCGTGATACAATCACGAGCCTAATATGGCTGAGGTGTTCATGGCCACGCACGTCGTTGAACAGACAGATGAGGGAGGTAATGTTTCGTACGAGTGAACGGACGATAAACCGAGATCCATAATGGTAAACATGCTTATCCTTAATGGAAATGTTTCATATTCCTTTATTTCACATTTTATAAACTTTAAATTGAATATTTATCGTGTCTAACAATTGTTCGTAAATGCAGGAGAGGTACGAAGAGGAGTGGGCTCGAGTACCGTAGTCCACCGGCCGAGCAGAGGTTACGTTTGAGGTGTCGAACCGTATTTGGGATGCCATTACTGATCCGCCTTCGCGAAATAGGCGATACAGTTATGGAAATAGTACATTTCTTCATTTAAATGCAAATGAATTTAAATTCACACATGTAAATGAATTTAAACTTAAGTGAACAAATTATAAATTAAATAAGAAAACCGAATAATTGAAATAAATAAATTGCAATCAATGTACAACAGTTAATTATAAATATTAGTCGCATAATTAATTAACTATTTTTGTTCATAAATTATAACTAAATATCTACTATTTGACATGCGTTAATATCCCACGGGCTTACAGGAGATCCCAAACCGAGGAGGAGATTGCTCAAATGAAAAAACAACTAGATGAATAAATGATTGGAGGAAGAGCATACTGGCACAACAGCTGGAGGAGCATACTGCAGCCTATTTGGCACAACATGGGACGATACCTGGAGAGGATGGGTCGGATGACGACGATGAGTAGGTATGCTTGTGTTTCTGTCAGATGTTCATCATCTTATTTTTTAGTCAAGTGACATTTGTGTATATGTTTGATACATGTTGGTTGGTTGTTGTGTTTGATGGGTTAGTGGATATTTGCATATGTATGTATGTATGTATGTATGTATGTATGTATGTATGTATGTATGTATGTATATGTATGTATGTGATTGTTGGACAGTATTTGGTTGTATGGTTATATTGTTTTATGGATTTGGGTGGTTCCATTTGATTGGTATTTGTTGTTTGATGGATTGTATTTGGATTTGGACAGTATATATATGATTATTTGTGATATGTGTGAGATTATAGGATTGATGGAATGGTATTGGTTGTGAAATTGAATGTATATGTGTTGGAAAGTGATTTGAATTTGGTTGTGTGGTTGGGTTGACTAAAAGGCAGAACGTGAGTTGGAAATTTATTCCAGGTTAGCGACGGCTAACGACGGCTTTTTACCCAGGCTAGCGACGGTTGGCGACGGCTTAATTGCTTCAGATTAGCGAGGGCTAATGACGGTTTATGGTGCAATACCTATTTTAACTAATTTTCCATGTGTCCCCCTAGGCTTCGCCAACTGTCGCTATTTTGGAGATGGAGCCGTCGCTTTACTATGTGGTGGCGATCTAAATAGCGATGGTTTTTAGCGACGACCGTGATGGCGTGCGACGCCTTTTAGCCATCGCTAAAGCCGTATTTTTTTGTAGAGTAGGAGTCTGGAACCAACATCATACATATTCCCCTTAACAAACTAAAACGTTTCCTTATATATTTGGAACCGCCATACCGAGGGCGTAAACAAACACTGAAACCGTATATACATTCATCATCAACCAAAAGCTCTATAAACCAAAGAATTTCCCAAGTACGGCTAGAACTACTATACTAGAAACATAACACTAGAATCGTGAGTATGTACCACGCCAATCAAGACACTACAAGCTAGTCGACTCGTCTCGAGCCACCTAACGAACTTACGTCATCGTCGTCTCGACCACATGTCACCATAACTACGCCTTAGGTCCATTATTCGATCAATCACCTTCTCGATTTGGCGTATATGCCAAACTAAGCTCACTACCTGATTACATGCAAATCGAGAAACCATACAACGGTCATTCATGCAAATCGAGAAATCATACAACGGTCATAGAAGCAGTAATGCAAATTGAGAAATCATAAAATGGTCATTCAAGCATTCATGCAAATCATATATTACTAAACTAGAGCTTACTACCTCATTACAAATTTTCATATTTAATTGTATTGTAGGTTCATTCAATAATCATTCGGTAACAAATAGATTAGGGGATTTTTGTTAATATTTACACATAACAAATCCAACTTTACATCCTACTAACATGTTTTCCCACCAAAATCATTCCTTTGAATATGAATAATGACATAAATGCAATCACTTTAGCAATATTTTTCAGTAGTTCAAACTTCAAGCAAAGACATGCCAATGTGTAGAAAATCCGAATACGGTCGCAACGGTAAAAACCACATCTCGGTTGGATGTTGCATGCAAATGATTTAAAAATTTATAAGATTCATATTAGTTATCAATTAAACAATTATTAAAATAAGAGGCCTATTATTTGGATATAAAATAAAATACAAAATGTAACCCAATAGATGTAGATCGTATAGTCTCATTGTAATTTGTATTCATATTTGAGGTTGAAATCAATAGACAATCCAATAGTTGTGACTCATTGTATCACCGATTGTATCACTAACTTGTGTCTATATATAGTTCCCACTATTTACAAATTACCTTTCCTTCTCGATCCATTTCATTTTTCCCGCCAAAGTTTTCAAAATATTCAAATCGTAAAATTCAAACTTCAAATCGAAACAGCACTTAAATCATAAATCATGGATTCCAAAAAACATATATTTTAAAGTTTAAACACATTTTAAAATTGATTTAATGTTTAAACTTCCACATATAAACTTAAAACATCATTTTCTCTTTTGTTACAATTTTATTTTGTTTGGAAATGATTAAAATTGGAATTTTAGATCCAAATAAGTATACTGAATATATTAATTTAGATTGAATGATTTTTCTGAATTGCGGTATTAGTTGGGTTTGAATCAGAATATAAATCGAATCGTAAAAGGAGAAATTTGATTTGAAACAGGATACAAATCTTAGGATTTTAAGACAACAATGCTTTCCACTGTAGGCTCCTACTCGACGCGATCAAAATATTTACTGTCTAGAATCCGAAAATCAACCCATTTACCACCTCACCATCATTGTATAATACTTTTAATTGTTGAGATGGCCATCGCTACCACCGGTCGACTTTCCTGCCATGTTAATAACTCCATTGCTATTGGTTTCGGAAAACCCTAGTGCCGTTAGAATCTGTTTACTGACCAAACCGACCTTTACGTTTTCAGTACTTGACCACTTATCTTGATCGCTTCAGATGACCTTCGACCAATAATGAATTAGGATGGTGTTGTTTGGTGTAAAAGAGTGGGGGAGAGATGACAACACGACTGTTGTTTATTTTTCAAGAGGAGAGACTATTGCAACGGTGTATTTATATTTAAATAAAACAAGGGTTAGGGTTTTATTAATAGAAAATTTTCCTCAAGAACAATTTTTAGGGTTATTTTTGGATGTAGGACAAATTAGCGTATTTTTGTTCCGGCTCATTATCGCGCGCTTCTTTTTCTTCTTTCTTACAATCAAATTTTTCTATCACGATCCAATAGCTCTCTCCGAATTTAAATATCTATCAAATTCGTTCATTTATTTTATTCTCGTTCTTTTGAAATTTGTAGTTCATCGATCAAATTGTTCTCTCACGTGTTTGTCGTTCTTGTTCTTCTCATCATTCTACTGTGATCTCATTCTTCTTCAAATTGGATTATTTAGGTATGCTTCAATTATTTTATTTTTTGTTCTTTTTCTATCAGAGTTTAATTTTTGTTGTCTGTGATTTCTAATCCTGTTCCATTTTACAAATTAAATGCAATTTTGTTTCCCTGTTTGCTTGTTCGTTCTTCTGTGGCAACTTTTGAAAGAAGCAGGGGGTAGTTTTGTTTTTTCATTTCTTTGTGCAGTATTGTAATCTAATGTGCTTTATATTTAATTTTGATTTTGTTTTTTTGGTGATTATTCATTTATATCTTGCATTAATGTTGGGATGATTGGAAAAGTATCATTTTTTAGGGTTGTTTATAAAGTTGCGATAGAGTGGAAAAGTATCAGATTTTATGTTCAGTTTTTGATTATCATTTTTATTTTTTCTTAGTATCAGTTTTTGTTTATTTAGTTTGATTATCTATAATTAAGTACCAGTTTGTATATGGTATGTATCAGTTTTGTGAAATGGAAAAACTTATGTTCTAATTTGAACATATTTTTACTCATGTTTCTTTTTCTTTTTTCTTTTTACAGTGGCGATAACAGTCTTCTTTATTTGTTTGTATTGAATAATAATGCATTTGGCACTCGATTGTCTATTGATTGCTCTTTGTATGATTTGAAGAATGAGATATGTCGATGTTGGTCTCAATTAACTCCTTCTTCTATTTAGATTTCTTATGTATTTGAGGACAAAGTTATTATGGTTGATACTGATACTCGGAGTATAATTTGTTTTCAATTATATAAGAGAAGTTCCTTATTTGGTTTTACTGTTCAGGTTAAGGATTCTAAATTCAAAAATGTTGATGGTGCTTCTATTTCAAGTTCATCTAATGTTCGTACTTCTTCATATTGTACTGATCTGTGTGTTCAAATGTTGTTGTTAATGATAAAAGTAATATAAAAGATATGTTGAGGAGAGGGTCGATATTATGCATTTCCGATTTTGTTGGTTTTTGTTTTGGAGGAGCTGAACATTTTAGAGAATTTTGGATGACATATCAAATTCAAAAGGGTATGAATTAGTATTTTTAAAGAAGTGGAAAATAGGCAAAAGGACAAACTTTGAAAAATATTTAGGCTGAAGGACAACAAGTTTCATTTTTAAGCCGAAGGACAAACTTTGAAAATAATTAGGCTGAAGGACAATACTTGTAACAACCCGCATATTTATCGAGGTATATTTAAATATTTTATTTAAATATTTCATCGTTCATCGGATTTTAGTCCGAAAACCTACTTCCTGCAAACGGTCGAATTGAGACTCAAGACCACTTCCATTGAGTTCAAAATGTCGTTTGCGATCTTTTTGAGTATAAACTTCGATATGTTTGGAGTAAGTCGAATTTTGCTACTTTTTCTATTGGGTTTTGTGTTTGGGCTCAGCCCACTAGCTAACTTAATACCCTAACTCAGCCCTCTCCTCTCCATTCACTCATTCCCACTCCTCAAACTCAAGCTAAAACTGAAAATGGTGGAAAAGAAAGGGAATTAGAAATTCCAAGCCCTAATTTCTTCTTTCAAACTCGAATTCTTGCTCCAAAATCAAAGAGAAGCTATTGGTAAGCCTCATCTTCATCTTCTCCAACTCTTTCTCTCTTTAATTTCAGAAAAGTACTAAACCTAATTTGGTAAATGTTTCTCTTTTAAGCTTAGATTCAAGCATCTTATGTTGACATTAAAGTGTAGTTGACCTTCCCTTGTCTTCAAGCTTCTCATTCATTTTTTTTGGGTTCAAACGTGAGATTTTTATCTCACATCTATAACTATAATTATCTTTGAATGTTGGGTATGAATTCCTAACACTTATTCATGTGTATTTTCTTTTGGTTTGGATTGAATTGGTGAATATTCCAATTTTTAGTGTTTTGGGTTCAAATCTTTAAAATCTAACTTTGATGTTTTGATCATGCTTTTGGTGATGCATCGACGAGCATATGGGGCCGGGTTGCCTATTGGCATAAACCCTTAGAGCCAATGTTCGTCCGGTTGCATTTTGGAAGAGTTTGCTCTTCATTTGGATAGGCTGAAAAACAGCCCAGGCATGATTTAGTCGACTGAATTCTCTGTTTAGTCGACTGAATCTGGAACCCGAAAGTTTCCAGGCATGATTCAGTCGACTAAATTCTCTGTTTAGTTGACTGAATCTGGAACCCGAAAGTTTCCAGGCATGATTTAGTCGACTGAATTCTCTGTTTAGTCAACTGAAAATCTCTGTTTAGTCAACTGAATTTGTTGTTTCAGTCCACTTTACCTTTTGGGATTGAATTTCCAATTTGAATCGATTCGTGATGATCCTATTTGTTGTTATCATTTATTACGACTTTGATGACTCCTTTTTTTGGGATTTTTGAATACCTATTTCGATGGATTCTTTATCGGTTTCTTTGGATTTGATTCACGTCTTCGTATGTGGATTTTTATGATTGATTGTTTCTACAATCATTTTTATGGTTTGTCACTTAAAAATACAAAGGTTTCTATACTAGTAGCAAATATTCAAACTCTTTATCAAAGATTATTTAAACTCTATTTTCAATATCGAACTCGTTTATAAAACCGTTTTCCAACCTATTAGTACATACAAGCCTTTACCTCACTCGTATGAGAAATCTAATTAAACGGTTTAGTAAAACAAGTGGTATGAAACGCTTGCGTTTACTTCGTCAGTTAATTCTTGGACTTGTTCGATTGAATCTCTTGTGACAATTTTCTAGTGGAAATCTACAATTTGTTCGTAAATATTTGAGTTAAGCTAGTGGTTATGGGACATGAAGCTAAGCTCATATATTTACTAGCTTAGTGTAATTGACACTTCTTAATGATCGATGATGATCTTTTATGGTTTAGACTAGCAATGTGCGATGTCTATTTGTCCACGTAGAGGACTGTACTTCATTTTATTGAGCTTCGTCTCATTTCTCACATGGGACGTACCTATTTAGGTGCATCGATGTTTATTTACATATGGGTCGTATCTATTTAGGTGCGTCGATGTTTGTTTAGTTCGTGGAGCAATCGGCTCAATAAGTCGGGACATGGGGCGTATCTTTCTAGGTGCGTTGATGTTCGTCTAGGCATGGGGCGTATCTTTCTACGTGCGTCGATGTTCGACTTTGCATGGGGTGTATCTTTCTAGGTGCATCGATGTTAGACATTACATGAGGTGTATCTTACTAGGTGCATCGATGTTTATTTATGCATGGGGCGTATCTTTCTAGGTGCGTCGATGCTTATTTATGCATGGGGTGTATCTTTCTAGGTGCATCGATGCTAGACATTACACGGGGCATATCTATTTCGGTGCGTCGATGTTTATCTTTACATGGGTCGTACCTTTCTAGGTGCGTCGATGTTTGACTATGCATGGGGCGTCTCTATTTAGGTGCATCGATGTTCGGTCTATGGAATAGAGTTCCGTTTGGGATTGGCCATCCTTTTCTTGTGATTTATAGATTTCTAATTATTGATTTTCGGAATTTATGTTTCACCAAATTTTACTATTGACATTGATATGTATGTCATTTTTTGTGGCTTGGTGAATTAAATAAAGAATATGACATTCTTTTTATGCTATGAGATTCGTGAGACATTTGTATGATTTTCCTTTGTTGATTTTCTAATGTATACTTGTCGAGGTATGACATTTTTGGTTATCATACGTTTTTATTGCATCTCTTTTTATATCTCATTTTATCTGATAATTATAGCTAGACTGATCCGTTTATTATTTTCTTCTTAAATAATAATCGGGTCAGACTGAGATATTGCAGGTGCTTCCTCATGACTTCCTATCTGAAACCATCTTCTGACTTTTGCTTAACTACATTAGTCTAGTAGTTTTTGTTGTATACATTTGAGATATAGACTTCTTGATGTATACATATTCTTTTGTCTAGCACTTGTATCTATTCTTTTGTGTTATTGTGGATCTTGTTTGACCACTACTCTGATATACACTTTTATGTGTAATATTCATATCGGTTTCCGCCTTTGTGATATGAATTATCTGTGACCGATTTGTGTTATGAATTTATGTTTCACCAACTTTTACAATTGGCATTGATATCTATGTCATTTTTTATGGCTTAGTGAATTAAATAAAGAATATGACATTCTTTTTGATGCTATGAGATTCTTCAGATTTTGTATGACTTTTGTGAATTTTCTAATGTATACTTGTCGTAGTATGACATTTTTGGTTATCATACGTTTTTTTATTATATCTCTTCTTATATCTCATTTTATCTGATAATTATAGCTAGACTGATCCGTTTATTATTTTCTTCTTAAATAATACCCGGGTCAGACTGAGATATTGCAGGTGCTTCCTCATGACTTCCTATCTGGAACCATCCTCTGACTTTTGCTTAACTACTTTAGATTATTAGTTTTTGTTTTGTATACATTCGAGATAGAGACTCCTTGATGTATACTTATTCTTTTGTCTAGCACTTGTATCTATATTCCTTTGTGATATTGTGGATCTTGTTAGACCACTACTCTGATATACACTTTTATGAGTAATATTCATATCTGTTTCCGCCTTTGAGATATGAACATCTATGACCGATTTGTGTTATGTTTATCTCTATATTTGTTTCCTAAGATTATATATAGCCACTGTGTGGTTGCTTTGAGTTTGTATCGACATGTCGGGTTTCCACTTGAAATGAAATGCATGTTATTCTATCTGACATATCGGTGCTCGCACAAAGCAATTACACGGATGGTCGCTCCTCAACAGCCTTATTCTCCGTGCTAGTTGACGGCATTACCCCGTAGTGTCCTTGTCTAGCGTGGGTATAGAGGTGGGGCGTCACAGCTTGGTATCAAAGCCAAACTTCGGAACAATGTAGAATAATTTAACAAGGATCATCGTCCTAAGTCCATCTTAGGAGTCGTGCTTTAGGATTTAATTCGAGTCTTCGTACCGATTCATCCTATTTTCTTTATGATTCCTTGTTTTATCTATCAAGATTGCTTGATATCCATTTTGTGAATAACAATTTTCTTCTTCTTTCTTTCTTTCTTAAAGAAGAGAAATGGTTAGACCTGGCCGTCCCAGCGTCGGTCAATCTAGTGCTACTCCCCAAGATGGAGTTTTTATGTCCGCTCAACAGCTTTTAGATCTCGTAAAGAATGCTCAAGCTGCCGGACCCAATCTAGAGCCTACTCATCCTAGATCCAGTTTTGCAGGCTTGTGCAAAGACTATACCGATTTGGGTGGAAGACCATTCAAGGGATCCGAGAGTGTTATTGAAATTCAAGCTTGGCTCAAATCATGCGATCACATCTTTTCTCGCATGAACCTTATTGATTTACATCGAGTCCAAGTGGCTTCTAGCATGCTCCAAGAAAGAGCGTTAGATTGGTATGAGCTCTTGACTTCGGAGATTATCTAAGCGGATCTTACTTGGGAGCAATTCCGGGAAAGATTTGAATCAAAGTTTGTGCCGGAGGCTGAAAAGGTAACTTTGGCCCGGCGTTTTATTGACCTTGTTCAAGGTGAATCTTCTGTGACGGATTACGTCGCATCTTTCGAATCTCTTTGTAAATACGGGGTTGAGTACATTAATACCCCATTGAAGAAAAATCAGATATTTGTTTATGGCTTGAATAAGAATATTAAGAAGCCATTACTCCTGAAACTAGAGGTTTCATTTGATCAGCTTATTGATATCGCTCTTCGTCTTGAAGAGGCCGATAGAGAGAGTAATGTTGAAGTTGTGGTTGCCAAACAAAACTTCAACGACCACATGAAGAGGCCTATTAAATTCAAAGGCCCCATTCCCAACAAGAAAGGGAGGCAAGAAACCCCGGTAGCAAAAGCCCGTACCTCTAGTCGTAGACAATGCTACAATTGTGGTTCCACGGACCACTATGCAAGGGAGTGTCCGAAACCTCTTTATTGTCGCTATTGAAAATATTCGGGTCACTATATAACTGCATGTCCCATACTTCAAAGTAGGAAGGAGGGAAAGATCAATGTAGTGCAAGCTCCTAGCAACTCTTCTCTTGGTCAAGGTAATTTACATTCAATCCTTGATGCTATTGTTTTATTTCGTGATCTTTCTATTTGAGTTCTTTTTGATATGAGTTCATCTCATTATTTTATATCAGAAGAATTGGGTGATTCTTTTTCTTTAAACATTTTGGGCTTGATGACTTCTTTGAGAATTGCGAATCCGGATGGAAGATCCGCAACACTCAATTTGCTTTTTATTGATGTCGAAATTATTTTATGTGATTTTTCTTTCCGAGCCGATTTTTACTTAGGCTTCGGAATTGATTTTTGGAAAGGATTGGCTTAATTATTATGAAGCCATATCCTTTGTCCCGTGTCGACTATTCATCTTCGACATTTTCAATCCGTTAAGCAGATTTCTATTTTTCCTTTGTGATTTTGATTCCAATTTGATGGCATCATTTTATTCTTTAAGGCCACATGATGAGGAAAGTGTTATTTCTCTCATTCATGTAGTTTGAGAATTTTCCGGTATTTTTGGGTTTGTCTTAGGATTATCACCTAAGCAATCTTTTGAGTGGTGTTAAGGTCTTTTTAGTTCGACCTTGCCACCGGTTTTCATTAGCTACGAGTTACAGGAGTTCCACTTACCGCATTCCACACTCGTTATAATTTTTATGAATGACTTATTATGTCATTCAGTTGGCCCTGCTCATTTCATCCATTTTATAAATCGAGTATTCTATGAATATTTCGATGAGACCATTCTTGTACTTATTGATTTTGGATGAACATCAATTTAAAATATTTGCAAATCTTTTTCATAAGATTTATTTATAAGAATAATTGGATTTTTTTTTTCTTGAAACGAACAAAGAATATTCGTAAAGTTTTTAAGAGATATTTTTATCATATAGAAGATGATTTAGTGATTGTATTGCCCATTTAGTGTTTTAAGAATTCTGGTCGATGCGCTTGATCAACGTTATCGATAGGAATTTCCTGAACGCTTTGATGAGACGATCAGACACGATATATTGGCTTGTAAAATGTAAATTTTTCTAGAAAGATTTTTACATTGAGATAATTGTAATTTTGAAAGTTTTAGCTTTTTGGGAAAGAAGATTATTTAAAAGAACTCTTTTTCGATACTCTTATTCTTGTGATTCCCGAAGGGAACCAAGACTTTATCTTTTGTACCGATGCTTATCGTAATGGTTTGAATGTCGTTCTCTTGCAAAAGAGAACGTGCTATCATTTATGTTTCTAAATCATTAAAGCCTATCGAGACTAGATATGCCATTCATGATCTAGTGCTCGGGGCTATTGATTTCACTTTTAGAATTTGGCATCATCATTTTGGGATGAGAAATTTGTACTCTACCCTGATCATAAATCTTTGGAATATTTATTTTCTCATAAGGAACTTAATGTTGGCTTGAGTTCCTTGCATCTTATGATCTTAATATTCTTTGTATACTCGCGGAAGGGAAATCATGTTGCCAATGCCCTTAGTAGTAAGCAACAAGTGGTTGTCTTTTTGATGATGTCCGAATGGAATGATCTTTTACCAAGTTTATCGGACGTTTCGATGTACCTTGTTTTATTGAGCTTCGTCTCATTTCTTTTATGGGCTTGCGTCCGACGTTCTTTTATGGTGTTCGGTTCATTAGATGCACCGTTTTTGTACTGCGTCGGTGTTCCGAAGAGCTTTGGTTCATTGTACATACCATTTTTGTACTGCGTCGGTGTTTCGAATTATTTGAGCTTCGGTTCATTAGACGTACCGTTTTTGAAATGCGTCGGTGTTCCGAATTATTTGAGCTTCGGTTCATTGGACGTACCGTTTTTGTACTACGCCGTTGCTACAAATTATTCGAGTTTCTAGTTTCTCGGGCGTACTGTTATTATACTACGTCGTTGCACCGGCTCAATTTTCTGTTATTCATGACGTTTTCTCACGTCTTTCCACTACGGAAATGCCTTAGGAATTCCGATTTTTATTCTTGAGCCTGGTGTTATTGAGGAAATTAAAGTTTCACCAGATTTGACTTATGAGCAACATTCCATTCGCATCATTGCTTCAGAGGTTGAGCGCCTTCGGAATAAAGATGTTCTCCTTGTGAAAGTTAAATGGTTCTCAGATCCTAAGGATTGCTCTTTGGAATCCTGGGAATTCATCGAGCGATCCCGTTCAGGCTTACTCTTTCATGCTCTTTATGGTGAACTTCCTATTTCAAATTTCTTTTGTGTTGATATGCTTTTATAGTTGTTACACTTTATTTTCTTCTTAAGTATTGCGAGGACGCAATTTCTTTAAGGAGGCGAGTCTGTAACAACCCGCATTTTTATCGATTGTATATTTAAATATTTTATTTAAATATTTCATCGTTCGTCGGATTTTAGTATGAAAACCTACTTGCTGCAAACGGTCGAATTGAGACTCAAGACCACTTCCATTGAGTTCAAAATGTCGTTTGCGATCTTTTTGAGTGTAAACTTCGATATGTTTTGAGTAAGTCGTATTTTGCTACTTTTTCTATTGGGTTTTGGGTTTGGGCCCACTAGCTAACTTAATACTCTAACTCATCCCTCTCCTCTCCATTCACTCATTCCCACTCCTCAAACTCAAGCTAAAACTGAAAATGGTGGAAAGGAAAGGGAATTAGAAATTCCAAGCCCTAGTTTCTTCTTTGAAACTCGAATTCTTGCTCCAAAATCGAATAGAAGCTATTGGTAAGCCTCCTCTTCATCTTCTCCAACTCTTTCTCTCTTTAATGTCAGAAAATTACTAAACCTAATTTGGTAAATGTTTTTTCTTTTAAGCTTAGATTCAAGCTTCTTGTGTTGAAATTAAAGTGTAGTTGACCTTCCCTTGTCTTCAAACTTCTCATTCATTTTTTTGGGTTCAAAGGTGAGATTTTTATCTCACGTCTATAATGTAATTATCTTTGAATGTTAGGTATGAATTCCTAACATTTATTCATGTGCATTTGCTTTTGATTTGGATTGAATTAGTGAATATTCCAATTTTTAGTGTTTTGGGTTCAAATCTTTAAAATCCTAACTTTGATGTTTTGATCATGCTTTTGGTGATGCATCGAAGAGAATATGGGGCCAGGTTGCCTACTGGTATAAACCCTTAGAGCCAATGTTCGTCCGGTTGCATTTTGGAAGAGTTTGCTCTTCATTTGGATAGGCTGAAAAACATCCCAGGCATGATTTAGTCGACTGAATTCTCTGTTTAGTAGACTGAATCTGGAACCCGAAAGTATCCAGGCATGATTTAGTCGACTGAATTCTCTGTTTAGTCGACCGAACCTGAAAACAGAAAGTTTCCAGGCAGAATTCAGTCAACTGAAAATCTCTGTTTAGTCAACTGAATTTGTTGCTTCAGCCCACTTTGCCTTTTGGGATTGAATTTCCAATTTGAATCGATTCGTGATGATCCTATTTGTTGTTATCATTTATTACGACTTTGATGACTCCTTTTTTGGTGATTTTTGAATACCCATTTCGATGGATCCTTTATCGGTTTTTTGGATTTGATTCACGTCTTCGTATGTGGATTTTTATGATTGATTGTATCTACGATCATTTTTATGGTTTGTCACTTAAAAATACAAAGGTTTCTATACTAGTAGTAAATATTCAAACTCTTTGTCAAAGATTATTTAAACTCTATTTTCAATATCGAACTCGTTTATAAAACTGTTTTCCAACCTATTAGTATATACAAACCTTTACCTCACTCGTACGAGAAATCTAATTAAACGGTTTAGTAAAACAAGTGGCATGAAACGCTTGCGTTTACTTCGTCGGTTAATTCTTGGACTTGTTCGATTGAATCTCTTGTGACAATTTTCTAGTGGAAATCTACAATTTGTTCGTAAATATTCAAGTTAAGCTAATGGTTATGGACATGAAGCTAAGCTCATATATATTTACTAGCTTAGTGTAATTGACACTTCTTAATGATCGATGATGATCATTTTATGGTTTAGACTAGCAATGTGCGATGTCTCTTTGTCCACGTGGAGGACTGTACTTCATTTTATTGAGCTTCGTCTCATTTCTCACATGGGTCGTACCTATTTAGGTGCGTCGATGTTTTTACACATGGGTCGTATCTATTTAGGTGCGTCGATGTTTGTTTAATTCGTGGAGCAATCGGCTCAATAAGTCGGGACATGGGGCGTATCTTTCTAGGTGCGTCGATGTTCGTCTATGCATGGGGCGTATCTTTCTAGGTGCGTCGATGTTCGACTTTGCATGGGGTGTATCTTTCTAGGTGCATCGATGTTAGACATTACATGGGGTGTATCTTTCTAGGTGCATCGATGTTTATTTATGCATGGGGCGTATCTTTCTAGGTGCGTCGATGCTTATTTATGCATGGGGTGTATCTTTCTAGGTGCATTGATGCTAGACATTACATGGGGCGTATCTATTTAGGTGCGTCGATGTTTGTCTTTGCATGGGTCGTACCTTTCTAGGTGCGTCGATGTTTGACTGTGCATGGGGCGTCTCTATTTAGGTGCTTCGATGTTCGGTCTATGGAATAGCGTTCCGTTTGGGATTGGCCATCCTTTTCTTGTGATTTATAGATTTCTAATTATTGATTTTCGGAATTTATGTTTCACCAAATTTTACTATTGACATTGATATGTATGTCATTTTTTGTGGCTTGGTGAATTAAATAAAGAATATGACATTCTTTTTATGCTATGAGATTCGTGAGATATTTGTATGATTTTCTAATGTATACTTGTCGAGGTATGACATTTTTGGTTATCATACGTTTTTATTTCATCTCTTATTATATCTCATTTTATCTAATAATTATAGCTAGACTGATCCGTTTATTATTTTCTTCTTAAATAATACTCGGGTCAGACTGAGATATTGCAGGTGCTTCCTCATGACTTCCTATCTGGAACCATCTTCTGACTTTTGCTTAACTGCATTAGTCTAGTAGTTTTTGTTGTATACATTTGAGATATAGACTCCTTGATGTATACATATTCTTTTGTCTAGCACTTGTACCTATTCTTTTGTGTTATTGTGGATCTTGTTTGACCACTACTCTGATATACACTTTTATGTGTAATATTCATATCGGTTTCCGCCTTTGTGATATGAATTATCTGTGACCGATTTGTGTTATGAATTTATATTTCACCAACTTTTACAATTGGCATTGATATGTATGTCATTTTTTTGTGGCTTGGTGAATTAAATAAAGAATATGACATTCTTTTTGATGCTAAGAGATTCTTGAGATTTTGTATGACTTTTGTGAATTTTCTAATGTATACTTGTCGTATTATGACATTTTTGGTTATCATACGTTTTTTTATTATATCTCTTCTTATATCTCATTTTATCTGATAATTATAGCTAGACTGATCCGTTTATTATTTTCTTCTTAAATAATACTCGGGTCAGACTGAGATATTGCAGGTGCTTCCTCATGACTTCCTATCTGGAACCATCCTCTGACTTTTGCTCAACTACTTTAGATTAGTAGTTTTTATTTTGCATACATTCGAGATAGAGACTCCTTGATGTATATTTATTCTTTTGTCTAGCACTTGTATCTATATTCCTTTGTGATATTGTGTATCTTGTTAGACCACTACTCTGATATACTCTTTTATGAGTAATATTCATATTTGTTTCCGCCTTTGAGATATGAACATCTGTGACCGATTTGTGTTATGTTTATCTCTATATTTGTTTCCGAAGATTATATATAGCCACTGTGTGGTTGCTTTGAGTTTGTATCGACGTGTCGGGTTTCCACTTGAAATGAAATGCATGTTATTCTATCTGACATATCGGTGCTCGCACAAAGCAATTACACGGATGGTCGCTCCTCAACAGTCTTATTCTCCACGCTAGTTGACGGCATTACCCCGTAGTGTCCTTGGCCAGCGTGGGTATAGAGGCCGGGCGTCACAATACTAGTTAGTTGGCCTTAGCCCCTGAGAAGATGGTTTGATGACAACAACCTTAGAATAAGATTATAAAATATAAATACTAACATTATAGTTTAGATATATATGTATATGCAGGATTTAACCATACTGGTATCAAGAATGAAAACTGTAAAGTATGGAGATTCAAGACAGAAGATATCAAGATTGAAGACTCATGAGTATCAAGATTATCAAGAGTTCGAGATTTCAATATAAGTAATTTAGTTAGGAATATTATTAAAACTCCTAGAAAAGCACTAACATCTTAAAATCCATTTTATTCGTGGAATGGAATCCACTTCAAGCCCGTTGAAGAGATGGAACCTACGAAACATCTAGTGGAACATTGTTTTGTATCCACTAACTTTTATTCAAATGTTTTATAAAATTTTATCTTGTTTTCAAAATGATTTCAAAATATTCCTTTTAAAAGAATCAAAAACATCTATCCTGGTTTTAAAATACTTTTAGCCTCAAAATAATTTTTATTTTCAAAATCAAATTATCCTTGGTTTGAGACTATCTTTAAATTATAATATATTTAAATTTTAATATTTATACTTAGATTTAAATATAAAATTATAGTAAAATTTTATATGTACCAAAATATTATTCTCTATACTTATTTATGTATTTTAACTATAGTTAAGTATATTTATAAAGTTTAAAATAGTTTTAACACAATACAGAAGTTATTTTCAAAGAAAAACAAATTACCAAAAATTACTTAGGCCTGTCGACAACCCCAAGATGCCCTTGTCAACAAGGTGACAGTTTATTTCAAAAATTTGAATTTCAAAGGAAGTGTCTATTCGTCATATCCTTTCAGGAATGGACATGACTGTTGTTTTACTATAAATAGGGGCTATCTTAAACGAATTGACATTCATATTTTTCTCTGATTTCACTCCTCTTCTTCTTCACATTTCTCTATATACATTATTACCATTACTCTGCCGAAATCACCATTGAATCTAACTAGATCATCTCTGGTTTGATTCTCTATCACCATCTCAACAAGATTCCAGTGCTATTCAGAGTTATAGATTTCTTTGTAATCAATCGAGCGAGAAAAGGTGTGATTGTAGCCTATAAAATCAATCAAGCGAGAAAAGGTGTGATTGTAGCCTGGAAAATCAATTGGGTGAACTTATTGCTCGCAAAATCAGGTATCTCTACCCAGAGGATTGTGAATCTGGAGTGGTGTACCTCGTGGCCTTGAAATCGAGGGTGTAATTGCAAAAATTAATTTTGAAAGAAAATCTGTACTTTTATTGAGGGACTGGATGTAGAGTAACTCCGAACCAGTATAAAATCTTGTGTGTCCTTTCCTTTATTGCTTTTACTTATATTTGCATCTGCGTTTGATTCTTCAATCATATATGTGTCTGAATATTTCATACATTTGTGTTCAAATTAATATAAACTCAAAAAGAATTAGTAATTCCTTAAAAATTATTCACCCCCCTCTAATCTTGATTCTAGCCTTAAGATCCGTAATCCGCATTTCCTACAGTTAGAACTAGCATTTTGTAAAAACCGAATTAAATGCTAGTTAGAAACAACATTTTGTATAGTGTAAAAATTGAATATAATGCTATTAGAACTAGCATTGTCCTTCAGCCTTATTTTTCGCAAAGTTTGTCTTTTAGCTAAAAAATGAATCTTGGTGTCCTTGGGACAATTTTTTTTATCAAAGTTTTTCCTTTTCCCTAATTCCCTCTTTAAAGAATTGTGCTACAAGAATTGCTGCAATTTTCTCTTCATATAACGATGGTTGTCTTTTCAAAATCCATGGTTCTTGTGATTCTGGAGATTTGAAGAAGTTTTTTATAAGAAATATGGTTGCTGATCATTCTTGTGGGGCTGTTATTAGAAATGTGAATAATCCACATATTTCTAATTCGTTGTTAAATCGTTGTTTATTGACGAGATTCATGATTGTTATAGTAAAAATCCTAAAGATATAATAGTTGGTTTTAGAAGAGAATACAATTTTCACTTGTCTTATGGTTATTATAATGGAAAACAACTTGCATTAATGAATTACATGGTAATGATGCTTTGTCTTACAATGATTTGAGTTGGTATTTGAAAGCAGTGTAGAAGTCTAATCTAGATGGTTACGTTGATATGGATGTTGATCCTTGTAGTAATGAATTTAAGAGGGTGGTTATTGTTTTTGGTGCTTGTTTACTTGGTTACAAGCATTGTCGTCCTATGATATTCTTAGACGCTACTCATTTGAAAGGACGTCCTGGTGTTTTGATGGGTGCTACTGCAAAAAATGGTGATCAAGGTATGTCTTTGTTTTCAATTTTGATTTATTTGTATTGAGATCATAATAGTTGGCGTTAGCATTAATATGAATTTGTTTTCATAATTCGTATTACGTTGGTATTAGTTTTAAGACATGTAGTTTATAGTTAGCAAGTTTCTAGTATCAAAATTTGCATTGTATTGAATTGTAAGTTTGTATTTGGTATTATAATTTCATACTGCTTAGCAGGAGATTAGTATTAGTTTGTGTATAATGTTAGTATCAGGTTCATGTATGTTAATATACGGTATCATATATAGTTGTTGTATTGGAATTTCATTTGTATCATAATATATGTTAATGTACATTACTTTGTTGTGTTAGAATGAAGATTAATGTGCATGATGTCGTGGTTATCAACATTTTTATAATGGTCGTATCAGGTTTTCGGTATTAATTTTTCAGTGTTAATATCAGTTTCATGAATCGTTTCATATTTATGGTCGTAATTATTTTTTGTTTTTTTACTAATTATTTTTGCAATTGCAGGTTTCTTCCCTTTAGTTATGAGTGTAGTTTCTCTAGAAAATGTGGATAATTGGACATGGTTTTTGAATCATTTAAAACAAATGCTACAAGAAGATCATAATTTGGTTTTTATGTCAGAACGCTACCAATGTTTCCTTCTAGTGTTCGTGATGTGTTTCCTTCAGCTTATCACAGTTATTGCTATTTGCATATGGAGCAAAATCTTCTTTCAGCGGTAAAAGCCAAAAATGCAAATGTGTCTATTGTTGATCTATTCAAAATGTGTTCTAGAGCTTCTAAACTATATGAATTTGAAGGAGAACATTCTAAGTTCTGTCAAATTGGTGGTGTTGCTGGTGTGAATTTTTTAAAGGTAAGCCTTTTGATAAGTGGGTGGATTTATTATTTCCAGGGAAACATTATGGTGAATATAGTTCGATTGTTGTAAAAAGTTTTAATAATTGGATTTTAGATGAATGAGCATTGCCTGTTACTTCGTGTTTAGATGGTATTTGTGTTAAGATTATGGAACAAATGGCTGGAAGGAGAGAAGAATGTCGTTTGTGGAAAACAACTCTTTGACCTTCTATGGAGTTACGTTTAGGTGAATTGATTGAAGAAGGATTTGGATGGGATGTATACAAATCTTTTGATTTTTCTTTTGAAGTGAAACATCCAAACTCTCATTGTGTTTATTTGAAGGAACAAGTTTGTAGTTGCAACCAATGGAAAATTACAGGATTTACTTATGCTCATGCTATAAAGTATATGAACAAGTCTTAAGTTGTATGTATATGATTTTGTCGAGTATTATTTCACTATTGATGCTTATCGATGTTCTATGCCAATGTTCATGCTGAATATCAGGTTCATGCTGAATATCATATTCACGTGCTAGATTTTCAGTTTCGGCTCGATACTCGGATTAAGATTTTACGTTTCTAAATTCGAGCCGATTATCAGAATGAGGTGCTAGGTATTGGTTTTTGTCGACAATCAGATTGAGGGGATAAGTTATCAGGTTCATGCTGAAACTCTACTTGTTTTTGATTGCCTGAAGTATGCGATTGAGATGGTAGTAGCGATTTTCCTATGGTTTCGTTTGCCCTTTTTTTAATAATTTCTATTTTGTGTCGTGAAGGAGAAAGTGGATTTGATAATCAAACGGGAAGATGATTGAAAGAAACGGGAAAAAGTTTTAATGCGCAAATGGGCTTTGAGCTTGTCTTTTGAAAGAAAATTATTTATTTTATTCGTTCAAATTGGTTCATTTATTTTATTCTTGTTCTTCTGAAATTTGTAGTTCATCGATCAAATTGTTCTCTCGTGTGTTTGTCGTTCCTGTTCTTCTCATAATTCTACCGTGATCACGTTCTTCTACAAATTGGATTATTTAGGTATGCTTCTATTGTTTTAGTTTTTGTTCCTTTTCTATCAGAGTTTAATTTTTATTTTTTGTAATTTCTAATCGTATTCCATTTTACAAATTAAATGCAATTTTGTTTCCCGGTTTGCTTGTTCGTTCTTCTATGGCAACTTTTGAAAACAGCAGGGGGTAGTTTTGTTTTATTCGTTTCTTTATGCAGTATTGTAATCTAATGTGCTTTATATTTAATTTTTTTTTTGATTAGTCATGTATATCTTTCATTAATGTTGCGATGGTTGGAAAAGTATCATTTTTAGGGTTGTTTATAAAGTTGCGATAGAGTGGAAAAGTATCAGATTTTATGTTCAGTTTCTGGTTATCATTTTTAATTTTTCTTAGTATCAGTTTTTGCTTATTTAGTCTGATTATCTATAATTAAGTATTGGTTTGTATATGGTAGGTATCAGTTTTGTGAAATGGAAAAACTTATGTTCTAATTTGAATATATTTTTACTCGTGTTTCTTTTTCTTTTTTCTTTTTACAGTGGCGATAATAGTCTTCTTTATTTGTTCGTGTTGAATAATAATGCTTTTATCACTTGATTGTCTATTGATTGCTATTTGTATGATTTGAAGAATGAGATATGTCGATGTTGGTCTCAATTAACTCCTTCTTCTATTCAGATTTCTTATGTACTTGAGGACAAAGTTATTATGGTTGATACTGATATTCAGAGTATAATTTGTTTTCAATTATATAAGAAAAGTTCCTTCTTTGGTTTTACTGTTAAGGTTAAGGATTCTGAATTCAAAAATATGGATGGTGCTTCTATTTCAAGTTCATCGAATGTTCATGCTTCTTCATGTTCTACTGATCTGTGTGCTTAAATGTTGTTGTTAATGATAAAAGTTATTTAAAAGATATGTTAAGGAGAGGGTTGATATTATGCATTTCCGATTTTGTTGGTTTTTGTTTTGGAGGAGCTGAACATTTTAGAGAATTTTGGATGGCATATCTAATTCAAAAGGGGTATGAATTAGTATTTTTAAAGAAGTGGAAAATAGGCAAAAGGAGAAACTTTGAAAAAAAATTAGGCTGAAGGACAACAAGTTTCATTTTTAAGCCGAAGGACAAACTTTGAAATAATTCGGCTGAAGGACAATGCTAGTTAGTCTTAGTCCCTAAGAAGATGGTTTGATGACAACAACCTTAGAATAAGATTATGAAATATAAATACTAACATTATAGTTTAGATATATATATGTATATGCAGGATTTAACCATGCTGGAACCCAGAATGAAAACTGTACAGTATAGAGATTCAAGACTAAAGATATCAAGATTGAAGACTCAAGAGTATCAAGATTATCAAGAGTTTGATATTTCAATATAAGTAATTTAGTTAGGAATTTTATTAAAACTCCTAGAAAAGCACTGACATCTTAAAATCCATTTTATTCGTGGAATGAAATCCACTTCAAGCCCGTTAAAGGGATGAAACCTACGAAAAATCTAGTGGAACATTGTTTTGTATCCACTAACTTTTATTCAGATGTTTTATAAAATTATATCTTGTTTTCAAAATGATTTCAAAAACTTTCTTTTAAAAGAATCAAAAACATCTATCCTGGTTTTAAAATACTTTTAGCCTCAAAATAATCTTTATTTTCAAAATCAAATTACCCTTGGTTTTAAACTATCTTTTAATTATAATATATTTAAATTTTAATATTTATACTTAGATTTAAATATAAAATTATAGTAAAATTTTATATGTACCAAAATATTATTCTCTATACTTATTTATGTATTTTAACTATAGTTAAGTATATTTATAAAGTTTAAAATAGTTTTAATACAAGATAGAAGTTATTTTCAAAGAAAAATAAATTACCAAAATTACTTAAGCCTGTCGACAACCCCAAGATGCCCTTGTCGACAAGGTGACAGTTTATTTCAAAAATTTGAATTTCAAAGGAAGTGTCTACTCACCATATCCTTCCATGAATGGACATGGTTGTTGTTCTACTATAAATAGGGGCTATTTTAAACGAAATGGCATTCATATTTTTCTCTGATTTCACTCCTCTTCTTCTTCACATTTCTTTATATACATTTTTACCATTACTCTGCCGAAATCACCATTGAATCTAACTAGATCATCTCTGGTTTGATTCTCTATCACTATCTCAACAAGATTCCAGTGCTATTCAGAGTTATAGATTTCTTTATAATCAATCGAGCGAGAAAAGGTGTGATTGTAGCGTGGTAAATCGATTGGGTGAACTTGTTGCCCGTAAAATCAAGTATCTCTACCCAAAGGATTGTGAATCTGGGGTGGTGTACCTCGTGGCCTTGAAATCGAGGGTGTAATTGCAAAAATCGATTTTGAAAGGAAATCCGTACTTGTATTGCGGGACTGGATGTAGGATAACTCCGAACCAGTATAAGATCCAGTGTATTCTTTCCTTTATTGCTTTTACTTATATTTGCATTCGTGTTTGATTCTTCTATCATATGTGTGTCTGAATATTTCATACATTTGTATTCAAATTAATATAAACTCAAAAAGAATTAGTAATTCCTTAAAAGATTATTCACCCCCCCTCTAGTGTTGATTCTAGCCTTAAGATCCGTAATCCGCATTTCTCATAGTTAGAACTAGCATTTTGTAAAAACTGAATTAAATGTTAGTTAGAACCAGCATTTTGTATAGAGTAAAAATTGAATATAATGCTGTTAGAACTAGCATTGTCCTTCAGCCTAATTTTTCGCAAAGTTTGTCTTTTAGCTAAAAAATGAATCTTGGTGTCCTTGGGACAATTTTTTTATCAAAGTTTTTCCTTTTCCCTAATTCCCTCTTTAAAGAATTATGCTACAAGAGTTGTTGCAATTTTCTCTTCATATAAGGATGGTTGTCTTTTCGAAATCCATGGTTCTTGTGATTCTGGAGATTTGAAGAAGTTTTTTATAGGAAATATGGTTGCTGATCATTCTTATGTGTCTTGTATTAGAAATGTGAATAATCCACATATTTATAATTCGTTGTTAAATCGTTGATTATTGAAGAGATTCATGATTGTCATAGTAAAAATCCTAAAGGTGTAATAGTTGGTTTTAGAAGAGAATACAATTTTTAGTTGTCTTATGGTTATGCTTATCATGGGAAACAACTTGCACTAATGAATTACATGGCAATGATGCTTTGTCTTACAATGATTTGAGTTGGTATTTGGAAGCGGTGTAGAAGTCTAATCCAGATAGTTATGTTGATATGGATGTTGATCCGTGTAGTAACAAATTTTAGAGGGTGGTCATTGTTTTTGGTGCTTGTTTACTTGGTTAAAGGCATTGTCGTCCTATGATATTCTTAGATGCTACTCATTTGAAAGGACGTCCTTGTGTTTTGATGGGTGCTACTGCAAAAAATGGTGATCAAGGTATGTCTTTGTTTTCAATTTTAATTTATTTGTATTGAGATCATAATAGTTGGCGTTAGCATTAATATGAATTTGTTATCATAATTCGTATTACGTTGGTATCAGTTTTAAGACATGTAGTTTATAGTTAGCAAGTTTCTAGTATCAGAATTTGCATTGTATTGAATTGTAAGTTTGTATTTGGTATTATAATTTCATACTGCTTAGCAGGTGATTAGTATTAGTTTGTGTATAATGTTAGTATCAGGTTCATGTATGTTAATATACGGTATCATATATAGTTGTGTAGTATTGGAATTTGATTTGTATCATAATATATGTTAATGTACATTACTTTGTTGTGTTAGAATGAAGATTAATGTGCATGATGTCATGGTTATCAACATTTTTATAATGGTCGTATCAGGTTTTCGGTATCAGTTTTTTTAATATTAGTATCAGTTTCATGAATAGTTTCAGATTTATGGTCATAATTAATTTTAGTTTTTTACTAATTATTTTTGCAATTGTAGGTTTCTTCCCTTTAGTTATGAGTGTAGTTTCTCTGAAAAATTTGGATAATTGGACATGGTTTTTGAATCATTTAAAACTAAATGCTTCAAGAAGATCATAATTTGGTTTTTATGTCAGATCGCTGCCAATGTTTGCTTCTAGTGTTCGTGATGTGTTTCCTTCAGCTTATCACAGTTATTGCTATTTGCATATGGAACAAAATCTTCTTTCAGCCGTAAAAGCCAAAATGCAAATGTGACTATTGTTGATCTATTCAAAATGTGTTCTAGAGCTTCTAAACTATATGAATTTGAAGGAGAACATTTTTAAGTTCTGTCAAATTGGTGGTGTTGCCGGTGTGAATTTTTTAAAGGATAAGCCTTTCGATAAGTGGGTGGATTTATTTTTTGTAGGGAAACATTATGGTGAATATAGTTTGATTGTTGTAGAAAGTTTTAATAATTGGATTTTAGATGAATGAGCATTGCCTATTACATCGTGTTTAGATGGTATTTGTGTTAAGATTATGGAACAAATGGCTGGAAGGAGAGAAGAGTGTCATTTGTGGAAAACAACTCTTTGCCCTTCTATGGAGTTACGTTTAGGTGAATTGATTGAAGAAGGATTTGGGTGGGATGTATACAAATCTTTTGATTTTCCTTTTAAAGTGAAATATCCAAACTCTCATTGTATTGATTTGAAGGAATGG
The DNA here is from genome assembly GCA_030765085.1 of Allium cepa. Lineage (NCBI taxonomy): Eukaryota > Viridiplantae > Streptophyta > Magnoliopsida > Asparagales > Amaryllidaceae > Allium > Allium cepa. Next base: position 99,229,264 of record CM060934.1, read on the forward strand.
GTTTGTAGTTGCAACCAATGGAAAATTACAGGATTTACTTATGCTCATGATATAAAGTATATGAACAAGTCTTAAGTTGTATGTATATGATTTTGTCGAGTATTATTTCACTGTTGATGCTTATCGATGTTCTTATGCCAATGTTATAAATTCTATTCCAAATTATGATAGGCCTACTGTTGATGGTGGCATTCAAGATGTTATCAAACTTCCAAAGGAGAAACGTGGCGCTGGTTGACCATCAATCAAGTGCACAAGAGGATTTTCAAATTTTTAGAACAAACAAAATAGATGTGGCGGTGCAAGCAGTTTGGTCATAATAAACGGAATTGTCAAGCTTCGAAGAGGATATGGTATGATTTTACATTTTTAATTTGTTCAGATTAATAAGTGGATGTGTGACTAGTGTTGGGGGTTTATTGTAATTGAACCTTGTTATTAATTTGTATTCAGTATAGCATATTATCAAATTTGTTTTAATTTTAGCTATTTAGTATAATGATAGTATCATCTTTTTTTGCAGTATCAGTTCTGGTGTTTATTTTTATTTTTTTCAGTCATTAGTTTTGATATATGTTGCATACTGTTAGTATCAGCTATTTAGTATCATTTGTTGTTGTGTGATATCAGTTTTGTTCAATTTTGTATATTTTACTTATTTATAACAAATTTGATAGCATAGTATATAAGATCTAATAATCATTGAATAACTGATTGAAGAAGACTGAATTGATACATGTTATCCATTGGTTGGTGATAATGTTTTCTTGATTGAATATAAAGGACTTTAGTATCAGTTTTGGTTAGTTTTTAGTATCAATTTTGTGTATTATAATACGTGCTAGAACTGACACAATATTAATAAATTATTAGAATGATATCTGGTGTTAGCAAAAACTGACACTGGCACTAATTTTTGTTTCATAGAGTATGTTGAGTGTCAGTTTTAACAAAACTGATACTACTAGTTATTAGAACTAGTATCCGGTTACTATTTTGTATTGAAATATGATATGAAGTATGATAATATCATTATACAACTGATAGTTGCATCATAAAACTGATAATATTATGCAGGATTAATAGTTGCATGATAGAATATACAATATATAATCTTGTTATAATATATACAACCGGAAAAGAAAAGAACATCAACTACAACATATCATTCCAGTAGATCAGTATTGTTTTTACAAGTAAGATCAGCATTGTTTTATGAACAAACATTACTTCACAAGTACCGAATTGCAACAGAACATCATTACTTCACAAGTACCATATTTAATTGTGAAACAACACAATGATTTACTTTAGCAAGAAAAATTCTCAATTTCTGCACCTTCTTCTTTGCTTGATAGGTTATCAGCTACATTCCAAAAGTGCTTGCTATCTGCATTATGTCTATTGCCAGTTTGCTCTAATTTTGATAATAGTGTGCTGTTGGATTTTTTTTTTGAATCATGGTTCCGTTCAGTGATGCAACGTAAACCATGACATATATTCCGCAGTCAACGCTGTTTAAAACAAAATATGTTGACAAAATATAATCTGTGATAGAAATTAGCGAAACGTAACTTTTACATCACCAGAAATATGTTCATAGCTTGTACAACAAATTGTACTAATATCAAGCATTGATTGTATCAACATTAAAACGGAAATTAAATTCAATTACATATAACAAAATATCTAAAATGTACATCAGTTCATGTGAAAATAGTAGCACATTTTGCAAACTGAATGATCTGTTCATTTATCTTTCTTCTTCCAAACTTGACATGAACTTAACTAAGCTCCAGCAGTGCTCTTTGTTAGTCAATATCTCATGTGCAATTCTTGATCTAGATTTCAGCATTTGGTCAGGGGCTATTTGAGTGGTATTTGGCTTTTGTTCATTGATATGATGAATACCATCACGTATATACCACTGTTTAAAAGACAATTTGCAATATCAGTTTTGTGTATCTAAGTATTTGTTTTTGTCTATGATTTGCAGTATCAGTTTAGCAGTCACTATGTATCAATTTCAGTTTCTAGGTATCAGTTTTTGACTGTAATTTGCGGTATCTACGTATTAGTTTAAAAGAAAATTTGCAGTATCATTTTAACAGTTGGTAGGTATCATTTTGAACAACATAAACAACTTACGTGTCCGATCCTTACTGTGCACATGGTATCCAATGCATTTCATTTGCCTTCACCTCCTGATCCTGTATGTTTTTCTTTTTCCAAAGTTCTTTCAGCATTTCTTCAACTTTATTTCTCTATTGAAGACAAAACGATACAAAGTTAGCTAATGTTTAATTTGTTTCAATTATATTACTTTGTTCCATAACAAAAACATATCATACCAATACAATTGCATGCTTTAGACTGGTGTTGTTTCTTTTATTAGAACTCCTTCTAAGACATCTATAATCTAGATGACTCCATTGCATTGTTGGGTATGTCAAAGTTACCAGTGTCCAATGGTATTCACAATGCAAGGGGAAATATATAGCATTTGTGTATTCATCGCCCATAATTTGTTCAATGAAAGGCAGCACTAAAGATTTTATAATTCCATGTACATTGAAACTATAGATTGCTGTTAAATAAAAAAATAAGTTAGAATTCAATATATGTAGCATTTATGATATTATTGCATATTAAAGTTTTATTTACCTTCATTATTGTTGTTAATGCATAATTGTGCTCTTTCAGCCCGCATTTAGATAAATACCAGTCAATTATCTATATTAACAACAAGAAAATGTAAGTTTTATTAGTGAAGCAATATTTCATAAAATTTAGTATCTCTAATTTAAATAATGGTAATATATATATTACAAAGTACAAGAATAATTAAGCATGAATTATGATGAAACACCTTTTGGGTATCATTTTTGCATTGACTTTGCATCAGTTTTGCACATGGTATTAAATCAGCTGCTACTAGAAAACAAAAGTAAGCATGAATTTAAATCAACTACTACTAAGAATTAATTTTGCACTGTTTTGGTATTTATTTTGTCATACATGACGGTTAATAAATAATTTAACTAATAGACCATCACTTTATAACAAATAGTAGGTATCACTTTTGGTTATGTATAAGTATCAGCTTTGGTATAAATAGCATTAGAAATGGCTATTAGACATTATTTTCTGTAATTGTTTTTATTGGTACTAGTATTATTAAGCAAAAAAAATTTATGTACCGATCCATGTGTGGCATTTCCTTCGAGAAGTTGTCGTAGTACTTTTTTTGTTATTGTCCATCCTCCTCTAATTGTGTCTTTGTTTGTCCATGCCACATCTTTGTTTTGCGAAAATAAGACATATATCAATTATACAATGTTATTTTAATACGTAGCATTAGTATATATGTTTGTAAACTTACTATTGTGATTATGTCATTGCAAAGAAAGTTTAGACTGTGTTTTGTTGTTTTATATTCAAGTATGTCAAGGTTTTGCTGCAGTGTCCTAATCCTAAATTTGAAAGTGTTGGCTCTATTATTTGAATTGGCATTGGAATTGACTCTTCTACACTTTCTTCTTCATCACTTTCATTTTCTTCAAGTTTTTTATCATTTTTATTTTCTTCAGGTTTTTGTTCTTTCCCTTTTTTTCATTCTCTGACCATATTCAAAGCTGAGGTTTTTTTTTCTTTTCTCTTGTTTTTATTGTTTTGGCATAAGAAGCTGGTTTTTGAACTGTTTGTTTCCTTTTCCGACTAAGAGGTTTTGCTGGTTTGTTTTCTTTGTTCTTTTCTGTTATTTCCTCTTGCAATCGTTATGCGATATTGAGATTGAAAGATGGAGGTGTTAGGTCTAGTATTACATCACTGTACCGTGCAACTTTTCTCTCTTTAGTGGCATCTTCTTCCAATTTTTAAGCCTCTTCTATTTCTTCTTATGCCATTTTATCTTCATTTGTTCGCGGCCCTGTTTCATTTGTTTTATTTAGCTTGTCTTCACTTTTTTCTTTTGTGTCCATAGCAGTATCTTCATTTCGTTGAAGCAAATTTTCATGCATTTCAGTTGCCTTTTTGGTCTCCATGCATGTACTTTCTTTTTTAGTTGTTTGGTGGACTTATTCTGTATTAGTGTCAGCAGTTGTGACAGTTTATGGGTATCATTTTTGCATTGATATCAGTTTTTCAAAAGGAAACTAGGTATCAGTTTTTCGTGCATATAGGTATCAGTTTTGATTTATTTAGCAGCGAAAACTGTTTGTAAAATAACCAACCATGAGTTCTAATCAAACAGCTACTACATTTAAATTCTGCACTATTTTGGTATCAGTTTTCTACTAATGATGGTCAACATAAATAGTTCAATTTACAGACCATCAAGTTATAAGAAACAGAATGTAGGTATCATTTTTTAATACATTTAGGCAACAGTTTTTTTAAGGTGCTTTTGGCACATGTCTGCAATTATTCTGGATAGCTTGCCTTTGCAACTAAAAGTTGCAGATATGTCTGCAATTTTAAGGAATAAATGCAGATATTTACGTAAATATCTGCATTGTTAAATCGAGGTGTTGTTATTCAACGAATAATTGCATACATGTCCGCAAATATATTGAATAATTGTAAATATGTTTGCAGTTATATAGATTTTTATTCAACGCAATTATTCAGTGTAATCACATACATATCTGCAATTATTCTGATGTTTATCGAATGCAGTTATGTCTACAATAATTGCAGACATATTTGCAATTATGTGGAATAATTGCAGATATGTTTGTATTTTTTTGCAAAAACCTAGTTATAACATTTACAATTTTTTAAAATATTTTTTAGTACTGACGCAATAATACACGAAAAATACACGCTGCTACGGTAAAATAATAATAGGGATCCGCTTTGCAGCTTTTTTAGGGAGAATGCCATTTGAATTAACTTTGGTTTTAGGGATGCGTGACTAATATTCACTTATTTTTAACTTATACTCAAAATTATTTATAACATAAGCAAGCATGAATTCGAATCAAACAGTGTTATTATTAATAATAAAAAATAATGCACTTGTCCATTTCTGTTATTTTTTCTTGACATTTTGTAGGTTCTCGTTGACACTCTGGATTTTCTTCTTCATTCTTTTCAGCTGTGAATGTTTTTTCTTCATTTTGGGCTTTTATATCTAAACATGCATCTTCGTTTATTTCAGTTGTTGTATTAACTTTTTCCACATGAGACTCAATATTTTTGTCTTCATTCCCTTCTTTGTTGTTTTCAGTTGTGAGTTTCTTTTCTCTGTTTTCTATTTCTGTTTCCACATGTGCATGTTCATCTAGAATGTTGTCAGGTTCATCTTCAATGTGCTTACCCTCTAGTTCAACTTTTGAATTTTTCTTTTCATTTTCTTCTAGTCTTGATTTGAGTTCTCTCAGTTGTTCTTTCAATTTCAAATTTTCTTTTTTCTACCTTTATGCTCAACTTCTTTTCTTTGTCCAATTGCTTCTTTGTTTTCTTACCTTCTTCTTTGAAATCTTTAATGTGCATTTGCAAAAAGTTAAGGCTTACATTATCTTCAAAAGGTCAAGTACCCTGTTCAAATTCTTTAATTCTTATTTTTTTTCCATTGGTTCTTTTTTCTTTTGTCGCTTGATTCTCCTTTTGTTGATGCTGTTTTGAGTAGCTTCTGTTCATATGGAAGAATAATGCTTATTTCTTTTACCTGTGTAATTGAAATAGAAATTTTGTTTTAAAATTTAAATGCAAATGTTTATGATAGTATGATGTAACTTATATGTTATGACTAACATTAATAAATGATTAGTTTAATAGAAGAAAATATAATAGTAATGAAATTGATACTATGTACACTTACTAGTTGATTGTGTATAGTGTTAAAAATGATACCATGTGTTATTTTATATTATAACTGGTAATGTGCAAAATGACAAGATATACTATACTGAGGAAAAATTGATACCGTGGAAACAAAAATTTAAAACTACACATTGAAACTGATACTAATCAGAAGCCAAAGTGATACTGCAAAGAGGCACATCCGATACTATGTAGAGACAAAATATTATTCTAAGTGTTGAAATGGATACTACATAGAGATGAACATAAAATGTAAACTGATATTGATTAGAGTAAGTAAGATTGAATTTCAACTTACCTTTCCAACTTTTACATCATTCTAAAATTGTTTCCAACAATATCTTTACGCTTTCTTACATCCCATCGTGCAAAGCCGGGTAAATCTTCAGTAAGTTTCCTTCTAGGTTGGATGAGGTTCATTTTCTCACAGATGCAATACTGTAAACATTTAAAGATATGATTAGGTAAGAACATTGAATACAACATTTTTTTCAATTAATAATATTTCGCATAACACATCTTACCAATGGAAGCATGAAACATCCAGACATGTTTCTTGGCTTGGAGATAAACGTTTTGAAAAATTTACAAAAAAATTTCTCTATTGTTTCTGGCCATGAGACAATCTGCATTGTTTCACTACCAATCCAATAGTGTAGAATTTCCTATCTCAGTTTTTGTTAGTTGTTGGGAAAGAAAAATGTCAATAGTATTTGAATTATTATGAACAAAGGCGGATCTTCTTCGTTTTCTTTTTTTACTTTTTGATATTTCTTGTTTTATTATTCTTTCCACGACATTTCTTGTTATGTAAATACATGGCCAAAGTTTCTACTTGCCAATTCTTTACAGTCTGGTGGAATGGTTTTGCTCATCAATTTTTTTTATTGGTTCTATATTTATTCTTTTTAATGGCAGACCAAAAAGAAAGCTTACATCTCTGGCAGTGATCTTTATTTTGTCTTCTCCAAAGATGAAGGTATCAGTTTCCATACAGTAGCACTTGTATAAAGCATCAAAGTTGTGTTAATGCTTTTTGCACTCTTTCATTGTTATTTTTTCTTCGTAGATGACTTTGAAGTAGTTGTAAAATGGTGCTTCTTTAAGATGTCGAATTTTTTTTGCTCAGTCCATTTTTTTTCTTTGACCAGTTTGATTATCTTGAAGATAGCTTGTAAGCCACATGTATATGCAGTTTCTGACTTAACAATTTCATATTATGCTATCTTCTTGTTTGATTCTTTTGATGTCACATGCATGCTTTTACGACATATCCTATTTCATGAGAAAGTGGCATTAAGTTAGTTAGTGAAACAAACAGCGTTGAAACATAACAATGTATAACATGATACAGCGGTATTAGTTTCCATAAACATGAGATAAAACATGATATTTTTATCTAACAAAATTTTTGTATCATTTTTGCTAAATGTAGGCATCAATTTCTCAAAAATTATAGTTGAAATACTTCTAAAATTGCTACATAATAACTTCAAAATAAACATATTGCATGCAACATTTTTAGCTTATATTTGTGTTAACTTTGTTACAAATTACGATGAAAGTAATTTGTATAATTAAAAGTATAAAATTCAAAGAAAGAAAAAGTGAGTATCATGTTTGTAAGGTGTATGTATCAGTTGGTCCAAACAAACAGTATATCAATTTTAAGATATCGTGTCCATAACAACAGATAGTAGATATTAGTTTTGCATTGCATTAGTGTCAGTTTTATATTTGTGATAGAAATCATTTCAATTATGGAGCAAAAAAATTCACCAATGATAGTGGGTATCATTTTATGAATATAACTATATCATTTTTGTTACAAACTGTTGAAAAATTATTTTTAAAATTTCAAAGTTTTGTCTTCGACTAAACAAACAATAGGTACCATGTTATGAAATATAGGTATCAGTTTGTTATACAATGGGTATCATTTTGTGAAATATAGGTATCATTTTATTAAAAAATTGCAACATTGAAATATGATCTACAACATATTATATAGTGGCGAAACAGCCTGCAAATCCGTACCCCTTGAGTCAATACTATTCAACCTAAATCAATTCAAGTTGTATAGAAAATTTGGGTTTAAGAAGAAGAGGTAGAAGAAGAAAATAGAAAACAACAACAGAGTCTAACCATCGCAGCAGAATAAAATATAATAGATAATAAATGATCTTTACTCAAAATCAAATATCTCTGTTTTAATATTACATCATCAGAGTACATCAATCACAGTTCAACATCAATATCATACAATGGATACACAACAACTGAACACAGCGGAATATATATAAAACAAGTACGGATATACGTATCGTCATCTAGCTCGTCTCCTGAGCTCCACAGCATCATATCCTGTATCCTATAATACTCGGTCTGACCCGAGCATTACAGTTAAATAACACCCGAGTCAGTCTGGAATACCAGCGTGAGAAAATCACACCCAATTGATTATTAAAGTTTAAAAAATCCTTTGAAAACAAAAGCATCTCGTAAGACCACGCCACAAATAAACATGTCGGGTTTTTACCTTACGATAGCTTAAACATTTTTTATTAAAGTCCTCTGATATTATAATAGTATCTATAGAAAGTAAAATAGAATCTAGCTGAAATGCTTGCATCTCACGTTTCAGCAATAGTTGGGCACAATCAAAACCGTACGGGCGCGTAGGGAAAATGGATTCCAACTAATGGCTAGGCACTGGGGTACCACCTGTCACAGTACCTGGTCTAGATCAGTGTACCGAGGAGCCACCCTAACTCCCCTGCAACACAAGATCGGAACCATCCCTTACTGGACAGTCCCGAGCAAGATCACCCCGCGGTTGGGATCAGCAACCGCCCACTAAGCCGAAATAAAAGGGACATCTAGACAGGGATGACCTCACCCTCCAGTGGGGGCTACCCACGAAGCCTTGTTGCATAACCCCTGATTTTCAGCCATTCCCATTTGATGAGGCTTGAGGCTAAGTGTTACCTTTTTAAGAATATATCTCTTAGAATGCCCATCGTCCACCTGACGATGTTTCGCAAGCATTCATCCATACAAGTCCGTCCAGGGTTCGAACGGAACCGAAGGCACTATTCCTACTACATCCATTTTGGAAATATCCTCAGGATTAGTAGCGACTAGCCCTTGCACTTCACTGCACCATCTTCGAATCCAAAATCGTTTTTCACGAAATCGTACAAACCGGATTGAAGTGGTTTTTGAGAAATAAATCTCGATCCCAATCTCTTCGAAACGATCAACGTATTTGTCCAATATTGATAGTCGGTGATTTAACTATCAATTAATATTCATAACATCCATCACACAATAAATAATTTCCCAAATTATTTATTAACTTCTAAATATCTTCACGAGATATATTTTCCATTTTCAAAAACCCTTTGAAAAAAAGTTTCTAACCACTCTTTCTTTTGCCCAAAATATACTTTCCCAAATATTTTCTATCTCCACTGAAATCACCAAGCACCAAAACTAGATTATTAAAATAATTTAAAACATTTTACTTTGAAATATACTCTAAAATATTTAAGATAAGACTACTTCAATAATTTGTTGAAAATACATACTATATAAATATTTGGAAATAAGGTTACTTAATAAAATATAAAACTAGACTTTCACTTTTAAAAATAAAATACTAAGTCACTCCTAAAATAATTATTACTATAATAGATTAAGAGAAAATACTTACTTTAGAATTTAAATATTAGAAATAATAAATTTTCCAAAACTTGCTTTTTAAAACAACTTTTAATCTTTAACTTATATTTAAAAAATTACTTTGAAAACGTACTTGGTTATCCAGGGAGAATTCCAACTTCAATCACTTAAATCAATTTTCCAAATTGATTCCCAATTTATACTACTTGAATTAAATCTCTTTAATTACTCAATTCCTTCAAAATTCATTAATTATGTGTTTTATTATTAATGTTATTGATTTCCGTTGATTTGAAATCTTTTAACTGAAATATACAAATTCCAGATCTTATCCCAATGTCTTCTTTATTCTTTCCAATATTTTAAACCTTAAATTTCAAATAAATGTTTTGTTCTTTTTAAATAATAACATTGAATTTTTAAAATTCATTAATTCCTGTTTATTTAAATTTTCCTTCCCATACTCAAGATTTATTTATTAAAATTTTAAAGTCACTTTATTTCCTTTCCAGTTCATTCATAAATTTATTCAACTTTTCTGTAATTATTTTACTTACAACTTCACTTCTTTTATCTTCATTCCCAAACTCAAATTATATATTTGGTAATTCATTATTGCCCGATTATAACAATCAAGCCATAGCATTCAATATTTCCACATAATTCATTACAGAATATCAAATATTCAGAACAGAGAATATTAAATAATTAAATAAAGTTGAGGGGTCCAGTTGGATCCCTCCAGCCTGTTTTCCCTGCATCCACAGATGTTAGCACAACATAATATACCAATTCCAAAATATCATACTATATCACATTAATCAATTCAACCATCCAACAATTATTAAATTTAATCATTTAAACTTAACTTAGTGAGATTAACTCACCTTTGTTTTGCTGTTTGCAATCCATTCCAAACTGGCTTGTTTCTCGATTTTAGACCTTTTTATAACATTATATAGTTAATTAACACTTGAATAAATCCAATAATTAACTAATATTTACTTATTTATTTTAACTTAAAAATTAACTTAAAAATTTTAAACTAAAAATTTTCTTGACAAAGTATCTTTGGTAACTCAATTACTAAATAAGTTAATTAAAATAGTTTTATCATCTAACCCACTTCTTTTAAAATAAACTAGTAGGATAAAATATTTACATACGTATATTTATCTGTTTATTATTATAAACTCTACACATTTTAAAATTCCTATACTTTTCCAAAATCATCTATAAATAAATTTTCTGTTTATATTAAATCTTATAAATTTATCTCCATACCACATTAATTTAAATTAACCAGTAAGTGAAAATACTTGTATTTTTTTTATTTTTTATTTTTTATTCAAAACCCCCACTTATCAAATAATCTATATAAATAAAAAAAATCAATTTTTAAATAAACTCCTCAACCATTTACAATCCCATATTTTTTCTAATTTTATATATATGTGTGTGTGTATATATATATATGCGTTGAATTCTAGAAAAGTAAAATTCCATCCAAACCTATATATTGAAATAAAACATAATCGTTTTTACTCAACTTACTGTAAACCCCATTTTTTTCCAAACCCTTATACATATATATATTTCAATTTATAGCTTACTGGAAATTTGTTTTTACTGTATATATATACATATATAAAATTAATAAAAATAAAAATACCACACCGCCTTGACCCTTACGCGAGCTCACAATCGAACCATCAAGCAAAACGCCACCACCAATCGCGACTGCCACCACCGCGCGACTGCCACCACTGAGTCGACCCACTTGCTCAAACCATCCAGCGACCCCACTATCGTTACCTCACCCACAATCGCGAGCGCAGCTGATGTGCACGTATTAGTGCATATATTTACATCCATATTTTATCTCTTTTTATTTAAATAATCATCATATTTGGGCATTTTAACATGTTTAAAACCAAAATTCAATTATTTCCAAACCATCATATTTTCATCATCATTCAAGGGCAAAACGGTCATTTTTGTGCATGTGTCAATGTAAGAATTTTTACTTGGACATTTTTTGATTATTTTATAGGAATTTGGATGCATATGGAAGAGGCTTATATGAAGATACATGCATTCACAAGGAAATACAAAGGAATGAAGAGGAAATAATTCAAGTTCAAGATCATGGAGGACCCCACCCACTTACCTAACTTCCAATTAGAAGCTAAGCACATGCTAAAAGGACTTAAAGCTTCATGTACATATTAAGTGGGGGATTAGTGAATGTTAATGATTACTTGGAGGCTACACCACCTCAAGGGTATTTTGGGAAGCTCCCTAAAAAGAGAATTAGGGTTTTATGCATGTATAAATAGCCCTCTTATGTACATGAAGATCATCTTCTACTCTTTCATTTACTTAGGAAATTAAGAAATCAAGTGTAAGCTCAATGTTCTATGAAATAAAAATGGCTTTCAAGCCTCTTTCTTCTCTCTTTTCTACATGTTTTTCTTTATTTTATTGTTAATGTTTATTTTTATGCTCTCTTTCTCTTTATGCTCATAGCTTAGATTTACATTTATGCAAGTAGTTAGTAGCTAATCTCTTTGCTTTCTTTGCTTATTTTCTATTCTCTTTTCTTTTTAATGTTGAAACTTACATGTGTTGCTTTAATGCCACAAATGAGTAGCTAAACTCCTTCAATTTAGGGGTGATGAAGCTCTCTAACTTTATGTAATATCAACATTTTATGATTTATGATCTCTTTTGGTCTATGCTTCATGAAGTAAGTTTTGATGCAAGTTTATACAAGTGGGTTTGATAGCTTATATTGTTTATGCAAATGAGCTATTCTTATTCAACATAAACACAATTTGCATCATCATTTGCTAATCCATTTTTGATTTTGAAATGAAAGTAAAAATGAAATTTGATGATCTATGTTACTAATTACAATAGTAAATAGATCATACTTAAATTAGCTTTTGCTTTGGCTTCATTTTCATTAGAATAGATAAGTGGTTTATGTGTTGTATTATAGTTTGATGGTTTGAGTTATGTTAATTAATAACATAAATAAACCATACTTATGATAAATACAACAATATTTCACTTAATGTCAAAACTAGAGATCATAAATTATTGTTTGATGATTTACAAAAATATGGGAGTGGATTTATCCCTAAATTGTTCTCTAGTTCAATAGTTCTTAAATCAAACTTTAACTCTAGCTTTAGCTTCATTTTATTTCTAGTTAACAACTTCTCCTCCATTTGGTCTAATTTGATTGAATAGATTTTTAAACTCTAACAATTCCCTGCGGATCGACCCGTATTCGCCGCGTGCTACATTCGTACACCGTGCGCTTGCGGTTATTTTTAATTTCAATTCGTTCGACGGTTTTCTAAATCGATAGAATTTCCGTCGACGAACAAGTTTTTGGCGCCGTTGCCGGGGAATTGTTTTGATTTAAATTTTCTATTCTTCGAGTTATTTTCTTTTGATTTTTGTGTGTTTTTATTCTATGCGTAAGTGCATTTAAAAAAAATTTGCTAATAATCTACACGCTCTGGTATTGTGCTTTCATCTCTAGTGCATTGTTGGTTGCTTGCATTTGAAAAAAAAAAAAAAAAATTCAAAATCCAAAATACCAAAAACAAATTTCATTTTAGTTGCATTGTTAATACACGTTTAATTTCTTGTTTTGCATTCATCTCATCTTATTTTCTTTTCTAAGGGCAATACCCCAATTCACATAAGGTGAGGGATTTCATCACCCTTTCCTTAGCCCACAAACGCATTTCATCGTAGAATTTGACTAATAATAAAGGTTAGACGTTGGACCTAAGGGTGTCACGAGCTCACTTAGGGCTTAATTGTATCTTCACAATTGTTTTACTTAAACGATTTTATTTCTTGGTGTCTAGGCTACGGCAGAGTAATAACCAATTATAAAAATTACGGTGATTCGTAAATATTATACTGGTTGTTCCTCTGAAGGTACTTAAACCTTCGGTTGCATTGCTACGGTGATTCGTGGTGCACCGATAACCCCTGTCCGTTACCTGGCTGAGAAATATTTTTGTTGATTTAAGACAAAGTGTGATTATACAATTTTGGGTTAGGAGCTACTAAGGACAGAAAACTGTAATTAAGTTCTTTGCATTCATTTAGTTGCATTAGTTCATGCATATTTAAAAAAAAATCAAAAACAAAAATCTAAAAAAATTTGTAAAATCATTTCAAAAAAAAAAAATTGAAAATTCAAAAACAAAACAAAAATCAAACTTTTCTTTTGAAATAAACTTCACTTGGTAAATAGTTTTTTTTTCCCTTTAAAAAAAAAAAAAACATTTTCAAATCTTCTTTCATTCTCCAAACTCGTTTCTAATTTCTTTGTCCTCTCGACTTTCACTTATGCATGAGTACCTGGACTCGTGACACAACAACGAATACTTGGATTCGTGACCCTTCTACAAACCGTTTAACTCGAACAGACAATCCTACCGAAATGGCGAACGAAAACGCCCCTCGAACTCTTATGGATAGAATCTTTCCCGATAGAGTTTCTATTCCATCTTGCATCACATTACCCGCCCCTACGGGTAACCATTTCGAAATCCATTCGAACCATATTGCCACGCTTCCAAAATTTGGCAATTTCGAACACGATGACCCATACATCTTTTTGACTAAATTCGAACAAGTTTGCGCAACCATTAAACTTCAACAACTTTCTGATGACGGAATCAAACTTCGATTAATCCCATTTGCTCTTACGGATTACGCTGAAAAATGGTTGTACAGCTTACCTTCGAACTCAATTAAAACGTGGGAAGAATTTGTAAAAGCTTTCTTAAAAAAGTTCTACCCCTTAGAAAAAACAAGTAGAATTCGAAACGAAATTGTAAATTTTCATCAATTCAAGGGTGAACCATTTGGAAAATATTTTGAAAGATTCAAAGAGCTTTTGATAAAATGTCCACACCATAACTTTGAAAAATGGACGATTTGCCAAATCTTATATGATGGACTCGAAAACAGCTCACGAACCATGCTCGAATCAATGTGCCAAGGCAATTTTCTTGCCCAACATCATGACGATGCTTGGCAATTTCTTGAAAACCTCGCTGAAAAGTCGTCCCAATGGGAACGCTCGAACGAAAAATCAATCTACTCACGATCAAGTGCACACTCGACGGGATCTTCTTTTGCTTTGGAAGCTAAGATCGACGCAATGATTAAAAAATTCGATAACGTTTTCTCATCGAATCAAACGAACCAAGCTTCCCAACCAATGTGTTATAAATGCAACGATCCTAATCATATAGCCGATCAGTGTCCCAATTCCGTCGAACAAATCAATGCTTTCAATAAAACCAAAAACGACCCGTTTTCTCCAACGTACAACCCTGGATGGAGAAATCATCCGAATTTTGCGTGGAACCAAAACATTCCCAACACGAATACGATTCGTCCCAATTTTCAAGCATTTCCGAATAATGCTTCGAATCCTCCCTTTCAGCCCAATAATTTTCAACCAAACTTTATGGGCCCGTCTCATAATCAACCTCAACAACCAAATTTTCCACCAAATTCTACTCATCCTCCACAAGATGATAAACGTTTAACTTCGCTTGAGAAAACTCTTGAAACGTTGGCTAAGGCAACTACTCAAAGCCTTCAATCAAACAGCAATTTGCAAAATTTATTGACTTCATATATGCAAAACACAAACCAATCGATTGCGAAACTCGAAATGCAAATGAGTCAATTAGCCACGTCTGTAAGTGAACGTGAACGAGGAACATTCCCAAGCCAGCCCCTTCCAAATCCCAGAAATCAAAACGCAAATTCAAATCAAGCCCATGTTGTTCAAGATAGCAATGTCACCCAGTTGAATGCTATCACAACTCTCCGTTCTGGTAAACAAATCGATAATCAAGTCGTTAATCCAAATGATTCACTGGGAACTTTTCTCGATACTTCTAAAACAACGAACGACTCAGAACAGAATGTGGAGCCAAACGTCGAATCGAACGACAATCAAAATTCTTCTTCTACTACTCGAGTAGACCCGCCTACCGAGTATCATGTTCCATTTCCACATCGTCTTCGACCAAAGAAACACTCGGACCAAATGGAAAAGATGTTGGAAATTTTTAAACAAGTCAAAGTTAACATTCCTCTTCTTGACATCGTTCAGCAAGTCCCCACTTACGCGAAATTTCTTAAGGACTTGTGCACCCAAAAGCGACACACTCAAGTGCCCAAAAAAGTCTTCTTAGCCGCTAGTTTGAGTGAAGTCTTGTCCCAATCCATACCCGTTAAATACAAAGATCCTGGCTGCCCTACGATTTCGTGTACAATTGGAGAAAAGACGATTAACAAATGTTTAATAGACTTAGGCGCGAGTGTCAACTTGATTCCATACTCCGTTTACGAACAATTAGGCTTAGGTGAGCTCAAACCCACGAAAGTTACGCTTCAATTTGCCGATCGTTCCATTAAGAAGCCCGTGGGAGAAATCGAAGACGTGCTCATTCGAGTAGGGCAATTCATATTCCCCGTTGATTTTATCGTTCTCGAAACACAACCCGTGACAAACCCTGCGAGTCAAATCCCATTGATTTTAGGCCGACCATTCTTAGCCACTTCAAACGCCTTAATCAATTGTCGTAACGGTTCGATGAAAATCTCTTTTGGAAACATGACTTTGGACCTTAACATTTTCAATCTTGAAAGCCACTCGAACGAACTTCGTGACCAAACATTAGAAGTTAGTGCCATTCATGAAAACTTTGAAAATGAAACATTTGATCTTAACGATGAACGCGAGGCCGAGTACGAAAAATTGTTTCATGAAGTCCCCAACGAGATCGAACACACTCTTCCCTTTGAATCGCTTCAAGTTGAGTCCGAATCTCAACCCAATTCTGCAATCGAAAAACTCCCGAAATTGGACCTCAAACCACTTCCCACTCACCTTAAGTATGCATACTTAGGTGAAAACGAAACTTGTCCTGTCATCATTTCTAACAATCTTTCTCTTGACCAAGAAGCTTCTCTTCTCTCTATTCTTTTGAAAAATAGAGAAGCAATTGGGTGGTCCATTACTGATATTAAGGGAATTAGCCCTGCTATTGTCCAACATCGCATTCATTTGATTGATGAAGCCAAACCCACTCGTGATGCACAACGGAGGCTTAACCCAAAAATGAAAGATGTGGTTCGTGACGAAATTCTTAAGCTCCTCGATAACGGTATCATATACCCCATCTCCGATAGCCCATGGGTTAGCCCAATTCATGTCGTGCCTAAAAAGTCCGGACTTACTGTTATAAAAAACGACGCTAACGAACTTATTCCAACTCGTACTCAAACGGGTTGGCGTGTTTGCATTGACTATCGAAAACTAAATGCCGCAACACGTAAGGATCATTTTCCTCTTCCATTTATCGACCAAATGCTCGAACGTTTAGCCGGTCACGAATTCTATTGCTTTCTTGATGGTTATTCCGGCTATAACCAAATTCCAATCGCTCCCGAAGATCAGGAGAAAACGACTTTCACGTGTCCATTCGGTACCTTCGCTTATCGACGTATGCCATTCGGACTTTGTAACGCTCCTGCGACTTTCCAACGATGCATGGTTGGAATCTTTTCTGACATGACTGAGCGCTTTCTAGAAGTCTTTATGGATGATTTCTCTATCTTCGGCGATTCTTTTTCTCAATGTTTACATCACCTCGAGTTGGTTTTGAACCGATGTAAAGAAAAACACTTGACTTTGAATTGGGAAAAATGCCACTTTATGGTCAAACAAGGCATTGTCCTTGGACATATCATCTCAAACAAAGGCATTGAGGTAGACAAAGCGAAAATCGATGTCATTGCAAGTCTACCCATTCCCAAATCTGTTAAGGACATTCGATCATTTTTAGGACACGCTGGCTTTTATCGACGCTTTGTGAAAGACTTTAGCAAAATCGCCCGTCCTTTGACGACCCTTCTTGGAAAAGATGTTCCTTTCGATTTTAACTCTGATTGTATCTCTTCTTTTGAACGTCTTAAGAGTGAACTCATTTCTGCCCCAGTCATTTGCGCACCCAATTGGGATCTTCCTTTCGAAATAATGTGCGACGCTTCAAACTTTGCCGTTGGTGCTGTCTTGGGACAACGCATCAACAAGATCCTTCATGTCATTTACTACGCGAGTATGACCTTGAACGACGCTCAACTCAACTACACAACAACTGAAAAAGAGCTTCTAGCTGTCGTTTTTGCGCTTGAAAAGTTTCGACCTTACTTGATAGGTTCACACATTACGGTCTACACTGACCATTCTGCGCTTCGATATCTCTTCGCTAAAAAGGATGCTAAATCCCGTTTGATTCGTTGGATCCTTTTACTTCAAGAATTCGACCTTACAATCAAAGACAAAAAAGGATCCGATAATGTCATAGCCGATCATTTATCTCGTCTTTCGAACGCACCATCTTCCTTGCCGATCAATGAAAACTTCCCCGATGAACAACTTCTTTCTATTTCTATCGATCCATGGTACGCTGATATAGTGAACTACTTAGTCACTAAAGAAACTCCCTCATCTTGGTCCAAACAGGACAAATGCAAATTCATGTCCCAAGTGAAATATTTCTATTGGGACGATCCATACTTGTTCAAATATTGTCCCGACCAAATCATCCGACGTTGCATTCCGGATAATGAAATAAGGAGTGTTCTTTCGTTTTGCCACGATCAAGCGTGCGGTGGACATTTCGGTCCTCGAAAAACTGCGGAAAAAGTGCTTCAGTGTGGCTTCTATTGGCCTGCGCTTTTCAAAGACTCGTTTGAATTTTGTAAAACTTGTGATCGATGTCAAATGCTTGGACGAATTTCTCGACGAGATATGATGCCTTTAAACCCCATTCTTACGATCGAAATCTTTGATGTATGGGGTATCGACTTTATGGGACCTTTCCCCAATTCCTTTGGAAACTTGTATATCCTTCTCGCTGTCGATTACGTTTCAAAATGGGTCGAAGCCGTTCCTTGCAAAACCAATGACCACAGAATTGTTGTGAAATTTCTTAAAGAAAACATCTTTTCGAGGTTCGGCACACCTCGCACAATAATCAGTGATAACGGAACCCATTTTTGCAATCGTTCTTTTGAAACTTTAATAAAAAAATACTCGATAACCCACAAGTTATCCACTCCATATCATCCTCAGACTTGTGGCCAAGTTGAAGTTTCAAATCGACAAATAAAACAAATCTTGGAGAAAACTGTCAATAAAAATCGAAAAGATTGGTCTCAGAAATTGACCGACGCGCTTTGGGCTTACCGTACTGCTTTTAAAACTAACCTTGGGATGTCCCCTTTTCGTTTAGTTTATGGTAAAGCTTGCCATTTACCCGTTGAAATTGAACACAAAGCGTTGTGGGCAATAAAAAATTTAAACTTTGATCATGAAGAAGCTGGCGAAAATCGAAAATTACAACTCAACGAACTAGAAGAACTTAGGAACGACGCGTATGAAAACGAGAAAATTTACAAAGAAAGAACCAAAGTTTTTCATGACAAGTCAATCCTAAGGAAAAAGTTTTCGCCTAACCAGAAAGTTCTTTTATATGACTCGAAACTTCATTTATTCCCTGGGAAACTTAAATCAAGGTGGACCGGACCATTTGTGGTACGAACTGTTTTTCCACATGGTGTCATAGAAATAGAAAACCCAAAGGATGGATCGCTTTTCAAAGTCAACGGTCATCGTTTAAAACCCTTCTTGGAATTTCCCGATAACCAAGAGGAGGAGCTCATGATCCTTCATGAGCCAAGCTACGTCTAGTAAGAATGTTAACCCTCTTTTGTAAATATGTACATATTTTTCCCCGTTACACTCATTATATCATGCATTGACTGTGGGGACACAGTCAAAATTAAGTGTGGGGGGAATCTCATTTTTATTTTTATTTTTTAGTTTTTCATGGCATTTTTGAATTTTCATTTTCTTCAAAAAAAAAAAATCTCAAAATTCCTAAATCTCAGAAACATTTTCTTTTTACCATTTTGATTTATTTTTGAAGAAACACTATGGGATAAGTATAAGTTTTGGTTAATAAATTGAAATTTTTTGAAAATTTATTTGTCTTAACAAAAATAAAAATGAAGTTTGATTACAAATAACAATGGTTTTACTAGTATATAGGAAGGTTCATTTATGTTAATTGTGAAGTATGTTCTAATTGAAAATCGTTGTTCAAAAAGTGGTAAATTTAAAATAAAGGATATAACATTTTTGTCTTCTAAGTTAAATGGTGCTAAGATGATTTTGCAAAACTCTCTCTCTTAAAAAATATATATAAAAAAAAAAAACAAAAAACAAAATAATAACATCCAAAGTATTCACTCTCATTTAAAAGTCCTCACGGTTATGCATGGGTGAATTACTTGAAATCTTTGATTATGTGCTTTCATACTCATTTAAAAGTCCTCACGGTTATGCATGTATGGAACACATATAAAATAAAAAGAGAACAGACTTAATAAAAACCACCTACGGTCGATAGGTGTATGCACGAAAGTGTGTACACTCGCCATGCTCTGTACTCCCCTCACATAAGCCCGAAAGGCAGTGCATGGGTGGTATATCTGGCCTCAGTTTACCTGAGCTAGGTGTGTAATTTTTCTTGCAAATAATGAGAGAGCTAGCAATTGAAATCCTAGCACTATTTTAACTTGTTTGACCTAACTTGTTATTGAAAAGAAATGAAAATACCACTTTAATAAACTTTGATAATCAATTAAGGATCCATTTCATAATTACATTGTGTTATCAACCGAAACAACTAGCCAAACTATGGTCTATCTGTCATGACAACTTGATTTTTATTGGAAATTTTGACGAGTAAATGACTTAAATTTTCAAGACAATGACCAAAACTTGTATTTAACTTATTTGTGTCAATTTAAAAATAGATCCTTCATTTGTAAATATTTCCAAAAAATTCGCATTCATCTCTTTGTAAATAAATCTTGCAATCTGTAAATATTTTCATCCAGCATTTGGATTTTGTGGGTAGTATCCGCTGAAAACCCTCACGAGACAACACTCGTCCTACTGGGGACACCCAGAGGTTTAACGGCTTGTTGCATACGCTCAATGCAATCGTGCTCCCTACGAAAACGGATTTATCTTAGTTTTCCTTTATTCGAGGACGAATAAAAAGATAAGTGTGGGGGTATTTGATGTGCACGTATTAGTGCATATATTTACATCCATATTTTATCTCTTTTTATTTAAATAATCATCATATTTGGGCATTTTAACATGTTTAAAACCAAAATTCAATTATTTCCAAACCATCATATTTTCATCATCATTCAAGGGCAAAACGGTCATTTTTGTGCATGTGTCAATGTAAGAATTTTTACTTGGACATTTTTTGATTATTTTATAGGAATTTGGATGCATATGGAAGAGGCTTATATGAAGATACATGCATTCACAAGGAAATACAAAGGAATGAAGAGGAAATAATTCAAGTTCAAGATCATGGAGGACCCCACCCACTTACCTAACTTCCAATTAGAAGCTAAGCACATGCTAAAAGGACTTAAAGCTTCATGTACATATTAAGTGGGGGATTAGTGAATGTTAATGATTACTTGGAGGCTACACCACCTCAAGGGTATTTTGGGAAGCTCCCTAAAAAGAGAATTAGGGTTTTATGCATGTATAAATAGCCCTCTTATGTACATGAAGATCATCTTCTACTCTTTCATTTACTTAGGAAATTAAGAAATCAAGTGTAAGCTCAATGTTCTATGAAATAAAAATGGCTTTCAAGCCTCTTTCTTCTCTCTTTTCTACATGTTTTTCTTTATTTTATTGTTAATGTTTATTTTTATGCTCTCTTTCTCTTTATGCTCATAGCTTAGATTTACATTTATGCAAGTAGTTAGTAGCTAATCTCTTTGCTTTCTTTGCTTATTTTCTATTCTCTTTTCTTTTTAATGTTGAAACTTACATGTGTTGCTTTAATGCCACAAATGAGTAGCTAAACTCCTTCAATTTAGGGGTGATGAAGCTCTCTAACTTTATGTAATATCAACATTTTATGATTTATGATCTCTTTTGGTCTATGCTTCATGAAGTAAGTTTTGATGCAAGTTTATACAAGTGGGTTTGATAGCTTATATTGTTTATGCAAATGAGCTATTCTTATTCAACATAAACACAATTTGCATCATCATTTGCTAATCCATTTTTGATTTTGAAATGAAAGTAAAAATGAAATTTGATGATCTATGTTACTAATTACAATAGTAAATAGATCATACTTAAATTAGCTTTTGCTTTGGCTTCATTTTCATTAGAATAGATAAGTGGTTTATGTGTTGTATTATAGTTTGATGGTTTGAGTTATGTTAATTAATAACATAAATAAACCATACTTATGATAAATACAACAATATTTCACTTAATGTCAAAACTAGAGATCATAAATTATTGTTTGATGATTTACAAAAATATGGGAGTGGATTTATCCCTAAATTGTTCTCTAGTTCAATAGTTCTTAAATCAAACTTTAACTCTAGCTTTAGCTTCATTTTATTTCTAGTTAACAACTTCTCCTCCATTTGGTCTAATTTGATTGAATAGATTTTTAAACTCTAACAATTCCCTGCGGATCGACCCGTATTCGCCGCGTGCTACATTCGTACACCGTGCGCTTGCGGTTATTTTTAATTTCAATTCGTTCGACGGTTTTCTAAATCGATAGAATTTCCGTCGACGAACAGCAGCCACCATCGACACCACACTCCGTCCCTTGAGAAACTCGAACCCCAAAATCTAATCGCAACCAGCCTCAAACCCCTCAGCGCCACCACTTCGACCTCCAACATTTGTCGCTTCGACGCGAGTGGCCTTCCCCCCCTTATTGATTCGCATTCGAATTAGGGCAAAGCAACGATTTGTTTCACTCGAGTGAAATCAATTGATTTTGAGGTGAACGGCTGATGCTAGAAAGAAGAAGGAGGGGGTATCGGGGTTTCGAACGTCACCATTTTATTTATTTATATATATTTTTATAGATGAAGAGGGACGGCATGATGGAAGAGATAAGGGGACAACGTTGTTTTCTTGTCTGCCAAAAATGTGAATATTCAGAAAGGAAGTGTACTAAATGGAGACAATGAGGCGTGTTGGGGAAGGAACAACTACAGTGCTCTGAAATGAAAAGGATATTGAGAGAAAGTAGGCTGCTTGTTGAAATAGTTTGACCAGAATATGTATTTTGAATTAAATTTTCGATGTAACCTCGGCGCGTTTATATAATGTACACTCACACACTAACACCGATCAATACGAAATTTGAAGTCCGATAATAATTCAATATTACGGACCCAATGGAACTGGTTTCGTCGAATTCCAAGACTGTGCCTCGGAAGGCTATTTTTAAATTCAATTTAAACGATATAAATTTTAAAACTGAACAAACCACTGTTAATTTCAATTTTATTACTTCTATTATCTTCAATGTTATCAATATAAATTTTACAAGCCTTCAAATTATTTTTAATCGGCTTAAAACTCTAGATTCAATAATTTTCCCAACCTCGAATTATTTAATTCAATAATTAAATTATCGAGTAAATGGTGATATTCATAATTCAAGTTAAAATTGCTCTATTGAATACTTAAAATCAATTAAATATTCCAATTTTAAATGCTCGAAAATTCCGGGTCGTCACATTCCTCCCCCTTAAAAGAATTTCGTCCCCGAAATTACTAGTTAGGAAGAATGGTCCAATACCCGTTTATTATTTCCCTAAAACCAAACAGTTTCTAACAATTCAACATCTCACCAACTATCTTCTTATAAAAGTCCCTTTATTACTCTTATTAACTTTCCAAGCTTTCCCATAGTTCCCAAATAACTTTACATATTCAACTATTCAAATTATAATTCAAAATCAAGTTTAAATTTTTAAAATTTCTCAAAAAATTTCTGACTCCCTAAATGTCCGAATTTTATTGTCAGCGTCTCCTTTGCGCGGCTAGCTCGGTACAACTACAAAATGGCCCTACGGCCTCCCAAATCCAAAAGAAAACGAAAAGCCAAGTGGCTCGATCAAAATCCCAATCAAGTTTCATATAGAAATTTAAACACATACCTTTTTGTCGAGCATTTCAAATTTACTATCTGAAATCAAAACCAAATCTCTTTTTCCTTTAATAATACCTGCATATCCTGCTTAGCACTAATATCCAATCACAATATTTCCAAAACATTTTATCGACTCACTTACAGATGTCAATATCTATTAACTTAAATACTAACTTAGATTATATTTGAAATATCAATTTCCAATTGAGAATGCCTCATTCCTTACTTAAGCTAGTATAAGCATTTATGTGTTTCTTATATTTATTTTCATCCTACCACTTTAGTTTACATCCATTTCTATTCACATTGATTCTTTCATTTTCATATGAATTCAATTTATCTTTAACTCTGCATATATAAATTTTATTTGTCATTTAATACTAATTCATGTCATTACTTTAAATTGGTTTCATTTACTAACTTATTTTAGTTTCCAATTTGAATTTGTTTGTCGTTAACAAAATTTTCCAAAATTTTCAAAAAAAATTCTAACTCCCAAAATTTCTGAAAACTTTTGGCAGAGTCCCCTTTGTACGGAGGAGCTTTTGCAAGTTGACAAGAGATATAAATATATATACATCGACCCACACGGTCGGAAAAACCAAAAACAGTTCATATTTCCTATTTTAATTGCGTAGGCGTACCTTATTTAGCATTTTAAGCAAGCGGCTTATTATTTTTAGCAAATAGCACAACCAAATCCAGCCACACGGCTTCCAGGTACCTGTACTTACTCAATTTAAACATGTAAGTGCCAAATATATGCAGTTTAACTATATTTCACTTATTTGCAATGGTTAAAACATATGAATTCTAAAGAAATGCACATCAAACATTTTCCGTAAGCAATTTTTACAACTTTCATACTAATTCAACCGTTTCAATTAATTTATAAACCCTTTTCATTCAATAACAATTTATTCTTTGCAATTTGACAAGATCTATGTGAATAAATAAGCACTTATGTTTTATGACCAATTAAATGGATTTCAACTCAATTTATACTTAATTCTATTTTTAAAACTTATTCACAATTCATATATTCTCATTTTCATTGCATTTCAGATTTGTATACATTCACTTGTATTTCATTTTATTAACCAAACTAGTTTCATTCTAACCATTAACTACTTAGGTTCATCTTTATTACTAATTAAATTTCCTTTTTTATTTTAATTCATTCACGACCATTTATTTAACTCGACGCATCCCAAGCTTTAGTTACTTTACTCAATTTATTCCATATTTGTTTATGCCAAACTATTTTATTTAGCTCGAAAACCATCCAGGCTATTTCATTCGATAAATTTTCTCAACTCATTTAAACCACAATTTATTTGATTCTTATTTATCCCATCCATTTATTTATTCAATATAATTAGTTTATTCACTCAATCCATTTTGAATTTTCATTTCCTTAAATATTATTTATAACCCACCATATTCTATTTAGATTCAAATTTTTTTTTCTAGATTTAAATCCAACCCAATATCATTACACTTAGTTTTAAGTTGAATTTAATTCAACTCTTCCATTTGTTTAGCTTAAGTCAATTTACTTCATTTTATACTTAAGCTCATTTTCATTTTACAAGTAAATTTTTCTCTTTTCTATTCAACTTAATTCTCTCTCTCACTTAAATCTCATTTTAAATTTGCTATTTCATTTAATTGGTTATTATAGAATTTAACTTCCCAGATTCAACTCATTCAATTTATTACCAGGCCATTTCCAATTTATTTCCACTTATTTGGATTTTATTTGCAATTCAAACCATTATTATTTTAATCCAATTTCATTTTTATTCGATACATTTCCAATTATATTTAATTTGTTAGCTCTTCAAGTTAAATTTTCAATTTATAACTCAAGTCTGAATCCACTATTCACTTTCAATTTACCACCAAATCTCATGAACTCACAATTCAATTACATTTACTTTACTGACAATACAAGTCGAATACAATTTATAACTTGAGTTTATTTCCAAACTTCATCATAAACTCACAATTCAACTTCATTTACTAATTTATTATCTAATTAGTTCTTCCCCTAGTTAAAATTCAACACTTGATTTTTAATTCCAAATATCACTTCATTTAATTTTCTTGGTTCAATTTATTTAATAATTCAAGTTTGGATTTTCTTTTCATTATCCAAAAAATCAAACAATATTTATTTTGGATTTTCTATTCCACTTTCAAAATTTATAGGTCACAACTTATTATTTACACAATTCCATCCATTATAGGCTTGAATATATTATTCTTTTATTTTTAACTTGAGCCTTATGCTTATTTATATCCCAAGCATACTTTTATTCCATGCAATTTAATTCTGATTCTTTTATAAGTTATTCTAATTTATTTACTTCAACCCAATTCTTAACCAATTTATTTCTTATCTAACTTATTTCTTACCCATTAAAATAAGAATCCAATTTCATTCAATAACTCGCTGAACTTTTACTTCAAATCAAATTTATTTAAGCTCGGATTTATTTAACTCAATTCGATTTCAACTTAATTCGAATACAACTGGATATTATTTCCCAGCCTATCCAACTAATTTCAATCCAGTTAAATGTTTATTTCCTCAATCCAAGCTTATTTCTTTTTTTTTAACTTTTCACTTTCAATTTAAATTTCAACATTCAAAGATTATATTTCCTTCTTGATTTAAAAATCATCTAAATTTATAAGCTTACAACTAACTCATCAGGATTTTTAAACTCCCGGCTTTTGGTTTCAAATTATTTGAAGTCTTGAACATCTCAAATCGCACTTCTCAAAAATTAAACCAATCCTGGTTTTATTCCCCAACAAATTTCCTTTGAAATTTCCAAAAACAAACAGGTTTTCCTGAGCAAATCAGTTTGGTAGCAATTTATCACTTAGAAACTCGAAAAAGAACATCGATGATGCTGCAGTCATCACCGAAGTTATTTTCCAGCGACTGAAGTGAATTTAATGCTATATCCCTTCCCAAAATTTACTAAAACAATTTCCTTCCAGAAATACTTTTTAAAACAATAATGCTATTATTTGTCCTCAAAATACTTCCAAAATCTCCGGGGTTTCAAAGTTTCAATTCCTGTTTTAATTCAAATTTTAACTATATTGCATTTGTATAGTTTATGCTTATACAAATTCCCATTTAATTATATTTCAATTTATAATTTACGTTTATAATTCATATTTATAAATTTCATTTTATAATGAATTTATTCCCCTAAATTTTAGTGATATTTCAATTTCTAGTAAAAATTTCACTTAACAATGATAATACTTTAATATTATCATTTCTAACATCCAAACATTCATATATTAGCTAAATAGTTTACAAAAACCCTTCTTTTATATCAAAATATATTTTTGGGTAAAATTCTTCCATTCACCCACATTTAAAACAATACCGTGTCAATTGTTCTATTCAAGTGTTTAGAAACTCCTTCGATACAGTTGTCCAGACTGTGCCGACGAAGGTTCATATGCCACTCAATAATTCAATCAACACAATATTAAAACAATTTATATTCACTAAAAAATACGCGCTCATATCTATTAATACGCTCAAACTCATTATAGAGTACTGCAGACTCTATTCTATGAGTAATTCCCACCAGAGCCAAGGTTATCTCCAACCCAAGCTCTGATACCAAGTGAAACAGCCCGCAAATCCGTACCCCTTGAGTCAATACTATTCTACCTAAATCAGCTTAAGTTGTACAGAAATACGAACCATTTGGGTTTAAGAAGAAGAGGTAGAAGAAGAAAATAGAAAACAACAACAGAGTCTAACCATCACAGCGGAATAAAATATAATAGATAATAAATGATCTTTACTCAAAATCAAATATCTCTGTTTTAATATTACATCATCAGAGTACATCAATCACAGTTCAACATCAATATCATACAATGGATACACAACAACTCAACACAGCGGAATATATATAAAACAAGTACGGATATACGTATCGTCATCCAGCTCGTCTCCTGAGCTCCACAGCATCATATCATGTATCCTATAATACTCGGTCTGACCCGAGCATTACAGTTAAATAACACCCGAGTCAGTCTGGAATACCAGCATGAGA
This sequence comes from Allium cepa, assembly GCA_030765085.1. NCBI lineage: Eukaryota > Viridiplantae > Streptophyta > Magnoliopsida > Asparagales > Amaryllidaceae > Allium > Allium cepa. The sequence goes on from CM060934.1 coordinate 99,257,018, forward strand.
AAATCACACCCAATTGATTATTAAAGTTTCAAAAATCCTTTGAAAACAAAAGCATCTCATAAGACCACGCCACAAATAAACATGTCGGGTTTTTACCTTACGATAGCTAAAACATTTTTTATTAAAGTCCTCTGATATTATAATAGTGTCTATAGAAAGTAAAATAGAATCTAGCTGAAATGCTTGAATCTCACGTTTCAGCAATAGTTGGGCACAATCAAAACCGTACGGGCGCGTAGGGAAAATGGATTCCAACTAATGGCTAGGCACTGGGGTACCACCTGTCACAGTACCTGGTCTAGATCAGCGTACCGAGGAGCCACCCTAACTCCCTTGCAACACAAGATCGGAACCATCCCTTATTGGACAGTCCCGAGCAAGATCACCCCGCGGTTGGGATCAGCAACCGCCCACTAAGCCGAAATAAAAGGGACATCTAGACAGGGATGACCTCACCCTCCAGTGGGGGCTACCCACGAAGCCTTGCTGCATAACCTCTGATTTTCAGCCATTTCCATTTGATGAGGCTTGAGGCTAAGCGTTACCTTTTTAAGAATATATCTCTTAGAATGCCCATCGTCCACCTGACGATGTTTCGCAAGCATTCATCCATACAAGTCCGTCCCGGGTTCGAACGGAACCGAAGGCACTATTCCTACTACATCTATTTTGGAAATATCCTCAGGATTAGTAGCGACTAGCCCTTGCACTTCACTGCACCATCTTCGAATCCAAAATCGTTTTTCACGAAATCGTACAAACTGGATCGAAGTGGTTTTCGAGAAATAAATCTCGATCCCGGTCTCTTCGAAACGATCAACGTATTTGTCCAATATTGATAGTCGGTGATTTAACTATCAATTAATATTCATAACATCCATCACACAGTAAATAATTTCCCAAATTATTTATTAACTTCAAAATATCTTCACGAGATATATTTTCCATTTTCAAAAACCCTTTGAAAAACAGTTTCTAACCACTCTTTCTTGTGCCCAAAATAAACTTTCCCAAATATTTCACCGGTGAAATCACCTAGCACCAAAACTAGATTATTAAAATAATTTAAAATTTTTTACTTTGAAATACACTCTAAAATATTTAAGATAAGACTACTTCAATAATTTGTTGAAAATACATACTATATAAATATTTGGAAATAAGGTTAATTAATAAAATATAAAACTAGACTTTCACTTTTAAAAATAAAATACTAAGTCACTCTTAAAATAATTATTACTATAATAGATTAAGAGAAAATACTTACTTTAGAATTTAAGTATTAAAAATAAGAAATTTTCCAAAACTTGCTTTTTAAAACAACTTTTAATCTTTAACTTATATTTAAAAAATTACTTTGAAAACGTACTTGGTTATCCAGGGAGAATTCCAACTTCAATCACTTAAATCAATTTTCCAAATTGATTCCCAATTTATACTACTTGAATTAAATCTCTTTACTTACTCAATTCCTTCAAAATTCATTAATTATGTGTTTTATTATTAATGTTATTGATTTCCGTTGATTTGAAGTCTTTTAACTGAAATATACAAATTCCAGATCTTATCCCAATGTCTTCTTTATTCTATCCAATATTTTAAACCTTAAATTTCAAATAAATGTTTTGTTCTTTTTAAATAAAAACATTGAATTTTTAAAATTCATTAATTCCTGTTTATTTAAATTTTCCTTCCCATACTCAAGATTTATTTATTAAAATTTTAAAGTCACTTTATTTCCTTTCCAGTTCATTCATAAATTTATTCAACTTTTCTGTAATTATTTTACTTACAACTTCACTTCTTTTATCTTCATTCCCAAACTCAAATTATATATTTGGTAATTCATTATTGCCCGATTATAACAATCAAGCCATAGCATTCAATATTTCCACATAATTCATTACAGAATATCAAATATTCAGAACAGAGTATATTAAATAATTAAATAAAGTTGAGGGGTCCAGTTGGATCCCTCCAACCTGTTTTCCCTGCATCCACAGATGTTAGCACAACATAATATATCAATTCCAAAATATCATACTATATCACATTAATCAATTCAACCATCCAACAATTATTAAATTTAATCATTTAAACTTAACTGAGTGAGATTAACTCACCTTTGTTTTGTTGTTTGCAATCCATTCCAAACTGGCTTGTTTCTTGATTTTAGACCTTTTTATATTATATAGTTAATTAACACTTGAATAAATCCAATAATTAACTAATATTTACTTATTTATTTTAACTTATAAATTAACCTAAAAATTTTAAACTAAAAATTTTCTTGACAAAGTATCTTCGGTAACTCAATTATTAAATAAGTTATTTAAAATAGTTTTATCATCTAACCCACTTCTTTTAAAATAAACTAATAGGATAAAATATTTACATACGTATATTTATCTGTTTATTATTATAAACTCTACACATTTTAAAATTCCTATACTTTTCCAAAATCATCTATAAATAAATTTTCTGTTTATATTAAATCTAATAAATTTATCTCCATACCACATTAATTTAGATTAACCAGTAAGTGAAAATACTTGTATTTTTTTTATTTTTTTTATTTATTCAAAACCCCCACTTATCAAATAATCTATATAAATAAAAAAAATCAATTTTTATATAAACTCCTCAACCATTTACAATCCCATATTTTTTTCCAATTTTCTACATATGTATATATATATATATGCGTTGAATTCTAGAAAAGTAAAATTCCATCCAAACCTATATATTGAAATAAAACATAATCATTTTTATTCAACTTACGGTAAACCCCTTTTTTTCCAAACCCTTATATATATATATATTTCAATTTATAGCTTACTGGAAATTTGTTTTTACTGCATATATATACATATATAAAATTAATAAAAATAAAAATACCTCACCGCCTCGACCCTTACGCGAGATCACAATTGAACCATCAAGCTAAACGCCACCACCAATCGCGACTGCCACTACCGCGCGATTGCCACCACCGAGTCGACCCACTTGCTCAAACCATCCAGCGACCCCACTATCGTTACCTCACCCACAATCGCGAACGCAGCCACCATCGACACCACACTCCGTCCCCTGAGAAACTCGAACCCCAAAATCTAATCGCAACCAGCCTCAAACCCCTCAACGCCACCACTTCGACCTCCAACATTTGTCGCTTCGACGCGAGTGGCCTTCCCCCCTTATTGGTTCGAATTCGAATTAGGGCAAGGCAACGATTTATTTCACTCGGCGAAATCAATTGATTTTGAGGTGAACGGCTGATGCTAGAAAGAAGAAGGAGGGGGTATCGGGGTTTCGAACGTCAACATTTTATTTATTTATATTTTTTTTATAGACGAAGAGGGACGACATGATGGAAGAGATAAAGGGACAACGTTGGTTTCTTGTCTGCCAAAAATGTGAATATTCGGAAAGGAAGTGTACTAAATGGAGACAATGAGGCGTGTTGGGGAAGGAACAACTACAGTGCTCTGAAATGAAATGAAAAAGATATTGAGAGAAAGTAGGCTGCTTGTTGAAATAGTTTGACCAGAATATGTATTTTGAATTAAATTTTCGATGTAACCTCGGCGCGTTTATATAATCTACACTCACACACTAACTCCGATCAATACGAAATTTGAATTCCGATAATAATTCAATATTACGGACCCAATGGAATTGGTTTCGTCGAATTCCGAGACTGTGCCTCGGAAGGCTATTTTTAAATTCAATTTAAACGATATAAATTTTAAAACTGAACAAGCCACTGTTAATTTCAATTTTATTACTTCTATTATCTTCAATGTTATCAATATAAATTTTACAAGCCTTCAAATTATTTTTAACCGGCTTAAAATTTTAGATTCAATTATTTTCCCAACCTCGAATTATTTAATTCAATAATTAAATTATCGAATAAATGGTGATATTCGTAATTCAAGTTAAAATTGCTCTATTGAATACTTAAAATCAATTAAATATTCCAATTTTAAATGCTCGAAAATTCCAGGTCGTCACAAGTGGGTACCATTTTGTAAGAATCTAGTATTAGTTTTTCTAGAAAAAAGATGGTGAAATAATTTAGACTAAAATGAATCATCTACACATAATTAGACAATAGGTACTACTATTATAGGATGTTGGTATCAGTTTTTATGTGTCGTGTTGAAATTAATTTCTCCGAATACAAAGTATCATGATAATTCTAACAGATGTTGGGTATCATATATTCAATATATTATTTTCGGTTTTGTAACGAATGACAGTGAAATCTATTTTTAACCAATTGAGCTTTGTCTTCTACCAAACAAACTATAGGTATTACTTTTTGAACATGAAAATCTTTATAAGTGATATGGCTTGTAATTCTACCATATTGATTTGTTCATCTTCAAATTCCTCAACTGCTATTTGTTTTCCCTTATTTGTTTGAGCTTTTTTCTATTTAACATATTAACACTATTAAAATACATCTAATGATTTAATAGTATCAGTTTCATAACTTAATGGTATAAGTTACCTGTTGAATTTGCTGTTGAATTTTTTTCTCATTTTTTTTCTTCGATCTTAATTCTCTTTTTTGGACCTGTTCTACAGTTGACTTGTCACCTGCTGTTTTTTCCTGCATTCTTTCTTCATTTTTTTTTGTAAAATAAGTTCAATAGTATCATAATCAATCTACAATGCTTTTGTTATGCTTCATTTCATAGTATCATTTACCTTTTCTTCTGCTCTGTTTTGTCCATGTCTCCTTTTTGTTATTCTTTCTCTTTTTTGCTTTATTTCTTCTTCCTTTAGTCATTTTAATAGTCTTAACTTTGCAGATTCCTACAGTGCGTCTCTACTGGAGGTAGGATATTTGCTTCATGATGAGTATCAGATAGAGCTTCTAGGGCATTAGATTCGTGATGAGTTTCGGAATGAGGCTGTAGGGTATCAATTTTGTGCTAACTTTGAGATTCAGAAGGTAGGGTATCAGATTCAACTGTTAAGGTATCAGATAGAGGTTCTACGGTATCAAACTTGTGCAAAGTTTCGAAATGCATTTGTACGGTATCATTTTTGTGCGGACTTTCAAACTGAAGAGGTAGGGTATCAGGTTCATGCTGAATATCATATTCACGTGCTAGATTTTCAGTTTCGGCTCGATTCTCGGATTAAGATTTTACGTTTCTAAATTCGAGCCGATTATCAGAATGAGGTGCTAGGTATTGGTTTTTGTCGACAATCAGACTGAGGGGATAAGTTATCAGGTTCGTGCTGAAACTCTACTTGTTTTTGATTGCCTGAAGTATGCGATTGAGATGGTGGTAGCGATTTTCCTATGGTTTCGTTTGCCCATTTTTTAATAATTTCTATTTTGTGTCGTGAAGGAGAAAGTGGATTTGATAATCGAAAGGGAAGATGATTGAAAGAAACGGGAAAAAGTTTTAATGCGCAAATGGGCTTTGAGCTTGTCTTTTGAAAGAAAATTATTTATTTTATTCGTTCAAATTGGTTCATTTATTTTATTCTCGTTCTTCTGAAATTTGTAGTTCATCGATTAAATTGTTCTCTCATGTGTTTGTCGTTCCTGTTCTTCTCATAATTCTACCGTGATCACGTTCTTCTTCAAATTGGATTATTTAGGTATGCTTCTATTTTTTTATTTTTTGTTCCTTTTCTATCAGATTTTAATTTTTATTGTTTGTAATTTCTAATCGTATTCCATTTTACAAATTAAATGCAATTATGTTTCCCTGTTTGCTTGTTCGTTCTTCTATGGCAACTTTTGAAAGCAGCAGGGGGTAGTATTGTTTTATTCGTTTCTTTATGCAGTATTGTAATCTAATTTGCTTTATATTTAATTTTTTTTTTGATTAGTCATGTATATCTTTCATTAATGTTGCGATGATTGGAAAAGTATCATTTTTTAGGGTTGTTTATAAAGTTGCGATAGAGTGGAAAAGTATCAGATTTTATATTCAGTTTCTGGTTATCATTTTTAATTTTTCTTAGTATCAGTTTTTGCTTATTTAGTCTGATTATCTATAATTAAGTATCGGTTTGTATATGGTAGGTATCAGTTTTGTGAAATGAAAAACTTATGTTCTAATTTGAATATATTTTTACTCGTGTTTCTTTTTCTTTTTTCTTTTTACAGTGGCGATAACAGTCTTCTTTATTTGTTCGTGTTGAATAATAATGCTTTTATCACTCGATTGTCTATTGATTGCTATTTGTATGATTTGAAGAATGAGATATGTCGATGTTGGTCTCAATTAACTCCTTCTTCTATTCAGATTTCTTATGTACTTGAGGACAAAGTTATTATGGTTGATACTGATATTCAGAGTATAATTTGTTTTCAATTATATAGAAAAGTTCCTTCTTTGGTTTTACTGTTAAGGTTAAGGATCCTGAATTCAAAAATATGGATGGTGCTTCTATTTCAAGTTCATCTAATGTTCATGCTTCTTCATGTTCTACTGATCTGTGAACTCAAATGTTGTTGTTAATGATAAAAGTTATTTAAAAGATATGTTAAGGAGAGGGTCGATATTATGCATTTCCGATTTTGTTGGTTTTTGTTTTGGAGGAGCTGAACATTTTAGAGCATTTTGGATGGCATATCAAATTCAAAAGGGGTATGAATTAATATTTTTAAAGAAGTGGAAAATAGGCAAAAGAACAAACTTTGAAAAAAAAATAGGCTGAAGGACAACAAGTTTCATTTTTAAGCCGAAGGACAAACTTTGAAATAATTCGGCTGAAGGACAATGCTAGTTAGTCTTAGTCCCTAAGAAGATGGTTTGATGACAACAACCTTAGAATAAGATTATGAAATATAAATACTAACATTATAGTTTAGATATATATGTATATGCAAGATTTAACCATGCTGGTATCCAGAATGAAAACTGTACAGTATAGAGATTCAAGACAAAAGATATCAAGATTGAAGACTCATGAGTATCAAGATTATCAAGAGTTCGATATTTCAATATAAGTAATTTAGTTAGGAATTTTATTAAAACTCCTAGAAAAGCACTGAAATCTTAAAATCCATTTTATTCGTGGAATGAAATCCACTTCAAGCCCGTTAAAGGGATGAAACCTACGAAAAATCTAGTGGAACATTGTTTTGTATGCACTAACTTTTATTCAAATGTTTTATAAAATTATATCTTGTTTTCAAAATGATTTCAAAAACTTTCTTTTAAAAGAATCAAAAACATCTATCCTGGTTTTAAAATACTTTTAGCCTCAAAATAATCTTTATTTTCAAAATCAAATTATCCTTGGTTTTAAACTATCTTTTAATTATAATATATTTAAATTTTAATATTTATACTTAGATTTAAATATAAATTATAGTAAAATTTTATATGTTCCAAAATATTATTCTCCATACTTATTTATGTATTTTAACTATAGTTAAGTATATTTATAAAGTTTAAAATAGTTTTAATACAAGATAGAAGTTATTTTCAAAGAAAAATAAATTACCAAAAATTACTTAAGACTGTCGACAACCCCAAGATGCCCTTGTCGACAAGGTGACAGTTTATTTCAAAATTTTGAATTTCAAAGGAAGTGTCTACTCGCCATATCCTTTCATGAATGGACATAGCTGTTGTTCTACTATAAATAGGGGCTATTTTAAACGAATTGGCATTCATATTTTTCTCTGATTTCACTCCTCTTCTTCTTCACATTTCTTTATATACATTTTTACCATTAGTCTGTCGAAATCACCATTGAATCTAACTAGATCATCTCTGGTTTGATTCTCTATCACTATCTCAACAAGATTCCAGTGCTATTCAGAGTTATAGATTTCTTTATAATCAATCGAGCGAGAAAAGGTGTGATTGTAGCGTGGAAAATCAATTGGGTGAACTTGTTGCCCGTAAAATCAAGTATCTCTACCCAAAGGATTGTGAATTTGGGGTGGTGTACCTCGTGGCCTTGAAATCGAGGGTGTAATTGCAAAAATCGATTTTGAAAGGAAATCCATACTTGTATTGCGGGACTGGATGTAGGATAACTCCGAACCAGTATAAAATCCGGTGTATTCTTTCCTTCATTGCTTTTACTTATATTTGCATCTGTGTTTGATTCTTCTATCATATGTGTGTCTGAATATTTCATACATTTGTATTCAAATTAATATAAACTCAAAAAGAATTAGCAATTCCTTAAAAGATTATTCACCCCCCTCTAGTGTTGATTCTAGCCTTAAGATCCGCAATACGCATTTCTCACAGTTAGAACTAGCATTTTGTAAAAACTGAATTAAATGTTAGTTAGAACCTGCATTTTGTATAGTGTAAAAATTGAATATAATGCTGTTAGGACTAGCATTGTCCTTCAGTCTAATTTTTCGCAAAGTTTGTCTTTTAGCTAAAAAATGAATCTTGGTGTCCTTGGGACAATTTTTTTTACCAAAGTTTTTCCTTTTCCCTAATTCCCTCTTTAAAGAATTATGCTACAAGAGTTGTTGCAATTTTCTCTTCATATAAGGATGGTTGTCTTTTCAAAATCCATGATTCTTGTGATTCTGGAGATTTGAAGAAGTGTTTTATAAGAAATATGGTTGCTGATCATTCTTATGTGGCTAGTATTAGAAATGTGAATAATCCACATATTTCTAATTCGTTGTTAAATCGTTGATTATTAAAGAGATTCATGATTGTCATAGTAAAAATCCTAAATGTGTAATAGTTGGTTTTAGAAGAGAATACAATTTTTAGTTGTCTTATGGTTATGCTTATCACGGGAAACAACTTGCACTAATGAATTACATGGCAATGATGCTTTGTCTTACAATGATTTGAGTTGGTATTTGGAAGCGGTGTAGAAGTCTAATCCAGATAGTTATGCTGATATGGATGTTGATCCGTGTAGTAACGAATTTGAGAGGGTGGTCATTGTTTTTGGTGCTTGTTTACTTGGTTAAAGGCATTGTCGTCCTATGATATTCTTAGATGCTACTCATTTGAAAGGACGTCCTTGTGTTTTGATGGGTGCTACTGCAAAAAAATGGTGATCAAGGTATGTCTTTGTTTTCAATTTTAATTTATTTGTATTGAGATCATAATAGTTGGCGTTAGCATTAATATGAATTTGTTATCATAATTCGTATTACGTTGGTATCATTTTTAAGACATGTAGTTTATAGTTAGCAAGTTTCTAGTATCAGAATTTGCATTTTATTGAATTGTAAGTTTGTATTTAGTATTATAATTTCTTACTGCTTAGCAGGTGATTAGCATTAGTTTGTGTATAATGTTAGTATCAGGTTCATGTATGTTAATATACGGTATCATATATAGTTGTGTAGTATTGGAATTTGATTTGTATCATAATATATGTTAATGTACATTACTTTGTTGTGTTAGAATGAAGATTAATGTGCATGATGTCGTGGTTATCAACATTTTTATAATGGTCGTATCAGGTTTTCGGTATCAGTTTTTTTAATATTAGTATCAGTTTCATGAATAGTTTCAGATTTATGGTCATAATTAGTTTTAGTTTTTTTACTAAATATTTTTGCAATTGTAGGTTTCTTCCCTTTAGTTATGAGTGTAGTTTCTCTGAAAAATGTGGATAATTGGACATGGTTTTTGAATCATTTAAAACAAATGCTTCAAGAAGATCATAATTTGGTTTTTATGTCAGATCGCTACCAATGTTTGCTTCTAGTGTTCGTGATGTGTTTCCTTCAGCTTATCAAAGTTATTGCTATTTGCATATGGAGCAAAATCTTCTTTCAGCGGTTAAAGCCAAAAATGCAAATGTGTCTATTGTTGATCTATTCAAAATGTGTTCTAGAGCTTCTAAACTATATGAATTTGAAGGAGAACATTCTAAGTTGTGTCAAATTGGTGGTGTTGCTGGTGTGAATTTTTTAAAGGTAAGCCTTTTGATAAGTGGGTGGATTTATTATTTCCAGGGAAACATTATGGTGAATATAGTTCGATTGTTGTAGAAAGTTTTAATAATTGGATTTTAGATGAATGAGCATTGCCTGTTACTTCGTGTTTAGATGGTATTTGTGTTAAGATTATGGAACAAATGGCTGGAAGGAGAGAAGAATGTCGTTTGTGGAAAACAGCTCTTTGACCTTCTATGGAGTTACGTTTAGGTGAATTGATTGAAGAAGGATTTGGATGGGATGTATACAAATCTTTTGATTTTTCTTTTGAAGTGAAATATCCAAACTCTCATTGCGTTGATTTGAAGGAACAAGTTTGTAGTTGCAACCAATGGAAAATTACAGGATTTACTTATGCTCATGCTATAAAGTATATGAACAAGTCTTAAGTTGTATGTATATGATTTTGTCGAGTATTATTTCACTGTTGATGCTTATCGATGTTCTTATGCCAATGTTATAAATTCTATTCCAAATTATGATAGGCCTATTATTGATGGCAGCATTCAAGATGTCATCAAACTTCCAAAGAAGAAACGTGGCGCTGGTAGACCATCAATCAAGTGCAAAGGAAGATTTTCATATTTTTAGAACAAACAAAATAGATGTGGCGCTGCAAGCAGTTTGGTCATAATAAACGGAATTGTCAAGCTTCAAAGAGGATATGATATGATTTTACATTTTGAATTTGTTCAGATTAATAAGTGGATGTGTGACTAGTTTTGGTGGTTTATTGTAATTGAACCTTGCTATTAATTTGCACTCAGTATATCATATTATCAAACTGATTTTAATTTCAGCTATTTAGTATAAATGATAGTATCATTTTTTTACCGTATCAGTTCTGGTATTTATTTTTATTTTTTTCAATCATTAGTTTTGATATATGTTGCATACTGTTAGTATCAGCTCTTTAGTATCATTTGTTGTTGTGTGATATCAGTTTTGTTCAATTTCAAATATTTTACTTATTTATAACAAAGTTGATAGCATAGTATATAAGATCTAATAATCATTGAATAATTGATTGAAGAAGATTGAATTGATACATGCTATCTATTGGTTGAAGATAATGTTTTCTTGATTGAATATAAAGGACTTTATTATCAGTTTTGGTTAGCTTTTAGTATCAAATTCGTGTATTATAATACGTGCTAGAACTGACACCAGTATTAATAAATAATTAGAATGATATTTGGTGTTAGCAAAAACTGACACTAGCACTAATTGTTGTTTCATAGAGTATGTTGAGTGTCAGTTTTAATAAAACTGATACTATTAGTTATTAGAACTAGTATCCGGTTACTATTTTGTTTTGAAATATGATTTGAAATCTGATAAAATCATTATACAACTAATAGTTGCATCATAAAACTGATAATATTATGCAGGATTAATAGTTGCATGATAGAACATACAATATATAATCTTGTTATAATATAAACAACAGGAAAAGAAAAGAACATCAACTACAACATATCATTCCGGTAGATCAGTATTGTTTTTACAAGTAAGATCACCATTGTTTTAAGAACAAACATTACTTCATAAGTACCGAATTGCAACAGAACATCATTACTTCACAAGTACCATATTTGATTGTGAAACAACACAATGATTTACTTTAACAAGCAAAATTCTCAATTTTTGCAACTTCTTCTTTGCATGACAGGTTATCAGCTACATTCCAACCGTGCTTGCTATCTGCAATATGTCTATTGCCAGTTTGCTCAAATTTGTATAATAGTGTATTGTTGGATTTTTTTTTTGGAATCATGGTTCCGTTCAGTGATGCATCGTAGATCATGACATATATTCCGCAGTCAACGCTGTTTAAAACAAAATATGTTAACAAAATATAAACTATGATAGAAATTAATGAAACGTAATTTTTACATCACCAGAAATATGTTCATAGCTTGTACAACAAATTGTACTAATATCAAGCATTGATTGTATCAACATTAAAACAGAAATTAAATTCAATTACATATAACAAAATATCTTAAATGTACATCAGTTCATGTGAAAATAGCAGCACATTTTGCAAACTGATTGATTTTTTCATTTATCTTTCTTCTTCCAAATTTGACATGAACTTAACTAAGCTCCAGAGTGCTCTTTGTTAGTCAATATCTCATGTGCAATTCTTGATCTAGATTTCAGCATTTGTTCAGGGGCTATTTGAGTGGTATTTGGCTTTTGTTCATTGATATGATGAATATCATCACGTATATACCACTGTTTAAAAGAAAATTTGCAATATCAGTTTTGTGTATCTAAGTATTTGTTTTTGTATGTAATTTGCAGTATCAGTTTAGCAGTCACTATGTCATTTTCAGTTTCTAGGTAACAGTTTTTGTCCGTAATTTTCAGTTTCTAGGTATCAGTTTAGCAGTCAGCAGTTTTTGTCAGTAAGTAATTTTGAGAATCAGTTTTTGTCTGTAATTTGCAGTATCTAGGTATCAGTTTAAAAGAAAATTTGCAGTATCAGTTTAACAGTTGGTAGGTATCATTTTGAACAACATAAACAACTTACATGTCTGATCCTTGCTATGCACATGGTATCTGATGCATTTCATTTGCCTTCACCTCCTTATCCTGTATGTTTTTCTTTTTCCAAACTTCTTTCAGCATTTCTTCAACTTTATTTCTCTATTGAAGACAAAACGATACAAAGTTAGCTAATGTTTAATTTGTTTCAATCATATTACTTTGTTTCATAGCAAAAACATATCATACCAATATAATTGCATGCTTTAGACTGGTGTTGTTCTTTTATTAGAACTCCTTCTAGGAAATCTATAATCTAGATGACTCCATTATATTGTTGGGTATGTCAAAGTTACCAGTGTCTAATGGTATTCACAAGGCAAAGGGAAATACATATAGCATTTGTGTATTCATCATCCATAATTTGTTCAACAAAAGGCAACACTAAAGATTTTATAATTCCATGTACATTGAAACTATAGATTGCTGTTAAATGAAAAAAATAAGTTAGAATTCAATATGTGTAGCATTTATGATATTATTGCATATTAAAGTTTTATTTACCTTCATTATTATTGTTAATGCATAATTGTGCTCTTTCAGCACGCATTTAGATAAATACCAGTCAATTATCTATATTAACAACATGAAAATGTAAGTATTTATTGGTGAAGCAATATTCGTTAAAATTTAGTATCTTTAATTTAGAGAATGGTAATATATATTACAAAGTACAAGAATAATTAAGCATGAATTATGATGAAACAGCTTTTGGGTATCATTTTTGCATTTACTTTGCATCAGTTTTGCACATGGTATTAAATCAGCTGCTACTAGAAAACAAAAGTAAGCATGAATTTAAATCAACTACTACTAAGAATTAATTTTGCTCTATTTTGGTATTTATTTTGTCATACATGATGGTTAATAAATAATTTAACTAATAGACCATCACTTTATAACAAATAGTAATTAGGTATCATTTTTGGTTATGTATAGGTATCGGTTTTAGTATAAATAGCATTAGAAATAGCCATTAGACATTATTTTTTGTAATTGTTTATATTGGCAGTAGTATTATTAAGCAAAAAAAAATTATGTACCGATCCATGTGTGGCATTTCCTTCAAGAAGTTGTCGTAGTACTTTTTTTTGTTATTGTACATCCTCCTCTAATTGTGTTTTTGTCTGTCCATGCTACATCTTTGTTTTGCGAAAATAAGACACATATCAATTATACAATGTTATTTTAATACGTAGCATTAGTATATATGTTTGTAAACTTACTATTGTGATTATGTCATTGCAAAGAAAGTTTAGACTATGTTTTGTTGTTCTATATTCAAGTATGTCAAGGTTTTGCTGAAGTGTCCTAATCCTAAATTTGAAAGTGTTGGCTCTATTATTTGAACTGGCATTGGAATTGACTCTTCTACACTTTCTTCTTCATCACTTTCATTTTCTTCAAGCTTTTTATCATTTTTATTTTCTTCAAGTTTTTGTTCTTTCCCTTTTTTTCATTCTCTGACCATATTCAAAGCTGAGGTTTTTTTTTCCTTTCTCTTGTTTTTATTGTCTTAGCATAAGAAGCTGTTTTTTGAACTGTTTGTTTCCTTTTCCGACTAAGAGGTTTTACTGGTTTGTTTTCTTTGTTCTTTTCTGTTGTTTCCTCTTGCAATCGTTATGCGATATTGAGATTGAAAGATGGTGGTGTTAGGTCTAGTATTACATCACTGTACCACGCAATTTTGCTCTCTTTTGTGGCATCTTCTTCCAATTTTTAAGCCTCTTCTATTTCTTCTTATGCCATTTTATCTTCATTTGTTCGCGACCCTGTTTCATTTGTTTTATTCAGCTTGTCTTCACTTTTTTCTTTTGTGTCCGTAGCAATATCTTCATTTCGTTGAAGCAAATTTTCATGCATTTCAGTTGTCATTTTGGTCTCCATGCATGTACTTTCTTTTTCAGTTGTTTGGTGGACTTATTTTGTTTTAGTGTCAGCAGTTGTGTCTTAAACTTCTTCTACATTTTTTTTAGTTGAGGATCTATGTTAACAATAAGAAGCTGTCAGTTTTTGTTATTGGTGAATGAATATTATATTATTAGTAATAGTAATACTAATAGTGACAGTTTATGGGTATCATTTTTGCATTGATATCAGTTTTTCAAATGGAAACTAGGTATCAGTTTTTCATACATATAGGTATCAGTTTTGATTTATTTAGCAGTGAAAATTGTTTGTAAAATAACCAACCATGAGTTCTAATCAAACAGCTAATACATTTAAATTCTGCACTATTTTGGTATCAGTTTTCTACTAATGATGGTCAACATAAATAGTTCAATTTACATACCATCAAGTTATAAGAAACGGAATGTAGGTATCATTTTTTAATACATTTAGGTATCAGTTTTTTTTAAGGTGCTTTTGGCACAGGTCCCTGATAGGTTTTAAAATTTACAAAACCCCTAGCGGAAAAAAATATGTAAATCAGGTTCTTATTTTCGAAAATTATCAAAAAAATATATAAAAACAAAAAACTTTCAAATTTTAAAACTTATTTCAATTAATATTTAACTTCGTATTCATGTCAAAAAAATCAAAAAACAAGGGTGGAAAGTGAAAAAAATGACACACATTATGTTTCAGGAATACTTGTAGACATGTAAGCAATTTTAGTGAATAATTGCTGACAAGTCTACACTTATTCTGGATAGCATGCCTTTGCAACTAAAAGTTGCAGATGTGTCTGCAATTTTAAGGAATAAATCCAGATATTTATATAAATATCCTAGTTGTTAAATCAAGGTGTTGTTATTCAACGAATAATTGCATACATGTCTGCAAATATATTGAATAAGTGCAAATATGTCTGTAGTTATATAGATTTTTATTCAACGCAATTATTCAGTGTAATCACATACATATATGCAATTATTCAGATGTTTATCGAATGCAATTATGTCAACAATAATTGCAGACATATCTGCAATTATATGAGATAATTGCATATATGTTTGTATTTTTTTTGTAGAAACCTAATTATAATATTTACAATTTTTGAAATATTTTTTAGCACTGGCGCAATAATACACGAAAAATACATGCTGCTAAGGTAAAATAATAATAGGGATCCGCTTTGCAGCTTTTTTTAGGGAGAATGCCATTTGAATTAACTTTGGTTTTAGGGACACGTGACTAATATTCACTTATTTTTAACTTATACTCAATATTATTTATAACGTAAGCAAGCATGAATTCGAATCAAACAGTCATTATTAATAATTAAAAATAATGCACCTGTCCATTTCTATTATTTTTTCTTAAAACTTTGTAGGTTCTTGTTGATACTCTGGATTTTCTTCTTCATTCTTTTCAGCTGTGAATGTTTTTTCTTCATTTTGGGCTATCTAAACATGCAACTTCGTTTATTTCAGTTGTTGTGTTAACTTTTTCCATATGAGACTCAACATTTTTGTCTTCATTCTCTTCTTCGTTGTTTTCAGTTGTTAGTTTCTTTTCTCTGTTTTCTATTTCTGTTTCCACATGTGCATGTTCATCTAGAATGTTGTCAAGTTCATCTTCCATGTGCTTACTCTTTTAGTTCAACTTCTGAATTTTTCTTTTCATTTTCTTCTAGTCTTGATTTGAGTTCTCTCAGTTGTTCTTTCAATTTCAAATTTTCATTTTTTCCTACCTTTATGCTCAACTTCTTTTCTTTGTCCAATTACTTCTTTGTTTTCTTACCTTCTTCTTTGAAATCTTTAATGTGCATTTGCAAAACATTAAGGCTTACATTATCTTCAAAAGATCGAGCACTCTGTTCAGATTCTTTATTTTTTATTTTTTTCCATTGGTTCTTTTTACTTTTGTCGCTTGATTCTCCTTTTGTTGATGCTGTTTGGAGTAGCTTCTGTTCATATGGAAGAATAATGCTTATTTCTTTTACCTGTGTAATTGAAATAGAAATTTTATTTTAAAATTTTAGTGCAAATGTTTTAAGATAGTATGATGTGACTTATATGTTATAACTAACATTAATAAATGATTAGTTTAATAGAAGAAAATATAATAGTAATGAAATTGATACTATGTATACTTACTAATTGATTGTGTATAGTGTTAAAAATGATACCATGTGTTATTGTATATTATAACTGATACTATGCAAAATGACAAGATATACTATGCTGAGAAAAAATTGATGCTATGGAAACAAAAATTTTAAACTACACATTGAAACTGATACTAATCAGAAGCCAAAGTGATACTGCAAAGAGGCACATCCGATACTATGTAGAGACAAAATATTATTCTAAGTGTTGAAATGGATACTACACAGAGATAGATTATAAAATGTAAACCGATATTGATTAGTGTAAGTAAGATTGAATTTCAACTTAACTTTCCAACTTTTACATCATTCGAAAATTGTTTCACAACAATATCTTTAAGCTTTCTTACATCCCATCATGCAAATCTAGGTAAATCTTCAGTAAGTTGCCTTCTAGGTTGGATGAGGTTCATTTTCTCACAGATGCAACACTATAAACATTTAAAGATATGATTAGATAAGAATATTGAATATAACATTTTTTTTCAATTGATAATATTTTGCATAACACATCTTACCAATGGAAGCATGAAACATCCAAACATGTTTCTTGGCTTGGAGATAAACTTTTTGAAAAATTTTAAAAAAAAATTCTCTATTGTTTCTGGCTATGAGACAGTCTACATTGTTTCACTATCAATCCAATAGGGTAGAATTTCCTATCTCAGATTTTGTGGGGAAAAAAATTCGATAGTATTTGCATTATTATCTACAAAGGCAGATCTTCTTCGTTTTCATTTTTCCTTTTTGTTATTTCTTATTTTATTCTTCTTTCCACGACATTTCTTGTTATGTAAATACATGTGCCAAAGTTTCTACTTGCAAATTCTTTATAGTCTGGTGGAATGGTTTTTCTCATCAATTTTTTTATTGGTTCTATATTTATTCTTTTTAATGGCAGACCAAAAAGAAAGCTTATATCTCTGGCAGTGATCTTTATTTTGTCTTCTCCAAAGACGAAGGTATCAGTTTCCATATAGTAGCAGTTGTATAAAGCATCAAAGTTGTGCTAATGCTTTTTTCACTCTTTCATTGTTATTTTTTCTTCGTAGATGGCTTTGAAGTAGTTGTAAAATGGTGTCTTCTTTAAGATGTCGAATTTTTTTTTCTCAGTCCATTTTTTCTTTGACCAATATGATTATCTTGAAGATAGCTTGTAAGCCACATCTATATGCAGTTTCTGACTTAACATCTTCAGATTTTGCTATCCGCTTGTTTGATTCATTTGATGTCTCATGCACGCTTTTACGACATGGATTCACAAAATCATCATCATCTTATTTCATGAGAAAGTGGCATTAAGTTGTTAGTGAAACAAACAGCGTTGAAACATAAATGTGTATAACATGATATAGCGGTATTAGTTTCCACAAACATGAGATAAAACATGATATTTTTATCTAACAAAATTTTTGTATCATTTTTGCTAAATGTAGGTATCAATTTCCTAAAAATTATAGTTGAAATACTTTTAAAATTGCTACATAATAACTTCAAAAGAAATATATTGCATGCATCATTTTTAGCTTATATTTGTATTAACTTTGTTACAAATTACGATGAAAGTAATTTGTATAATTAAAAGTATAAAGTTTAAAGAAAGATAAAGTGAGCATCATGTTTGTAAGATGTATGTATCAGTTGGTTCAAACAAACAGTATATCAATTTTAAGATACCGTGTCCATAAAAACAGATAGTAGATATTAGTTTTGCATTGCATTAGTGTAAGTTTTATATTTGTGATAGAAATAATTTCAATTATGGAGCAACAAATTTCACCAATGATAGTGGGTATCATTTTATGAATATAACTATATCATTTTTGTTACAAACTATTGAAAAATTATTTTTAAAATTACAAAGTTTTGTCTTCAACTAAACAAACAATAGGTATCATGTTATGAAATATAGGTATCGGTTTGTTATACAGTGGGTATCATTTTGTAAAATATTGGTATCATTTTATTAAAAATTTGCAACATTGAAATATGAACTACAACATATTATATAGTGGGTACCATTTTGTAAGAATTTAGTATCAGTTTTTCTTGAAAAAAGATGGTGAAATAATTTATAGACTAACATGAATCATCTACACATAATTAGACAATAGATATTACTATTATAGGATGATGGTATGAGTTTTTATGTGTCGTGCTAAAATTAATTTCTCCGAATACAAAGTGTCACGATAATTCTAACAGATGTTGGGCATCATATTTTCAATATATTAGTTTCAATTTTGTAACTAATGACAATGAAATCTATTTTTTTAACTAATTGAGGTTTGTCTTCAACCAAACAAACTATATGTATCACTTTTTGAACATGAAAATCTTTATAAGTGATATGGCATGTAATTCTACCATTGATTTGTTCATCTTTAAATTCCTCAACTGCTATTTGTTTTCCCTTATTTGTTTGAGCTTTTTCCTATTTAACATATTAACACTATTAAAATACATCTAATAATTTAATAGTATCAGTTTCATAACTTAATGGTATAAGTTACCTGTTGAATTTGCTGCTGAATTGTTTTCTCATTTTTTTTCTTCGATCTTAATTCTCTTTTTTGGACCTGTTCTACAGTTGACTTGTCACCTGTTGTTTTTTCCTGCATGCTTTCTTCATTTTTCTGTAAAATAAGTTCAATAGTATCATAATCAATCTACAATGCTTTTGTTATGCTTCATTTCATTGTATCATTTACCTTTTCTTCTGCTCTGTTTTGTTCATATCCCTTTTTTGTTCTTCTTTCTCTTTTTTGCTTTATTTCTTCTTCCTTTGGTCGTTTTAATAGTCTTAACTTTGCAGATTCCTACAGTGTGTCTCTACTAGAGGCATGATATTTTCTTCATAATGAGTATGAGATAGAGCTTCTAGGGCATTAGATTCGTGATGAGTTTCGGAATGAGGTTGTGGGGTATTAATTTTGTGCTGACTTTGAGATTCAGAAGGTAGGGTATCGGATTCAACTATTAAGGTATCAGATAGAGGTTCTACGGTATCAAACTTGTGCAAAGTTTCAGAATGCAATTGTACGGTATCATTTTTGTGTGGACTTTCAAACTGAAGAGGTAGGATATCAGGTTCGTGCTGAATATCATATCCACGTGCTAGATTTTCAGTTTCGGCTTGATTCTCGGATTAAGGTTTTACGTTTCCAGATTCGAGTTGATTATCAGAATGAGGCGCTAGGTATTGGTTTTTGTTGACTACCAGATTGAGGGGATAAGTTATCAGGTTTGTGCTGAAACTCTACTTGTTTTTGATCGCCTGAAGTATGCGATTGAGATGGTGGTAGCGATTTTCCTATAGTTTCGTTTGCCCTTTTTTTGTTATTTCTATTTTGTTTCGTGAAGGAGAAAGTGGATTTGATAATCGAACGGGAAGACGATTGAAAGAAACGGGGAAATGTTTTAACATGCAAATGGGCTTTGAGCTTGTCTTTTGAAAGAAAATTATTTACGCGTTTCCTTATAAATAAGCGTTTTGTTATAAAATAAAGAAAGCAAAAGCCATTAGAGGGAACAATTTTATTCACTCAGAGATTAGTAATATATTTTCATTGCATTAGCACCTTTATATAAAGGGCTAGGAGCTTGGGATAGAACTAATCTCACGATGTGAGACTAAATACAAAACAGTATATAGCATATTCACAATTTATATTATAACACTCCCCTTGAATATTCGTCTTCAAAATCATGAATCCTCTGATAACTTGAAATTAACTCTTTTGCAACGTGTATGTTGATTGCTCCCCCTCATTGTTATCTTGCTTGCACTTATTCGTTCAGTCGATCTAGATATTATTCGTTACCTCATTAAAAAAAACCTCTATAAGGAAAACCTAATGGAAAAACCTTGAATAAGGAAAAGAGTGCAACTTGAGATCATAGATACCATACAATGATATTTCTTCTAAGAGTTTGATACTTTAGGATTAATATAATGCCTCATTAAAACCCTTACTAAGAAAAACCCAATGGGAAAAATCTTAGTGAAGGAAAAAAGAAGAAGAGCACAATGCATATCTTATTTTCTCATTTCTTCAAATGAAGTTTGATACTTCTGGATCAAACTAATGCCTCATTAAAACCTTACTAAGAAAAACCCCATGGGAAAAATCTCAGTGAAGGAAAAAGAGTACAATATAGTATGAGATATTTCAATAATTTACAGAATCAAATAGAGTGATACTTCTGGATCAATATAATACTTCATTAAAAACCTTACAAAGGAAAACCCGATGGGAAAAACCTTAGTCAAGGATAAAAAATACAATTTAACTTAAATAACATATTTGAGATATTATTTCTTGAAAATACGTTTGATTCTTCTAGATCAAGACAATGCCTCGTTAAAACCTTAATAAGAAAAACCCAGTAGGGAAAATCTTAAATAAGGGGAAAGAGTACATTGTAACTTATTTTCAAATGTTGCTGGGGAGTTGATACTTCTGGATCAAGATAATGCCTCATTAAAATCTTATTAATAAAAACACAGTGGGAAAAATCATAGCTAAGGAAAAAGAGTGCATTATAAAATACTTATGGATGCTCCCCCTAATTTAAAATTTTCCTCTGAATTCATATTCATCGTTCGATAACTCAAATTGGTTAAAGATACTTCTGGATCTATAAATATGAATCTCATTAATAATACATTTATTAATAGTTTCCTTCGATACAATCACATTTTCTAAGATTGTTTCTTCCAAATATGGTTTGCGTTTTATGCATTTTGTATGCTCCTTTAATGAAAAACACTTCATGTGCTTTCATTTTTGTGCTTCAAATTAGTTTTGCACATTGCAACTATACATTTTTCATGAATATTAAAAATTTCATTACAACATTACTAGAAAGCAGAAAGTAATCTACTCATCTTGAAGTATATCAAGATTTTCATTACAATAATACTTAGAAGAAATTTGTAATCTACACTTCATGTCTTTTGCATTCTTTATAACTACAAAAGTTATATATATTCTTTAGAAATTTGTATACTTTAATAAGTATTTGCTATCACAACTATCACTTCAATAGATATTAAGAGTTTCATTACTTCGATACTTAAAAATAGAAAGTAATCTACTCATCATGAATTATATCAAGATTTTCATTACAACAATACTTAAAAGTAGGTTGTAACCTATGCTCCTTGTTTTTTTGCCTACTTTATAACCACCAAAGTTAATTATATTCTTCAGGAATTTGTATACTTTCATCATTTAATATGGTTTAAACCATATTTATACCTTCGGGGTATATTAAGCATTTCAAGTACTTTTGCTACTTTACGGACTACATGTCCATATTTCTCTATTGATAAAGGATTCATGATGGCCAGTCATGTTTTCCCTAATCCAAGATATTTAATATTTTTATAAACATAAGCACTTTATTACTTATAAATTTATCATCGATGATTATTTCTTTGTCAGTTCTAGACATGATTTATTGAGATCTCTTTTATTATCATGTTTTAGGTACCTAAACCACTTCTAGGGTAATTTGACAATCATGTCATTAGTCTCTTCAAGAGCACCCTTAAAGTGTTTCTTCAAGAACACTCATCTATTTTATTTGACATCTTTATTACTTACTCCAAAAGTATTTCAAACTGACTTTTGTACCATATTTCAAATGTGGTTTACACATTTTGATCCTTCAGGGATTCAAATCTATATTGGAGAAAGTCTACTAGGGATATTATTAATAATTTATTCAAGTTACTTAATATTTTGCATCATTATACATGTTAACAAATATTTGACATTGATGATCAAAATGAATTTGTATCTCTTTATCCTCCCCCTCGATGTTGAGGAGCAATGTCATATTAAATAATAATAATAATCTTTCGATTCTCATTTGATCCATTATAATATTGCTACTAGCAAATACACCATACATATTAATAATAGGAGGATAATTCTTCTATCAATTGATAGAATGCATTCAAGTGATATTTGTGAGCTTCTGGCTCGTGTTTAAATATGGGATTCAATTATGCCAAATTTCGTGAAATATAATCTAGTTGAAATTGCATCCAATTTTTTCTAAAATAAGCTTCTGGCTTTCAATTTTAGAAATAACGCAAAGATATTCTTTGACATTTTCATTATAGTTCCAATATGATAGCTATTCATTTATATATCTTCAAAACTGAACAAATTTATTTTAAATTTGACTTAGCATAATGTATTTTGAATTAAGATATATGTACCATTTGGTAATATTATATGGGCTCTTTCGGACCCTTCAATTCAGATGCCATGGTTGAAATTTTTAGCTAAAATATTTTCATATAGTTCGGAGAAAAACTTCTGGTTTTTCAAAATCATATGAGTAGTTACACTATCAATAAATTCTAGTACTTTTCAAAAATTTAAAATAGACTACTGATTAAAGCCAACATTATCGGTACATTATTTCAATTAGTTATGAAAGGAAAAACATACAAGCACCAACTTCCAACTGACTTATTAAACTGAAATAAAATAAAATCCACATAGCAGAATTCAGGTTGCTAATATCGATCAATTTGACCATATCATTTATTATTGCACTTAGATTTTCATCATTAATGAAGTTTCCGTCATCAACTTCGAAGATATGATCTAACTTCAGGTTAGTATTACTAGACAATCCTTTCACATAATTTTAGTTTAGAAGTAATTCTAAATATAGAGGAATTGTATTTCCAAATAGATTTAAAGACTTGAAACTTCAAGTTCAACCACTCATGTCTAGTGTTTAGAAGTGACCATATTTTGGTGGTCATAACGCTCCTTCACGGAGTTCCATAGGTAAAGATGATCTTTTTCTGTTAAATGTTTTATTTTAAGTTTGTCATGGATATGACACCTTAAAAATATAAGAGCCATTGTTTTATCCGATTGGATTATCATTTTTATGGCAGTTTCTAAGCAACGAGATTGTAATTGGATATCAACATCTAATACCTATGACAAAAAGTTATCTTTTAATAAGTCCGAAGCTTTAAATTCAAGCTTGGGTGTGTTTTATCATATTACCAACTATAAGTGAAAATAAAAATGCATAAGCATCAAAATATTGTTCATGGGTATATAATCAATGCATTTCATAAAATAAGAAACCATATCTGATGGTAGTTACAGTGAAAGAATAAAAACATTAATGCAAAATAGTAAATGACAACCAAATATAGTCTATAAAAGCGACTATAATTTCTTATTTACATCCTTTTGATAGCTCTAGATCCACTCTCATTAATTGCATTCATTACTTTCTTTGAAAATGCAAAACTATCCTTGAAAATATGGAAAGGCCTTTATATGGATTGATTGGTGGAGAAGGGATGAATTATAATCAAAGGTTGTGCTGACTTTATTATGTTTACTTTCATAACATAAGCAAATTTAAAATATGAATAGGTAGTACTAAATACCATTTATTAATTCATAACAACTGCAATAGTGAGAAACATAAATATATACCATGTATATACGTTATGTTCCTTGTCAACAATAAGAGATATAAAAGAAGAATAAATGTATAAAATATTCATACACATCTTTGTTGGACCATTCTCATTAATCAGTTAATTTTATTTAATGATCTACTAATTACTACTGACTAATATATGAATTAATATATGTGGCTATTTACATATTGTAAGCTAAACAGAGAGAGAAAATTTGTACATCACATGTTAATATTCATTTTGTGAAGAATCCAAAATACTTACTTGACGAGCCAAAGGAAAGAAACTTGATCCATTACATATTTTACCTTTTGAAAGGCATGATTGGATGAATGGAAGAAGAAGAAAAAACAGGAAGTAAACTTTTTGTTAGAATATCTTATTTTCTATTAAAAAGAAAGAGAGCAGGAGAGTAGATATATTTCTATGTATTTATTTGGTTCAATAAAAGCACCAAATATATCAACAAATCTTTTCTAGAGATATTTTATCATTACTAAATATACAAATCTCTTCTAGAGATTATTATTATTATTATTATTATTATTATCATCATCACTTCTGGAGTGAACAAATTTCTATACATTTATTTGGTTTAGTAGTTAATACTATTGGTAAATATTTTTAGAACTTTAGGTTTCAATTTTACTTTAAAGTAAAGTCTTTGTTTAGTACTTTAGATCCTAAATGGTTCAACTTGATTTTCATTGTCAAACTTCAGGTTTGATTGCAAACATGGTTAGAATTTACCATAATCTGAATTAGCTTTCTAATAATTCAACGCTTCACATCTCATATTTATAGAGTTTTGATATATAATCCCTTTTTTTAGGA
This sequence comes from Allium cepa, assembly GCA_030765085.1. Taxonomy (NCBI): domain Eukaryota; kingdom Viridiplantae; phylum Streptophyta; class Magnoliopsida; order Asparagales; family Amaryllidaceae; genus Allium; species Allium cepa. The sequence goes on from CM060934.1 coordinate 99,281,858, forward strand.
ATACAAACTTATATGCATAAATTTTATTTAATAACTTCAGGTCTGCAATATTAAATAAACACAATGAAACAAGAGTACTTTTCATAATTGTATTCGGACATGAGAATCATAATACTACTTCTCTTCAAGGAAATAATATTTACCATATTTGTAATGTTATTCCAGCATATTGTTTTTATATTATGTCTTCTGGACATATCAACATCTTTTTCTGGAATTGATCGTTTATTTTCTTCAAGGCTTTATTTCAGCTTATGAAAGCTTTAATTTTTCACCTTCGCACAAATGAACTTCAGGTTCCTATTCTTTCATATAAACTTAATATGATCTTCTAGATACGTATTATCCTTCTATTTGTTTCTCCAAGAAACAATAAAATATTTCTTCTGGAAATATAAATCATGTAGCAAAATCATTTCTATAGTCCTCACTCAAACCGAAATCCAAACAAAAAAGTTTCAAAATGAAAACCCTTTTTTTACCAAACAATGGAATGAGATCTAAAAGTTTAGATCTACGATAAAATGAGATCTAAAATGATAATATTAATAGAGCAAGATCTATAATATATATATATATATATATATATATATATAATGAAATCTAGAAAATTAGTTATGATAGATAAGATCTAAAAAGAATACTAACAGAATAAGGTCTGAAATTACATTTTAGTCTATGAAACAATTTTAATTTTAGATCAAATTCAAAATTATCACAAAAAAAGTATATACATTAATAAAAATTAATAAGAGATCGGATGATTAAAATCTACAGATCTAAAAAATATATCATTTGAACATGATATTAAGATCTACAAGAGATCTGAAAAATTAGAAAAAAAATATATAAGATCTGCAACAAAACGAGATCTAAAATATAGGGACAAAAAATAAGATGTACAAATGCAATCAAATCTAAATAATTAGATCAATGATACAATGAGATCTTAAAAAAAATTAATAAAAAGAGATTCGAAAGATTTGATTAATCAGATAAGAAATAGCTGACTGCTTTGAAGATTTATAATCAGAATTGAAAATTTTCTTTTATTTAGAGATCGTGATGATAACGTGTTATAAAATAAAGAAAGCAGAAGCTGTTAGAGAGAAAATTTTTATTCATTCAGAGATTAGCAATATATTTTAATTACGTTAGCACCTTTATATAAAGACCTAAGAGCTTGGAATAGAACTAATCGTACGATGTATGACTAAATACAAAACAGTATATAACATATTCACAATTTATACCATAACACTTTTTAAATTATCTGTCATCTAAAAAAAATTCTTTTTAAAACTGTGACGGTTGCGAAAGTAAAAATGGAAGACGTGGGTAAACTTGATTTTGAACGAAGCAACTGCTACGTTTACAGTAGTATACCACGTAGAAAAACAGAGTCTCTTGGGATACTTATCAAAACGCGACTCTTTTTCTATCCAGTGCTCAGGTAAAAAGTACTTCCGTCCTAAATGTAACGTCAATATTTATTGCTCTTTCCCCAATTCAGTGTCTCTTTCAAGCAAAACGTACTTGTGTCCTTCAAAATCTTTTTAATTTTCCGCACACCGTTTAAAATACCGCGGTTTTATTTTTATTTTGTTCACGTGTTTGCTTTTCAAACTAGTTTCAATCCCTATATTTTAAGGTACTTGCACAGCGTACCGATTGTCAATCGTGTAAATTATTTTCAAACTTACTTTCTACTGTTTTAGTACGCAAAAAAACATCAAAAAGGACTGGTCTACATTTCTGGTACTTGCGAGCTTGAATGCGACTGATAATAATAAATAAAATTTCAGCCATACATACGTGTCTTACGTGGATTGCTGCGCCACATATGTACGGCCTTGTTGCACATGGCGATGCACAGGGTCGTTTTCTCTAACCACTGCGTTTCCTACACGTGGCCTGCGTCCTGCACTGTACCCTTCCCCACTCTTCGCTTCGCTTCATTATTGCTGTTTTTATGGATTCGTACCTGCTTTCTGCAGTACCCCTTTGTTTTGTCGCTTTGCGTTTTGAGCTGTTTAGACCGTTCCCAACAACAGTATGGGTCGGTGTTGGACCCCTCCGCAATTTTGACAGGTCTCGCCCCAAGTGTCTTCCAACCACTGATAGTAATTTATCCAACATTATTAACCGTTGATGAACCTGGATTTATTCACCACTGCATGGCTCTGCGTTGTGAAAACACAACCATTAGTTGCTTTAGTGTTCCTATTTATAAATGGAACATCCATCCTAGCCGTTAAATTATGAAATAACATGTAAAACTTCAGATCCAAGAGCATAGCAAGGAAAAACAGGTCTAATTAAAAAGTAAAATCGTGTCGGTATCGACTATAGTGATCGTCCAAGCAAGTTAAATTTCATCATACTTTTACAGGCCTCAATCTTCTAAAGTCCAAGTAGACCTCTGAATAATCAACTCGGCATCGATCATAATTGTGATCAGTATCGACCATGTCGTTTTTACACATTTGACTCCAAAATTTCCGACTTGCTTCCTTTACCTATCCCAAGCATGCTACTAACTCCTTCAACCACCCCGTCCTCATTTTGCTGTCCAGATTCATTTAGAAATTGTTCATTTCAAATGTTGGATAACACTTGCCTCTTCAAAGTATGCTTTGTGAAACAAATAGTGCTGTGGATCAATACAATCGATATTATCTTAGTTTTTTCCAAGAACTTCGAGTAGTCAACGATTCTCTTTGAAACGTCTTATTTGTTTTGAATATAACCATTCATTACTTCAAATGGTTAGCGTACCATCTCTTTCCTTGCAACCAAGTGGAAGTTGTTAACGTCTAGAGATCGTATGACATCCTGATAAAGTATGTTTTCTTCTTTTCTCATCTTTTATTTTCCTTTTTATAAATAAATTATGTCCGTACCGAGCAAAATATGTTAGTACTGACATGAATTTTTGAGTGACATAAGTACTTACCATTATTTCACTCACTCCGATTCATTTTCTAACACCGGCTTTCCCTTTGTATTTGCAATTCCCAATCATCTCCTAAGCTCTCTCATGTCAGTACCGCTGACACCATCAACCACCACCAACTTCGTTCTTAACATCAAAACCATCAATCTCATAAGCATTCACCTCAACTTGACACTGAGTTCTTCATCCCCGGATCTAGGTCAAATCAAGGTGGGCTCTTGAGCTATGCCTTCGCTATAGTCGTCGTAGGGCAATGTTGACGTCGTCACCACGCTCCAGTCGTCATTGCTCGGTTGAAGCTAAGGGTATGGTTTCATAGTTGAACATTCACTAATCTCCCACCTTACATAGAAAAGTCAAAGTTGAGACCACTTAAGAATAAGCTCAAGTCATACTCGAGTCAAACACAAAGGAATCTCGAGATTTCCATTGATTTTTATTGCTTGGTCTTTACTTCGAGTTATTATCGCTAATGCTTTGTGTTTTTCCATAGTTGACCTCATTAATGCAATAGCACCAAGTTTTCATGCATGCAAATTGTTGTGCTTGGCTTCATCGACTCTTGGTTGTACACAAATTGACGGTTAAGTTTTGGTGAGACGGTTTAGAGGAACGGTCGCATCAAATGAACCCCGTCCATATAGGATATTCAAATTGCTATCTCAAATTACACACCACAATCCTATATTCCTCCAAAGAAAGCTCCATATTGCTCCGGACGACCGTTATGTTATCGTTCACTCTATAATAACGGGTAAAATTCGACACACAGTTCCATCACGCGACGAACCTTGTCTGACAGCACAAGCAGGTTATACATAGTTTTCAGTACACCATTCTTTGGACACAAGACGCACACCGTATAGATTGACACTACACATTGCACAAGTCGATATCCAGAATGTGATTGGTCAACATGCATCGACGTCCGTTGGATGCTGCACATCGACTATACGAGTTTTAAATAAAGAAAATTCTAAAAGTAAATCATACCTGACCAAGTTCGCTATCAAGCATTTAGTTCAGAATGACTCAACAATCTTCTCGCCTTAAAGTCGGTACTGATTCATCTATTCCTTCTAAGGGCAGCTGTAACGGCCCGCCTTTTCGACCCTTAAGAGTCAACCTAATGCATTCTCGGTATTCACGTACCAAACATCTAAGTGTCGAAAAGATAGATTATTGGCGTGAAAGAAAAGAAAAGATTGAGACTAATATCACATCATGATGAGTATTATATAGTATCCAAATTATCTTTACAAAAGAAGACTTTATATTCAAACAATATCAAAGTCTATGCTATCATCAGCTTGGACAGTTTTAATAGCCCATCCTTACAAATGCTAATAATATATAAACAAGAAAAATAACGAAAATAAAAATACAGAAATACGTCGTGGAGGCATTCAGCTCGTCACCTGAAACTGCAAAGCATCAAAAGTTAAATCTTAAATAACTCGATCCTAACCCGAGTATATAAGAAAATAACACTTGGATCAGTCTGATAAACTAGCATGAGAAACTCAAATCACTAGGGAGGTTATATCTTATAAAATATTTCAAAAAAAGGTATGAAGATCACACCGCACATAAACGCAGACGGATTTTTACCTTATGATAATCAAAACATTTTTATAAATTGTAACAACCCGCATATTTAACGATTTTATATTTAAATGTTTTATTTAAATATAGCGTCGTTGGTCAGATTTAGGTCCAAAATGTTACTTTTTTCAAATGGCCGAATTGGAACTCGAAACCACTTCCATTGATTCCAAAATGGCGTTTGCGATCTTTTTGAGTATAAGGTTTGATATGTTTGGAGTTTGTGAATTTTGACTCTTTTTCTAGTTGGGCTTTGGGTTGGGTTCAGCCCACTAACTATCTAATTAACCCTAGCTCAGTCCTCTCCTCTCCATTCTCTCATTCCACTCTTCTAAACTCAAGCTAAAAACTGAAATGGTGGAGGGGAAGAGGAAATAGAATTTGCAAGCCCTAGTTTCAACTTGCAACTTGATTCTTGCTCCAAAAATCAAAGAGAAGCTATTGGTAAGCTACTCTCCATCTTCTCTATCTCTTTCTCTCTTCAATCTCAGAAATTCCTAAACCTAACTTAGGAAAATACTTGTTTTGATATTAGATTGAAGCTAGTAGAGTTGAAGTGGAGAGTGGTTGGTTGTTTTCTTTGCTATTGAGCTTCTCTATTCTTGTTTTGAATTAAAAGGTGAGTTTTGAACTCACATCTACTTCTCTTGGTTTCATTAATGTTGGGTATGGATTCCTAACACTTGTTCATATGCTTTTTCTTTTGAATTGGATTGATTCGGTGAAATTGCCAAATTATGATTTTTTGAAGCCAAATCTATGTAAAACCTTATATGGTTGATGTTTATGTTGTTCGGAGTGTTTGGGTGTGTCGTTAAGGTTGGGTAGTCGTTTGACGTAAGCCCATAATCAACACGCATCCAATTGCTTTCGATTTGTTTGGCCTTAAATGACCTAGGTTTAGGAAATGCCTGACCATCATGTTTCAGACGTCTGAAACCCTAATTTCAGACGTTTGAATATTGTTCTGGGGAAGAAATTTATTCCCAGATTCAGACGTCTGAAATTATATTCCAGACGTCTGAATTGGCTAAATTTTAACCAGAAAGGAAATAGGCAAAATAATGCCTGTTTCAGACGTCTGAAAATTTGGGTTCAGACGTCTGAATTCTGTTTTGAAAAACAAATTAATTTTCAGATTCAGACGTCTGAATCCCTTCTTTCAGACGTTTGAATATGCTGTCTATTGCCAAATTGCTTTGTTCGCTTGGTTTTCCAAATTTGATCGATGTATATTGATTCCAATTAGTTGTTTATGCATATTTGACCTTGATGATTCCTTTTTGAATTCATTCACGGGTTTTTATAAATGATTTCTTCAAATCGTATTAAAAGTTCGCTTCTTCGATTTATAAATTCTATTTAAAACACACGCACAATTTCGCACTTCGAGCGAAGTGGAAGGGTGATTAAATGGTTGGGCAAAACACGGACCATGAATCTGTGCGTTTATCCTTCCAATTAATCCCCGACCTATTCAATTTATCGTTTTGACCTTCAGGTTTGGTTTACCGATGATATGAGGTGAACTTTGTACTGCTTTGAGTGTGAAAGTGACTGATGGATAGTAAACCGTTTAGTGCGAACGAGTGGTTATGGGACTCACGTTACCACTTTTCGGATTCCTTTTCGAGAGTTGTGACACATTCCGCCAGTTAGTGGTGTCCAGTACTGGGCCTCCGGACCTTCACCACTACGGTTTTTTGCCTTTGGGATAGTGTCTTCGGACTTTCTCCTTCAGGTTTGTTGCCTTCGGGTATGTTGCCTTCGGGTTTGTACCTTCGGATTTGTGCCTTCGGATTTGTTGCCCTATAGTATCGCTTCCGATGTTGGTCGTTATGAGCCGCATGGGTGGTATTGGTTTTGGAGTCTTCGGGCTCATGGATCCTTGTTTATACAGTACTGAGCTCGAGCAATTTTATGATGTTTCAATTGATATGTATATTCCCTAGGTATCGTCCTTCGGTGTTGGTCTTTTTGAGCCGCACGATATGTAACGATTACCTTGTGAAACTTGTGTTACCTTCATTGGAATTTGTTATTTGCCTTTATGGCTTGTTTTGGGATATTCCTATCCTTTGTTTCTCTGAGATGCCGATGATATGAGGCTTGTTTTGTTATCATATGATTCATCTTTTGTTAGATGATTGTGTTATCTCCTTTAGAGATATTTGTTATACTTTGTAACCTTGCAGGTTTATTGTTGTTCAGTTTATCTAACTGATTTGTTTAGCTAGATTGACCAGTGTATTTTATACTCGGGTCAGACCGAGATGTTTCAGGTTAGGTGCTTTTGGACTTAGCCTATTTTGCTTCCGCATGTACTATTCAGCTTGTTCCTTTTTGTTAAAGCTTTTTGTGTAGTCCTTTTATTGTAACTATGATATATGTATTCTTTTGACTCGTCTGTATATTGTGGTTTGCTATACCACTTGACGTGTATTATTTTGTAAACTCTGTTATGTATCTGTATATGTGTATATGATGATCTACTGTTCTGTGATGTATATTACATTTGAGTTGTTATATTCTGTTCTGATAGATCCTCCAACCACCTATGGTTTTGTTTTAAGTATTCATTGGATGTGTCGATCTGCTTTGTATGATTATTGTCGATGTATTCAATAGATAGTTAGAGCAAGGCTATAGATGGTCGCTCCCAACCAGCCTTATTCTCCGTGTTAGTTGACGGCATTACCCTGTAGTGTCCTTGGCTAGCGTGGGTATAGAGGTGGAGCGTCACATAAATATATAAAATAGTTGAAATGTTTGCATCTCACATTCTAGTAGTTGACACAACTAAATCTGTAAGACACATATTGGAGACTGGATTCCATCAATGACAAGACAACGAGGGTACCGCTTGCACATTACACCTCTAAATAAATGTACCGATGGCCTCACATGACCCCTGTAAATTAGAGTCGGCCTGCCATCGCGAACATGACAAGCCGAATTACATCATTCCCCAGGCAGCAAGGTTGCAAACCTAATGCCCCTGGCCCACTCTTTATGTGCGCAGGCATACCAAATCCATAGATATCGATTCTAGATCGAGGAATGACTACTTCTAATGGTAGCGAACCACATAGTTCTAAAGCACATTCTTTGTTTTAGTCATTACCGAGTAGTGAGGCTTGATGCTACGTTTTACCCTTTTCATACAGCAATCCCAGTCAGAAGGATAACACTGCCCTCTAGGCGATAATACAATGCTAGCATTCGTCCATACAACTTGTTCAGGATATGAACAAACCTAACACACCACTTCTACTACATCTATTTTGGAATCACTCCCAAGATTAGTAGAAAGTAAACCTTGCACATCAATGAGCTCCGTCTTCGATTCTATTATCTTCAAAATGTCCTCAATTCGAACGCTTGAGCTAGTTCAAAGTGGTTTTCCGATAATTCATACTTGTCTGGTCCCCATCTCTTCGAACAAACATTAGATAGTTTCTGGTAAAGTCAAATCCGGTTCTTTTGAAAACAAACAAACAACACATAAGAGTTGATAACCTTATAACCATTTAAGTAGATGGATTCGTTTATCATTCATCCTAGAAGAACACACTAGTTTATACGTACAGTAGTACCAACAAAGATAACTATACCGTATAATTCTCGTGTTTCTCCTAAATATTTCCAAAGTTAAAAATGGGTCTAGATTTGATAGTTTGTTATTTAACTATCGAATAAACAACCAATCAAATATTGATTTAATTCCTTATGGGATTTGCTAAGCCTCTTTAATAAACCCTCATTTATTAAATCACCTTAATTATTTACAAAAATATCCATATACTTATCTCACCGTTATAAGTATATCCTCATACCAATTTACTTTCTACACTTGAAAAACTTTACCATATACTTATACAATGGTATAAGTATGTTCACAAAACATTTAAGAAAGATTACTTATTTTGGAACGTATTAAATGGATCAAAAACAATGTCATTCAAAACATTGTTTATCATAAACCCAAACCACTTATTCTTCGGTATTAAATATGGGAAAATGCTTCCACACTATCATAATTAAGAAGGATTATCTATTAGTTTCATAAACTTGATTTTCATAAGTGATCCAATTCATATAAAATCAAAGTTTTATAAATTTGAAACCTTTTTTAAAAAATTCCAAGTCCTCTTTCCAATCTATAACCATAGCTTTTCAAATTTGGAAAGAGGCTTAGCGACCACAATGGTGCTTAAAAAATTTAAAAAATAATTAAACTCGTTTTCTTTTAGGCAAAGTGTGTAACGACCCGTAATTTACGATATTTAAGTTTGTTAATTTAATAATATTTTGGTAATTAAATTTGAAAGAAATAAAAATTTGTAATTTGTTAATGAAATAATAAATAGGATGAAAGGTAACCATGTTAATTTAAGTCAATTATTAACAACTTTAATGAAACTCTAATCAATGGAAACAATGTAAATGTTATACTTGGTTATAAAAAATTGAATATAAGAAACAAATGTAAATATTTAATTATTGTATGAAATAGATAGTTAATGGTAATTGAATAAAATCAGTATTATACAAGAATTATAACATTTGTTCGTGAATGATGAATTCATAAGTGTAATTAAAAGTTATGGTAACGATTGTTATAAGTTACCCATTTATTTGGTCTATTAAATTAAATGGAAAATCAATTAGAATTAAATGAACTTTAATGTTACATTAATAAGATTAAGGCAATAACCATAAATTGTGAATATAATAAAATGAATAGAAATGTTCATTTTATTTATAATGTATTGATTGATTTATTTAAATAGTGAAATCAAGTTAAACAAATCATTTTGGGATTTAAAATTTTATTTAATGTGTGAAATTGACAAAATTTAATTTAACCGAAATATAGTAATTAATACAAATAAAAGATGGAGATTGAAGGATATTAATGCAATGAAATATAAAACAATGTTAATTATGTTAGTTGAGTAATAATTGATTTAAGATTGAAACCAAATAAAATCAATTTATTGTAATTAAATTATAATTAATAGGACAAATTGCAGTTGGCATTTGAACACTGTATTTATTGAAATAATTAACATTAATTTGATATGTGAATTTGATTTTAGTTATTATAAATATCTAAGGGATCAAAAATGATAAAAATCCGCTAGTTTATAACATTGAATTAAAAGGTGATAAATTAATTTAATATTAATTTATTTAATTAATGTAAAAATAGCTATTTTGTCAACTGTCTCGGATTTGAACGAATCCAGTTTCATCGGATCCATAACGGTGAATTATTATAGGATTTCAAATTTTGTAGCAATCAGACTTGTCGTTTGATTGTACGGGCTCGAAACGCCTAGAAATCAATTTAATTAAAATCAACTGAAATCAATTTGAAATAAGTTGATTAACATAACTTCTTCATATGATGGAATTATGACTTGAAACCTGTTCCATTAAATTTGAAATCATCGAAAACATCTATTTTGATATATGGGATGACCCATTTCCGCTTTGGGAACGAAATGGGCTTTTCGGGTTGTTAATCGTCAAATTTTCAATTCAATCTTGTCCGTTCTTCCTATTTTCAGCCATACCTATAAATAGCCTGTTATAAACATTAGGTCATTTCTTATTTCTGATTTCAGTACATGCAATTCCATTTGCTTCTCCTTTCTAAATGGCTGCAAACCCTAATTCCCAATTGCAAATTTCAAATCAAAACAAAATCCAAAAATTAAAATTCCACAAACTATATCGAATTATACATTGATTTGAAGCTCTCGACGAGCGTATCTCAGATCTGTAATTTGTTTTCCAATTTGAACCACCGGCTGTCTAGAAATTTATGATCATTCACGGCCGTCCATCGCGTGTTGATCAACTGTGACGGATCGCCGATTCGAAGGAGTCTTGTAGAGTGGACTGAAGGGACTTCATCAGTATAGTTTGTTCGTCAAAGCAATGAATGGATTGGGCGCAACAATTCATTAGGGTTCAAGTGTTATTGGTGGAGGCTGATGGTTTTCGAGCTCGAGCTCGTCACTGGGACGACCGAAATGAGGTGCAAATGGCTAAGGGGATCTGCGGCGGGTGGGGATGCCGCGGCGTGGTCGGCGACCTGGGCCAGAGGCGGTGTTTTACTCGTGTATGAACTGGGGTTCGAGGTGATCTTCGTGTGCTTAGGGTTTTGCTATGCACAGTTTGCTCGGCGACATGGCTGTTCATGTATGCTTATCTATTTTTGTTTTTAATTTGAATTTAAATTGTTTAATCGTTCTATTTTGTATAAATTTCACGTACGAGGTCCATTTCACACGCGGTTTCTTGCGTTGGGATCGTATGGAAATTCCATACATTTTGACATAGGTTCGGACGAATTCTGAGACTGTTCGAATTTTGGGCTTAAACTGGATTTAAATTCAATTTAAATTCGAAAGGTGAGTGATTTGACCCGCTCACAACTTCTAAAATTTCTTACGTTTATTAAACTAAATTGACGATATGATTGAAAATTTATTTATGGCTGTTTGGTATATTTTAATCTTTATCTCCATGAATTTGGATTTATTTGAATTAAATCTTTATTTAATTTATTGTTGAATATAAATTTCCAGTTAAATACCTGTTATTGATTTTCAGTTCTATATTGATATTTATTAATTTGGATGATGATTATGATGGATGTTTGATTATTGATATTGGATGAATGGATGTTGTATTTTATATCGTTAAACTACAGGTTCACTATGGGTTGAAATGTGTAACGACCCGGAATTTTGGGCAATAACAATTTAATAATCTGTATTAATAATTTAACTGGTTTGATAATTTTTCTCTATAATTTTAATTTAAACTGATAAATTTATTCTTTTTAAGGTTAATGAATATTTAATCTGTTAATGGTGATCAATATCTTTCTGACAATTTAAAATTTGATAAGAATTGTTTTTCAAAAGCTAATAAATTTTTATTCTATTTATAATATATATAAAATTGATATATATTGTGAATAGAAGAGCTTTTGTTTAAAATTAAAAATTGAAGTTTCAAATTGTAATATATATGTAAGTATATGTTATAATTTGGATTGTTTTGAAATTTAATTCAATCTATTGATAATTTTGAATTTAATTTAAAGCTTTGTTTGATTTATATTTTTAACAATTAATTTAAGATTAATTCATTTTTTTTCAAAATATAAGATAATTGTTATTTATTAATAAAATAGTTTAAAAAGGATTTAAACAAGTTTTGTTTGTTCTCTTTTAAAATGTTTAAATTTTAAAATGGTTATAAAATACATGTATAAGAAATTTGTTTATATTTTAATTAGTTTTAAAACATTTTTCTTTTAAAGGTAAATTTATATTTATACATGTAAGCATGTATTTATAAAGTAACATAAATATGTAAATTATATTTACATAAAAAAAAAAATACTTAAGTACATGAGTTAATATCTTAAGTCATCTTTAACACATGTAAGGCATTTAGGCAATATGGAGGACAAATGTAGCTTTGAAATAACAAGTGTCTACTTTTTTCTTTAATAAACATAACATCATCATTTTCTTTGTTTTGCTTTCTTTCAAATGTTAATGGTAAAATCAGAACTTCACTTACAAACCTGAAATCAATATCTGCAATTTATTATCAACAAACTACAACTTCAATCTTCAACATTTCAAACCCGCAACTGCAATCTGCAATGCTAAGGGATGATCAAGATCAGTTTCTTCACTTTAAAAACAACACTTAAATCAAAGATTTTGTAAGCATGCATGGATTCAACTTTATCAGCAAAACACTTCAGTATTCAAAAGCCTGGAACTTGACTTCACTATGTTTTGTTCTCTGCTCTGCTTATAATACAGGTGAGTAAATATTCTTTAAAAACAGTTTGATTTGGTTTTTAACTGTCATGCATGTGATGATATTGTCTTGCATTGAGTTTCTTTAACTTGAATTTGTATGAATTATTTATGAATTTATGTGAGATGTATGTGTGCATGTCTGTATATTTATTCACCTCTGTTCTTGGTTCTGTAAATTATAATTTTGATCAAAAATCCATACTCACTCAACTGGTCTTTATTAAGATCAGAAATTCAAACATTTTATGTTTGATTATTCCCAAATTAAAGTTTAAAATTAGCTTCAAGAAGTATAGATTTGAATTTTTCCTGGAATCGAGAAATGCAGTGGCAAATCCTAAAATACATGATAAATCAACTTATTTAATTTTGGATTTGGCTTACATTATTGTAATCATGACAGTAAATAATGAATTTAGGTGTTAACATCAAAAATTTTAGTTGACAATTTGATTAGGAATTTGGTTTTGTTTGAAAAAAAGGTTTTTGGAAATTACTGATTATCCATGCATTGAATCGGTATGGAATTTGGATCGAGGCTTGCTTGTTGATTGTTGATTTAGGGAAAAATATCAAAGAATTTTTATAATGGCTGTGATGTTTGAATTTGGGTCAAGTAAGGTTTAAGCTTGCTTTTATTTGGGCTTTACTGTTGGGGGAATTTCGTCGCGAGCATAGGACCGGAAGTGTTCGCGCATGAGGGAAGGTGGAGCTCGTGACGAGGCGGTGCTATGGAGGGAACAACAAGGTTCATCGGCGAGGAGTTCGTCGGCAATGGAATTTTGGGGTTCGAGTGAATCTGCAGTATTTCGAGCTCGAGTACGAAATTTCGACTCGCGTATTGTTTGGTGGATCTGGGTTCACCTAAGTGCTCGCGAGTGGATTTGGGACTGTGGAGGATCGTCGCGTTGGACGTGGATGGTCGGCGGCGGGGGTGCAGGTGCACCGTGTCTTTCGTGCACAGTTGGGAATGGGGGAAATCAATTTGGGGGAAGACGAGTTGAAGAACTCGAAGTAGCTATCGTGTTGGCATCAAGGTCGACTCGGGGTAGTTGAGGCTGGGTATGCTTCGAGTCTTGCTCGGGGTTTTGGTGGGTTCCTCCCGAGTTTGACCCGATTTTTCTTTTCTGGTGTTTATTTAAACAGTTTTTATGAAAAGGAAAATTTACTTACAAATTTTAAGGCTTGTTCTTTGCAGTAATTGTTAATCAAACTCCTAAAGTATTAATTGAATTTAATTTGGGTTTAAATTGTTAGGATGGATTTTTTTGGAAAAAAGAATTTACTTAATTAAAGTTTGAATTTTAGTTTAAAAAGAGTGTTTGAATTTAATTATTAAATCAAAAGTTTTAAAGTAAATTTAAAAAGTAATGTTTTAAAAACAAGATTACAAATTATATTGAAAAGGGTAGTTTAAATTAGATAATTAAAATGTTTTAAATCTCAAATTGATTTCTAAATGCTTTCTTTTCAGATAAAGTTTAAGTTATAATATTGTAAACCAAATAGATTGTTTTGAGTTATTAAAATTTGATTAAATTCAAATAATCTATTTATGGAAATAAATAAGGTTAGATTATTTGGATATAAATTTAAGAATACTTAATAATTTGATATTATGAAAATAATTAATTAAGAATAATGTTTTCTTAATTAATTAAGGATTTTAAAATATAAGAAGTTAATTAATTAATTGTTTAATTAATTTTAAATAATTAGTTAATTATTTATTTAATTTTAAATAATCACTTAATTATGGATTAATTAAGTGTAGTTACTTAATAAAGTAATCAATGGTTAATAATTAAATATAATTAGAATGGCAATTACATATAGAAGTAATTAATGATAATTACTCATGGGTTAATTTAATGGAAGTGAATTATGGATAATCACTTAATGATATTAATTAAAGAATTAATTAATATAATTGTTTTAAAGATAATTAATTATGAAGTAATTAATTAAAGAATTAAGAATTATTTAATGATGAGATTAATTATTAAGTAATTAAAAGATTAATTAGATTCATTTATGAAAGTAATTAGAGATAATTACTTGTTAAGTAATTAAGAGTTAATTACTTAGTTAATTTTAGTTAATTAATTAATGTGATTAATTAATTAAGGAATGTGATTAATTGAGATTAATTACTAAGGGTAATTAATTAAATTTGTGAATAATTAATAAGGTAATTTTATTTATTATTTTAAATTGAATAATAATTACTTAATGAAGTAATTAAAGATTAATTAATTGGATTAATTAATCAAGGATTAATATAATTAATTTAGAAGTTAATTAATTAAGAAGTTAATTAATTAAGATAAGTAATTATAAATTGTTAATTACTGTTTATGAATTAATGAGATGATTAATTACAAGTTAATTATTTAATTAATTAAAGGAATAATTAATTGATAAGGATCATTAGTTAATGTAATTAATGAAATTAATCAAGGTTGATTAATATAAGCAATTTAAATATGATTAATTAATTGTAATTAATTAAGAATTAATGTAATTAATTATAGTTAATTAATTAATGTAGGATCATTAATTATTATAATTAATGATAGTAATTAAAAGGTTAATTACTGTATATGGTTAAGGATAATTACTTGAATGTAATTAAATATAATTAATCAAGGAAGATTAATTAAGGAAAATCATTAGAGGAGATAAATATTTTGGAATAATAATGAATGAAGAAGGATTATGGTAATCAATTGATTAGGAGGTAATCAATTCTGTTTGGATGATTGATTAATATGGGTTGATTGATTAATATTGGTTAATTGATTGATATTGAATGATCAATATTTGGAGATTGATATTGGATGATTGGTTGATATTGAATGTTGATATTGGTTGATGCTGGTTGATATTGGATATCTTTGTTATATGATATGCTGCTTTGTGGAGATGAATATTGATATGAATTATCTATTGTAATAATATGATTCATCTATCTGTTTATATATCATCCTGAATATGAGTTTAAATTGTTTAAACCCTTAAGTATAACTTGGACAATAAAATGGCGTTTGGTTTCGATGAGACCGGGATCGGGTTTTCATATTTGGAATCCAAAAACCACATCGATTCCAAAACGTTAGGTCGTTAATCCAAGTGGAGCAAGTGAAGACTCGAGGTGTAAGGGCTATACGTCAGTATACTCTGTGGGTGATTCCGTAATGAGTTGAGGGAATAGTGTTTATAGATTCGAGATGGCGAGTCAGAGTGCAAGGGCTATGGTTGTTGACTCTGAGGGTGATTCCAAAAACGAGTGCAATGAGATAGTGCCTTCGGTTTCATTCGAACCCGGAACGAACTTGTATGGATTGAATGCTTTCAGCACATCGTCAGGTGGACGATGAGCATTCTAAGATAAAGGTGTTCTATAAAGGTAATCGTAACCTCAAGCCTCATCAACCAGGAATGGCTAAAACAGGGGAGGTGCAGCAAGGCTTCGTGGGTAGCCCCCACTTGAGAGCGAGATTTGCCCCTGTCTAGAGGTCCTTTTTATTCGGCTGTGTGGGCAGTTGGGTCGCGGCCAACTGCAGGGTGGTCTTGTTAGGGACTGTCCAGTAAGGGATGGTTCCGGCCTTGTGTTGCAGGGGAGTGGGAGTACTCCTCGGTACGTTGATCTAGGCCACGTACTGTGACGGGCTGTACCCCAGTAGCCCTGCCATTGTATGGAATCCAAAATCCAATAAGTGCCTGTACGGTTTTGATTGTGCCCAACTATGTTGGAACGTGAGATGTAGGCATTCCAGCTATTTCTGTATTTTATTTGAAAACCCTAGACACTATTATAATATCACTGGATTTCCTATTAAATGTTTTGGTTAGCGTAAGGTAAAAACTTTTCCATGTTTATGTGTGGGAAGTCTTACGTGATACCTTTTCTTTTCAAAGGTTTTCTAAAGTTGAGCAATTTTAACCCGTTTACTCACACCAGACCCCTGTCTGACCCGAGTGTTTATTTTCTGTTTTATTAAACTCTTGGGTACTCATTTTATGTATGAGTAGTCAAGTGATTCAGGTTAGCTTGACGAATTCTGGAGGAAATATGGAGCAGGAGGCTTCGACGTGTAGATTTATATATTGATTCCGCTGTGTTTGTTTGTACCTGTATCTGTTGTTCTTGAGTTGTATAGTTAGACAGAAGTTTGTAACTGTCTATTATCAGTTGTTTAAGTTGCGTACTCTGATGTAATGAGATACTATGTAATATTTTATGAGATGTATTATATTTTATTTGTTCCGCTGTGAGTTCTCTGATGTTGTTTGTGTTCTTCTTTCTCTTTCTTTTCTTCTTCTATCCCTTTCTTTCTTCAAGATGATGCAATTTTTCTGGGAGTAGAAAGTCGGGTCGTCGCAAAATGATACATACCCGAATGGTCTATAGATTAGGGAAAAATCGTTATGGGTTGAAATGATAGACTCGAGCGCGTTTAAGGATTTTATTATTAAATTTGAGATTGTGGTTTGAAATGATATATAACCATATTTTATTAAATTGCGGATTGAAATGATAAACATCCGTATCATTTGATCCTAGGGTAGAGAATTATATGCAGACACCGGATTGGTTAAATTAAATGACTTTTAAATCATTAATTTTTGAATTCAATTGAATGATATTTTTGAAATAAACATGTTTTATATAAATTGAATCATTATTGAAAATCAAGTTATGTTGAAATTTTAATTGGTTAAAGGAATTGTCAAGGAAATTAGATTTAAAATTGTAAGCTGAATTTTGAAGTATAAATGGAATTAAACGGAATTGAGTTATTGAATTTTTTTGAAATATAACTTTGAAATACATTGGAATGTGAGTAATTTAAACTGATATTTCAAACAGGGTTTTGGAAGCGATATTGAATTTAATATTGTATTGAGAATTTGAATTGGAAAATTTGAAATTGGGTTTTGGATATTGAAATGGTCCAAATGTATTGGGTTAAATAAATATTATAAAATTGACATAAATTTCAGATTCATATTTTTAATATAGACTGTTTTAAAAATATATTATTTTAAAGGCTTTAATTATTAAGATTTTCAAACTTTAAACTAATTAACCCATTTTAACTTATTTTAAATCTAATTAATCTAATTTAGAGCTATTTAATCTACTTTAATTATATTTAATCTATTTCAAATCTATTTAACTGACTTAAATCAATTGGTAGTATCTTTAAATCTATAACCAAACTATTTTAGAGCATTTTAACTATTTATAATTATTTTAAATATTTATAAATATTTAAAGATTTTTCTAAATTTCCAGACTAAGTAAAGTAGAAGTGTTTATATTAAATTTATTGATTTGAAAGAGAATACAGTTAAATGATGTTATAACCTAAGTTGGAATTTCAAAGTTGTAATTTATTTGAATATGATGATTTTGAAGAAAGAAGTTAACCTATTTTAAGAATATGGTTTTGAAAGAAATTATGTTTTTGGAAACGATATAATTTGAAAGTGAATATGACTTGAAGTGGATATGATTTCGAAAGAGCTATGATTTGAAATTGAAGATGATATTTTGATATAAATTGTGAATCGACTTTTGAAATGTAAAAGAAGCATCCGGTGTATAATAAGCGATTGGTTGTTAAAGAGACTGGGATCAGATATTATCATACCCTATGCCAATACCGAACACCACTTTAACAACTGTGTACGTGGTGGAGATTCCAGAAATGAAGTAGGATGGTTTGGTGAACGATTTCTGTATAAGGTATGACGTGACCCCGACTCCCGTGAGTCAGCTTAGATGTGACTAAAATAGGAGCCGCGCCGGGCCAAGTGAGGTCATTCCTCCTATCGGGCACATTTCTTCGATACTATATTCTGTCTTTGTGATTGATTTGGTGGCCACCCTTGATTTCAATTTGGGAGTGTGTCCGAGGTGGGAGGTAATAGCTGCTATGCGTTACCACCAGTGTGGATACGCAATTGGTATATCTACCCTGGCATTGCCTCGAGTGCTGTGTTCACATGCCCTAGTGCGCCTTCTACGAGTTTGTTTTGTACCATACCTATGGAGTGCCCTCTGACAGCCCTCCAGTTTACAGAGGAATTACTGTACTGTATAGACTATGGGATTATATAAAAATAGGTTAAGAGGGATATGGGTAACGCATTAACGCCATTTTAATACTTTTACTTTACTATAGACATATTATAATAACGTACTGTATTACATAATAGATAGTTTAACGGATCCTTAGGAGATGTGAATCCCGAATATCTCTTAAGTTACTACACTCACGTTAGGTACTGGATAGGAGATGTAAAATCCCCAAACATTTCTGACACTGTTCCACTCATATTTATTTACCGTTGATTTGACTTACATAAGATCTTTTTAGCTCTGACTCCAGTGTTTTGTCTTTCCAATTCGCTCGGGTCAGCCTGAGCATTTCAAGACATGAAGACCTTATTTCTGGAGGACGAAGACAAAGATTTGTACTATTATTATTTATTCTATTATTCTACTGCATTCATACTGTTCTGCTGCATTTTTATTTTTTCTCTGTTTTCTATAACTCTAATTTTGTATTGTATAAGTATAATCAAATATTATTTGTAAACAGCATCATGAACTGTTTATTTGATTATTATATTTTATCATTCCGCTGCGAGATTCTATTTTGTTTTTTTTCTTCCTCCACTTTTTTTATTTGCCCCATAATAATCTGCCCTTTAGAATGGTTTGAGTCTGACGTGTGTGGTTTGTCGGCGATTTGAACTGACCAAAAAGGCAGGTCATTACAAAATGTGTATGCATTTATTTTGAGAAAAATTATTTGCAAAATTTCATTCTATTTTTTAGGAAATTAAGTGTAAATTAAAAGAAGATTAATGGATATATGCATGCACAAATAGTTTAAGCCAAAAGAATTAATGGGATATGTGCATGTTAATGGACCACTTTTAAAGCAAAAGCATAGTTAGTGGGAGATTAATTAAACATTAATAATCACTTGGAGGCTACACAAAGCCCATGGCATTTTTGATAGATTACTAAAAATAGATTAGGGTTTTAGACTTGTATAAATACCCTCGTATGTTTCATGTAATAGATATCATTTTTTAAGCATAGTTGTAGCCACCAAATAAAAATAAAAGTTCTCTTATTTTTAATGGCTTCTTAGCCTTCTCATTTATTTTATGCACTCTTATTTCATTTTTTTCTATGCTATTTTATTTCATGTCTCCTTTTATTTTATGTTAGTAGATTAGATTTATCTTATGCACTTAGTGTAGATTTCTATTTTTATGCAATTAGTTTGCTTTTTGTTTCCTTTTAATTAGCTCTCTTCCCTTTTTATTAGTTTTTCCATTTATTTTCTTTTCAATATTGAAATCAATTTATGTTAATATGTATTCAAATATGAGAAGCTAAACTCCTTCAATTAGGGGTAATGAAGCTCTCATGAGTCATATAAAATTAACATAATGATTTCATTTATGATATCTTGTTTTGTTCTTAATGGAAATTCTATTGTTAATGAAATTTTGTTGTTTATTAGTGAATTTGATATCCTATGTTGTTCATAATAAATAGGCTATGCTTAATCAAACATAAACACAAGTTATTCTTTCATCTAAATATGATTTTGGTGATGAAAGTGAAACTAGAATCAAAATTTGATGCTATATGTTACTAATTTATAGTAAATAGACCTTGCTTAAAATAGATTTTATTTTTAATTTCATAATCATCTTCATTACATTGGACAAGTGGATTTAGAGGGTGTATTAAAGTTTTCTAACGACCCTGGCTCGACCTTCCAAAATCGACACTCAAATACATCACCTGTATTTGAATGCCGTAGATTCAAACGTTGAGTCTGGTTTGCCGGAGCTTATAACAACATTAGGTAATAACAACACAGCGGAAACAGAATGAATAATTTTATTGATATGTAACATTTGATACAACAATGATACAAATGAAATGATCAACATATATTTAATATAGATACAATAGCGGAAAGAATAAGGCAGCAGCAGCAGCGGAACACAACATCTTTAATGCCAAGCTCCAAACTCCAAATCAGAAGTTCGAACCACTATCAAGCTGTAATGAAACACAATTAGATCGCCAAACCAATGACTCCAAAGTTTGCCAAAAGCTACATCTACTATTTGATTATCTGAAAACCTGACTTTAGGCTGCCCGTGTAGAAAATTGTGGGCACGCAGAGTTTAGAAAGGGAACAATAAACTCCATGTCAGTTATGGGACTGGTGTGAGCAAAAGAAAACAGTTTATTTGAACAAAAAAACAAACAGAAAAATGAAATCTGCTATGCTTTTTGGAAAATGAAACTTCCATAAGGTCTCCTGCCACACACATAATGCAAGCGCACACTTGGAGGAGATTTCTCCTTATGATAGTCAAACATGCTTGATACATGAAAATCCATTTGATATTATTATTAGTGCATAGTGCATAAAACATTTGCAAGTATAACATTAATCTTAGCCAACATACGTACCATTATAGTATGCCTACTATAACTACCATGTTAAATGGAAGGTTCTACAACTAAAACCATACAGGGCTTGCATTGGATGATTGGATTTCCAACAAATGGTTAGGCTAATGAACTTCCTCACCGAATGGGTACGCCTCTGGAGGGATGCCTCGAGAACTTAACCATCTCTCTGCCAACACAAGGCCGGGTTACCTCTGTAACTAGGTAACTAACTGTCACGAGTATGTCATCCCCCAGTCGTCACCGACCTTTATCCGAGGTACCTCTACACCAACAAATTCCAACAACCACATAAGTTAAGTATTTGGGCTCCATACCATGATACCACTTTTTATCCAAAAGGAAATGCACATACCCTAAAGGGCGTGACCCTCATAACCTTGCTGCATTCTTCCTGTTTCGACCATTTACGAGATGTGAGGTTCGACGAGGTCTCGTCCACAAAGCTACGCTTTCACAAAAGCCATGCTTCGATTAACAAATGATCAGCAACACTTAGTATGTCACATTACCAAATTAGGAATATATCACTGGTAATCATCAATTATATAACCTCTGAGCTCGTACGTCTCAGTGAAGGATGTTAAGCTAAGAAAATAAATTCTCCGCCCCAAACAGAAATGTATTTGATAGAAACCAGCTTTATATCTCAAAGAGTAATGTTAGACATACGTCCAAAAAAGTCAATTCCGGGTTCGAACGGAAACGAAGGCACTTCAAAGAAGCCATTGGAAATCCGGGTATTCACAATCCCGATCGGACTCCCCATCACATATGGAAATCTCCATACCAACGCGACTCAGTGCAGAGACATTCCATATATAGTCCTTTCGTTCTTGAAAATACCCGGTCTTCACCGCCGTCTTCAAATGCTATCCATTTCGTCATATCACTATTCGGAATGGTTTTTATGACATAAAGTCCTCTTCCGGATAAACCGAATAATGAGCGCTAATTTTAAAATATATGGATATATATATATATATATATAGGGATTTTAGTTATGTTACAACCTTTATCCCAAAACCTTTCTTTCAAATGGTTTAATTTTTTTTCCACTTTTAATCTTTTAAATAAAAGATTCACCCATGAAGATCTTCTTCAATTTGAAAACAAAGTTCACCAAATCTTTAACAAAGAAAGCTTTCAAAACAATTTCCATTTCAAACTTGAAATCATTTCTACAAAAACTGGAAGTTCTTTCGTTATATGAAAGCCATTATCATTTGAAAGCAAATGCTTTTCATTTCGGAAAAATCCGATAAAATTTGTACAAGTTATAGCCTTTTAAAGGAAATCAACGAACTACCATATCCTTGGCAAGTTCTATTTGAATTAAATTCAAATTTCCAAAATAATTTATTCAACATACTTCAAAATGATTTAAAATCCATATATATATATATATATATATATATATTGTGTAACTTGTATAACCTTTTCAAATCATAATTTCCAAAATAATTTCAAAACTTAAACAAGATATATTATATTCAAGCTAAATTTTAATTTCAAACTTCCTTTTCAAAATCTTTTCATATTCCAGCTCAATTTCAATTCAAATTCAACTTTTAAAATCTTTTTATCATTTTGAATAAAGAATATTAAATTCAAATATCTGTGACTTAACCAATTCCTCATGAAATCCATATTTGTGTGTGTGTGGTGTAGTCTAGGGGTTTCACCGGCAAGAATAAGCAATCACAACCATCATCAATTCAAGCACAACATCGATAAGCAGTATAATCCTATAACGCTTATCTTGATTCAAAGATTCATAGATAAATATGTAAATTCATCACAGATAAATAAATCACATTTCACGGCTCAATTCACACAATTTATATCACGAAAAATAACACATTAGAGATGTCAAAAAATTCAAGGCATTCAATAGAATTCCATCATCCATAAGCAAATTAATTAATCACCTGATTATAATTATTTTAAACCGAATTAATTACTTATGAATAAATTACTAATCCTGGTTAATTAATATTAATTAATTACAAACCATTTTAATTAATTATTCTTTAATCATTTATTAATTAACCTTTAATAAAGTAACTAACCTTTAATTATTAATTAATCAACCTTAATTAATAAATCAATCAACCTTTTATTATTAATAATAATTAATTAATCAATCCTTAATTAACAAATCAATCAACCTTTAATCATTAAATAATTAACCTTTAATCATTAATTAATTATCCTTAATTAATTATCCTTAATTAATTATGTTAATTAATTAACCCTTAGTTAATTACCATTTAATTAATTATCCTTAATTAATTACAATAAGTGATTGTGCCTAATCACTTATATTAATAAATCACAAATTAATTACATTGAGTAATCATCCTTTAATCACTTGATTAATCAACTTTAATAATTAACTAATTAATTACTTTTAATTAAGTAATTATTTTTAAGTAATTAATTACCTTTAATTACTTACATTAATTAATCTTAATTAATTAATTATCCTTTATTGTCATTACATAAAGTAATTATCCTTTAATTACATTAAGTAATAATCTTTTATTAATTAAATTAAGTAATTATACTTAATTAATCTTCATTAAGTAATTATCCTTTAATTACTTATCATTAATTACTTAACTCATAACAACTTAATTAACCTTTAATTAAGTAATTATCATTGAATTTCAAATTAAAAAAACTCATTTATCGAAATTAATCACTTAATTACATTCAAGTTTCTTTGATAAACCTTTTAAATTAATTATCATTAATACATGGATTAACTAAAGATATTTAAGTTAATCAATAATTGAAAAACATTTCCTTAATTAACTATATAATTACAATATTAATTTATTTTAAATAAACTTTCAAATAAAGGTTATATATGTATATAAAAACACTTTAAAACTAAATTAATTTGAAATAATTTCTTTAAAATCTTAAATAATCCCAAAATTAGAATAAAGCATTTATTATTTTAAAAGAATTAACAAGAAGGTGTTTAAACTTGTTTTAAATTTAAATTTGGAAAACAACTTGTTTTATAAAAAAACAAAAACTGTTTCAACACCAACCCGAGACCACTTCGGGTTTTCACCCGAGTAAAATACCCAATCCCTCGAGACACTCTTCGAGTTACTTCTTCCCTCTTTTTTTTCTTAAAAACTTTGATTTAAATTTTTTTAAACCTATTTATAGTTAAATACATGTGAACGAACCTGAGGACATACTCGAGCTACACCATTGCTTTCCCTAGACAAAACCCGAGCTCTTCTTCTTCTCAAAAAAAACTTTAGCAACCAACCATGCCTGATACCATGTGCATGTGTATGCCATGATCAACCACCTCCGTTCATTTCTCCGACCATCGACGAGTCGGCAATCTCCCCCTGAGTTGGCACGACCACCCAATCCCCTTTGAACTCGCCAATCCCCTTTGAACTCGCCTGAAATCGAATTCGAGCTATCGACTTCCACCTGGAACCAAACCCGATCCATATATCCACATCGTCCCGTCGCCACCCATCACCTGAACTCAAGCCACCATGTCCAGAGCTTCCCTGATGACCCAAGCGATGTTTCCCCACAGTCCTGTTGACCCCGATGCACCGTCGTGGAGGGATTCACCCCAAGAACCCCCACGACCCAAACTGGGCATAAAACCCCACTTCACCTCCACCAGGCCACTTCGGTCATCAGAAAATTTTTCTACCATTTTTCCCGGGTGACCCAACTTTCCATCCACCTCCAACATCAACCTTGACCCGCCTCCCTTTTCCGATCATCGGCAATCGAACGAAAAAGTCAAAGCCGTTCAACTCCCAATATCTCAACGATACACCCTTAAAAATCATGAAATGATTTTCTAATTTCATATTTTTGAAATACGAATTAGTTTATATGATCAAAGCTTGGAAATATAAAAACCAAATCTTTCACTTGAATTCATTTTTAACTGACATTCCCGATTTCCAGCAATCCTACCTATTTATTTTACTTAATAATATTTTTAAAAATGATGTTATATTGATACAAACATATCCTCTCTAGAGATTATAACTTGAATTCGATTAGATGGGAAGATATGAATATTTTTTTTTTAGTGAGTTTGAGCCTGTATTTATTAACGGAGGAATATATAAACAGACACACAGACATTCAAAGGCATATTATTTTTATATACATGCATTCACATCCATTCATTCTCACAAGCAACCCAATATTTATATATACAGGTTTAAAAGTTTACTCACCGTAGATTGAACAACAGAGAAGAAAGCCTGGAATGCAAGTTTGAATTTTGAAAGCTGGCATTTGTTTTTGATCTGAACTTTGATCTGTTGCTTGATTTAACTGAGATGATTTTGCAATTTAGCTTCAGGTTGAAGTTTGTTGAGATGATCCTGCTTGATTCCCACAGGCTTTAGTTTGTTCTCAGGTAGAACTCTTTTTTTCTAAAACTGGGAAAATATTTTGAAATCTGAACCTTGGACTTGATCTAAAGCTGATAATTGAGTTTGAATCTGAGCTTCTTGTTGCATTTGAAATTACTGCTCAGGCTTTAAGATTGTTTGCTTTAGAAAAAAAATACGGAACTTTGATTTGTTTCCAGGTTTTGAAAATTGTTTGATCTTTGATTTTGTTTTGAATTTTCAGCCTTTGTGTTTTCAGATTTTGATTTTGATTCTTGCTTTTTCTTTGGTTTTGTTTGATTCAGAATTTTCTTTCTTTAAGTTTTGATTTTGATTAGATCAAAGAAAAAAAGGGGAAAGAAGGAGGAGGGTGATATGTATATATAAACTTGTTTCTTTTTT
Organism: Allium cepa; assembly: GCA_030765085.1. NCBI lineage: Eukaryota > Viridiplantae > Streptophyta > Magnoliopsida > Asparagales > Amaryllidaceae > Allium > Allium cepa. The sequence continues at coordinate 99,307,610 of CM060934.1, forward strand.
AATTTAAAAAAAATAAAAGATGATAAATGACACTTGTAATTATATAATATAATTGAGTTAAAACTTGTATTAATGCTTTGTTAAAATGCTTACAAATGTTAAATTGTATCACATAATGTTTACACATGCTTATTTCATTGTTAAAATACTTACACATGTATTTTGCATTTGTTTAAATGTTTAAATATATTTTTATATTATTTTCTATTTATATTTTTTTATAACTACTTATATATGTATATTTCTTTCATAAATATTTATAGCTTTAAAGAAATTGATTCTTTGAATAAATTCTAATTACACATCAATAAATAAACACACACACACACATATATATAATATATATAAGTATTTAAAAATATAGATTTTTAACTTTAATCATCTTTTGAAAATTACTTATATCAATATTCAAAATATTAATTTGTATATATATATATATACATATTATAATTACAAAAATAATTTTTTATTAATTTTAAAATATAGAGTTTTAAATCCAATATATTTTCAAAATATTTACCTTTGAATTTCAAACCCACAATTCATTTTATAATCAATACAAACAAATATCTTGGAAAATATCAAATTAATTCACAATTTAATTCAAAAATTTATTTTAATTACCAATTTAAATTTGACACAGAACCGGGATTGTTACAGATTCCCCCTTAAGAAAATTTCATCCCCGAAATTTGCTAGACAGGGAGACAAACAAAGAACAGATAGAGAAATGTTTTATCAGATCAAACTGAATATCTATTTATATTTGGCTTACCAAATTAGAATATCAACAATAAATATGAGAACGAACTTATTCAATACTTCATGAAATACTCGGGTTATCCGGTCTACGAAATATGCAGGAGCATAGGTTAGTTCAAAGGGCAACTAATCATTTGTAGAATGCATCTGGACACCAAAGAATAGACAAATGGATACAGTCCAATTTGGTTTCATATTTTGTTACCCAATTTATTTCAGTTAAAATTTCAAATTCATTAAAGTTAAAAACTAAAAAATGATAGGTAATTATTGAAGAGAATACGAAATAGGAACCTTATTTACAACGATACGCAGGGCCATCACCATACAAGAGCTTCTTCTTGTAGCTGCCAGGAAACCGTCAAAGAATTGAAAGTGAATGATGATCAAAAGAGATTGATGGAAAAAAAGATGTTCCTTGTTGTTACAAGGTAACAACCATTTGTAGTGGTAATCCTTTGTCCCTACCTCTTCCTCTTCTTGCACTCATACTCACCATCAGTGAATAGTAAGAGAATTTACTAAGGCATACAGACAAGATATCTTAGGGATACTCAGTCTAGGGAATTTATATCCCTATCTCTAATGAGCCACCTAATGTGTTATACTCCCGAGCTAAAGTTCTTACTTAACCTTCAGCTCTCATACCAATTCTAACGACATTGACTCGACCTTCGAAAATCGACACCCAAATACATCACCCGTATTCGAATGCTCCAGATTCAAACGTTAAGTTTGGTTCACCGGAGCTTATAACAACATTAGGAAATAACAACACAGCGGAAACATAATGAATAATTTTATTGATACACAACATTTGATACAACAATGATACAAATGAAATGATCAACATATATTAGAGATAGATACAACAACGAAAAGAATAAGGCAGCAGCAACAGCGGTACACAACATCTTCAATGCCAAGCTCCAAACTCCTAATCAGAAGCTCGAACCACCATCAAGCTGTAATGAAATGCAATGCGATCGCCAAACCAATGACTCCAAAGTTTGCCAAAAGCTACGTCTACTATTTGATTACTTGAAAACCTAACTCTAGGCTACCCATGTGGAAAATTGTGGGCACCCAGAGTTTAGAAAGGGAACAATAAACTCCAGGTCAGTCATGGGACTGGTGTGAGCAAAAGAAAACAGTTTATTTGAACAAAAAAAAACAAACAGAAAAATGAAATCCACTACGCTTTTTGGAAAATGAAACTACCATAAGGCCTCCCGCCACACACACAATGCAAGCGCACACTTGGAGGAGATTTCTCCTTATGATAGTCAAACATGCTTGATACGTGAAAATCCATTTGATATTATTATTAGTGCATAGTGCAGAAAACATTTGCAAGTATAATATTAATCTTAGCCAGCATACGTACCATTATAGTATGCCTACTATAGCTACCATGTTAAATGGTAGGTTCTACAACTAAAACCGTACAGGGCTCATATTGGATGATTGGATTTCCAACAAATGGTCAGGCTAAGGAACTTCCTCACCGAATGGGTGCGTCTTTGGAGGGACGTCCCGAGAACTTAACCAGCTCTCTGCCAATACAAGGTCAGGTTACCTCTATAACTAGGTAACTAATTGTCATGAGTATGCCATCCCCCGGTCGTCACCGACCTTTATCCGAGATACCTCTACACCAACAAATTCCAAAAACCAAATAAGTTAAGTATCTGGGCTTTATACCATGATACCACTTTTTATCCAGAAGGAAATGCACATACCCTAAAGGGCGTGACCCTCATAACCTTGCTGCATTCTTCCTGTTTTGACCATTTCCGGGATGTGAGGTTCGACGAGGTCTCGTCCACAAAGCTACGCTTTTCACAAAAACCATGCTTCGATCAACAAATGATCAGTTGTACTCAGTATACCACATTACCAAATTGGGAATGTATCACTAGTAACCATCAACTACATAACCTCTGAGCTCGTACGTCTCAGAGAAGGGTGTTAAACTAAGAGAATAAATTCTTCGCCACCAAATAGAAATGTATTTGATAGAAACCGGCTTTATATCTTAAAGTATAACGTCAGACATACGTCCATACAAGTCTGTTCAGGGTTCGAACGGAATCGAAGGCACTTCAAAGAAGCCGGGTATTCGCAATCCCGATCAGACTCCCTATCACATATGGAGATCTATACTGGCGCGACTTAGTGCAGAGACATTTGACAGGTAATCGTTTCATTCTCGAAAATACCCGGTCTTCACCGCCGTCTTCAAATGCTATCCATTTCATCGTATCACTATTCGGAATGGGTTTTATGACATAAAGTCCTCTCCCGGCTAAACCGAATAATGGGCGCTAATTTTAAAACACATGGATATATATATATATATATATATATATATATAGGTATTTTAGTCATGTCACAACCTTTAGCCCAAAACCTTTCTTTCAAATTGTTTAAACAAATTTCCACTTTCAATCTTTTAAATATAAGATTCACCCTTGAAGATCCTCTTCAATTTGAATACAAAGTTCACCAAATCTTTAACAAGGAAAGCTTTCAAAACAATTTACATTTCAAACTTGGAATCATTTCAATAAAAACTGGAAGTTCTTTCGTTATATGAAAGCCATTATCATTTGAAAACAAATGCTTTTCATTTCGAAAAAATCCGATTAAATTTGTACAAGTTATAGCCTTTTAAAAGAAATCAGCGAACAACAGTATCCTCGACAAGTTCTATTTGAATTAAATTCAAACTTCCAAAATAATTTATTCAACATACTTCAAATTGATTTAAAATCCATATATATGTATATATATTGTATAACTTGTATAACCTTTTCAAATCATAATTTCCAAAATAATTTCAAAATTTAAACAAGATATATTATATTCAAACTAAATTTTAGTTTCAAACTTCCTTTTCAAAAGCTTTCATATTCAACTCAATTTCAATTCAAATTCAACTTTTAAAATCTTTTTATCATTTTGAATAAAATAATATTAAATTCAAATATCTGTGACTTAACCAATTCCTCATGAAATCCATATTTGTGTGTATGTGGTCTAGTCCAGGGGTTTCACTGGCAACAATAAACAATCACAACCATCATCAATTCAAGCACAACAATATTGATAAGCGGTATAATCCTATAACGCTTATCTTCATTCACAGATTCACAGATAAATATGTAAATTCATTAAAGATAAATAAATCACAGTTCACAGCTAAATTCACACAATTCATATCACAGAACATCACACATCAGAGAGGTCAAACAATTCAAGGCATTCAATAGAATTCAATCATCCATAAGCAAATTAATTAATCAGCTGATCATAATTATTTTAAACTGGATTAATTACTTATGAATAAATTACTAATCCTAGTTAATTAACATTAATTAATTAAAAACCATTTTAATTAATTATTCTTTAATCATTTATTAATTAACCTTTAGTAAATTAACTAACCTTTAATTATTAATTAATCAACCTTAATTAATAAGTCAATCAACAATTTATTATTAATAAGAATTAATTAATCAATCCTTAATTAATAAAACAATCAACCTTTAATCATTAAATAATTAACCTTTAATGATTAATTAACTTTCCTTAATTAATTTTGTTGATTAATTAACCCTTAATTAATTACCATTTAATTAATTATCATTAATTAATTACAATAAGCGATTACCCCTAATCACTTATATTAATAAATCACAAATTAATCACATTGAGTAATTATCCTTTAATCACTTGATTAATCAACTTTAATCATTAATTACTTTTAATTAAGTAATTATCTTTAAGTAATTAATTACCTTTAATTATTTACGTTAATTAATTAATTATCCTTTATTGTAATTACACAAAGTAATTATCCCTTAATTACATTAAGTAATAATCTTTTATTAATTACATTAAGTAATTATACTTAATTAATCTTCATTAAGTAATTATCCTTTAGTTACTTATCATTAATTACTTAACTCATAACAACTTAATTAACCTTTAATTAAGTAATTATCATTGAATTTCAAATTAAATAACCCATTTATCAAAATTAATCACTTAATTACATTCAAGTTTCTTTGATAAACCTTTTAAATTAATTATCATTAACACAAGGATTAACTAAAGATATTTAAGTTAACCAATAATTGAAAACATTTCCTTAATTAGCTATATAATTACAATATTTAATTTATTTAACATAAACTTTAAAATAAGGTTATATATGTATATAAAAACACTTTAAAACTAAATTAATTTGAAATAATTTCTTTAAAAAATTAACTAATCCCAAAATTAGAATAAAGAATTTATTATTTTAAAATAATTAACAAGAAGGTGTTCAAACTTGTTGTAAATTTAAATTTGAAAAAAAAAAACTTGTTTTATAAAAAAAAAACTGTTTCAACACCAAATAGAGACCACTTCGGGTTTTCACCCGAGTCAAATACCCAATCCCTTGAGACCATCTTCGAGTTACTTCTTCTCTCTTTCTTTTCTTTAAAACTTTGATTTAATTTTTTTAAACCTGTTAATAGTTAAGTACATGCGAACGAACCCGAGGACATACTCGAGCTACACCATTGCTTTCCCGAGATAAAACCCGAGCTCTTCTTCTTCTCAAAAAAAAACTTTAGCAACCAACCATGCATGATACCATGTGCATGTGTACACCGTGATCAACCACCTCCATTTATTTCTCCGACCATCGACGAGTCGGCAATCTCCCCTGAGTCGACACGACCACCCAATCCCCTTTGAACTCGCCTGAAATCGAATTTGAGCTATCGACTTCCACCTAGAACCAAACCCGATCCATAAATCCACCTCCTCCTGTCACCACCCATCACCTGAACTTAAGCCACCATGTCTAGAGCTTCCCTGATGACCCACGCGATGTTTCCCCCCGGTCCCATTGACGCCGATGCACCGTTGTCGATGAAATCACCCTAAGAACCCCCACGACCCAAACTGGGTATTAAACCCTACTTCGCCTCCACCAGGACACTTCAGTCACCAGAAAAATTTTCTACCATTTTTCTCAAGTGACCCAACCTTCCATCCACATCCAGCATCAACCTCGATCCACCTCCCTTTGCCGATCGTCGGCAATCGACGAAAAAGTTAAGACCGTTCAACTCCCAATATCTTAACGGTTACACCCTTAAAAATCATGAAATGATTTTCTAAATGCATATTTTTGAAATAAGAATTTTTTTATATAATCAAAGCTTGAAAATTTAAAAATGAAGTCTTCGACTTGAATTCATTTTTTTATTGGCATTCCTGATTTCCAACAATCCTGCCTATTTATTTTACTTAATAATATTTTTAAAAATGATGTTATACTGATACAAACATATCTTCTCTAGAGATTATAACTTGAATTCGATTAGATGGGAAGATATGAATTTTTTTTCTAGTGAGTTTGAGACTGCAGTTATAAAGAGAGGAATATATAAATAGATACACAGACATTCAAAGGCATATTGTTTTTATATACATGCATTCACATCCATTCATTCTCACAGGCAACCCAATATTTATATATACAAGTTTAAAAGTTTACTCACAGTGGATTGAAGAATAGAGAAGAAAGCCTGGAATGCAAATTTTAATTTGAAAGCTGGCATTTGTTTTGATCTGAAATTTGACCTGTTGCTTGATTTAACTGAGATGATTTTGCATTTTAGCTTCAGGTTGAAGTTTGTTGAGATGATCCTGCTTGATTCCCATAGGCTTTGGTTTGTTCTCGGATTGAACTCTTTTTTTTAAAAAAAACTAGGAAAATATTTTGAAACCCGAACCTTGGACTTGATGTTGAATCTAAAGCTGATAGTTGAGTTTGAATCTAAGCTTTTTGTTGCATTTGAAATTACTGCTCAGGCTTGAAGATTGTTTGCTTTAGAACAAAAATTTGGAACTTTGATTTGTTTCCAGCTTTTGAAAATTGTTTGATCATTGATTTTGTTTTGGATTTTCAGGTTTGTGTTTTCAGATTTTGATTTTTATTCTTGCTTTTTCTTTGGTTTTGTTTGATTCATATTTTTCTTTCTTTAAGTTTTGATTTTGATTAGATCAAATAAAAAAAATGAGAAAGAAGGAGGGTGGGTGATATGTATATATAAACTTGTTCATTTTTTTATTTTTTAAAAATAAAAGATGATAAATGACACTTGTAATTATATAATATAATTGAGTTAACACTTGTATTAATGCTTTGTTAAAATGCTTACAAATGTTAAATTGTATCATATAATGTTTACACATGTTAATTTCATTGTTAAAATACTTACACATGTATTTTGCATGTGTTTAAATGTTTAAATACATTTTTATATTATTTTCTATTTATATTTCCTTTTATAACTATTTATATATGTATATTTTTTCATAAATATCTATAGCTTTAAAGAAATTGATTTTAAAAAAAAATTCTAATTATACATTAATAAATAAACATATATATAGTATATAAGTCTTTAAAAATATAGATTTTTTAACTTTAAATCATATTTTGAAAATTACTTATATCAATATTCAAAATATAAATTTCAAACCACAATGTATGTATGTATATATATACATACTATATTACAAAAATATATTTTTATTAATTTTAAAATATAGAGTTTTAAATCCAATATATTTTCAAAATATTTACCTTTGAATTTCAAACCCACAATCCATTTTATAATAAATACAAACAAATATCTTAGAAAATATCAAATTAATTCACAATTTTATTCAAAAATTTATTTTAATTACCAATTTAAATTTGACTTAAAATCGGGATCGTTACAAGTTTGATGGTTTAAGTTGTGTTAGTCAATATCACAATTAGACCATACTTATAACAAATACACCAACTAATTCACAAGTGATATAAAAGCAGAGATCATAAATTCATTTTGTGTTGATTTATATGATCATGGGAAGGGATTTGCCTCTAAATTGCCTTCTAATCTCATAGTTTGAAATTCCTTTTTTTTCGTTTTTAACAATTTTTAGGCAACACAATTTCAAACGTTTGGGATAATTTGATTGAGTGATTTTGAAAATTTTGCTTTTCTTATAGGATTGACCTGTACTCACATACGTACTACGATTGTAAGCCGTGCGCTTGCGGTTTTTATAATGATATAATTCCATGGTTTTCTAATCAACAAAAAGTCCATTTCGAAATTTTTTTGACTCCGTTGCCGGGGAAGGAATTTAATTTTAATTTTTCTCTTCGTGTTATTTTGATATTTATTTTATTTTATTTTGTGTTATTAAGAAAAAAACATAAAACCAAAACAAAAATTGTGTTGCGCATTTGTTTTGTGTTTTGTTAACTTGTCTAGCTCACTTGTTGCCCTTGTCACATATCTTTGTTTTTTTACACTTGTGATTTTCTTTTCTTTAAAAAAAGAGAAAAAATGAAAAAAGTTGTTGTATTTATAAAATTTTTGAATTTTGTTTTGTAATTGGGTTGAGTTTTATTTTGTAATTGTTGAGCTTGGTTTTGGTAAGACGAAGATTTTTTTTTCTTTTGCTTTCATTTTTCCTTTTAAAAAAATCATGTTCAACACATTTTCAAGTTGCAAAAGCGAAAGGAGATGAATCGCTTTGCTTTGCTTGCAAAAATTGCACTAGAAAATAATTTTTTTGTTTTAAATAAATAATTCTGCATGCTCTAGTATCATATTATTATATTTTATTTTTATTTTACTTGTATTATTGGTTACTTCCATTTAAAAAAAACTAGTGTGAATCCATGCTTCGCACATGGAACCACACGATTTAATTAGCAATTTTTCCATGGTTATGCCATTGAAGTTCAATGACTCATGTATGCATATTTCATATATCGATGACAAAGAATGAAGAGATGGTTGAAAAGTAGTGGTTGTATTTGAGTGAAATTCTGTAATAAAAAAGTGGAGCACATTAAAAAATTTAGACAGATATGTACTGTTCATGCTTGCTGTGTCGGACAAACGCATCTGACAAATGCATTGGTTGTTACCCTGCATAAAACTAATGATTTTCATATGTGGACATTGTTGTATATTTTAAAACTTGCACATGCACAACCTAATATTTGAAGGTTGAGAATTCCAAGGACATATACAAAGACAACAAAACTATATAAATACAAAGTATATTTCATGCATAAATATTTTATTTAACGTACAACTAAGTTGGTGCATGGTATTGGAATAACATGGGATATAATATGGTGAAAAATAATAAATCATCTTTAGGGATACAATGGTAGTATAGTTTGCATGCGGTCAAAACTGATAGTACAAAAGCAAGAAATATTTTTGCTTAAAATGACAGCAATGGCTTTTTACATTAAAATTCAATTCGTACAGTAGGAGTGGTCCATAAATATTATTTCCTAACACATATGACAGTTCAAATTTAGATCGGAAAAAGGTTTTAAAAAACAATGATTTCCGAAGATCCAAAATCCATGTCGATCATACCCCTAGTTTGAAAAAATACACCAATTATAAATGCTTAATGCCGTGCTAAACATTTTGTATTAAACTCTATAGTATTTTTCCCTTAGTGCTGCCCCTGTCCCAGCAAGTGTCCTCATCCAAACGACTAGGAAAGCTAATCCTGGAGTTGGTCCTGCATACAGCCTTATTACGGTTATGAGGTAAAAACTTTTCTATTACTATATAGAGAATTAAGTAGCGTACAATAGTTGTTGTGTGGTCAACAAAGCATTCCATCCAACTTTATTATGCCTAACATTTTATTAATGGAATTTAGTAAAGCAAACTATACTGATATATATGGCCTTATTGCTTGTATAGCAGTCTGTTATAGCAATTTCAGCTTGGTCTTAAACCTTAGTAGGAAAAAATGATTAGTCGAAACATTGAAACCATTGTGCAGTTGTATGCACATGTTGGCTGAGATGTTGGCCGAAAGTTATTTCCATTGTTTATCTTTCAAATTGTGTCCATAACAACCTAGCAGAATAAGAATACATACAATTTTTTTACTAAAACTAAGTTAATAGCAAGAGTGTGTGCAAAAAATTACTATGATCAAATGCAAGCCATCAAAACTACAAATAATATAAGTTAATGACTACTGACTACTAACAGAAAGTCGTACAAAGAATCATTTTACCTTCATAAACTTAACCGTTTACAGCTTTTTGTACTTTACATGCTACTAACGCAGATTGAAAAAGAAAGTATTTTGTAAATTAATATATAGCGATATTAATCGTAATATCAAGTTATTAAACTAAAATTCAAAAGATAAATTAAAAGCCCCAATCAAAAGTACCAATGGTTATAAATATAAAATTATCTGTGATGGTTGTATGTCAGGAATTGTCTGGGAATTATTAACACACACACACACACACACACATATATATATATGTATGTATGTATGTACGTATATATAAGCACGTATAAATAAGCTTTTTTAAAATTAACCGTAAAAAAATTAGCAGGAGCATGTACTGGAAGGCTTCTTGTTTCATGTTATTTTCTATCTCGCTTATACCTATAGGATACATATTTTTTTTGACTTAGCATCCTACTTATATGCAATGTGTGTGTTTGTGTGTCTGTGTGGTTTCATATTTTCCCGTGTACCAAATGTTGAGCTAATAGAGAGTGTAATGATATTTTAGGATCTGAACTAAAATCCAGCGACAGGTTGTGACAATATAGTGTATCTTGTATATATTATTTTGTAAACTAATCTTATCCCAATAAAACAGGACAAAAAGATATAGGCATTATTTGTAGTAGGAGAGTAAGATTATATCCGTTAATCATAATGGTAATTCCAAATGTACCTATGTTTGAAATTGGATGCATGTGTAATTTGGTTGGTGGTGTAAGGTTAGTTGTTGAAGGTATGGGTGCGCAAGACATTTAACAAGTCTTCGCTGGTAATGTACACACCACCAATTGAGTTGTTCATCCATAAGATTACCTATTAAGAGATACAGAAATGTTATTTAATTAAAATACCGTGGCAGATAGTTGTTACCTTCTTACTTGGATTACCTTATTGGTGCAGTTGGTTGTTGGATTGGTGTGAAGTGGAATATAGTCTTCAAGCTTGTTTATTTTCATTCAACTCTCTTTGGGAGCAAATATATTTACGAACCTATCTGATACTATCCTAAGGCTGGTGTATGCTATAGTGAATGCATTGTTAGCGAACATATAGGTGGGGTATTAGTTGCATCGTACCTTTTGAGAGCAAGTATTTTTCTTTAGTTTATGAAGAAATCTTTTTTTAATCCTAGATTGGTAAAGTGCAACATTTAGTTCTCGCGGTGTCTGGAGTTTAAAGATGTTAGATAGAGTATAAGAATGAAACAACATAATTTTTATTGGTGTGTTGACGGCATATGTAGGTTGGAGGGCAAAACCATCAGCGGAGATATGTTCACTTGGATTCCTTTAGAGGCACAATGGATTGCAGTAGTATTATGTGTTCGTCAACCTGTTTATGGCATGATTGTATTTAGCTTGTGGAAGTAAATGAAATATTGGTGGTCAAAGGAATTTTAATTATAAAGTCGGGGTTAGGAGATACATGTCCATGGATGTCAACCTGACCCAAAGGGGAAATAATTTACAGAAATAGGTAAATAAAAATATGTATAAGCTAGTAAAAAAAGTGTTATGGATTGTTAAGTGTAGCAATGCAAGATGTGTTTGTAAAGCATGATGCCCTATTTAGTATGTAAATGCTAATAATGTAATACCTTATGAACATCAAAAATATTTTACAATATCAAAAATTATGCTAGAGGTGTTATCGAGTCCATATTTCAATGATTGATATGTTAAAAATACTATATACTACTTTCTGAATGTTTAAAAATTTACTGGCATGGTATAAATTTTAATTAATATATATTTAAAAAAATAATAATAATAAACAACTTCAAAACCATGACCACTAAGCACTTGAAAATCGAAAGTTATAATGGTGCAAATGTCCAACCATTCAAAATGGTAACTTCTATTCATGTGGATACTATTCAATGTTTAAATAAAGCTATTTGGTTAGTTGGTAACAACTTATAACACAACAAATACTGAAGGTGGAACGAAAATAAAACAATTTGTACTAGTTACTACCCATGATATTATGTTATTAAAATAATATAGATAATTTAAAACCTTAAAATATTATATTTGTAAGATTCAATTGTCATGCATGCATATTTATATGTCAACATTCTATGAAATCTGAACAATGCGACTGCTATAAATCACATAATTTTACAAAAGATACAATAATATCTCAACAGTATCGTGTGGAAACAGAATAAAGATACCATATAATATCTACAATACTAAAAATTCACATGTAAAACAAAGAAATACAACCATACAAAAGATTGAAAACATTAAACCATGAAGAAACAAAACTAAAATAAAGACTGATGAATTTCAAGTACGAAAACCTGAGTTGGATGTTATCATGGCAAATGAATATAAAACTTGGTTACATAGTAAGTCGCTATTTGGAATTTCTTCATGTCATAAAGCAAGTCATTTAAAAGGAAAAAAAGTAGAAGAATAACAAAAGCTGAATTTTAACATTCTTTAAATCAGCATGTAATTTATCAGTGACGTCGGATAGCTAGAATTGTTCTTCACTTTTTTAGGCTACAAATCAAAACTCTTCACTCAGCTCCTTGCCTTTTTCATATTCCTACAGGGGATAATTGTCAAATTTGTTAACAATGGTAGTATGCTATACATTAATAAATGAAACATCACTTTTTTTAGAACATTTAAAGAGACGTGGTAGCATTAGAACAATTACTTTTTTATCTTCATCTCTGTAATCCTTTTAGTATAGCATAGGGGAGAGTAAAACTGGAATAGTTGTGCAACAGGATTTGAAAGCTAGAGTAAATTTTTCCATAGAAGGAGATCAACCAGTTAGCATCCATAATGATATTAATAGTAAATAATGCCTAGCCTTAAAAGTGGACTAGGCCTATCAAAAGATGTTTTCGAATGCCGGTAGTGTCATATACGCATCCAGAATCATTTTTGGATATCGGATATTCGTATCCGCGGATACTGATGAATATTAGAGAATTATCCTATCTGCTAACGATTGATGAATCAAAAATTATAAAAAGAAAATTTTATTTTAACATAAATGTGACGTCCCACCTCTATACTCACACCAGTCAAGGATATTACAAAATAATATTGTCGAATAGCACGAAGAATAAGGCTGTTGAGGAGCAACCATCTGTGTAATTGCTTTGTGTGAGTACCAATATGTCAGATAGTATGACCTGCATTTCATTTCAAGAGGAAATCTGACATATCCAATACAAACACAAAGCTACTACATAGTGGCTATGTGGCCTTCGGAAACAAATATAAAATAAGCACAATACAAATCAGTTACAGATATTCATATCACTAAGGCAGAAATAGATATGAATATAACACATAGAAGTGAATATCAAAGTAGTGATCTACATGATCCACTACATCACAAAAGAAATGGTACAAGTGCTAGACAAAAGAATATGTATACATCAAGGAGTCTCTATCTTTAATGTATAAAAGCAAAAACTACTAAGCTAAAGTAGTTAGCCAAAAGTCAAAAGTTGGCCCCCTACTAAGAAGTCAAGTGGAAGCGCCTGAAACACCTCGGTCTGATCCAAGTATTATTTAAGAAGAAAAATAATAAACAGATCAGTCTAGCTATACATATCATATAAAATGAGATAAGATAAGAGATATGACAAAAATATATATGATAACAACAAACATCATACAATATCTCAAATCTTCTCAAAAACACCAAAAAGAATGTCATATTCTTTTGCTTATTCAACATACCTCAAATATTGATGAAGCTTACAAATACAAATCACAAAAATAAGAGAAACACAAAAAATCCAGAAATCAATAATTAGAAATCCAGAAAACATAAAGGGGGAAGGCCTATCACAAACGGGAGCATGAAAACTCACCAACACGTGTATCACAAATGAGATGCTATCCATGGGTCGCTAACCTATAGAGCCGGTGCAATGACGTAGTATAGCGATACACCCAAGGAACCTAAAACTCAAATAATCCGGAACAATGACGTATTACAACGATACACCCGATGAATCTAAAACTCAAATAAGCCGGGACAACAACGTAATACAGAGATACGCCCGATGAACCAAATTACATAAAAAGGCTAAAATACCATAGGTCGTTAGCCTATAAAAATGGGACATAGCTCTACAGAACGGGGTATAGTCCCCACGCGGGCAACGAGACATCACACGTCGCTTGCCCAAACCATAAAATGATCATCATTGATCAATAAGAAGTGTAAAGTACATTAAGCTAGTAAATAGATGTGTTTAGCTTCATGTCCCATAATCACTGACTTAACTTAAATATTTGCGAACAAATTGTAGATTTCCACTCGAAAATTGTCACAAGATTTCAATCGAACAAGTCCAAGAATTAACCAACGAAGTAAACACAAGCGTTTCATACCACTTGTTTTACTAAGTCGTTTAATTAAATTTCTCATACGAATAAGGCAAAGGTTTGCATAAACTAATAGATTAGAATACGGTTTTAAAAACGAGCTTTGTATTAAAAGTAACGTTGAAATCTTTTTTTGTAAAAGAGTTTGAGTATTTACTACTAGTATAGAAACCTTTGTATTTAAAAGTAACAAATCATACAAATGATTGTCAAAACAATCTTTCACCAAAAATCCACTTTCGACAACGTGAATTCAAACCATAAAATTGATAACAAATCCAATCAAATGGATATTCCTAAAATCCATAAAAGAAGTCATCAATGTCTATAATAATTGATAACAACTAATCGAAGCAACAAAAATCGATAAAAAACTGAAAATCCACTCAAAAACAGGCAAAATAGGCCAAATTGCACAGGACCAGACGTCTGGTCGGATTGGCCTGATGTCTGACTTGGGGTTCGGGAAATTTATTTTTCTTTTCCCCATCTTTTTTTATTTCCAAAAGCCTCTCAGACGTCTGGTTGGTTTGGACCAGACGTCTGGTCCTAGGCTTTGCCCTTTTTTCCCTTTTTCTGCCGTATATTTTTTTTTCTTCTGGTGCCCTAACCAGACATCTAGGCTCTCAAACCAGACGTCTAGTTGCCTGTACCGGGCAACAGTTTGCCTAGGCCATTGATGACCAAATTGGTTCGAAAGCGGTCGGACGAGCGACAGAGGCTAGGGAATTATGCCAAGTGACAACCCAACCTTTAGGCTCTTCGATACACCCCAAATGACATTTCCAAACATCCAAGATAGGATCTTCAAAGATTTTGACTTCAAAATATCATAATTGGAAAATTCACCAAATCAATTCAAATCAAATGTAATTGGACATGAAATAGATGTTAGGAATTCATACCTAACAACAATGAAAGCTATAGACATAGATTTGAGTTCAAGTACTCATCTTTAAACCCAAATATAGAAATGAGAAGCTCTAAAGCAAGCTAAGATTGATTTCTCTTCAATAACACCTCTAGAATCTTTAATCTATTATCAAATGAAATGAATTTCCAATGTTAGGTTATAGAAATTTCTGAAAATTGAAGAGAGATAGAGATGGAGAAGATGAAGAGGATACTTACCTAGGCTTCTCTTTGATTTTGGAACTTGAATTTCCTAAAAGAACTAGGGCTTTGGAATTTCTAATCTCCTCTCTTTCCTTCATTTTCATTTAGCTTAAGTGTTAGGAAATTATGAGTGGAACGAATGAATGACGAGGAGTGGAGTGGGAGTTTTTAAGTAGAAGATTTTGGGTTCTCTTGTTGGGCTAGTGGGCTAGAACACAATCCAAATCCCAAACAAAATACCAAAATCCTAATCGACCCCAAACATATCGATGTTTATACTCAAATAGGTTGTAAACATCGTTTTAAAATTGATGGAACTGATCTCGAGTCCAAATTCGACTATTTACAAAAAGTCATATTTTGGAATTTATTCCAACTAACGATGTTACATTTAAATAAAATATTTAAATACAAAATCGTAAAATATGCGGGTTGTCATAGACTCCCCTCCTTATGGAAATTGTGTTCTCGCAATTCTTAAGTAGAAATAAAGAGTAACAACCACTTTAACGCATAACAACACAAAAGAAAATTTTGAAGTAAGAAGTTTACCTTAAGGAGCACGAGAGAGTAAGTCCGGATGTGTTCGCTCTATGAATTCTTTGGATTCCCAAGAACAATTCTTAGGATTAAGGACCATTGAACTTTCACAAGCGGGACACTTTATTATGAAGATGTTTAACCTCCATAGCAATGATGCAAATTGGATGTTGCTCATAAGTCAAATTAGGTGACACCTTAATTTCTTCAATAACACCGAGCTCAAGAATAGAATCGGAAACTCTAAGGCATATTCGTAGTTGAGAGATGTGGAATACGTCGTGAATAGCAGAAAATTGAGCTAATGATAAAAGGTGATAAGCCATGGAACCAATGCATTTGGTGATGGGAAATGGGTTAATATATCGAGGTGCTATCGACTAAAACGAACAACACCCTTCATAAGTGATTCACGAATGAATACTAAATCTCCCACAGAAAATTACAAATTCCTTCTTCGGTTATTGGCATAGGATTTTTGTCTACTTCGAGCTTCTTTCATCCAATGATGAATAAGATCAATCTTTTCTGTGGCATCACGAATAAAATCTGGACCTAAAACCAACTTCTTACCAGCTTCAAGCCAACACGAAGGAGATCGGCATGGCCTTCCGTAGAGTGCCTCGAAAGTGCCATACCAATACTAGATTGGAAACTATTATTATGAGAAAACTCAACAAGAGGAATATGATCTTCCCAACTTCCACCAAAATCAAGAACACATGCACGAAGGAGATTTTCAAGAGTTTGATTCACATGCTCCATTTGTCCATCAGACTGAGGATGATAAGCGGCGCTAAAATTAAGCTTCCTTCCCAAAGCTTTTTGAAGACCCTTCCAAAATCCACTAGTAAATAATGGATCATGATCGCTAACAATAGAAGTAGAAACTCCATGCAATTTAATAATTTCTTTAACATAAAGTTTATCCAAAAGAGGTACGGTCCGATTAGACCGAATGGAAATAAAATGGGTAGATTTTGTAAGTCTATCTATAATCATCTATAAACTATCATGACCCGTACGAGAACGGGGAAGACCATCAATAAAGTCTGTGTAAATTTGATCCCACTTTCAAACTGGAATGTCTAAAGGTTGCAATAACCTACCGGGCCTTTGATGCTCGGCCTTTACGAGTTGGCAAGTCATGTAATTCTTAATAAAGTTAGCAATATCAAATTTCATCCCATCCCAATAATAAAGCCGCTTCATGTCCGCGTACATTTTACTACTACCGGGATAAAACGATGAGAATTTCTAAAATGTCTTTACGAAGATCACTAATATTTGGCACAATAAGTGTACCAAATTTTCGAATGCCCCCACGAGCATCGATTTCAAAGTCTTTCAAACTATCAATATTCCTATTCCTACAACTTTTGCTAAGATGAACCAATTCGAGATCATACTTTTGAGCTTCAAGAACGCGGTCTAAACGGGATGGATGAGCCTCAAGGCTACATAGAACAAGAGATGAACATGAATCAGATTCACGATCTCGAATCTCACAAGTGGATAAAATATCAAGATCATTTCATTTAGATATCATCATGGAAACAACCGCTTATTGCTTACGATTAAGGGCATCGGCAACACGATTTCCCTTTTCGGGAGTATAGAGAATATCAAGATCATAAGATGCAAGGAATTCCAGAAAATGTTGTTGATAAAATTAAGTTCGTTTTGGGAACATAAATACTTCAAAGATTTATGATCGTTGTAGAGAAGAAAATTCTCTCCAAAAAGATAATGACGCCAAATTCTAAGGGCGAAAACAATGGCCGCGAGCTCTAAATCATGAGTGGAATATCTAGTTTCGGCAGGCTTTAAATGCCTAGAGGCATAAACGATAACACGCTCCCTTTGCATGAGAACGGCTCCCAAACCAACATGACAAACATCGGTATAAACAATAAAGTCTTGGTTCCCTTCGAAAATCACATGAATAGGAGCATCAGAAAGGGGTTCTTTTAATTTCTAAAAAGCAGCTTCACATTTATCTGACCAAATGTACTTAACTCCCTTCTTTGTTAAACTAGTAAAAGGCAGGGAAATTTTAGAAATGTCTTTCATGAAACGACGTAATAGCCTTCCAATCCAAGAAAGCTACAAATTTTCGTCACACTCTTCGGTCTCTTCCAATTTTGAATCGCCTCAATTTTGGAAGGATCCACGAAAATTCCATATTCAGAAATAATACGTCCTAAAGATTTCACACGGTATTGCCACAAGTGGAAACTGAATTTTTTTGCTTTCAATTGATTGCTCCTAAGAGTTACCAATACAATCCGAAGATGTTTTTCATGCTCTTCCTCAGTTTTAGAATAAACAAGAATATCATCTATAAAGATGAGAACCAATCGATCGAGGAAGTCTTTGAAAAATCGGTTCATAAGGTCATCGAAATAAACTGGAGCATTCGTTAAACCAAATGGCATAACAAGCCATTCATACAATCCATAACGGGTATGGAACGATGTCAAAGGAATGCTATCCTTTGCAACACGAAGCTGATGAAAACTGGTTGCTAATTCTAACTGTGAAAAGACTTTAGTACCGCTAAGATGATCGAATAGATCATCAATTAGACGCAAGAGATATTTATTCTTGATGGTAAGATCATTAAGCTTGCGGTAGTCAACGCAAAGCCTAATGTACCATTAGATTTCTTTACAAAAATAGTTGAAGCTCCCCAAGGAGAGGAACTAGAATGAATAAACTGTTTCGCTTACAATTCAAATAATTGTTTACGCATCTCCTCATTTTTCTTATTGGACATACGATAAGGAGGATGGGTTATAGGTAGAGCCCTAGGGATTAGATTAATTCTGAACTCGATTTCTCGCTTATGATTAATCCTAAAACGGGCTCAAATATATCGGCAAATTCTCGAACAATGTGAATGAGGGAAATTAGATCTTCCCCATCATCATTATTGTCATCATGTGGATTCAGAGAATATGAGGATGGCACTGAATTGGAATAAGAATGTTTAAGAACAATAGAAACCATCTTAACAGATTGGGGATTTCGAAGATGGATAGTCCTCTCGGGACATAGGATGTGGGATTTATAACGGTTAAGCCAATCGATTCCCAAAATCATTCCGAAACCTAGGTAACGCATAACATGCAAATCGGCATGGAAAGCACAACCACATAAAATAATCTCGACGTCTTTACAACATAAACTGATTGTTGCAGATCCACCAACCAGATTCGCAATTCTCAGTGAAATCATTAAGCCCATAACATTTAAAGACATAGTATCAACAAGTTCTTTTGATATAAAAGAGTGAGATGCACCCGTATCAAAAGAACTCGAATAGAATGATCATGAAACATAATAATGCCATCAAGGATAGAATGAGAAATACCTTGACCAAGAGAAATGTCGCTAGGGGCTTGCACAACATTCAGCTTTCCCTCTCTCCTACTTTGAAGTATGTGACATGAAGATATAAGATGACCCGAACTTTTGTAATAGCGACAATAAAGGGGTTTCAGACAGTTATTTGCATAATGGTCCTTGGAACCCCAATTGTAGCATTGTCCAAGACTAGAGGTAGGAGTCTTTGCTACCAAAATTGTTTGCTTCCCTTTCTTGTTAGGATTAGGCCCTTTGAACTTACTGTTGATTTACCTCTTCTTCTTCTTCTTGTTGAAGTTCTTCTTGGTACCCACAATTTCAACATCACTTTCTTTATCGGCCTCTTCAAGTCGAAGAGTGATATCTACAAGCTGATCGAAAGACACTTCTAGTTTCAAAAGTAAAGGCTTTTTGAGGTTCTTATTCAACCCATATATAAACCTTTAATTTTTCTTCAATGGGGTGTTAATATACTCGACCCCTATTTAGAGAGGGATTCAAAAGATGCGACATACTCTATCACAGAAGATTTACCATGAACTAGGTCAATAAAGCGTCGACAAAAGTTACATTTTCAGCTTCCGGTGCAAACTTTAACTCGAACCTTTCCCGGAATTGCTCCCAAGTAAGATCCGCTTCAACAATTTCGGAACTTAAAAGCTCATACAATCTGATGCTCTTTCCTAGAGCATGCTAGAAGCCACTTGGACTCGATGTAGATCAACAAGATTCATGCGAGAAAAGATGGGATTGCATGTTCTAAGCCGAGCTTTAACTTCTATAAAGCTTTCGAAACCCTTGAATGGCATTACACCCAAATTGGTATAATTATTGCACAAGCATGCAAACCCGGATTTAAGATGAGTAGGCTCAGGAATGGGGCCGGGAGCTTAGGCATTCTTTACAAGATCTAAAACTGTTGGACAGACATGAATACGCCATCCTGAGAAGTAGCACTGGATTGACCAGTGCTGGGACGGCTAGGTCTAAACATTTCTTTTCTTCAAGAAAGAAAGAAAGAAAGAAGTGGAAAAAGGTTATTCTCAAAATGAATATCAAATAAACTTGATAGATAAAACAAGGCATCATAAAAGAAAATAGGATAGAACGGGTCTTAAAAATCGAATTAAATCCTAAGACGCGATTCCTAAGAGAGACTTAGGACAATGATTCTTGCTTGATTATTCTACATTATTCCAAAGTTTGGCTCTGATACCAAGCTATGACGCCCCACCTCTATACTCACACTAGCCAAAGAAACTACGGGGTAATACTATCGACTAGTACGAAGAATAAGGCTATTGAGGAGCGACCATCTATGTAATTGCTTTGTGCGAGTATCGATATGTCAGATAATATGACATGCATTTCATTTCAAGAGGAAATTTGACATATCCAATATAAACAAAAAGCTACTACATAATGGCTATGTGGCCTTCGGAAACAAATATAAAATAAGCATAACACAAATAGTCACAGATATTCACATCACTAAGGCGGATACAGATATGAATATAACATATAGAAGTGAACATCAAGTAGTGATCATACATGATCCATTACATCACAAAAGAATAGGTACAAGTGCCGACAAAAGAATATGTATACATCAAGGAGTCTCTATCTCGAATGTATAAAAGCAAAAACTACTAAGCTAAAGTAGTTAGCCAAATGTCAGAAGCAAGTCCCTGCTAAGAAGTCAAGTGGAAGCGCTTGAAACACCTCAGTCTGACCTGAGTATTATTTAAGAGGAAAAATAATAAATGGATCAGTCTAGCTATAAAGATGATATAAAATGAGATAGGATAAGTGATATGAAAAAAATATATATGATAACAACAAACATCAAACAATACCTCAAATTTTCTCAAAAATACCAAAAAGAATGTCATATTCTTTTGCTTATTCGCCGCACCTCAAATATTGATGAAGTTTATCAATACAAATCAAAAAAATAGGTGGAACACAAAAATTATAGACATCAATAATTAGAAATCATGAAAACATAGAAGGGAAGGCCTATCACAAACGGGAGCATGAAAACTCACCAACATGTGTATCACAAATGTGATGCTATCCATGGGTCGCTAACCCATAGAGCCGGTGCAACAACGTTGTATAGCGATACGCCCAAGGAACCTGAAACTCAAATAATCTGGAACAACGACGTAGTATAGTGATACGGCCGATGAACCTAAAACTCAAATAAGCAGGAACGACGATGTAATACAGTGATACGCTCGATAAACCAAATTCCATAAAAAGGTTAAAATACCATGGGTCGTTAGCCCATAAAAATGAGATGAAGCTCTACAAAACGAGGTATAGTCCCCCACGTGGACAAAGAGAGATCGCACATCGCTAGTCCAAACCATAAAATGATCATCATTGATCAATAAGAAGTGTAAATTACACTAAGCTAGTAAATAGATGAGTTTACTTCATGTCCCATAACCATAGGCTTAACTGAAATATTTACGAACAAATTGTAGATTTCCACTCGAAAATTGTCACAAGATTTCAATCGAATAAGTCCATGAATTAACCGACGAAGTAAACGCAAGCGTTTCATACCACTTGTTTTGCTAATTCATTTAATTAGATTTCTCATACGAATGAGGTGAAGGTTTGTATAAACTAATAGATTAGAAAACGGTTTTAAAAATGAGCTTGTATTAAAAGTAACGTTGAAATCATTTTTTGTGTGAAAGAGTTTGAGTATTTCCTACTAGTATAGAAAATTTTGTATTTAAAAGTGACAAATCATAGAATTGATTGTAAAAACAATCTTTCACCAAAAATCCACATTCGACAACTTGAATTCAAACCATAAAAATCGATAACAAATCCAATCAAATGGATATTTCCAAAATCTATAAAAGAAGTCATCAATGTCGATAATAATTGATAACAACTAACGGGAGCAACACAAATCAATAAAAATTGGAAATCCACTCAAAAATAACCAAAATAGGCAAAAAAACACAGGACCAGATGTTTGGTTGGATTGGCTAGATGTCTGACCTGGGTTTCAGGAAATTTAGTTTTCTTTTCCTCATCTTTTTTGTAATTCCAGAAGCCTCCCGGACATCTGGTTGGTTTGGAGCAGACGTCCGGTTCTAGGTTCTGCACTTTTTTTCTTTTTCTGTCGTGTGTGTGTGTGTATATATATATATATATTTCTTTTGGCATCCAAACCAGACGTTTGGGCTCTCAAACCAGATGTCTGGTTGCCAGTAATGGGCAAACAATTTGCCTAGGCCATTGATGGCCAAATCAGTTCGAAAGCGATCGGACGAGCGACGGAGGCTAGGGAATTATGCCAAGTGACAACCCAGCTTTATAGGCTCTTCGATACACCCCAAATAACATGTCCAAACATTCAAGATAGGATCTTTAAAGATTTTGACTTCAAAATACCAAAATTGGAATATTCATCAAATCAATTCAAATCAAAAGTAATTGGACATGAAATAAATGTTAGGAATTCATACCTAGCAACAATGAAAGATACAGACATAGATGTGAGTTCAAGAACGCACCTTTAAATCCAAATATAGAAATGAAAAGCTCTAAAACAAGCTAAGATTGATTTCTCTAAAATAAGATTTCAATCCAACAAGTCCAAGAATTAACCGGCATAGTAAATGCAAGCATTTCATACCACTTGTTTTGCTAAGTCATTTAATTAGATTTCTCGTACGAATGAGGCAAATGTTTGTATATACTAATAGATTAGAAAACGGTTTTAAAAATGAGCTTTGTATTAAAAGTAACGTTGAAATCGTTTTTTGTGAAAGAGTTTGAGTATTTACTACTAGCATAGAATCATTTGTATTTAAAAGTGACAAATCACAGAAATGATTGTAAAAACAATCTTTCACCAAAAGTCCACATTCGACAACGTAAATTCAAACCATAAAACTCGATAACAGATCCAATCAAATGGATATTCCCAAAATCCATAAAAGTAGTCATCAATGTCAATAATAATTGATAACAACTAACCAGAGCAATAAAAATCGATAAAAATTAAAAATCCACTCAAAAACAGCCAAAATAGGCAAAATTGTACAGGACCCGATGTCTGGTTGGATTGGCTAGACATTTGAACTAAGGTTCGGGAAATTTATTTTTCTTTTCCTCATCTTCTTTTTAATTCCAGAAGCCTCCCGGACGTCTGGTTAGTTTGGACTAGACGTCTGGTCCTAGGCTCTGCCCTTTTTTTCCTTTTCTGCCATACATACATACATACATACATACATACATACATATATACATACATACATATCTTCTAGTGCCCTAACCAGACTCTGGGCTCTCAAACCAAATGGATTAATTAATTTGTTTAAGGGTAATTAAGGGTTGAATTACCCAATGTAATTAATTTGTTAGTTAATTAAAGATAATCTCTTAGTGATTAATTAAGTATAAATACTTAACGAGATTAATAGGTATAATTACTTAGTGAAGTAATTAATGTATAATTACTGGATGTAATTAATTAAGGGAATTACTTAATGAGAAGTAATTAAAGGATAATTACTTAGTAGAAGTAATTAAGGATTAATTACTTAGTGTAATTAATCAAAGGATTAATATAATTAATTAAGGAGTTAATTAATTAAGTAAGTAATTACAGAATGGTAATTACTGTTTAATATTAATGGTTGCCTGTACTGCGCAACAGTTTGCCTAGGCCTTTGGTGGCCAAATCGGTTCGGAAATGATCGGACGAGCGACGGAGGCTAGGGAATTATGCCAAGTGACAACCCAGCCTTATAGGCCCTTCTATACACCCCAAATAACATGTCCAAACATCCAAGATAGGATCTTTAAAGATCTTGGCTTCAAAATACCAAAATTGAAAAATTCACCTAATCAATTCAAATCAAAAGCGATTGGACATGAAATAGATGTTAGAAATTCATACCTAACGACAATGAATGCTATAGACATAGATGTGAGTTCAAGAACTCACCTTTAAACCCAAATATAGTATGAGAAGCTCTGAAAAAAGCTAAGATTGATTTCTCTTCAACAACACCTCTAGAATCTTTAATTTATTATCAAATGAAATGAATTTCCTAAGCTAGGTTATAGGAATTCTAAAAATTGAAGAGAGATAGAGATGGAGAAGATGAAAAGGGTTCTTATCAAGGCTACTCTTTGATTTTGGAATTTGAATTTCCTAAGAGAACAAGGGCTTAGGAATTTCTAATCTCCTCTCTTTTCCCCATTTTCATTTAGCTTGAGTGTTGGAAAATTATAAGTGGAATGAATGAATGAAGATGAGTGGAGTGGGAGTTATTAGGAAGATGAGTTTGGGTTCTCTTATTGGGTTAATGGACAAGAACATGGCCCAAAGCCCAAACAAAGTACCAAAATCCTAATCAACTCTAAACATATCGATGTTTATACTCAAATAAGTTGTAAAAATCGTTTCAAAATCAATGGAAATGGTCTCGAGTCCAAATTCGGCTGTTTACAAAAAGTCACATTTTGCAATTTATTCCAACTAACGATGCTATATTTAAATAAAATATTAAAATGTAAAATTGTAAAATATGCGGGTTGTTACAATACATATTTTCAATCCTAATGATTCTAAAAGTGCTAAAAATTAACAAATATGATGATAATAAATAGTTTCGAGCAGTTAATAAGAATTAAGTGCATACAATATAAATTGCTAACTTAATAAAATAGTAAACGATTATCTTTCATTACACTAAAATAAACATAATTTGAACTATAATCTTAACAAAAACCGGACAGATAATTTTCGGATGCGAATGTCTTCGTATCCGCATCCGCATTCATTTTTTTGGATATCAAATATTTATCCGTTTTTCGGATGCAGATGTGGACGGATTTCAGATTTTTCGGGTATACATTGACAGCACTAAGTGGACACAAATTTTCAAAGTGGGAAGAAAATAAAAAGTATAAGTTGAGGTACCTGCAACATCATCATTCGATTACATGATTAATTTGAATGTAAGGAAAGTTATTTATTTGAAGTTAACTGAAGTAAAGGATGATGTTATTTCATCCTAAGTAATTGTATAACATTAAGTACTGCAGCCTATGTATACATCATAAGGTATATAATACGACGTTGATTTCTAATATGCATATTTGTCAAAAGTTTGAATTACCTAATTATATGTTTAAAACTCTAAATTAAAATTTCAAACTCACGGCGCACAATATACGAAATGGTGCACACAACCACAGGTTAAATCCACATCAAGACCTCTATCATAGATGTACCATACCAAAAAAAAATTATCCTTCTCTTTCCTTTAGTAACTAGACAAAATAATGATGTTATTGAGCCATGTGAACTTGTGCAGACTTTTGGAATGAATTCTTAAAAGCCATGTGTGTTCATTTAGTTCAGCATCAAAGCAGTTAATATTGAAGTTCAGTTTCAAATGTATTTAAGCCTGTCTACTAGTATAGAATTACGCGTAGATAAGTCGAAAGTGATGGGTTGAATACAGTTAAGGGACAAACAATAGGATTCCACATTCAATATTGAATACCAAGTATAGGGAAAATACCTTTGAATATTCCAATTATATTGCAAAGTTAGCAATAAATTTTGGTCTGACTCATGTAAGTTCTTACACAGTAAAGTGTTATCGTGCATGTATAGCCCAAACCAAAAGTTACAGCTGCAAAAAAAGTGTTTTAGCTTCATGTACCTAATCTAGATGTTTATGTAAGTCTTTATTGTCTAGTTCCTTTCGTTCGTTTATCTTTTTACTAAAGTTTATTCATTAGTCTTTAAATGATTATTTTTTTATCATACACAGTCATATTTTTGTGATGTTATGCCTTCATTGGCAATGTCAACTACCTGATCAACTTTTTTGCCATTTTGAAAATGACCACATAAAATATAAATACATAAAGAAATATCTTCTAATAAAGTAATCGTAGTTTCAACAATTAAATAAGAGATACAAAATATTCAAAAACTTATATTGGTTATGTATAGGCCACACAAGTATCTAATCAAGCACGCATGCTTAAACTTGTTTTCAACATGGTCCATCCGCGGAAGCTACTACTCATGTCAATCTAAACCTCAATGTTGTACCTCTAATTTTATATTGGTTTGAAGCAGATTTGAGCTATTATCCAAATGTGCATGAAACTCAATACTCAAAACATGGTCATGTTGTGGAATTATACACACACACACACACAGATATATATATATATATATATATATATAAAATTAAACGACTATAGGTGCTCTAATAAGCAAAATGCGACTTATTTCAGGCAAATTGGTCATGATCTCACTTAGTTAAGAAACTTTTTGAAATTGGCTTTTTTAAGAAAATAACATTGAAATTTATCACAAATAATTTTTTTCTTAACGAAGGTAAAAGTTATTGACAGTCTAATTTTAGTAAACACCCTAACCAAACTTGTAGTAGTTATTTATCGGTAAACATCATTCATTAGAACATAAAATGACATGAAGAAATCAAGCCTGCTAATGAACATAAGGCCATGCAACAAAGTTTAGCAATTGGGTAGTGAAAACACAATATCCCATTATCCTTTTAATTCTAGCTACAATTAGCACATTGATTATAAAATATAGTATAACCAAGTTCCACTATAAGGATGGAAGAATAAGTAGTGTCATATGAATGGAGCTTGGTTTTTGGTTGTACGTACTTGTAAATATAGTTAAACCTAGTGAGTATAGTGTAAAATAACAAATGAAAATATATAACACATTGTGTACAGTTACCTTGATCGTTACTTAAACCATTGTCACATGAATGCTTTAAAAGTTAGTGTTAAATATTCAGGAGTGCTTGATCATATTTCCTGATCATCTGTAGGAAAATTATCTTCAATAGTTGGCATCTTGTAATCCATTAAAGTGTTATAATCACCTACCGATCAATAATACACTCATCAAACCTCAAGCTTCTTCTTGTGATATCTAACCGGATTTTGGTCACTAGAACCGTTAGAATTAGGTGGAAGATAAGAAATTTATTGGTTCCAATCCATATGGTTATCATATAATTAATAATTATAAATTTCATATAATAATAATTATAGCGAAAGTATGTAAATTTGTTGAATTATAACTGAAAAACACATGGATAATCAGTCAAGTCTGAACTATAGATTAATTAGAACGACCTTCCAACTGCAGTTAAAGTATATAAATAATTAAAAGAAAAACGATATAAAAGAAGTCAGGCCTTTTTCAGTCCATTTAGACGATTACACTTAACTTGAATGCATATACAAGTGGTACGGAAAGCAGTAGTGAATAAAAGAATGAATTATAGAATCATATATTTTACCAAAATCGTAAAAATGAATTGAAGCATTGGCAAACAAAGAAGGCAATGGTGGAAGAAAGCAAATAAAACGTAAAAATTTCAACAAATGTATATGATGAAGAATTTCAGTAATCTTTTGGAAATGATCAGAGGATAGTAAGCTGAAAGCAAGGAATATTTATCACTAAAATTGATAAGGTTAAAAGGAGATTGCTTTAGTAAACAACTGCTATAATTTACTTAGCAATTTTGATTCATAAATAGTTTAACATTGATCCTTTTAAACATATTTACCATATATTCAACTAAATCAACTTAGTAAGCACTGATAATATAAGTTTAACTCACTATCATTCTAAATATTATAATAAACATCATTCAGATATTCAATATTAAGAGCAGTTTAGCTAAGTATACTTACAGTAAGTTTGGTTGTATGTGGTCTAAGCTGGCTATATAATGCACTCAAAACGAATGAGCAGATCTGAAAGTTCAAAACACAGCAGCAAATATACCAACTGTCTATTGTTCAATAATTCAGTAATTAACGCATGAAGTAAGCCTATTTCCTGATTGAATTACAACTTCAACATGCGAACTCTCTTATGCGAGGAAATTAACGAAGTTGATTAAGTTTTCTAGCAAAGTGTAAAGAAGGGAAAAATACGAAAAAATCCAAAAAAACCGAATATTAAAATATGCCTAAATCCCAATAATATCATCAAGGAAGAAATAGTCGGACAACATCCAAAAATATGGATAAAAATAAGAACATAAATTAAAAAGCTGAATTTAAAATCAATATTACCTTAATTAGTTTGATTTTTAATTTTAGAAATTCATGTTGACAGTAGAATAAATTGAATGAAATCAAATTAGCAAAGAAGATTACCTAAACATGTTTCTCGGTGGTTCAAAGCAACCCCTTAAGGCAAACATTTTGCTGCCTAGGTTACTGAGGCAATCTAGAAAGATTAAAGAAGAAACCGAAGAGCTACCCACGCCTAGATACATGAAGAAGCAATCGACTGAAACCCAACTTAACCGGGCTAACCAAGTTTATGAAAGACATCGGAAAAGAGCGGTGGAGAAAGACTTGGAATTGCCGAGCTTGCCGCAAAGAGAAGCCTTCAGAGATACCCACTCATACCGATTGATCAGCAGTACATCGTTTGCCTACTCAAGGTTTAATTGAAATTAAGGTCTCTTTTTATTTGTAGATTACGGGAAAAGGATGAAGTGGAGAGTTGGTAATAGAATGGAAAAAAAAAATATATAACGCGACTGTTCAATTGAAAAATAATCAAGGAGGCTTGTGTGCCCTTGAAATGCAACTGAGTAATAATATAATAGTATAGATTCATTTGTAGTTGCATTATTAACACACATTTAATTTCAATTTTGCATCATTTCATATTATTTTATTTTCCAAGGGCAATACTCAACTTCACATAAAGTGCGGATTTTGTCATGACCCGAACTCGATGTCCGACAAATAACATCAAATTTGTATCGCCGGAGCTTGCAACAGCATTAGATGATAAATAACACAGTGGAAATAAAAGATGATATCACTGATACAACATGAATACAATATCCAATACATCAATGTGATACAATGATAATCATCAACATCAGAGAATATACAACACAAAATACAGTGGAACACGATACAATATGAGATAAGTCTTCACAGAATCCAATACTGCAATTGTGATCCAAAAGCTCCAAATACAAAGCTCCAAAACTCCTAGCTTGAATCACCATCAAGGTTGCACCAAGATAAGCAAGGTCGGTCGTCCAAGGACTGAACTAACTCCAGATAATCTACTAGACCTGACTATCTGAAAAACCAAACCCTAGACTGCCCGTGTTGAAAATTGTGGGCACCCAGAGTTTAGAAAAGGAACAATAAACTCCGAATCAGTCATGGGACTGGTGTGAGCAAACAAAAATGGTTTGTCTTTAAAAACAATCAAAATATTTTAAATTTGAAATCAGCAATGCTTTTTGGAAAATGAAACTACCATAAGGCCTCCCGGCACACACACCATGCAATCGCACACATGGGGGAGATTTTTCCTTATGATAGTCAAACATGCTTACTACGCAAAAACCATTTGGATATTATTATTATTATTATTAGTGCATAGTGGAAAAACATTTCGAAAGTATAATATTAATCTTAGCCAGCATAGGTACCATTATATTATGCCTGCTATACCTACCATTTTAAATGGCAGGTTCTACAACTAAAACCGTACAAGGCTCGTATTGTTTTGTTTGGATTTCCAACAAATGGTCAGGCGAAGGAACTTCCTATTGCCACATGGGAACGCCTCTGGAAGGACGTCCCGAGAACTTACCCAGTTCTCTGCTAACACAAGGCCGGTTTCCTCCCTGCCCGGGAGTAATATCTACAGATATGCCACCCCCGGTCCTTTAGGACCTTTATACGAGGATCCTCTACACCAACAACATCACACAGTAATATATATACTACAGTGCCCACATGATTAAGTATTTGGGCTCCACACCATGATACTACCCTTTTCCAGAAGGAATGGTCACACCCTAGGGGAGCTACCCCTGAAACCTTGCCACATCTTTCCTGTTTCGACCATTACCGGTTTGTGAGGCTCGATGAGGTTTCGTCCACAAAGCTATGCTTTTTTTAAAAAGTCATGCTTTGATCAACAAATGATCATCAACACACAACAGCACTTAACATGCCACACTACCAAATTGGGAGTATATCGCTGATAACCTTCAACTACATAACCTCTGAGCTTGTACGTCTCAGAGAAGGGTGTTAAGCTAAGAGAATAAATTCTCCGCCACCAATAGATAATGATATGTATGTGAAAGAAATCTGCTTTATATCTCAAAGTGTAATGTCATACATACAACCATACAAGTCTGTCCCGGGTTCGAACAGAACCAAAGGCACTTCCGAAGAAGCCCTTGCAATCCGGGTATTCACAATCCCGATCAGACTTCCCATCACTTAGGAAATCTCTATACCGTATCTACTTAGTGCAGAGACAATCGATAGGTCTTCCTATCGTTCTCGCAAATACCCGGTCTTCACCACCGGTCTTCAAATGCTATCCATAACGACGTATCATTATACGGAATGGGTTATATGACACAAAGTCCTCTCTCGGCTAAACCGATTAATGAGCACAATATTTAAAAAACATATGGATATGGGATTTCAGTTAAATCACAACTTTAAAATTCAAATTCCTTTCAAATGGTTTAAACCAATTACCATTTCAAATATTTTAAACGAAAAGATTTGTTTCACAAAGTTCACCCAGTTTCACAAATATTCATTCTTAATTTCAAAACAATTTCCATTTCAATTTGATTTATTCATTTAAATCTTTAAGTCAAGATTTAACTTATAGCTTTCAAAACTCGTTTCCAAAGATTCATCCATAATTTGGAAAACTATTTCAATTCAAACTTGAAATCCCTTTTAATACAAATTGGAAATTCATTTCTTATAGGAAAGCTTTTATCATTTAAAAACAACAGTTTTATTTTGGAAAACCCGATTTCATTTATACAGGTTAAGATCCTTGGGGTTAATTCGAATTCCCAAAACAACACTTTAAAAATGGTTTAAAACCCATATAAACTTGTATACTGTTTTTAAATCATAAATACCGAATATAGAATTCAATTTCAGAGTTTTGAATTCAAATTTAAATCAAATTATTCAAATTTCAAATCTTTATTAAGTTATTCAAAATAACTTTCATTTTTGAAACACCCTTTTCAAAAGCTTTCCACTTTAAATCCCATCCATTTCCATAACCGTTTGGATTCAAAATTCAAATTCAAAATTATTTAAAAATTCGTGACTTAACCGATTTCCTCGTGCAATCCATATTTATGTGTGTATAAGTGTGGTCCAAGGGGTTTTACACAATAGTGCACAACATCAATCATCACAGATATATCAATATCGATAAGCTGTACGATCTATAACTCTTATCTTCATTCACAGATTCACAGATAAAGTAAATTTATCAATCATAAAGATTCATCATTATACTTCGATGTGGGTTTCGGATAATCAACTGGAATCCGACTTCCTGTCGCATCGAAATTCAAATGCCGTTTTACAGGCAAAGGGGTTTTCACATATATACAGAAACAAATCACAATTCACAGTTCAGCATAAGGCAATTCACATCGCATAGCATCACAATCACAAACAGAAATATCAATCCAGTACAAAATATTTGATGATAGTCAATCATCTTTAATTTAAAGCGAAGGTGATTAACAGAATAAGCCATATAACTATTTTTATTGATTTATTAAATCAATGATTAACTATTGTTAATGATAAATTAATAAGATCTTAACCCACTTTATTAATAAATTATTCCTTAATCAATTAACTTAATTAACTACTAATTATGGATTAATTAACTTTAATTATCTAATTAACAATTCGTAATTACAAATGAATTAAACACTTAATTGTTAATTAACCAAATCTTTAATTTCAAATTGATAAATCCCAAATCACTTAGTTAATTACAATTTTAAATTTATTAACCATTCTTAATTACCCGTTTTAAACAATTCATAATAATAATTCGTTGTCTTAATTAACATTTTAAAAATCTTCCATAAGCTTTGAAAATAAATTATTACTAACTACAAAACTTTAGTGGTAATTAAGTTTTAATGCTTGTTTTACATTGACTACTAAATTAAAATATTAATTGAATTCCAAAACTTGGTTAAGTATTTACTTAATCCATTAACTTGTAATAAAAGCTTGACTTAAATTTTTCATTCATTAATTAGTCGTCACCACTAAAAAATGTTGAATTAGTTTACCTAACTTACTATTATTAGCTCGCCGGCTTGGGAAACGACCCGAGCAAGTATTCAGTTTACTCGAGTAAACACTCGAGTCTTTTCTCCCTTTTCCCGAGTCCTCTCCCTTCACGTTCGTTTCTTCTTCTTACTTTTTTCCCCAGTAAGTTTAATTTAAGTTTAAGTTTAAAACGAAAGCACCAGGTAACCCGCTTGCATACTCGAGTACGAACCCGAAGCATTAGCCATTTTTACTCAAGAATCAACTCTCGTTGCTCACTCCCATCAAAACTGACACCAAAGCGATAACGTGCCGTGCACGTTGCCGTTGATTTCTTCCAGGCGGCACCACGACGTCGAGCAAGTCGACAATCCTTCACACATCAATGCTCAATCGCCAGAATTCACCCATCCCCACGAAATCGAATTCGAGCTAAAAATTTGAAACCTGGAAACTAAACAGCGGGAACTCCTCTACCTGGAACGCTGCCATCCTCGCAACCCCGTCCACCAGAAAGCCTCAAACTCCGGTCAAACACTCGACAACGTCCCCTCTGTCATCCCCTAAAGCCACATCGCACTCAGTCGACTATCGATGACGAACTCAACAAGATACATAGCCTCGACAAAAATTAGGTTTACAAACTACAACCGCTTGCTGCCGCCACCACGATCATCTACAATCCCATCTAGTATTTTTCTTTGAATCGCCGATCAATCCTCCACTATCCCAGAGAACCCCAACCTTCCCCATCGACGAGATCATCTGCGACCACCAAAAGAATGAAATTCGAACCAACCTTAGCTGCTCCTCAATACTAAGCCTAAAAATTATGATTCAAGTTTTAAAAACCATGTTTTAGTATGAGAATTCAGCTTATATACCTGAATTCGAAAATTAAGAAATTTAAATTTTGACTAATTTAAAAGTTTTGCTCAGTTCTTTAATTTCCAAAGGCATTGAGAAGTTGTTTGACTTTAGTAAATTTTTAAAGCTTAGTTGATCATCAAACAAACAATTTTTGTTTTAACCCTAAGTCTTAATAGCAGGTAGAATAAGAGGAAGTGATTTTTGAAGTTGTTAGAGCCTGTATGTTACAGAGGCATATGCATACAGACATACATCATCAACTCTGCATACATATATACACATAAATATGCATTCAACCAAGTTACAACTTTTTCCATCTCATTCATCATCACTGAAAACAATTAAAATAGAAGATTGAGTTTTAAAGAAAGCTTGCTCACTTGAAAACAAGATTTGAACAGAAAGAAACTGTTGTTTGAACTGCGGTGTTGATTTCCTTTGAATATGTTTTGCTTTCTTTGAGTTGAATCGTAAATTTGAGTTTCAGTTGTGTAAATTAGTTTCTGTAATGCTAAGTTAAGTGAACGACAAGGGCAAATATGGATGTATATATATATATATATAAAGGAATAGTTGGGTATAGGGGAAGGTATTATCTAGTTAGGCTTATTTTTTTTGAACAGATATTTTCTTTATTTGACTAAAGATTTTTTTTTTCAATAAACTGAAATGAAGCAATTTTATTTCGGCTGAGATGATATATTTGTTGTGCTAAAATATCTTGCATTAATTGCCATTTGTGTTGAGAAGAAAACATTAAATGCATGTGTTCTAATTTGTTTACAGCAAATCTATTTGATTTTGTATGTACAGTTTGTCTTGTAGATATTTTTTGTTGTTTTATAATTAGCTTCTTTTGCAAGCTTTATTACATAGATATTTTTTTCTTTCTTCTTGTTCTTTATACATGTACATTTTTATCTATCTTCTTGTCCTTTATATGTACATATTTGTTTGTTTCTTTTCTTTGCCTTTGTGCTTCATATAACTCACATACAATTCTAGATGTATTTCATTTGTTGTTATTTTATAGTTTAATTTTATGTTTCCATATGACCATATAAATTTTATTATTAACATTAATTCTTGAATTTTTATTTCTTTTTATAGTTTAACTATCTAGTATTAAATTTATAACGTATATTTTATTTTATACTTTACACTTTATTCAATATTGATAGGATAATTTTTATCTTAAACATTTTATAACCTTTTAAAGAAAATGAATTAAACACAATTTATACTTTAAATAAATAAACATACATATTATTCTTTTCCAAAGTATAATTTATAAATCCAATTTATTTTGAATTTCCAAATCAAGACTTTATTTATGATCCAATTCAATTGAAAATGTTTATTTTAAGTTTCAAATCAAAATTCAGAAACAAATAAGTATACATCTCTTACTAATTTTAAAAAATTCAAACAAACCCATAATTTAACCCAAAATTTTAATTTAATTACAAATTAAATTCGTCTTTAAATTGGGATCGTTACAGATTTCATCACCTATTCCTTGACCCGAAAATTGCATTTCTTTGTAAAAATTGACTTAAATAATAAAGGTTAGACATTCGAAATGAGAGTGTCACGGACTCATCTAGGGTTAATTTGTATTTTGACAAGTTGATTTCGTTTAGCAAACTACTTTCTTGGTGTCTAAGGCATTGGCAGAGCGACAATCATTTATAATTATTACGGTTATTCATAAGATATTATATTGATTGTTTCTCTGAAGGTACTTAAATCTTCAGCCGCATTGCTACGGTGTTTCGTGATGCATTGATAAATCCTGTCTTTTATCTTGCTAAGAATTGTTTCATTGAATTAAGTCAAAGTGCCACAATACAATTTTGGGTTAGGAGCTACTATGGATATAAAATATCTACTTAAGTCCTTTCATTCATCTGGTTGTAGAAAAATCCAAATAAATTGCTTTGTAAAAAATACTTTTCTTACCATTTCTCTTAAAAAAAGAACGGAAAAAAATTAAAAAAACACACATTTTCTTAAGTAAAAAAACATAATTATTCTTAGTAGAGAAATTTTTTTTAAAAAAATCTTTCACTCCTGTTCTCTTACCCTCATTGTTCACCTTTTTCTCTCCTTAATCTTCTCTCTTGTGCATGAGTGTTTGGACTCATGACAATTCAATAAACCATTTAACTTGAACGAACAATCTTTCCACAATGGCGAATGAAAATCCACCTCGTACTCTGATAGAAAGAATTTTCCCTAATCGATTTTCTATCACTTCTTAGATTACATTACCCACCCCCATGGGTAATCGCTTTGGAATCCATTCAAGTCACATCAACATGCTTCCAAAATTTGGCAATTTGGAAAATGATAATCCTTACATCTTTTACATCTTTTTAACAAAATTTGAACAAGTTTGTGGAGCAATAAAAATTCAACAATTATGCGACGATGGATAAATCTTAGGTTAAATCTATTCGCACTTACCGACTATGCCGAAAAATGGTTGTATAATTTGCCTTCAAATTCGATTAGTACTTGGGACGAATTTGTAGAAGTTTCTTAAAGAAATCTTACCCCTTAGAAAAGACAACCAAAATTCAAAATAAAATGGCAAACTTTCATCAATTGTAGGTGAATCTTTTGAAAAATATTTTAAAAGATTTAAGGAACTTTTGATCAAATTGCTGCATCACAATTCTGAAAAATGACTTCTTTGCCAAAATTTATATAATGGACTTGAAAATAGCTCTCGAACGATGTTTGAATCAATACGCCAAAGAAATTTTTTAGCACAATATCACGATGCTCTTGGAAATTTCTTAAAAATCTAGTCTAAAAATCATCTCTATGGGAAGGATCTAACGAGAAATCAATCCATTCAAGATCGAGCGCGTATTCGATATGATCATCAGTAGACTTAGAAGCAAAAATCAATGCGATGATAACAAATTTTATAATGTTCTTTCACCTAATCAATTGAACCAAGCTTCTCAAATCTCATTTAATCAATGTAATGATCCAAATCTCATTGCCGATAATGTCCTCACTTTTTAGAACAAACCAATGCTTTTAACAACGTTAGAAACGATCCGTTCTCTTCAATGTACAATCCTGGTTGGAGAAATCATTCAAAGTTCGCTTGGAACCAAAACAATTCTAATACGAATTTGGTTCGACCATCTTTTCAAGCATTTCCGAACAATGCTTCGAATCCTCCTTTTCAACCAAATCAATTTCAATAAAACTTTGCGCCACCTTCTCAAAACCAACCGCAACAATCTTTTGTTCCTCAAGTTGACAAACGAATGACATCACTTGAGAAAAGTTTGGAAACTTTGGCTAAAAAACCACTCAAATTCTTCAATTAAACAACAATTTGCGAAATTTGCTAAGCTCTGCATGCAAAATATGAGTCAATCGATTGCTAAACTCTAAACGCAAGTGAGTCAGTTGGTCAATTCTATGAGTGAACGTGAAAGAGGTAAGTTCCTGAGTCAACCTATTCCAAACCCTAGAAATCAAAATCTATGCTCAAAACAGCTCATATCGTTCATGAAAGCAATTAGAATCAATTAAAAGCTATGACTAGTTTGCGATTCGGTAAGCAAATTAATAACCAAATTGTTAGTCCTAATGACTTACTGGAAATTTCTTCCAAATCTCCAATACCCTCAATAGAGTCCAACCCGAACATTGAATCCAATTTTTAATGTCATCCTTCACCAACTCGGGTAGGCCGACCTGCTCAGTTGCAAGCTCCATTTCCCCATAGACTTCGTGCTAAGAAACAGTCAAGACAAATGAAAAAACTATTAGAAATTTTTAAGCAAGTCAAGGTTAACATTCCTCTTTTAGACATAATACAACAAGTCCCGACAAATTTTTAAAGGATTTATGCACTCAAAAACGACACACTTAAGTGCCTAAAAAAGTCTTCCTAGAGGCCAGTCTAAGCGAAGTTTTGTCCCAATCCATTCCTGTGAAATACAAAGATACTGGCTTCCCCACAATCTCGGGTACGATAAGAGACAAGAAAATTAAAAAATATCTTTTGGATCTAGGTGCTAGCGTAAACTTGTTCTCATATTCAGTTTACCAACAGCTAGGTCTAGGTGAGCTTAAACCAATAAAAATTAACCTTCAATTGATCGATCATTCTGTGTAGAGCCAATACTAGAAATCGAGGACGTACTCACTAAAGTAGAAGAATTCATATTTCCAACCGATTTCATCATCCTTGAAACACAACCTGTAAACAATCTCACTAGCCAAATTCCTTTGATTTTAGGACAACCCTTCTTGGCCACATTGAATGCTTTAATCAATTGCCGAAGTGGTTCGATGAAACTTTTTTTGGTAACATTACCATAGATCTTTAACATCTTCAATTTAGAAAATCAATCAAACGAACCATTTGACCACACTTTGGAAGTTAGCGATATTCACGAAAACTTTTGAAACGAAACAATTGACCCTAATAATCAACATGAGGTGTAGTATAAACAATTGTTTCAAGACATGCCAAACAAGATCGTAGACATGCTTTCCTTCGAACCTCTCCAGTTCGAAACTCAACCGATATCTTTGATTGAGCAATCTCCCAAATTAAAGCTCAAACCTCTACCATCTCACCTTGAACACACACACTTAGGTGACAATGAAACTATTCTCTTCATAATTTCTTCTGATCTTTCTCTTGACCAAGAAGCGTCTCTTCTTTTAATTCTTTCAAAAAACAGAGAAGCAATTAGGTGGTCCATTACCGATATTAAGGGAATTAGCCCTGCAATTGTTCAACATCACATTCACTTAATTGAGCCTACCCATGATATGCAATGAAGGCTTGACCCTAAAATGAAAGATGCGGTTCGAGAAGAAATTCTTAAGCTTCTTGATAACAATATCATTTATCTCACATCCGACAGCTTATAGGTTAGCCTATTTATGTCGTTGCTTAAAAAATCCAGACTCACCGTTATCACGAATGATATTAAGGAACTCATTCTAACTAATTGTGACGACCCGACTTTCTATTCCCAGAAAATCGCATCATCAATTAAGAAAGAAAGGGATAGAAGAAGAAAAGAAAGAAGAGAAAGAAGAAACAACACTAGAATCTCAACAGCGGAATGAATAAATTATATTAATAACATAAAATATTACATAGTTTACAACCACTATCAGAGTACACAGATATACAACACATACTAGACAGTTATAAACACCTGTCTAGTATTTACAACATAATACAATCTCAGAGACAAAACAATACTAACACAGAGAACACATAGCGGAACTATATATCTACACGCAGAAGCCTCCTGCTCCATTGCTCCTCCAATATTCGTCAAAGCTAACCTGAATCCCTTGGCTACTCGTAAAAATTTGAGCACCCAAGAGTTTATGAAAACAAAAGATAAACTCCGGGTCAGACATGGGTCTGGTGTGAGTAACAGGTTAAAGTTGCTTAATTTTGAAAATCCTTTTAAAAGAAAGGTATCACGTAAGACTTCCCACACATAAACATGGAAAAGTTTTTACCTTACGCTAATCAA
Source organism: Allium cepa (assembly GCA_030765085.1). Taxonomy (NCBI): domain Eukaryota; kingdom Viridiplantae; phylum Streptophyta; class Magnoliopsida; order Asparagales; family Amaryllidaceae; genus Allium; species Allium cepa. Next base: position 99,346,494 of record CM060934.1, read on the forward strand.
AACATTTGATAGGAAATCCAGTGCTATTATAATAGTGTCTAGGGTTTTCAAGTAAATAAGAAATAGCCGAAATTGTTACATTTATTAAATTCTAGCTACTAGCCAAAAAAGTGGGTAATACAATCAAAACCGTTGGTACTTATTGGATTGTGGATTCCATACAATGGCAGGGCTACTGGGGTACCGCCCGTCACAGTACGTGGCCTAGATCAACGTACCGAGGAGCCACCCTAACTCCCCTGCAACACAAAGCCGGACCCATTCCTTACTGAACAGTTTCGAACAAGACAACCCTGCAGTTGGTGTACATCCAACTGCCCACACAGCCGAAATAAAAAGCGACCTCTAGACAGGGATCAATCTTGCCCTCCAGTGGGAGCTACCCACGAAGCCTTGCTGCACCTCCCCTGTTTTAGCCATTCCCGGTTGATGAGGCTTGAGGCTACGATTACCTTTAGAGGACACATCTCTTAGAATGCTCATCCTCCACCTGACGATGTTCTGAAAGCATTCAATCCATACAAGTTCGTTCCGGGTTCGAACGAAACCGAAGGCATTATCTCGTTACACTCATTACGGAATCACCCACAGAGTTAACGACGATAACCCTTGCACTCTAAATCACCATCTCGAATCTATAAGTACTATTCCGTCAAACTCATTACGGAATCATCCACAGAGTTATACTGACGTATAGCCCTTACACCTCGAGTCTTCACTCTTCACAAAAGATTCATGACCTATCGTTAATTTGGATCGATGTGGTTTTCGGATATCCAAATATGGAAACCCGATCCTGGTCTCATCGAAATCCAAAGCGTGTCTTTTAAGGCCAAGTTGTTTTAAAGGTTTAAAACAATTCAATTATCTATATACATAGATAGATAAATCACAGATTCTCAACAGATAATCAATATTATCATCATATCATCTAAACCATATTATCATTATCCAAAAAGATAATCTATATCAACATCACAATGCAACCAATGCATCTAAATCATTCAACATAATCTATCTCATATCTGAGATTCAACCATTCAAAGTAAACAACATCATCCATCTATATAAGAAATGATTAACCACACCAAATATAATTAAATTTAAATAAATTAAATTAATTACATCATTCCATTAATTTAAAGTAAATTAAATTAATTACTTTACCAATATCATCCTTGCTTATCATTATTAATTAATTATCAATCAAATAATTCTTCATCATCCAATTATTCATTTTAATTAATCATCCCTGATTAATTAACCCTTAATTACATTCAAGTAATTATCCACTAATTAATTTCTCAAATTAATTATATTTAACCAATTACAGTAATTAACCTTTAATTACTTTCTTAATTAATTACCTAAATTAATTACCTTTAATCACTTATTATTGATTAATTAATCTTAATTAATCAATCTTAATTACATCATTAATTATAATAATTAATGATCTTCTAATTACATTTTCAAATTAAATTAATTACATTAAGTAATTTATTCTTTATTTAAATCATAACTGTTAATCATCCTTGATTAACTCCATTCAGTAATTATCTACCCTTAATTACTTCACCAAATAAATTAATTACTCATTAATTAATTATTTCTAATTAATCCTTTGATTAATTTGCAAAGTAATTATACCCAAATTACTTTTATCAACAAATCACCTTCAATTAATTACATATAGTAATTAATCATTAATTTCTTCCCTAAGTAACTTCTCTTCATTTAATTACATCAAGTAATTATACTTCACAACTCATCAATTGATTAATTTTAAATTAATTAAAATGAATTAATTAACTTAAATAATCAAATTTAAACTCAATTAATAAGTAATTAATTCCTTAATTACTTCCATAAGTAATTATACTCAATAACTTACACAATTGATTATCTTTAAATTAATTAATCTAATTAATAATTAAAATTAACCACATTAATTAATTATTAAATAATCCTTAGTTAATGACCTTCATTAACTATTAACAACTCATTAATTATTTCTAAATAATTAACTTATTTTAATCATTATTAATTACAAACTAATTAATCATGAATTAACCCATTAATTAACCCCTAATTAATTAAATAATTAAGTGTTAATTAAAACTTAATTAATCCATTATTACTTGATTAATTAATTATTAATCATTCATTAAAAAATAATTTTATTTAATTAATTATTCTTAATTACAAGTTAATTATTCAATGAATAATTAATCCTAAACCCTTAAGATTAAATCCTTAATTACTTTAAATAATTGTTTATTTCATTAATTTATTAAATAAATTAATTATTCATTTAATGACTCTAATAATTAAATGAAATATAAAACATTAAATTATTACTTAACTTTAACAAGTTTAAATTCAATCTCAAACCTTAATTGCTAAATAAAAATTTCATTATAAAAAGAAATTTTACAAAGGTTAAAACAAATTTCTTTTAAAATTAAAACCATTTAAATTTCACATTATCATTCAAATTTGTTTAAAACACTTAAATTTATAAAACTTAAATTCATTTTAAACCAAAGATTCAAAATTAGATTTGAATCAAATTTAAACTTTATTTAAACATTACTTCATATTTCAATTTCAAATTTAAATTTAAATTTCTTTTAAAAACATTTTAAACAATAAACCTTTCAAAGTTATTTTAAAGCAAAATTTGAATTTAAATACTTAATTATTTCCAACTTGTGATTCAATTCAACTTGAATTCATAATTTAATTTAGACTTAAAACTTACTTTAAATTCTTGTTTCAAATTTTAAATTTAGTTTTAAATTTTTGAAACAAGACAAGTTTTCAAACTCCAACAAACTAACTCGAGCTAAAACTAAAATAGCTCTAGGACACACTCTTCTTAAAATCAATTAAAACCCAAATAAGAAAAATCAGGTTTATACAAAACCTGTGTTGACAGGTTTACCCAAATTCCCTGTAACCAAAATTTAAACACCCAAGCCTCACACCAATTTCCCTCGAGTCCCCAAACCAATTACTTCGACCAAAAATGTGAGTCAACCCGAGTAAACACAAACCCTTTCTCCCCTAAAAATCAACTGACACGCCATTCAAAATCGTGCACCTGCACCACCGCAGTGACCATCTCCGACCTATCGCGACCCCCTACGCAAGTCAACGACCATCTCCCAGTGCCATTCCAACCCTTAAATCAACGGCAGAAACCCCAATTCGAATTTAAGCATTCGAGTTCCCAATACTAAAACAATGGTCGAAACTGGAATCACCAGAAATCACTTGCCTCCGATCAACTGGGTGACTTCACCTCCGTCCACACCTTCAACTATACTCCATCAATCACCAACTTGAATATAAATGAACTCGATTGCCTCTAGAGTCTGCAGCGAACCAATTTCCGGATGAACACAAATACTAGGGTTAAAAACTTCAACCCCAAATTATTACTACCTCACTGCATAAATCCATTCAACAAAATTTTTCCTTAGATCTTCACTCGGTGCTTTATCACCTGAGAGATTCATGGCCACCCCAATCTTCTAGGATATCAGTTATAACCCAAAAACCCCATTTTGAATAACCCAGAAATGCTCTATCATTCATGAACTAAAATTCCTGATTTTAAATTTTAAAATTCAAGTTTTAGTTTGAGAAATCGATTTATACTCTTGAATTAATGAAACTGGATGATCTAATTTTTGCTCACATGCAGTTGTTCTGTTATTATTAAGTTTCCAGAGAAGACATTACAGTTTCACTTTATTCATTATATTTTTCCATAATGAGTAAAAATTAAAACTGTATACCATACTTTGTTTGAATCTTAACCTTAACAAAGATTTGAATATAAGGTCATGATTTTGATTTGGATTTACATTTGGAATGCTAGAACAAGCAAGATCAAGCAAGAACATATTTCGACAGCAAACATATATTCAGAAAACATACATATCACAGGAAATTCCATCTCATTCATCCACTTCAATATGATTATCACAGGAATAAGTTAAGCAACTATAATTACTTAAATTATTTTTGTTAAAAATGTTACTCACCTGGTATAGGAGCAGAGCACATGTTTGACAAGCTTTAGATTTCATCTGTTTTTCTTATGAAATTTTTGAATCTCAACTTGGTTTATAAACTGCAGATTCTTTTAAAACATCCATCTTGCTTACTGTAATGCTTTCTGATCCTTGATGTATGCATGCTTCCAGAAAATAATGCAATTTGCTTCTACTTCCAGATTTATAGTTGCATGCAGGTTTTTTTTTTAGAGTTGCAAATTGATGTTTAAATGCATGCAGATTGATTTAGCTTGATGAAGTTGTAAATGAATCTCAGGTATATGAATTTGCAGAATTGAGTTTCGAAGTTGCAGTTTTGGTTTTGAACAGATTTCTGTTTTGAAGAAAGATGAGATTGCAGATTTTTGATCTGAATAATTCTCTTAAGTTTTGAAGAGGAATTGCAAAAAGTAAATGAGATGAAAGGAAGTGTATTAATACAAGTAGATTTTTGATTTTAACAAAAATAAATGAAAAAGAAAATTTAAACATTACACTTGTTCACATTTTAACAATTGTTACTATGCTTACTTTAATGGCTTACACATGTAAATTAAATATCTTAAGAGACTTACACATGTAATCTAAGTATTTTAATTTAAATTGAAAATTGTTTATAAGCTTTTAAATATATTTTTATTTCTTGTGTATATATAAATGAGTTTATCCCTTTTCTTTATAAAAAAACAAAACAAACAAATTTTATAAATAAAAGCCTATTCAAATACTTTTAAGTATTTATTCTTTAAAACATTAAATTCAAACTTTAAATTAATTTATCAAATCAAATTTTAATAATCAAGTTATATATAGATGCATATATAACTCTATTAAAATTAAAAACAACAATTTTATTCCTTACAAAATCTATTTATGTTCATAAGAACTTAAGTATTATAATTTTTATTTAAAATACAAATTAAACAATATCAAATAATTTGTAAAAGAGATTATAAAAAACTAAAATCATTTGTAATTTGCATTGAAAATTCTTATATATATATATATATATATATATATATATATATATATATAATCCCAAGTAATATAAAGTAAAACTTAGCTTCTCTATTTATCTAATTTTAAATTCATATATTTTAGGTTAAATAAAATTTCAAAACATATAAGATTTATCATAGTTTAAATCATAACATTATTTATTACATTGCTTTGAAAAAAATTAAATGTCAAATTTAAATCAAACTTCCAATTTATCAAATATAAATTAGAACTAGAAAATTAATTCATTTACTAAATTCAAAAATCAAAATCTATCAACTTACAAATATATATATATTATAAACAGAAAACAATTTATTTATTTAAAAAGATAAAATCTTTTAATTTAAATATTTATTAAAACATGATTATTAAATAAAATTCCAAATTTGTTATTAAAATTATCATGCCAAATTAAATTTATAACACAGATTATTAAATTTATATTGCCCAAATTTCCGGGATATCACACTAATATTCAAACAGGTTGGCATGTTTGCATTGATTATCAAAAATTACATTCTACAACGCATTCCCTCTTCCCTTCATCGACAAAATGCTTGAACGGTGAGTCGATCATGAATTGTATTGTTTTCTTGATGGTTATTCCGGTTATAACCAAATCCTAATCGCTCCCGAAGATCTTGAAAAAACGACTTACATATTTCGGAACCTTTGCTTATCGGCGTATACCATTCAGACTTTGTAATACCCATGTGACTTTCCAATGATGCATGGTTGGCATCTTTCTTGACATGATCGAATGCTTTCTAGAAGTAGTCATGGAAGATTTATCTATCTTTGGAGATTCTTTTTTCGAATGCTTTAATTATCTTGAGCTGGTTCTCAATCGATATAAGCAGAAAGTTTTGACTTTGAATTGGGAAAAATGTCACTTTATGGTCAACCAAGTTGTAGTCCTCGGACAAGTCATTTCAAATAAGGGCATTAAGGTAAATAAAGAAAAAATTAACGTCGTTTCAAATCTAGCCATTTCTAAATCCATTAAGAAGTTCGATCATTTCTAGGACACGCCGACTTTTATCGACGCTTAGTAAAAGACTTCAGCATACTCAACCTTTGACTACTCTTTTGCGAAAAGTTATTCCTTTCGATTTTAATTCTGATCGTGTCTCTTCTTTTGAACATCTAAAAAAACTCATTTCTACTCCAATCATTTGCTCGCCCGATTGGGATCTTCCTTTTGAAATAATGTGCAATGCTTCTAACTTTGAGCTTGATGTCATTCTATGACAATGCATCAACAAAATCCTCCACGTCATCTACTATGCTAATATGACTTTGAATGATGCTCAACTCAACTACATAACAACCAAAAAAGAACTTTTAGCCGTAGTTTTTGCACTAGAATAGTTTTGACCTTATTTGATAGGCTTGCACATCATGGTATATATTGACCATTTCGCTCTTAGGTACCTTTTTGCTAAAAAAATGCTAAGTCTCATTTGATTAATTGGATCCTGTTGCTTTAAGAATTTGATCTTACAATCAAAGATAAAAAGGATCTGACAATGTCATAGCCAACCACTTGTCTTGCCTTCCAAACGCACCATCTTCTTACCCATTAATAAGAACTTTCCTAATGAATAACTCTTTTTCGTTTCCATCGATCCATGGTTTGTAGATATAGTGAACTATTTAGTCACTAAAGAAACTCCTTCATTTTGATCCAAATAAAATAAATACAAATTTCCTTCCCAAGTGAAATACTTCTATTGGGACGATACATACTTGTTTATGTATTGTTTCAACCAAATCATTCGACGATATGTCCCGGATAGCGAAATCAGGAGTGTTCTTTCATTCTATCATGACCAGGCATGTGGTGGACATTTCGGTGCTAAGAAAATTGCGGAAAAAGTGCTCTAATGTTGCTTTTATTGTCCTACGTCTTCAAAGACGCGTTTGAGTTTTGCAAAGCATGTGATCTTTGTCAAATGTTAGGAAAAATCTCTCGATGAAACATGGTGCCTTTGACCTTTATCCTTATGATTGAAATCTTTGATGCTTGAGGAATGGACTTTATAGGGCCATTTCCTAACTCCGTCAAAAATCTCTATATTCTTCTTGTTGTCTATTACATTTGTAAATGGGTTGTAGCCATTTCGTGTAAAACAAACGACCACAAAGTTGTTGTGAAATTCATAAAAGAAAACATATTTTCTTGGTTTGGCATACCTCACACGATAATAAGTGACAACGGAGCCCATTTTTTAATCAATCTTTCTAATCTTTAATGAAGAAACACTCCATAATCCACAAGTTATCCACTCCTTATCATCCTCAAACTTGTGGTCAAGGCGAAGTTTGAAATCGACATATCATTTTTTTTTGTAGAAAACTGTTAATTTTTTTTGGAAAGATTGGCCTCAAAAATTGACAAAAGCGCTTTGGAGTTACAGAACTGCTTTTAAAACTAATCTTAGGACGTACCCTTTTCGATTGGTATATGGTAATGTGTGTCACTTACCAGTCGAGCTTGAACATAAAATGTTATGGGAAATAAAGAACATAAACTTTGATCTTGAAAAGGCAGGCGAAAACAAAAAACTACAACTCAATGAATTAAAAGAGATTGGGAACTACGTGTATGAAAATGCAAAAATTTACAGAACCATACATGGTACATACTGTTTTCCACATGGTGCCATAGAAATAGAAAATCATAGCGATGGATCGACTTTTAAGGTCAATGGTCATCGTTTAAAGCTTTACTTGGAATTGGCAAGTGACCTAGAGGAGAAGCTCATGATTCTTCATGAGCCAGACCACATCTAGTATGGAATTTTAACCCTCTCTTGCAAATGTGTATATATTTTCCCCCTTTACACTCATTATATCATGCATTGACTGTAAGGACACAGTCAAAATCAAGTGGTGTGGAGGGGGGTGGGGAGTCTCATGTTTATTTTGATTTTACATGCTTTGATTTTGCATTTCTTTCCTTTTTTAAAAAAATAAAAAAAAGCATTTTAATTTTCCAAATAAAAAATTCAAATTATTTTTTTTACCGTTGAATAGACATGATAGAGTAAGCATACGGTTTTGGTCATGTGATTGAAATATTTGGAAAACTACTTAAATGAATAATAAAAAGAAAAGTTTAAATTACAAGCAACTATGGTGTAACTAGTATATAGGGAGATTCATAAGTGATGATTATGAAGTTCGTTCTAAATTGTAGTCTTCGTTTGAAAAGTGGTTGATTTAAATTACTTGCGCAAACATGTTTAATCTTTAAGGTCAAGTGGTGCTAAGATGATTTTGCCTAACTCTCTCCTCTTAAAAAAAAAAACAAAACAAAAACTCTTAGAGTTAGTGGACACACGTCGGTGTGTACACTTGCTATGCTCTATACTCTTCCCATGTAACTCCGTAAGGCAATGCTTGAATAGTATATCTAGCCTTAGTTTTCTGAGTTAATTTTATGTATTTAAAAATTAAAAATATTAAACACATAGAGTCAAGTGTACACACCTAGGTGTGGACGCTCGCCATGCTCTATACTCTTCCTATATAATCTTGAAAGGCAATGCATAAACGGTATATCTAGTCTCAGTTTTCCGAGTTAGGTGTATGTAAATGATAATATTGTTAATATATTTTTCAAATAAAGATAGAGTAAGCAATTGAAATCCAAGCATTATCCTGACTTTACCGATTTGGCCTGTTTTACCAAAGGAAATGAAGATACCACTATATAAACTTTAAAAATCAATTAGAGAATTTGTTTCATAATTTCACTATGTTATCAACCAAAACAACTAACCAAGCTATAGTCCAATTGTGATGATAACTTAATTTTTGTTAGAAGTTTTGATTAGCAAAAGATTGAATTTCTTGATGATGTCCGAGACTTGTATATTACTATTCCATGTCAATTTTAAAAGTAAGTTCTTCATTTTGTAAATTAAAACTTGCAATCATATTTTTGTAAATAAAACTTGCATTAGGAACTTTGCATATCCATTTGGATTTTGATGGTAGTATTCACTGAAAAGCCTCACGAGACAACACTCATCCTACAAGGGACCTAGATGTTTAATGACTTATTGCATACTCTCAATGTAATCGTGGTTCCTACGAAGGTGGATTTATTTTAGTTAGTTTATTCAAGAACGAATAAAAAGATAGGTGTGGGAGTATTTGATGTGCATGTAATATATATATATATATATATATATATATATATATATATATATATATCACCCTAATATTTAATCTTCTTTTATTAAAATAAAGGACATATTTGGGTATTTTTACATGTTTTAACCAAAATACAAAAGTGTTTTCAAATCATCATTCACTCATCTATATTTGGGCAAAATGATCATTTTGTATGTATATTTATTTTGAGAAAAGCTATTTGCATACTTTAGTTTTATTTTATAGGAAATTGAGTGCAAATTAGAAGAAGATTCATGGATATATGCGTGCACAAACAGTGGAATCCGAAAGAATAAAGAAAATAAGGACTTAAATCAACATGGAGGAGCACACTTACCCACTTGCTAAAGGACCACATTTTAAAGCAAAATCACAGTTCATGGGAGATTAATTAAACATTAATGATGACTTGGAGGCTACAAAAAGTCAAGGGCATTTTTGGTAGCTTCCTAAAAGGAGATTATGGTTTTAGACTTGTATAAATACCCTCTTATGTTTCATGTAATGGATATCATCCTTTATGCATAATTATAGCCACCAAATAGAAATAAAAATTCTCTTATCTTTAGTGGCTTCTTAGCCTTCTCTTTTATTTTATGCACTATTATTTCATTTTTTATGCTATTTTATTTCATGTCTCCTTTTATTTTATTTTATTAGATTAGATTTATCTTATGCAATTAGTGTAGATTTATTTTTCTATGCAATTAGTTAGTCTTTACTTCTTTTCAATTAGCTCTCTTCCCTTTTTACTATGTTTTCCTTTCATTTTCTTTTTAATGTTGAAATTAATTTATGTTAATATGTATTCAAATATGAGAAGCTAAACCCTTTAGGGGTAATGAAGCTCTCATGAATCATAAAAAATTAACATAATGATTTCATTTATGATCTCTTGTTTTGTGTTTAATAGAAATTTTGATGTTAATGAAATTTTGTTGTTTACTAGTGAATTTGATAGCCTATTTGTTAATGTAACGTCCCGCCTTTTTGTACGCTTTAAGTCGTCGATAGACCACCCACATCAGACTTAAACCATACAGAAAGGCGGATTGTTATGGGGTAAATAAGAAAAAGCAGAGAAAGAAAAAGACTAAAATAGAATCTTGCACTGGAACGATAAGATATAATAATCAAATATACAGTTCATGAAGCTGTTTAAAAAATATTCGATTATACTCATACAATATATATCAGAGTTACACATACCTAAGAACAATAATAAATGCAACGGAAAAATGTGATGCAGTGAAATAATAATAAATAGTAGTAATAAAATATTCGTCTTCGTCCTCCAGAAATAAGGCCTTCAAATCCTGAAATGCTCAGGCTGACCCGAGCGAATTGAAAAGACAGAATACTCGAGTAAGAACTAAAAGATCTTATGTAAGTTAAATCAATGGTACAAAAATATGAGTGTAAACGGCGTCGGAGATTTTTACGGAATTTGACATCTCCTATCCAATGTCTAACGTGAGTGTAGCAACTTAAGATATGCTCGGGATTCACATCTCCTAAGGATCCGTTAAACTTTTTACTATGTAGTAATCTTTCGCTATTATCATAATGTCTAATAGTAAAATAAACTTACTTTTAAATAGCGTTAAGGGGTTACCCATATAGCCCTTACCACGTAATAGTCCCAGTAGTCCATCATGTATCAGTGTATCTCCCGATCGCCAGACTACCCTAAATACTCCACGGCTACGGGAGAAAAACAAATTCGTACAAGGCGCGCTAGGGTAGGTGACATGGCACACAAGGCAATGCCAGGGTAGCTATACCAATTATGCACATGGGCTGGTGGTAACGCGTAGCAGCTAATATTGTCCACCTCGATCCACACCACCAAATTAAAAAAATCAAAAGTGGCCACCGAATCAATCCAAAAGTCAGAGTATAATATCGAAGGGATGTGTCCGATTAGAGGAATGACCTTATTGGCCCGAGATCGCTCCTGTTTTAGCCACCTTATGCCAACTCACGGGAGTTGGGTCCACGTATATACCTCAAAAGAACGTCGCCACCATCCTACTTCATTCTGGAATCTCCTCTGCGTACATGGTTGTTAAAGTGGTTTTCAGAGTTGGCAGAGAGTATGGCAACTTCCGATCCCGGTCTCTTTAACAACCAAACGTTATTATAACACCGCGGTCATTTGAAAATAATTTATACTTCAAAACTAGAATATAATATCCCTTTCAAAACCATAAAAATATGATATCATTTCCGCTTTAAAAACCAAATCAATATGATATCATTTTTATAAAACCCAAATCAATATTATATCATTTTTATTTCAAATATATCCTTTTCCCAAAATCATAGCATTTTCAAATCATAATACCTTGAAACCCATAACTTTGAAACATAACTTCCAATACTTAAATGGTATAATATTAAATTACTTTATATAATAAATTAGCTTCTTTAATTTCACAAATCAATTCCAATTACAGATTTGAATCCCCAAATAAACCACTTCAATTTCCATATATTTCAAAGCTTTAAATATTCCACCATTTTAAAACTAATTCTTTGATAATCCCATATACATCAAGTTCAATTACTATCATTTAGATTTGAAATGTTTACGTAATAAATCCAATATCATTTAAGAAAAATTTTAACTTCACATAATTGGATATTTTTTCAATTTATTTAACTTGATATATCCATTTAAATCAACTTTATATTCATTTAAATCACTCTAAACCAAATCAAGTTATAAGAATCATACCCTTTAAAATCTCAATTTTATTTTTATTTCAAATCAAATTTATTCGAGTATAATTCTTAAATAATTCAATTCAAACCAATTTCATATTTTTCTTCCAACTTAATTTTTATTTAAGTCATTAAAACTCTATATATACAATATCTTAAACAGGTACTTAACCATATAATATAAAACAATCAAACTCCATTATTAAACTCATTTTTATTAAACAAATTTATACATATCTTAAATTCAAGAATTTAACAATATATATATAATAATATTTATATAATACAAAAAATTAATATTTAATAAACCGTATATTTCTTTCCAAAACCATAGAAATCAATTTCAAATAATTTTTATACATATAGACCGCGGTGTCTGTATATAATTTTCTATCCTATGGTCAAGTGGTACGGATATTTACAATTTCAATCCATAATTTAAAACATAAATATGGTTATATATCATTTCAAACCGCAATCCCGAAAATAATAAAAATGCCTAACAATTTGCAATTTATAACAATATAAAGTACAACATCCACTCATCCAATATCAATCTTCAACCATTTATCACAATCATCATCCAATTCAATCAATAGTATCAATATATCATAGAAAATAAATAACAGTAATTTACAGGCAGTTTATATTCAATAATAAATTAAATAACTATTTAACTGGCAGTTATATGCAATAATAACTTAAATAACAATTTATTCAATAAATTCAATTTAACTGAGATGATGAATAAAAATATGCCAAACAGTCATAAATACATTTCTAATCACATCCAAATTTAATTTAACACACATAATAAATTTTAGAAGTTGTGAGTGGGTTAAAACACTCAAAATTTGAATTTAAATTGAATTTAAATCCAATTTAAACCCAAATTTTGACCAGTCTCAGAATTCGTCCAAACTAGCGTCATAATGTCTGAAATTCTGATATGATCCTAGCGGAGAAAACCGCACGTGAATCAGACCTCGTATGCAAAAGTTATATCGATTAAACGAGTTGAAAATCAAAATTGAATTTAAAATAAATATAACGGGCTATACCAATAGTTGGCCATGTCATCGTTTCTTCCTCCAGGAATCAACGCACGCGCACGAAGATAGGCCGAACCGAAACGCGCCTCCACTTCGCCGTTGACCGAAAATAACGCCACCACATCGCCAATCACCTCAAACCGAGCACCTCCTCGAGACCACCAACCCAGGCCGCACCCACGACAGCAATTTCAACGCCTCCGGTCGCACCTTGAGCCGCCACCGCCACCTAAGGTGAGAAACCCTAATGAATTTTTACGACAAATGGCCGTTGCCACCACCTATGAACTACTCAGATGCAATCCCCTCGATACCCTCTCCGCAACGGTACACACGAAAAGACGATTGGTCGCCGATCAAAAACCACCTATGGACGGCCGTAACTGTTTCGAGCAATCCCGGTCAAGCGCAAACTCAGATCAAAAAACGAACAACAGAATTGAGATGCGCTCTTCAAGAGCTTTCAGATGATGTAAAATATGATATAGTTTGAAAAGTTTGAACTTTTGGCTTTGGATTTGATTTTGAATTTGTATTTGGGAATTAGGGTTTGCAGCCATAGGAAAGAGGAGCTAATAGAACTGAACGTACGTAATGAGGAATAAGAATTGAATTAGGGTTTATAACAGGATATATATAGGCAAGCTGAAATTAGAATGGATCGGATCGATTGGATATACGCGTTGAACGATAAAATGGCCCAAAAAGCACGTTTTGACTCCGGAACGAAATTGGGTCAACCCATATATCGAAATAGATGTTTTAAAATATTTTAAAATGAATGAACAAGTTTTAGGTCCAAATTCTATCGTATGAAGAAGTTATGCTAAAATCAAGTTATTTCAAATTGATTTCAATTGATTTCAATTAAATTAATTTCAAGGCGTTTCGAGCCCGTATGATCAAACGACAAGTCCGATTGCTACAAAACTTGAAATCCTACAATAATTCACCGTTACGAATCCGATGAAACTAGTTTCGTCGAAATCCGAGTTAGTAGCCAAAATGACTATTTTTACATTAATTAAATAAATTAATAATTAATTAAATCAAATTTTAAATTCCAATTCGATAATTGACAAATTTCATCCTTTTTGATTTCTTAAACCTTCACAAAAATTTACACAAGTTCAGACATCAATTTTTAAGTTAATTAATTTACCCATTACTGTATTAAATTTCGATTTTTCAATAAATTCACTAATTATCAATTGAAATTCCAATAAATCCATTTATTTGATTTTAAATCTTGTTATCACCAAATAGATAAAATTAATATTGGTTCATGGTTTATTACATTATTATTCTCAAATTTCATCTTAATCTCCATTAACGTACCCTTTTAATATTTAATTTCAATTAATTGTAATAAACCCAATTACCATAGTTTAAATTCAAATAAATAAATAAATCTAGATTCCCATTCTTATTATTCAAACAATCATTATCCTATTCATACTTCATTATCAACCAACAATTATTGCAATTCATTATCTAATATTGATTTTTATCAAATTACAATTTATTACGTATTATACCGTCAATTAATATACTTCGAACTTATTTCCCAATTTATTAATTACAATCAATTGTAACCTTATAATTTGTTTCAAATTAATTGGGATCACTAAATTAATTATTTATTAATATTATTACCTTTAATTGCAATTTGATTACCAATCTTATTTAATACACTAAATAAATAAATAACATATATTAGTTGTCACCTATTTTCTTTTACTTAAATTTACAAGTTTATTACTTACCATTAACACTGTATTATTTCATTAATTAATTCAATACTAACATTTGTTTTTCTTATATTTCACTTACAAATCTAATCTACAATAACCGCAACAATTAAGTGAATTGATTGCGATTGATTCCCAATTAGTTTTTAATATTTTAAATAATGTGTAACCTATAATAATATTAGTCACCATTTACCTTAAATCACATTTATAACACCTTTGAGTTTATTATCGTAAACAAATGCTACAACTTACCTCTATAACAAAAAATTTATTATATTACCACTAATTATGTACTAGTTCAAAAGTTTGTACACACTTACATTTATTTACTTGCATTCAATTTATTACCAAGTTATAACATTCAAATTATTTTATTTAATTGGAATTTCATTCAAGTTCATTAATTATTAACTTTAATTAACCTTGTTACGTTTCCTCTTAGTTAATTTTCATTACATTATCACAACTTTTATTAATAATTTCAAAAATCTCCTTAAATTAACAATTTTAATTATCAAAAACTACGGGTCGTTACAGTTCATAACAAATAGGCTATGCTTAATCAAACATAAACACAAGTTACCCTTTCATCTAAATATCATTTTAGTGATGAAAGTAAAATTAGAATCAAAATTTGATGCTCTATGTTACTAATTCATAGTAAATAGATCATGCTTAAATAGATCATGCTTAAATAGATCTTTTTTTTAATTTCATAATCATCTAATAGGCAAGTGGATTTAGAGGGTGTTTTAAAGTTTGATGGTCTAAGTTGGGTTAGTCCATATCACAATTAGGCCATACTTATAACAAATAAATCAACTAATTCACAAGTGATTTAAAAACAGAGAGCATAAATTCATTTTTTGTTGATTTGTTTGATCATGAGAAGGGATTTGCCTCGAAATTACCTTCTAATCTCATAGTTTTAAAATGCAATTTTCTCTTGGTTTTAACAACTTTTAGTTAACACAATTTCAAACGTTTAGGATAATTTGATTGAGTGGTTTTGAAAATTTAGCTTTCCTTTTGTGATCGACCCGTACTCGCATACGTACTATGATTGTACGCCGTGCGCTTGCGCTTTTATTAACGATATATTTCGACGGTTTTCTAATCAATAGCAAAGTCTATTTTTAACATTTACATAAGCAACATATATGTAAATAAAATACGTACTTAACTGTCGGTGAGTAACACATCATTTAACAAAAATAAATCAAATGGCATATATAAAAATGTCCTAATTAATAAAATGGCAAAATAGGAATTTATCCTGCTAAACAGGTGTCCAATAGGTTAATCTTCTACTAATGGGATGTCAGTTCTGAACTAAAATTACTTATATATGTTATTTTAATTAAATTAAATACTAACATTTCATCATTATTTTACACTTTAACAAGTTTGTTAGGTAATGATACTAAGGTGTTCTGCTAGCAAATACGAATCAAGTGCAAAAATCTAAGGGTTATACGGGTCTAAATTTGAGTTCGTTACAGCTTTTTAAAGTTTAAAAACAATTTAATTAAAAAAAATTAGTTTAATAAAATATTTAAAACAAATCTACTCAACCAAAGGCCCGTTTCCCAAACTTGACAAAAACAAAACTCCTCCTCAATCTTAAATCCCAAATTCAAATTTTCCCTAAACAAAAAAACTGGAGCCAAAGAAAATAGTTAGCGAACATGCATTTATTTTTACATTTCAAATATAAATGTTTTATCCAACTATTGAAATGCTGTTTTAAAGTATACAAGATATCTCAACTTTCTGCAACTTATCATTCGATAAAGAGTGGAAAATCCGAAAAGTGGGTTTCGGCCTTATTTTCAGTTTTACATCGAACTACTTATTTATTTAAACAGAAGTCAAAAATGAATTTTCTATCATTAGTTATTAATTAAAAGAGGTTTACTTAATTATTAAAACTTTTAATTGAATATTTAAAATTAATAAATATTCACAAATCAAAGGGAAATAAAATTTCGATCGTCACATTCTCTCCCTTAAAAGGATTTTTACCCCGAAATTTCGCCACAACCCCAAATCTAGAAAGAAATAAACCCAAAAAGAATCTTTTAAGCTTTTACCAAAAGCCCGTATGATGCACATAGACCATTCATATGCGATACATGATTCGATCACTTACTCGAATACATAATTTCTTTTTCGAACTAGTTTTACTCATCCGATTTCCCTAGTGCGGATTCCGATCAGGCTTCTTTATTAGAAACTTCCGTTCTCCTTACATGGCCGTATACTATGATAAGCAACTTTGGTTCCATATCAAGAACCCTCACCTAGTGTTTGTCGTCAAGAATCCAATGGTAAATCCTTATTCGAGTCGATGTGAATCTCATCAAAGTCATGGATTCGAATCTTTGATCTAGAACTGTGTGAAGAAATGATCTATGTATAACTTAGTTATTCTTATTGGTTCTGAATTATGCTTATCTCCTTTTATTTTTCCAAATTATTCATGAAGATTTTCATAAACTGTAACTTAAGATTTAAATTTGTATCATACTCTACTTTATCCTAAGAGTATATTGAATAATTTGATTAAATCTTCATTAATTAACTATTTTCTAAGTTAAAAAAAGTTTATAAGGAAAGCTAATAACAACTTAATATCATACCAAAATGCATCCAATGGTACATACTACACATGTCTACTAGATATACCTAATACAAATTCAAGGTACCTACTAAAATAGCCATCCAAATTAGAGGTTGCTTACATCCACCCATGTAGGTCCCTCACATCTACCCACGTAAGCCTTTCTCTCTTTAACCCTTTCGAGGCGGATGGTTTCTTCCTTTTAGTGAATGTCCCCGCCTATTGTAACCTCTGCATTACGGGGCAATGCTTTTGGATGTGTCCTGACTCATGGCAGGCGAAACAAAGTTTCTACCAAATCGTGGGAACCACTTGTCTTTCCCCTTCATCTGTACAATTTTTAAAAAGATGCCCTTTCTTATGACCTAAAACATATAATCTTCTCTTCTGATTTTCCCTTCCGAGGCTTCTTCCAATGCGTCAAAAATTTCCTCGTTTTTTTTGGTTATTGCTGATGCTGCTACTAGATGAGGTAGTTGGCTTCTTCTGAACTTCAAATACCACTTCTTCTGGAACAACAGCTGCTCCTGTAGCTTGTCTATCAACCTTGCCATCCTTAATCATTGTATCCTTTTTCTGTCCTTGTCCTCCTCACGTGCTCATTCCTTACCACTAGAATATAGTAAGATATCCTTAGAATACACTTTCAGACTGGATTTATATTAGGAAAAAATATTGTTTACAAATGCTAACAAATAGATATTATCATACCCTAACAACAATCACAACCAGATAATTATATCTATTTCGAAAAATTATTCTTTTATATGTGAAATACAATCCTAGGTAAAATTATTTGATTTACCAGTTTCGAAAACAATACTGTGCCGGTTGGCCTTGTTCAAGAGTTTAGAAATCCTTGTCGATAACGTTGGCTTGACGCACCGACCAGAATTCATAAACCACTCAACATATCAAACAACCCAATATGAAATATTTTTATAGCGCTAAGAAATATGCTCTCTTATATACATATAGACTCAAACTCATTTTAGGGTACTACCAACCCTATCGCTAATGAGTTTACCCTACCAAGGTCTAGGTGTTTGCTCAACCTAACCTCTGATACCATGAGTAATGACCTGTCTTTTCGACCTTTAAGTGTCGCTACTAATACATTCATGGTATTCACATACCGAACATCCAAGTGCCGAAAAGACAGATTGTTGGGATGAAAGAAAAGAATAGATAGATACTAATCTCACTTCATAATGAGTAATATATAATATCAAATTATCTTTACAAAATAAAACTTTGATATTAAAACAACATTAGAGCCAACCCTATCATTAGCTTGGATAGTTATAATAGTCTTTCCTCACAAATTCTGATAAACGCAAATAAGAAAACATAGCAGAAATAAAAATATGAAAGTACATCGTAGAGGCATCCAGCTTGTCACCTGATGCTCCAAAGCATCCAAAGCCAACTTTGAAAATACTTGGATCTGACTCGAGTATTATAAGAAAATAACACTATGATCAATCTGTTAAATCAGCATGAGAAAATGAAATAACAAGAGTTGTTATACCTTATAAAACCTTTCAAAAAAGGTATCTCGTAAGACCACGTCGCACATAAACATGGATGGATTTTTAACTTACAATAACCAAAACATTTTCATAGAAAATTCCATGATATTATAATAATGTCTATGGGCTGAAAATAAATATATAAAATAGCTGAAATGCTTGCATCTCAAATTCCAGTAGTTCGGCACAACTAAGTCCATAAGGCACGTTTTAGAGATTGGATTCCATAAATGACAAGGCTACCGGGGTACTGTCTACCGTAGTACACCTCTAAACAAATGTACCGAGGGCCTCACATGGAACCCCTGCAAATCTAAGCCGGCCTGCCCCTCGAACATGACAAGCTGGGTTTCATCATTCCTCCGGCAACAAGGCTGCAAACTTATTGCCCTTGTCCCTAACCTTCCTATGCATATGCATACCAAATCCGTAAATATCAATTCTAGATCGAGGAATGACAGCTCCTAATGGTAGCAAACCACGTATCTCTGAAGCATATCCCCTGTTTTAATCATTACCGGGTTGTGAGGCTTGAAGTTACATTTTATCTTCCATATAGCAATCCCACTCAGAATGCTAACACTGGCCTCTTGGCGACAATGCAATGCTAGCATTCATCCATACAAGTTGCTCAGGATATGAACAAACCGAAAACACCATTTCTACGGCATCCATTTTATAATCACCCTTGGGATTAGTAGAAAGTACCCCTTGCACTTCAAAGAGCTCCATCTTCGATTCCATCATCTTCAAGATGCCTTCAATTTGAATGCTTGAGCTGATTCGAAGTAGTATTTGAATAATTCATACTTATTCGATCCTGGTCTCTTCGAACCAACATTCGATAGTTTTCGATAAACTCAACTCCGGTTCTTTCTAAATAAATAGAAAATATATAAAAGCGGAGAACACCTTCTAACCATTTAAGTGGACAGATTTTCTTATCATTTATCCTAGAAGAATGCACGAGTTTATACGTACAGTAACATCAACAAAGATAACTGTACCTTATAGTTCTCGTGTTTCTCCTTGATATTTCAAAAGTTAAAAATGGGTCTAAGTTTGATAGTTGGTTATTTAACTATTAAGTAAACAACTAATTAAACATAGATTTACATCCTTGTGGGATCGGCCAAGCCTCTTTAATAAACCCTTATTTATTATATCACCTTGATTATTTATAAAAATATTCATATACTTATCTCACTGGTATAAGTATATCCTCAAACCAATTTACTTCCTATACTAGGAAAAATTTACCATTTACTTATACAGTGGTATAAGTACGTTCACAAGATATTTAAGAAAGATTTCCTATTTCAAAACATATAAAATGGATCAAAAATATTGTCATTTAAAACATTGTTTACCATAAATCTGAACCATTTATCCTTCGTTCTAGAGTATAGAATAAAGCTTCCATACCACCATAAGCAGGAAGGATAATTAATTTATTTCATAAACTTGATTTCCATAAGTGATCCAGTCATATAAAATCAAAGTTTTATAAACCGAAAACATTTTTTCAAAATTCCAAGATCTCTTTCCAATTTATAACTTTAACAAAAGTTTCATTTAAAATAATTCTCTTTATAAAACAATATATTACTTTAAAAACTTTTTATTTAATAATTTATTACCTTTAAAACCTCCCTAATAAATAATTTATAAATTTAAAACCCCATTAGTAAATAAGTAATTAACTTTAAAACACTACCAATGAATAATTAATTAACATAAAAACTATTAATAAAAAGATTAATAAATTTTAAACCATTTTTAAATAATTAATCAACTTAAAATATTATTAACAAAATAAATAATTAATTAACTTTTCCAAACATCATTAAATGAAGTAATAAATTAACTTAAACCTTATAAAATAATTAATTAACTGCAAAAACCATTCTTAAAATGATTAATTAACTTTTAAAAAAGTCATTAATTAAAAGATCAATTAACTCTAGACCTTTTATTTCTAGTAATAAATTAATTAACCAAAACATCATTTATAAAATAATTAATTCAAATTTATTATAAAATTTAAGTAAATTTAAAACCATAGGTTTTCAAATTTGGAAAGAGCACAATGTTGCTTAAATAAGCAACCACTTATTTCTGTTCTGTGTTCTAAGTCATATCATAGATATTTATATAGACAACACAACAGTCGATGGATAACATGTCATTTAACCAAAATAAATCAACTAGCATATAATAAATGTTTAAATTAATAAAATGGCAGAAACGGAATTTATTTTGCTAAATAGATGTCCAATAGTCTAATCAAATCTAAATATAGTAGAATGGTGTTTTATTCCGTTAACGGGATGTCAGTTCTGAAATAAAATTATTTATCTATGTTATTGTAATTAAATTCAATGCTAATATTTCATCATTATTTTACACTTTAACAAATCTATCAGGTAATGGTACTAAAGTGTTTTGCTAGCTAATATGAATCAAGTGCCAAAATTCGCTAGTTAAACGGATCTAAATATTTGTTTGTTAAAGCTTTTTAAAGTTTAAAACTAGTTTAATTAAAAAAATTAATTTACTAAAATATTAAAAACAAAATCGCTTAGCCCAAGGCCCACTTCCCAACAAAACTCCTTCTCCTCAAACTCAAATGCCAAATTCAAATGTGCCCTAAACAAATAAAACCGAGGCAAAGAAAATAGTGCATGAACATGCACGTGCATGCCTCCACCACCACCTTCAACCCTCGATCGTCGATCCAACTTCACCACAAATTCGCCTTGCTATGCTCAATTTGGCTACCGCCGCTCCTTCACCTCCTATTGTCTTCCCCAAATTCTGACCCAAGTACCCAGTTGAAAAAAAACGCACGCCTAGTTTTAACTCAAGCATGAAAATCAAGCTCAACCCCCTACTTCACCCCACCTGGACCCATGCCACCACGGATAATAGCAATACAATCCTCCGCCTTGCCTCCAGGCTTGAGCACGCTGAAATGAACCACTTCTACCGCTACTTGTAACCCAACAACCGAGACCCAAACAACATCATCCAAACCCTAACTTGAGCTCGCTGGCTACCACCGTTCACCGTTCCTCCAACGACCCTGCCCACACCACCGCCTTGACCTCGGCCTCCTCCCAGTTACATAATACCTATCCTCCACGCTTTGATCATTAGAATTAAATAGATGACCAGAAACCAATCGACTAACCACTATAGCACAATCCAACACACTAAAATCCAATGACTAACCTCAAAAATCTCGACTTATGGGTACGATCATGATTGTGAAACCCATTGTCAACCCGAGCTTGTCAAAAAACTAACATCATGCGACAACTTGCTGAAATCGACACATATCTCACACCTTACTCGACGAAATGACACCCGATTATGTTTAAAAAAAGGTAGACACCGTGACAAACAAGTTTCTAGTAGATCGTTTTGGCAAATTTTAAACAGTTTGCGTGATATGGATTTATGAAATGAAGATGATTTTTCATTTTTTTTAAATGAGTAGGAAAAAGAAAAGAGGAAGAGATGGTGTAGTGCTAATATTTTTCCGTTTGATCAACTTACAACTAGCATTTTCTTGCATTTCCAAACAAAATGTGATTTAAAGAAATTACTTTAAACATGAGAGTTATTTTTTAAAAATCACAACCAAGCTATAAGTAAAATTTACACAACATTTACTTCATAAAAAAAGTAAACAAAGGAATGAAGATCTCACCTTCCTAATTTATTTGAAATGCAAAATCCAAGCTAAAACTTTAAATCCTCTTGAGTGAATTAAAATGAAGTTGATAATAAGAAGACGAAGTATGAATATGAAATGAGAGGAGTGTATAAATAAAAGGCTAAATTGATGAATGAAAATAAAAATAAAATAGAGATGTCCTTGAACCAGAATTCCCTTGAATCAAGTTTTTCAACACTTCCATCATATCTCAAGCCACCAAAGTCTCATCTTTCAAAGACAATGCACTAACCATACGAAGATATGTTGTAATTTGGAATGGTACATGTACTTTGGTTTTTTGCACACTTAAGTAATGTTTCAAATTTCAAATCAATCTTTTAATTTTTAAATTTAAATAAATTTTTATGTTTATTAATTCTTTTCATCATATTTTTTTTATATATTTCAAATATAAATGTTTTCGCTAACCATTCGAATGTTGTTTTAATGTATGCAAGGATATTACGACTTTCTAAAACTTGCCGATTGATAAAAAATTGAAAATCTAGAAAGCGGGTTTCAGTCACATTTTCAATTTTCCAACGAACTACCTATTTATGTAAACAGAGTTCAAAAATGAATTTACTATAGTTATTAATCAAAAGAGGGTTATTTAATTATTAAAACCATTAATTGAATATTTAAAATAAACTAAATATTCACAAATCAAAGCGAACTAAAATTCCGGGTCATTACACCGGCTCTTCTACCTCTCAAGCCTCTACATTTGCTCCATCCAGAGTAAGATGTTGCATAACACACAAACTTCAAATGCAAGTCATTCCAGTAGCATAACCCCAAGACTAGCCTCTATTAGTTGAACAACGTGCCCCAAGGGTCTTGGATAGCCATATAGACCAAACATCATTACTATTGACCGCGAAGTCACTTCATTTTATCTATCACCATCACTGGATTAGACGTAGTGACATACTAATGCCAGGATTAATCGATCACAAGCACACAATCCACCTCAAGGCTACACTATGTGGAAAAATACACGTGCTTAGATGAAGCTGTTACACATTCATTGAGTTCCTTAAATTCTTCTTATAAGAGAATGAGATGGCTCTGAAGTAGGTACGCCCCAATAATATTCTCTACTCAGTTCCTTATACATGCTCTTTGTGATGAAATAAAATCATCCCCCAACCTTCGGGGAGCTTACTTATCTGCTAAGTTTTAAAAAGAGATTAGAATCCCCTGCCTTAGTGATGGTGAAGCTTATAATCGTTGCAAGGTTATCAAGGTGCTTCACAACAAGCGTGGTTACTTCAAAATTTAACATTTCTTCATTTGCTTTCTTTATGGCTTTAACCGCCATGGTTGGATTGTTGTAAGTCTCTTCTTCCACCATCTTTCTTACATCCATATTTTCCTTATCTAAATGCTTAACTTATTTTCCAAGCTCTTCACAAACATTCTTCATCGAGACGATGACAGCGCTTATGCCAACTGTAACCACCTGTAATTTTTCAATAATTAAAAATATTAAATTAAATAATATTTTGAAATTTAATATTAGGAGAAATTAAAATCTATGATTTATTAATGAGAAAAATAATTATAATTTGATTAATAAGGTTATTTGAATTTTATTGATAATTATTTTATTGTTATTTCAATCAACTGAAATAATTATAAAGTTAATTTGGTTATAATTGTAAATAAGGAGTTAAATTGGTAACTAATGGAAATAATTAAATTCAAATATTACAGTTAATACAAGTTTAGATGATAACTGTAGAATTTAAATGTAACAAAGTGTAAATTTATGTTAATTATATTCGTATGATATTTTATGATTTAATAATAAAATTCAAAACCAAAATATAAGAAGTTGATTGACATTAAAATATAGTTAACTGGGTTTTTATTACAGTTGTAATTGAACGTTAAAATTTATGTAATAAATATTGAATTGACATGGAAAAATTTATTTTAAAAGAGTATTAATTTGTATGTAATCTAGAATGATGAAATTGGTAACTATTAAATTTGAATTTAAACGTGGTTGAATTAATTTAATAATGATTTATTTATTTAATGAGAAAATTTGCCATTTTGGCTACTGTCTCGTATTTTGGCAAAACCAGTTTCGTCGGATCTGTAATAGTGAATTACTGGAGGATTTCAAGTTTCGTAATGATCGGACTTGTCGTTTGATCGTGCGGGCTCGAAACACGTAGAAATCAATTAAATGAATTCATCAAAATAATATAATTATAAAAGATAACTTCTGTGTACAGTGGAATTTGGGTTTGAAACTAGTTCCATTGAGTTTAAAAATATCGAAAACCTATATTTTGATATATTGGATGATCCACTTTCATTTCGGAAACGAAATGGGCTTTCCGGATCGTTATTATCGTTTCAGACCAATTCGATATGTTCATTCATTCTTATCTATCCTTGTCCATATAAATAAATTTCTTTTAAACCCTAGCAGCCTTTTTCTTATTTCTATACGTATTGTCATCTTCAATTTATCTGCTTCTTCCTCCTTCCAATGGCTGCAAATCCAAAACCCTAATTTCAAATTCAAATTCAAACTTCAAAATTCGAACTTTCCAAACCCTAGAAAATTATATATCATTGGAGAGCTCTTGATGAACGCAATCTTCTATAGCAATTCATTTTTCGATTTGATTCATCGTTTGACCAGAAATCGATGAAGAACCTCAGCCGTCCATTTTCGGGTTTCCGATCCAACAGTGGATTGTCGACCGTTTGACGATCGAGAAGCGGATTTTGGAAGAGGGAGTCAAGCATGTCACAGATCTGGTGGTCATTCATCTCTGTGAAGCTGTTGTTCACCAGAATTCACGAATGACTATAGGTGGCAGCGGTTTGTGTGGGGTTGCCAGGAGGCGTGCGCGCGACGACGTTGTGGTCGGCCGGAGCTGGTTGTGGCTACGGCGAAGCTTGATCGTGGGTCAGCAAAAAGAGGAGGTGGTGACGTGGATGTAATGTTGGCAGTTGTTAGTCGAATAGGGTTGAGATGGTCATGCACGATTGTGTTCCTAAAGCTGGGGTTAAGGTAAACGTATTTATTTTATTACTTTATTTGTTTTATATTATAAAACATATTACTTCTAATCTAAATATCTTCCGCATATGAGCTTGGATTCAGGTGCGGTTTTATCCGTTGCGATTGTACCAAAATTTCGGACAACGTGGAACTGGTTTGGCTGCATTCTAAGACAGTTAAATTTTAGGCCTTATTTGGTTTTCTATTTCGACTAGAAATCAAAGGTGAGTGTTTTAACCCACCTACAACTACTAAATCATCTTATGTTAGTTAAATTAAATTTGTAATGTGATTGGAAATTTATTGATCGCTGTTTGGTATTTTAAATTGTCATTTAAATTAAATTTGAGTTTATTTGAATTGATTTTCCATATAATTAATATTGAATTTAATTGCAAGTTAAATACCTGATAGCAATAACCAGTTTGTTTGTTGTGATTTATTGGTTGATTTGAATGATGATTGTGATGGATGTATAATTGCTGTTTTTGGATGTTTGGATATTATATTTATTTTATACGTTGTTATCACATTGTAAGTTCCCTAAGTTATTGTTATGAAAATCACTATGGCTTGAAATGATACATACCCGAACGATCTTATGGGCTAGGGAAAAATCGTCTGGGTTGAAATGATAAACCGGAGCGATTTTGTGGATTTGAAATTTTATTCAGGATTGTGAGTTGAAATGATATATACCCGTAAATTTAAAATTATTACGGGTTGAAATGATATATATCCGTATCACTTGACCATAGGGTATAAAGTTATATACAAATACCGAGTTGGTTAAACTAAATTATTTTAAATCATTAATTTTTGAATCCAGTTAAATGATATTATGAAATAAAGTTTGAGTTATATGAACTGAATTCTTTTTAAATCCAAGCTTTAAAATGTTGAAATTGGAATTGGTTTAAATGATTTGTTTACAAAATTAAATTGAAATTTTAAAGTTAAATTTTGAAATATAAATGAAATTTATCAAAATTGAGTTAATGTAAATGTTTGAATATTTAAACTTTGAAATCTAGTGAATTTGGAGTGGTTTAAATTTGTAGTTCAAACATGGATTTGAAATCGATATATATTGAAATGGTTTTAATGAGAATTCGAATTGAAAGATTAAAATTGATTTTTGTTGATTTGAAATCTGGATGTGGTCTAGATTTGTTGAAATGGAAGAAATAGTTTGATTTGACATAATTTTCAATTTAATTATTTTAAT
Source organism: Allium cepa (assembly GCA_030765085.1). Classification (NCBI taxonomy): domain Eukaryota; kingdom Viridiplantae; phylum Streptophyta; class Magnoliopsida; order Asparagales; family Amaryllidaceae; genus Allium; species Allium cepa. The sequence goes on from CM060934.1 coordinate 99,373,419, forward strand.
ATAAATGTAAAAAATCTATTATTTTAAAGTTCAGATTTTAGATTTTCAAACTATTTACTATATAAACCATTCAACTAATCAAACCATTTTATACTAAATTATTTTAACTGTTTTAAAATCCTTAAACTATTTAAACTATTAAACTATTTTAAAGTAATAAAACTATTTTAAACTATTGTAAAATATTTTACTATTTTAATACATTAACTACTTTTAATATATAACCTCTTTTAATATATAAACTATTTCTAATATATATAAACTATTTTAATCTATAACCTATTTTTAGTTATAAACTATCTTTAATATATATATTTTAAATTTATAAACAACTTTTAATATATATATATATTAATATATAACCTATTTTAATATATAAACTATTTATAATGTATAACTATTCCAATATATAAACTACCTTCAACATTTATACTATTTAAAGTTGGAACCGTTATGATTTAGATTTAAATGCGAATATTTTGATATGATGGTTTAACCCATTTTGTGGTTATGATTTTAAAGACAATATGATTTAAAGTGAATATGATTTTGAAAGTGAATATGATATCGAAAGTGATATGATTTTGAAGTGAATATGATATTTTAAAATCAACTATGAATCGATTACGGAAATGTAAAAGAACCAAACTGTGTGAAATAAGCGTTTGGTTGTTAAAGAGACCGAGATCGGATATTGTCATACTCTTTACCAATACCGAAAACAACTTTAACAACTGTGCACGTGGTGGAGAATCTAGAATGAAGTAGGATGGTTTGACAAATGCTATTGGAATGAAGTTAGAGAACGATGTTGGATAGCCTTGACTTTTGCGTCATAATTAAAATGACTAAAACATGAGCTATACTGCGCCAAGTGGGCTCGCTCCCCCTATCAGGCACATTTCTTCCATACCATATTATTACTTTGTGATTGATTTTGTGTCCACCTCTTGATTTGATTATGGGAGCGTGTTCCGAGATGGGCGGTCGTAGCTACTATGCGTTACCACCAGTCTGGGTGTGCAAAACAGCAGTATCCTATCCTGGGCATTGCCTCGCATGCCTTGTTATATTTATCCTGATCGTGCCTACTATGAGTTTGGTTCGTACCATACCTATGGAGTCTCCTTGAGTTTCCCACCGGTTTGGTGGGGATTACATTATTTATATAGACTATGATATTTATATAAAGATGTGTTAAAGGGGATATGGGTAACGCCTTAACGTTATTTTAATACTTTACTTTAATGTAGACATATTGTAATATCATATTGTACTATGTATGTACATAGTTTAATGGATCCTTGGGAGATGGAATCTCGAACATCTCTTAAGTTATTGCATGCACGTTAGACACTGGATAGGAGATATAAAATCTTGTAAACATCTTTGAAGCCGTTACACTCATATTTATTTACTATTGATTTAACTTGCATAAGATCTTTTAGTTCCGACTCGAGTGCTTTTTCTTTTCATTACGCTCGGGTCAGCCTGAGCATTCCAGTGTTGAAGACCTTAATTTTGGAAAACAAAGACGAAGATTTAGTATATTATCACTATTTATTACATTTACTCCACCACATCATGTTGTTCTACTACATTGTTTATTTATTCCTACTGTACGTATAACTCTGATCTATATTGTTAAAATATAATCAAATGATATTTGCAAATAACTTCATGAACTGTTTATTTGGTTATTATATTTTGTCATTCCGTTGTGAGATTTTGCGTTTTGTTTTTCTTTCTTTTCTCTTATTTTCTTATTTACCCCAATAACAATTCCACCTTTTGAATGGTTTGAGTTGACATGTGTGGTTTATTGTCAATTAAACCGTCCAAAAGGGTGGGTGATCTGGTATCAGAACAAGGTTTAGCGATCACCTTAGCTTTGTGGGGTTTGACCCATTAGAGATAGGGTAGTAATACCCTAGAATGAGCCTGTCTGAGTGTATATATATGAGAGAGCGTACTTTTTAGTGTTATAAAATATTTTGCATTGTATTGTGCAAATTTGTTCTATTTAGTATTTATAAATTCTGGTCGGTACATTGGACGCTATGGCATCGATAGAATTTCTAAACACTTAATAGGGCAAACCGACACAATTTTGTTTTTGAAATATAGGTAAATGAAATAATTTTGCCTAGTATTGTATTTTGTATATAAAGGAATAATTTTTATAAATGAATACAGTTGTATGTGACTGTGCAGTTAAAGCGCTTGACAGATTCAACGCGGCGGATGTGCAAAACGTTATAGCGGGGATGCAACGAGGATATAGCGGATGACTCTAAAATAGCATATAAAACTCATACTTAATGTTTTTAAAAATATATAAATGGTAATTAAATGAAAAATTAACATTCAATTTAATTATAATTAATATATAATAATTTTAAATAAAAACATATGTGAAAATACTGTAAATAAACGTAAAAATGTTGTATAACATAATTGAATTTAGTAGAATATTAGAGTATTTTCATTTCTAAAAATATATTAAAAATTCAATTAAACTAATTAATTTCATAATTTTTATAATGTATAAATTTTATTTTTCAATTCATTTCTTTTAAAGAAGATATAGCAGAAATAGATATAGCGGGAATAATGGGATATAGCAGAAATAGCGGGGTTTATGGCGGAAAGGCTATATTTAGGGATATATCGAAAAATCGTAGCAGTAGAAATCCGCTATGAGATATAGCAGAGTTATAGCGGTGTAATAGCAGGGCATTAACTGCACAGGTATGTGATATGTTTGTTTTGTTAGGAAGCGAACTTTTATAAATATTGGTGGTAAAATAAAATTTACAAATAAAGTAAACATGAATTGGAAATTTGCGAACTTAAGTTCTAGGGTTTTGAAAGCGGTTTTCAAAGATTTCGGAATATATTATTAGTATTATTTGGAAGTATTTTGGATATAAATATTTTCAAAGTGATTTGAAAGAAATGTTTTCAAAGGATTTTAAAAAGGAAATAAGTTCTGTACTCCCCTCTTTTATCGTTGGAAAATAATTTTGACGATGTCGGCTGCATCATCGACATTCACTTTCGAGTATCAAAGTGGGAAGGTCACCGCAGTAACTTTTCTACACATTTTTTTTTATAAACGAATTTTAATTTCTTAAGTAGAATTTGATATATATATATATATATGTATATATGTATATAAAAGGTATGAATATTTATATTATTTCAAAATGATTTGAAATAAACCCGGTAATTTAGTTCTTAGGTTTATGTTAAATTAATGATTTTTAGTTGGGAATTACAGTGGAATTTTAATTGTTGGAAACTTTTAAAATGAGAAATAAGGAATTAGAAGCTAAGTGTTTTGAAAATATAAAGAACTTGGAAATTTGTAACTTGTAAATCAAAAGACATGAAAATTTCGAAGATGTAATTATTGAACCTTTCGTTAACTAAAATGGATAAGATAAACTTGTGTAACATTCAATTACACTATTAAAACATACACAAAACTTACCTAAAATGTTTAAAAATCTATAAAGTTAAATAAGAACATCTAATAGAATGTTATACATCTAAAACTTAAGTAATGAAAGTGTTCAAATGGAATTATGTTTATAAATGTAGAACTAAGATGTATAAGAATATTAAAAACTTAAGTTAATGTTTGAAGTTAGTTATAAATAAAGTATATAGTAAAAGTGAATACTATATTAAGTAAATGAATGTAAATAACTAAAAGATGATTTTGTATGAATGAATTGAAATAAACAAAAGAGAAATGGAGACCAAAGGAATAAACTTAAATAGCATTTAAATTTTGTATTGTTTGGCTGCTGGGATGTTTAGAAAATGATACTCCAATTTATTTAAGGTTGTATGAATAATCTATTAAGAAATTACCTGAGGGCTGTTGAGCGTAAGGTACACTTGGTAGTTTATTTATCACCCTTGAACGATGAGAAGTTTTTAAAACTGAACAAACCATTTATTTAATTTCTATGGATGTATAATGAATACTTTGATTGCATATAATGGTTGTATGGTTTTGTTTGCGTATGTTTTTTGTTAATTTGCTTTGGTTACTAATTGAAACAACTTAACATTTCTCTTGTACATAATTCTAACTATTTTGGATTATATAAGTCAAATACAGGTTCATGGAAGAAATAGCTACTGCTTTTTGTTTCATAAATAAAGTGTGTTTACCTGACAAATAGGTACGTTTTCGAACTACGGTTTTATAGCGATATTTTACTGTTTTCTCGTGGTTTGGGGTATTTTATTATTGAAATATGGGGTGTGTGTGTATACACTATTATTATTGATATTATTATTTTTCGGACCTAACCATGCAAAGGAGAGTGCCGAAATTTTTCGTGAATTTTAGACTAACAATTTTTTTGTGAAAGTGAAATATTTTCAAACTTTATTTAACCTGAATATGAAGATTTAATTGTTTACAAACTGATTTTTTTTTTGGCAAGGCCGACGGGGTTGAATGGACCCCGACCATTTTATTGCAGCACAAATAGATACAGAACACGTACAACAAAGAGCAAAGCTCAAGAAAACAAAGGGAGACATAGTGCCACAAGAACAACAGGAATGTAAACACAAAAGTAAAAACACAAAAGGACTAAAACGAATGGAATGAGCAGTATATGCCAGGTTCAATGCTGAAGCTTTGCATCCTCATGGACTGTTTCATCTCGTTTGTCAACAAATTTTTGAATACAACATCAGATTTAACCCTACTTACATCAAACACTCTGGATTTGCGTTCTTTCCATACCGTATTGATGAAGCTTTTCATAAGCACAATAAAGAGTCTCTTCTTATTACCCTTGTTTCCAGTCTTCGCAAATATATTTTCCCATTCAACACGATTATCAGTTGAGGCTGTATAACTCTTAAGTTTGGTCAAAACCACATACCAGAGTTGCTTTATGAATTTACACTCAAAGAACAGATGCTCTACAGTCTCCACTTGCTCGCTGTAGAATAGACAGGCAATGTCAACCACCATTCCCATGCAAACAAGCTTGGCTCTTGTGTGAACCGCACGATTAAGAACCTTCCACAACAGCAGGTTTTCACGATAACTACTGTCCAAACACCATGTTCGCTTCCACCATTTCCACTTTGGCTGCTCTTCATTTTTCATTAAGTATTCATAACCATTACCAATATTGTACTTTCCCTTATTATTTCCGCATACAATTCCAGCAGCCGTAGTAGGTAAGGGAGTGAATCTTCTTATGATATTCCATATATTCTGTATTCTAGGGTTGGAAGACGAGTATCCAGTTCTACTATGATTGTTGAGAACATCCCTGACAATAGCTGCTGTGTGAATACCAGTTTGGTGTATTTCATTGTATGTAAGTTGACGACTGAGAATGCACCCACTATCAAGCCATGGATCATCCCAGAAACTAACACTATATGATGAGCAGGAATTCAATTGAATAAGAGGAAGGAATAACTCCTTAGTTTTAATCAAGCATTGCCAAGTCCAGCACATTTTATGCAGTTTAGTCATTTTCCACAAACTCTTTCCTTTAATTATGTTTTTTTTGACCAGCTGGCCCATAGGATGTCAGTACCATTATAGAGAGTGTCTATATGCTTCGCAAAAGCTGCCCTATTCCATTGCTTCATATTGAATATACCAAGACCCCCCTACTCAAAGGCCTCTCAAGTTTTCTAAATTTTATAGGTGCTATATATTTTCCAGTAGTCTTGCCTGACCATAAGAATTTCATGAAAGCAGATCTGATCATATTGATCAACTTATATGGTAGAATATAGGTTCTAGCCCAATAAACTTGCATTGAAAAAATAACCGACTTTATCAAAGTTAATCTTCCCGCTTGACTTAGAGTTCTAGTGGTCCAACAACTCAATCTAGTTGTGATCTTCTCATATAGTGGAAGACATTGGTTAATTGTTATCTTAGTAGTTGAGAGAGGCAGTCCCAGATAAGACACAGTATTTGAATTTATAGTTATACCTGTAGTATGAGAGATTTGAGCAGACAGTACATCACTCACACCAGATGTTATAATGTCAGACTTGCGTATGTTAACCTTAAGACCAGTCATAGAATAAAACCGTTCAAGAGTATTCATAATATTCGTGATTGTGTTATTGTCAGGGGAACAAAACACAACCAAATCGTCAGCGAACATTAAGGTAGTAATTAGGGGATCATTGCATGCTGGATGAAGTTTGAACTTTTTATTAGAAACTAATTTGTCTATCATTCTCGTTAGTAGTTCCATCACCAATATGAAGATATAAGCCGACAGCGGATCACCCTGTCTAATTCCTCTCTTGCTAGTAAAGAATCCAGCAGATAAACCATTGATGTTGACAGAATAGGTTGGGGTGGAGATGCATTCATATATCCAAGAAATAAAGTGTGGAAGGAAGTTCATGTAGCCCATTATTCGTACAACACTGTTCCACTGAAGCATATCAAAAGCTTTCATTATGTCGAGTTTCATCATAGCTTTTGGGGGAGAGTTCTTGCGTTTGTATCCCTTAAGGAGCTCATGGGAGAGAAGTACATGGTCAAGGATATTCCTACCTGGTAGGAAGGCTGCTTGATTCTTTGAGACAATACTAGGTAAGACTTGACTAAGCCTCGTCGCCATTACCTTCGAGATACATTTGTATAGGGTATTACAGCACGAAATAGGACGAAAGTCATTAACACTGTGTGCATTCTTATGTTTGGGAACAAGTGCTATATTGGTGTAACTGTACGACCTGAAGATTTTACTCTTTTTGAAGAATAGCAATATAGAATTGCATACATCAGTTGAAACTATCTCCCAACAAGAAGTGTAGAAAAGCGCGTTCAACCCGTCTGGACCACCACACGATTCAGTGTTAAGAGAGAACGTTGCTTGCTTTATTTCTTCTATGGTAACAGCAACACAAAGAGAGTTAAAATCATTTGTAGTTATTCTTGGCAGTATATCATCAGGAATCTGGTCAATAGAAGGAATGAAGTTGTCAGAGTTACTATACATTCCAGAGAAATGCCTAACAAAAGCATCTTGAACTTCACCAGTAGTAGAACAAAGAACATCATTCATATCATAAATTGACGTTATATTTTCTCTTCTTTGCTTGCTCTTGAGACTAGCATGAAAATAAGCACTATTTCTGTCCCCTTTTCCCTTCCATCTGATTCTCGACTTTTGCCTTACCATTTCGCTCTCCTTTGTTAACGCTTCAAGGTATTGCTGTGTCAGTGTACATTCTGTCTCAGAGAGATACGGATCATTCACATTATTCATCATGTTAGCTTGGATTTCAGATAGCTTGTTTCTTATTGTAGTACTCATAGCTTCTCCATTACCAAATTTTTTGAAGGCCCACCTTTTCAAGACTTGCTTCACTTCCTTAATTTTTTCCTGCAAGATAAAAAGATGATTACCATTAATTTCTTTGCTCCATGCAGATTTAATAATAGATTGGAAGTCCGATTCATGAACCTAATTATTAAAAAATTTAAAATTTGATTTTCCTCGCATGTCCGCTCCACGAAGATGAATTATTTGGGGAGAGTGGTCAGAAAGGAGTGGTGGAGGGAGAAGGTTGAATATGAGAGGCCATTTGGTTAAAGCTTTTTGATTGGTGAAGGCATGATCAATTCTAGAAAAGGTTCTATATCCATGTCTTCTTTTATTGTTCCACGAGTATTGCATTCCCACTGATTTAACAGGGACAAGCTCAGCATCAAAAAGGGTATTAGCTAGAGGTTGTATTTCGTTGATGGAGAGTGGATTGCCTCCTACTCTATCGGAGAGAGAAAAGCAGGAGTTGAAGTCACCAAGAATTAGCCATGGATGGGATGACTGCCTCAGAGAAGGAATGACATTAAGTAAGGGACCTCTGGTAGCAGCAGTATTATGCGCATAAACAAAGGAGAGATAAAAAGATGAGTTATCAGCAAGGTCATGCACGTGACTATGTATTAATTGGGTAGTGGATAGGATAGGAGAAAGTTTAACATGGAGGGGGTCATACAGAATCAATATCCTACCATACACAGCCTCATTTAGGTTATGAATGTAATTCCAGTTGGGATTGATATATTGTGCCGCTTTAATTGTCATTGCAAGATTTAACTTTGTTTCAAGCATGGCTAGGATAGTTAATTGGTGCGTTCTAATTAGCTGCTTACATTCATCAAGTTTGATTGCTTGATGACCACCACGTACATTCCATGCTCCAATGCGTGTCATCATTGAGTGACACGAGCATTTCTAATTTCATTCGCCTAGTTACTGCCTGCGACGAGGACAAGTAGTTAGGGATAGTAGCTGATAGGGGGGTTTTTTCCATACTGGTTGCTTCATCTGACTTTGGTTTGTCTGTGAGATTAGGTGTAGTAGGTGTGGTATCATGAGTTGGCAAGGGAGGGGGTGGTTTGAATGCCAGAGGAGGGTTTATTTTGGAGTATATATGAGTTGTAGGTTGACTGAGAGTTTTGTCATTGACTTGGGTGGGAGAGTTTGTTGTTTGTATATTAGGTTGATATTCTATGCATGCCATATCATCCTTGTGCATGCCAGTTTGCTTTATTGCTATATTTCTTTGCTTCATTTTCATATTCCTATTCTTTCCTTTTTTCTTTCCACTGCTACTGGGGTCCTCTTCGCTTTTACTTTTCCTACTATTTCCATCTTCAATGTTCCCTTTTACTTTCATCTGCCCAATTTTGTTTTTTCCTGACATTAACACGCTGCAATTTTCTATTTACACGCTTCTGAAGTGGCTTTACATTCCTTTTTACTTGAACTTTCTCTGTGATTTCTCTTTCATTTCCTTTGTTATCATTGTCCCTTTGTTCCTTCTCATTAACTTTATGCCTTATTTGCATCCTGTCACAACAATCAGTTGTATGACCAAAGCTTTTGCACATCACACATACATCTGGCCTCCATAAATACTGCATATAATTTTTTTGTGTTCCTCCTTCCACCAGCTTGACCAGAAACTCATCCACTAGCTCCTTATCTGGTTTTACTTCAATTAAGCATTTAGCATAGGTCAACCTCTCCTGCTTTTCCGTCATCTCATCCATGCATAACATTTTACCCAAATGACTACTTAACCAGTTAATTCCCAGAGGCGACCAAGCAAATAACGGAAGGTTGTACAAATGAACCCACACTGGAACAGAGGTGACTGTACCAGAGACATTACTAATTGTAGCATCATATGGCTTGACAATGAATAACTTATTATTCAAGATTATGGGGTCACACTGTAATATCTTATTCCTATCTTCAGAGCATGAGAAGTTAAATAAGAAGATAGTACCATCAGATTTAACCATGACAGATCCTCTCAACTTCCAGATGGCTTTAAGCTTTTGAATTACAGCTGTGTATGATAACGGTTTGTCAAGGAAGAATCCAACTAATGTTTCATTCCAGATTCTATCTCCAGCTTCAAGAACTTCATGAGACGGCACTAGTACCTCATTTTCATACTCTGGACATAGGTCAACGGGAATGTACTTCCCAGCATTTTTAGGTTTACGCTTAAAGAGCGAAGTCCATGGTCGTTCACCTAGAGAGGAGGAAGTAGGTACTGTAGTTTGAGGAGGAGGGATAGCATCAGGTGGACGATGGGGTATTAAGCCTGGGGGGACATGAAAGAGTGGACGTAGGTCAGATGGTTCTGAATGGGCAGGAGGAGCTACAGAGGGAAGTAGAGTTTCATTGAAGGTGGTTACTGGTTTGTTAGGAGGAAGAGGCGGAGGGTTAGCTGAAGATGAGGGATGATCAGAGTTGACAGGTGAACTTTGGACAGTGTTTGGACTGACGGGAGGGTTGACTTGAGTGGAGAGGGGAGGTACGTTTGGGTTGTCAGAACTGGTAGGGAGAAGGACATTGAGAGGTATGGAAGAGGACATGAGAGTCATGATTTCATTGAATCAACTGATATATTTTATTCAAAATACTTAACTATGTAAAATTTAATTGTTTATAAATTTATTATTTGAATAAAATTATATTAAGCTTCTTAATTCCTTCTCGTTTCTTTTCGAGGTCGAAATTTTTTGAGTAGGGGAGAGTGTAACGACCCATAATTTATGGATAATTAAAATATTGAATTAAATAAGATTTTGAAATGTAATATTGGAAGAAATTAAAATCTATGATTTATTAATGATAAAAATAATTATAATTTGATTAATAAGGTTGTTTGAATGTTATTGATGACTATTTTATTGTAATTTCAATTTACTGAAATAATTGTAAAGTTAATTTGGTTATAATCGTAAATAAGGAATTAAATTGGTAATTAATGGAAATAATGAAATTGAAATATTACGGTTAATATGAGTTTAGCTGATACTGCAGAATTTGAATGTAATAAAGTATAAATTTATGTCAATTATATTCATATGATATTTTATGATTTAATAATAAAAGTGAAAATAAAATTATAAGAATATGATTGAAAATAAAATATAATTAACTAGTTTTTATTACTGTTGTAATAGAACGTTAAATTTTTTGTAATATTTAAATATTGAATTGACATGAATTTTTTTATTTTAAAAGATTATTAATTTCTATGTAATGGAGAATGATGAAATTGTTAACTATTAAATTTGAATTAAAAGTGATTAAGTAAATTTAATAATAATTTATTTATTTAACTTGAAAATTTGCCATTTTGACCATGGTCTCGGATTTTTACAAACAAGTTTCATAATATCCTCAACAGTGAATTATTGTTGGATTTCAAGTTTCATAGCGATTAGACTCGTCGTTTAATCGTGCAGGCTCGAAACGGTAGAAATCAATTTAATGAATTCAATTACAATAATCTGATTTTAAAAGATAACTTCTGTATACAATGGAATTTGGATTTGAAACTGGTTCCATTGAGTTTAAAAATATCGAAAACCTATATTTCGATATATTGGATGACTCACTTTCATTTCGAAAATGAAATGGGCTTTTCGGGTTGTTATTATCGTTTCGAACCAATTCGATGTGTTCATTCATTCTTATCTATCCTTGTCCATATGAATAGACTTATTTCTAAAACCCTAGCAGCCTTTTTCTTATTTCTGTACGTACTGTCATCTTCAATCTATCTGCTTCTTCCTCCTTCCAATGGCTGCAAATCCAAAAACCTAATTTCAGATTCAAATTCAAAATTCAAACTCTCCAAACCCTAGAAAATTATATATCATTGGAAAGCTCTTGATGAACGAATCTACTGTAGCAATTCATTTTTTGATTTGATTCATCATTTGACCAGAAATCGATAAAGAACCTCGACCGTCCATTTATAGGGTTTTCGATCCAACGGTGGATCGTCGATCGAGAAGTGGCCTTTGGAAGAGGGAGTTGAGCAAGTCACAGATCCGGTCGTCATTCGTCTCAGCAAGTTCATGGTTTACCAGAATTGGCAAATAACTATAGACGACGATGGTTCGCGTGGGGTTGCCTGGAGGCATGTGTGCGGCCACGTTGGGGTCGGCTGGAGCTGGTGGTGGCTGCAGAGAAGCCTGATCGTGGGTCAGGCGAGAGAGGAGGCGACGACGTGGATGGGAAGTTGGCGGCTGTCAGTCGAATAGGGCAGAGATGGTCGTGCACGATCATGTTTGTGAGGCTAGGGTTAAGGTAAACATATTTATTTTATTTTATTTTATAACTTTATTTATTTTATATTATAAAACGTATTAGTTCTAATCTTAATATCTTCTGCATACGAGCTTGGATTCGCGTTCGGTTTTATCCATTGTGATCGTATCGAAATTTTGGACAACATGGAATTGGTTTGGAAGTATTCTGAGACTGTTAAATTTTGGGCATTATTTGGATTTTTATTTCGACTAAAAATCAAAAGTTAGTGTTTAAACCCACTCACAACTACTAAATCGTCTTATATTAGTTAAATTAAATTTGTAATGTGATTGGAAATTTATTGATTATTGTTTGGTATTTTAAATTATCGCCTAAATTTAATTTGAGTTTATTTAAATTGAATTGCCATATACATTAATACTAAATTTAATTGTCAGTTAAATACCCTATAGCGATAATCAGTTTATTTGTTGTGATTTATTGGTTGATTTGAATTATGACTGTGCGACGACCGGCCTTCCATTCCATAGAAAGATATGTCATAGATAAGAAAGAAATAGGTAGAAAACAAAATAGAAAGAAAGAAAAAAACAACATCATATTCTCACAGCGGAAACGGAAAAATATATTACATCACATAGTTATTACATAGTATTCATCATACATTAGAGTCATACAGTTACACATTTCATTAGACAATCATGAAAACCTGTCTATCCATTACATTCCCAAATACAAAACAAATGATACCAACACAGTGGAATAGATATATATTTAGATACGCCAAGTCTCCTGCTCCAAGTCCTTCCAAAATTCGTCAAGCCAACCTGATCACCTGGCTACTCATAAAAACTTGAGTACCCAAGTGTTTAAGAAAACCAAAAATAAACACCGAGTCAGACATGGGTCTGGTGTGAGTAAACGGTTTAAGTTGTTTAACTTGAAAACATTTGAAATAAAAGGTATTTCTTAAGACTCTCCGCAAATAAACACGGACAAGTTTTTCCCTCACGATAACCGAAACATTTGATAGGAAATCCAGTTATATTACAATAGTGTCTAGGGTTTCCAAATAAATTATTCACATAGCCTAAATTGCTATATTCATTAAATTCCAGCATAATAGGTACACAATCAAGACCGAGGTCACTTATTGGAGATTGGATTCCATACAATGGCAGGGCTACTGGGGTACCTCCCGTCATAGTACGTGGTCTAGATCACTGTACTAAGGATCCATCTCGATCCCTACAAAACAAGACCAGAGCTACCCCTTACTGGATAGTCCGAATAAGACAACCCCGCGGTTGTGGCCAACAATCGCCCACACAGCCAAATCAAGGGACCTATAGACAGGGGAAAATCTTATCCTACTTGGGTGCTACCCACTTAGCCTTGCTGCACCTCCCTTGTTTTAGCCATTCCCGGTTGATAAGGCTTGAGCCTACGATTACCTTTTTAGAATACATATCTTGGAATGCTCATCGTCCTCCATTGATGATGGTCTGATAGCATTCATCCATATAAGTTCGTTCTGGGTGCGAACGAAACCGAAGGCACTATCTCTGTTACACTCGTTTTCGAATCACCCTCAGAGTTAACGACAAATAGCTCTCATACTCTGAATCTTCATCTTGATCTTCACTTAAGATTGCACGACCCATCGCTTAATTTGGATCGATGTGCTTTTCGGATAACCATTTGGAATCTGATCCCGGTCTCATCGAAATTTAAATGTTTCATTTTAAGGCCAAGTTTTTTAAGTAAAATAATTTAATTCAATTCAGAACATTATATTCACACATCAATTCATCACAGATAAATAACTCACATTTATTACAGCTCAATCCAAAGCATTGCACATCACAGATTAACATACTATAAATATTAATCAATCCAAACATTCAATATAATTAATCATTCATAAGAAAGATTAATTAATCACACAATTATATTTAATTTAATTAATTACAAAATAAATTAATTGTTTATGAATTAATTACTTATCATCCTGCTTAATTAACAATAATTAATTACAAACCATTTATTATTATTTTAATGAATTATTGAAATTAATCATCATCCTTTAATTATTCACATTAATTAGTTATCCTTTAATTATTAATTAATTATCCTCTAATTATTAATTAATTATCCTTTAATTACTTAAGACCCTAATTAATTAAAGATAAACCATTTATCTTAAATAGTTACTTAATTATCATTTTAATTTATTTAATAGACCTTGGAATTAATTTATCATTAACATATGAATTAACTAAGATCTTTAAATTAATTATTAAAACATTTTACTTCCTTTAAAACAACTACTTAATTACACCATTTAATTTCATTTAAATAAACTTGAGAATTAAATGAAGTAAAGAACACATAATAAAATACTTAGACTTAATTAATTTAGTTTAAAAAACATTATTTTATTACCCTTAACTAATTTGACACTTAAACAAAACATTTATTATTAAAAGAAGTAGGATAAGGAAATGTTTTAAACTTAATTTTGTTTTAAATTAAAAGACTTTGTTAAATAAATTCCTCCTTCTAAAAACACTCGGGCCTAAGCCCAAAAGTCCCGATCCAATTTCCGAGACAAACTCCATCTTCTTCTTCTCTTTCTTTTTCATTTTTTTAAAAACTTTTTTTTGGTTTAAATTTAAAAACTGTTGCAATTAGAAAACCCTCACGTACACACCCGAAAGCAAATCCGAGCCAATTCTTTATTTCCTCGAGATCTTTCTTGAGACTAACTCCTTCTTCTCACTACCCAAACCCACTGATACACTACTGACACTCGTGCACGTACACAGACGAGCGCCGCTGCTTCGGTCATCGCCGCCACCTCCAGCACATCGTCGACAACCTCCCCTTAGATTCCAACCACCCAGATCTTTGAGACAACCACGAAATCGAAATCGAGCTACCTGAAGCCCCACTGGGACAAAACTGGTCACCAAAGAATCACCTCGACCCACCGCCTCAGATCACCAGAGGCTTCGAAACTCCGACCATAGCTTAGCCGTAGACCCACACACGTATTCCCCTTGCTTCAAACGAGGCCGATGCTCCCTCGACGACGAACTAGCCTTGCAAACCCAGTCGTCCAAAACAGCTCCAAAAACCCTACAACAATGTCGTGCCGCCACCACGGTGATAAAAAAAATTCACCGATCATTTTTCCCTTGATCTCCATCCTTCACACTACCTCCAGCATCGATGATGACGCTCATCTCTTTCCCGATTGCCAGAAATCACTCCAAACATGATTTCTGTTCAACTCACGAATTCAACCCAGATACAAGGTTAAAAATCTTGATTTTGTTTTAAAAATCATGGTTTTCGAAATCAATTTAGATATTATAAGTGAATCAAGAAATCAAGGAAGTCGAATTTTCAATATGCATTGAGTTTCATTGTATTTCTTCTTCTAAGTTAAAACTACTTCCTAATTTTACTTAAAAATGTTTTTAAAATTTAGATCTTGTTAATTCAAACATATTTTGTTTAAAAATCATGTTCTATAAGAGATTAGAGGAAGAGAAATTGAAATTTGGACTTGTTTTAGCCTGTAGAAAAAAACAGAGATATATATACATATATATAAGTAAAGGCATGCACACAAACAATTTATATATACATATACATGCAAGCATATTCATATATTCACGCAACATTTCACAACATACTACAAGGATTTATCACATGCGACATGTTATAAAATAAATTTAGCTTTTCGAAGTGTTGTTTACTCACTGTAAATATTTAAATAGAGAAGCCTTTGAAATTGTTTTGATCTTTTAACTTTGAAAACTGGAAATTGCTTTTGATCTTGGAAACTTGGTTTTGATTTTGGTCTGCATGTTTAAGCTGAGTTGAACTTTGCTTGTATGCATTAAATTTGCAATATTTGTTTGTTTTAGATTTTATTCTCTGGTTTTGTTTTTGAATATGAAGGATAGAAGAAAAATGAAAGAGTAGAGTAGAGATGTATATATAGCCTTGTTTTTATTATTTTTTAAAAATGAAGAAAATAACTAAATTGACACCTGTATTTTGCATGTTGTAATTAAGCTTACACTTGTCTTTTTGCATGCATTTATGTTTTTATATATTTTTATATTATATGTTCTATTAGTTTTTATATTTATATATGTCTTAGTTTTTATATTTAAACTTTTCCTTTAATTTATATTTATGTAACTTTGAAGAAAATGATATAAACTTAATTACACACTAATAAATAACCATATATATATATATATATATTAGTTTTAAAATATAGAGTTTTTAAATCCAATTTATCTTTAAGATATTTACCTTTGAATTTTAGATCCAAATCCTTATTTACAATCTACTTATATATATACATAAACAAACACATATTTTATTTGTTTTAAAAAAAGAATAAGTTTTGGCACATTTTAAATAATTATAAAAGAAGATTATCACATTAATATTTACCTAAAAATTCCGAGTTATCACATTCCTCCTCCTTTAAAAGAATTTCGTCCTCGAAATTTAAAAGCAAAAGATAATCAAAAGCTTTATTTCAAACAATCAAGCATACATATGAGCCATATACTAACAACCAAGCAAACAATTCATTCAAACAAACATTACTAACTATCCTGATACAAATTCGGATAGGCTTTCCTAATTCTATCTAGAGTGTCCCAGGTACAATCTCTGGGATCCTCGCTTCACTGAATCTTGACCAGCTTCACAACTTTGTTCCTGGGCTGCCTCTCATCTCGATCTACAATCTGGACTGGATGCCTGACCATAGTTAAGTCCGGTTCGACCTCTAAATCTTTCTGCACTGCCGGTTCTACAACTAGAGATGGGTCCCGGTCTGGCAATTCAATCCTGTAGGCCAAAGCACTAATTCTCTTGAGAACACGGAAAGGTCCAATATATCTCAGGGCAAGCTTTCCCATCTTACCAAATCTGATCGCTCCTTTTATCGGGGAAACTTTGACAAAAACCAAATCTCCGACTTCAGATTCCAATTTCCTTAGTCTCTTGTCTACATAGCTCTTCTGACGATCCTGGGCTGCCTTTATTCTCTTCTTGATTAGCTCCACCTTCGAAGATGCCTCTCGAATCAAATCTGAACCAAGAACAAGATAATCTCCGGATTCTACCCAACAAGATGGTGATCTACACGGTCTTCCGTACAAAGCTTCGTAGGATGCCATCTTAATACTCTCCTGATAACTATTTTGTACGAAACTTCCATTAAATGCAGGCGGTCCACCCAAGATCCATGGAAATCTAGAATACGAGCCCTCAACATATCCGCAAGAATGCGATTCAGCCTTTCCGTTTGACCATCAATCTGAGGATGATAAGCTGTACTTAATCTCAACCTCATCTAAGACCTGTTTGTAGAGCTTCTCAAAATTTACTAGTAAAGATTGGGTCACGATCACTCACTATGCTGATAGGAACTCCGTGCAACCTCACGATCTCTTTCAAGAAAATCTCTGCTAAAGACGCTGCAGTTCTGGTTGCCTTAACTGGGATAAAGTGGACGCTCTTGGTCAATCTGTCTACAATTACCCACACTCCCTCATTCCCTTTTTTGGTCCTTGGCAACCTGTCGATGAAATCCATTAATATTCTTTCCCATTTCCATTTAGGGACTTCCAGAGGCTGCAACAATACCGCGGTCTTCTGTTGATCGCCCTTAACTTGTTGACAGATCACACATCCATTTACGAAGGTAGCAATATCCTTCTTCATTCCTTTCCACCAAAAAACTCTCTTCATATCCTTATACATCTTTGAGATCCATGGATGGATAATCAACCTGGAATGATGACTCTCTGAGAAAACTTCTTGCCTTAGAACCTTGATCTTCAAAGTTCCCTGGTCATCGATCTTAAAACTGGTGCACTGTCCATTCTTGACTTTCCTAATGATTGCTCTCAAACTTCTATCTGATCCTTGCTTACTTGCAATCCTTTCAAGTAGAGACGGAATAACTTCCAAAATAGACAAAACTGCATTTCTACTCAAAGCATCCGCCACTACATTCACTTTCCTCGAAGTATAGAGAATGTCCAGATCGTATGATGCCAAAAATTCCATCCATATCTGTTACCTCAGGCTTAGATCTTTCCAGGAGAAAAGGTACTTTAAAGGTTTATGATCGGTGAAAAGTTCGAACTTCTCTCCTAACAGATAATGCCTTCAAATCTTCAGAGCAAAGCTGATAGCCAACAATTCCAAATCATGCATAGCATAGTTCCTCTCACATGGCTTCAACTGCCTACTCGTGTATGCAATCGCTTTTCCATTCTACATCAGCAAAGCGCCAAGCCCTACTCCACAAGCATCGGTATAGACTTCGAACTTACTCCTTCCATCCGAAATATCCAGAACAGGTGCACTGGTCAACCTCGCCTTCAAATCCAGAAATGCCTCTTCACACTTAGGATTCCATTTAAAGTTCGCTCCCTTCCTAGTCAGTTTGGTCAAGTGTGAAGAAATTTTAGAGTAGTCCTGGATAAACTTCCTGTAGTAACCTGCCAAACCTAGAAAACTATGAACTTCTGTAGGAGTCTGCGGTTGCTTCCACACTTGAACAGATGCTACCTTGGCCGAATCCACAGAAATGCCTTCTCGAGATACGATGTGCCCCAAAAATCTTACTTCCGACTTTCAGAAATGGCACTTCAAAAACTTAGCCTTCAGGACATGCCTCCTAAAAGTTTCCAATACTATCTCCAAATGACGCTTATGCCCTTCCTCTAATTTGGAGTAGATGAGAATGTCGTCGATGAACACGAGCACAAACTTGCTCAGCACATCCTAGAAGACACGGTTCATCAGATCCACAAAATGAGCTGGAGCGTTGGTTAGCCCAAAAGGCATAACCAGCCACTCATAACAACAGTTGGGTCCTCTGAACGTAGTCAAGGGTATACTGACTTCAACTAACCTTAGCTGGTGAAAACCCGAAGCTAGATCCAATTGGGAGAAAACAAAAGCTCCATGAAGCTGATCGAATAGATCGTCTATACGAGGCAAGGGGTACTTACTCCTAATAGTCACCTTATTCAACTCCCGATAATCTACATAGAATCTTAAAGATCCGTCTGATTTGGTCACAAAAAATACAACAGAACCCCAGCTAGAACAACTAGGCCTAATTAATCCTCTCTCCAAGAAATCCTGAGTCTACTTCACCAATTCTTCTCTCTCTCTCAAAGCCATCCTTCTACTTGGTTGAACCACCGATATCGCTCCTGGAACTAAGTTGATATGAAATTCAACCTCCCGATGCGGGGGCAAACCTTTGACTTCTTCGAAGATGTCTGGAAAACCTCTGACAACTTCGATGGATCCTATGTCTTCTTGAGGTGCCTCGATTCCATGCAAAAGACTACTCAGGTGAATTCCTAAACTATCGGAAGCCACTTTTGCAATCCTTCCCAACTCAGTTTCCAATGATGCAATTCTCTCTTCACAAATCAGAACCGCTTTGTGCTTGTCTAACCAATCCATTGCAAAATATGGTCAAATCCTTTGAAATCCAATACAAATGAGTCGCATGAGAAACTATGGGATAGATAAGAAATTATTAGACCCTTACAGATCATATCTAACTTGGTCACTCCCCCTTTGGGATTAGATAAAAAATAGGGCGGTCCACAACGCTAGTGGTAAGGTGAAATTTCTCTTCCGATTCTAAAGAAATAAAACTAAGGGAAGCACCAGAATCAAACAAAACTCTAACATAAATGCCATATAAAAGTAAAGTACCTTCCAGAACGCCTTTGCCTTTCCCATCAGAAGAAGTTGACGGTCCACCTTGAATAGCGAATACTTTGGTCGGTTGAGCTCTCTGAAGAAGTGGGCAAGCTTTCAACATATGCCCTAGCTGTTGATAGTTGAAACACAAAGACTTCTGAACCATTGCGGAAATGGGTCCACTCTGACGGTGCTTCTGAGCTCCACCTCTAGGACACTGCTTAGCCAAATGACCATACTGCTAGTACACATAACACTTACGAGGTCTCTTGTTTCCTCCTGGTTTCCCTTTACCTTGCTTCTTCCAGTTTAGGTTGAATTTCCTTTTATTTGGATTGGAAGAATTCCCACTCGGTGCGGCCATAGTAGCCAAGGGTTTCTTTTCCATAAGCTCCTCATCTCCCAATGCCATAACTACCAATTCCACGAATGATCCTTTGAGATGCGCAGTAATCTTCTCGTGAAACCCAGGCCTCATTCCAAGCTCAAACATCTCATTCTTCTTGAGGGGTGTATCAATAAGACCAGGTTCGTAGCAGGATAATTCGTTGAACTTAGTTTCATACTCCGAAACAGACAAACTCTCTGGCTTAAGATCTAGAAAATTCCTACATAGACGAGTCTTCCCTACGGTGGGCATAAATTATTCCTCAAACACTTCCTTAAACTTGCTCCAAGAGGTATCATACTCGGAAATATTCATTGTAACTGCATCCCACCATGCAGCTGCTCCTTTTTGAAGTTGCCATGATGCCACTACTCGCTTTTGCTCATCTGACAGATCCAAACTCTTAAAAATCTGCTCACACGAGCGCAACCAAGCTTGAACTTCAATGATGGACCATGTTCCCTTAAAAGGCTTTCCTACGAGATTGGTAAAGTCCTTGCACAATGCTGCAAAGCTTACCCATGACGGTATTCGGTTTACAGCCTCGCCATTTACCCTTCCTCCTTCAGCATTCGGACATCTTCCATTCATGGTCGTCGTGCTGCTCACACCTCTGCCTCTTCTTCCTCTAGAACTCATGTTCACAACCTGGATAGGTAACCCAAAAAATCAGATAGATATATATAGATATATAAAAATTACAAATACGCTCTCTCAAGATAAGGATTAACCCAAAAGCCTAGGTATTATCTCAACCTAGAGCTTTGATACCAACTGTGACGACCCGCCCTCTATTCCATAGAAAGACGTATCATAGATAAGAAAGAATAGGAAAGAAAAGAGAAAAGAGAAATAAAAAAACAACATTAGAATCTCAAAGCGGAAACGGAAAATATATTGCAACACATAATTATTACATAGTATTCATCATAAATTAGAGTCAAATAGTTACACATTTCATTAGACAGTTGTGAAGACCTGTCTATTCATTACATTTCAAAATACAAAGCCGGTGATACCAACATAGCGGAATATATATATATATATACATATATATATATATTTATATTTATATTTATATTTATATACTCCAAGTTTCCTGCTTCAAGTCCTTCCGAAATTCATCAAGCCAACCTGATCACTTGGCTACTCATAAAAATTTATGTACCCAAGAGTTTAAGAAAAACAGAAATAAACTCTGGGTCAGACATGGGTCTGGTGTGAGTAGACGGTTTAAGTTGTTTAACTTGAAAACATTTGGAATAAAAGTTATCACTACATATATTTGAACAGAGAAGCCTTCGAAATTGTTTTGATCTTTTAACTTTGTAAACTGGAAATTGCTTTTGATCTTGGAAACTTGGTTTTGATTTTGATATGCTTGTTTAAGCTGAGTTGAACTTTGCTTGTTTGCTTTAGATTTGCAATAGCTGTTTGTATTAGATTTTATTCTCTGGTTTTGGTTTTGAATACGAGGACAGAAGAAAAATGTAAGAGTAAAGTAGAGATGTATATATAGCCTTGTTTTTATTATTTTTTAAAAATGAAAAAAATAACTAAATTGACACTTGTTTTTTGCACATTGTAATTAAGCTTGCACTTGTCTTTTTGCATGCATTTATGTTTTTATATATATTTATATTATATTTTACATTAGTTTTTATATTTATATTTTTTTTTATGTTTTTACATTCAAACTTTTCCTTTTCCTTTTATTTATATTTATATTACTTTAAAGAAAATGGTATAAACTTAATTATACACTAATAAATAACCACATATTTTAGTTTTGAAATATAGAGTTTTTAAATCCAATTTATTTTTAAGATATTTACCTTTGAATTTCAAATACAAATCCTTATTTACAATCTACTTATATATATATATACATATACACAAACATATTTTTTTTTGTTTTAAAAAAAGAATAAGTTTTGGCACATTTTAAATAATTATAAAAGAAGATTATCACATTAATATTTGCCTAAAAATTCCAGGTTATCACAGATTGTAATGGATGTTTAATAGTTGATATTTGGATGATTGGATATTATATTTATTTTATATGTTGTTATCACACTGCACGATCCCTTGGTTATTGTTAGGAAAATCACTATCGGTTGAAACGATACATACTTGAATTATCTTATAGATTAGGAAAAAATCGTAATGGGCTGAAATGACAAACCCGAGCGATTTTATGGATTTGGAAATTTTATTCGGTATTGCGGGTTGAAATGATATATACCTGTGAATTTAAAATTATTGCAGGTTGAAATGATATATATCTGTATCACTTGACCATAGGGTAGAAAATTATATACGGACACTGGGTTGGTTAAACTAAATGATTTTAAACCATTAATTTTTGAATCCAGTTAAATGATATTACGAAATAAAATTTGAATTATATGAATTGAATTATTTTTAAATCCGAGCTTTAAAATGTTGAAATTAGAATTGGTTTAAATGAATTGTTTACAGAATTAAACTGAAATTTTAAAGTTAAATTTTGAAATATAAATGAAATTTAGCAAAATTGAGTTATTGTAAACGTCTGAATATTTGAACTTTGAAATCTATTGAATTTGGAGTGGTTTAAATTTGTAGTTCAAACATAGATCTGAAATCGATAGATTGAAATGGTTTTAAGGAGAATTTGAATTGAAAGATTAAAATTGAGTTTTGTTGATTTGAAATCTGAATATGGTCCAGATTTGTTGAAATGGAAGAAATAGTTTTATTTGATATTATTTTCAAATTAATTATTTTAATATAAACTGTAAAAAGAATCTGTTATTTTAAAGTTCAGATTATTTATATTTTCAAACTATTCACTATATAAACCATTCAAATAATCAAACAATTTTATACTACATTATTTTAACTATTTTAAAATCCTTAAACTAGTTAAACTATTAAACTATTTTAAACTAATAAAACTATTTTAAACTACTAAAAACTATTGTAAACTCTTTTAATATATTAAATACTTTTAATATACAACATATTTTAATATGTAAACCATTTATAATATATATAAACTATTTTAATCTAAATGAATTGTTTACAGAATTAAAATGAAATTTTAAAGTTAAATTTTGAAATATAAACGATATTTATCAAAATTGAGTTACCGTAAACGTTTAAATATTTAAACTTTGACATCTATTGAATTTGGAGTGGTTTAAATTTGTAGTTCGAACATGCATTTGAAATCGATATGGATTGAAATGGTTTTAACGAGAATTTGAATTGAAAGATTAAAATTGTGTTTTGTTGATTTGAAATTAGGATATGGTCCATATTTGTCAAAATTGAAGAAATAGTTTGATTTGATATTATTTTAAAATTAATTATTTTAATATAAACTGTAAAAAATCTATTGATTTAAAGTTCAAATTATTTATATTTTCGAACTATTTACTATATAAACCATTCAAATAATCAAACCATTTTATAGAAAATTATTTTAACTGTTTTAAAATCCTTAAACAAGTTGAACTATTAAACTATTTTAAACTAATAAAACTATTTTAAACTATTTAAAACTATTGTAAACTATTTAAACTATTTTAATACATTAACTACTTTTAATATATAACCTATTTTAATATATAAACTATTTCTAATATATATAAACTATTTCTAATATACATAAACTATTTTAATCTATAACCTATTTTTAAATTATAAACTATCTTTGACATACATATATTTTAAATTTATAAACAACTTTTGATATATACATATTTTAATATATAACCTATTTTAATATATAAAATGGTTCTAACAAAAAACTATATTTAATGTATAACTACTCCAATATGTAAACAACCTTCAATATTCAAACTATTTAAAGTTGGAACTGTTATGATTTATATTTAGTTGATTTAAATGCGAATATTTTGATGTGATGGTTTAACCTATTTTGTGGTCATGATTTTAAAGCGAATATGACTTAAAGTGAATACGATTTTGAAAGTAAATATGATATCGAAAGTGATATGATTTTGAAGTGAATATAATATTAATTATAAATCGGTTTCGAAAACATAAAAGAACCACCGGTATGAAATAAGCGTTCGGTTATTATAGAGACCGAGATCGAATATTGTTATACCCTCTGCCAATACCGAAAACCACTTTAACAACTGTGTACGAGGTGGAGAATATAAAATAAAGTTGGATGGTTTGACGAACGCTACTGGAATGAAGTAAGAGAATGATGATGGATAGCCTTGACTTTTGGGTCATAATTAAAATGACTGAAATAGGAGCTATACCAGGCTGAGTTGGGTCGCTCACCCTATCAGGTTCTTCGAAACCATATTATTACTTTGTGATTTATTTGGTGGCCGCGATTTGATTATGGGAGTGTGTTTCGAGGTGGACGATAGTAGCTGCTATGCGTTACCACTACTCCGGGTGCGCAAAATGATAATATCCTACCCTGGGCATTGCCTCGCATGCCTTGTCATATTTATTCTTATCGCGCCCAATAGGAGTTTGGTTTGTTCTGTACCTATGGAGTGCTCCCTGAGTATCCCACCAATTTGGAAGGGCTTACATTATCTGTATAGACTATGGTGTTTATATAAAAATGTGTTAAAGGGTATATGGGTAATGCCATAACGCTATTTTAGTACTTTACTTTACTATAGACATATTGTAATAGCGTATTGTACTATGTGTGTTGATAGTTTAACGGATCCTTGCGAGATGGAATCCCAAACATCTCTTAAGTTAACGGACGCATGTTAGACACTGGATAGGAGATGTAAAATCCCATAAACGTCTCTGAACCCATTGCACTCATATTTATTTACTATTGATTTAACTTACATAATATCTTTTAGTTCTGACTCGAGTGTTTTTGCTTTCCATTACGCTTGGGACAGCCTGAGCATTTCAGTGTTGAAGACCTTATTTCTGGAGGATGAAGACAAAGATTTAGTGTATTATTACTATTTACTATATTTACTCCACTGCATCCTGTTGTTCTGCTGCATTGTTTATTTATTCCTACTGTATGTATAATTTTGATCAGTATTGTAAAAATGTAATCAAATGTTATTTGCAAAAAGCTTTATGAACTGTTTATTTGATTATTATATTTTTTCGTTCCGCTGTGAGATTCTGTGTTTTGTTTTCTTTCCTTTCTCTTATTTTCTTATTTACCCCAATAACAATCCTCCCTTTTGAATGGTTTGAGTTGACATATTTGGTTTATTATCGATTTAAACGATCCAAAAGGGTTGGTCGTCACACTAACACTCTATTGCTCTTAAAGGATGTTGAATACTAGTTTTGCACTACTTCCTTTTTCCTTAACAATAGGAGGCTTCACCGATATGAGCTTCTACACACTAATGGACATGCTATTCCTCTTTCTCTCACATCTAAGAAAACTCTAGCAATTGTCAGGCCTTCTTCCCCTGTTCATGATTCTAATGGCGACGATCAAGGTGATAGTGAAGACTAGGAGACAAAGTAAATATTGATGTAGGAGAAGAAAGTGAAATAGATAAAATGTGGTAAGAGAAGAAAATGAAGGAAGAGGAGGTAAAGAGGGGAGAGAAGAAGAAAGAAAAGGATAAGAAGAAAAGGAGAAGAAGAAGAGAGAGAGAAGGAGAAGAAGAGGAAGTGGACACAAGCGATGACGTGAATGATGAAGAGGAAGACTACAGTCTGGGCGAGAACGAATCATATGGAAAGACATCCCCTAAAGGCAATATAGTTCATGTCCCACCTTGCCCAAAATCATTGGTTATCAAATGTTCTTAGTAGGCTTCCAGTCCAAGTCTAGCACCAATCAGTGCAGTGACACCACCTACGACCTCTTTCGAGAATATCTTTGGCTCTTGGCATTCTTTTAGTCTTTCGTATTGGAGGCACCACTATTAAAGACATTCTAATTGCATATACTCTAGTGCATTTAGCTTCCCATCCAGGGATATCTATGCCAAGGGTGATGAAACCACATCCCTGCAACTCTCTAAACATGGTCAGATTGGCTTGGTTCATTCAGTAGTATTAGAGCTCGAACGGTCTGTGTGGTCTCAATTAGCAATAATAGGGCTTACTAATTAAAACCTACAATTTTAGTAGAGTATTTAACCAGGAGCTATCTAAATTTGGTCTGAGAAACAAGTACTCTCCCCTACCCAACTGCGGGCCTAGCCTAAACGATGTAGTAAGCCCATAAGTTATTTCCGATATAATGGCCCGAATTAATTATGACCCTTGCACTAATTTTCATAATCTGTGTGGAAGTTTAAAAAATATTTTGAATTTAAAAGTTAAGTCTGAAATATAAAAAAGGAAATTTTATAGAAGTTATAATATGCTATCAAAATTATCAAAGCTATTTTGAAAAATTAAATAATTATTTAACAAAATTTGAAATTTAAAACTTAATTAATAGCATTAATTTAATTAAATAAAATAATTGATTAAAAGCTATCTGATTAAAAATATATATAGTGATATTTGTGTAAACTATTATTATTGTGGTTATTTATTTTTCTTAATATTGTTTATGATAAACTAAATAGAAAATTTTAATTAAAAAAATTATCTGAAATTTTTATTTAATAAAATCCGTTAAATAATAGTACTTAAAGGTTAATTAATTAAAATGTATACATATATTGATATGTACACATAAACGAACTATAAATGTTATAGCTGATAAACTAACTAAATAGTTTAAGATGAGTAATATAAAATTTTAGAAATGTTGTACAAAATAAATTAAATTATTTAAATTTGATTTAATTTATAAGAACTGAAATTAACAAAATAAGATTTAATTAATAAGATACCTATATATATTATATGAATGAATCAAATTATAAAAGTTATAAGTAAGTTAGTACTTATATAACTATATATGTATAAACTTAAGTGGAACTGTAAAAATCCAACTTAGGTTTAGAAAACAAGTGCATGTGTATTGTACATATACCGTGATTTCAAGTGTGTCCAACACATGGATCATGAGTATATTTCAAATGAAATACATTGTTCCCTGAATCGATATCCTTCAAAGTGTGTGTGTTTGTATGTATTAAAGATTTTGAATCCTTAATATATTATATGTCCTCTACTATTTATATATTAGTAAATTACTTGCATACTCTTTAGCTGTTGAGTTTCCCTACGCTAGATGTGTTATATGTAGTACTATTACTATATTGAACAGAAGTGGCAAGATACATAGGTTGGTATGAGCGAATGGTTGGTATGATAGAATGTTTGGTATGAGCGAATAATGCCTTCTAATTGTTGAGTTTCCTCAAGGATGAAATGAGATTATGACAAAGATCATATGTTAGGAGCTTTGTATGATATAACTAATAAGGTGCTATCCATCGCATGCGGGTCTATGATTTGTCAAGTTTCCTCAAGGTTAGAATCCAAAGATAAGCGAGTCCTAAAACCATTATGGAAATAAAAAGATTTTTTTTTTAAGATTTTAAGCAATATAAAAATCAAGTTGGACCCATACTGGAAAAACGAAATGATAACATTTAACCTTTCTAAAATTGTACGAATATGCGCTGTACAAATTAAAATAATCTCCATGGATAAATTTGTTTAACTAATCTAATCGATAAAATGTTTACTAGTTAAAATATGCAATTAAACTAAATAAATAACAATATAGAAATATAAAATATATTTATCAATGGATTTTTTGTCACTTCAAGTCCAGTGCAAGAGCCATTTATAAAACCGATAAAACAACCGTGCCTTGGCCACTTAAGTATTTATTTGTATTTGACTGTATTTTCTTTAATGAGTTTTTATAGTCTTAAACTATACAAGAATATTGAAACTTGGAATTCAACCGTTGAAATGTCATATTGATCAGTTTGCATAAGTTGCAACTTATTTGATATCCATAAATATTAAGGATGACTAATGCATTTTGGTAAAGAGCTCGATGTAGTCTTGTGGTAAGAGTTTCCTTTGAATGGCTCGACATTTTGGAAAGGAAAGAGAATATATTGGAGTGGATGTGACTTAGACACAGTAGGGATGAGTAGACAATGCCACCTCTACTTTTTAAGAGACATTGGAAATATCAATTGTATAAAATACTAAAAGATACTTGATGTGGAATGAGAAATGTGATTTCTATTCCAAATGTATTTTAATATAGGAAAATGGTTTTTTATGAAAGTTATTTCTCCAATTTCAAGATATTTGATTTAAGACTCTTGATTGTAAACTGGTTATAGTGCACAAAATAAAACTCTATAGTAAGTTGGTAAGTGGAGCTTCATATTTCATATACTATCATAGTAATGGAGTAAATAGTGGGTGCGTAAAATGCAACACTACTTAATGGACGCATAAAGTTACATAAATTGCTTTCGTAAAGATACCGAATATTATTTGTGAAATATTACCTGTTTATAGTATTGACAAAAATAGATATGGTTTTATTTTAATGTGAATATTGGTAATGAAATAAATATATAATAATGGTATTTATACCAAAATGATTCATTCGAAAATATGGAAGTATCTGAAATCATAAAATTATGTTGGAATTACAGATCAAGATCCAATTCCAAGGAACAATTCTACAATCATATGATTATGAATTATATATATTGGTCAGTTATATCCCAGACGATTAAAGGTAAGAGTTGGTGAACTCTTACGATTGATGCATATAGAAATATGTAATTGTACGTCCAATGATACCAAAATCGTTCCCCATACTTTGTTAAATTCACCTAATGAATTGTCGTAGACATGGACATGTGTATTAGATACACATATAGTATCTCTATGACTAGTTTATAGAATATAAAATGGAAGTAGAAAACGTAATGTGCAAAAGAAAATAAAATGATTCGACCTTATCGAATATGTGAGTATATTTGACAGGAATTCTAGATGTATCCAAAAACAAATGAGGTTCAATCTCAAAAGTCACTTCTCCCAATGATACATAATGATGTATGATTAAGAAGTAATTAGACTTAATTAGACAATGTTCGATTGAAGATCAGTGAAGTTGGGTTAACTTTTATATTGATGTAACAACCCAAAATTTCAATCATTTGAATTGGAATATTTAATTGATTTTAAATATTAAAAAGATAATTTTTATAAGTTAAATAGCTTGAATTGCAAATGTAAGGGTAATTTGAATAATTGGAACTGTTTAAATTATTAAATCTTGAATTTAATGTGAATAAGAATAATTTTGGAAATTAAGTTAAATTCTATTTGAATAATAATAAAGATAGTAAACTTTTAAAATTACATTTAAAAGTGGCTAATTTGGTTTTTATAATAGTTCATTTTAATTAACATGTAAAATAGCCTTTTGGGGAACTATCTCTTAATAGGACGAAACTAGTTCTATTGGATCCGTAATAATGAATTTTTGTACGTCGACGAATTTCATGGAGATCAGACGTATCATGTGGTCGTATGAGTTTGAAACGGATACAAATTAATTTTAAGAATTTAAATAATAATAATTGGGTTTTAAAAACTGTAACGACCCGAATTTTCGACGCTCGTAAATCGACATCAATACCTTTACTGTATCTAATGCCGAACAATCGAATGCCGAAAAACCGAACCATTAGGGGCTAAAGAAGAAGGAGGTAGAAGAAGAAATAGAAAAATATCAGAATCTCACAACCACAGCAGAACAATATATAATAGATAAATGACTTATCTTTAACAAAAAAGAACTATATCTGTTTATACATTACATCATCAGAGTACAACAAAATCTACAGCACACAACTGGGTAGTTATATTAACCTGTCCTCACTAAGTTGACTATGCAGTTAATCAGACACAGCGGAGTATACATCAAATACGTGTGATACGGCTAGCCATCCAGCTCGTCTCCTGAGCTCTACAACATTCTTTCCTGTATTCTATAATACTCAGTTTGACCCGATGCTGCAGCACGACCTACGGAAGCACAAGTCTTAGGTCGTTCACGAGTTAATGAAGGTCGGCCCCGATCTAAGGAGTCACATAAGGAGGAGCTGCGAGTTAAAAGCCAAGGACCTAGTGATCTGCCGCATTATTGTAGTGAAGACTTAATTCGGCTGCGACTTAAGTGCTTAAGTCGGCTACGATTTAACAAAGCAAGGGGAAAGGAGCTACGACCTAAAGGGTTTTGAATTAAAGAGTTACGACCTACGGAAGAAGGTTAGGTCGGCAACGACCTAGAGTAAGTCGTAAGTGATGTAATATATTGTCATTCGTAAATCGTTCTGTATTGAGTCGTTATGTTCTTGAGTCATAGGTCGGCATAAAGATAAGTCGGCCAAATGTTGTGATGAGTCGAATGTATTGTAACAGGTTGAGTCGACTATTTGATAAGTCGTAAGTCGTGTACTGGACGAGTTGGATTGATTGAGTCGCTGTATATATGTTTGTGTTGTAATTAAGGCGTGTAGTATCTGTTAGGTCGGCAACGACCTAGTTAAGTCGTGACGTTGTAATTTGTTTGTTTCTTTTCCTTGAGTCACTGAATGTTGAGTCGCGGGTCGTGAGTCATAAGTCGGCAACGACTTAAGGGGAGTTAAGTCGGCAACGACTTAAGGGTCAGGGTGTAAAAATGCTATAAATAGGGAGTGTGTTGTAACTTTTTGGTTGGTTGATTTTTGAATAAAATTCTTGTTTGATTGCTGTGTGCTTTAATCTTAAATTGGTAGTTGAGTGTAATCTCCTATCTCCACTTTCGGTTATTCGAGTGCGCTTGAATCAACGATTGTTGAAGCCGATTCGCAGAATCAAGTGCGCTTGATCAACGCTTGAAGAATTGAAGACCTTCTTTCACGGTATCGTGCGCGATCAACGTGACGAGGATATCTAGAATTCGGTATCTTCGGATCAACGAATTTGGGCATTTCAGTATTCATCAATCCATCGATTTCTACTTTCATCGATCTATATCGTTTTGTTATTATCCGCTGCGTCAGTTTTTTGGTATCAGAGCCAGGTTTAGCCAATCATAGCTAAGCCGAGTCTTGGAGCCAAGGAGTTTGAAGTTGGTGTTCATCGTGTTCATAGTTTGTTGACACAAGAGGAGAACTTTCGATCCATTCCACTTTGGATCAAAGTGTGGAAGTTGTTTGAATTTGGCCGTGAGGTTTTTGCATGCCAAAGTTTAAAAGTAAAGTGCTTGGAGCCGTGCTTTGTTTGAGCCGTGCCGACCTAACCTTAGGTCGTTGCATATTGCCGAGTTGAGTTGAGCCGAGCTAAGTGTTTAAGCCGTGCATTGTTGAAGTGTTTGTGATTGTGTAATCATGCCGCCAAGAAGAGCTAACCGACATCAAAATGTGGAAGCGTTGTATAGAAGGGAAGAAGCCGAGCAAATGGAACAACGCACTAATGAGAAATTTGATGAAGGTATTGGAAAGTTAGAGAAGTTGACGAATGATTTGAATCAAAACCAAAGGAGGAGATCACCAATCTCGAACCATGGAGGAAACCGAGTTTCGCCATCGGTTACGG
Organism: Allium cepa; assembly: GCA_030765085.1. Taxonomy (NCBI): domain Eukaryota; kingdom Viridiplantae; phylum Streptophyta; class Magnoliopsida; order Asparagales; family Amaryllidaceae; genus Allium; species Allium cepa. The sequence goes on from CM060934.1 coordinate 99,404,709, forward strand.
AAGCGAGAAGGGTATCACTGCAGTCTTTTAGAGAGAGAAGAGAAACATCAATTTCATCAAGGAGAGATCACCATGACTATGGACATGAAGAGAGAAGAACTCCACGTGAGTTTGAAGATGAGCCATATAGAGATGAAGAGAGACATAGTAGAAGAGACATGCGTGATCAAAGGGATGTTGATGGTCGAGATCGATATAGACATACATTTGATTTTAATGAAGAGGGTGATAGAGCTAGCATTCATTATCGAGATCGAGACCAAATTCGAAATTCATATCGAGATGTAGATGATGATCGTCGTTGGGAGTCGGGTATGAAGATAGAAATTCCAGAATTTAAGGGAGGAATGGAAGCAGAAGAATTTTTGAATTGGTTGTCTAATGTTGAAGAGATTTTTGACTTTAAAGAAGTTCCTGAGCATAGAAGAGTGAAGTTAGTTGCTACTAGGTTGAGGGGGAGAGCTTTAGCATGGTGGCAGCAAACTAAACTTACACGGGAAAGAATGGGAAAGTCAAAGATTGAATCATGGGAGAAGATGAAGAAACTGATGAAAGCTACATTCTTACCTTACAATTATCAATCACTCATGTACCAAAGGTTGCAGAATCTAAGGCAGGGGACGAAGACTGTTAATGATTATGCTGACGAATTTTATCAACTGATTGCTCGAAATGACATTATGGAGACAGAGGAACAACTGACTGCTAGATTTGTTGGAGGGTTGAGGATGCAGATTCAAGATATGGTGAATATGTTTGATCCTAGATCTGTAGCAGAAGCACATCAGAAGGCGTTGGCTTGGGAGAAGCAGGGAAGGCGTGGAGGTGGTGTGTTTACTAATTCCAACAATCAAGTGAAGGGTGTTAGTGGAAGCTCTAATGTTCCTAAATCTATCAGTAAACCAGTTGTGAATGAAGTTGCGAAGACGAAGGTCAACAACAGTTTCAAGTGTTACAATTGCCAGGAAGTGAGTCACAAAAGTAATGAATGACCGAAGCCGAAGAAACGAACTATGATTGCTGAAGTTGAAGGTGAGGATGTTGGGGAAGGTTATCCTAGTCCAGTTGAGGAGGATGAACAGGATATTGCGTCAGGAGATGAAGGATGTAATCTAATGATGAGGAGGTCTTGTTTAATACCAAAGCAAGAAGAAGAAGCTAGTTGGTTGAGGAGTAACATCTTTCAGTCAACATGCACTATTCTGGGAAAGGTTTGTAAATTTGTGATTGAAGCTGGAAGTTGTGACAATATTATTTCTACTGAAGCTGTGAGGAAGCTGAAGTTGAAGACGGAGAAGCACCCTAATCCTTACAAGTTAGCGTGGCTAAGAAAAGGAGGAGAGGTGAAGGTGGATAGGCGAGTTCGAGTTCCATTTTCTATTGGGAAGAAATATAAGGACGAGATCTGGTGTGATGTGGTTGAGATGGATGTTTGTCACTTACTTTTGGGAAGACCATGGCAGTATGATCGAGCAGTACAGCATGACGGTTGGACCAATAGCTACAGTTTTATGTTTGAAGGTGTTAAGATCATTTTGGTTCCAAAGAAGAGACAGCAAGAAGAAAGCAAGTCAGAAGAGATTGAGGAGCTGAAGACTTTATTGACTTTGAAGGAATTTATTGAAGAAGTAGAAGAGAGTCCAGAGGTATTTTTGTTGATTGGACATGAAGCCACTGAATCTGTAGAAGTTCTAGAGGAAGTAAATCTGGTATTGGAAGAATTCAGAGATGTGTTTCCAGAAGAATTACCAACGGAGTTACCACCGTTGCGGGATATTCAGCATCAGATTGATCTTGTGCCAGGGGCAGTATTACCACACAGGACACATTATAGGATGAGTCTTAAGGAGCATGAGGAACTGAGAAGGCAGGTGGAGGAGCTGTTAAAACAAGGGCGTGTTCAGGAGAGCTTGAGTCCTTGTGCAGTGCCAGCCTTATTGGTGCCAAAGAAGGATGGTTCGTGGAGAATGTGTACGGATAGTCGGGCTCTGAACAAGATCACTGTGAGATACAGATTTCCTATGCTAAGATTTGATGATTTGATTGACCAGTTGAGTGGGGCTGTTGTGTTCTCAAAGATTGACTTGAAGAGTGGATACCATCAGATTCGTATTAGACCAGATGATGAATGGAAGACTGCTTTCAAAAGCAGGGAAGGTTTATACGAATGGTTGGTTATGCCGTTTGGTTTATCAAATGCACCAAGTACTTTTATGAGAGTGATGAACCAGATTTTCAGACCATTCATTGGGAAGTTCGTGGTTGTTTACTTCGATGATATTTTGATCTACAGTGGGAGTATGGAAAAGCATGTCTAGCATTTGCGTGAAGTACTGTTGATTCTACGTCAAGAGAAGTTCAATGCAGTAGTAAAGAAGTGCGTGTTTATGACGGACAATGTTTTATTTCTGGGATATGTTCTATCGAAAGAAGGAATTCAAGTGGATGAAAGTAAAGTAGAAGCTGTCAGGAGTTGGCCACAGCCCAAGACGATTACTGAAGTGAGGAGTTTTCATGGATTGGTATCCTTCTATCGAAGATTCATTCCACATTTTAGTAGTGTGATGGCACCTATAACCGATTGCATGAAGGGGAAGAAGTTTGAGTGGTCAGAGGAAGCAGGGGTTGCTTTTGAGAAAATCAAGACACTATTGACGACATCACCAATTCTAGTTTTACCAGATTTTCAGTTGTTGTTTGAGTTACATACTGATGCGTCGAAGGTTGGAGTTGGTGGAGTTTTGAGTCAGAGTGGAAGACCAGTTGCTTATTTCAGTGAGAAGTTATCTGGAGCTAAGTTGAGATATAGCACTTATGATGTTGAGTTTTATGCAATTGTTCAAGCTGTGAAGCACTGGAGACATTATCTATTTCAGAAGGAGTTTGTTCTCTATACGGATCATGAAGCTTTGAAGCATTTGCAAGGGAAGGATAAAATTTCAGCTAGGCACGCTTCATGGGTCGCGTATTTACAACAGTTTTCTTTTGTTGTTAAGTACAAGTCAGGAGTGACGAATCGTGTAGCTGATGCATTGAGCAGGAGGAATCATTTGTTGACAACGATGAAGGTTGAAGTAACAGGATTTGAACTATTGCCAGAATGGATTAAAGAAGATCCTTACTTTACGAAGTTTGTTGAGAAAGTCAAGGATGGGAATACTGATGAATTTGTATTGGTAGATGGATTCTTATTCAAAGGAAATCAATTATGTGTACCAGATTGCAGCTTGAGAATGAAAATTGTGAAAGAGTTGCACGAAGAAGGACACGTGGGTAGAGATCGAACATTGCAATTAATTTCACAATCTTATTTTTGGCCGTCGATGAGAAAAGAGGTTGAAAGGTTTGTGCGTAGATGTCATGTTTGTCAGGTTTCGAAAGGGACAGCTACAAATGCAGGATTGTATATGCCATTACCTGTTCCTACAAAACCATGGGTAGACATTAGCATGGATTTCGTGTTGGGTTTGCTGAGAACTCAAAGGGGGAATGATTCTATATATGTTGTGGTGGATCGTTTCTCAAAGATGGTACATTTTATTGCGTGCAAGAAAACGGCGGATGCTGTTCATGTCGCTCAGTTATTTTTCAAGGATATCTATCGACTTCATGGATTGCCAGAATCCATTGTGTCGGATAGGGATACTCGTTTCCTGAGTCACTTTTGGTTAAGTTTGTGGAAGATGGTAGGAACGAAGTTGAACTGTAGCAGCGCTTATCATCCGCAAACAGATGGACATACAGAAGTTGTTAACAGATCGTTGGGAAATTTATTGCGATGTCTTGTGAAAGATAATCTGAAGAGTTGGGATGTGAAGTTATGCCAAGCAGAGTTTGCTCATAATCATGCAGCGAATCGTAGTACAGGTTTTAGTCCATTTCAGATTGTGTATTCAAGCTTACCGAAGGGGCCGTTGGATCTAACGATGGTACCACAACCAAAGGGGACGGTTAAACGAGTTGTAGACTTTGTTGATGGGTTGACTGAATGTCATAAAATCGTTCAGAAGCGATTGGAGAAAGCAAATGAGAAGTATAAAAGATCCACAGATATGAAGCGAAGAAGTGTTGAGTTTAATGAGGGAGATTTAGTATATGCTATGTTAACAAAGGATCGTTTTCCAGTAGGCGCTTATAACAAGTTGAAAGCTAGGAAAATTGGCCCAGTTAAAATTCTAAAGAAAATCAATGAAAATGCTTATAAGGTGAAGCTGCCGGAGGATGTGTACACGTCCGACATGTTCAATATTAAGCACCTTTTGCCATATTATGGAGATGAACAATCTGATGTGGAAGAATTTGCAAATTCGAGGACGAATTTTTCTCAACCAGGGGAGGATCATGCAGCACGACCTACGGAAGCACAAGGCTTAGGTCGTTCACGAGTTAATGAAGGTCGGCCCCGACCTAAGGAGTCACGTGAGGAGGAGCTGCGAGTTAAAAGCCAAGGACCTAGTAATCTGCCGCATTATTGTAGTGAAGACTTAAGTCGGCTGCGACTTAAGGGCTTAAGTCGGCCATGACTTAACAAAGCAAGGGGAAAGGAGCTACGACCTAAAGGGTTTCGAATTAAAGAGTTACGACCTACGGAAGAAGGTTAGGTCGGCAATGACCTAGAGTAAGTCATAAGTGATGTAATATATTGTCATTCGTAAATCGTTCTGTATTGAGTCGTTATGTTCTTGAGTCGTAGGTCGGCATAAAGATAAGTCGGCCGAATGTTGTGATGAGTCGAATGTATTGTAATAGGTTGAGTCGACTATTTGATAAGTCGTAAGTCGTGTACTGGACGAGTTGGGTTGATTGAGTCGCTGTATATATGTGTTGTGTTGTAATTGAGGCGTGTAGTATCTGTTAGGTCGGCAACGACCTAGTTAAGTCGTGACGTTGTAATTTGTTTGTTTCTTTTCCTTGAGTCGCTGAATGTTGAGTCGTGAGTCGTGAGTCGTGAGTCGGCAATGACTTAAGGGGAGTTAAGTCGGCAACGACTTAAGGGTCAGGGTGTAAAAATGCTATAAATAGGGAGTGTGTTGTAACTTTTTGGTTGGTTGATTTTTGAATAAAATTCTTGTTTGATTGCTGTGTGCTTTCATCTTAAATTGGTAGTTGAGTGTAATCTCCTATCTCCACTTTCGGTTATTCGAGTGCGCTCGAATCAATGATTGTTGAAGTCGATTCGCAGAATCAAGTGCGCTTGATCAACGCTTGAAGAATTAAAGATCTTCTTTCACGGTATCGTGCGCGATCAACGTGACGAGGATAGCTAGAATTCGGTATCTTCGGATCAACGAATTTGGGCATTTCAGTATTCATCAATCCATCGATTGCTACTTTCATCGATCTATATCGTTTTGTTATTATCCACTGCGTCACCCGAGCATTATAGTTAAATAACACCCGAATCAGTCTGGAAAACCAGCGTGAGAAAACACACTTAATTGGATTATTAAATTTTCAAAATCATTTGAAATCAAAGGTATCTTGTAAGACCATGCCACAAATAAACATGTCGGGTTTTTACCTTACGGTAACCAAAGCATTTCTTATCAAATCCTATGATATTATAGTAGTGCCTATATATAAATACTTATTAAAATATTCGAAATTATTACATTCATTAAATTCCAGCATAATAGGTGTACAAACAAGTCCGAAGGCACTTATTGGAGATTGGGTCTCCATCAATGACAGGGCTACTGGGGTACCGCCAGCCACAATACGTGGTCAAGATCACCGTACCGAGGATCCACCCTGATGCCCTGTAACACATGACCGGAACTACCCCTTACTGGATAGCCAAAAAAGATCACCCGCAGTTGGAATCAGCAACCGCCCACACAGCCAAAAAAAGGAACATGTAGACAGGGTGACCTTACCCTAATTGGTTGCTAGCCACTTAGCCTTGCATGCACCTTCCCAATTTTAGCCATTGCTGGTTGATGAGGCTCGAGGATAGGCGTTATCTTTTTAGCACACTTTCACTTAGAGTGCTCATCATCCTCGTGACGATGTTCTGAAAGCATTCATCCATACAAGTCCGCTCTGGGTCGAACGAACCCGAAGGAACTATTTCTACTACATCCATTTTGGAATCACCCTCAAGATTAGTAGCGATTAACCCTTGCACTTCACTGTACCTTCTTCGACTCCAAGTTCTTGTCGTCCTCATGAAAACGTTCAAACCAGATCGAAGCGATTTTCGAAAAATTAATCCCGATCCCGGTCTCTCCGAAACGATCAGCGCATTGGCCAATATTGATAGTCAGTTATTTAACTATCAAATAACATTCATAAACAACCATCAGGCCTTAATAATTTTTCCTAAACTATTTATTTCAAAATATCTTCGCAAGATATTTTTCTACACTTCAACCCTTTGAAAACAGTTTTCAAATCACTTTTCTATCGCGGGATAAATTTCCAAATATTGTTTATTTCCACTGAAAATCACCAAGCTAAATACTTTAGATTTTAAAATAATTTAAATTACTTTATCCAAAAATATATACTTTAAAACACTTAAAATAAAACTACTTAAAACACTTTATTTAAAATAATAGTTATGAAATTTATTATAATTTATCATGTAAACTTAAGCCAAAACTAATTTTTAAAATAAAGTATTAGATATAATATAGGTATTTAATAACCAACTTTTTAAATCAATAACCAGTTAAACCTTTTAAAATATATTACTTATAAAATTAACTTAATAAATATTTACTTTTAAAAAATTTAAAACCATCAATTAATAATTTCTTTTAAACATTCTTTTAAAACCACCTTTAAAACTCTAACTCATACTTAGAAATCATTCTTCAAAAATATACTTGACTTTTCAGGGAAACACACTTTCGTTTCCACACCTTTGAAAATGAACCACTATTTATTTTTAAACAAATCCCCATTTCCTTATAAATTCCCATCCTGAATTTATACTTCCAAATTATCCTCTGATATCTTATTTCACTTTATAAACCCAGCTACAAATTCCATAGTCTCATTTTCCTTTTAAAACACCGTTTTAAACACTTAATTAATTTCCAATCGATTTCCAAAATTTACTCTATTTAAAAATAAATTTCTCTACTTACTCAATTTTTATTTCAAAAATCATTAATTTCATATTTACTTCCATATTTATGATTTAAAAATCTTATTTTAAAATAAAAATACCAATTTTATACTTTTTCCAAATTCTTCTTTGTCTTTCCCAAACTATTTTAAACCTTGAATTTTAAAAACAAATCCGTTATTCCTTTAAATAATATCACTAAGCTTAAAAATTCATTTGTTATTATTATTTAGAAAATCTCTTTCCCATGCCGGAATTCATTTACTAGAATTTAAAAATTAGTTTTATTCCTTCCTAATTCCGTTCTTTAAAATCATCCAAACTAGCTAAAATTATTTTACTTGAAAATTCTATTTTTATTTCTCCTCAAAATCTAACCTTTATATTTTTGATAACATAAAATTCCAAAATATACTCAGCCAAACATAGAATTCAATAATTTCAATTACCAATATAATCTATCACAGATTATCAATAAATCACATCACAGAATATGAAAACTAATTCTGATACTTTGAGGAATCCAGTTAGATCCCTCCAACCTGTTTTTTCCCTGCATCCACGGATGTTAGCACAATATAATAATACAAATTCCACTTCGAGGTGGAATATCGCGGTATATGGGGTCATCCGCTATTATGCGATGCGCATAGGGTCTCATCCGCTATATCGGGAAATCAATCACTCCAATATATTTACATATAAACTATATATAACATATCACATCCAGGCTGATAATAAATTACCAATTGAAGAAAACAACCAATAATTTAAATTTTAACTATTTAAATTTAATGGTATTCCAAACGAGTGAGACTAACTCACCTTTGACTATGCATGCAACCCATTTCCATTCCGGCTTGCTTCCTTTTAGATTTTGATCTTGCATAAACATTTATTCAGTTTATTAATACTTTTGGCTATTCGAACAATCTATCATCATTTAATAATTTAATTTGAACAAATTATCCTTTAATAAATTATTTTTGGTGGCTAAAATAATTAAATGAACTAGTTAAACAATTAATTAAATAATGTTTTAAAAAAAATTAGTAAATTTAAAATGTAGGTATATATATTTATTTTCCTTTTGAAATTACATGCATTAAGTATTAACCTATATACATAAAAAAAATCTAATTTTTAAATGAATCCTTTAAATATTTATAATTTTTTCCATCAAAAATCTTTCTATATATAGGTTTACTGTTCATCTATGTACATTTAAATTAGGTACTTATATCTTACTGTTAAAATCAACACTGAGCTATATATATATGTTTCTCTATAATATATATTTGTAAAAATGAAACAAATCTGGTTTTTTAATTCTTCTCTGCGTATAAACTATAGTTTCTAATATATATTTACTTAAATTAAGGAAATCGTTACCTTACGCATGCCACCATGCCTCCTGCTGCAGCCACGCCATCGATGAGCATCATCGCCGTCATCGCGTAGCCCTTTCCAAAATATTGTTGCGCATGCGCCTTGCAACCTAGAACCTGAATCCAAAAGCCATTCGCCTCTTTGATAACCAACATTTCCCGAAATCGAAACCCTAGCTCGGCCCTGTCCACATCGACTGTCCAAACCAACACCGCAATCCAAACCTCCTACGCGAGCCTCTACATGCCCAGTGTCATGATCCTCGAACCACCCATCTTCGATTACTGCTCGAGTTGAATGTCGCGGCCTCGATCTGAAAACGGTGAGGCCTTGGATTTGAAAAGGAGGAAGAGGCGCAAATACTTCGGATCGATTTTGATTGTGAAAAGGGAGGAAGTAAATTTGAAGAGGAATCGTGAATTCAATTTTAAAAGGAGATGCGATCTTATTTTTTTTCAACCATTAACATTTTGATTCGAAAAGGAGAAAATGAAATGAAGGCTCAATGCATTGTTTATATTATCCCGGCTGGTCGATTTTTCTAACGTGTGTCTTTAGTGAAGACGCATGCTTCAAATTCTGTTACGTGTCTGTAGGCTTGTAATGCAATTATATTATTTATATTTAAATTTAAATTGAAATCGTCTCAATTTCACAACTCACAATCTCGATCTTCAATCGAGGCATGCCGCTAGGCGTTTATAAGGTTATACCCCTATTTTGAACGCAATGAAAAAGGTTTTGAGTCCTAACTTGATCGTATGGAGAAGATAGCTTTTTGGACCTAGTAATTATATTAAATTTTCAATATTAATTTCAGCGCGTTTACCTATCATATGATCACATGACAACTCCAAAAGCTACGAAATTTGAAATCCAATAATAATCCACTATTACAGATCCAATGGAACTAGTTTCGCCGAAATCAAAGACTCTGCCTCGGAAGGCTGTTTTTAAATATCGATTTATACGATATATTTTCAAAACTTAACAAAACATTTCCAAATTCAATTCTAAAGCTTTCATTATCTTTAGTACTATTAATATAAATTCTGTAAGCCTTTGAAATATTTTAAAAAGCATAAATATGAAGATTCAATATTTTACCCAACTTTTAATAATTAAATTAAATAGTTTAATTGCCAAATAAATAGTAATATTTGAAATTCAAGTTAGAGTAACTTTCAAATATTTAAAATCAATTTTATATTTCAATTTCAAATATCCAAAAAATTTGGGTCTTCACAAAAGCTATATTCTATATATGATCGAATTAGGCCTCAAGACTAGTTCCAGTGTATTTGTAATTGGGTATTATATACAGAACGCCAGGCGATACGTCTCGATTGGAGTTCGAGATTTTTGGATGTTTAAAGCTTGATATTTTTAATTCTATATATATATATATGTATATATATAGATCAACCACATATTTGTCCACACCCTAGCACATACCAACCCATGCTTCCACTATTCGTGACCATACCCTCATCATCCCTCATTTTCTTTCTAAACGCTCCCTTATCCCTCTCGTTCCAACCGTTTCAAACCACAAAAAAGGGAAACAGATGAAATAAAGAAGACGTAGCCGCTGTTTCCATCCTGTTCCATCCAACGGCCACCACAAACCGCAACCACCACAGGCCATTTTAGGTTGAACCCCTAATTACAAAAATGTTGACGTGGTTGAGATGAAGACATTCAACGGTTGTGATCGAATCTAGCACAACGAGGCACTTGCATTTTGCCATGAATGGTGGTGCTGTTCATAATCGATTTCTTGGCAATAGAGGCGATTCAAGGGAGGAGGTCCGTGGAATGGGGGAGTTCTTGGTTGGGCGTTCGATGAGCGACGTGTAGCGTCGATGCAAAGTTCAAGGTAGCGACGGTGAAGTAATGAACGTCACGAGCTCAGTTTGTTGCCTGGGAAGCACGATTTGAATTAGAGGGGGAAAGGATTAGGTTCAACGGGGTGATTATTTATTGTTAAAAATGTAATTAATAGTTATTTTAAAAATCTATAAATATATAACTTTGCATACGAGGTCAAAATGGAACGAGACAAGTTGCGTTGCAATCGTATCAACGTATACTACGTTATGGAGTTGGATGGATTTGGAGCTCATTGGAAATTGGGTTAAAATTGAACATCTGTTCGATTTTAATACAAACTAGGGAGCTTTTAGGAAACTCGGAATCAATAGCGAGTTAAACTCATCTTTTTGTTTAACCAGAAATATTATATAGTCGATAAAAATTATTTATTGGATGTATGGATATTTTATTGTTTATTATTATTGAATGTTTCGATGATTTACTATTTTATTTGTTGGTTTGGATATATTCCCGCCTCTGGAGTTGATGAGACCCTATTACATTTCCGTGTAAGAGAAAATGACCTTTGTATATGATCTCGCCTCGAATCGGTTGATTTATATTATTTGGTTATATATTATATGTGATATAGGGGAGCATGTTGGAGCGATCCAACTGGATTTCTCACAATGTTGATTTTAAATTTCATATATATTGTGATATATACTTGTTGGATACCATATTTTTTAATATGGATATGATTTTTCTTATTCAGTACTTTAGTAGCATTGGGCCTTATTTTTGGTATTTTAAAATGATATAAAATAATGATTTTGGTTTAAAAACAGGTTTCAAAATGATTTTGGAAATCATATGTGTTTAATCATTATTCTTGAATTATTTAAAGAAGGATTTCATTAAAGTAAATAAAAAGTATGACTTATAGAGATTATAAATTAATAGTTTTTAAAATATTTTAAATAGAGATTGTTGAACCTTGGATAAAGATTTTTAAAATCTCAAAAATAAGTCCAACAATTATAGAAAAGGATATGGTGTAGAAAGAAGATAAGATTAATTTGGTATAAATATTTATTAACCATTTATATGAAGTAATGTATATATACAGACACATATTAAGGTTAATTTATATATGTGGGAATTTATAAATGTGATAGTATATAAATGTGGTAATATATAAATATAGTGATGGTTTGCAAAATCGTATTTTATTAATAGAATGATAAATTTATAAATGGTGTTTATAAATTAATGGAAACCATTATCATTAGATAGATTGGGGAAAATAAATCAAATTGGGAGTTTATGATAATGTGTGGGTAACGTTGTACAAAAATTGTTGATTCTATTTTGGGGAATTGAAAATGCGGATAGATTTGGAGATGTTAAACGATATGTTATAAAATAGAAGGAAATTTATAAATATAGCTTCATAAATATGGAAATGATTATGTTGAAATTTAAGTATGGATTTTAAACAAGGAAGTATATTTATATTTTAAAGGTTGTTTATTCATATTAATATTATTTAAGGTTGTTTATCAATATTTTAATATTTTGTAAAGTTAATTATTCAAATTATTAATATGGTTTGAAATAAATTATAATTGTTTATTTTTTAAGTTTTGGAATTTATTATTATTATTTATAATAATGTTTAAGATAAATTATTATTATTTTACTAAGAATGTTTTGGAATTATTAATTATTATCTTTTAGATGTTTTGAAGTTAATTGCTATTTATTTATACTATTTATTATTGTATAATAGTGTTTTGAAATAAATGATTAGAATTTATTTATAAATGTTCGATACTTATAAATAGAGTTTTATAACAGACTTGGGTTTTATAAGGAGGGTTTTATAAAATTGTTTAGGGGCTTAAAGGAAGATTTTACAAGGTAAAAGAGTTTTATAAATGGTTAGATATTTATAAAATAATTTTAGAAAGAGTTTTTAGATTTATAAAAGGAGTTATAAAAGATTTTATGGATTTACAAAGGGGTCATAAATGATTTTTGGGATATATAAAAGAGTTTTATAAATGGTTCTTGAGTTTTATAAAATAGTTTATAAATGGTTTTAAAAATCTATAATGGAGTTTATAAATGATTTAAAATTGTATAAAAAGGGAATCTTCCTCAGTGTTTGGTGAATATACTTACGCCATTGAGATAAGGATATGGACATTATGTAAGTATTAAAATATAGGGATTATGGGTATATCTTTGTGAGGATATTTTTATACAACTATTAACATGTGATTTTATTCAATGAAAAGTTTTATTAAAGAGGTTAGTGGTTACTTATGTGTTTAACCAATGTTGGTTTTCCCTATGGAATTAAATCCCTGATTGAATGTTTTTTATTTGATAGTTAAATAACCGATATCAGATTTGGACTCAAAATGTAACTTTAGAAGTATATAGGAGAAACACATGCGTTATATGGTACAGTCATCTTTGATAATGTACTATGCATATAAATCTCGTTTCCTTCTCCTAGGACAAACACTAAGGAAACCCATCCACTAATGGTTATGAGGTAATCTCTACTCTTATCTATGACTATTTATTTCCTAAAGAACGGGGTTGCGTTTAACGAAAATTATCGAGTGTTGCTTCAAAGATATCGGGATCGGATACGTTATTCGAAAACCACTTTGATCCAAATCAAGTGTTTAGAAGGGAAGATATCTTGAAGATGATGGAATTGAAGATGGAGCTCTTAAGCGTTTCATTCAGTCCCTGAATGAACTTGTATGGATGAATGTTGGCATTGCATTGTTTCCTGTTGGGCAATGTTAGTATTCCAAGTGGGAAGTACTATATAAAAGGGAAAATGTAGCCTCATCAACCAGGAATGACTAAAACATGGGTGATGCAGCAGGGCTAAATGAGTCGCTCCCAAGTAGGTTATGATCGTCTCTATCTAGAGTCGTTATTATCTCTCGTTTGTATGCTTTAGGACACATTAACGAAGGGGTGATCATATTTAGTACTACTAGTCAAGTTGTATGTCGATCCTGTGTTAGCAGGCAATCCTGGTGTGGTTCTCGGTGTTATATATCTAGAGATGCACTATGACGAATGATACTTTACTAGCTAAGCCATTGTATGGAATCCATTCTCAAATATGAGCCTTTACGGTTTTAGTTTTATACATATTATGCTGGAATTTAATTAATGTAAAAGTTTTAGCTACGATTAGTAAGTATTTATATCTTAGACACTATTATAATATCAAAGAATTTCATATGAAATGTTTTTGGTTATCATAAGGTAAAAACCCTTCCATGTTATATGCGGCGTGGACTTACGAGATAACTTTAATTTCAAAAGGTTTTTATAATTTTAAAATTTAACTGTGGTGTGTTTAACTCACGCTGGTTTTTTAGACTTACTCGGGTGTTATTTTATTATAATGCTCGGGTCAGACCCAGCATATTTATGGGTATCTTTGGAGGCATTGGAGCTCTAGAGATGAGTTGTGTAGGATCGATTTCACCCTAGAGGTGGGGTGAATAGGGTGATACTAATGATTATAAAAATTAATGCAGAATTATATAAAATAATTGCAACACTGATCACAACAGAATAATAGCAGCATAGAAAATAGCAGAATATGAAAAGCAGAAAATAGAACACACAGATTTACCCAGCTTTGGCGAACCCTACCTACATGCTGTCCCAAGGTTTCTACTAGAAATTAATTAGATAGATGCTTACACACGTAAACTCGCGACACCCGCTATTGACTAACGTAACTCTACGCTCAAAACCCCGCCATAACTCAGCCATTGAGTTGCGAATTCTCGAACTACACCACCGTAGTTCATCCCCTAGTCAGACGACTAGAATTTACCAAAGGTTAAAATAAAAATACAATTTAAAAACAATTAAAACAATAAAACAGTGAAATCCTAGTTTTTAAAGCCCAAAAAAATAATTGCCGGCCCAAATAAAATATAGTTAAGAAATTTCCCTTTCTTCTTTTTGTATTGTTCGGCCTGGCCTTGTATTCTTTGCGTTATTGTAACATCCCGCCTTTTTGTATGTTTAGGGCAGACAAACATGTCGACTCAACCATATAGAAATTTCTGTATGTACAAAAATGAGAAGTAGAAAGACTGCTAGGGTTTATAATCGAATATAAATAGACAGACTATAATATAGGAACAAATGAATTGATTGAATTCGGGTTTTGAACAATAATTGACCCAAAAAGCCCATTTCGACTCCGGAACGAAACTGGGTCAACCCATATATCAAAATAGAAGTTTTAAAATATTTTAAACGCAATGGAACATGTTTCATGTCCTAGTTCCATCGTATGAAGAAGTTATGCTAAAATCAAGTTATTTCAAATTGATTTCAATTAAATTGATTTCTAGGCATTTCGAGCCCGTACGATCAAACGACCAGTCCGATCGTTACGAAACTTGAAATCCGACAACAATTCACTGCTACGGATCCGATGAAACTAGTTTTGTCGAAATCCGAGATAGTGGCCAAAATGGCTATTATTTCAGTTAATTCAATAAATTAATAATTAAATTAGTTAAATCACTTTTCAATTCGAATCTAAAATCTTACAACTTCTATCCTTTTGAATTTATTAAAAATTCAAAATCCTTTAAAACCAATTTCTATATTTAATTAATTCACCAATTACATTATTAAATTTCACTTTCAGTAAATTCATTAATTATCAATTGATATTCCAATAAATCCATTTATTTGATTTCTCAATCTTGTTATTAAGTCATTTATTAATCTATCATCCTAATGGTAATATTAACATTGGTTTATAACCTAATACATTAATGATTTCTTATTTCATCCTAATTTCAATTAACATAGTATTTAATTTCATTTATCTACGCTCAATCCATTTATCATGAATTGAATTCCAGTTAAATATATTTAATTTCAAATAGATTGATTTGATTCAATTTCAATTCCTTTTTATTTAAATCAATTATTCTATAACAAAGTTACATTAGTTTTACATTCCAATACATTAATATACCCCTATTTCCATCTTTAAATGTATTAACTACTAGATTTCCACTTATGTTGCAATTTTGTTAAATTTACACATTAACTAAAATTTAAAGTTCCAATTTATTATTTCAGTTTCATTATTTTATTAACATAGTTATTACCTTATGAATACCTTTACATTTCTATTAATTTTATTACAACCACATTTCCAGTTATTGAATTAAATCACAAAAGTGTAACATTTATTTCCATTAAATTTCAATCGATTAAATATATTGGTAACAACGACAATTTCCACCAGTACTATATTTTATCACAAATAAGTTTATTATTTTCAAATAAATTGTCATAACTACTACTAATTTAAATCACAATTAATTTCCTCTTATTCATTAATTAATCAATATTCGGATTATCAACTTAACCTACATTAACTGCAAAAATTAAGTGGATTGATTGCAATTGATTTCCAATTAAATTTAATAGACTAAATAAATAGGTAACATATAATAGTCGTTATAATAAATCTTAATTACACTTATGAATTCATTATTGGAATTATATTCAAGTCAATAAAAATTAGCTTGCATTTATACTGTTGCAATTCATTCTAATTATTATTTTCATTAAAAATCCACTAATTTTTACTTTCTTCAATCTTAAATTAACAAAAACTTATTAAATTAACAAATTAAATTATTGAAAATTTGCGGGTCGTTATAGTTATAAAAGAGATTATGGCCACAACTTTCTTCTTTCGTTCCTCTTTCTGATTTAGGGTTATAAGAATTGAGAATCGCCGATACTATTTGATCAATTGAATGAACGTTTTCACGTTGCTCTGTTGATTGATTGTTCGTTGCTTAGCTTCGGCTGCTTCTCAATCGAGTTCGATTTTATTAGTATGTGACTTATGCTTTTGCTTTACTAAGTAGCTTGCTTGAACTCGATTTATGCATGTAGCCGATGATGAGATGGGTTTATATAGGATTCAAAATGCTAAAATTTCGTTCGTATATATATATATTTGAATTATTCAATATTGTAGCTTGGACGTTCGATTTTTCTTGAGTGTATACGATTTGTTTAGACTTCTTCAAATTCGTATATTTCCTTGCTTGATTATCATGGCTTTGAATTGCTTGAGATGTTTTCCTTTCTCGTCACGCTTTCGATTCTGCTGACTTACTCGAATTATTCGTCTGTAAGTTGAATTCAGCCATTTCTGAATTTTGGACAACCTGGACTTTGGCAACTTTGATTTGAATTTATTTCTCTTTAGTATTTACAACCAGATGCTTGTAGTTGTTCATCCTGTTACTATATACTTGATTTCACGTGTATACTTTGTGAGTCTTGTTGCAGTCCTTGTTGTCACTATTTCATACATGTTGACTTCATATATTTGTCACTCTATTTCACTTGAATCTGGTTTGTAGCACTTATTAAAGATGTTGTTTGTTGGTTAAATTTGCTGTTGCATTCATTGCTTATGTACATTTTTACTGTTGAACTTCATGTTGAGGCTGCACTTGCTTTTGAGCTTGCATTGTTTTCATTGTCATGCACTTGGGCTTGCACTTAACTATGCAGTCTGGTCGACACTTGAATTTTGTTGCATAATGTGATGAGTTTTGATTTGCATCAAGTACATGTCTGCATGTGATTATTGATTTGAGATACTGCCTTGTATTTGCAGTCTTCATTTTTGGGTTTAGTTGTGTTTTCTTGTACACTTTGTTGTTGAGCTTGTACTGTTCATTCGAGCTGCTGTTTCATGTGCAGTTTGTAATTTGTCGAGCACCATTTATATACATATATGTGTGTGTCTATGTGTTATGCATTGCATTTTCCACTGCCATGTGCTTCAATATGTACTGTCATTTTGTGTACTGCCTTGGTGCATTTATAGTTGCATATACATATGTCTGTGTTGCTATGCACTGCTTTGTCTACTGCCGTGTAACCTCCATGCCTTCACTTGACCATTGTATGCCTCTGTTGTAGTTTGCATTTGGTTTTGTACATTTTTGCCATTCCTAGTGCAGTGTGACCTTTGTGTGGAGCTTGAATGAGTTGTTGCTTTGAGTTACACTACAGCTTTTACTCTTGTGCATGTTTTGGTCCAGTTGTGTTTTATACATTTTTTATTTGAGTCTGCTTAAACTGTCTAGCCTCTGTTGTTGCTGGCATCATATGTACATCACTGAATTTTTGGTCGAGGCTTTGTTGCTTGAAAACTTGTGTTCGTGTGTACTCACTGTGTTGAATTCAGCTTATAGCTCGGGTTTGACCTTGCTCGTGTTGTCACTTTATTCGCATTGCACTTGAGTTGAACCCGGCTTTTGATTGGGTTTGACCTTGTCCTCACCTGTACCTGTAATTTTATCAAGTGTATATCGGTGTGCATGGCCTTGTGGCATGTACAGTGATAAACTCTGCATGTCATAAGTTGTTCGTGTTTGATGAATTCAAAATTAAAATGATGACGAATAACCCAAATAACCGAGGCGTATAATTTTTTCAAAACATATTTTACTTTACACTGCAAAAATATTTCTTTTTCAATTTTACAACGTCAGTGTTTATTTTGCAGATAACTCATATGCCGAATTCAGTCTGGAATAGAGTTGAAGATCAAATACGAGTTAAAGAGTGATATGCAGTGAGGTGTTATGTATGTATAGTGAAAAATGTGATGTAATGGAAATTGTATTGTAACTGAAAATTGTAATTAAAGTGAGAGCTTAAATTTGTACTATTCAAAATTGAAATAAAAAATTCGTTTGAATAAAATATCCGTTTGAATTTAAATTCTGTGTAATTTATTTTATTCAGCAAATGTTATTTAATTATGTGAAAAATAAAATGGTACATTAAAACATACATTATATATGTTTATTATCATCAAACAAAAATCATATACTAGCATATTCAACAAGTTGGAGATCTTCAAGTCGTATTCACGTATAAGTTATTTTTCGTTGCATTGTTGTTGAAATCATCAGCATTTGTGAGGACAAGTTATTATAATTATTCAGGCTGACAATTGGGATGTGTTGTTTTACTCTGATGGATAAATGTATATTACAGTTTCTCTTTGTAAAGATGATTGATATATATATGTATGTGTGTGTATATATATATATATATTGTTCCACTGTGACTGTGAGATTCTAAGTTGTTTTCAATTTCTTTTTCTCTTCTTCTTCTTTTCATTCTTCTTTCTTCTTTCTTTCCCATAACTATCCCTCTTTCCGATCAATTTGGGTTGCAAGTGTGTGGTTATTGTCAGCTTGAATTGCGGGAATATACGGGTCGTTATAATTAGCATCAGTGCACAAGATTAAGCGAGAACCTTGGCTTTGGTGGGGCAACTCATCAAGGATAAATTAATGGAATGCCTTATTCTGAGTTTGATTGTACAGTATATATGAAAGCATATTTGTTAGTGATTATAAAAATGCTTTATATTATGTTGATTTATCTGTTAAATGGCTTATGAATTCTGATCGGTACGTAGGATGCCACGATATCAATAGTGGTTTCTAAACACTTAAACAAGGCAAACCGACACAGTATTATTTTGAGAATGGGTAAACGAAATAACTTTACCAGAATTATATTTTATATATAAAAGGATAATTTTTCAGAAATTATAATAGTTATATATGATGTGTTTAGTTGTTGGTAAATGATAATATTTGATTATTATCATTTTTTGTTTGTTGTTCTAATAAAAGTTGTTATAATCTAAACAAGGATAAAAATTTGTAAAATGGGATGTACAAGAAAGTGATTTCATAAATATGAATTATAGAGCATTGATTATAATCAAAATAATCGACATTTGTGAAATGTTATTACATAAGAAGTGAGGTTATATAAATATGAATTATAAATGTGATTTATAGATGGAAAGGAAATGAAATTATATAAGTATATTTATAAATATGATTTGTAAATAAAAATGGATTTAAAATAAGATATTTGAGAACTAAAAATTCCATTGATTTTTGAAAAATTATTTTTCTAAGGTTTTGGACAGACGATAATAGTATTTTTTTGAAAATATTTTGGTTAGAAATTTTTAAAAAGGGATTTAAAGGAAATAGAAAGCACTGAACTCACTTCAGTTGTTGGAAAATAATTTTGGTGATGACTGCAGCATCATCGTTGTTCATTTTCGAGTTTCTAAGTAATGAATTGCTACCATAGTGATTTTCCATTGGATTTTTGTTTTGGTAAAATAGGTTTTGGTTTTAAAATCCAAAGTATAATTTGATAAATATATGAAAAATAATTTTTTGAACTTATAATTTTAAAATGGTATAGATGAGAAAATAAATTTTTGAATCGAAATATGCAAAATAAATTTAACATAAGTAAAGTTAAATAAATTGAGTTAATGAAATGAATAAAAAGAAATGAAGTTTAACTTAAGAAAGGTTAAATGTAATTGAATTAGATTTGAAACGAATTAAGTGAATTAATGAAATTAATAAATGAGATGGATATGAACTTGAGCTATAAAATGAATTGAATATGTTTGGAGTGTTGTTTGGTAGAATTTAATATAAACTTAACTTCTGAAGTGAAACTAAATATAAGAAGTGTTGTATAAAATGTTTATAATGAACTTTAGTAAATATTTGATGGAATGGTTCTTAAGTGATTTTAGTATTGAAAGAAATATACTAAGTAATAATTAAATGTAAAACAATTGAATGAGAATAAATTGAATGTAAATAAATTGTAAACGAATAAATTTAATGTTAACAAGAAATGAAAGTGTGTAAATATAATGTTGACATTTGAAAATGCAGATTGATACGATGATAAATAGACTGGATGGATATTATTTGTTTGACGGTTTCTTATTACATTTGCATACAAATATTGTATTCGTACATGATATATATTGATATTACTCTCTATATACATGTTCTTATTGGTTGTTGGGTGATTAGTTGGTGTGGATGACGTATGCTTCACATTTGGAGCTTACTTTCGCATTTTATGGGTTGTATATGCTTGCTAATATTAATAAAAGCTATACGTCTCGGATTGCATATCATATTTTTATATTTTTCCCTACGGAATGACTCACTCTTAAAGATGGGATGTAGATTTGTGATTACATATATATTGTAATTTTTTCGAATCGAGACGCGCACAGGAGAAGCCGGTGAAATTTTTCGTAAATTTAAGGTATCGGAATTTTTTTGAGAATTTTGGAAAATTTTTTATAACTAAAATTTGATTTTTATGTTATAACTTGGAAAGGTATTGGTTGGAATCTATGAATGAATTTTAAAGACTTAGAAATTTTATTGCCTATTTCAACTAATTGGTTTGAAAACTTAAAGGATTTTGGATATATTTCTTACCGTGCTAATTTTAGGGTTGAAATTCTTTTAAGGGGGGAGAATATAGTGAACCAAAATTCCAATCATTTGAATTGGAATATTTAATTGATTTCAAATATTAAAATGTTAAATTTTTATAAGTTAAATAACTTGAATTTCAAATAAAAGGTGTATTTGAATAACTGGAATCGTTTAAATTATTAAATTTTCAATTTAATGTGAATAAGAATAATTTTAGAAGTTAATTTAAATTCTAATTGAATAAGTACAAAGATAATAAACTTTAGAAATTAGATTTAAAAGTGATTAATTTGGTTTTTGTAATAGTTCGTTTTAATTAACATGTAAAATAGCATCCAGGGCACTGTCTCGGAATTGGACGAAACTAGTTCCATTGGATCCGTAATAATGATTTTTTGTATGTCGACGAACTTCATGGCGATTGAATGTATCATGGGCCATACGAGTTTGAAACACATATAAATTAATTTTAGGAATTTATATATTATAAATGGGTTTGAAAATCTATCTTCTATATATGAGGGAATTAGGCCTCGAGACTAGTTTGAGTGTGTTTAGAATTTGGGTATTACATATAGAATTCCAGGCGGCAAGTCTTGATAGGAGTTAGGGATTTTCGTACATTTAAAGCTTGATATTTTTAATGATATATATATATATATATATATATATATTTATATATTAACCATATATTAGTCCCTGCCCTA
Organism: Allium cepa; assembly: GCA_030765085.1. Taxonomy (NCBI): domain Eukaryota; kingdom Viridiplantae; phylum Streptophyta; class Magnoliopsida; order Asparagales; family Amaryllidaceae; genus Allium; species Allium cepa. The sequence goes on from CM060934.1 coordinate 99,426,113, forward strand.
GCCCATACCAGCCGATGCTTCCATTGTTCATGACTATACCCTTATCATCCCTTATTTTCTTTTTAAACGCTCACTTATCCCTCTTGTTCCAACCGTTTCAAACCAAGGAAAAAAGGAGAATAAAATATATAAGACGTTGCCTCCGTTTCCATCCTTCTCCATCCAACGACCACTACAAATCGCAACCACCACAGGGCATGTCAGGCCAAATCGCCAATTACAAAAATGTCGGCGAGGTTGAGATAAAGACTTTCAGCGATTAAGATCGAGTTTTGCGCAGCGAAGCAACGACATTTTTCCATGAATGACGGCACTGTTCATGGTCGATTTCTTGGCGATGGAGGCAATTCAAGGGATTAGGTCAGTGGCACAGAGGAGCGCTTGGTCGGGACGTTCGATGGGCGAAGTGCGCTAGCAATTTGAGGTGCCAGGTGGAGACGGTGGAGTGACGAAGGTCGTGAGTTCGGTTCGTTGCCTGGAAAGCATGATTTGAATAAGTGGGGGAAACAATTAGGTTTAAATGAGGAGACTAATTATTGTTAGCAAATGTAAGTAATATTATTTTAAAAATCAAATATTTATAAATATATAACTTTTTCATACGAGGTCGAAATGGAACATGACAAGTTGCATTATGATTGTATCGACGAAAACTACGTTACGCAGTTGGATTGGGTGGATTTGGAGCTCATAGGAAATTGGGTTAAAACTGAACGTTTGTTCGATTTTAATTCAAACCGGAACGCTTTAAAGAAACTTGGAATCAATCGTGAGTACGACCTTTTGGTTAACCAGAAATATCAAATAGTCGCCAAAAATTATTTATTGGATGTGTGCATATTTTATTGTTGATTGTTATTGACTATTTGGTTGGTTTCCTATTTTAATTGCAGTTTCGGATATATTCCTGCCCCTGGAGCGGATAAGACTCTATTACGTTCCCATGTAAGGGTGGATGATCTTTGTATACTATCTCGCCTTGAAGCGATTGACTTATGTTATTTGGTTATATAGTGTATGTGATGCAAGTGGACAAGTTGGAGGGATCCAACTTGATTCCTCACACTGTTGGTTTTACTTTTCATATATATTGTGATATATGACTTGTTGGATGCCATATTTGATGACATGACTATGGTTTTATGTGACGACCCAAATTTCGAAAGGTTTAAATTGATGATAATGCACATATGTCTGACTTAAACAATCCGGAATGTAGATAATCAATGGGGTTAAGTAAGAAAAATACGAAGAGAAGATGTAAACAAAACACAGAATCTCATAGCGGAAACGATAAAATATAATAATCATATAAATAATTCAAAAGTTGTTTACTATACATCCGATTGTAATGTATACACATTTATCAGAGTTATATCTATACATCAGGGATAAATAATTAATACAGCAGAATAGCATGATGCAGGGAATAATAATAATAGCAATCTACTAAAATACTGTCTTCGTCCTCCAGAGAATAGTCTCCAATACACTAGAAAAAAACTCAGGAATGACCCAAGCGTAATGAAAAGACAAACACTCGAGTCAGGACTAAAATACTCTTATGTAAGTTAAATCAGTGTCACAAATACGAGTGCAATAACTTAAGAGATGTTATGGGATTTTCCATCTCCTAAGGATCCGTTAAACTATGTATATATAATAGCATATGCTATAATATATAATGCCTATCAGTAAAATAAATATCAAAATATTGTTAAGGCTTTACATTAATCCACCTTAACACGTTTACAGTTTAAAACCAAAGTCGTAACGGGATCGTATAGGGATAAATATGAGAAGGCACATGAAGCAATGCCTAAGGTAGGATTCTACCAGTTTACCCTTTCTAGCCGGTCGTAACCCATCCGTGTCCGACCGCGACAATCAATCTAAACGACAAAAAGGTGCACACATCGAATCTGAAACCACAATAGTAATACGAGGGATCAAGGTCGCTAGAGGTAGTTAACCTCAATGGCCAGACATAGGCTCCTGTTTTAGTCGTTTAATTATGACACGAATGTCAAGGCTATCCATCATCGTTCTCTTACTTCATTCCAGTAAACGTCGCCAATTCAACCACTACATTCTGGATATCATCCAACGCGTACACAGTTGTCAAAGTGGTTCCAATATTGACAGAGAGTATGCCAATAAGAAGCCCCGGTCTCTTTAACAACCAATCGTCATTTTACACACCGGTTGGTTCTTTTACTTTTCAAAAACAATGCGCACTTGAAATCAAAATGTCATATTCGTTTCAAAATCAAATCCATTCCGAAATTGTAACGACCTAGAATTTTTGTCATTTGAAATTCAGATATTTAATTGATTTTAAATATCAACAAGTAAAATTTGCAAGTCGATTAATTTATTTTTCGAATATCTAGATTTAATTGGATAAGTAAATCGATAATTTAATATTTGAAATTGCGTAAATAATTGGAAATTGGGTTTAATGTGAATAAAAATAATTTATAAAGTTATATTAAATCATATTGGAGTTAGAACAATGTTTGTGAACTTTTAATATTGAATTAAAAGTTAATTTGTGAAAATTGAATATTTTAATATTCAATCGACTAGTGAAAATAGTCATTTTCAAACAATCTCGGATTTCGACGAAACTAGTTTCTTCGGATCCGTAATGTTATATTATTGTAAGATTTCAAATTTCGTGTCAATCGGATTTACGGGTTGTCCCGCGCAAGCCAAAACGCATAGAAATTGGTTTAATCGATTTAATTTAAAATTGATCATTTATTTTCGTAACTCGCACATACGACCAAATTAGCTTCCGAAACATATTCCATTGTGTCTGAAATGTGGGGTAAACCCTAGAAATGCCAGTCACGGCGCGAGATTTGGAGTTCGGAAAATTTTGGATGAATAGTGTTTTCATAAATTTTCTATAAAAGCACCTCAATAATTCACTTTTGCAATCACAACTCAAACCCTAGGGTTTCAACCAGGAGCCGCCACTTTCAACTATCAATGGCCGAAAATGCTTGATATTTTCCCCTTAATTTCTTCAAATCCACACATCTATTCATTAAGCTTCCAACACGAAAAACGTAGAGCTCGAGATGATCTTGAGATCCATACGGTTATGATCTTGATCAGAGCGACGTGGAGGAGGTGATGTGGCCGCGTTCCCCACGGGTTTGCGCATGATTTTCTATGCAATGGGAGGGCCGAGCTCCACCTTGTTGCGGCCGAGGGTAGCACAAGTGATGGGCTTCGAGGTCGAAGATGTTGATCGAGCTAAGGTGTGGCGTGGTGGTCGAGTGAATTAGGGCATGCGGCGGCTAGAGTTGGGTTTCGAACAAAGAAGGAAACGTGGGAGGAAGAAGAAGGGTTGTGGCCTGGATTGCATCAAGCAGGGATCTACGGCTAGGAATGGTTAGGTTACAAAAAAAAAATTATAAAAGGAAATTGTAATATATATATATATATATATATATATATAAATTTGTGTAAACTTCTAAATGCGATAACTCTTTTATACGAGGTCAGAAAATTACGAAACGAATTGCGTTGGGTTCGTTTTGTCGAGCACTACGCAACGGAGCTGGTTTGGAGTTGTTTGGAGCTAGTGAAAATTTCGGGTAAAATTAAACGCACGTTTAATTTTATTCGAAATAAAACGCTACAACTGTTATCGGAAACTCAAGGTGAGAACTTCTCACTGAATCGAATTGTTTCAATTTAAATTTTAAATAGTTAGATTTAAAATTGCTTGATTGTGTGATTGGACGATAGTTATTATCTGTTGTATTGAAATAGACCCTATGCGCCGTATATTAAGCAGAGGTTATTTATTAAACACATATACCACGATAATTCCAACTTGATATGGAATTGGTATTATATATGTACTTGGAGTTGATTTCCTGCATTATATAGCGGATGAGACCCTATTGCGTGCATAATAGCGGATAATATTTTATAAATCTCATATACCGCGATATTTCGTCTTGAAGCGGAATTGGTATTGTGCTAACATCTTTGGATGCGGGGATACAGGTTGGAGGGATCCAACTGGATTACTCGAATGATTGAATTGGTTTCAATATTGTGTGTTGATCTATTTATAATCTGCGTGTTTATCTTTGTGATTGAAATCGTTAAAGACTAAAATTTAGCCGAATATATTTTTGGTATCGGTAGATGCCGAAAATAAATAAAATTGGATTTTTGAAAATTTAAGTTGAGAATTCATAATGAAGTTTAATTTTGGAATTGATTCATTTTAAATAAATAAACGTTGAAAAGTTTATGTTATAAAAATTATGATTTTTGTGAAATATAACTGAAATGTGATTTTTAAATAAATAGTTAATTAATTTATAAAATGGTTTAAATTGGGATTTTTGCATTATTATAAATGATTTGTATAAAAGATTATAAAATTGATATTTATAAATTAAAATATTGAAATTATAAAACGGGATTTTATAAGTATTAAAATGAAGTATAAATGGATTTCATAAGTGGATGAAATCTATAGATTTATAAATTGTGAAGTTATAAAATGAATAGATTTTGTAAAATAAAATATTTATAAGTAATTAACTTATAAACTGGATTTTGGCATGTAAATGGGATATGGATAGAATTTGTAAATAAAGTGATTTTATAAGTTGAAGTTGTTATAAAGTATAAATGGAATTTATAAGCGTTGCTTATAAATCCCAAATCAACTTATTTTAGTAAGTTTAATTATTATAGCTTATTAAAGGAGATATATCCACGATTTTGGGACAGTGGATAATCCTTTAAATAAAATATGTAGAAATTGAATTTGGTTAACGAAGTATATTCACGATTTTGGACGGTGAATAATATACTAAAGAAATATTTTGGGAAAGTGATATTTTAGATAGAATTAAAACGATTAAAAAATGTTTTAAAATGTACTAAGTATCGAAACCAAAGATTTCAACATTCATTGTTGAAATAGACGTTTTCGTGTAATAGAAGGAAATGGTGGACTATAACACTGTTGTTATAGAAAATGATTTCTGAAAGGAAAAGTTTTGTATAATATTGGGGTTTTGTATAGTATTGGGGTTTATATATCTATCTTAAATTTCAAATCCCTATACTAGTGATTTTGGGTTGTCGTAACTATGTTTTACACAACATTCGTTTTGACTCAAATAAATGGTTTTAAGAGGATGTTTTCCTTAAAGAATAAAATATATACTTAAATTGTGATTTAAGTATATTGAATATTTTCCAAATGTTGAAAATAAATAGATTTGTGAATTACTTATTATTAAATAAGTATGGAAATGTTTTCGAATATGAAGTGAATGTTTTAAGATTATATCTTTTAAAGATAAATTGAAAGTGAATAATGGAAATCGATTTGAAAAATGGTATAAAAAGTGAATATTTGGAAATGTAAATTCACAATGGAAATTTATACGGGAAATTTGTTTTAAAAATAAACATTGATTTAATTTTTAAAAGTATGGAATAAATTTACGGATTTGGAACGTAAATTTAATAAATCGATAAGGATTTATTTGGTTGGTTTAAACGAACCATTTTGAAATGAAAGTTGTAAAGGTGAAAAGTGATTTGAAATCTGTTCTCAAATGGTTGAAGTGTGGAAATTATATCTTGTAAAGATATTTTGGAAAATGAATAATTTGGGAAATTATTTAAAATCGGGCGATGTTGTGAATATCGATTGATAGTTAAATAACCGACTATCTATATTGACCCTTAAATGGCTATTTGTTGTGAATTGGTTGAAATTGAATGCTACACTAATTTTTAAATTATTGCGCTCGTTATTCGGATTACCCATTTCGAATAGTGATACGACGTAATGGATAGCATTGAAGACCGGGTATTTGTGAAAATGATAGGATGACCTATTGATTGTCTCTGCACCGTTAGCTACGGTGTGGAGATTTCCTTTGTGATGGGAAATTCGATCGGGATTGTGAATACCCGGATTGCAAGGGCTTCTTTTGAAGTGCCTTCGGTTCTGTTCGAACCTGGAACGGACTTGTATGGTTACGTGTCCGACATTACATTTTGAGATATAAAGCGGATTTCTTTCAAATACATCTATGTTGGTGGCGGAGAATTTATTCTCTTAGCTTAACACCCTTCTCTGAAACGTACGGGTTAAGAGGTTTTGTAGTTGACGGTTATCAGCGATATACTCCCAATTTGGTAATGTGGCATGCTGAGTGTTGTTGTGTGATGATTATTTATTGATCATTTGTTGATCAAAGCGTGGCTTTGTGAAAAATGATAGCTTTGTGGACGAGACTTCGTCAGACCTCACACACCGGAAATGGTCACAACTGGAATATGCGGCAAGGTTATGAGGGTCGCTCCCTTTAGGGTATGTCATTTCCTTCTGGAAAAGGGTGGTGTCAGGTATGGAGCCCTGATGCTTAACCTATGTGGTTGCTCCAATCTCATTTTCTGTGTGGTTGTTGCTTTGTGATCGAGGGCCCTCGGATAAAGGTCCCAAAGGCCCGGGGAGTGGCATACTCGAGTAGTAGTTACCTAGTTACAGAGGTAACCCGGCCTTGTGTTCGCAGAGATCCGGTTAGGTTCTCGGGACGTCCCGCCAGAGGCGTACCCATGTGGCAGTAGGAAGTTCCTTAGCCTGACCATTTGTTGGAAATCCAAAGAAACAATACGAGCCCTGTATGGTTTTAGTTATAGAACCTGCCATTTAATATGGTAGCTATAGTAGGCATGCTATGATGGTACCTATGCTGGCTAAGATTAATATTCTATTTTCGAAATGCTTTCATCACTATGCACTAATAATAATATCAAAAATGATTTGTTTTGCGTAGTAAGCATCTTTGACTATCATAAGGAGAAATCTCCTCCAATTCGGCGTTTGCATTGTGTGTGTGCGGGGAGGCCTTATTGTAGTTTCATTTTCCAAAAGCATTGCGGATATTTTTCACTTCCCTTATTGTTGTTATTATTTTAAAAGATAAATAATTGTTTTAAGTTCTCACGCCAGTCTCATGACTGACCTGGAGTTTATTGTTCTCTTCCTAAACTTTGGGTGCCCATAATTTTCCACACGGGCAGCCTAGAGTCAGGTTATCAGGTCATTCTGGATTTAGGAGTGCTATGGAGCTCAAGTGGCGAGCTGGATGGTGAGACGTATCACTTGTATATGGTATTATCTTTCCGCTGTAAATTCTATTGTTGGACATGTTTTTGTAACCGTCCATTGTCCAGTTGTGTTTTATATTGCTGTTGTATACTCTGATGATGATGTGATGTAATGTAATAACTGAGATAGTTCTTTTGTTTTAAAGATTATTCATTTATCTATTATATGTTTTTCCGCTGCGATTGTGAGATTCTGATATTGTGTCTGTTCTGTTTTTTTACTTCTTCTATCTTTTTCTTCTACCTCTTCTTTTTAACCTTCATGATTCGGTTTTCCGGCATTCGATTGCTCGGCAGTTGATACAGTGGACGTATTGATGTCGATTTTCGAAAGTCGAAGAATCGGGTCGTGACAGAAATAATCATATATTCGCTTTAAAATCAAATCCATTTTGAAATCATCATATATTCAAAATTATCAATTTTGTCCGATAAATCAATTTTCCTTCTAAAATTTGATTCGAATTCAATTTAGGTTATAATCTTCACTTTAACCTAGTTCATATTTAAATCCAAGATTTAAATATAAACAATTTACCTATTAACCAGTTTGATTATAGAAAGTAGCTTAAATAGTTTATAATAGTTAAATAGTTAAAAATAATTTAATAGAAATAATTTGAATATAAAAATGGTTCATATAATAAAATAGTTTGCAAAATCAACATAATTTGAATATTTAAAGAATATAGACTTTAAAACATTTATACTAAAATATTCATTTTAAAAAGAAAAAAATTCCAAAGTCAAACTGGTAAACTTCCCAATTTCCTACCCAAATCAATTCCAGATTCCATTTTGATTTAGCCGATTCAAATTCCGATTCCAACTCGAATAAGTTTAAATTCCACACAAATTTATTTCAATTTCAATCTCCATTTTCAAATTAGTTTTAAATCTCAATTTCAAATTGATTTCCGATTCCAATTCCAAATTAATTTCCAATTTCAATTCCAGTTTCAAATTAATTTAAATTCCAATTTCAAATTAATTTCAATTTCAATTTCAAATTAATTTCCAATTCCAATTCCAATTCCAAATTAATTTAAATTCCAATTTCAAATTAATTTCCAATTCCAGTTCCAAATGCGATTTTAAAATATCGATTTAAACACTTAAATCGAATTTACTTTCAATACCTAATTCTAAATCCAAGTTTTCAGTTATAATTCAATCCCAAACTGAAATTTGAAATATCATTTCATATCACTTTTCTTAGAAATATTCAAAGTTTGAATAAAAGTCCAATGTTTTAAGACAAATCCATTTTTGAAATTTACGACGTATTTCGTTTATAACTTAAAATTTTAAACTTCCATTAATTAAGAAATCTCGTTTATCAAGTTTAAATTCCAACATTTTGAGCTCCAATTCAAAATAATTCAATTTCCATGAATTTGATTTTGTTCTTAAAATAAGTTCATTTAAATTATTTCAAAACAACTTTTAAAATCATTTAATTTAACCAACCAGGTATCCGTATATAATTTTCTAATATATGGCTAGGTGGATAATTATTTCAATTTAATTTCGAGGATGGATATATTTCATTTCAATCCAAATAGATTTCATTGGTATATATCATTTTAACCTATTTCTTAATTTATTTCAAATAATTCATTTTACAGTTTTATATGCAATACACAATATAAAAGATGATAGCATGATATATCAAAATAAATAAACATCCAAATATCAACCAATGACATCCATCACAACCAATCATCCAAGTAGTCAATAATCATAACGATCAACCAATTATCTATAATTCGGGAATTTTACTAGTAGTTAAATTCTTATTCAATTTCAACAGTCGATTTTAAAATTTGACATTTAATTCAAATGTCAGTGAAATATTAATTAAACTTATAAATCAGTAATCAATAAATTTTCAGTCACTTCAAGAAATAAATTTAACTAACGTAAAAAATTTCGGTCAATTGTAAGCGTAAAACACGCACCTTTTCATTTGAATTTGTAACGACCCAGAACGTTTATTAATTAAAATTTGGATATTTAATTAAATTTGAATATTAATAAGTGAAATTATAAGTCGAATAAATTTTATTACGAATAATTGGATTTAATTGAATAATTAAATCGATAATTTAATATGTTAAATTATGGAAAATATTGAAAATTGGGTTAAATATGATTAAAATTGATTTGTAAAATTTTATTTTATCATACTGAAGTTAGAACGATGTTTTAGAAATTTTAAAATTGAATTAAAAGTTAATTTGTGAAAATTGAATATTTTTATATTTAATCGACTAGTGAAATTAGCCAATTTTCGAACAGTTTCAGAATTGGACGAAACTAGTTCCATTGGATCCGTAATAGTTTGTTATTATCGGATTTTAATTTTCGTAGCAATCGGAGTTATCGTTTGATCGTAGCAGCTCGAAACGCATCGAAATTGTTTTTAATATTAATTCGGCGAGTTAAAATAGCCATTTTTCAAACAGTGTCGGATTTCGACGAACCAAGTTTCATCGGATCCGTAACGTGATATTATTGTATGGTTTCAAATTTCGTGTCAATCGGATTTATCGTTTGTCCGGTGCAAGCTAAAATGCCTAGAAAATCGTTTAATCGGTTTAATTTAAAATTGAACGTTTATTGCCATAACTCGCACAGATGACCGAATTAGCTTCCGAAACACGTTCCATTGTGTTTGAAACGCGGGGTAAACCTTAGAAATGCCAACTGGCACGCTTCGTTTGGAGTTCAGAAAATCCGTGATGAATAGTGTCGCGCGAATTTTCTATAAAAGCCCCCCTAACTTCATTATTTTCACAAAATTAAACCCTAGGTCAAAAAAAAATGCAGCCGCCGCCTCCGTATAATTTTAATGGCCAGAAAGCTCTCGTCTTCTTCCTCGAATCTCTCTCAATCCATCAATTTTCTCAAGAAACTTCCAACATGAATATTGTAGAGGGCAGCGAGAACTTCGTGTTCAACGGTGGAGATCGAATATGGAGCTACGGATTGTCATCAATTTGGCCGCGTTCAGCAGCAGCTCGTGCACGAAGTACGAGGTATTGGGGGGCCGAGTGTTGAGTTCTTCTGGCCGAGCGTGGCTCTCGTGTGGGCGCACATGATGGGGGTCTCCGATCAACTTCAAGTTGCTTGTGGTGATTGCGAAATCTAAACCTAATTTGAGCATGAATGGGTTTGTGCGTGTTTTCTTCCTGAAGGAAGAATGTGAGGAGGAAGGAGAGAAGGGTCGGCCAGGATTTCATGGGTGATGGATCTAACGGCAGATGTTAGTTGTAGGTTAAAAATTTAAAATAAAAGTTGTAAATTGTTTATATAAAATCGTGTAAACTTTGAAAAATCATATCTTGTTTATACGAGGTCGAAAACGCGTGAAACCATTTGCGTTGGAATCGTATGGACGAGCACTACGCTATGGAATTGGATTGGAGTCGTTTGGAGTTAGTGAGAATTTTGGGTAAAATTTATTCGAAATAAATCGCTAAAACGAAATAGAAATCAAGGTGAGAACTTCTCACTCAATCGAATCAGTTTCGATTTTAATTTTAAATAGTTATATTTAAAATACTTGAATGCATGTTTGAATGATGATTGTTATCTATTGATTGTTAAAATAGGCATTATGCGCCGTTAGTAAGCGGATGTTATTTATTAAAAACATATACCACGAATATTTCATAAACAGTGAAATTGGTATTATATATAATAGCAATATATATATATATATATATATATATATATACATACATACATATTGGCATATGTATATATTGCAGTTGTTGATTTCCCGCATTGTATAGCGGATGAGACCCTATTGCGCCGTCTATTAAGCGGATAATATTTTAAATCCCATATACCGCGATAATTCCGTACTGGAGCGGAATTGGTATTGTGCTACTGTTTGTGGATGCAGGAAAACAGGTTGGAGGGATCCAACTGGATTCCTCAATAGTATTTATTTGATTATGGATATTTTGATATTCGTTGATGATCATATCGATATATGATGTCGTTGTTGTCGTGATTGACTATTTGGTGTGTAGCATCATTGGACCCATGTTTGGAATTTTAAAAGGATTTTAAAGTTGATTTTTGAAAGTATACGTTATAAAATATTTTTGGAATTGATTCATTTTAAATAAATAAACGTATAAATTTAATGTTATAAAAATTATGGATTTTGAGAAAAATAGTTAAAAGTTGATTTTTGAAAATAAGAGGTAAATGATTTTATAAAATAGTTTAAATTGGGATTTTTGAATTTATTATAAAAAGTTTAAAAATAGGATTTATGAAATTTGATTATTTTATAAATCAAAATGGTGAAATTATATAGGAGATTAAAGATATTTTAAAATAATAGTATGAATTGATTTATATAATAGATTTATAAATAGATAATTATAAATTAAAAATATTTGAATTATAAAACGAGTTTTTATAAGTGTTAGAATGAATTGTAAATGAATTTCATAAATGAATGAAATTTATAGAATTATAACGGTGAAGTTATAAATGGAATTTTATAAGCAGTGGGTTTATAAAATTGGTAAAGTTATTTGAAGAATAGATATGGGTAAATTAATGAATCTTATAAGTTATAAGATTTATAATTATGAAGTTCAAAGGAACGATTTTTGCAAACGAATAAATTATAAGTATTTAACTTATAATATGAACCTTTGGTATATAATTGAGTTATAAATTGAATATAGGGTAATAAAGGAATTTATAAACGTTGTTTTATAAATCCGCAAACGACTTATTTTGATAAGTAAATTGTTATAACTTATTTATGGAGTTATATTCACGTTTTAGACAGTGAATAGTCCTTTAAAATAGAATGAATAGATATGATGAAAATTGGTTAACGTAGTATGTTCACGTTTTTGAATAGTGAATAATATGTTAAAGAAATGTTTTGGATGTGATATCTTAAATAGAATTAAAACGATCTAACGATGTTTTAAAATGTGTTAAGATTCGAAACCATAGATTTCAACATTCATGTTGAAATAGACGTTTTCGAGAAATAGAAGGAAATGGTGGACTATAACACTGTTGTTATAGTAAATGATTTCCGAAAGGAAATGTTTGTATAGTATTGGGATTTATATATCTATTTTAATTTCGAATCCCTATACTAGTGATTTTGGGTTGTCGTAACGATGTTTTACGCAACATTCATTTTGGCCCAAATAAATATGTTTAAGAGAATGATTTCCTTAAGAATGAAATATATATTTTATTTCGATTTAAGTATATTGAATATTTTCCAAGTGTAGAAAATAAAAAGACTTGTGAATTACTTATAAATAAATAAGTATGGAAATGTTTTTCCAATATTAAGTGAATATCTTGAATTTATCTTTTTGAAGATAAATTGAAAATGAATATTAGAAATCGAATGGAAATCTTATATTCATAAATATTTTGGAATATAAATTCACTATGGAATTTATGAAGGAAAGGGGAATTTGTTTAAAAATAAATATTGATTTATTTTTGAAGTGTGAAAATTATATATCTAGTAAAAGATATTTTTGGAAAATAAATAATTTGGGAAAATTATTTGGAATTTGGTGATGTGTGCATATCCATTGATAGTTCAATAACCGACTATCAATATTTACCTTCGAATAGGTATTTGTTGTGATTTCTTGAATTTGAATGCCACACTTATTTTTAAATTATTGCGCTCGTTATTCGGATTACCCATTCCGAATAGTGATACGACGTAATGGATAACATTGATGACCGGTGTTGAAGACCGGATATTTTTGAAAATGGAAGGATTACCGTCGAATGTTTCTGCACCGAATGGCCCCGGTATAGGAATTCCATATGTGATGGGAAGTCCGGTCGTGATTAGTGAATATCCGGATTGCAAGGACTTCTTTGTAAGTGTCTTCGGTTCTGTTCGAACCCGGAACAGACTTGTATGGATTATATGTCTGACATTACAAATTGTGATATAAAGCTGATTTCTTTCAAATATATTTCTGTTGGTGGCGGAGAATTTATTCTCTTAGCTTAACACCCTTCTCTGAGATATACGAGCTCAGATGTTATGTAGTAGAAGGTTATCAGTGATATATTCCCAATTTGGTAATGTGACATGCTGAGTGTTGCTGTAAAATGATCATTGTGTTGATCATTTGTGATAGGATCATTTGTTTGATCGTTTATCTTTGTGATCATTTCTATGATCATTTGTTGACCCAGAACATGGCTTTTGTATAAAGTATGGCTTTGTGGACGAGACTTCGTCGAGCCTCACACCCCGGAATGGTCAAAACAGGAAAGATGCGGCAAGGTTATGAGGGGTAGCTCCCTTTAGGGTATGTGCATTTCCTTCTGGAAAAGGGTGGTATCATGGTATGGAGCCCAGATGCTTACTCATGTTGAAACACTTTATTTATGATTGTGTGATGATGGTGACGAGCGCTCGGTTAAAGGTCCCAAAGGACCGGGGGATGGCATACTCGTGTCAGTAGTTACCCAGTTAGGGGTAACCCGGCCTTGTGTTGGCAGAGATCCGTTTTGGTTCTCGGGGACGTCCTTCCAGAGGCGTTCTCATGTGGCAATGGGAAGTTCCTTGGCCTGACCATTTGTTGGAAATCCAAAGAAACAATACGATCCTTGTACGGTTTTAGTTGTAGAATCTGCTATGGAATGTGGCGGTAACCTGCTATTGAACATAGTAGCTATAGTAGGCATACGATAATGGTCGTATGTTGGCTAAGATTTATATTCTACTTTCGAAATTGTTTTAAACACTATGCACTAGTAATAATATCAAATGTTTCTTTTTAATGCATATCAAGCATCTTTGACTATCATAAGGAGAAATCTCCTCCGATTCTGCGTTTGCATTGTGTGTGTGTGCGGGAGGCCTTATGGTAGTCTCATTTTTAAAAGCATAGCGAATTGACTTTAAAAATATTCCTCTATTTTGATTTTAAAGATAAATAAACTGTTTTGAGTTCTCACACCAGTCACATGACTGTCTCGGAGTTTATTGTTTTCCTTCCTAAACTCTGGGTGCCCACTAATTTCCATACGGGCAGTCAAGAGTTAAGGTTTATCAGGATATTTTGAATATTCTGGAGTTGCTGGAGGCATGCTGGATGACATGGCGTATTACTAGTATATAGTATTTCTTTTCCGCTGTTTGATGTTTGTTTGTTGTTGTACACTCTGATGCAATGAAATGTAATGTGATGTAATGTAATAACTGATATAGTTCTTTGTTTAAAGATTATTCATTTATTTATTATATGTTGTTCCGCTGCGATTGTGAGATTCTGATGTTGTTCTGTTGTTTTCTGTTCCGTTCTATTTTCTATTTTCTATTTTCTTTTCTCTCTATTTTCTATCTTTTTCTCTCTTCTTCTGTCTTTTTCTTTTTCTTCTTTTTGTTTAAAACCCTAAGTATTCGGTTTTTCGGCAACGAAAAATCGCGTATGTTACATTTGGTATCAGAGCCTATGGTTAAGCGACAACCATGGTTCTGTTGGGTATTACTCATTAGAGATGGAGTCAATAGTACTCTAGAATGAGTTTGAGTGTAATAATAGCTATGAGAGCGTATTTGTTAGTGAATATAAAATTGTTTTATATTGTGATGATTGGTTTGTTGAGTGGTATATAGATTCTGGTTAATACGAGTAATTAATGTTGTTGATAGGGATCTCTAAACACTTGAATAGAACAATTCGGCACAATATTGTTTTAAATTGGGTAAATGAAATAATTTTACCTTGAGTATATTTTATATATAAAGAAATAATTTTTCAGAATTATTAAAGTGTATATAAGTTGATTGCTTAGTTGTTTGAATATTCTAAATAAAAGAATAATTGCATAAGTAAAATGAATTGTAAGAATTGAATTATAACTAAAGTTATTTACAATTGTGAAATAAACTTATATATATAAGAAGTGAAACTATATAAATATATTTATGAATATGAGTTGTAAATAAAAAAAATGAAAATGAATGAATTTAAAGTTAAATGGAAGTATAACTTAAGAGATATTGAATGAATTTGATATTGGTATCAAAGTAAAATAATAAAGTTAAGTGATAGATGTGAACTTAAGTTATGTAAATGGAATTCAACTTAAAATGGTTAAATGAATTAGCAATTAAATTGAATTAATGGATTGAATGTTAGTCAATTGAATGTGAATAAATTGATATGAAATAATGAATATAAGTGTTAATTCATTAAAATCTAATGTTATTGGAAGTTGAAAGATTGAATGAAAATCAATTTAATTAAATGAATTGAAAGTAAAGGTGTTAAACCAAATTGAATGAATATAAAGCTAAGGAATTTGGTTGTAATTAATATACTTTGGTTGTTATATGATTGTTAGTTGATTGTATGTGATTCATTAAGTATTAATGAAATTAAGTTAATGAAATTGGAAGCTAAAGTAATTAAAATTCAATTGGAAGTTAAGTGAATCTTAAATGGAATTGAATTTGATTTGGAAGTGAACTAACTTGAATATGAATTAGTGAATATTAACTAATTGAAAATGAATGTTAGTAAAAAACATCCACTGTTAATAAAATCAAATGTGATTAAATTGAAAACCTATTTCATTTAATATTAATGAGAATATGAATGAATATTTATTGGTTATGGACATTAGTTTGATGATAGTTGGTTGATGGTTGAATATATTGTTTTTGTTGCATTTGCTATGTTGGCATATATAGTTATTATGTTGCTATATGTTGTATATCGATACTATTTTCATATATGCATGATTCTCATGTTGTTTGTTGGGTGTTTAGTAGGTGCGGATCGCGTTTGCTTCGCATTTGGAGCTCGCTTTCGCGCTATATTAGCCGTATATGCTTGCTAATAAAATATAAGGTACATATCTCAGATTAAATATCGTACTTTTATACTTTTTTCCCTACGGGATGCCTCATTACTTGATGAGATGTATATTTGTGATATATATACTGTCATTTTTTTTCGGATCGAGCCGCACAATGGAGACTCTAGCGAATTTTTTCGAAAATTTAAGGCATTAGAAAATTTTTGAGAAATTTTGGGAAATTTGTGAAAACTTTAATTTTGATTTGAAATTGAAAGTCAAACAAGATAGTTTGGTTTGAAAAGATAACTAAGTATGATTCGAAAACTTAGTAAAGTTAATAGATTCTGTAACTTTTCTTACTTGTTAATTTCGAGGATGAAACTCTTTTAAGGGGGGAAGTATGTAACGACCCAGAACGTTTATTAATTAAAATTTGGATATTTAATTAAATTTGAATATTAATAAGTGAAATTATAAGTCGAATAAATTTTATTACGAATAATTGGATTTAATTGAATAATTAAATCGATAATTTAATATGTTAAATTATGGAAAATATTGAAAATTGGGTTAAATATGATTGAAATTGATTTGTAAATTTTTATTTTATCATACTGAAGTTAGAACGATGTTTTAGAAATTTTAAAATTGAATTAAAAGTTAATTTGTGAAAATTGAATATTTTAATATTTAATCGACTAGTGAAATTAGCCAATTTTCGAACAGTTTCAGAATTGGACGAAACTAGTTCCATTGGATCCGTAATAGTTTGTTATTATCGGATTTCAATTTTCGTAGCAATCGGAGTTATCATTTGATCGTAGCAGCTCGAAACGCATCGAAATTGTTTTTAATATTAATTCGGCGAGTTAAAATAGCCATTTTTCAAACAGTGTCGGATTTCGACGAAACAAGTTTCATCGGATCCGTAACGTGATATTATTATATGGTTTCAAATTTCGTGTCAATCGGATTTATCGTTTGTCCGGTGCAAGCTAAAACGCCTAGAAAATCGTTTAATCGGTTTAATTTAAAATTGAACGTTTATTGCCATAACTCGCACAGATGACCGAATTAGCTTCCGAAACACATTCCATTGTGTTCGAAACGCAGGGTAAACCTTAGAAATGCCAACTGGCACGCTTCGTTTGGAGTTCGGAAAATCCGTGATGAATAGTGTCGCGCGAATTTTCTATAAAAGCCCCCCTAACTTCATTATTTTCACAAAATTAAACCCTAGGTCAGAAAAAAACTGCAGCCGCCGCCTCCATATAATTTTAATGGCCAGAAAGCTCTCGTCTTCTTCCTCGAATCTCTCTCAATCCATCAATTTTCTCAAGAAACTTCCAACATGAATATTGTAGAGGGCAGCGAGATCTTCGTGTTCAACGGTGGAGATCGAATGTGGAGCTACGGATTGTCATCAATTTGGCCGCGTTCAGCAGCAGCTCGTGCACGAAGTACGAGGTATGGGGGGGGGCTGAGTGTCGAGTTCTTCTGGCCGAGCGTGGCTTTCGTGTGGGCGCACGTGATGGGGGTCTCCGATCAACTTCAAGTTGCTTGTGGTGATTGCAAAATCTAACCCTAATTTGAGCATGAATGGGTTTGTGCGTGTTTTCTTCCTGAAGGAAGAACGTGAGGAGGAAGGAGAGAAGGGTCGGCCAGGATTTCATGGGTGATGGATCTAACGGCAGATGTTAGTTGTAGGTTAAAAATTTAAAATAAAAGTTGTAAATTGTTTATATAAAATCGTGTAAACTTTGAAAAATCATATCATTTTCATACGAGGTCGAAAACACGCGAAACCAGTTGCGTTGGAATCGTATGGATGAGCACTACGCTATGGAATTGGATTGGTGTCGTTTGGAGTTAGTGAGAATTTTGGGTAAAATTAAACGTCCGTTTAATTTTATTCGAAATAAATCGCTAAAACGAAATTGAAATCAAGGTGAGAACTTCTCACTCAATCGAATCAGTTTCGATTTTAATTTTAAATAGTTATATTTAAAATACTTGAATGCATGTTTGAATGATGATTGTTATCTATTGATTGTTAAAATAGACATTATGCGCCGTTAGTAAGCGGATGTTATTTATTAAAAACATATACCGCGAATATATCATAAACAGTGAAATTGGTATTATATATAATAGCAATATATATATATATATATATTGGCATATATATATATATTGCAGTTGTTGATTTCCCGCATTGTATAGCGGATGAGACCCTATTGCGCCGTCTATTAAGCGGATAATATTTTAAATCCCATATACGGCGATAATTTCGTACTGGAGCGGAATTGGTATTGTGCTAATGTTTGTGGATGCAGGAAAACAGGTTGGAGGGATCCAACTGGATTCCTCAACAGTATTTATTTGATTATGGATGTTTTGATATTCGTTGATGATCATATCGATATATGATGTCGTTGTTGTCGTGATTGACTATTTGGCGTGTAGCATCATTGGACCCATTTTTGGAATTTTAAAAGGATTTTAAAGTTGATTTTTGAAAGTATACGTTGTAAAATATTTTTGGAATTGATTCATTTTAAATAAATAAACGTATAAATTTAATGTTATAAAAATTATGGTTTTTGAGAAAAATAGTTAAAAGTTGATTTTTGAAAATAAGAGATAAATGATTTTATAAAATAGTTTAAATTGGGATTTTTGAATTTATTATAAAAAGTTTAAAAATAGGATTTATGAAATTTGATTATTTTATAAATCAAAATGGTGAAATTATATAGGAGATTAAAGATATTTTAAAATAATAGTATGAATTGATTTATATAAAAGATTTATAAATAGATATTTATAAATTAAAAATATTTGAATTATAAAATGAGTTTTTATAAGTGTTAGAATGAATTGTAAATGAATTTCATAAATGAATGAAATTTATAGAATTATAACGGTGAAGTTATAAATGGAATTTTATAAGAAGTAGGTTTATAAAATTGGTAAAGTTATTTGAAGAATAGATATGGGTAAATTAATGAATCTTATAAGTTATAAGATTTATAATTATGAAGTTCAAAGGAACGATTTTGCAAACGAATAAATTATAAGTATTTAACTTATAATATGAACCTTTGGTATATAATTGAGTTATAAATTGAATATAGGGTAATAAAGGAATTTATAAACGTTGTTTTATAAAATCCGCAAACGACTTATTTTGATAAGTAAATTGTTTTAACTAATTTATGGAGTTATATTCACGTTTTAGACAGTGAATAATCCTTTAAAATAGAATGAATAGAAATGATGAAAATTGGTTAACGTAGTATGTTCACGTTTTTGAATCGTGAATAATATGTTAAAGAAATGTTTTGGATGTGATATCTTAAATAGAATTAAAACGATCTAACGATGTTTTAAAATGTGTTAAGATTCGAAACCATAGATTTCAACATTCATGTTGAAATAGACGTTTTCGAGAAATAGAAGGAAATGGTGGACTATAACACTGTTGTTATAGTAAATGATTTCCGAAAGGAAATGTTTGTGTAGTATTGGGATTTATATATCTATTTTAATTTCGAATCCCTATACTAGTGATTTTGGGTTGTCGTAACGATGTTTTACAACATTCGTTTTGGCCCAAATAAATATGTTTAAGAGAATGATTTCCTTAAGAATGAAATATATACTTAATTTCGATTTAAGTATATTGAATATTTTCCAAGTGTAGAAAATAAAAAGACTTGTGAATTACTTATAAATAAATAAGTATGGAAATGTTTTTCCAATATTAAGTGAATATTTTGAATTTATCTTTTTGAACATAAATTGAAAATGGATATTAGAAATCGAATGGAAATCGTATATTCATAAATATTTTGGAATATAAATTCACTATGGAATTTATGAAGGAAAGGGGAATATTTTTAAAAATAAATATTGATTTATTTTTGAAGTGTGAAAATTATATATCTAGTAAAAGATATTTTTGGAAAATAAATAATTTGGGAAAATTATTTGGAATCTGGTGATGTGTGCATATCCATTGATAGTTCAATAACCGACTATCAATATTTACCTTCGAATAGGTATTTGTTGTGATTTCTTGAATTTGAATGCCACACTTATTTTTAAATTATTGCGCTCGTTATTCGGATTACCCATTCCGAATAGTGATACGACGTAATGGATAACATTGATGACCGGTGTTGAAGACCGGATATTTTTGAAAATGGAAGGATTACCGTCGAATGTTTCTGCACCGAATGGCCCCGGTATAGGAATTCCATATGTGATGGGAAGTCCGGTCGTGATTAGTGAATATCCGGATTGCAAGGACTTCTTTGTAAGTGTCTTCGGTTCTGTTCGAACCCGGAACAGACTTGTATGGATTATATGTCTGACATTACAAATTGTGATATAAAGCTGATTTCTTTCAAATATATTTCTGTTGGTGGCGGAGAATTTATTCTCTTAGCTTAACACCCTTCTCTGAGATATACGAGCTCAGATGTTATGTAGTAGAAGGTTATCAGTGATATATTCCCAATTTGGTAATGTGACATGCTGAGTGTTGCTGTAAAATGATCATTGTGTTGATCATTTGTGATAGGATCATTTGTTTGATCGTTTATCTTTGTGATCATTTCTATGATCATTTGTTGACCCAGAACATGGCTTTTGTATAAAGTATGGCTTTGTGGACAAGACTTCGTCGAGCCTCACACCCCGGAATGGTCAAAACAGGAAAGATGCGGCAAGGTTATGAGGGGTAGCTCCCTTTAGGGTATGTGCATTTCCTTCTGGAAAAGGGTGGTATCATGGTATGGAGCCCAGATGCTTACTCATGTTGAAACACTTTATTTATGATTGTGTGATGATGGTGACGAGCGCTCGGTTAAAGGTCCCAAAGGACCGGGGGATGGCATACTCGTGTCAGTAGTTACCCAGTTAGGGGTAACCCGGCCTTGTGTTGGCAGAGATCCGTTTTGGTTCTCGGGGACGTCCTTCCAGAGGCGTTCTCATGTGGCAATGGGAAGTTCCTTGGCCTGACCATTTGTTGGAAATCCAAAGAAACAATACGATCCTTGTACGGTTTTAGTTGTAGAATCTGCTATGGAATGTGGCGGTAACCTGCTATTGAACATAGTAGCTATAGTAGGCATACGATAATGGTCGTATGTTGGCTAAGATTTATATTCTACTTTCGAAATTGTTTTAAACACTATGCACTAGTAATAATATCAAATGTTTCTTTTTAATGCATATCAAGCATCTTTGACTATCATAAGGAGAAATCTCCTCCGATTCTGCGTTTGCATTGTGTGTGTGTGCGGGAGGCCTTATGGTAGTCTCATTTTTAAAAGCATAGCGAATTGACTTTAAAAATATTCCTCTATTTTGATTTTAAAGATAAATAAACTGTTTTGAGTTCTCACACCAGTCACATGACTGTCTCGGAGTTTATTGTTTTCCTTCCTAAACTCTGGGTGCCCACTAATTTCCATACGGGCAGTCAAGAGTTAAGGTTTATCAGGATATTTTGAATATTCTGGAGTTGCTGGAGGCATGCTGGATGACATGGCGTATTACTAGTATATAGTATTTCTTTTCCGCTGTTTGATGTTTGTTTGTTGTTGTACACTCTGATGTAATGAAATGTAATGTGATGTAATGTAATAACTGATATAGTTCTTTGTTTAAAGATTATTCATTTATTTATTATATGTTGTTCCGCTGCGATTGTGAGATTCTGATGTTGTTCTGTTGTTTTCTGTTCCGTTCTATTTTCTATTTTCTATTTTCTTTTCTCTCTATTTTCTATCTTTTTCTCTCTTCTTCTGTCTTTTTCTTTTTCTTCTTTTTGTTTAAAACCCTAACTATTTGGTTTTTTGGCAATGAAAAATCGCGTATGTTACAGAATTCCATCTTCAAAACAAATCGAACTCGACTCCGTATCGAAGCCTTTGTCGATACGAATATATCGCTCCTCGTTTCGTCCGAAACGGACCCCGTTTGAATGATTTACGATTATATTAGTATAACGTATAATTTAAACTAAATTAACAAAAAAAAGAATAAACTGAAATAAACTTAGCAGCCGCACCATCGACTCTGCCTGCCACCAGTCGCCACTATTTCGCCGCCGACCATCGCTAACCCACGTCGCAGCAGACGATGCCAAAAACGAGAACGCATGCCCGCCTCTTCTCCTTCGCTTCTGGAAGCCGTCGTTGCCTCGACCTAGACCACCATCAATCACGCAAAACGCGAGCACGCGAAACCCTAGTTATCTCGATCGAGCGCCAAGCCTTCTCTCTTGCGATCCAGACCTCGGCACCGCTCACGAACTCTCCTAGCCAAAGTCGAGACCAACATCCTAGCGTCGAACCCCATCGCTCGTATATTTTTTATTTAAATCGATGTAGAATTTTTTCGAGATTGATTCGTTTTTTTCTTCGATTTAAAAAAAATTGATTTTCTTCTAAGTGCTTTGAAATAAAAAGATAGAGGAGGGAGTGATATATGGCTAAAAACGTGGGTTTACAAGTAGATATTTATATTATTAATTATAAAAATATCGCGCCTTTAAAGGTTTGAAATCCTCGAGCTCCAAACGAAACGTGTCGCCGGTCGTTCCTAATGTTTTACCCCCATTCCGAATGCAATGGAACTAATCCCGAGGCTAGTTCAATCGTATGTGAAAGATAACCTTTCGAATCGAATTATTTACTTAAATTTGGAATTAAAATTCTAAGCGTTTCAAACTCGCATGGCCAAACGACAAGTCCGAATGCTACGAAACTTGAAATTCTACAATAGTTCACTATTACCGATCCGATGAAACAGGTTTCTTCGAAATCCGAGACAGTTGCCAAAATGGCTATTTTACTCGTCAATCAAAATTTTAAATTATTCATATTTAAATCCAATTTAAAAGTAAGTCATCTCCGTTCATACTTAAATAAAATTTGAATCAATTTTTGATATCATTTTGAATCATCATAGATCTAGAATTAAATTATTCAATAGTTTCAAATATTAAATTTTAAACAATTTAATTATCTAATAAACCACTATTTATAAATCATTAAATTTATTTGTACCCATATTCATCCAATAATTACATTAAACTCAATTATTGAAAATAGCCAAAAATATAGATCGTTACATTGTAACAACCCACATATTTATCGGTTGTATATTTAAATATTTTATTTAAATATAGCGTCGTTAGTCGGATTTTGAGTCCGAAATGTTACTTTTTGCAAACGGTCGAATTGGGACTCAAGACCACTTCCATTGAGTTCAAAATGTCGTTTGCGATCTTTTTGAGTATAATCTTTGATATGTTTGGAGTAAGTTGAATTTCTCTACTTTTTCTATTGGGTTTAGGGTTTGGGTTCAGCCCACTAGCTTAACTAATACCCTAACTCAGCCCTCTCCTCTCCATTCACTCATTCCCACTCCTCAAACTCAAGCTCCAACCGAAAATGGTGGAAAGGAAAGGGAATTAGAAACTCAAAGCCCTAGTTTCTTCTTTGCAAACTTGATTCTTGCTCCAATATCAAAGAGAAGACATAGGTAAGCTCTTCTTTATCTTCTCTATCTCTTTCTCTCTTCAATCTCAGAAATTCCTAAACCTAAACTTATGAAATATGTGTTTTATTCTTAGATTGAAGCTTGTTGGGTTGAAGTGGTGTTTAGTTGGTCTTCTCCTTGTGTTTTAGCTCCTTCATCTTCTTTGTTTGTGAGGTTAAAAGGTGAGTTTTTAACTCACATCTACCTCTCTTGCTATCATTGATGTTGGGTATGATTTCCTAACAAATATTCATGTGCTATTGCTTTGATTTGAAAAAGATTTGGAATTCATTTGATAAGGGCAAGAAGTGCTGGAAAACAGCCTTCGGCCGACCGAGCGCAGGCTCCGGTCGACCGACCTGCTTCCAGACCACTTCTTTGCTTCTGTTTTGGGTGCAGGAAATTGGCTTCGGCTGACCGACCCAGGAAGTCCGGTCGACCGACCTGCTTCCCGAGAGTTTTTATGAACAGTGTCCGGTCGACCGAGCCCTGTAGGCGGCCGACCGACCTGCTGCTGTTTTGCCTGTTTTGCCTGTTTTTGATCGTTTTGATAGATTTTCCAAACCTTATCGATTCAAGTTGGTTTTTAATGGTTGTTATTGCATCTTTGGCTTTGATAACTTATTTTTGACTTCATCCACGGGTTTTTATAAAATAATATTTCTAATCATATTAAAAGCTCGTTTCTCCAATTTATAAATTCTATTTAAACACACGCACAATTTCGCACTTCGAGCGAAGTGGAAGAGCGATTAAATGGTTGGGCAAAACACGGACCATGAATCTGTGCGTTTATCTTTCCGATTAATCCCCGACCTATTCAATTGATCGTTTCGACCTTCGGGTTTGGTTTATCGATGATATGAGATAAACTTTGTACTGCTTTGAGTGTGAAAGTAACTGACGGATAGTAAACCGTTTAGTGCGAACGAGTGGTTATGGGATGCACGTTAACACTTTTCGGATTCCTTTTCGAGAGTTGTGACACATTCCGCCAGTTAGTGGTGTCCAGTACTGGGCCTCACCACTACGGCTTGTCGCCCTATAGTATCGCTTTCTATGTTGGGCGTTATGAGCCGCATGGGTGATATTGGGTTTGTTGCCTTTAATATCGCTTTTGGAGCTGGTCCTTTGCCCTGACTCGATAGATATTTGGGATTGTCTGTTGCATTTGGGATAGTGTCTTCGGACTGTCTCCTTCTGGCTTATTGACTTTAGTATTTCTTTCGTAGTGGTTTCTTCACCACCGCTCAAGAGATATTGGAGTGGTTTCTTCACCACCGCTCAAGAGATATTGGAGTGGTTTCTTCACCACCGCTCAAGAGATATCGTAGTGGTTTCTTCACCACCGCTCATGATGTTTCATTTATATGTATATTCCCTAGGTATTGCTTTTTTGTATTGGTTCTTTGGATCCACACGAAATATTGCGTTTACCTTGTGGAACTCGTATTTATCGGTATTTGTTGTTTGCCTTTATGGCTTGCTTTGGGAAAATTCTTTTCCTTTGTTTCTATATGTTGCTGATGATATGAGGCTTGTTCTATATGATTCATCTTTCGTTAGATGATTGTGTTATCTCTTTTAGAGATATCTATTATGCTTTGTAACCTTGAAGGTTCATGATCGTTCAGTTTATCTAACTGATTTGTTTAGCTAGACTGACCCGTGTATTTTATACTCGGGTCAGACCGAGATGTTTCAGGTTAGATGCTTTTGGACTTAGCCTCTTTTGCTTCCGCATGGACTATTCCGCTAGTTTCTTGTTTGTCATAGCTTTTGTGTAGTCCTCTTCTGTTGTAACTCTGATTTGTATTATTGACTCATCTGTATATTGTGGTTTGCTATACCACTTGACATGTATTATTTTGTATACTCTGTTATGTATCAGTATATGTGTATATGATGGTTTACTGTTCTGTGATGTATATTGCATTTGAGTTGTTATATTCTGTTCTGATAGATCCTCTAGCCACCTATGGTTTTGTTTTAAGTATTCATTGGATATGTCGATCTGCTTGGTAAGGCAATTGTCGATGTATTCAATAGATAATTAAGGCAAGGCTATAGATGGTCGCTCCTAAACAGCCTTATTCTCCGTGTTAGCAGACGGTATTATCTATTAATACTCTTTGCTAGCGTGGGTATAGAGGTGGGGCGTCATAGCTTGGTATCGGAGCTGAGTTCAGAACAAAATATGATAAACACAGAATAGAAGCACATATTAGGATACATTAGAGTGTAACAAGTGTTATAAATCTTTGAATCATCGTGTCTTTCTATTCCTTCTACCATCAATGGTTAGATAGAATTTGGGAATACGTCTAGGAATGCATTTTTATTCCGTAGTGTTCCGTATTGAAACATCTACCTTGTTGTTAATCTTTATCTTCTTTAACTTTCAGCTTATGGCTGGAAGAGGCAAAGGACGACGTTCGGATGCTGGGCAATCCAGTGCCTCACATTCGGATGGCGTTTATCTGTCAGCTGATCAGTTTATGGAGTTGTTTAGGACCATTCAGCCTCCAGCTCCTACTCGTGTATCTCCACCTCACTAGTCTACCTTCGCACGCCTGTGCAGTGATTTTTCTCATCTTGGAGGAAAGCCGTTTAAAGGCTCCGAGTCTGTTCTTGAAGTCCAAGCTTGGATTCGCACGTGCGAACGTATCTTCTCTAGAATGGATATTTCTGATCGTGATAGAGTTCTTGTAACTTCTAGCTTATTGCAAGAGCGTGCCCTTGATTGGTACGAGCTTCTTGTAGCCGAAATTGATGAGTCTGCTCTTTCTTGGACTCAGTTTCGGGAGCGATTCGAACTCAAGTTCGTTCCTGAATCTGAGAAAGCTTTGTTGTCCCGGCACTTTCTTGAATTAAAGCAAGGGGAGTCTTCCGTTTCTGAATATGTTGCATCTTTCGAGGCCTTATCTAAGTATGGTCTTGAATTCATTAGTACTTCTTATAAGAAGAATTCGAAGTTTGTTTCTGGTCTCAAGAAATATCTTAAGAAATCGTTGATGCTTGAGCTTAAGCTTTCTTTTGAGGAGTTAGTTGATTTTGCACTGCATCTCGAAACCATCGAGAGGGAGTGTGATAGTGATGATGATGTTGAGGTTCGCAAGAACCCCGACAAAAAGCAGTCTCCATTGGATGAGCCGGAATTTTTCCCTTCCAAGAAGAAAAAGCCCGATGAATCTGATTCTCAGTCTCAGTCTGCTGGAACACCTTCCATTCGGAAGTGTTTCAATTGTGGTTCTCCTAATCATATGATTCGAGCTTGTCCTAAGCCTCTCTTCTGCCGTTATTGCAAGAAGGAAGATCATCGTAGTTCCACTTGTCCCATTGCTCCGAATAATTCTCCATCTGGCAAGTTAAATGTAGCAGATGCTTCTGGAGGTTCTTCTCGGGGATAAGGTATGTCTCCATCTATTTTGACAGGTTTCTACTTTTCTTTGTGATTCGATTTCCAATTTGATGGCATCATTTTATTTCTTTAATCCCTCATGATGAGGAAAGTGTTGTTTCTCTCATTCTTGTAGTTTGAGAATTTTCCGGTATTTTGGATCTTGTCTTAGGATTATCACCTAAGCAATCCTTTGGGTGGTATTAAGGTCTTTTCAGCTCGACCTTGCCACCGGTTTTGATTTGGTTGCGAGTTGCGGAAGTTAGCACTCCAATTACCGCATTCCGCGCTCATTGTGATTCTTATGTATGATTTATTATGTCATTCAGTTTGTCCAACTCATTTCATCCATTTATGAATCGAGTATTCTATGAATATCTCGATGATTCCATTTTTTGTATTTATTGATTTTGGTTGGAAAATAGCAATTTTCATAAGATTTATTTATAAGTATAAATGGGATTTTTGTTCTTAAAACGAACAAAGAGAATTTTTAAAAGTTTCCAAAAATATGTTTATCATATAGAAGATTGTTTTGTGATTGTATTGCTCATTAAGTGCTTTAAGAATTCTGGTCGATGCGCTTGATCAACGTTATCGGTAGGAATCTCCTAAACGCTTTGATGAGACAATCAGACACAGTGAATTGATTTGAAATAAGAAAATTTTCTAAAAAAAAAGAAGAATATAATTACATGAAGATAATTGTAGTTTTGAAAGTTTTAGCTTTCGGGAAAGTTGATTATTTAAAAGAACTCTTTCCGGTACTCTCATACTTTCTATTTCCGAAAGGGGGATCGTGTTGCCAATGCAACTAGTTGTAAGCAACAAGTGATTGTTTCTTTGTTGATGTCCGTATGGAACGATCTTTTTACCAGGTTCATCGGACGTTTTGTTGTACTTCATTTTGTTGAGCCTTGATTCATTTGACGTATTGTTTGTACCACGTCAGTGTTCCGAATTATTTTGAGCTTAGGAATCCATTGAATTCTCTGAGCAAGCAAGTTCAGGCTTATCCTTTCGTGCACCTTATGGTGAACTTCTTATTCTGTTATTCTTATGTGTTGATATGTTTTTGGTTGTTACTCTTTATTTTCTTCTTAAGAATTGCGAGGACGCAATTTCTTTAAGGAGGGGAGTCTGTAACAACCCGCATATTTATCGGTTGTATATTTAAATATTTTATTTAAATATAGCGTCGTCAGTCGGATTTTGAGTCCGAAATGTTACTTTTTGCAAACGGTCGAATTGGGACTCAAGACCACTTCCATTGAGTTCAAAGTGTCGTTTGCGATCTTTTTGAGTATAATCTTTGATATGTTTGGAGTAAGTTGAATTTCGCTACTTTTTCTATTGGGTTTAGGGTTTGGGTTCAGCCCACTAGTTTAACTAATACCCTAACTCAGCCCTCTCCTCTCCATTCACTCATTCCCACTCCTCAAACTCAAGCTCCAACTGAAAATGGTGGAAAGGAAAGGGAATTAGAAACTCCAAGCCCTAGTTTCTTCTTTGCAAACTTGATTCTTGCTCCAATATCAAAGAGAAGACATAGGTAAGCTCTTCTTCATCTTCTCTATCTCTTTCTCTCTTCAATCTCAGAAATTCCTAAACCTAAACTTATGAAATATGTGTTTTATTCTTAGATTGAAGCTTGTTGGGTTGAAGTGGTGTTTAGTTGGTCTTCTCCTTGTGTTTTAGCTCCTTCATCTTCTTTGTTTGTGAGGTTAAAAGGTGAGTTTTTAACTCACATCTACCTCTCTTGCTATCATTGATGTTGGGTATGATTTCCTAACAAATATTCATGTGCTATTGCTTTGATTTGAAAAAGATTTGGAATTCATTTGATAAGGGCAAGAAGTGCTGGAAAACAGCCTTCGGCCGACCGAGCGCAGGCTCCGGTCGACCGACCTGCTTCCAGACCACTTCTTTGCTTCTGTTTTGGGTGCAGGAAATTGGCTTCGGCTGACCGACCCAGGAAGTCCGGTCGACCGACCTGCTTCCCGAGAGTTTTTATGAACAGTGTCCGGTCGACCGAGCCCTGTAGGCGGCCGACCGACCTGCTGCTGTTTTGCCTGTTTTGCCTGTTTTTGATCGTTTTGATAGATTTTCCAAACCTTATCGATTCAAGTTGGTTTTTAATGGTTGTTATTGCATCTTTGGCTTTGATAACTTATTTTTGACTTCATCCACGGGTTTTTATAAAATAATATTTCTAATCATATTAAAAGCTCGTTTCTCCAATTTATAAATTCTATTTAAACACACGCACAATTTCGCACTTCGAGCGAAGTGGAAGAGCGATTAAATGGTTGGGCAAAACACGGACCATGAATCTGTGCGTTTATCTTTCCGATTAATCCCCGACCTATTCAATTGATCGTTTCGACCTTCGGGTTTGGTTTATCGATGATATGAGATAAACTTTGTACTGCTTTGAGTGTGAAAGTAACTGACGGATAGTAAACCGTTTAGTGCGAACGAGTGGTTATGGGATGCACGTTAACACTTTTCGGATTCCTTTTCGAGAGTTGTGACACATTCCGCCAGTTAGTGGTGTCCAGTACTGGGCCTCACCACTACGGCTTGTCGCCCTATAGTATCGCTTTCTATGTTGGGCGTTATGAGCCGCATGGGTGATATTGGGTTTGTTGCCTTTAATATCGCTTTTGGAGCTGGTCCTTTGCCCTGACTCGATAGATATTTGGGATTGTCTGTTGCCTTTGGGATAGTGTCTTCGGACTGTCTCCTTCTGGCTTATTGACTTTAGTATTTCTTTCGTAGTGGTTTCTTCACCACCGCTCAAGAGATATTGGAGTGGTTTCTTCACCACCGCTCAAGAGATATTGGAGTGGTTTCTTCACCACCGCTCAAGAGATATCGTAGTGGTTTCTTCACCACCGCTCATGATGTTTCATTTATATGTATATTCCCTAGGTATTGCTTTTCTGTATTGGTTCTTTGGAGCCACACGAAATATAGCGTTTACCTTGTGGAACTCGTATTTATCGGTATTTGTTGTTTGCCTTTATGGCTTGCTTTGGGAAAATTCTTATCCTTTGTTTCTATATGTTGCCGATGACATGAGGCTTGTTCTATAAGATTCATCTTTCGTTAGATGATTGTGTTATCTCTTTTAGAGATATCTATTATGTTTTGTAACCTTGCAGGTTCATTATCGTTCAGTTTATCTAACTGATTTGTTTAGCTAGACTGACCCGTGTATTTTATACTCGGGTCAGACCGAGATGTTTCGGGTTAGGTGCTTTTGGACTTAGCCTCTTTTGCTTCCGCATGGACTATTCCGCTAGTTTCTTGTTTGTCATAGCTTTTGTGTAGTCCTCTTCTGTTGTAACTCTGATTTGTATTATTGACTCATCTGTATATTGTGGTTTGCTATACCACTTGACATGTATTATTTTGTATACTCTGTTATGTATCAGTATATGTGTACATGATGGTTTACTGTTCTGTGATGTATATTGCATTTGAGTTGTTATATTCTGTTCTGATAGATCCTCTAGCCACCTATGGTTTTGTTTTAAGTATTCATTGGATATGTCGATCTGCTTGGTAAGGCAATTGTCGATGTATTCAATAGATAATTAAGGCAAGGCTATAGATGGTCGCTCCTAAACAGCCTTATTCTCCGTGTTAGCAGACGGTATTATCTATTAATACTCTTTGCTAGCGTGGGTATAGAGGTGGGGCGTCACAGTTACATACTCCCCCACTCAAAACTTTTCGTCCTCAAAAAGGCGTTAAGTAAAGAATTTAACATATAATT
Organism: Allium cepa; assembly: GCA_030765085.1. NCBI lineage: Eukaryota > Viridiplantae > Streptophyta > Magnoliopsida > Asparagales > Amaryllidaceae > Allium > Allium cepa. The sequence continues at coordinate 99,456,871 of CM060934.1, forward strand.
GATCATATTCAAATAATCACTTATGACTTTAAAATCTAATTAGAAAATCTTTACTACGCTTTTGCTACGCCATTCCGCTATCGTTTACAGAAAATATAATTTATGTAGAAAAACAAGTTATAAAACCTTTTAAACTTAAAAATTTTCTAACTCCCAGATTTACGGAAAATTTCGGCCGAGTCTCCTTTGTGCGGCTCGATCGGAAAATTTTTACAATTCAAAATATAACAATAATATAACCAATATATATCAGATATACATCTCATCTCAATGATGAGGCATCCCGAAGTGCAAAAATATAAAATCGCGGTATGTAATCCGAGATACATACCTTATTATTAATAATACGAGCAAGTTCGCTCGTATTAAGCAAGCAAAAGCATATAAATCCATGTATACGCCCCCAAACGGTCTTTGTATGTACCTATCTCAACTCAATTTAAGATATTAGTTGTACATAATGGTATAGAAGTATATATAAGTCTAATACAACCATATAACATGGATTTTTAAATCTAATTCACAAAAACAAACACAAATACACAACATACAACAATCATATGCAACCAAAACAGTAAAACAATGGTTTGCAGCAACAGAAACCATCCAACCATCAATATCCGTCCAACTAATCCAATGAACTCATAACCATATGAATTTTCATTATCCAATGTCAATTTTTAATTTATACGCCGCATTCTTATTTACATTCATTTCATTAACATTTTAATCGATTCATTTCAATTTATTTGCATTCAATCAACTTTTATTCAATTAGATTCACATTCAATTGATTTTTCGTTCAATTTATTTACTTCTAATTAATTTGCACGCACTTATCAACATTCATTGATTCACATTCTATTAATTTACGCTCATTGATAGTTACATTAATTTTTCTTTCTTCACTTTCATTATTTCATTTCAATAATTCAATAATTAATTACACTTAAGTAATTTAATCCATACCACATTCCATATATTTAAAATTGATTCACATTCACTTATTAATACTCATTCGTTAATCATACAACGGATTTACAATCAATTCATTTGCTTTCAATTGATTTACATTCAAATAATTTGATTTCACTTATTTACATTCATTTTATCTTCATTTAGTTAGTTTACATTCCATTTTTTCTTTCAATTTATTAATATTCGTTACAAATTCATTATATTCATTTTTTTATTCAATTCAATTTTTGAAATTACAATTTGTTTCACTATTTTTTATATGCCTATTTTATATAAATTTATTTAGGAATCATTTATAAAATTTATTCCACTTAGTATATCCTTTCTTTAGTTATACTATCATCGTTTATAAATTTATGTAAGTTTACTATAAATGTTTTATACAACAAACTCACTTTTATTATTATTACTTCATATCTTAAGCTATTAATAACTCATCAATTCACTTCATTTATTCAAATTCATTTTATTAATTTACTAAAGTAATTTTATTTTGCAACTCAATTCATATTAATACCCTTTTTTCCTTTCACAATTAATTCATTCAGCTTCTATAAAGTCCACTTTAAATTATAATTTTTTTCCGATAACTTATTCCACATTATATTAGTTATCATTCAAATTTTTTTATTTAAACTACTTCACTTGCAATTTAAAATTTTCTTTATCCAATTTAAATCAAATCCAATTACTCATGCTAATTTATCTAGGTTCACTTAATATCCAATTCAATTTCATTTAATATTAAGTTAAACTTCATTATAATTTAATCCACCGCTCATTTTATTCAATCTTATTGAAGTTTCTCTTACCATTCAAATTTAAAAAATTTAAAATTTGTCTTAGGTTAGTATTCTCAAATCTATAAATTATACTATTTATTCACTCATCAACTTCCTTTCAAATGCAATTCAATTTTATTTAAGCTTTCATGAGCTAAACTATATTTTATTTACTTCATTTCACCGACTCAATTAATTTAATATTTTTTAAATCATTTATTTTTGCTTAACCAAAATTTTTAACCATTTAAATTTGGTTTTTATTTCCCTATTCAAATTTATAAGTGATAACTTAAATATTTCTACACTATTTCAAATTTATAAGTCATAAACTTATTCCTTATATACTATTTTCAATTAAGTTCAAAACTGCTTCATATATTTATTAAATCATTACGAATATTTTCCACGATCAAAACTTGTTTTAATTGAAAAATAAATTTCTTTTGGTAGCATTTTCACTCAGAAACTCGAAAATAAACATTGGCGATGCTGCAGTCATCCCCAGAATTATTTTCCAGCGACCAATCGAGTTTAATGCTTTTATTTCTTTCAAAAATATTTTCAAAACTTTTTTCTAGTCAAAACTCTTTCAAATAATACTATTTATTGAATTTTTTTAAGGCTTTGAAAAATAATCTTGAAAATAAAAGGATTTTAAATTCAAAAATTCTTTATTTTAAAATCATTTATATATATGAGCACTATTATAAATATACTAATACAAATTTTCTCACCTTGTTACCAAATATTTCATTAATTTACACTTGGTCATTTTAACCAATTGTTATTGCAATTATACTTCACTTCTACTTAATTATCAATGCTTCATAAATTAAGATTCGTTAAGTATGCGTTTAATTTTAAAGTCAACCAATAATAAATGATAATTAAATATTATCATCTCTTAACCAAAAATTAATTGAAATATTCATTTTATATATACAAAATATGATTTAGGAAAAATTATTCTATTTACTCGATTAGAAAACAACATTATATCGACTTGCCTCGTTTAAGTGTTCAGAAACCCCTATCGATAACACGACGTCCCTTATATCGACCAGAATTCATAAATAACTCAACGGATAAGTAAACACAATAAAAAACATTTTATAACACTAACAAGTACGTTCTCTCATATATATACACTCAAACTGACTCATTCTAAGGTACTACTATCCTATCTCTAATGAGTCAAATCCCATAAAGCCAAGGTTCTCGGTAAACCTTCGCTCTAATACCAACTATAATGACCCACATTTTGAAAGGTTTAAATCGACAATAATCCACACATGGCTGACTTAAACAATCCAGAACGTAGATAATCAATGGGGTTAAGTAAGAAAAGTACGAAGAGAAGAAGAAAACAAAACACAGAATCTCACAGCGGAAACGATAAAATATAATAATCAAATAAATAATTCAAAAGTTGTTTACTATACATCTGATTATAATATTTACACGTTTATCAGAGTTATATCTATACATCAGGGATAAATAATCAATACAGCAGAATAACATGATGCAAGGAATTATAATAGAAATCTACCAAAATTCTGTCTTCGTCCTCCAGAGAATAGTCTTCAATACGCTGGAAAGAAACTCAGGACTGACCCGAGCGTAATGAAAAGACAAACACTCAAGTCAGGACTAAAATACTCTTAGGTAAGTTAAATCAACGTCACAAATATGAGTGCAATAACTTAAGAGATGTTACGGGATTTCCCATCTCCTAAGGATCCATTAAACTATGTATATATAATAGTATACGCTATAATATATAATGTCTACCAGTAAAATAAATATCAAAATAGCGTTAAGGCTTTACATTGATCCACTTTAACACATTTACAGATTTAAACCAAAGTCTTAATGGGATTGTATAGGGATAAATATGATAAGGCACATGAGGCAATGCCCAAGGTAGGATTCTACCAGTTTACCCTTCCTGGCTGGTTATAACCCATCCGTGGCCGACCACGACAATCAATCCAAACTAAAAAAAGGTGCACCCGTCGAATCCAAAACCACAATAGTAATACGAGGGATCAACTTCGCTTGAGGTAGCCAATCTCAATGGCTAGACATAGGCTTCTATTTTAGTCATTTTAATCGTGACACGAATGTCAAGGCTATCCATCATCGTTCTCTTACTTCATTCCAGTAAACGTTGCCAATTCAACCACTACATTCTGGATATTATCCACCGCGTACACAGTTGTCAAAGTGGTTCCAATATTGATAGAGAGTATGCAAATAAGTGGCCCCGGTCTCTTTAGAAACCAATCGTCATTTTACACACTGGTTCGTTCTTTTACATTTCAAAAACAATTTGCACTTGATATCAAAATATTATATTCGTTTCACAATCAAATCAATTTCGAAATCATCATATATTCGCTTTAAAATCAAATCCATTTTGAAATCATCATATATTCAAAATTATCAATTTTGTCCGATAAATCAATTTCCCTTCCAAAATTTGATTTGAATTAAATTTAGGTTATAATCTTCACTTTAACCTAGTCCGTATTTAAATCCAAGATTTAAATATAAACAATTTACCCTTTAACTAGTTTGTTTTTAGAAAATGGTTTAAAATAGTTAAATAGTTAAAAATAGTTTAATAGAAATAATTTGAATATAAAAATGGTTCATATAATAAAATAGTTTGCAAAATTAACATAATTTGAATATTTAAATAATATAAACATTAAAACATTTATACTAATTTTTCATTTAAAAAAAATTCCAAAGTCAAACCGGTCAACTTCCAATTTCCTACCCAAATCAATTCCAGATTCCATTTTGAATTAATCGATTCAAATTCCGATTCTAACTCGAATAAGTTTCAGTTCCACACAAATTTCTTTCAATTTCAATCACCATTTTCAAATTAATTTTAAATCTCAATTTCAAATTAATTTCCAATTCCAATTCCAAATTAATTTCCAATTTCAATTCCAATTCCAAATTAATTTAAATTCCAATTTCAAATTAATTTAAATTTCAATTTCAAAATAATTTCCAATTCCAGTTCCAAATTAGTTTAAATTCCAATTTCAATTAATTTCCAATTCCAATTCCAAATTGATTTAAATTCCAATTTCAAATTAGTTTCCAATTACAATTCCAAATGCGAATTCAAAATATCGATTTAAACACTCAAATCAAATTTACTTTCAATACCAAATTCTAAATCTAATTTTTCAGTTATAATTCAATCCCAAACTGAAATTTGAAATATCATTTCATATCACTTTTCTTAGAAATATTCAAAGTTGAATAAAAGTCCAATCTTTTAAGACAAATCCATTTTTGAAATTTACGACGTATTTCGTTTATAACTTAAAATTTTAAACTTCCATTAATTAAATAATCCTGTTTATCGAGTTTAAATTCAATCATTTCGAGCTCCAATTCAAAATAATTCAATTTTCATAAATTTGATTTTATTCTTAAAATCAATTCATTTAAATTATTTCAAAACAACTTTTATAATCATTTAATTTATCCAACCAGGTGTCCGTATATAATTTTCTAATCTATGGCCGGGTGGATAATTATTTCAGTTTTATTTCAAGGATGGAGATATATCATATCAATCCAAATAGATGTCATAGGTATATGTCTTTTCGACCTATTTCTTAATTTATTTGGAATAATTCAGTTTACCGTTTTATATGCAATACAGAATATACAGGATGATGGCATGATATATCAAAATAAATAAACATCCAAATATCAACCAATAACATCCATCACAACCAAGCATCCAATTAGTCAATAATCATAATGATCAACCAATTATCTATAATTCTGGAATTTTACTAGTAGTTAAATTGTTATTCAATTTCAAATGTCGATTTTAAAATTCATCATTTAATTCAGATGTCGATTAAATATCAATTAAATATCAATTAACCTTATCAATAATAATCAATAAATTTTCAGTCACTTCACGAAATAAATTTAACTAACATAAAAGTATTACAGTCAACTGTGAGCGTAAAACACGCACCTTTTCATTTAAATTCCGTCTTTAAAACAAATCGAACTCGACTCCATATCGAAGCCTTTGTCGATAGAAAATATCGCTCCTTGTCTCGTCCGAAACAGACCTCGTTTGAATGATTTACGACTATACTAGTATAACGTATAATTTAAACCAAATTAACAAAAAATATATAGAATAAACTGAAACATACCTAGCAGCCGCACCCCCTTCTACTATTTCCCACGCAACTGTCGTTCACGCAAAAACAACTCGCCAAAACCCTCGGTCGATCGACTCTGCCTGCCACCAGTCGCCACTGCCTCGCCGTCGACCATCGCTCACCTACGTCACAGCAGACCATGCCAAAAACAAGAACGCACGCCCGCCTTTTCTCCTCGCTTCTGCAAGCCGCCGTTGCCTCGACCTAGACCACCATCAATCACGCAAAACGCAAGCACGTGAAGCCCTAGTTACCTCGATCGAACGCTAAGGCTTCCCTCTCGTGATCCAGATCTCGGCGCCGCCCATGAACTCTCCTAGCCAAAGTCGAGACCGACATCCTAACGTCGAACCCCATCGCTCGTATTTTTTTCATTTAAATCGATCTGGAATTTTTTCGAGATTGATTCGTTTTATTTTCTTCGATTTCAAAAAATGGATTTTCTTCTACGTGATTTGAAATAAAAAGACGGAGGAGGGAGTGATATGCGGCTAAAAAAAGTGGGCTTACAAGTAGATATTTATATTATTAATTTGAAAAATATCGCCGGTCGTTCATAATATTTTACCCCCGTTCCGAATGCAATGGAACTAGTCCCGATGCTTAGTTCGATCGTATGCGAAAGATAACCTTTTGAATCAAATTACATATTTAAATTATAAATTAAAATTCTACTCGTTTCAAGCTCGCGTGGCCAAACGACAAGTCTGAACGCTACGAAACTTGAGATCCTACAATAGATCAATATTACCGATCCAATGAAACCGGTGTCATCGAAATCCGAGACAGTTGCCAAAATGGCTGTTTTACTCGTCAATTAAAATTTTAAATTATTCACATTTAAATCCAATTTAAAAGTAAACCATCTTCGTTCATACTTAAATAAAATTTGAATCAATTTCTGATATCATTTTGAAACATCAAAGATCTAGAATTAAATTATTCAGTAATTTCAAATATTAAATTTTAAAAAATGAATTATCTAATAAACCACTATTTATAAATCATTAAATTTATTTCTACCCATATTCATCCAATAATTACATTAAATTTAATGATTGAAAAAATACAAAAATATGGGTCGATACATTTTCCTTATTTAGTGCTTTAGTGGCACTGGGCCTTATTTTCGGTATTTTAAAATACTATAAAATCAATGATTTTGATTTAAAAAGGGTTTTAGAATGATTTTGGAAATTATATGTGTTTATTGATTATCGTTGAATTATTTAAAGAAGTAATTTATTTAAAGTAAATAAATAGTATGACTTTTAGATAAATTAATGGTTTTTAAAATATTTTAAACAGAGATTTTTGAAATCTTGAAAATATGTCTGTCCTTTATAAAAGGGATATGGTTTAAAAATAAGATAGAAATAATCTGGTATAAATATTTATTAACCTTTTATATAAAGCGATATATATACATACATACATATATTAGGTTAATTTATAAACGTGGGAATTTATAAATTAGATATCATATAAATGTGGCAATTTATAAATAAAGTGAAGATGCAAAATCGTATTTTATTAATAGAATGATAGATTTATACTAAATGAAAGGAAACCTTTATCACTAGATATATTAGGGAAAATAAATCAAATTGGGAGTTTATGATAATGTGTGGGATGTTGTTATAGAAAAATAGTCGATTCTATTTTGGGGAATTGAAAGTGAGTATAGATTTGGAGATGTTAAACGATATGTTATAAAATAGAAGAAGATTTATAAATATAGCTTTATTAATATGGAAATGATTATTGGAAATTTAAGTATGGATTTTTATCAAGGAAGTATATTTATGTTTTAAAGATTTCTTATCTATATTATTATTGTTTAAGGTTGTTTATAATATTTTAATATTTTGAAAAGTTAATTATTTAAATTATTAATATGATTTGAAATTAATTATAATTATTTATAATAATGTTTAAGATAAAGTATTATTGTTTTGCTAAGGATGTTTTGAAATTATTAATTACTATCTTTAAGATGTTTTGAAGTTAATTACTGTTTATTGATACCGTCTATTATTATATAATGGTGTTTTGAAATAAATGATTAGAATTTATTTATAAATGTTTAAGATTTTTAAATAGAGTTTTATAACGGACTTCGGTTTTATAAAGGGAGTTTTATAAAATTGTTTAAGGGCTTAAAGGAAGATTTGTAAAAGAGTTTTATAAATGGTTAGATATTTGTAAATGAATTTTTGAAAGAGGTTTAGATTTATAAAAGGAATATATACAAGGTTTTATGGATTTATAAAGGGGTCATAAATGATTTTTGGGATGTATAAAAGAGTTTTATGAATGGTTCTTGAGATTTACAAAATAGTTTATAAATGTTTTAAGAAATTTATAATGGAGCACTCAAATGATTTAGAATTGTATAAAAAGAGAATCTTCCTCGGTTTTTGGCCAATATACTTACACTATTAAGATAAGTACATGGATATTCTCTAAGTACAGGAAATATAGGGATTGTGGGTATATCTTTATAAGCACTTTTTTATACAAGTATTTACAGGTGATTTTAATTAATGAAAAGTGTAATTAAAGAGGTTAGTGGTTACTTATATGTTTAGCCAATGTCGGTTTTCCCAATGGAATTAAACCCTAATTGAATGTTTGTTACTTAATAGTTAAATAACCGATTATCGGATTTGGACCCAAAACGTAACTTTGAAAATATTTGGGAGAAACAAGCAAGTAGTCTCCATGATGCTGTACTGTGCGAATAAATCTCATTTCATTCTCCTAAGATAAAAGATATGGAAATCCATCCACTAACGGTTAGAAAGTAATCTATGATCTTATCTTTGACTGTTTATTTCTTAAAGAATCGGGGTTGAGTTTACTTAAAATTATCGAATATTGTTTCGAAGAGACCGGGATTGGATTTTTTATCCAAAAACCACTTTGATCTAAATCAAGTGTTTCGAAGTGAAGATGTCTTAAAGATGATGGAATTGAAGACGGAGCTCTTAAGCATTTCAATCAATCCCATAACGAACTTGTATGGATGGATGCTGATATTGTATTATTTCTTGGAGGGAAGTGTTAGCATTCTAAGTGGGAAATGCTATATAGAAGGTAAAATGTAGCCTCAAGCCTCATTAACCCATAATGACTAAAACATAGGAGATACAACACGACTAAGTGGGTCGCTCCCAAGTAGGGTACGATCATCCCTATCTAGAGTCGATATTATCTCTCATTTGTATGCTTCGGGACCCATTAACGGAGTGGTGACCATATTCGGTACTACTAGTCAAGTGGTGGTCGGTCCTGTGTTGCAGCGGATCCTAGCGAGGTCCTCAGTGTTATTTCATCTAGAGATGCAGCATTCGAGCTGTACCCCAGTAGCCCAATCTTTGCATGGAATCCATTCTCCAATACGAGCCTTTATGGCTTTAGCAGCATACCTAATATGTTGGAATTTAATCAATGTAATAATTTCGGCTATGACTAATTAGTAGTTGTATCTTAGCAACATTATAGTATCAGAAAATTTCATATGAAATGTTTTGGTTATCGTAAGGTAAAAACCCATCCGTGTTTATGTGTGGCGTGGACTTACGAGATACCTCTATTTTCAAAAGGTTTTTCTAACTTTAAAACTCAATTAAGGTGTGTTTATCTCATGCTGGTTTTCCAGATCGACTCAGATGTAATTTTATTATAATGCTCGGGTTAGACCAAGCATATTTACAGATTTCTTTGGATGCATTGGAGCTTAGGAGATGAGTTGGAGGTCTTCAAGTCGTATATGTGTATATTTTATTTTCCGTTGCATTGTTGTTGATCGTCAGCATTTGTGAGAACATGTTGTTATAACAATCCAGGCTGAGGATTGTGATGTGTTGTTATACTCTAATGGATATTTGTATACTATAGTTTCTCTTTGTAATGATCTTTGATATATTATATATATTGTTCCGCTGCGAATGTGAGATTCTGTGTTGTTTTCAGTTTCTTTTTCTCTTCTTCTTCTTTTCCCTTTTTCTTTCTTCTTTCTTTCCCGTAACTATCCATCTTTCCATTCAATTTGGGTAGGACGTGTATGGTTTATTGTTAGCTTGAATTTTGCGGATATAAGGGTCATCCTGATAGACGTGTATTCAAGAGTAAGTACATAAGGCCATGCAGTTAATGCCCTGCTAAAGCCCCACAAAATTCCCGTTATAGCTTGGAGCACTCTTCGACTGGTATGCTTTTTCAATTTAGCATTATTAAATAGTACATCCGCTTTAATCCCCTCTATTTTCTGCTATACCTAATAAATCAAAGCTTTCCAGAACACGCTTTAGCAATTAATACAAAACGGTTGATTTGACTCGTTCTCTTTTAAACCAAATCAACATATTTTGGGTAGATGATTTTAACGTATAAATGCTCAATATAACTTATAAATCTACTATAATCTTCAAATCTAGACTACATAAATTATGATATTTTTTGGTTTTGTTATATAAGATTAAATAATATTCTTTTTCTACATGAACGATGAGAATGATAATAAATTATATTTAAACATTTGGTTTTATATCTAATAAAGCTCGTTTTCACTTGCACTATACCTTTTTACACCTCTACCGCTATAAAACCGCTAAGTGCTTTAACTGTACATACGTGAGGTTAAAATTAGTTTCATCTATAACAAAGTCTACAAAATCATACGAGATAAAATTTAATGAAATAATTGCTACATATCCTAGGTCAAGGAGTTGACAAGTTATGTTAGTCGAGAGACTACACATAATACTTAATCATGAGAGATCTTGTGTATCATGAAGTTTTATTTCTTGAAACAACAATTGTTTCTCAGTATGATGATATAGGTATTCAGAAACATTTTTTGAACTGCCTTTATATATTTATAAAACTGATTTAGCTTTGAGTTTGTTAAACCTATGTTCATAAAATAAAATCAGTCAACCAATGATTGTCTTTTCCAAACTCCTTTAGGTGGCCCATACAAGATCCCTCATTAGCAAATATTACGTGTAGCCTCTCGACTCACACAACAAGTCAACTTTTCGACCTATGATACACTGAGGTTTCTTATCAACTCTTATGTTTTATAATCTCACAAACTATGTTTTAGATAAAAGTAAATTTAACCTTACATAAATAATCTTAAGTGCATGTCCATATAAAATAAAGTTAACTCGATACATCATCAATCATACTTTGTCCAATAAAGTCTAATTTGTCTTTAACATTACATTATTATGCATCATAGGGAGGATTGACTTTGAAATTGAATCTTATTCACTTTTAGGTATATTTGAAACGCTTTCCACTACATTTACCTATGGATCAAATTGAATTCTATTTTTTTATATTTCATGTTTCTATTTCTGCTATATATCTAAAGAACTTTGAAGGAATTAGGCCAGTCTGAAGTGGGTGAAATAAGTAAATTTCAAAAAATAAATCTCTATTTTGGATCATTTGGCCCTCTGAAGTCTAAAGGTTTATTAAATCTAATCTAATATAGTTTAAAATAAAAATTTATTTATTTAATTTGTTTAGAAAAGATTTTTGACATAAAGGATGTGCGGCACTGTGCCCCATAGCCATATGATGCATATATATAAATGAAATAGTCTGACCAATAAGCCTGGTCGATGGCCGTAATAGTCCTACAAGTACTTGGTAATATAAAAACCCATCAAAAAGACACAAGTGCATGCACAACATAGTCCAATATAATATAACCCACCATACAACTAAAAAGCATAGAAATATACAAATGTCTTCCATTGTAGTGCTAAAGACAAAGCCTATCAGCTCCCCTAATTATTGCTCTCACCTGATTCTGGCTCCTAGAAGAATTGGAGTCTTCCATGAGTAGCACCTATCCAAGCATTAAATAAATATATAATTTTGTAAGACTCATATGAGCGTATCAAATACACTCATATGTGTATAGTGCAAGTGCAACATATAAATAATATACAAGGGCAATGTGTTTGTTTATAGGTACCAGGATATACACCACAACATACTTATTTTACCCTTTAACGTGCCTTTTTTGTCAATAATTTTATTTTGAAAACATGTAAAATAACAATAATATGTATACATACCGCATAATTTACTTATACATAATATGTTATAAAATATATTATTTAACTATTTAAGGATGGTTTTCTTATATGTAGAATATGAAAATTAATGAGATTAAGTAGACATTTATGAAGAGGAAAAATCGAGGGACTTTTCTCCTTCCTTTACTTATTCATTCAATGCTATTTCAAATCAACATTTCAATACTTAAACCTTCATACATATTAAAATAAATTATGAAAGTTTTATGTGCTTTGAATTTAAAAATAACAATAGAAATCTAGTTTTGACTTAGAAAGGATTCAACATTAAATATATGATTTGAAAGAAAAAGTTCTTTCAAAAAATTTAAATCGAAATCAACTATATGAACACATACACATACACGTACATAAAAAATGGCAAACTATATTTTAAATTCAAAGTAAAACTCGCACACACACACACACAAATATGTATGTATGTATGTATATGTATGTATATATGTATGTAAAACTTATAACTTACATATTTTTATATTTGAAATTAACAATCTGAAAACTAGCTTTGATTTAGGAAGAATGAAAAATTAGCTCTATAATTATATTCAAAAGCCCGCTTATAAATTTTAAGCTGACATAATATAAATAAACATATACAAATAATAACCAAAAAATTTATATTTTGCAAATAATATATACACACGAGACTAGTATTCGATTTCATAAAATGAATTTTTTTATGAAAGTGTGGTCCTCGGAAAAAGGAGAGCACTCATGATTTCATAAAATGCACTTATTGCGGAATTATTTCAATTAATAAAAGTTAGTTTTAGAACTGAATTTATATCTATGCTTAAATATTGGTTTAAAAAAATAATAAATTATAGACTGGATGTAACGAGCTATTTTTTTTAACTATTTTAATTTATTAAATTTAATTTGATTATTGAATAAAAATGTTTAAAAATATAAATTTATTGATATATTTATGTAAGTTATTGCAAATGAACTTGAATAAAATATTGAACATGTTTATAATCAATAGTTGAAATTGAATATTACATATTGAATTACTATAAAATGAAAATAATTGTTTTATTATTTGAATTTGTTTCAAAAGTAAAATTTATAAGTTAAATGACTTATACTTCAATCATAGTGATTTATTGGATAATTTAATTGTTTAAATTATATATTGGAAATTATTAGCAAAATTGACTTTTGAATTTTGTACGAATGAAAATGATCTAAAAGGTTGATTAAATTTTACTTAAATAAGGAAGAAGGTTGTTAACTTTTAAAATTGAATTCATAAGTGAATATATAGAAATTGGGAATTCTATATTTTAATTAACATGTAAAAATTGCCATTTTGGCCACTGTCTCGGATTTCAACGAAACTAGTTTCATTGGATCCATATTGTTGAATTATTATAGGGTTTCAAGTTTCGTAGTGATCGAAACAGCCGTTTGACCGTGCAAGCTTGAAACGCGTTGAAATTAATTTAAGGAATTTGATTAAATTAATTGATTTTAAAAAGCTATCTTTTGAATACGATCGAATTAGGTCTTGAAACTAGTTCCATTGTGTTTGGAATGTGGGTAAAATATTGTGAATGTTTGGTAACTCGCGTCGTTTGAATTCGGGACTTCATGGGTCAACCGGGCGAAATATTTTCATATTAAATAATATTATTTCACTCCTTCCAACAATTTGTACGTACCACCTACTTTCTGTCTTCCCTTGTAATCATCCATCTTTCTCCATTTCAATTCAAATCAGCTGATAGAAAGAAAAAAGCATCATATCGATGTTATTAAAAAAAGGAAGACGCGAACGAAGAACACGAGGAAGGCGCACGTTAGGGTGATGATCGAAGGGAGGCGGTGCGAGGTGGTAGGAGACTCGATCGCCGTTTGGGGTTTTAGGGGCTTGTTGACTCACGCACGCGCATCCGGAATGATGGTCGCGGTTGGTGAGGGATAGGGGCGTCGAGCGATGTCGAGGATTGAAGCTCTGGTTGGCCGAGGTTGCACACGCGTGGAGTATCGTTTGCATGATGCTGGTTGTCGCGCGATAGTCTGGAGCGAATGAGAGGAACGAGATGGTGAGGTTACTGCTAAAGTTAGTTAAGTATGCTAATTTGGTTAATTAGTTGTTAATTATATTTTTAATTATCGTTATATTAATAAAATCATAACGTTTGCATACGAGGTCTGTTTCGGACGAAACGAGGGACGTTGGAATCGTATCGACTCGTCTACAACATGGAGCTTGAGTGAAATTTATTTGAAGCTGAAAATATTTTCAACTTCCAATAAAACGGTGAGTGTTTTAATGCTCACGACCTATTATAATATTATTATTTTCTTTAAATTAAGATCGTTAAGTTATTTAATATTATCGATTGTCGTTCGAAAATGAAATTATTATACGAATTGACTATAGAAATTAAAATTTGCGGTTAAATTTGAAATGAAAATTAAATTCCTAGTTAAATTTCCGATCGTTGATAAATAGTAAATTGTTATGATATTTTGACTGATTTGGATGTTGATTTTGATGGATGCTATTTATTGATATTTTGGATGATTTGGATTTTTATTTATTTTTATATATCCTGGTATCACCCTGTAAACTACTCGACAATATATAAAAATGGTATTGGAATTATGTCGAATAAATTAATAAATATGTTGAAATGATATATATATCTATGACATTTATTTTGGATTGAAATGTATATATCCATCCTTGAAGTTAAATTGAAGTAACTCTTCACTTGGCCATAGGATAAAAAATTATATACGGACATCGGATTGCTTAAATTAAATGATTTAAAAAATTTTGGTTTTAGAATCATTTAAATGACTTTGGATTAGAGAAATAAAAGTCGAATTTATAAAGATTGAATTAATTTCGAATTCGAGTCTTGAAACGTTAAATTTGATTTTGGTTAAAAGGAATTGTTTTAAGAATTTATTTTGAAATGTGAAGTAAAAATCGACATATGACTTGAATTAAGAAGATTGAAATTGTTTTTAAAGGTTTGAACTTTTACCTGAACCTCGAATTTATTCAAGTGAAAGTGACGTAAGTGAATAATACGAAATTGGGTCATAATGGAATTATGCAAAAGATTTGAACCTTATATTGAATATTGAAGTTTAAATTGATTTAAGCGATTTAATCGATATTCTGAAATCGAACTTGAATTTATATAAATTGAAATGGCTTAAATTTGAGAATTGAATTGAAATTAATTCAAATTCGAATTGACATTGAAATTAACTGGATTTGAAATCTAAATTAAATTGATTTGAAATTGAAATTGAAAATGATTTGAATTGTAATTGGAAATTGTTTGGAATTGAATCAAAATTTAGTCGATTTAAATGGAAACGAAATTGAAAATGATTTGAAATAAAATAATTGAAATTGAATCAGTTTGATTTGAACATGGACTTAGGTCCAAATTTGTTAAAAAGGGAAGTTTTTGGTTTGAAAATAAATTATTTTAATATAAACTTTTTAAAGTCTATCTTTTTAAATATTCAAATTGTTTTGATTTTCCAAGCTATTTTATTATATAAACCATTTTTAATACTCAAACTATTTTATATCAAACTATTTTAACTTTTTAAAACTATTAAAAATTTCTCAAACTATTTTTTAGAATAGAGAATTAGGAAAAAGGACAAACTTTGAAAAAAATTTAGACTGAAGGACATGAAGTTTTTTTAGACTGAAGGACAAATGCTAGTTATGTTTAGTATTATATTCAACTTTTACATTGTACAAAATGCTAGTCATAACTAGCATTATATTCAATTTTACATTATACAAAATGCTAGTTATAACATGCATTGTTGTAACGACCCGAAATTTCCGATCCCGAAAATTCCAGATGGTTAGGAAAAGAAGAAAGGGATAGAAGAAGAAGAAACAGAAAACACAACACAAATTCTCACATTCGCAGCAGATCAAAATATAATATCAAATGATAATAGTTTACGAAGAATACTATATCTGTCGATTACATTTTAATACATCAGAATTACACACATACTCAAACACTGGACATATACAAATCAACATGTCTCAGATAATCAGAAATATGTTACAGTGGAAACACTACATACATTTCTGCCATCCGGCTCGCCTCCTGAGCTCCAGAACGTCCTTACCTGAAAATATGTAATACTCGGTCTGACTTGAGCATTACATCAAAGTAACACTCGGGTCAGGCTGGAAACCAGCGTGAGTAAACCCATCCAACATGGAATACAAAACATACAACTTATAAGAAACCCGGATTAAATCGTATCAATTTACAAATTCACAATTTGTTATAGACATCACTTACTTCACACATCAATTTTCTAAGTACCAAAATTTAGATTAAATAGTCTAATTTACTTAAATCATTTCATTCCAGCCTATTGATTTCACATATCAATCTATAAAAATTCGAAGTGGTTTTGGGTATTTTCTAATACCCAACCCCGGTCACTTTGAGTCTCACGTCATCCTAACCCAAGTTATCGAAATGAAATACACTTAAAACTTTAAATATCGGATGTCACTTTACACAACAATTCATCATTGATAGATAACCATAATATCTTGTCCGCCCAAACATATGTTACCACAAAATATTTCATACTAGAGCTATCAACTCATTCAAGGCCAACTCATTCATGGCATCCAATACCATTCAATCATCCATAAGCAAAGCTTGATCACTTCCAAATTAATTTAATTAATTCTAATTGAATTACTAACCTCAATCACTTAGATTGCTTCACTTAACATTAATTTATTCCAAATCAATTAATTAATCACCTTAATTATCCATCTTAATTATTCACCCTGGATTAATTATCCTTCAATTACATTCAAGTAATTATCTTTAATTAATTACACAAATTAATTATTCCTAACCAAAAACGGAAATTAATCTTTAATTACTTCACAAATTAATTAACTATAATTAATTACATTTATCCTTAATTACTTATATTAATTAATTTCTCATAAATCACTTATTATTGATTAATTAATCTTAATTAATCAACCTTTAATTACATTATCTATTATATAAATTAATGATTTCTAGTTACATTTTAATTTATCCTAATCTAAATTAATTACATTAAGTAATTAATCATTAATTAAACCACAAATATTAATCACTCTTGATTAATCTCTACCAGTAAATAAACTACCTATTTATTTACTTTACTAAAAATTAATTACTCATTTTATAAAAGAAGTTTAAAGGAATTTAAAACCAAATTCATTTTTAAATTCAAATCAATTTAAAAATGCACTTTAACATTCAAGTTGTTAAAATAATTTAAATTTAAAACTTTATTTTCTTAAAAACTGAGATTCACTAACTTGAATTCCAGATTTAACTTTGATTTAAAACTTGTTTTAAATCTCTACTTTACCATTTAACTTCAGTTTTTAAAAATCACGTTTACTTCTTTCCAATTCATTCTTATTTTTATTCTATAATTATTTCACTTTCAAATTTTACTCTTATATTTCTTTTCAAAAATCCAATTCTATATATATTGATGTCCCAGTGCATTGTAATATATTCAAGCAAACCGTAGTATTCAATATTCCAATTATCAATATAATACATCAGAATATCAAATATTCATAACACAGAATATTAAACAATCTAAATAATTTTGAGGACTCTAGTTGGATCCCTCCAACCTGTTTCCCTGCATAACAGATGTTAGCACAAAACCAATTCCACTTCAAGGTGGAATATCATGGTATATGGGATTAATATAATATCATCCGCTATTATGCGGCGCATAGGGTCTCATCCGCTATATAATGCGGGAAATCAATCACTCCAATATATACTATATATACTACTATATAATATAGCACATTCAATGAAATCAATCAATCAACCAATTATTTAAATTTAACCATTTAAATTTAAATAAAAATCCAGAAGAGTGAGATTAACTCACCTTTGACTATGCATGCAACCCATTTCCAATTCGGCTTGCTTCCTTCATAGTTTTAACCATGTACAATATTATATGATTTATTAACGTCAAAGATAATCTACCACTAAATAAATTAAATTATCCAATAATTTAATTTAGACAAATCATTTGGTTTTAAACTAATAACTTGATTTTGAACTAATTTTCTTTCAAATAATCTTAGTAACTAAAATAATTTAATAAACAATTAATCATTATTTATTTATTTAACTTTATTATTATTTTAGCAAACTTGACCCTATTGTCAACCTATTATTTTTCTGACATCGATTCCATAAAAAATATAATTTATTAATTAGCTAAAACACACATTATCTTACTCGAAAACGCAACATAGCATCAAGCTCCAGCCGATACCCACAAGCGCCCCCACTCATCTCTGTCGAAACCCTCTAGGTCAAACGTGAAACTGAAACTGCCGTCGATCCCTTCTACCACTCCGATGCCTCGCGAATCGAGCCCACCCTAACCAGATGCTGCGCCATCAACTCCCTTCAACTAAACGTCGCCACCCTCCATCTTGAGAGCCACGGTTCCAATTCCAAATCGTGCGAATCCCAAAGCACCGAGTTACAGAACCCTAGTTTGCAACATTCAAACTCGACAACTCGAGACCAAACGACGCGATCCAAGCTTGTGCGACCGATTCTGGCCGCTCTCGTCCCTCGCGATATCGATTCAATTCGATTCTCTCCTCTCTCTTTTTTTTGTTTTGTTTCTCCTAATCGAGCCTGGATTTGTCCCCCCCTTTTTTCGATTTCGAATAAGAGAGGACTCGGTTTGATTTACCTGTCCTTTTTATTTATTCTTCAAAGAAGACGTAAAATATAAAGGCATGATGTTGAACATGAGATGGCGTGCACGAGAAGGTTCGCTACAGTAACGGAAAAGAAAACAAAAAGTTTAGATGTGAAAGAATACTGCTGAATGTTTGACTAATATATACAAATATATATATATATATATGTATATATATATATATATTCAAATTCAAATTCTCTAGAAAAATGAAACTCAAAATCTTGACCGCCTATCGAGGTGTGCCGCCAGGCGTTTATAATGTTATATCCCTATTCCGAATGCAATGGAAAAGGTTTCGAGGCCTAATTCGATCGTATGGAGAAGATAGCTTTCTGGACCCAGTTATTTAATATTGGATTTCGATATAAATTTCAGCGCATTTACATATCGTACGCTTACACAAGAACTCCAAATACTACGAAAATTGAAATTTGATAATAATACAATATTACGGATCTAATGGAACTAGTTTCGTCAAATTCCGATACCGTGCCTTGGAAGGCTATTTTTATATATCGATTTAAACGATAAAATTTCAAAACTGAACAAAGCACTTCCAAATTCAATTTTAACACTTTTACTATATTCAGTACTATCGATATAAATTGTACAGACCCTTAAATTATTTTTAACAGGCTTAAAACTCCAGATTCAACATTTGACCCAATTTCCAGTAATTAATTCCAATAATTTATTTGCTAAATAATAATAATATTTGAATTCAAGTTAAAAGTTAACTTTTAAATATTTAAAATCAATTAAATATTCCAATTTAAATTGTTCAAAATTCCGGGTCGTCACATTCCTCCCCCTTAAAAGAATTTCACCCCCGAAATTACTAGTGAAGAAGTATGATTCAATACCATTACTATTTTCCCAAAACTAGACAGTTTTTAACAACAACCCAACAATCTTTATTAAAGACACACTATCCATCTTACTAACTTTCCAAAATTTTCCATAGTCTCCAACAACTTTACTTATTCAACCATTCAAATTATAATTCAAAAGAAAGTTTTAAATTTTCAAAATTTCTCAAAAGCTTTCTAACTCCCTAATTTTTTTGAAAAATTTCGCCAGCGTCTCCTTTGCGCGGCTAGCTCGGTACAACTACAAAATGCTTCTACGGCCTTCCCAAATCCAAAAAGAAAAACAAAAGCCAAGTTGCTAGATTAAAATCTCAATCAAATTTCATACAGAAATTTAAAAACATACCTTTTTGTCGAGCAATTCAAATTTACCTTCTGAAATCAAAGCCAATTTTCCTTTCCCTTTATAATACCTGCATATCCTACTTAGCAATAATATCTAATTATAGCTTTTAAAATCATTTTGTATATTTCCTTACAGAAGTTTTCCTATCTTCTTCTATTCAAATTAGTTTTTCCATTTCCATATGTATTCAATTTATCTTCAACTCTGAATATTGAATATTATCTTCCATTTATAACTGATTCATATCATTATTTTAAATTAGTTTCACCCACTAATTTATTTCAATTTTCAATTTGAAATCGGTTGTCGCTAACAAATTTTTTTTCCAAAAATTTAAAAAAAATTTCCAACTCCCCAAATTTTCGAAATTTTTTGGCAGAGCCTCCTTTGTATGGAGGAGCTTTTGCAATTTGACAAGAGATATAAATATATATACACCGACCCACACGGTCGAAAAAACAAAAACAGTTCATATTTCCTTTTTTTATTGCTTAGGCATACCTTTATTTAGCATTTTTAAGCAAGCGACTTATTATTTTAGCAATTAACGCGTCCAAATTCAGCCAAACGGCTTTTCGGTACCTGTACTTAATTCAAACATGTAAGTATAAAATATAGGGAGTTTATTTACATTTCACTTATTTTCAATAGCTAACACATGGAATAAGCAATGCACACTAAACAATTCTTATAAATTTTTTTTAAGATTTCGACACTAATTCGAATAGCTTCCAACCAAATTTTTATTTAGTTAGAATGGTTTATTATTCAATCGCTTATATTCAATTCCTTTTTAATCTAAACGAACCCACATTTATTTTAATTGATTCCAAAAATCAATTTTGTTTAGCTCTACCAATTCATAGAATTTTTATTTACTTCCGTTTAAGCAGAACGACTAATTTAGTCTATGAAATTTGACGATATTCACTTAATAGAATATCCATTTTAGTTTTTAGCCACATCCAATTGATTCCAACTCATTTTATACTCGAATTGGATTTTATTTGTAACTCAAATCATTTCTATTATAATCCAATTCCCTTTTTTTTATTTTTTTTACAACATCACCACTTATTTTAATTCATTATCAATCCAAATCGAACTCTATTTTAATTCGAGTTTATTTCCAAACTTCATTATTAACTTACAATCCATTTTATTTAACCGAGTTAAATTTTATTAACATACTCTATCAAATAATTATTTAGCTAATTAGCTTACTTCCAACTTTTATATCAATATTCGATTTTATTACAAAAATCACTTCATTAAATTTTCCTGAATTCAATTTTTTTCATAATTCCAGTTTGGATTTCTTTCATTTTCCAAAATTCCAACATTTTTATTTTAAAATTTTAAAAATACTTTTAAATTTACATAATACTATTAAAATAGCTTTTTATAAAAATACTTCTTATAACTCGATGTCTCAACCAGTCCATTCTTGTTCTCACAGAAATTCAATCATACGTTGATCAGGCGTAGGACTGAAAATCTATAAGTACTTGGTAAACCCGTTTCAACACCCTGTGAAAATACTTGGAAAAATAATTTTATTGAAAATATCGAGAACATTTTGAAAATAGAGGAATATCCTTAGTGAGAATGCTCTGGAAATCATCACCCCCATCCATGGTCGTAGTTACATCCTGGGTTACGTTGCCATCGCAGCAAAAGTCCATGTAACTGTAGGCACTCTATGCCCCTCGACTACGCCATGGAACCCACAACAGATCGCAGTTACATTCCTGGGTTATGTTGCCATCGCAGCAAAAGTCCATGTAACTGTACGCATCAGCGCCCTTGATTTTCGCTGTCAAAAATGGAACTTCCCCACTCCCACATAGGTCGCAGTCTACCGATATAAAATCAAACGTAGACTGTTGGCTCTCAGCTGCACACGTGACTTTTGCTATGTTACCATAGATCGCAGTCTACCAATATAAAATCAAACGTAGACTGTTGGCTCTCAGCGGCACACACGACTTTCGCTATGGTCTGCAGTAGATCGCAGTGACATCGAGTTACACTGTCATCACAGCATAACCCAAATGCCTCTGTAGGCATCAGCGCCCTCGACTTTCGCTACAACTACTCATAATCCTCAGGAACTAGTTTTGTCCGGACTTCTTATAGGATCAACTTTAGAACCCCCCTTAGGGTTCAAGACAGTACCACCCTGTGGCACTCCTGAGAAGTTCATTTCAAGGGAGCACCTTTTTCTCCAGAGCCATTATCAAAACACTTTATATTATACACGTATAGTATCTTCCAAATCATACACCTAGTATGAATCTCATATAAATCTCCTTTTCTCTGTCCCAAAATGGATAATTCTCAAACTAGGCTTTCCAAATTCCAATATTGATTTTACCCAAAATCAAAAGCCTTTCCAAAACTAAAGGTTCCCAAAACCTTTTTCCAAAATCCTCATAAGATCCTTTATATATATAGATATATATAAATTTTTTTAAAACTTTGGATCATTTCAAACTTGTATAAAACTCGTTTTATACATCAAACACCTTAAAAATCCTTTTCTTCCGGCAATAGATTTAATAAGGGAAGATTTATCTTATATAACAAAGATATATAACTTTGTATATTCAAAATCAAATATTCAAATTTGATTAGTCTTTTTTTTATAAAGTTGTTTCCATTTTACTTATTATCATAAAAATGTCAAACTTTCACTTTTATCCATTGTATATTTTACAAAATATACTTTCATTTCAAAAGAAATCATTTCACATTTCTTATTCACAAATTTTCAATATGAATTTCATTCAAATCCGTACGATGTACACATATCATCTGTACGCTATACCAATCTGATCGCTCAATCGATCACACAATTATACTTCCGAACTGGTATCGTCTACCCGACTTCCTAGTGCGGACACAAATCTGGTTTCTTGATCAGAAACCATCATTCTCCTTGCATAGCCATAACTATGATAGAGAATATCCAGAATGGATCAACAATCCATATCTAGGTTCGCGGTCGAAAATCGAGTGGAAAATCCCAACTCGGATCGATAAACGATCTCAAAATTTTATGCTCGAATCCGAATCAAATCATTGTGCGAATAGAATAATACGTACATCCACATATCTATCCTCATTGATTTATTAGCCAAAACAATTCCCTTTCTGTTCACATTCGCTTTAATTTTCATTCACTTATTCACATTTGCCTTAATCCCATTTGGATTATCACTTTAATCCTTATCTCAATTGGGTAATTTAATCATAAACAGTTTGCACTATGACCGGCTTAAATTTAGAAAAGAGCTTGTAAGATCTTTAAAATAGATAAGTAGTTGAAAAATAATTATTAGTTTGTAAAATAGCTGTAAAATAGTTAAATAACGATAAAATAGTCGGAAAATAGTCAAATAGTTGGAAAATAGCTAACAAAATAGTTTAAAATAGTAATTAATTTGTAAATTAGTTAAAAAATAGTAATTAGTTTACAAAACAGTTGAAAAATTGTCAAATAGTTTCCAAAAATAATATAATTTGGCTTTAAAAAAAAGGTTGTATATATTAAATAGCTTGGAAAAATAAGTTTATATTAAAACAATTTATACTGAAAATAGTCTAGAGTCAAAACTATTCACTTTCCCATCAATTCAATTTAAATTTTCACTTCCATTTAAATTGACCCAATTCCAATTTGAATAACTTCAGTTTCCATTGAAACTGATTTAACCCCAATTCAAGTTGAATCAATCTTGATTTCTTTCCAAATTCAAATCAAATTCCATTTTATTTTAAACCTGTTCAACTTTAATTACAATTCCAAATTATTCCAATCAATTTGGACTAATATCAATTTAACACACTTCAATTTCCTATCATTCCAATTCAATCCAATTCAAATTTTCCATTTAAAATTTTAAACTTATACATCTTCAATCACAAATCCAATTAATCCAAATCAGATTCAATTTGAACGAATTCAATTCAAATTTCAAATTTAAACCATCCCGAATTATGTAAATTCGAGTTAAATTTTTACAGGTTGATTTAATCCTTTAAATCAAATCAACTTATCTCTTTAAACCCTTTAATTCTGAATCCATTTCAAACTTATCTTCATTTAATTTTAATTTGGTTGTATTTCTATTGCCACTTAATTCTCATTATTAAAATTTTCAAATAATATAACAACCAATTACCTTAATGTTAGCACCAAAATTGGTCACTAACACCCTTAAGAGAGATTGTGTAGAGGGTTAATGAAGAAAGTAAAGTTAAACAGAAAACAGTACGCAAATTTAAATGCAGAAAGTATGAACATCAGATTTATAGTGGTTCGGCGTAATTGCCTACGTCCACTTTGAGATTAATCTTTATTTCCTTCCTCAATAATCGACTACAGATACAATCTGCATATCAACTATTTGATTACAATTGTTAAGCAAAAAATATAAGTCCGGAATGAGTCTTGAATGTGATAGATCTTCCTGGTGTTCTCGAAAAAAGGTCCCTTTCACTGTGCCTTTGCCTCTCTATTTATAGACGAAGATGGGTTGGACTTCCCTAGTAGGCCTGGTAGCTAAGTATCCCGAACCAAAACGAGCGAGCTCTGTGTGCCGATCTGTAACGACCCGGAATTTAGGGCATTATCAATTTAATAATTTGTATTAGTAATTTAATTGGTTTGATAATTTTCTTTATAATTTTAATTTAAAATTGGTAAATTTAATCTTTTAAAGGTTAATAAACATGTAATCTGGCAATATTGATAAGATTTGTTTGTCAAAGCTAATAAATTTTATTCTATTTATAATATATATATATTTTTGATATATATTGTGAATAGAAATATGTTTTGTTTTAAATAAAGATAAATTTTCAAATTGTAATATATATGTAAGCATATATTATAAATTTGATATTGTTTTGAAAATTTAATTTAATCTATTTATAATTTATATATGTATGAATTGTAATTTAAAGCTTTGTTTAAAAATTAATATTCTTCAAAAGCTAATTTAAAGATTAATTCATTTATTTTCAAAATATAAGATGGTTATATGATAGTTTAAAAAGATTTAAACAAAGTTTTGTTTTGTTTTAAAAATTCTTAAATTGAAAATGGTTATAAATGTATGTAGATAAAAGTTTTAGATTTGTGAATACATGTATAAGCAATTCATTTGTATTTTAACTAGTTTTTTAATATTTTCTTTTAAAGGTAAATTTATATTCATATATATAAGAATTTATTTATAAAGTAACTTAAATAAGTAGGTTTATATTACATTTTAAATTAAAATATTTTTTATTAAAATACTTATGTACATGTGTAATCATATTAGCATATTTTAAAAACACATGGAAGAAGATTAACCTAATTGAGTGACAAGTGTCTTCATTTAAAGTTTATTTTCTTTAAACTTTTATTTAATCATAACATAATACATTTAAATACATAAGAGAAAATTGTTTTTCCTCTTTCATTTCTCCAAAACCTTCTTTCTTCATCATAAATTCTTTATCTTCATTTCTTAACTCAAATATTAATGGCTTCTAGAAAATTTCTTTAACCTGAAAACTAAAATGAATCTGGAAAGTAAAAAGTGCAAATTTAAAATCCTGCAACCAACAAATCTACAAAGAAAAATCAAAACCTGAAACATGAGATGCAAAATCAAAGGCAAAGAGCAACTGAAAATCCACAAATTGAAGCATGCAAAGGCATTTACAACAACATGCAGTAGGATGTCTTATTCAAAGTCAATTTTCTGATAAGATGTTCAAGAGCCTAGAACTAAAATCTGCTATGCTTTGTTCTCTGCACTCTGCAATTAAATAATGTGAGTAATCATTTTAAAAATAGATTTGGTTTAATTTATGGTTAAATAATAATGAATGCAAATGAATGCTTGCTTTGACGATGAATATTTGATTATGTGAATGTATGATTATTATAAGTACGTAGTGCCTGTAAATTTGAATTTAAAACTCTGTTGTTTAAGCAGGATTTGATTTTCATCTTTAAATCCAAAATCTTTCAAAACTATAACTTGTTTGAACTTGTTATATAAATGAAAAGTGTCTGTTATAGATTGATAGTAATTTTAAAATTAGTTTCATAATTTTTAAAGCTACAGGTATGTATACATAGGAAATTTACAGTCAAACAAATTTTAGTTAAAAATCAATCATCCAAATTTTGGTTTGGAAGGGCATGATTGTGTCTGTTGTATGAAATCATGAATTTAGGAGAAGAAATCATAATTTTTAGTTGGGTATTTTGTATGTATTTTGGGTTTGTGTGATTTTTGGAGTTTTGGTGATTGCCGATTATCCATGCTATAATTTGGTTTGAAACTTGGATCGAAGCTTGTGTATGGGTTGTAGATTATAGGAAAAATGCTACGAAAATTTTCAACTGAGTGAATTGTTGGGAATTGAAGAAACTAGGGTTTAAGCTTACAGTTTAGTTCAGCTTGAATGTCGTGGCATCGCGTCATGGATGATGGATCGAGTTTGACCGCGTTAGGGTAGTAGCTACTAGGGGTCGAGATGGAACTGTGGTGAGGACGGCGATGATCATCAACGTCGATGGCCGGCATTAGGAGGGGTTCTGTGTCGTGTTGTGCTCTGCAGTATTTCGTGAAGAGGTCGAACTTTCGATTCGAATTTGTTTTCTCGAATCTGGGTTTGGTTCCTTGCTCGAGAGGGTTCGTGTGACCAACGTTGATGATCGCGACGCTCGCCAGAGGACGGCGACGGTGGGACATATGCACGCGTGTACGAAGTGTACACTGGAAGTGGAGCAATTGGGGAAGAAGGTTTCGCTCGAAGTAACGCTCGTGTTTGCATCGTGGTCGACTAGGAGTAGAGAGGGTGCAGGGTTACTTCGGCTCAGGCTCGAATGGTTTTGGGGATCGACTCGGGTTTTAGGGTGAATATGTTTTGTTTAGTACTGCATTATGTAGAATAATGTTTCTAAATTGCAAACTTGTTATTGAATAAGTTGAAGACATGTGCAAAGTAACTCGAGTTTTGTTGTCTGGTCTGTGAAGTGTTAGTGCAGATAATACTTGTTGGCAATAAATCTAGGTTAAGTTGAAAGTGAACTTGAGTTTGAACAAATGAATCAAGCATTTAACTATAAACGAGTTTTATAAAAGAAACAAAAATGCAAAGTTAAAACTTGATGTTTAAAATTAATTGATGATTAAACTTTAAAAGTATAAATTGAATTTATTTTAAAATTTAAATTTATTTAAAATAATTTCTTTTTGAAAGTGATTTAATTTAATTACATTTTGGATTTTTAAATTTAAAGAAGTAGGTTTGAATTTAAATATTAATCGAAGCTTTTAAGTAAATTGTTAGGTAATGTTTAATAACAAAGTTTCCATATTTATTTTGAAAATAAATACGTTTAAATTAGATGTTTAAAATGTTTTAAATTACAGATTCATTTCCAAATGTTTTATTTTCAAAATAAGGTTATTGATAAAAAATTTAAATCCAAATAATTTGTTTGAAGTTATTAAATCTGATTAATTTCAAATAATTTATTTATGGAGTTAAACAAGGTTAAATTATTTGGATATGAACTTAAGAATACTTGATTGAATATGATTTGTAATTAAGTAAAAAATAATTAAGATGAATGCACTTTCTTAATTAATTAAGGATTTTGTAAATATAAGAAGTTAATTAATTAATTATTTAATTAATTTTAAATAATTAGTTAATTGTTTATTTAAATTTTAATAATCACTAATTATGGATTAATTACATGTAATTACTTAATGAAGTAATTATTGGTTAATTATTGAATGTAATTAAGAATGGTAATTACTTATGAAAGTAATTAATGGAAGTTACTCATTGGAGTAATAAATTGAAGTGATTAATGGAACCACTTAATATTATCAATTAAAGAATTGATTAATATAATTGTTGAAGTTAATTAATAATGAAGTAATTAATTAATTAAAGAATTAAGGATTGTTTAATGATGGAAATAATTACTTGTTAAATAATTAATTAAGAAAGTAATCAAGATTTATTAATGAAGTAATTAGAAGATAATTACTTATGTAAGTAATTAAGAGTTAATTACTTAATTATTTAGTTAATAAATTGATGTGATTAATTTATAAATAAATGTATTAATTTAAGATTAATTACTAAGGGTAATTAATTAAAAATGAAATTAATTGATAAAGTAATTAATTAAGGATTATTTATTAATTTAATTGAATAATTAAGTACTTAATGAAGTAATTAAAGGTTAGTTAATTAGATTAATTAATCAAAGTAAATATAATTAATTAAGAAGTTAATTAATTAAGATAAGTAATTACAAATTGTTAATTACTGATTATGATTAATGAGTTGATCAATTGCAAGTTAATTATTTAATTAAAGAGAATTATTAATTAATGGGGATCATTAATTAATATAATTAATGATATTAATCAAGTTTGATTAATAAAAGTAATTAATTAAAATTAATGATCCTTCATTTACTTCCATTAATTAACTACAATTAAATCTTAATTAATTAATTAAGATTTAATTGTAGTTAATTAATGGAAGTAAATGAAGGATCATTAATTATCGCAATTAATGATAGTAATTAAAGGTTAATTACTGAATATGGTTAAGGATAATTACTTGAATGTAATTAAAGTATAATTAATTAAGGAAGATTAATTTGGGAAGATCATTAGAGATGATTAATTTATTTGGAATAATAAATTATTGAAGAAGGATTTAAATAATCCAATTGATTTAGAGTTAATTAATTCTGCTTTAGATGATCGATTAATATTGGTTGATTTATTGATATTAAATGATCAATATTGGGTGAATGATATTGGGTAATTGATATTGGTTGGTATTGGATGATTTAAGTATCTATGATATGTGATATGCTGCTTTGTGAGATGAATGGTTGTTATGAATTATCTATTGTGATAATGTGATTCATCTATCTGTTTATATCATCCTGAGTATAAGTTTAATTTTTTTAAACCCTTAAGTACGACTTGGACATTAAAATGGCGTTTGGTTTCGGTGAGACCGGGATCGGGTTTCCATATTTGGAATCCGAAAACCACATCGATTCCAATTAAATGTTAGGTCGTGTATCCAAGTGGAGCTAGTGAAGACTCGAGGTGTAAGGACTATGCATCAGTATAACTCTGTGGATGATTCCATAATGAGTTTGACAGAATAGTACTTATAGGTTCGAGATGGTGATTTAAAGTGCAAGGGCTATGGTCATTGACTCTGAGGGTGATTCCAAAATGAGTGCAACGAGATAGTGCCTTCGGTTTTGTTCGAACCCGGAACGAACTTGTATAGATTGAATGCTTTCAGAACATCGTCAGGTGGACGATGAGCATTCTAAGATATATGTGTTCTATAAAGGTAATCGTAGCCTTAAGCCTCATCAACTGGGAATGCCTAAAATATGGGAGGTGCAGCAAGGCTTCGTGGGTAGCTCCCACTTGAGAGTGAGATTTACCCCTGTCTAGAGGTCTCTTTCTATTTCGGCTTAGTGTGTGGTTGGTCGCGCCAACTACGTGGTGGTCTTGTTCGGGACTGTCCAGTAAGGGATGGTTCCGGCCTTGTGTTGTAGGGGAGCGGGCGTAGTCCTCAGTACGTTGATCTAGGCCACGTACTGTGACGGGCGGTACCCCAGTAGCCCCGCCATTGATGGAAACCCATTCTTCCTACGAGACCTTACGGTTTTGTTTGTATTACCTACTATTGTGGCTAGTAGCTGGAATTTAATAATGTAACAATTTCGGCTATTTCTTATTTACTTGAAAACCCTAGACACTATTATAATATCACTGGATTTCCTATCAAATGTTTTGGTTAGCGTAAGGTAAAAACTTTTCCATGTTTATGTGTGGGAAGTCTTACGTGATACCTTTTCTTTTTAAAGGGATTTCTAAAGTTAAGCAATTTTAACCGTTTACTCACACCAGACCCCTGTTTGACCCAAGTGTTTATTTTCTGTTTCATTAAACTCTTAGGTACTCATATTATGTATGAGTAGTCAAGTGATTCAGGGTTGCTTGACGAAATTCTGGAGGAGATATGGAGCAGGAGGCTTCCACGTGTAGATATGTTATGATTCCGCTGTGTTGTTTGGTATCTGTATCTGTTGTACTTGAGTTGTATTGTTAGACAGATGTTTATAACTGTCTAATATGTGTTGTATAAGTTGTGCACTCTGTTGTAATATGATACTGTGTAATATTTTATGTGATATATTATATTTTGTTCATTCTGTTGTGAGTTCTCTGATGTTGTTGTTCTTTCTTTCTCTTTCTTTTCTTCTTCTATCCCTTTCTTTCTTCATTAACGATGCGTCTTCCTGGAGATAGGAATTCGGGTCGTCACTGTTGGTATCAGAGCATTAGATTGAATGAATACCTAGGCTCTGAAGTGTGTCGCTTGAGGGAGCATTAGGTTGAATAAATACCTAGACTCTAAAGTGTGTCTTTCTTGAGGGAGCATTAGGTTGAGTGAATACCTAGGCTCTGGAGTGGTGTCTTTCTTGAGAGAGCGTACTTGTAATTTTTGTGTATATATATATATCTATATCTACCTGATCTGTTGGGTTATCTGTTCGGATTTTCCAACATAAGTTTTAGAGGTGGATGGAGTAGTGGTGTGTGTGTAACACGACTACCACTGATGGAAGAGGTCCATATGTTTGAGGTTGGAAGTTTTTGTCGAGACTGTAGACCTATTACCGTCTCGAGTGAGATTTGTAGTTTGGAGTAAGGATTTCTCTGATATCCGAAGGAAATCTTTTTAAAGATTCGGAGTTTATCTTTGAAGTGTATGTTTGGATCTGTCGGAAGTGCAGATGTAAATGATGATATCTTGATAGCTGCGTGATGAGATGCAGTATACATGGATATTTCAGAAGATGTTTTCTTTTGAAGCAGTTTTAGAAGTAGTTGAGGAGCAGTTTTTACCTGCCGCAGGGAAGATTCGTCTGTGTAGAAGTTGTCTGGATCTTTAGCAAGGAGGTTGGCTGTTTCGGAATATGTGACTAAGGTCTATGAGTTGTTTCGCTTCGGCATGGTCTCATTGTCATTTCTTAAGGAAAGCGAGATGTTGATGCTTGGTTTGGATCCCGAGTTTCTTTTGGGTTGTCTGCCATCTCGGAGGTCTGTTGTGTGGTTTGTTGATAGTTTTGGTTTTCGAGGAGCCTTTGGATTAGAAGTCTTTAGTTAGCTGTGGTAGCAGTGCAACTTGAAGTGTTCGGTGTGCTGTCGAGAAGGTCTTTTAGCTTTGCAGTATCACCGACGTGGAGCTTGGAAGCAACTGTGTAGCTTGTTTATCTGATGGTTCAGGAATCTTGGTGGTTCATCTTTCAGCAGCTGGGCAGTTGGTGAATATTTTTGAAGGGTTAACCTTGTTTGGAGAAGTTTATAGCTGTTCTAATTGGTAAGGAGAGGACGGTTTCTTTGGAATTCGAACTAGGTTGGATCGCAAAAGTGACTTGCGATTAGTTTGGGAATTTTTCTTAAGCATTCTTTTGTTTGAGACCGAGGGATTCTTATGTGGGAGTAGGAGCTGCTGAGGTAATCAGAAGTTTGTCTGCATATGGAGTGGAGATTCCATATTGTTTTGGTTCCGGAAGCGATTTTGGTAGTTAGCCTGGTTGTAGGATGGTTCTTTGAGAGAGAGAGAGAGTTGGTGTAGCAGCTCAGAATTTTTGGAATTTGGATTAGTCAGATCTAGTTTTTGAGTTTGGATTCTGCTGTAAGGTTGTGTGACCGAGTCAGATGAGTCACTCAGATTTTATGGATTTGATGAACAAAGTTTCCCAGATATTGGATAAGTTTGTATTCGTGTTCATCAACAGTATTCTCATCTATTTCAGAATCAGAGTTGTGCAGCGGAAGCGAGGTAGCAGCTGTGCAAGGAAGGAAGCAAGTTCAGTTTGCTATTGCTTTGGAGTAGGGCTTGTGTTCTGGATTTCGATGGATCTTGGAAGACTTTTCTGTTGAATAGGATCCAGAAACTAGTTTGCTTTGGTCTAGTTGTTTCTGGAAGCATCATCATAGGTTGAGCTGATCAGGAAGAGATGAGCAGCCCAGGATTATCTGTTGAGTTATACAAACATGAGATAAGGTGTTTGGAATTCGAAGTTGGAGACTTCATTGTTCTTAAGAATTTCTCTGGTTAGGAGAGCAGTAATTGGGTTAGATTGGTTGGTTAGTGCTGTGGCATTTGAGATTTCTTATTTGTGTTTTGATAGGATAAGATTGAACCACCAGTTTGGATAGCTGGAATTCATTGTATTTTACGTATCTCTGAGGGAGTACGTGTATGATTCATCGTTGATTGTTGAATCTGTAGTTCAGTTGGATGTGGAAGTTGTGCTAGATTTGAGTATAGCTGATGTTCTGTTCAGTTTGATGGATCTGGAGATGAGAGGAGCTCTGGATTTTGGTAGTGTAGTTAGTTTGTTGGCTTTTGTAGAGCGAGTCTCCCGGTGATTTATACTTGGGAAATTCGAAGATAGTATTAGTAAGACTTATTCTGATGTGTCAGGATAATTGGTTAGGTTTGTTTGTTTTTTGATTGCTATGGTTGTTAAGTACTGGTTGATAGGTATGCTTTGCTGTTTGAAATTGAAATCTTTTAAGGGTTATTAAATTACCCTTGCTTTTAAATTTCGGGGACGAATTTCTTTTAAGGGGGGAGGATCGTAACGACCCGGAATTTTGGGCAATATCAATTTAATAATTTGTATTAGTAATTTAATTGGTTTGATAATTTTCTTTATAATTTTAATTTAAAATTGGTAAATTTAATCTTTTAAAGGTAAATAAACATCTAATCTGGCAATATTGATAAGATATGTTTGTCAAAGCTAATAAATTTTATTCTATTTATAATATATATATTTTTGATATATATTGTGAATAGAAATATCTTTTGTTTTAAATAAAGATAAATTTTCAAATTGTAATATATGTAAGCATATATTATAATTTGATATTGTTTTGAAAATTTAATTTAATCTATTTATAATTTATATATGTATGAATTGTAATTTAAAGCTTTGTTTAAAAATTAATATTCTTCAAAAGCTAATTTAAAGATTAATTCATTTATTTTCAAAATATAAGATTGTTATATGATAGTTTAAAAAGATTTAAACAAAGTTTTGTTTTATTTTAAAATGCTTAAATTGAAATTGATTATAAATGTATATAGATAAAAGTTTTAGATTTGTGAATACATGTATAAGCAATTCATTTGTATTTTAACTAGTTTTTAATATTTTCTTTTAAAGGTAAATTTATATTCACATATATAAGAATTTATTTATAAAGTAACTTAAATAAGTAGGTTTATATTACATTTTAAATTAATTTTTTTTATTAAAATACTTATGTACATGTGTAATCATATTAGCATATTTTAGAAACACATGGAAGAAGATTAACCTAATTGAGTGACAAGTGTCTTCATTTAAAGTTTATTTTCTTTAAACTTTTATTTAATCATAACATGATACATTTAAACACATAAGAGAAAATTGTTTTTCCTCTTTCATTTTTCCAAAACCTTCTTTCTTCATCTTAAATTCTTTATCTTCATTTCTTAACTCAAATGTTAATGACTTCTAGAAAATTTCTTTAACCTGAAAACTAAAATGAACCTGGAAAGTAAAAACTGCAAATTTAAAATCCTGCAACCAACAAATCTGCAAAGCAAAATCAAAACCAGAAACATGAGATTCGAAATCAAAGGCAAAGAGCAACTACAAATCAACAAATTGAAGCATGCAAAGGCATTTACAATAGCATGCAGTAGGATTTCTTATTCAATGTAACAACCCGATATTTTCAGCCATTCGAATCCGCACATGTCGGACTTGAATTGCTCAAAATGCCGTGTTGTAAATAAATTTGGAGCAAATGAAATACAATCCCAGAATCACAGACACAGAAATATCAGAATAACTCGCAGCGGAAATTAAAATACCATAGTAGTTCATGAAGCTACTATAGCAAACTCTCAAAACATAATACATAATATCAGTCTGAAAACATGTACAATAGAAATCTCAATTACATAGCAGTTTATCAATACCAAAGCTGAAATAGAACAACTGAAACTGAAGGGATAGATAACTAGACAAGCAGAATCTCCAGCAATTCCTAGCTCCAGAAAGAAATCCAAAGCTAAGCTGTAAATACTCAGGCTGACCCGAGCGTAAAGTAAAACACAAAACACTCGAGTCTGGACAATATATACTTATATAATGCAAACCAACTCAAGTGAACTGTAGTAGAAATGCACAATAACTTAAAGGATGCTTGGGATCGCCCATCCTTTAAGAATCAGTTAAACTATAAATTAATTACTTCCCGTGGTTAAAATTTCAAAATGGTATTTTATACTTCAAAATCAAATATAATTTCAAAATTCAATATCATTCAAATTATCATATCTTCCAAACCACATTCATTTTTATTTAATTTAAATACCATTACAAAACACATTTCAAAATAGTTTATATTTCGAAACAAATTACTTCATTTTTAAATCATAAAATGAAGTTATTATATTTAATAATTAAATTATTAAATTTCCAAAATTTTAGTCTTTCAAAATTCTTTTATTCACTTAATTTATTAAAACAGATGAAAATTCAACTTTCGCAGCATTTAGAAATTGCTACGGAAAGTTACATTCAAAACAGTTCAATTTAACAAAAGATAACATTTAAAAATGCTGTAATAGGGTTACATTAGTTTCAAATAAAACTTAGTTAAATTAAACAATTATAGCATTTACAAAAATGCTATAATAAACTTTAATTAAACTTAGCCATTTGGTTCATTATTATCAACTACAGCATTTACAAATGCTGTATTATCATTTACATTAGAATTAATAGCATTTCAGAAATGCAGTTAATTAACTTCAAGTATTCAATATAATTTCACAAACAATTATATTTTTATTTAAATCATTTTTAGCTTATAAAATCATATAATTTCACTTTTAAAACAGTCATTCAAATACCCTTATATTCATGATTTTATAAAGTTAAATCTCCATTCAAAAATCAAAATTTAATAATAATTCACTTATTAAATTCCAACATTAAATTTTAAATTCATTAAATTAAATTTAACTTAACATTTATGTTTAAAATTTTCAAATATAACTTAATTTCATTTTTATTTACTTAACTTAAAATTCACTTTTAAGCTAAATTCACAAATTTCCAATTTTAGTTATATTTCCAAATTTCAACCTAAATATTCATTCATTTCACATTTTAACTTTATTCAAAAACCATTAATATATTACAAAATCATTTTAAATTCATTTAATTCAAAATATCATAAATTTATCATATTTTCATATTTAATTTAAATTCCATTTATCACCAAATTCTAGTTTCCAAAATAACTTACATTTCAGATTTTCTAACTTTACCATTTATTTATTTCACTTATAACTTTTCAGAAAATCAATAATGCTTTACAAAAATCATTTTTAATCAAATTTAAATCAAAATATTATAATATTTACATTTCTAAAATGATTTAAATTTTTTAGAAAAACATATTTTAACAACGGGTCTGTATTTCATTTTCTAGCCTAGATGAAGTGATACGGGTAATATATCATTTCAACCCGTAATTTACAAAGAAAACCGGGCTTGATCATTTCAAACCCGCAATCCCAAGTAAAAGAAAATAGTTGAAAATCATTCAGGCCTATCATTTCAGCCCATAACGATTTTCTCCTATTCTAAATTCCGTTCGGGTATGTATCATTTCAACCCATAGTGATTCTAGTCTTCAGGGAACTTGCAGTGTGATAAACTGATGGTGAGATTTACTCACCGTTTTGAGCTGATGACACAACGACGAATTGCACAACGGGATCTACACAAGCACAAAAGCACGATACAGATACGAAATGGAGCAGCCAAGGATTAATTCCCTTGAATAAAAATCAAACAAACAATATAACAATTATAAGGTTTCAGACCAAAAATACGATAAACGATGCTAGAAATTAAGGAACAACAATTAATCAAACACCTGCACTTGCTTCCACCATCACTATGCTCAGCCTATAGGGTGATAAGGTACTGCCATGGGGTGTATTTGGTCAGGTATGGGTCATATATGGTCGGCCTAGCAAGGGTTGTGAAGGTATGGAAGTTGCTATGTATGAAAATACAAGTACAAGGCAAACAAGTGGATTTTTGTGCAATTTCAAGCATCGGGCGAGGCTACAAATGGCATGGCCAGACCTGCTGGAGGCTAGGAGATGGTGTGGCAGTGGTTTTGGTTCAGGTATGAGCTGGAGAAGGTGGTGCAAAGGGCGGCTAAGGGTGGTGGAGGAGCAAGGCCGAACCTATGATGAAGAAGAACAAGTGCAAAAACCATGAATTCAAGCATAAACAAATGGAAAAATGAAATAAAGTTTACCAAACTTTCTTCAAAAGCTATGGCCGAATTTTTTTTCTTCAGGAATGAGAAAAATGTTTACATGAATGATAAAAACGATAGTTGGCTGAAAGAAATGAGAAGTAATGGCCAATTGAATGAAGAGTTAAGTTAAAATGTGAAAAGGTGGAAGATAAAAGGCCTTAGGAAAGTCAAAAGTCAAAACCTTTTCAAATTTCTCTTAATTTCTTTATATAAGTTTAAATTACTGAAAATATAATAATTTCAGTTTAAATTTCGAAAATGCAACAAAATATAAAATAAAATTAAATAAATAATAATTATATACGATAAAAATAAGAAAATAGCTCAGAAAATGCACACTAGTCAAGAAAAATTGGAAATAAACAGAATAAATTTTGGAAAATTTATATGGACATGGAAAATAATATCAGATAAGATTTCGAAATTTTTAACCAATATACAAATATATATAATATTTATCAATTATGTAAAGTAAAATTAAGGAAAATAGTTAAAACAGTGAACTAGACTAGCAAAATTTGAAGCTAAATGAAATAATTTTTAGAAAATTCATATAAGATTGTAAAGTATTTTAAACATAAATAATAACATAAAATACAAATATATTCACAAAATAAATATTTAAAATTTAATTTAAATATAAAATTTTAATGCAGAAAATAGCAGAAAATGGGAAAACAGCCCTTAAAAATAGGAAATCAACACAGTAATTTTTGGAAAAATTCTATTATTATTGTAAAAATATTTAGAGGTGAATTTTCACAAATAAAACAAATTTAAAATAAAATAAAGAAATTTAAAAATGAAGAAAATGGCAGAAAATTAGAAAACAGCCTTTAAAAATAGGAAATAAATACAGTAAATTTTGGAAAAATTATATTATCATTTTAAAAATGTTTAGAAATGATATCAAATAAATAAAAATAATTTAAAATAATTTCAAAATGAAATAAAGTCAAATTTAAATATATAGTCAAGATCTAGGGTTGTTACACTCTCCCCCACTCAAATCTTTTCGTCCTCTAAAAGGAAGGAAGCGGAGAAACAACAAGAAAGAGCAATAGGCTGGAATGCATCCCCGAAAGAAGGTAGGGAAAAAAAGATAGCTAGGAGGTAAAGCAGGTTGAAAGACAAGGATGAACCATTATACATTTCAATTTAATTTTTTTTTATGTATGATGAATAGTCATTTGATTCAAATCTGATGGTTCAAAGTAAACAATATTTAAAAACATTTTAAATTTTTAGAAGGGAAAATAACTGATCAAAATATTCTTTATATAGTACTTTATCAAAATACTTTTATAACTCGATGTCTTAACAAGTTTATCCTCGTTCCTGTAGATTCCGGCAGTGCGTTGATCAGGCGCAAAGCTAGACTTCTCCAGGTACTTAGTAGACTTGTTTCAACACCCAGTGAAAATACTTGAAAAATCATTTAAAATAGATATGGAAAGTACAATCCAAACAAATCAACCAAACCGAAACAGTTGTCTAACCATGGATCGCAGATACACAATGGTTACGCCTGGATCCCTCAGGAAACAATCCGT
The DNA here is from genome assembly GCA_030765085.1 of Allium cepa. Taxonomy (NCBI): domain Eukaryota; kingdom Viridiplantae; phylum Streptophyta; class Magnoliopsida; order Asparagales; family Amaryllidaceae; genus Allium; species Allium cepa. The sequence continues at coordinate 99,495,017 of CM060934.1, forward strand.
ATCCGTAAGCTTTCTCAGCCCTGCGAGTTACGCCATGATGACGAGTAGAATGCAGGATACACAATGGTTACGCCTGGATCCCCCAGGAAACAATCGTACCCCTAGGCAAGGCTCAGCCAGGCACTTGCGCTACTCTTCGCGACCTACACAGATTGCAGAATACACAATGGTTACGCCTGGATCCCCCAGGAAACAATCTGTACCCCTAGGCAAGACTCAGCCAGCCAGTTGCGCTATGTAGTCACGATCATAAGACCACGGGGATCGCCGTGGAATTCGATGGACACTCGAGTATCATATCCGGAAAACCCAAATCAAAGAGAGAGAATAATATCGATAGAATGAATCCACAGTGTGGCCACAAAGCGGATATCAAGCAGAAGGCACTTTCCATATCTTTACTTCGAAAATATGTATCATATAGTACCTTTCAAAATCACTTTCAAATATCATACTTATATAAAGTCCATATATATAAGATTTCATTCCAAATCAAATACTTTCCAAAATAATAGTATATTAAATCACACTAATATAAATTTCGATTATATAAGATTTCATTTTTCAAAATTGAGTATCTTTTCAAATCAACAGTTCTCAAATCAATGGTTTACTTATACAAATCATTTTTATATAAGTTCGATAGCTCCCAAATCAAGTATTAAATAAAACAGGTTCTAAATTTCATACCATTTCGATATCAATTCAATTTTAAAATCATATATGATGTCACCAAATCATTTCTTTCAAGTTATATATATTCAGTTTCAAAATTTCTTAAAACAATAGGTTTAGAAAATAATCCAAATTTCCAAATCAACAAAATTTAAGTCAAATAAATCCATTTCCATTTCAAACATGTATTCACTTCAAAAGTCATAATACTTTCAAAGTAATGAATCTTTCGAAACTAAAATACTTGAAATCATTACACTTTGAAAATCGTAACATTTAGACATCACGCATTTGAAATCATAAAACATGCCCTTAATTCTTTTCATTTCAATTTTTTTCAATTAAACCAAAATCTAAAATTTCCAATTTCAATTCAATTCAAACCATCAGTTTCAATTTAGTTTTCCAACAAAACCATTTCAAATATTATCAATTTCAAATATAGATTTGATTTACAAAATAAACTATTAAATCTTAAATATGTTTCAAGGCTTAAATATACCATATTTCAAAGCTAAATTTCATAATTTCATATATCTCAAATTTTACTTCATTATTACTTAGATATGTCATTATTTCGCAACATTACATTCGATCGCTCGCTTGATCACACAAGTTCGCTTTCGAACTAGTATTGTCCATTCGACTTTCCTAATGCGGACTTCGATATGGTTTCTTGACTAGAAGCCATCAGTCTCCTTGCATAGCCATATACTATGATAGAGAATTCTAGAATCGAGCCCAAAATCCATATCAAATGTTCGCCATCAAGAATCAAATGAAAAATCCTAACACGAAATGGTGTAATTCACCTCAAACTTGTGTACTCAAACTTGGATCAAATTAATTATGCGAATAAAACAACGTACGTACAACTTATGTATTTATTCCAACTTGTTAAATAAATAGTTTTATAAAGATGTTACTAAGTTAAAACATTTAAAACCAAAATTTTCTCAAACATTTGAAGACTAATTTTTATCCAAAACATTTCAAAACTAAATTTCATATTAGTATAATTCAAAATAGTCTTATTTATTTACTTAACAAAACAATTTCAACTTATAAAAAACCATATTATTTCATACTTGAAACATACAAACTAAACTTATATTCTTTATCAAATACCTTATACCTTTCAAAAATTTTAGCTTTGAAAAATTAACCTTGATTTGGAAGTGCTCGAATCTTAAAATAGTCGAAGAAGTCATATTTTCAATCCAAGAGTTGAAAATCAACACTAAATCAGTATATCAATTTCAAAAGTTAGGTTTCAAAATCTGAAACTCGAGAACTGAACACCGACTTACCTTAAATCTTTTCAAATATATATATATATATATATATATATATATATATGTATGTATGTATGTATATGTCTATGCATATATATATATACAGATCTATCTTTCGAATATCAAACCATACTTCGAAATCTGAAATCAAAATTGGTTTCACAAAATCACTCGCAGAGCAAAGCTACTAGAGTGGCCTCTCTCTCACTCAGAAACTCGAAAATCAATGTCGATGATGCATGCATTCATCACCGAAATTATTTTCCAGCGACATAAGTGAGTTCTGGACTTCAATTAACTTTGAGAAACTTCTTTGAAATTCCTTCGAAATCATTGAAATTCATTCGAATACATTTGAAACATTCCTTATTTGAAATATATATATATATATATATATATATATATATTACTATATATATTTTCCAAAATCTTAAAACCGATTTCAAAATACCGGAATTCGATCCTCGAAATTCAAATTCAAAACCCTTCAGTTATAAATCATTTTTTTATAAATCAAGTTCTTATAAAATTTTCAAAATTTCAAATTCTTTCAAAATTTCAAATTTTTATTTTTGAAAGGTATATAATCCTTATCGAAAACATTTCACTTTTATATATAAAAATATGGCCATCCTTAATAATTTCGATGTATGCACAGTTTCAAAATACAATTAAATACAAATTTCCAAAGGATGATTCAGGGAAGGATTTCAAACAAACAAAGATTCAAAATTAGAGGGACTCTAATCAAATAGAATTCTAGTTCGAAGATAAGCTCAAACGAAGATGAGATAATTTAATTACCAAATAGAGGATAGATAAGCCTATATAAATCATGGGCAAACTTAAACGGTCACCCGAGACTTTAGGAATATATTCAATACGGAAATCTAAGGCAAATCGACCTTCGATCGCCAGAGAATAGAATCCGGGTAGAGCAGGAGATAGATAGCATCGACATCCGAGGATAAAAAAATCTTCAGTGAATCAATGCCAATTGTAAAGGAGTTTCACCCCTTTACAAATCATTCAAAGATTTACGGAATCATCGCTCTTTAGAGAGGTCATTCCAAAGTAGAGTTACGAATGCTCCAAAATTAAAAGGAAAAATGGGGAAAACAAGACTGGATTCTAGAACAAGTGGGAGTGTTCCAAAGTTCAAGGAATCCTAGTCGATAAGAATCTTAACCAAAAGATTTCTAGCAAGGTGGATAACGAAGAGATGAAGTTTAGAAAATCTTGATTTCGAAATAAGAACATTTTTATACCAAAATAATCTTTGAAAATCTTTTAAAAAATTTTTAAAAATCATTTTATATTTCGAAAATACGTTCTCTCACAAAGAAAGGATTCTGAGATTGATTTCACTCATTCTAGGGTATTTCTACCCTATCTCTAATGAGTTTGTGCTCCGCAGGCTAAGGTTTGCCTAAAACCAAAGCTCTGATACCAACTGTAACAACCCGATATTTTCAGCCATTCGAATCCGCACAAGTCGGACTTGAATTGCTCAAAATACCGTGTTGTAAATAAATTTGGAGCAAATGAAATACAATCACAGACACAGAAATATCAGAATAACTCGCAGCGGAAATTAAAATACCATAGTAGTTCATGAAGCTACAATAAAAAACTCTCAAAACATAATACATAATATCAGTCTGAAAACATATACAATAGAAATCTCAATTACATAGCAGTTTATCAATACCAAAGCTAAAATAGAACAACTGAAACTGAAGGGATAGATAACTAGACAAGCAGAATCTCCAGCAATTCCTAGCTCCAGAAAGAAATCCAAAGCTAAGCTGTAAATACTCAGGCTGATCCGAGCGTAAAGTAAAACACAAAACACTCGAGTCAGGACAATATATACTTATATAATGTAAACCAACTCAAGTGAACTGTAGTAGAAATGCACAATAACTTAAAGGATGCTTGGGATCGCCCATCCTTTAAGAATCAGTTAAACTATAAATTAATTACATCCCGTGGTTAAAATTTCAAAATGGTATTTTATACTTCAAAATCAAATATAATTTCAAAATTCAATATCATTCAAATTATCATATCTTCCAAACCACATTCATTTTTATTTAATTTAAATACCATTACAAAACACATTTCAAAATAGTTTATATTTCGAAACAAATTACTTCATTTTTAAATCATAAAATGAAGTTATTATATTTAATAATTAAATTATTAAATTTCCAAAATTTTAGTCTTTCAAAATTCTTTTATTCACTTAATTTATTAAAACAGATGAAAATTCAACTTTCGCAGCATTTAGAAATTGCTACGGAAAGTTACATTCAAAACAGTTCAATTTAACAAAAGATAGCATTTAAAAATGCTGTAATAGGGTTACATTAGTTTCAAATAAAACTTAGTTAAATTAAACAATTATAGCATTTACAAAAATGCTATAATAAACTTTAATTAAACTTAGCCATTTGGTTCATTATTATCAACTACAGCATTTACAAATGCTGTATTATCATTTACATTAGAATTAATAGCATTTCAGAAATGCAGTTAATTAACTTCAAGTATTCAATATAATTTCACAAACAATTATATTTTTATTTAAATCATTTTTAGCTTATAAAATCATATAATTTCACTTTTAAAACAGTCATTCAAATACCCTTATATTCATGATTTTATAAAGTTAAATCTCCATTCAAAAATCAAAATTTAATAATAATTCACTTATTAAATTCCAACATTAAATTTTAAATTCATTAAATTAAATTTAACTTAACATTTAAGTTTACAATTTTCAAATATAACTTAATTTCATTTTTATTTACTTAACTTAAAATTCACTTTTAAGCCAAATTCACAAATTTCCAATTTTAGTTATATTTCCAAATTTCAACCTGAATATTCATTCATTTCACATTTTAAATTTATTCAAAAACCATTAATATATTATAAAATCATTTTAAATTCATTTAATTCAAAATATCATAAATTTATCATATTTTCATATTTAATTTAAATTCCATTTATCACCAAATTCTAGTTTCCAAAATAACTTACATTTCAGATTTTCTAACTTTACCATTTATTTATTTCACTTATAACTTTTCAGAAAATCAATAATGCTTTACAAAAATCATTTTTAATCAAATTTAAATCAAAATATTATAATATTTACATTTCTAAAATGATTTAAATTTTTTAGAAAAACATATGTTAACAACGGGTCTGTATTTCATTTTCTAGCCTAGATGAAGTGATACGGGTAATATATCATTTCAACCCGTAATTTACAAAGAAAACCGGGCTTGATCATTTCAAACCTGCAATCCCAAGTAAAAGAAAATAATTGAAAATCATTCACGCCTATCATTTCAGCCCATAACGATTTTCTCCTATTCTAAATTCCGTTCGGGTATGTATCATTTCAACCCATAGTGATTCTAGTCTACAGGGAACTTGCAGTGTGATAAACTGATGAAAATAACAGAATAGCATGAAATAACAGTAACATATGGTATAACAAGTGTAAATATAGGTGTGAACTTCATATGAATATAATATAGCAGTTATAACAGGATGATATGCATTTACAGATTCAGGTGATGTCAGTTTATCACTATATAAGTACATATTAGTCTAGTGAGATTTACTCACCGTTTTGAGCTGATGACACAACGACGAATTGCACAACGGATCTACAAAAGCACAAAAGCACGATACAGATACGAAATGGAGCAGCCAAGGATTAATTCTCTTGAATACAAATCAAACAAACAATATAACAATTATAAGGTTTCAGACCAAAAATACGATAAACGATGCTAGAAATTAAGGAACAACAATTAATCAAACACCTGCACTTGCTTCCACCATCACTATGCTCAGCCTATAGGGTGATAAGGTACTGCCATGGGGTGTATTTGGTCAGGTATGGGTCATATATGGTCGGCCTAGCAAGGGTTGTGAAGGTATGGAAGTTGCTATGTATGAAAATACAAGTACAAGGCAAACAAGTGGATTTTTGTGCAATTTCAAGCATCGGGCGAGGCTACAAATGGCATGGCCAGACCTGCTGGAGGCTAGGAGATGGTGTGGCAGTGGTTTTGGTTCAGGTATGAGCTGGAGAAGGTGGTGCAAAGGGCGGCTAAGGGTGGTGGAGGAGCAAGGCCGAACCTATGATGAAGAAGAACAAGTGCAAAAACCATGAATTCAAGCATAAACAAATGGAAAAAGGAAATAAAGTTTACCAAACTTTCTTCAAAAGCTATGGCCGAAATTTTTTCTTCAAGAATGAGAATTTTTTTTACATGAATGATAAAAATGATAGTCGGCTGAAAGAAATGAGAAGTAATGGCCAATTGAATGAAAAGTTAAGTTAAAATGTGAAAAGGTGGAAGATAAAAGGCCTTAGGAAAGTCAAAAGTCAAAACCTTTTCAAATTTCTCTTAATTTCTTTATATAAGTTTAAATTACTGAAAATATAATAATTTCAGTTTAAATTTCGAAAATGCAACAAAATATAAAATAAAATTAAATAAATAATAATTATATACGATAAAAATAAGAAAATAGCTCAGAAAATGCACACTAGTCAAGAAAAATTGGAAATAAACAAAATAAATTTTGGAAAATTTATATGGAAATGGAAAATAATATCAGATAAGATTTAGAAATTTTTAACCAATATACAAATATATATAATATTTATCAATTATGTAAAGTAAAATTAAGGAAAATAGTTAAAACAGTGAACTAGACTAGCAAAATTTGAAGTTAAATGAAATAATTTTTAGAAAATTCATATAAGCTTGTAAAGTATTTTTAAACATAAATAATAACATAAAATACAAATATATTCAAAAATAAATATTTAAAATTTAATTTAAATATAAAATTTTAATGCAGAAAATAGCAGAAAATGGGAAAACAGCCCTTAAAAATAGGAAATCGACACAGTAATTTTTGGAAAAATTCTATTATTATTGTAAAAATATTTAGAGGTGAATTTTCACAAATAAAACAAATTTAAAATAAAATAAAGAAATTTAAAAATGAAGAAAATGGCAGAAAATTAGAAAACAGCCTTTAAAAATAGGAAATAAATACAGTAAATTTTGGAAAAATTATATTATCATTTTAAAAATGTTTAGAAATGATATCAAATAAATAAAACAAATTTAAAATAATTTCAAAATGAAATAAAGTCAAATTTAAATATATAGTCAAGATCTAGGGTTGTTACATTCAAAGTCATTTTTCTGATAAGATGTTCAAGAGCCTGGAACTAAAATCTGCTGTGCTTTGTTCTTTGCTCTCTGCAATTAAATAATGTGAGTAATCATTTTAAAAACAGATTTGGTTTAATTTATGGTTAAATAATAATGCATGCAAATGAATTCTTGCTTTGATAATGAATATTTGATTATGTGAATGTATGATTATTATAAGTACTTAGTGCCTGTAAATTTGAATTTAAAACTCTGTTGTTTAAGCAGGATTTGATTTTCATCTTTAAATCCAAAATCCTTCAAAACTATAACTTGTTTGAACTTGTTATATAAATGAAATGTGTCTGTTATAGTTTGATAGTAATTTTAAAATTAGTTTCATAATTTTTAAAGCTACAGGTACGTATAAGTAGGAAATTTACAGTAAAACTAAATTTTAGTTAAAAATCAATCATCCTAATTTTGGTTTGGAAGGGTATAATTGTGTCTGTTGTATGAAATCATGAATTTAGGAGAAGAAATCATAATTTTTAGTTGGGTATTTTGTATTATTTTAGGTTTGTGTGTTTTTGGGAGTTTTGGTGATTGCCGATTATGCATGCTATAATTTGGTTTGAAACTTGGATCGAAGCTTGTGTATAGGTTGTAGATAATAAGAAAAATGCTACGAAAATTTTCAATTGAGTGAATTGTTGGGAATTGAAGAAACTAGGGTTTAAGCTTACAGTTTAGTTCGGCTTGAATGTCGTGGCATTGCGTCGTGGATGATGGATCGAGTTCGACCGCGTTAGGGTAGTAGCTGCTAGGGGTCGAGATGGAACTGTGGTGAGGACAGCGATGATCATCAACGTCGATGGCCGGCGTTGGGAGGGGTTCTGTGTTGTGTTGTGTTCTGCAGTATTTCATGAAGAGGTCGAATTTTCGATTCGAATTTGTTTTCTCGAATCTGGGTTTGGTTCCTTGCTCGAGAAGGTTCGTGTGACCAACGTTGATGATCGCGACGATCGCCAGAGGACGGCAACCGTGGGACATATGCACGCGTGTACGAAGTGTACGCTGGAAGTGGATCAATTGGGGAAGAAGGTTTCGCTTGAAGTAACGCTCGTGTTTGCATCGTGGTCGACTCGGAGTAGAGAGGGTGCAGGGTTACTTCGGGTCAGGCTCGAATGGCTTTAGGGATCGACTTGGGTTTTAGGGTGAATGCGTTTTGTTTAGTACTGTATTATGTAGAATAATGTTGCTAAATTGCAAACTTGTTATTGAATAAATTGAAGACATGTGCAAAGTTACTCGAGTTTTGTTGTTTGGTCTGTGTAGTGTTAGTGCAGATAATACTTGTTAGTAATAAATCTAGGTTATGTTGAAAGTGAACTTGAGTTTGAACAAATGAATCAAGCATTTAATTATAAACGAATTTTATAAAAGAAACCAAAAATGCAAAGTTAAAACTTGTTGTTTAAAATTAATTGATGATTAAACTTTAAAAGTATAAACTGAATTTATTTTAAAATTTAAATTTATTTAAATAATTTCTTTTTGAAAGTAATTTAATTTAATTACATTTTGGATTTTTAAATTTAAAGAAGTAGGTTTGAATTTAAATATTAATCAAAGCTTTTAAGTAAATTGCTAGGTAATGTTTAATAACAAAGTTTCCATATTTATTTTGAAAATAAATAATATTAAATTAGATGTTTAAAATGTTTTAAATTACAAGTTCATTTCCAAATGTTTTATTTTCAAAATAAGGTTATTGATAAAAATTTTAAATCCAAATAATTTGTTTGAAGTTATTAAATCTGATTAATTTCAAATAATTTATTTATGGAGTTAAACAAGGTTAAATTATTTGGATATGAACTTAAGAATACTTGATTGGACATGATTTGCAACTAAGTAAAAAAATAATTAAGATGAATGCTCTTTCTTAATTAATTAAGGATTTTGTAAATATAAGAAGTTAATTAATTAATTAATTTTAAATAATTAGTCAATTATTTATTTAAATTTTAATAATCACTAATTGTGGATTAATTAAGTGTAATTACTTAATGAAGTAATTATTGGTTAATTATTGAATGTAAGTAAGAATGGTAATTACTTATGAAAGTAATTAATGGAAGTTACTCATGGGAGTAATAAATTGAAGTGATTAATGGAATCACTTAATATTATCAATTAAAGAATTGATTAATATAATTGTTGAAATTAATTAATTATGAAGTAATTAATTAATTAAAGAATTAAGGATTGTTTAATGATGGAAATAATTACTTGTTAAATAATTAGTAAAGAAAGTAATCAAGATTTATTAATGAAGTAATTAGAAGATAATTACTTATGTAAGTAATTAAGAGTTAATTACTTAATTATTTAGTTAATAAATTAATGTGATTAATTTATAAATAAATGTGATTAATTTAAAATTAATTACTAGGGGTAATTAATTAAAAATGCAATTAATTAATAAAGTAAGTAATTAAGGATTATTTACTAATTGAATTGAATAATTAAGTACTTAATGAAGTAATTAAATATTAATTAATTAGATTAATTAATCAAAGTAAATATAATTAATTAAGAAGTTAATTAATTAAGAGAAGTAATTACAAATTGTTAATTACTGATTATGATTAATGAGTTGATCAATTACAAGTTAATTATTTAATTAAAGAGAATTATTAATTAATGGGGATCATTAATTATCGTAATTAATGATAGTAATTAAAGGTTAATTACTGAATATGGTTGAGGATAATTACTTGAATGTAATTAAAGTATAATTAATCAAGGAAGATTAATTTGGGAAGATCATTAGAGATGATTAATTTTTTTGGAATAATAAATTATTGAAGAAGGATTTAAATAATCTAATTGATTTAGAGTTAATCAATTCTGCTTTGGATGATTGATTAATATTGGTTAATTGATTGATATTGAATGATCAATATTGGGTGAATGATATTGGGTGATTGATATTGGTTGATATTGGATGATTTAAGTATCCATGATATGTGATATGCTGCTTTGTGAGATGAATGGTTGTTATGAATTATCTATTGTGATAATGTGATTCATCTATCTGTTTATATCATCCTGAGTATAAGTTTAAATGTTTTAAAACCCTTAAGTACAACTTGGACATTAAAATGGCGTTTGGTTTCGGTGATACCGGGATCGGGTTTCCATATTTGGAATCCGAAAACCACATCGATTCCAATTAAACGTTAGGTCGTGTATCCAAGTGGAGCTAGTGAAGACTCTAGGTGTAAGGACTATACATCAGTATAACTCTGTGGGTGATTCCGTAATGAGTTTGACGGAATAGTACTTATAGGTTCGAGATGGTGATTTAGAGTGCAAGGGCTATGGTCGTTGACTCTGAGGGTGATTCCAAAATGAATGCAACGAGATAATGCCTTCGGTTTTGTTCGAACCCAGAACGAACTTGTATGGATTGCATGCTTTCAGAACATCGTCAGGTGGACGATGAGCATTCTAAGATAGATGTGTTCTACAAAGGTAATCGTAGCCTCAAGCCTCATCAACCGGGAATGGTTAAAACAGGGGAGGTGCAGCAAGGCTTCGTGGGTAGCTCCCACTTGAGAGTGAGATTTACCCCTATTTAGAGGTCCCTTTCTATTTTGGCTTAGTGTGTGGTTGGTCGCGCCAACTACGGAGTGGTCTTGTTCGGGACTGTCCAGTAAGGGATGGTTCATGCCTTATGTTGCAGGGGAGCGGGTGTACTCCTCGGTACGTTGATCTAGGCCACGTACTATGACGGGCGGTACCCCAGTAGCCCCGCCATTGATGGAAACCCATTCTTCCTACGAGACCCTACGGTTTTGTTTGTATTACCCACTTTGTGGCTAGTAGCTGGAATTTAATAATGTAACAACTTCGGCTATTTCTTATTTACTTGAAAACCCTAGACACTATTATAATATCACTGGATTTCCTATCAAATGTTTTGGTTCGTGTAAGGTAAAAACTTTTCCATGTTTATGCGTAGGAAGTCTTATGTGATACCTTTTCTTTTCAAAGGGTTTTCTAAAGTTAAGCAATTTTAACCGTCTACTCACACCATACCCCTGTCTGACTCGAGTGTTTATTTTCTGTTTTATTAAACTCTTGGGTACTCATATTATGTATGAGTAGTCAAGTGATTCAGGGTTTCTTAACGAAATTCTGGAGGAGATATGGAGCAGGACGCTTCCACGTGTAGATATGTTATGATTCCGCTGTGTTGTTTGGTATTTGTATTTGTTGTACTTGAGTTGTATTGTTAGATAGATGTTTATAACTGTCTAATATGTGTTGTATAAGTTGTGTACTCTGATGTAATATGATACTTTGTAATATTTTATGTGATATATTATATTTTATTCGTTCCGCTATGAGTTCTCTAATGTTGTTGTTCTTTCTTTCTCTTTCTTTTCTTCTTCTATCCCTTTCTTTCTTCATTAGCGGTGCGTCTTCCTGGAGATAGGAAGTCGGGTCGTCACTCGATCGATGGGTGCCGAACGGCAAAATGCCGAACGATATCTTCATGCCGAACGAATTGATGCGCTGATTGGAGAGAGCAGGCCGATCAATAATCAAAGCCGGTCGAGGGGAGATGCCGAACGAGGCTGGAATGCCGAACGATCTTAGATGCCGGACGAAGCATGAATGTCGATCGAGATGGGATGAATGCCAAACACTTCTAGATGCCGAACGACGCATGAATGCGGAACACTCTTGAATATCAAACGAGGTCTGGATGCCGAGCAGTGTGAAATGCCGAACGAGGCTGGAATGCTGATCGATCTTAGATGTCGAACGACACTTAATGCCAAACGATATACAATACCGAACGGCTCTCAATGCCGAATGCTTTTGCATGCCGAACGTGCCATAGATACCGTACGGCACTTAATGCCGAGCGATATACAATACCGAAGGGCTCTCAATGCCGAACTCTCTTGCATGCCGAACGTTCCTGGATGCCGATCGAACTCGAGTGTCGAACGAACCATTTGTGCCAAACGACTCTGGAAGCCGAATGGTTTGCGAATGCCGAGTGCCTAGTTGGCTGGTCAAATCTCCAGGTAACACTTGCCCCCCAAAGTGCATCACGTGGTCGAACGTGGTGCGCTTTGAATCATGAGTTCTCCATGTTTTGCTTCGAGCCTCTGCTCATTTCTCTGAATGCCGAACAACATAGCCGATGTCGAGCGCCCATAGATGCCGAACGATATCATTTTGACTGGTTCTACCGGTCATTGTCTCTTCGACTTCCTCTTCTACACTTTTTTACTTTTTACCTCCGTGACTTTCCAAGAACGCGTAACTTACCTCCCTTGAGTCTCTTTCACTTCTCCTACCTGGAATCCATCACGTCCTTCCTAAGTTAAGTTTGAACAGCCTCCGATCCTAAACTCAAAGACCCTCGAGCTCCCGTCGTACTCTTCGGTAAGAACCTTTCGATCATTCTTTCAAATTAGGAAGCATTACATAATACTCGAACTTGCGAATTCTTCATAGATCGTAGAAAGTGGGGGGCGTGTGAATGAGGGTGATGAATTGAGGTTCGGACGCGTTCTAGTGTAGGAACTTAGTATGCTCTCTGGTGATTTCGAGGTGAATGTATTGGAGAAGAGAAAGGTGGAAGATGCATTGTAGTGGCTCGGCATGATCTTTTAGTGCCGAGTGGTCCTATGGTAGCATGAGAATGGAGTTAGAGATCAGGCCTATTGGTGTGGATTGACATGGCCATGGTTCGGCATGATCTTCCCCTGCGGAACGAGGTTGGAGTGGAAAAACTGAAAGGAAACGGGGAATGGACAGGATGCCGATTGATATTTTGGCCGAACAGCGCTTAGGTCGAACGACAAGAATGCCAATCAATACTTAGGCCGAACGATATTTCGGCCGAACGATACTTAGGCCGATCAATATTTTGGCCGAACGATACATAGGCCGATCAATATGTTGGACGAACGATATTTAGGCCGATCAATATTTTGGCCGAATGATACTTAGGCCGATCAATATTTTGGACGAACGATACTTAGGCAGAGGAATATTTTGGCCGAACGATACTTAGGTCGAATACCTATTCACTTTGTCTAATCATATGACGAAAACAAGGACGAGGACCTAAGCAAACTAGCATATCGAACTAATCTGGACTATTTACTTCCTAGTTTCAGTAATCAAAAGCCTGAACTCAAATCGACAAAAACGAATAATTGCCTTTAACATATAGCGCCAATGTCTGAGCCCGAAATTGAAAACATGATAGGGCAGGCTTTTGGAGATGGTCAGCGATGACGGTCTTCGAAGGCAACAATTCAAAGCTCAACTTTATACCATCAACTATGTGACTTTCAATTTCTCAACACTTATATTTGAATTATCACACTAGTTCACACACCGTACGGGGGGAATACTAGTGTTGTTAAGTCTAACGTCGATTTTTTTTCAAGTATAGTTCAAACATGTGCTCTACTAGATTCAATCTCTATTAAAGATGTCTAGAAAATCTAGCTCCGCTATGATCTCAGACAGACCTGGGCCGTCTTCAAGAAAAGAAGTCGTAGATACTTCAAACCCGTCGACTTCCCTTACTCATAACTTAGCTCCCGATGCCCTGGAGGCATCAATTTCCTTGGACAACCCAGTGATTCACAGTCTTCGAAGATTAATGAAAGTGCACTCCGTCGGATATGTTTTGTCCACGAAATCCCCTTCGACGACGTGTTAGTTCCATCGGGGAACGATTGTCCACACTTGCCACCAGTTGGATACATAGCTTGTAATAAATTTATGTGCCGGGTCGGCAGCGTGCCACTGTTCAACTCATTTCTTCGGGACGTGCTACAATACACCGACATTGCTCCGTCGCAACTGCACCCGAACGGCCATGCATTCATCTACGGTACCTACATCCTCTTCATAGGCCTCCAACCCTGGGCGATATCAAATATATATATTGCATCAAGAAGCGGAGAGATAGCCCCTCTTTGATAGTTCTCGCGCCGCACAATAAATGTCAAATTTTGACTGGGGCATGCAGCAAGTTTGCCCTGTACAAACAGGAATGGTTTTATGTGCGTTGCCCTCCTGATTTCGCGAGGAGATGGGTGGAAGGAAGTAATCTTTTCTTTGGATCGATATTCATGCTTGGTCGAAGCTGTACCTTTTCTAATTCTTTTCCACCCTTTCAGGTATCAATCCACATCCCGAGAGCAGTGGATATTTTGAAGCCGTCGGAGCTATTCGAGCCCTCCCTGCCGAAGAACGGGACATCCGAGCTCTCATTTCCAATGAGACACTTACAAGGTTTGGACTGTTGGTAGAAGGCCGCTGGATAAGCCTCCCTCAGGGCGTTACCATTCCCAGGCCTGCCTTTGGCAAAGGGAAAAAACAAGCTAAGTCTTTAGCACATAACGCTCCTGACGCACTAGAAGAGGGGGAACTTAAGGAAAGCGAAACACCCGAAGTACAAGATGAGAACGTCGGTCCCACTCAAGACCCGATAGTCTAAGTTCACGACATCGAAACGTCATCTTTTCCTTCGAAGAGGAAAAAAACTGACGTACAAGATAAGGAAGGAAAAAGTTGGTGGAACTTCTAAAGTTACCCTTATCCCAACAGAGAAAGAGGCTTCCTCACAAAGTTTAGAAAGTTCTTTAAAGGGCCTATCGAACCTCTCCATAACTGATGATCTACTCAATTATGGTTTTGATGATCCGAAGGCACTTAAACTTCACTCGCCCATCAGAGGCGACGTAGGTGTTCAAGCCCAAAATGAGGGAGAAAAAATTCCCATTAGTAAAGAAACTGGTCCGTCGCGGGGAAACACTAGGACATACACAAACACATGCACTTCACCTTACACTTAAATCTCTGTCGTCACACCACTCTTTGCTAATCCGTTGTTATTTAAATTCTTTGTAGGTGACATGGGACGTACACATGGAATTGATCGTCTCCGCGAGTCCTCTATCTTCCATCATTTTGGACGGGACTCAGGTTCCAGAAGACGCCGGGACAGAGACGGTGATGGCGATAGGGATTGTCATTCCCGGGACTCTTCATCTCGAAAGAAAACATATTATCAGCCCAAATACCATCAGCATCCCTCTTCTCACTCGGAGCAAAGCAAAGATAAGCACGGCCATAAAGGGTCGCAATCCGATGTCCCCCGCGATCAACACTCCGATTCCTCTTGCACATGACAGTCCCGGGATCCTTACAGGAGAGCCGAACTTTCAAAGCCGCCTCCTCCTATTCCCGCAACATATCCAAAAGTATCGGAGAGACTGGCCGAGCTTAAAGTTAAATTTCCAAAAATCTGCTTTGAAGGCCTGAAGTTCCACCCGGCGATCCATCATATACCTGGAGATGTCAAGCAGAGCGCTACCGCCTGTACCAATGACGTCTATGTTTAACATGACATGTTTGTTCATCTTGCTGAGAAAGTGTCAGAAGTCTCCATAGAACGTAAACATGAGATTGATCGCATGAAGCTTGAGGCTATCCATGACAAAGACATTATCAAAGCTCAGGACGAAGAGCTCGCATCTTACAAATCTCAACTTAAGGCCTCCCAACAGAGCGCCAAAGATACCGCCGAAGCCGTAACTCGTTTGGAATCAACTCACAAAAAAGAAATCGACGAGGCAGTCCAATGTTGTGGGGCCTTAGCTTTGGAGAAAGACTCGGTGCAAAAAGGGAGGGATGCATTCTGCCTCCGAGTCAAAGAACCTAAGGAGCGACTCCGCAAAGAGCAAGAAGAGAAGATTGCTAAGAAGAGAAGATTGCTGCACAAGAAGAATCGCAACGGTATTGCGACGAGATCGTTGCGACGCGACTCCTAAAGGCGAAACTTAAGGGCGAGCTTTATAAAGTTGAGGCACTGAAGAATGAAGCCCGTATAGAGGGCAAAAAGATAGCATCTACGGAGTTCGACTCCCGTCTTGAGGCGGCTAAGAAAGACGGTAGGGAAGAGGTCAAAAGCATGTTCGATCCGCTTATTACCGAATTCAGTGCCCGCGTTCTCATGCACCGGGACTTAACTTTTCTGGACGAGGGATATTCGAATCTTTAGCCGAAGCATGGGAGACCTTAATAGAAATCAGGAAGGCCAAACATGGTATAGTAGAGACTGATGAGGGAGCTTTGATAAAAGAATTCCTTAAGGGAAACGAGCCATCGGACCTGTCAGCGGCTAAAGCCCTTTATTGCAAAGGCTCCCCCTCAACGAAAGGGAAATAAGTTATCGCCGGTCCATCCGGATCGAGTCTCCAGCTCGTGTGCCTACCTAGCCGGCCGGTCGGCCGATACTTGATCACTTTGAGCAGCACATCGGCTATGACCCGGAGGACCCTGGCCTTGGCGTTCACATTTTGTCCCCTATTACAGAGGGTGAGACCCCCTTGACGGCTGAGAGCTAGCCGGAACCTGGTAGATAACTCTTTTACTTTAACGTTCCAAGAGTCGTCATTTTTTACCAGAAGCTATCATATTCTAATTTTTGTTTTTTGTGGTTTTGTGCAAGCCGTTCTGATCCTGAGCCTACTTCGAGGAGCGATGTCGCCAAGAAGGTGAAGGAAAAGACAAGCGAGGCCACTCACCCAGGAGAGGCTCCTGGTCCAGATGCTCAAGTGATCGGAGCGCTCGATGAGGCTAAATCCGAGACCTCGTCCCCTGTTGATGGGAGTTATGAAGTTGAAATTACGGACGCCTCCGAACATACATCTAAACTAAGTATGAAGGAATAGCTTGAGAGAGAGAGAGAGAAGGAAAAGACGGTCAAGATCAAGGTGGAACCTCAAGCTGTGGACCTGGACGATCCTTTGAATAAGCCAATGAAGGTCATCATCCCAGGCGGGTCCAAACCCATGGAAGTTCCTCGTACTTCATCAGCTATCATTCCTCCATCAAAGAAAACTATCAAGGGTAAACGCACTGGGGAGGAGTCATATGGTAAAAAGTCGAAGAAGTAATCTTTGCTCTCGTTCGACAAGAGTTAGTTTAGATTATGTATTTTTTTTTTGTAGTTTATGTAAATAAAATTATTTTTGATGAATAAAACTTAGTTCTTTTGCCTCTCAGAGGACTATTGTCGTTCGGTTTTTTGTATGACCGCGGTCAAAACCCGAGCTACTGCGAGTTACGTGAACTTCTCGACTCATCTTCAATCAAGTTGACAACTTTTTGGCATTGCACATTCTTTATTCCACACGCCAGGTACTTAGAATATTTTCCAGTCCGTATGCCAAGGGCTCGATGACTTCAAATCATTTATATCCAGTCCGCACTCAAGGGGCTTGGACATTTAAATCGTTTATACTCTGGTCCACACTCCGGGGACTCAGAGTACTCCAGTCCGCACTCCGAGGACTTGGAGATTTTGAGTCGTTTATACTCTGGTCCGCACTCTGGGGACTCAGAGTACTCAGTCCACACTCAGCGGACTGGGAGATTTTGAATCGTTTATACTCTGGTCCGCACGCCTGGGACTTGAAGATTTTGAATCCTTTATACTCTGGTCCGCACTCTGGAGACTCAGAGTACTCCAATCCGCACTCCAGGGACTTGGAGATTTTTAGTCGTTTATACTTGAGTCCGCACTCTGGGGACTTAGAGTACTCCTGTAACGACCCTGGATTTTGGCCCTATTATTTTAATAAATATTTAACCTAATTAAATAAAAAGTGAACTTATCATTTTAAAATGAATATGACTTTTGAAATAATGGCCATTTATTGGTAAGGATTTGTATTTTTGAAAGGAAAATTTGATTTGGGAATTTAAAATAAAATCTCTTGATAATATTTATCTTATATAATTAAATTAAAATGCTTACCTTGTTACATCTAATGATTGAAATAAAATCAATATAAAATATAAATATTAAATATAAGTAAGTAAACTTATGAATATAATTTAAGTATCAATAGTTAAAATACAAATGGAAACAAATATAAAAATAAGTATAAATGTAAGTAAAACGTATGAATCTAATTTAAATATTGATAGTCAAAATATAAAATACAAATGTAATAAATAAGAACAAGAATTAAGTGTTAGTGTATGCTTGCAACATAAACTGGAAAATTTAAGAACAAAGTATAGGATAAGATAAGCACAAGTATGTATGTGTGTATATATATATATATATATATGTATATGGTGAATGCTAGAAGTAATACCAGATAAAACAAACATCTCTAAAACACATATCTTCATTTACAAGACCAAAGTATAAAATAAACCTGACCCAAACATATACATATGAACTATTTAAGCAAGGAGACAAAATGTTTTCATGCATAATATCTATGTTCATAAAATAAAAAGGTAAAAGATAATATCTTCATTTACAAGCCTTATCTACCTGCAAAATGTATGGTTACATACAAATGTTTATACCAAGCAAACATGATGATAATTATGTAAACGTATATTGAGACAATCGTTAAATTGTAGCCTACAATATATCATTTCAAGTATACATCAGGCCAAGCTTGTGCTAGAAGGAAATCTTACCTGGTCAAAGAAGGAGGCTAGAAAAGAATATCTCTGACCAATTGTTTGTACCAGAAATTACCTATTCCCTGTAAACTTGGTTCTATATATATCAATCCTCTTTTTTTCATTTCGTACATCAAACTTAGCATTCCTGGAATAAGAGAACATTTAATCTTACTACAAAAGCTAAAGTAACAACTCAAGTTACAATTTACAACTCAACACAAATAAGAAGATTTAAAGGATCATGCTGATAGTTTTTCAAATACAGAAAGTTATTCTCTGTTCTCCTTTCAAAGATGTGAGTAAACCTTTAACTAAAATTCTCATAGAATAAATGTTGTGTATATATATGTTCTTGATGATATGTAAGCTGCATATTTATATATAGATAAATTTATGTGTATATATATGTGTGTGCCTGATTGTGTATGATTTGGTTGTGACTGTAAATTTCTATGACAAATTCATAGTTCAACGCAAGTTAGGAAACTAAGAATCTACCTAACAGATCATTGTTATGAAATAAATCTTGAATAAAATATATTGTTTAAACATCAACCTTGGTTTAGAATTTTATCCAAGTAAAGTAGGTTTGAACTTTCTCTGAAATCAAGCAATTTAGCTGCAAATTCTTAAAATATGTTAAATTCGAGTATCATATTTTGTTGATTCATTTATATAATTTGAATACACTCTGAGAAACTAGATTTGTAAAGCCAAAATCAATTTTTTTAGGATTGAGATTAGAGAGAAATTTCATGTTGAACCAAAATCAAGCCTTGGTCGAATTCAGGCGAACAAGGGGCTCGGTGAGAAAACAATTCATGTTGAAGGTAGCTTATGGTCAGGAGGGATGGAATAAAATACTGCAAGATTTTTCTCTGACCTATAGCGGCTGGGCAAATCGAAGTTAGGGTTTAGGGTAGTGTTGGCTTGGTTGAAGACGCGATGGTTTCGCGACATGATATAGCGACCGGAGTTCAAGAAATTTTGCGGGGAGACAATCGTATCGTTGAGCATTCGAAAGGGATAGGCCGCATGCATATAAGGTGTCGATTGACGCCGTGGTGGATCGATTTGTGGGATAGGGTCGTTTTTTCTGGGTTTAGGAAGTGATGGAATTTGATCGATTTCCGATCAAAAGAGTTGCTGGCTCGGGAGATGAGGCGATCAGGGTCGAGAAGTAAAGGGAAGTTCGTCGACATTGGTGCGGTGGAGAATTTATGGTTGGCAAGGGTGTACACGGACACGTGTTACACTGTGCATGATGGGACTAGGCAGCGATCGTTTGAATGGTTGCGGGTGTGGATTTGTGGATCGTGCGAGCGATGTGGGTGAGTGGTTCGCATTTTGGATAGACGCTGGATGATGTTGCTGTGTAGTTTGTTTTGGGTCGATGCTGGATGGAGTTGTGGGACGTTTCTTTTTGCTCCAAATCAGGAAGGAGCTGGGGACGATAAAGTTGGGAAGGGGGAGAGATTATTGGGTGGTCGTTGTTGGGCTTCGGCCCAGCTAAATTTAAAGTAAAATGAGACCTTAAAAAAAATGTTAAGTTTTAATCATTTACAGGTAAGTGAATAAAGAATTATGGTTTTAAGTTAATAAATTATTGATATTAAATTCTAAGATGTTTTAAATAAGAATTTTGATTGATTACTAACCAATTAATTAAGATGAATGAAATATCTTAGAATTTCTTTATAATTAAAGATTGAATAAATTAAGTAAGTTGACATAAATTTAGAGTAATTAATTATTAAATAAATTAAGCTTAATTACTTTGTAATTAAGAATAATTACCTAAAGAAGTAATTAGTGAAAATGAATGTAATTAAGAGATAATTAAATAGGGATTGAGTGATTTATTAATTGAATAATTAATTAACGTAATTTAGTTTAGGTTAATTAATTTGTCTAATTAATTAATGATAATCACTTATTTGTTAATTGGATAATTACTTGGTGAAGTAATTAATTTATAATTACTGAATGTAATTAAGGATAGATAATTACTTATGGGAGTAATTAGTGGATAATTACTTATTACTTATTGGAGTAAATAAATGGAAGTGATTAAGGGTAATCACTTGATATTGTTAACTAAAGTACTAATTAATATAATTGACTGAATGTTAATTAATTAAAGAGTTAATTAATTTATTGAGGGATTAAAGTTAATTAATTAAAAGAAAGGAATTAATCAACGAAGTAATTAAGGGACATTAATTACTATAAATTAATGATGTAATTAAAGGTTGGTTAATTAAGATTAATCAATCAATAATAAGTGACTTATGAGAAGTTAAATTAATATAAGTAATCAAGGATTCATGTAATTCAATATAGTAATGAATTTACGAAGTAATTAAGATTACTTATTGACTTTGGATAAGAACAATTAATATCGTGATAATTAATTAAAGATAATTACTTGAATGCAATTCCAGATAATTAATCCAGGGTGGTTAATCAAGATGAACAATGAAAGGATGATTGATTTGAAATTAATTAATGTTAAATGAAGAAATCTAGGTGGATGAGGTGGGTAATTCAATCAGGATTAATTCAATTCAATTTGTAAGTGATTCAGCTGTGCTTATGGATGATTGAATGGTAGTGGATGCTTTGAATGGGTTGATATCCCTGATATGAAATGTTGTGTATTTCATTTGGACAACTTGGGTTAGGATGACATGAGTTTTCGAAGAGACCGGGGTCGGGTATTGGGTAAATACCCGAAACCACTTCGAATTTTTATAGATGGGCATGTGAAATCTATAGACCGGAATGAAGTGTCTTTAGAGGAATTGGACGATTTTAATTCTAAGTTTGGTACTTAGAAATTGATGTGTGGAACAAGTATTGTCTATAGCAAATTGTGGCTTTGTGAATTGATATAAGTTACCCTGGGTTTATATGGGTTGTATACTTTGTATTCCATGTTAGTTGGGTTTACTCACGCTGGTTTCCAGCCTGACCCGGGTGTTACTTTGATGTAATGCTCGGGTCAGACCGAGTATTATAGATTTTCAGGTAGGTACGTTCTGGAGATCAGGAGACGAGCTGGATGGCAATAGCATATAGAGTATTTCCGCTGTATATATATTATTGTTAATCTGAGACATGATAATTGTATATGATCAGTGACTGTATATATGTGAAACTCTGATGTATTAAAGTGTAATCGACAGATATAATATTCTTTTGTAAACTGTTATTATTTATTATTTTATTTTATCCGCTGCGAATGTGAGATTTTGGTGTTCTGTTCTTCTTCTTCTTCTTCTATCTCTTTCTTCTTTTCCATAACTATCTGGAATTTTCGGGTACGAAAATCTCGGGCCGTTACAACTCCAGTCCGCACTCCAGGGACTTGGAGATTTTGAGTCGTTTATACTCTTGTCCGCACTCCGGGGACTCAGAGTACTCCAGTCCGCACTCCGAAGACTTGGAGATTTTGAGTCGTTTGCACTTTGGTCGGCACTCCGGCGACTAAGAGTACTCCAGTCCGCACTCCGGGGACTTAGAGATTTTTAGTCGTTTATACTCGAGTCCGCACTCTGGGGACTTAGAGTACTCCAGTCCGCACTACGGGGACTTAAAGTACTCCAGTCCGCACTCCGGGGACTTGGAGATTTTTAGTCGTTTATACCCGAATCCGTACTCTGGGGACTTAGAGTACTCCAGTCCGCACTCCGGGGACTTGGAGATTTTTAGTTGTTTATACTCTGGTCCGCACTCCAGGGACTTAGAGTACTCTAGTCCGGACTCCGGGGACTTGGAGATTTTTAGTCTTTTATACTCGAGTCCGCACTCTGGGGACTTATAGTACTCCAGTCTGCACTCTGGGGACTTGGAGATTTTTAGTCGTTTATACTCGAGTCCACACTCTAGGGACTTAGAGTACTCCAGTCCGCACTCCGTCGACTTGGAGATTTTTAGTCGTTTATACTCTAGTCCGTACTCTGGGGACTTAGAGTACCCCAGTCCGCACTTCGGGGACTTGGAGATTTTAAGTCGTTTATACTCTGGTCCGCACTCTGGGGACTAAGAGTACTCCCGTCCACACTCCGGGGACTTGGAGATTTCGAGTCGTTTATATTCTGCTCCGCACTCCGAGGACTCAGAGTGCTCCATTCCGCACTCTGGGGACTTAGAGTTTTTAAGTCGTTTTTACGCGTTCGTACGTCAGACAGAGTAATTCATCCCTTAAGTCATTTGTTACAGCATTATCATACACAGAAACATCGAAAATTCATAGGAAAAAAATGGCTTCAATCCTTTATTAATGCAAATAAGCTAAATTGTCTTTTTACATATCGTAAACTAGGAATAAAAAACTTGCTGGAAATAAATGCATCTAAAATGTGAAAGAAATGAACTAAGTGTAATAATGACGTAAATGTTCACTATTCCATGATCGGGGGAGTGTCGCACCATCAACGGTCGCTAGCTTGAAAATTCCTTCTCCAAGCTTCCGTTCAATGATGTATGGACCTTCCCATGCGGGGTTCATATGTGATGGAACTGGGAAAACTTGTTTCAAAACGAGATCACCCACGCCAAAGATTATCGGTCGAACTTTTTCATTATAATATCGAGCAACTCGGTGCCTGTACGCGGCCGTTCTTAAATTAGCTTCTTCGCGCTTTTCATCAATGAAGTCCAATGATTCCAGTAAGGGATTTTGATTTGACTCAGGGTCATAATAAGTTACCCGATGTGATGGATCTTCAAGTTTCACGGGTATGACAACTTCCATGCCATATGCCAATGCGAATGGAGTATGGCCAGTCGCGGACTTATGGGTGGTTCTGTAAGCCCAAAGCGCTGTTGGAAGCTTATCCACCCACTTGCCTCCAGCCTTTTCCAAACGTTTTTTCAATACGGATTTGATTATCTTGTTTACAGCTTCCACTTGTCCATTAGCTTTTGGGTGGGCAACTGCTGCATACTTTTTTTCAATACCATATTTTTGGCAAAATTCCTTGAACTCTTTGCTTTCAAACTAAGTTCCCTTGTCTGTAATGATGGTTCTTGGAAGGCCAAAACGGCATATAATATTTCGTACAATGAAATTAATGACCTTTTTGGTGGTGATAGTGGCCAAAGGTTCTGCTTCTGCCCACTTGGTAAAGCAATCGACCGCACTATCTTGTATTTTGCACCACCTTTGGATAGAGGTAAGGAATCGACTATGTCGATTCCCCACATTGCAAATGGTCAGGGACTAACCATTTGTGTGAGTTCCGTTGGCGGAGCTCTTGGGATTTTTCCATATTTCTGACATTTGTCACATCTTCTCACGTAGTCTACGGCATCCCGATTTACGGTTGGCCAATAGTATCCATAGCGGAGGATTTTCTTTGCCAACATCTGCCCTCCGGTATGGTCGCCACATTCACCTTCATGGACTTCCTT
The DNA here is from genome assembly GCA_030765085.1 of Allium cepa. Lineage (NCBI taxonomy): Eukaryota > Viridiplantae > Streptophyta > Magnoliopsida > Asparagales > Amaryllidaceae > Allium > Allium cepa. The sequence continues at coordinate 99,519,153 of CM060934.1, forward strand.
CAGGACTCATTTTATCTCATCATAGGCAATGCACCATACTAAGGGGGTCGAGAATCCCCTCCGATACATTACCCCATCTTGCATTACATAAAGCGAAACCTTACGAATGACCTGTCATCTTTCGCTCCTTCTTTCGGGCACGACCTCGTGTAATAAGTACTGCTTGAATGGGGTCATCCATCACTCCATTTCGATTCCTGTTTCCAACATGAAATCTACTTCCATCATATTTATGCTCGGAATATGTAAAATTTCAACGGGAAACAATCCCATCTGTTGCGCATCACTAGTGCTTGCGAATTTTGTCAATGAATCGGCTACTCTGTTTTGCTCACGCGGGACATGTGAAATATCATAATACTCGAGACTCACTAGCAGCTCCTGAACTCGGACCAAATATGGGGCAAGTCTCTGCCCCCTTGCTTGGTTGTCTCCCCGCACTTGGTACACCACTAGTTGCGAGTCGCTAAAGATTTTAACCGATCTTACTCCCAGTTCTTTGATAAGTCTTAAGCGGCAATCAGCGCTTCATACTCGGCTTCGTTATTCGTTGCTGTGAATTCGAGCTTCAAAGCGTAGCAAACTGATCGGTTCTCAGGAGTTACAAGAACTATGCCATCCTCCGAATAACGGTCGTTAGATGCCCCATCGGTGTACATCTTCCATTGAACGGGAGGTATGACATTTTGGCCGTTTGATTCATCTATCATGGTGAATTCAGCGATGAAATCTGCTAAAGCTTGCCCCTGTATGGCCCTTCGTGCCAAGTAGGTAATATCGAACTGACTCAACTCGATATTCCATTTTAACATCCTTCCGGAAGTTTCCGGTCGTTGGAATACCTATTGCAAGGGTTGGTCGGTGTAAACACTGATTGAGTGTGCCTGGAAGTATGGGCGAAGCTTGCGTGATGCAATAACCAAGCAATAAGCTAATTTCTCAATCCTGGGATAATTTCTTTCTACCCTCGTCAAGCGTTTACTGACATAATATACTAGCTTTTGAACCCGGTCCTCCTCGCGAACCAGAGCCGTATTGATAGCATGCTGGGATACTGCCAAGTATACATACAGCATTTCATGGTCAATCGATTTTGACAGCACCGGGGGGCTTTCTAAGTGCCTTACCATGGCTCGGAATGCTTCCTCACAGTCAGATGTCTAGTCGAAATTCCTCTTTCCTTTCTTTATCACGTCGAAGAAAGGAATACACTTGTCTGTAGCTCTGGATATGAATCGAATCAGCGCAGCCACCTTTCCATTCAAGCTTTGCACCTGCTTTATGGTTCTGGGCACTTGTATATCTCGGATAGCTTGAATTTTCTCCTGGTTTGCTTCGATTCCCGCGCATACACAATAAAACCCAGAAACTTTCTCGACGCTACGCCAAATGAACACTTCAAAGGATTGATCTTCATTCCGTAATGCCTGAGTATATCACGAGCATGTCATCCACATAGACTTCCATCGTTCTACCAATCTGATCTTTAAACATTCGATTCACCAAACACTGATAAGTTGCTTCCGCGTTTTTCAATCCAAAAGGCATGCTACATAGTAATATAGCCCCACATCTATGACAAAGCTGGTGTGTGCTTGGTCTAGAATGTGCATCAGGATCTAACGGTATCCCGGATATGCATCCATAAATGAAAACAATTCGTATCCGGCGGTGGGGTCGACAAGCTGGTCGATTCTAGGTAAAGGAAAACTATCCTTCATGCATGCTTTATTCAGATCGGAGTAATCAACACAAGTTCTCCACTTCCCATTCGCTTTTCTTACCAGCACTGGGTTAGATACCCATTCAGGGTAGAGGGCTTCGGGGGCGAACGCATTGGCTTTGAGTTTGTCCACCTCCTCTTTGAGAGCCGCGGACCTCTCCGGGCCCATACCCTTTCTTTTCTGTTTTACGGGTACGTGTTTCGGGTCTATGTTCAACATATGACTCACAATTACCAGAGAAATCCCGCACATATCAGAGTGTGTCCAGGCGAAAACGTCCAGATTCGACCGGAGGAAATCAGTAAGATCCTCGGCCACCGAAGGGTCGGGTTGTGATCCAATCTTTAGAACTCGTGATGGGTCATCTCGGTTGACTGGAACGTCGATCTTCAACTCATCCGGTGCTGCATTCATTTCCCTGGGTTCCCCATCATCATCTCTCGGATCTATGTCTCTAAGGATCCGAGAATGCCGCCCAAGCCAGGGCTCGGGCACTACTTGTCAATCATCAGTCTTTAGGACGCGAACGGAGCTGTCTGCAACCTTTCCCTTCTCTCTCCGCTGAGCTTCCCTCAGTTCCGCCACATAACATGCGCGACTGGTCGCCTGATCGCCATGTACTACACCGACTCCTTTATCTGTCGGAAATTTTAATGTCAAACACCATGAGGCCAGAGCGGCCCTAAACTTTGCCAGGGCTGGACGAGCCAAAAATACGTTGTATGGAGAATCGACATCCATTACTATGAACGTTAGGACTCGCACTCTCCTATGCTCACCTTCCACCAGTTCAACTGGTAGCTCTATATACCCCATTGCGTCGGTTGTAGCACCGTTAAAGCCGTGGATACGGGCTTTGCATGGTTTCAAATCTTTTGTCTCCATCTTCATTTGATCATAAGCCTTCTTGAAGATGATGTTGACAGAGCTTCCCACAATCAATCAAAATTCTTTTTCACGTAAGCTGGCCCGATTGTTGCAGATTATAACCATCGGGTCGATAGCAGGAATCC